>OY284418.1:4400000-5643000 GCA_958301585.1 Merodon equestris | reverse complement strand
TCAAAATGTCTCGACAACCGTCAAAACTATTGGGAAGCCATTGCTACCTTGTTGTAGAGCAACGCGGAGTCTACAATGCCACAATGTACAATATCACTACTGACCTAGTCACTTCTGAGATAATCGAGGGAAACTCAGAAAAGGGCAGTTTCTCAATATCTCGACAGCCGTCAAAACTATTGAGAAGTCGTTGCTACCGGCTTCTAGAACAACCCGGAATCTACAACACTACGATGTACATTGAAATTATTGTAATAGGCACTGCTGAGATATCGGAAGGAAACTTTAAAAAAGGCAGTTTCTCAATATCCCGAAGAACGTCAAAACTATTGAGAAACAGTTGCTACCGCTATGTAGAGCAACGCGGAATCTATTGTACAATACTACAATGTACAATGCCATGACTGACCTAGTCACTTCTGAGATACATATCCGAGGGAAACTCATAAAACGACAGTTTCACAATATCTCGACAACCGTCCAAACTAAATCTAAATAAAGCGGAATCTAAAATAATACAATGTACAATGCCATTACTGACCTAGTCTCTTCTGAGATAATCGAGGGAAACTCAGAAAAGCACAGTTTCTCAATATCGCGACAACCGTCAAAATTATCGCGATGTCATTGCTACCGTCTTATAGGCCAACGAGGAATCTACAATGCTACAATGTACAATGCCATGACTGACACATTCGCTTCTGAGGTATCCGAGGGAAACTCAAAAAGGACAGTTTCTCAATATCTCGAAAACCATCAAGACTATTGAGAAGCCGTTGCTACCGTCTTGTAAAGAAATGAGGAATCTACAATACTACAATGTACAATGCCATGACTGTCCCATTCGCTTCTGAGATATCCGAGGGAAACTCAAAAAAGGACAGTTTCTCAATATCTCGACAACCGTCAAGACTATTGATAAGCCGTTGCTACCGTCTTGTAGAGAAATGAGGAATCTACAATACTACAATGTACAATGCCATGACTGTCCCATTCGCTTCTGAGATATCCGAGGGAAACTCAAAAAAGGACAGTTTCTTAATATCTCGACAACTGTCAAAACTATTGAGAAGCCATTGCTACCGTCTTGTATGCCAACGCGGAATCTACAATACTACAATGTACAATGCCATGACTGACCTAGTCACTTCTGGGATGATAGAGGGAAACTCATAAAAGGACAGTTTCTCAATACCTCGACAGCAGTCAAGACTATTGAGAAGCCATTGCTACCGACTTGCAGGTTTTTTTTTTTTTTTTTTTTTTTAGTTTTTAATTCATTTTTATTCTTATCTTCTTAGATCTATCTTACCCTAGACAAAAATGCTTAAAAACTAGCTTAACTATCTTAACAATCTAGATATCTTACTGGCCCTAGGCGGACACTCTAAAATAGACGTAACAGCTTAAATCTATGTCTTTCGACTACTATATCAACTTACCACTAACATTACTATATCTAGCTTAAGCTAAGAAAAATGTTTTTTTTTATTAAAAACTTAGCATATGATCGCTTGCATTATATATAAAACTTAAGCCTACCTTAATGTAACTAAACCTAACTTATTCTACCTTAACTAAAATATATATATATAAATTATATACATAATATATATATTTAATATATATATCTTTTTTTTTGTTTTTTTTGTTTTATAAACAATATATATACCCTACTACTACCTACCCTACCCCACCTTACCCTACCTTAGCCTATGTAAGCCTGCCATTGGTGTTAGGCAGGTGATGCCTTGAAGAGGCTGAAGCTCTCAAAGTGTCCACTGACGTAGCTCTCTCCAGCCACCAAAAGCGTTGATGCTGCCGGACTACGTCTCCTCGATCCCGGCGTGAGACCGATCTACAGAACCTGAGGCGCTCGGGCTCACGGAGCGCGACATCGGGTTCGTAGAGGAATCGCCGTTCCACGGAATTGCGACCCACGTGGAAGATTAGCGGTACCGCCAATCTATCCTGGATCAGCCCACATCTATCTAAGTAGAGAAATGCTTCTGGCGGCACAAAGCCATTAAGGCGCACTCTCTCGTGATATAAATCGTTGGGGTAGTAAGCCCGGAAGATCAGGCTATTGACCGAAGTCATTGCTCTTGCAAAGTGGCTTCAAATCAGTTTGATCAAAAAATTATCTATCCGTACAATCCTGGCCCTATTCGTGTACTCAGATTCGGGTGTCCTATGTAGCCCCAGACACATCCTGAGACATTGTCTCTCAAACACCCGAATCCTTTCCATTAAGCTGGCTCTCACATTGAACCAGACGGGACATCCACAGGCAACCATGGGCCTGATTAAGGCCATGTAGCAGATTACCTTCACCCTAGAATCAAGTTGGCTGCTATGAAACAGCCATCTTGTCAGAGCGAAAGCGCCCCAGGCCCTTGCCAGAGCAGCATGTTTGTCAAAATATAGATACTGATCCAGCACGATCCCAAGATATCTGACCACGCTTTGTTTCGCCAGTGGACGCCCGTCCGGTCCTAAAATTAAGAACCTGCGCCAGTTTTTTCTAGTGTCCCGAGAGGCCCTAGACAAAGGCGTTCTGAACAATATAGATTCTGATTTCTGGAAGTTGATTTTCAACTTTGTTGATTTTCAACTTCCAGTCATCACAATACTGCTGAATTTTTTCGAAGTCACGCTGCAGAAGAGTAACAATGACGTCGATCGTTGGACCTGATCTGTACGCGATTAGGTCGTCTGCGTACGCTATTGAATGGTGAAGAGAAACTAGCAGATCGCTTAGGTAAATGCTGAAAAGGATCGGCGAATTTACCGTACTCTGTTGCAGTCCATTTTTGATTTCAAATGTTTGGGTAGAAGTCACGTTGGCAATTTTCACTACGATCTTTCTACCTGTTAACATGTCAAAATTCATATATAGCAGTGGTTTACTTATGCCCAGCCGACTGAGCTTGTAATAAAGACCTTCTAACCATACGGTATCGAAGGCTTTTTCCAAGTCAATCAGACAGGCACCCGTGCATTGGTTCTTGCATTTATTCCATTGGACATACGACACAAGCTTCGACGCGGCATGAATAGTGTCATGCCCCGCTCTGAAACCGAATTGGTTATCCGGGATGATTTTATTGTTCTCAACCCATTTAGACAGGGCCCTATGGATCACCTTCTCGAAAACCTTGCTGATACTCGGAAGGAGACTTATTGACCGGAGATTTTCCGGGTTAGAAGTGTCTTTACCCCTTTTGGGAATTGGTTGCACTACTGCTATCTTCCAGTGCACTGGATAATATGCATTATTCAGTGCATTGTTGAACAGGATGGTGTACCTCTCTACAGCCACCGACTTGCAGGCCAACGCGCTACATGTACAAATGTACAATGCCATGACTGAGCTAGTCACTTCAAAGATATCCAAGGGAAACTCAGAAAAGGACAGTTTCTCAATATCTCGACTACCGTCAAGACTATTGAGAAGCCGTTGCTACCGACTTGTAAAGCAACGAGGAATCTAAAATACTACAATATACAATGCCATGACTGGCCCATTCACTTCTGAGATATCCGAGGGAAACTCAAAAACGGACAGTTTCTTAATATCTCGACAACCGTCAAAACTATTGAAAAGCCATTGCTACCGTCTTGCAGGCCAACGCGCAATATACAATACTAGAATGTACTGAGCTAGTCATTTCGAAGATATCCAAGGGAAACTCAGAAAAGGACAGTTTCTCAATATCTCGACAACCGTCAAGACTATTGAGAAGCCGTTGCCACCGTCTTGTAGAGAAACGAGGAATCTACAATACTACAATGTACAATGCCACGACTGACCCATTCACTTCTGACATATCCCAGGGAAACTCAAAAAGGACAGTTTCTCAATATCTCGACAACCGTCAAGACTATTGAGAAGCCATTGCTACCGTCTTGTAGGCCAACGCTAAATCTACAATACTACAATGTACAATGCTATGACTGAGCCAGTCACTTCAAAGATATCCAAGGGAAAGTCAGAAAAGGACAGTTTCTCAATATCTCGACAGCCGTCAAAACTATTGAGAAGCCATTGCTACCGTCTTGCAGGCCAACGCGCAATATACAATGCCATGACTGAGCTAGTCACTTCAAAGTTATCCAAGGGAAACTCAGAAAAGGACAGTTTCTCAATATCTCGACAATCGTCAAGACTATCGAGAAGCCGTTGCTACCGTCTTGTAGAGAAACGAGGAATCTACAATACTACAATGTACAATGCCATGACTGACCCATTCACATATCCCAGGGAAACTCAAAAAAGGACAGTTTCTCAATATCTCGACAACCGTCAAGACTGAGCTAGTCACTTCAAAGATATCCAAGGGAAACTCAGAATAGGACAGTTTCTCAATATCTCGACAGCCGTCAAAACTATTGAGAAGCCATCGCTACTGTCTTGCAGGCAATATACAATACTACAATGTACAATGCCATGACTGAGCTAGTCACTTCAAAGATATCCAAGGGAAACTCAGAAAAGGACTATCTCTACAACCGTCAAGACTATTGAGAAGCCGTTGCTAACGTCTTGTAAAGCAACGAGGAATCTACATTACTAAAATGTACAATGCCATGACTGACCCATTCACTTCTGAGGTATCCGAGGGAAACTCAAAAATGGACAGTTTCTCAATATCTCAACAACCGTCAAGACTATTGAGAAACCGTTGCTACCGTATTGTAGAGAAATGAGGAATCTACAATATGTACTACAATGTACAATGCCATGACTGTCCCATTCACTTCTGTTATATCCGAGGGAAACTAAAAAAAGGACAGTTTCTCAATATCTCGGCAACCGTCAAGACTATTGAGAAGCCGCTGCTACCGTCTTGTAGAGAAATGAGGAATCTACAATACTACAATGTACAATGCCATGACTGTCCCATTCGCTTCTGAGATATCCGGGGGAAACTCAAAAAAGGACAGTTTCTTAATATCTCGACAACCGTCAAAACTATTGAGAAGCCATTGCTACCGTCTTGTAGAGAAATGAGGAGTCTACAATATGTACTACAATGTACAATGCCATGACTGTCCCATTCACTTCTGAGATATCCGAAAGAAACTAAAAATAGAACAGTTTCTCAATATCCCGGCAACCGTCAAGACTATTGAGAAGCCGTTGCTACCGTCTTGTAGAGAAATGAGGAATCTACAATATGTACTACAATGTACAATGCCATGACTGACCCATTCACTTCTGAGGTATCCGAGGGAAACTCGAAAAAGGACAGTTTCTCAATATCTCGACAACCGTCAAGACTATTGAGAAGCCGTTGCTACCGTCTTGTAGAGAAATGAGGAATCTACAATATGTACTACAATGTACAATGCCATGACTGTCAATATCTCGACAACCGGCAAGACTATTGAGAAGCCATTGCCACCGCCTTGTAGGCCAACGCTAAATCTACAATACTACAATGTACAATGCCATGACTGAGTTAGTCACTTCAAAGTTATCCAAGGCAAACTGAGAAAAGGACAGT
Source organism: Merodon equestris (assembly GCA_958301585.1). NCBI lineage: Eukaryota > Metazoa > Arthropoda > Insecta > Diptera > Syrphidae > Merodon > Merodon equestris. Next base: position 5,637,490 of record OY284418.1, on the reverse strand, counting down.
TTCTCAATATCTCGACAACCGTCAAAACTATTGAGAAGTCATTGCTACCGTCTTGCAGGCCAACGCGCAATATACAATACTACAATGTACAATGCCATGACTGAGCTAGTCACTTCAAAGATATCCAAGGAAAACTCAGAAAAGGACAGTTTCTTAATATCTCGACAACTGTCAAAACTACTGAGAAGCCATTGCTACCGTCTTGTATGCCAACGCGGAATCTATAATACTACAACGTACAATGCCATGACTGACCTAGTCACTTCTGGGATGATAGAGGGAAACTCAAAAAAGGACAGTTTCTCAATATCTCGACAACCGTCAAGACTATTGAGAAGCCGTTGCTACCGTCTTGTAGAGAAATGAGGAGTCTACAATATGTACTACAATGTACAATGCCATGACTGTCCCATTCACTTCTGAGATATCCGAGGGAAACTAAAAATAGAACAGTTTCTCAATATCCCGGCAACCGTCAAGACTATTGAAAAGCCGTTGCTACCGTCTTGTAGAGAAATGAGGAATCTACAATATGTACTACAATGTACAATGCCATGACTGAGTTAGTCACTTCAAAGTTATCCAAGGCAAACTGAGAAAAGGACAGTTTCTCAATATCTCGACAACCGTCAAAACTATTGAGAAGCCATTGCTACCGTCTTGCAGGCCAACGCGCAATATACAATACTACAATGTACAATGCCATGACTGAGCAAGTCACTTCAAAGATATCCAAGGAAAACTCAGAAAAGGACAGTTTCTTAATATCTCGACAACTGTCAAAACTACTGAGAAGCCATTGCTACCGTCTTGTATGCCAACGCGGAATCTATAATACTACAACGTACAATGCCATGACTGACCTAGTCACTTCTGGGATGATAGAGGGAAACTCAAAAAAGGACAGTTTCTCAATATCTCGACAACCGTCAAGACTATTGAGAAGCCGTTGCTACCGTCTTGTAGAGAAATGAGGAATCTACGATATGTACTACAATGTACAATGCCATGACTGTCAATATCTCGACAACCGGCAAGACTATTGAGAAGCCATTGCCACCGCCTTGTAGGCCAACGCTAAATCTACAATACTACAATGTACAATGCCATGACTGAGTTAGTCACTTCAAAGTTATCCAAGGCAAACTCAGAAAATGACAGTTTCTCCATATCTCGACAACCGTCAAAACTATTGAGAAGCCATTGCTACCGTCTTGCAGGCCAACGCGCAATATACAATACTACAATGTACAATGCCGTGACTGAGCTAGTCACTTCAAAGATATCCAAGCGAAACTCAGAAAAGGACAGTTTCTCAAAATCTCGACAACCGTCAAAACTATTGAGAAGCCGTTGCTACCGTCTTGTAGAGAAATGAGGAATCTACAATACTACAATGTACAATGCCATGACTGTCCCATTCGCTTCTGAGATATCCGAGGGAAACTCAAAAAAGGACAGTTTCTTAATATCTCGACAACCGTCAAAACTATTGAGAAGCCATTGCTACCGTTTTGCAGGCCAAGGCGCAATATCCAATACTACAATGTACTATGCCGTGACTGAGCTAGTCACTTCAAAGATATCCAACGGAAACTCAGAAAAGGACAGTTTCTCAATATCTCGACAACCGTCAAGACTATTGAGAAGCCGTTGCCACCGCCTTGTAGGCCAACGCTAAATCTACAATACTACAATGGACCATGCCATGACTGAGCTAGTCACTTCAAAGATATCCAAGGGAAACTCAGAAAAGGACAGTTTCTCAATATCTCGACAGCCGACAAAACTATTGAGAAGCCATTGCTACCGTTTTGCAGGCCAAGGCGCAATATCCAATACTACAATGTACTATGCCGTGACTGAGCTAGTCACTTCAAAGATATCCAAGGGAAACTCAGAAAAGGACAGTTTCTCAAAATCTCGACAGCCGTCAAAACTATTGAGAAGCCATTGCTACCGTCTTGTAGAGAAATGAGGAATCTACGATATGTACTACAATGTACAATGCCATGACTGTCAATATCTCGACAACCGGCAAGACTATTGAGAAGCCATTGCCACCGCCTTGTAGGCCAACGCTAAATCTACAATACTACAATGTACAATGCCATGACTGAGTTAGTCACTTCAAAGTTATCCAAGGCAAACTCAGAAAATGACAGTTTCTCCATATCTCGACAACCGTCAAAACTATTGAGAAGCCATTGCTACCGTCTTGCAGGCCAACGCGCAATATACAATACTACAATGTACAATGCCGTGACTGAGCTAGTCACTTCAAAGATATCCAAGCGAAACTCAGAAAAGGACAGTTTCTCAAAATCTCGACAACCGTCAAAACTATTGAGAAGCCGTTGCTACCGTCTTGTAGAGAAATGAGGAATCTACAATACTACAATGTACAATGCCATGACTGTCCCATTCGCTTCTGAGATATCCGAGGGAAACTCAAAAAAGGACAGTTTCTTAATATCTCGACAACCGTCAAAACTATTGAGAAGCCATTGCTACCGTTTTGCAGGCCAAGGCGCAATATCCAATACTACAATGTACTATGCCGTGACTGAGCTAGTCACTTCAAAGATATCCAAGGGAAACTCAGAAAAGGACAGTTTCTCAATATCTCGACAGCCGACAAAACTATTGAGAAGCCATTGCTACCGTTTTGCAGGCCAAGGCGCAATATCCAATACTACAATGTACTATGCCGTGACTGAGCTAGTCACTTCAAAGATATCCAAGGGAAACTCAGAAAAGGACAGTTTCTTAATATCTCGACAACTGTCAAAACTACTGAGAAGCCATTGCTACCGTCTTGTATGCCAACGCGGAATCTATAATACTACAACGTACAATGCCATGACTGACCTAGTCACTTCTGGGATGATAGAGGGAAACTCAAAAAAGGACAGTTTCTCAATATCTCGACAACCGTCAAGACTATTGAGAAGCCGTCGCTACCGTCTTGTAGAGAAATGAGGAGTCTACAATATGTACTACAATGTACAATGCCATGACTGTCCCATTCACTTCTGAGATATCCGAGGGAAACTAAAAATAGAACAGTTTCTCAATATCCCGGCAACCGTCAAGACTATTGAGAAGCCGTTGCTACCGTCTTGTAGAGAAATGAGGAATCTACGATATGTACTACAATGTACAATGCCATGACTGTCAATATCTCGACAACCGGCAAGACTATTGAGAAGCCATTGCCACCGCCTTGTAGGCCAACGCTAAATCTACAATACTACAATGTACAATGCCATGACTGAGTTAGTCACTTCAAAGTTATCCAAGGCAAACTCAGAAAATGACAGTTTCTCAATATCTCGACAACCGTCAAAACTATTGAGAAGCCATTGCTACCGTCTTGCAGGCCAACGCGCAATATACAATACTACAATGTACAATGCCGTGACTGAGCTAGTCACTTCAAAGATATCCAAGCGAAACTCAGAAAAGGACAGTTTCTCAAAATCTCGACAACCGTCAAAACTATTGAGAAGCCGTTGCTACCGTCTTGTAGAGAAATGAGGAATCTACAATACTACAATGTACAATGCCATGACTGTCCCATTCGCTTCTGAGATATCCGAGGGAAACTCAAAAAAGGACAGTTTCTCAATATCTCGACAACCGTCAAGACTATTGAGAAGCCGTTGCTACCGTCTTCTAGAGAAATGAGGAATCTACGATATGTACTACAATGTACAATGCCATGACTGTCAATATCTCGACAACCGGCAAGACTATTGAGAAGCCATTGCCACCGCCTTGTAGGCCAACGCTAAATCTACAATACTACAATGTACAATGCCATGACTGAGTTAGTCACTTCAAAGTTATCCAAGGCAAACTCAGAAAATGACAGTTTCTCAATATCTCGACAACCGTCAAAACTATTGAGAAGCCATTGCTACCGTCTTGCAGGCCAACGCGCAATATACAATACTACAATGTACAATGCCGTGACTGAGCTAGTCACTTCAAAGATATCCAAGCGAAACTCAGAAAAGGACAGTTTCTCAAAATCTCGACAACCGTCAAAACTATTGAGAAGCCGTTGCTACCGTCTTGTAGAGAAATGAGGAATCTACAATACTACAATGTACAATGCCATGACTGTCCCATTCGCTTCTGAGATATCCGAGGGAAACTCAAAAAAGGACAGTTTCTTAATATCTCGACAACCGTCAAAACTATTGAGAAGCCATTGCTACCGTTTTGCAGGCCAAGGCGCAATATCCAATACTACAATGTACTATGCCGTGACTGAGCTAGTCACTTCAAAGATATCCAACGGAAACTCAGAAAAGGACAGTTTCTCAATATCTCGACAACCGTCAAGACTATTGAGAAGCCGTTGCCACCGCCTTGTAGGCCAACGCTAAATCTACAATACTACAATGGACCATGCCATGACTGAGCTAGTCACTTCAAAGATATCCAAGGGAAACTCAGAAAAGGACAGTTTCTCAATATCTCGACAGCCGACAAAACTATTGAGAAGCCATTGCTACCGTTTTGCAGGCCAAGGCGCAATATCCAATACTACAATGTACTATGCCGTGACTGAGCTAGTCACTTCAAAGATATCCAAGGGAAACTCAGAAAAGGACAGTTTCTCAAAATCTCGACAGCCGTCAAAACTATTGAGAAGCCATTGCTACCGTCTTGTAGGCCAACGAGGAATCTACAATACTACAATGTACAATCCCATGACTGACCCATTCACTTCTGGGGTATCCGAGGGAAACTCAAAAAGACAGTTTCTCAATATCTCGACAACCGTCAAGACTATTGAGAAGCCGTTGCTACCGTCTTGTAGAGAAATGAGGAATCTACAATATGTACTACAATGTACAATGCCATGACTGACCCATTCACTTCTGAGGTATCCGAGGGAAACTCAAAAAAGGACAGTTTCTTAATATCTCGACAACCGTCAAAACTATTGAGAAGCCATTGCTACCATCTTGTAGGCCAACGCGGAATCTACAATACTACAATGTACAATGCCATGACTGACCTAGTCACTTCTGGGATGATAGAGGGAAACTCAAAAAAGGACAGTTTCTTATTATCTCGACAACCGTCAAAACTATTGAGAAGCCATTGCTACCGACTTGCAAAGCAATGAGGAATCTACAATACTACAATGTACAATGCCATGACTGACCCATTCACTTCTGAGGTATCGTAGGAAAACTCAAAAAAGGACAGTTTCTCAATATCTCGACAACCGTCAAGACTATTGAGAAGCCGTTGCTACCGTCTTGTAGAGAAATGAGGAATCTACAATATGTACTACAATGTACAATGCCATGACTGTCAATATCTCGACAACCGGCAAGACTATTGAGAAGCCATTGCCACCGCCTTGTAGGCCAACGCTAAATCTACAATACTACAATGTACAATGCCATGACTGAGTTAGTCACTTCAAAGTTATCCAAGGCAAACTCAGAAAAGGACAGTTTCTCAATATCTCGACAACCGTCAAAACTATTGAGAAGCCGTTGCTAGCGTCTTGTAGAGAAATGAGGAATCTACAATACTACAATGTACAATGCCATGACTGACCTAGTCACTTCTGGGATGATAGAGGGAAACTCAAAAAAGGACAGTTTCACAATATCTCGACAACCGTCAAGACAATTGAGAAGCTATTGCTACCGTCTTGCTGGCCAACGGGCTACATGTACAAATGTACAATGACATTACTGAGCTAGTCACTTCAAAGATATCCAAGGGAAACTCAGAAAAGGACAGTTTCTCAATATCTCGACAACCGTCAAGACTATTGAGAAGCCGTTGCTACCGACTTGTAAAGCAACGAGGAATCTACAATACTACAATGTACAATGCCATGACTGACCCATTCACTTCTGAGGTATCGTAGGGAAACTCAAAAAAGGACAGTTTCTCAATATCTCGACAACCGTCAAGACTATTGAGAAGCCATTGCTACCGTCTTGTAGAGAAATGAGGAATATACAATATGTACTACAATGTACAATGCCATGACTGTCAATATCTCGACAACCGTCAAGACTATTGAGAAGCCATTGCCACCGCCTTGTAGGCCAACGCTAAATCTACAATACTACAATGTACCATGCCATGACTGAGCTAGTCACTTCAAAGATATCCAAGGGAAACTCAGAAAAGGACAATTTCTCAATATCTCGACAGCCGACAAAACTATTGAGAAGCCATTGCTACCGTTTTGCAGGCCAAGGCGCAATATCCAATACTACAATGTACTATGCCGTGACTGAGCTAGTCACTTCAAAGATATCCAAGGGAAACTCAGAAAAGGACAGTTTCTCAATATCTCGACAGCCGTCAAAACTATTGAGAAGCCATTGCGACCGTCTTGTAGGCCAACGAGGCATCTACAATACTACAATATACAATGCCATGACTGACCCATTCACTTTTGAGGTATCCGAGGGAAACTCAAAAAGACAGTTTCTCAATATCTCGACAGCCGTCAAAACTATTGAGAAGCCATTGCTACCGTCTTGTAGGCCAACGAGGAATCTACAATACTACAATGTACAATGCCATGACTGAGCTTGTCACTTCAAAGATATCCAAGGGAAACTCAGAAAAGGACAGTTTCTCAAAATCTCGACAGCCGTCAAAACTATTGAGAAGCCATTGCTACCGTCTTGTAGGCCAACGCGGAATCTACAATACTACAATGTACAATGCCGTAACTGAGCTAGTCACTTCAAAGATATCCAAGCGAAACTCAGAAAAGGACAGTTTCTCAAAATCTCGACAGTCGTCAGAACTATTGAGAAGCCATTGCTACCGTCTTGTAGGCCAACGAGGAATCTACAATACTACAATGTACAATGCCATGACTGTCCCATTCGCTTCTGAGATATCGGAGGGAAACTCAAAAAAGCACAGTTTCTTAATATCTCGACAACCGTCAAAACTATTGAGAAGCCATTGCTACCGTCTTGCACGCCAACGAGCTACATATGCCATGACTGTCACTTCAAAGATATCCAAGGGAAACTCAGAAAAGGACAGTTTCTCAATATCTCGACAACCGTCAAGACTATTGAGAAGCCGTTGCTACCGACTTGTAAAGCAAAGAGGAATCTACAATACTACAATGTACAATGCCATGACTGACCCATTCACTTCTGGGGTATCGTAGGGAAACTCAAAAAAGGACAGTTTCTCAATATCTCGACAACCGTCAAGACTATTGAGAAGCCGTTGCTACCGACTTGTAAAGCAACGAGGAATCTACAATACTACAATGTACAATGCCATGACTGACCCATTCACTTCTGAGGTATCGTAGGGAAACTCAAAAAATGACAGTTTCTCAATATCTCGACAACCGTCAAGACTATTGAGAAGCCATTGCTACCGTCTTGTAGGCCAACGAGGAATCTACAATACTACAATGTACAATGCCATGACTGTCCCATTCGCTTCTGAGATATCCGAGGGAAACTCAAAAAAGCACAGTTTCTTAATATCTCGACAACCGTCAAAACTATTGAGAAGCCATTGCTACCGTCTTGCACGCCAACGAGCTACATGTACAAATGTACAATGCCATGACTGAGCTAGTCACTTCAAAGATATCCAAGGGAAACTCAGAAAAGGACAGTTTCTCAATATCTCGACAACCGTCAAGACTATTGAGAAGCCGTTGCTACTGACTTGTAAAGCAAAGAGGAATCTACAATACTACAATGTACAGTGCCATGACTGACCCATTCACTTCTGGGGTATCGTAGGGAAACTCAAAAAAGGACAGTTTCTCAATATCTCGACAACCGTCAAGACTATTGAGAAGCCGTTGCTACCGACTTGTAAAGCAACGAGGAATCTACAATACTACAATGTACAATGCCATGACTGACCCATTCACTTCTGAGGTATCCCAGGGAATCTCAAAAAAGGACAGCTTCTCAATATCTCGACAACCGTCAAGACTATTGAGAAGCCATTGCTACCGTCTTGTAGGCCAACGCGGAATCTACAATACTACAATGTACAATGCCATGACTGACCTAGTCACTTCTGGGATGATAGAGGGAAACTCAAAAAAGGACAGTTTCTCAAAGACTACTGAGAAGCCGTTGCTACCGACTTCTAAAGCAACGAGGAATCTACAATACTACAATGTACAATGCCATGACTGTCAATATCTCGACAACCGTCAAGACTATTGAGAAGCCATTGCCACCGCCTTGTAGGCCAACGCTAAATCTACAATACTACAATGTACAATGCCATGACTGAGCTAGTCACTTCAAAGATATCCAAGGGAAACTCAGAAAAGGACAGTTTCTCAATATCTCGACAGCCGTCAAAACTATTGAGAAGCCATTGCTACCGTCTTGCAGGCCAACGCGCAATATACAATACTACAATGTACAATGCCGTGACTGAGCTAGTCATTTCAAAGATATCCAAGAGAAATTCAGAAAAGGACAGTTTCTCAAAATCTCGACAGCCGTCAAAGCTATTGAGAAGCCATTGCTACCGTCTTGTAGGCCAACGAGGAATCTACAATACTACAATGTACATTGCCATGACTGAGCTAGTCGCTTCAAAGTTATCCAAGGGAAACTCAGAAAAGGACAGTTTCTCAAAATCTCGACAGCCGTCAAAACTATTGAGAAGCCATTGCTACCGTCTTGTAGGCCAACGACGAATCAACAATACTACAATGTACAATGCCATGACTGACCCATTCACTTCTGAGGTATCCGAGGGAAACTCAAAAAGACAGTTTCTCAATATCTGGACAACCGTCAAGACTATTGAGAAGCCGTTGCTACCGTCTTGTAGAGAAATGAGGAATCTACAATTTGTACTACAATGTACAATGCCATGACTGTCCCATTCACTTCTGAGATATCCGAGGGAAACTCAAAAAAAGGACAGTTTCTCAATATCTCGACAACCGTCAAGACTTGTAGAGAAATGAGGGGTCTACAATACTATAATGTACAATGCTATGACTGACCCATTCACTTCTGACATATCCCAGCGGAACTCAAAAAAGGACAACTTCTCAATATCTCGACAACCGTCAAGGCTAGTCACTTCAAAGATATCCAAGGGAAACTCAGAAAAGGACAGTTTCTTAATATCTCGACAACCGTCAAAACTATTGAGAAGCCATTGCTACCGTCTTGAAGGCCAACGCGGAATCTACAATACTACAATGTACAATGCCATGACTGACCTAGTCACTTCTGGGATGATAGAGGGAAACTCAAAAAAGGACAGTTTCTCAAAGACTATTGAGAAGCCGTTGCTACCGACTTGTAAAGCAACGAGGAATCTACAATACTACAATGTACAATGCCATGACTGTCAATATCTCGACAACCGTCAAGACTATTGAGAAGCCATTGCCACCGCCTTGTAGGCCAACGCTAAATCTACAATACTACAATGTACAATGCCATGACTGAGCTAGTCACTTCAAAGATATCCAAGGGAAACTCAGAAAAGGACAGTTTCTCAATATCTCGACAGCCATCAAAACTATTGAGAAGCCATTGCTACCGTCTTGCAGGCCAACGCGCAATATACAATACTACAATGTACAATGCCGTGACTGAGCTAGTCATTTCAAAGATATCCAAGGGAAATTCAGAAAAGGACAGTTTCTCAAAATCTCGACAGCCGTCAAAGCTATTGAGAAGCCATTGCTACCGTCTTGTAGGCCAACGAGGAATCTACAATACTACAATGTACAATGCCATGACTGACCTATTCACTTCTGAGGTATCCGAGGGAAACTCAAAAAGACAGTTTCTCAATATCTCGACAACCGTCAAGACTATTGAGAAGACGTTGATACCGTCTTGTAGAGAAATGAGGAATCTACAATACTACAATGTACAATGCCATGACTGTCAATATCTCGACAACCGTCAAGACTATTGAGAAGCCATTGCCACCGCCTTGTAGGCCAACGCTAAATCTACAATACTACAATGTACAATGCCATGACTGAGCTAGTCACTTCAAAGATATCCAAGGGAAACTCAGAAAAGGACAGTTTCTCAATATCTCGACAGCCGTCAAAACTATTGAGAAGCCATTGCTACCGTCTTGCAGGCCAACGGGCAATATACAATACTACAATGTACAATGCCGTGACTGAGCTAGTCATTTCAAAGATATCCAAGGGAAATTCAGAAAAGGACAGTTTCTCAAAATCTCGACAGCCGTCAAAGCTATTGAGAAGCCATTGCTACCGTCTTGCAGGCCAACGCGCAATATACAATACTACAATGTACAATGCCGTGACTGAGCTAGTCATTTCAAAGATATCCAAGGGAAATTCAGAAAAGGACAGTTTCTCAAAATCTCGACAGCCGTCAAAGCTATTGAGAAGCCATTGCTACCGTCTTGTAGGCCAACGAGGAATCTACAATACTACAATGTACAATGCCATGACTGACCTATTCACTTCTGAGGTATCCGAGGGAAACTCAAAAAGACAGTTTCTCAATATCTCGACAACCGTCAAGACTATTGAGAAGCCGTTGCTACCGTCTTGTAGAGAAATGAGGAATCTACAATACTACAATGTACAATGCCATGACTGTCCCATTCGCTTCTGAGATATCCGAGGGAAACTCAGAAAATGACAGTTTCTTAATATCTCGACAACCGTCAAAACTATTGAGAAGCCATTGCTACCGTCTTGTAGGCCAACGCGGAATCTACAATACTACAATGTACAATGCCATGACTGACCTAGTCACTTCTGGGATGATAGAGGGAAACTCAAAAAAGGACAGTTTCTCAAAGACTATTGAGAAGCCGTTGCTACCGACTTGTAAAGCAACGAGGAATCTACAATACTACAATGTACAATGCCATGACTGTCAATATCTCGACAACCGTCAAGACTATTGAGAAGCCATTGCCACCGCCTTGTAGGCCAACGCTAAATCTACAATACTACAATGTACAATGCCATGACTGAGCTAGTCACTTCAAAGATATCCAAGGGAAACTCAGAAAAGGACAGTTTCTCAATATCTCGACAGCCGTCAAAACTATTGAGAAGCCATTGCTACCGTCTTGCAGGCCAACGCGCAATATACAATACTACAATGTACAATGCCGTGACTGAGCTAGTCATTTCAAAGATATCCAAGAGAAATTCAGAAAAGGACAGTTTCTCAAAATCTCGACAGCCGTCAAAGCTATTGAGAAGCCATTGCTACCGTCTTGTAGGCCAACGAGGAATCTACAATACTACAATGTACATTGCCATGACTGAGCTAGTCGCTTCAAAGTTATCCAAGGGAAACTCAGAAAAGGACAGTTTCTCAAAATCTCGACAGCCGTCAAAACTATTGAGAAGCCATTGCTACCGTCTTGTAGGCCAACGACGAATCAACAATACTACAATGTACAATGCCATGACTGACCCATTCACTTCTGAGGTATCCGAGGGAAACTCAAAAAGACAGTTTCTCAATATCTGGACAACCGTCAAGACTATTGAGAAGCCGTTGCTACCGTCTTGTAGAGAAATGAGGAATCTACAATTTGTACTACAATGTACAATGCCATGACTGTCCCATTCACTTCTGAGATATCCGAGGGAAACTCAAAAAAAGGACAGTTTCTCAATATCTCGACAACCGTCAAGACTTATAGAGAAATGAGGGGTCTACAATACTATAATGTACAATGCTATGACTGACCCATTCACTTCTGACATATCCCAGCGGAACTCAAAAAAGGACAGCTTCTCAATATCTCGACAACCGTCAAGGCTAGTCACTTCAAAGATATCCAAGGGAAACTCAGAAAAGGACAGTTTCTTAATATCTCGACAACCGTCAAAACTATTGAGAAGCCATTGCTACCGTCTTGAAGGCCAACGCGGAATCTACAATACTACAATGTACAATGCCATGACTGACCTAGTCACTTCTGGGATGATAGAGGGAAACTCAAAAAAGGACAGTTTCTCAAAGACTATTGAGAAGCCGTTGCTACCGACTTGTAAAGCAACGAGGAATCTACAATACTACAATGTACAATGCCATGACTGTCAATATCTCGACAACCGTCAAGACTATTGAGAAGCCATTGCCACCGCCTTGTAGGCCAACGCTAAATCTACAATACTACAATGTACAATGACATGACTGAGCTAGTCACTTCAAAGATATCCAAGGGAAACTCAGAAAAGGACAGTTTCTCAATATCTCGACAGCCATCAAAACTATTGAGAAGCCATTGCTACCGTCTTGCAGGCCAACGCGCAATATACAATACTACAATGTACAATGCCGTGACTGAGCTAGTCATTTCAAAGATATCCAAGGGAAATTCAGAAAAGGACAGTTTCTCAAAATCTCGACAGCCGTCAAAGCTATTGAGAAGCCATTGCTACCGTCTTGTAGGCCAACGAGGAATCTACAATACTACAATGTACAATGCCATGACTGACCTATTCACTTCTGAGGTATCCGAGGGAAACTCAAAAAGACAGTTTCTCAATATCTCGACAACCGTCAAGACTATTGAGAAGACGTTGATACCGTCTTGTAGAGAAATGAGGAATCTACAATACTACAATGTACAATGCCATGACTGTCAATATCTCGACAACCGTCAAGACTATTGAGAAGCCATTGCCACCGCCTTGTAGGCCAACGCTAAATCTACAATACTACAATGTACAATGCCATGACTGAGCTAGTCACTTCAAAGATATCCAAGGGAAACTCAGAAAAGGACAGCTTCTCAATATCTCGACAGCCGTCAAAACTATTGAGAAGCCATTGCTACCGTCTTGCAGGCCAACGCGCAATATACAATACTACAATGTACAATGCCGTGACTGAGCTAGTCATTTCAAAGATATCCAAGGGAAATTCAGAAAAGGACAGTTTCTCAAAATCTCGACAGCCGTCAAAGCTATTGAGAAGCCATTGCTACCGTCTTGTAGGCCAACGAGGAATCTACAATACTACAATGTACAATGCCATGACTGACCTATTCACTTCTGAGGTATCCGAGGGAAACTCAAAAAGACAGTTTCTCAATATCTCGACAACCGTCAAGACTATTGAGAAGCCGTTGCTACCGTCTTGTAGAGAAATGAGGAATCTACAATACTACAATGTACAATGCCATGACTGTCCCTTTCGCTTCTGAAATATCCGAGGGAAACTCAAAAAAGGACAGTTTCTTAATATCTCGACAACCGTCAAAACTACTGAGAAGCCATTGCTACCGTCTTGTAGGCCAACGCGGAATCTACAATACTACAATAATGCCATGACTGACCTAGTCACTTCTGGGATGATAGAGGGAAACTCAAAAAAGGACAGTTTCTCAATATCTCGACAACCGTCAAAACTATTGAGAAGCCATTGCTACCGTCTTGCACGCCAACGAGGTACATGTACAAATGTACAATGCCATGACTGAACTAGTCACTTCAAAGATATCCAAGGGAAACTCAGAAAAGGACAGTTTATCAATATCTCGACAGCCGTCAAAACTACTGAGAAGCCGTTGCTACCGTCTTGTAGAGAGATGAGGAATCTACAATACTACAATGTACAATGCCATGACTGTCCCATTCGCTTCTGAGATATCCGAGGGAAACTCAGAAAATGACAGTTTCTTAATATCTCGACAACCGTCAAAACTATTGAGAAGCCATTGCTACCGTCTTGTAGGCCAACGCGGAATCTACAATACTACAATGTACAATGCCATGACTGACCTAGTCACTTCTGGGATGATAGAGGGAAACTCAAAAAAGGACAGTTTCTCAAAGACTATTGAGAAGCCGTTGCTACCGACTTGTAAAGCAACGAGGAATCTACAATACTACAATGTACAATGCCATGACTGTCAATATCTCGACAACCGTCAAGACTATTGAGAAGCCATTGCCACCGCCTTGTAGGCCAACGCTAAATCTACAATACTACAATGTACAATGCCATGACTGAGCTAGTCACTTCAAAGATATCCAAGGGAAACTCAGAAAAGGACAGTTTCTCAATATCTCGACAGCCGTCAAAACTATTGAGAAGCCATTGCTACCGTCTTGCAGGCCAACGCGCAATATACAATACTACAATGTACAATGCCGTGACTGAGCTAGTCATTTCAAAGATATCCAAGGGAAACTCAGAAAAGGACAGTTTCTCAAAATCTCGACAGCCGTCAAAGCTATTGAGAAGCCATTGCTACCGTCTTGTAGGGAAACGAGGAATCTACAATACTACAATGTACAATGCCATGACTGACCTATTCACTTCTGAGGTATCCGAGGGAAACTCAAAAAGACAGTTTCTCAATATCTCGACAACCTTCAAGACTATTGAGAAGCCGTTGCTACCGTCTTGTAGAGAAATGAGGAATCTACAATACTACAATGTACAATGCCATGACTGTCCCATTCGCTTCTGAAATATCCGAGGGAAACTCAAAAAAGGACAGTTTCTTAATATCTCGACAACCGTCAAAACTATTGAGAAGCCATTGCTACCGTCTTGTAGGCCAACGCGGAATCTACAATACTACAATGTACAATGCCATGACTGACCTAGTCACTTCTGGGATGATAGAGGGAAACTCAAAAAAGGACAGTTTCTCAATATCTCGACAACCGTCAAGACTATTGAGAAGCCGTCGCTATCGTCTTGTAGAGAAATGAGGAATCTACAATACTACAATGTACAATGCCATGACTGTCCCATTCACTTCTGAGATATCCGAGGGAAACTCAAAAAAGGACAGTTTCTCAATATCTCAACAACCGTCAAGACTTGTAGAGAAATGAGGAATCTACAATACTATAATGTACAATGCTATGACTGACCCATTCACTTCTGACATATCCCAGCGGAACTCAAAAAAGGACAGCTTCTCAATATCTCGACAACCGTCAAGACTATTGGGAATCCATTGCCACCGCCTTGTAGGCCAACGCTAAATCTACAATGCCATGACTGAGCTAATCACTTCAAAGTTTTTTAGTATTTTTTTAGTATTTATTTATTTCATGATAAGCTTACATTTAAGATAAAATATCTTATTTATATTAAAGCCTTTAAATGCAAAACAGCTACGTTACGTGAATTACAACGATTGATTGTTTTATATATGAGACTGAAAAAGCAATATTAAAATAATTTAATTTTGTGTGCAAATTACTTATAAGTTACTGAAGTATTTCTTCAATTCCTTTCCTATCTTTCTCGTGCAATTCAAACCTTTTATTTCTCGCGGCAGAGAGTTCCATAATCGTGCGGAGCTTACAAAAAACTGACGTTCGGATGTTGTACAACTGAAGTGCGGAATCAGGACATTTAACGATCGATTTGAGTTTAAAAAACTGATTTCATTATAAAGATCCAAAGGTTGGCGGGTTATGAGTATATTAGAGAACAAGATTACAGAACGATATTTCAAAAAGTTTTCGAAGGTCATACCAAGAAATTGTGAAACATATTGAGAAATTCTATCGAAACGACGTAGGCCATAAACATAACGCATTGCACTGTTGAATACAACAGTTAGCTTTCTTTTGCTCTCATAATTCAAATGACAAAAGATCTCAGAACCGTAAGTAAGTAGAGGAAGAAACAACGTTTTCACTAAGAGAGACCTGACTTTCATTGGAATTATGTGTTGGACAGGCCAGAGCGTTCGAAGGACACCATAAGCTTTTGCAACCGTATAATAGGCATGATGTTCCCAGGTTAGGGTCCGGTTAAAGATAACACCTAAATTTTTGGCTGACTCAACATAGGCAATATGATTTTTCTTTAGCAGTATTTGAGGGAAGTATGATACATCAACCTTGTTTTTAGAAATGACAAGACATTTAGATTTCTTTGGGTTCAACTGAAGGCCGTTTTTAATAGACCATCGATCAATCATGTCCAGGTCTTCATTCAAACACGCTACCGAGTGTTCGATTAGCCCTAAGGGGCAGCTTAGATATAGCTGGGTATCGTCGGCGTACATACGAACCGAACAATGTGTTACTAACTTGGGCAGTTCATTGACGTACATTGAAAAAAACAAAGGGCCAAGGATTGACCCTTGTGGTACACCACTCTTAACCGGTAGAAATTCTGATTTTAGTTTCTTGACTTCAACGGTTTGTACACGATTAGTTAAATATGAGAACAGAAGTTTGACCGCAGAGCAAGAAAATTTGAACTTATGTAAAAGCTTTTGGCAAAAGATGACATGATTAACCATATCGAAGGCTTTCGAGAAATCGAGGAGTATTAAAAACGTGATCCTATCCAAATCAATTTCTTTTCTAATGTCCTCTGAAACACTTAATAGTGCAGTCAAGCAGCTATTTTTCTTTCGAAATCCTGATTGTTTGGGTGTCAGTAATTCGAAGCGAGTAAGATATATGTTCAATTGTTTTTGAATTACTCTCTCGAAGACTTTAGACAAAAATGGTAATATTGAAATTGGTCTGAATTCGTCTCCTTTTGAAGTTTTAGGGATAGGAATTACCTTCGCTCTCTTCCATTGCGAGGGAAATTCACATGTTTCAACAATCGAATTGAAAATATGTGTTATAAATGGCAAAACGGAGGGAAAAATTATTTTCAGAAAGGAAGGGTGAATGTAATCCAGTCCTATGGCACTAGATTTGATGGAGAGCAGTGCTTCGGTCACATCCTCGTCGATGATGGAACTAAATTTAAAGCCAGCCGGGTTTGATCCTAGGGTTAAGGAAAGATTGCTTGAAAATTGCTCGTGGTCAGCTGAGTTTGTTGCGACTGATGAACTTGAAACGAAGGTTTTATTGATAGCGTTGATATCTAAGTCTTCAGTTAAGCCACCACGTACATTCCCAACACCAATTTTACCTAGGTTCTTCCAAACTTGCTTACTTCCAAGTGAAGTGTTGATGTGAGTCGAAAATATATAAGCTTTGGCTTTACGTATTTCACGTACGGTTTCGTTACGGAGAGCGATATAGTTACGATGAAGGCTGTCAACATGGAACTTTTTCCAACGCTTATATGCTAAATCTCGTTTTTCCATAAGGGAGAGAATTTTTCTTGAAATCCAAGGTTTATTTTTTTCCGCACAGTTTTTAGTTTTTAAGGGTACGTGATTGTTGAAGAGATTGTTAATGTTTCTGTTGAGGAATTCCACTTGATCAGATGGCGAAGGAGTTTCCAAAATAGAGTTCCAGTTAACAATGTTTACATCACTTTCTAGAGCACTATAGTTAATGTTATTAAAGTCTCTATATTCGATAATATTACGCTGTCGAGTGGATGTAACCTGAAAGTCAAAGACTAAATAGATTAAATCGTGTTTTGAAAACCCAGGGGCAGAAAGTTGATCATAAAGAACAACCTTGCTTCGGTCGGCGACAAAAAAAAGATCCAATAATGTAGGGTCAAAATTGGAGAAGTGGGTAGGCGTGCTAGTGTTAACAGGGCAAAGATTGAGGGAGGAGAACTCGTCAAGGAGATTATTTTCTTCCAGAAGGTTGCAATTAAAATCACCATTTAAAATTATATTTGAGTATGAAATGCAAACCTGTTCAAGAGTAGAAATTAGTGGTGAAATGCATATGTTATTGTTCGGTCTATAGATTGTTCCAATTAAGATCTTTTCGTCACCATTTGATAACTCAACAAAAACAAATTCCATTGTACTATCTTCAGGAGAGGAGGCTATATGTCTGCTTTTTATTGTATCCTTTACATATATAGCGACCCCCCCGCCTCTACGGCTCACTCTATCCGAACGGAATATCTTATAACCCGCAAGACCACATAACTTATTATTCTGTGACACAGAAAGCCAAGTTTCTGATACACAAACCACGTCAACCTTAGCATCCTCAAATGTATAGCGAAATTCATCAATTTTGCATAATATGCTTTGGGCATTGATGTGGGAGATCCGAAGGCCGGTCTGTTGACTGCCCAACACATTTACCATGGTGCGCAAATTTATATCACTCATTATATAAAATAGTTACCAAAGAAAGACTGAGAAATATAATCGAGCACGAAAAAGAAAGTTAAGGTTTAATTTAGAAATTATATAAATAAAAGATGACTAATAAGAATTCTAGTACAAATGTAATAATAGTAATGAATAAAAATAATAATAAAAGTTATAATAGTAATGAATAAAAATATAAAACATTAATCTGTTGAGTTGGCCACCCTGTTCAAATCCTCGATGAAGTCGATCGGTACAGCATCTTCATTCATAAAACGTTTAACGTAAACAATGCCTCTTGCAGTGTAAACAGTTGACAGCCGTTTTTGCTTCCTGAGAGCTATTGCACGTTGAAATATTGTCAGATTGTTTTTAGTTAGCGCTTCACGCAGAAATATAGCATTGGGAGAATCGATATGAATGTCTTTTAAACATATTTCTCTATTGTTGGTTTTGCGGAACTGAGCAACAGACTTCAAAACAAAGTTTCGGTCGTACGGTGTTAAAAATTTGATGTGGATCGGTGTGTCTTTTGATTCTGTGCGGCTACGTGCGCGATAAATACTTTTTATTGTTGGTGGTTTTATAGTTAAAGAATTGCAAAAGGTGTTAAAGCAAGATTTAAGATTTTCGTCATCGAAAAACGGAACTCCGAATAAAAAGGCATCGTTTGCTACAGTACGATTTTCAAGAGTGTTTTGCTTCTGTTTAATATTAATCATTTCGGTTTGAGAAACTGTGTTTTGTTTACAAACATCAACTAGATTTTTCTTAAGTTCGCGTACTTCGGAATTAAGTGTATTTATGGTTTTTTTGGCGTTTAAGAGTTCAGTTTCAAGATCGGTCACTTTAATATTTGTTGCTTTTATGATGTCTTGTAGTTCTTTGATTTCGTTGCTTATATTAACAGAAATTCTTTTTTCGGAATTTATTATTTGTTCAGAAACAAGGCTTATGATATAGTCGCACTGCTCTTTGTTCAGATTGTCCATTTTTTTGCACTCGTTTTTCGCACTTGAGGTTGTAATTGAATGGGTCAAAGCGGGAGTTTCCGACAAATGATGAGAACTTTGCGGTGTGGTAGTGGATTTGCTTCGTGTGATAGTGGCACTTTTCGCTGAGCTAGACATAGTGCAACGAACGGAATTGAAACGCGAGTTAATTTTAAAGTTTATAAATTTTCAATAAAAAATTAATAATTTGAGTTTCGCGACGTGTAATAAAACACACTTTTGAAGTTAAAAGCACCAACAAACACTCCAACGATTTATTGGTAAGTCTTTTGAATTTAATAGTTTGTGAAACCACACGAGAATTTAAAAACGGGAGCCGAACTCTTAACACGTCTACTCTGTAGCTCGTTGCATAACCAAAGTTATCCAAGGGAAACTCAGAAAAGAACAGTTTCTCAATATCTCGACAGCCGTCAAAACTATTGAGAAGCCGTCTTGCAGGCCAACGCGCAATTTACAATACTACAATGTACAATGCCGTGACTGAGCTAGTCACTTCAAAGATATCCAAGGGAAACTCAGAAAAGGACAGTTTCTCAAAATCTCGACAGCCGTCAAAACTATTGAGAAGCCATTGCTACCGTCTTGTACGCCAACGAGGAATCTACAATACTACAATGTACAATGCCATGACTGACCCATTCAGTTCTGAGGTATCCGAGGGAAACTCAAAAAGGACAGTTTCTCAATATCTCGACAACCGTCAAGACTATTTAGAAGCCGTTGCTACCGTCTTGTAGAGAAATGAGGAATCTACAATACTAGAATGTACTATGCCATGACTGTCCCAATCGCTTCAGAGATATCCGAGGGAAACTCAAAAAAGGACAGTTTCTTAATATCTCGACAACCGTCAAAACTATTGAGAAGCCATTGCTACCGTCTTGCAGGCCAACGCGCAATTTACAATACTACAATGTACAATGCCGTGACTGAGCTAGTCACTTCAAAGATATCCAAGGGAAACTCAGAAAAGGACAGTTTCTCAAAATCTCGACAGCCGTCAAAACTATTGAGAAGCCATTGCTACCGTCTTGTACGCCAACGAGGAATCTACAATACTACAATGTACAATGCCATGACTGACCCATTCAGTTCTGAGGTATCCGAGGGAAACTCAAAAAGGACAGTTTCTCAATATCTCGACAACCGTCAAGACTATTTAGAAGCCGTTGCTACCGTCTTGTAGAGAAATGAGGAATCTACAATACTAGAATGTACTATGCCATGACTGTCCCAATCGCTTCAGAGATATCCGAGGGAAACTCAAAAAAGGACAGTTTCTTAATATCTCGACAACCGTCAAAACTATTGAGAAGCCATTGCTACCGTCTTGTAGGCCAACGCGGAATCTACAATACTACAATGTACAATGCAATGACTGACCTAGTCACTTCTGGGATGATAGAGGGAAACTCAAAAAAGGACAGTTTCTCAATATCACGACAACTGTCAAGACTATTGAGAAGCCATTGCTACGGTCTTGCAGGCCAACGCGCTACATGTACAAATGTACAATGCCATGACTGAGCTAGTCACTTCAAAGATATCCAAGGGAAACTCAGAAAAGGACAGTTTCTCAATATCTCGACAGCCGTCAAAACTATTGAGAAGCCATTGCTACCGTCTTGCAGACCAACGCGCAATATACAATACTATAATGTACAATGCCATGACTGAGCTAGTCACTTCAAAGATATCCAAGGGAAACTCAGAAAAGGACAGTTTCTCAATATCTCGACAGCCGTCAAAACTATTGAGAAGCCATTGCTACCGTCTTGCAGGCCAACGCGCAATATACAATACTACAATGTACAATGCCATGACTGACCCATGCACTTCTGAGGTATCCGAGGGAAACTCAAAAAGGACAGTTTCTCAATATCTCGACAACCGTCAAGACTATTGAGAAGCCGTTGCTACCGTCTTGTAGAGAAATGAGCAATCTACAATACTACAATGTACAATGCCATGACTGTCCCATTCGCTTCTGAGGTATCCGAGGGAAACTCAAAAAAGGACAGTTTCTTAATATCTCGACAACCGTCAAAACTATTGAGAAGCCATTGCTACCGTCTTGTAGGATAACGCGGAATCTACAATACTACAATGTACAATGCCATGACTGACCTAGTCACTTCTGGGATGGTAGAGGGAAACTCAGAAAAGGACAGTTTCTCAAAATCTCGACAGCCGTCAAGACTATTGAGAAGCCGTTGCTACCGTCTTGTAGAGAAATGAGGAATCTACAATACTACAATGTACAATGCCATGACTGACCCATTCAGTTCTGAGGTATCCGAGGGAAACTCAAAAAGGACAGTTTCTCAATATCTCGACAACCGTCAAGACTATTTAGAAGCCGTTGCTACCGTCTTGTAGAGAAATGAGGAATCTACAATACTAGAATGTACTATGCCATGACTGTCCCAATCGCTTCAGAGATATCCGAGGGAAACTCAAAAAGGGACAATTTCTTAATATCTCGACAACCGTCAAAACTATTGAGAAGCCATTGCTACCGTCTTGTAGGCCAACGCGGAATCTACAATACTACAATGTACAATGCAATGACTGACCTAGTCACTTCTGGGATGATAGAGGGAAACTCAAAAAAGGACAGTTTCTCAATATCACGACAACAGTCAAGACTATTGAGAAGCCATTGCTACGGTCTTGCAGGCCAACGCGCTACATGTACAAATGTACAATGCCATGACTGAGCTAGTCACTTCAAAGATATCCAAGGGAAACTCAGAAAAGGACAGTTTCTCAATATCTCGACAGCCGTCAAAACTATTGAGAAGCCATTGCTACCGTCTTGCAGACCAACGCGCAATATACAATACTATAATGTACAATGCCATGACTGAGCTAGTCACTTCAAAGATATCCAAGGGAAACTCAGAAAAGGACAGTTTCTCAATATCTCGACAGCCGTCAAAACTATTGAGAAGCCATTGCTACCGTCTTGCAGGCCAACGCGCAATATACAATACTACAATGTACAATGCCATGACTGACCCATGCACTTCTGAGGTATCCGAGGGAAACTCAAAAAGGACAGTTTCTCAATATCTCGACAACCGTCAAGACTATTGAGAAGCCGTTGCTACCGTCTTGTAGAGAAATGAGGAATCTACAATACTACAATGTACAATGCCATGACTGTCCCATTCGCTTCTGAGGTATCCGAGGGAAACTCAAAAAAGGACAGTTTCTTAATATCTCGACAACCGTCAAAACTATTGAGAAGCCATTGCTACCGTCTTGTAGGATAACGCGGAATCTACAATACTACAATGTACAATGCCATGACTGACCTAGTCACTTCTGGGATGGTAGAGGGAAACTCAGAAAAGGACAGTTTCTCAAAATCTCGACAGCCGTCAAGACTATTGAGAAGCCGTTGCTACCGTCTTGTAGAGAAATGAGGAATCTACAATACTACAATGTACAATGCCATGACTGTCCCATTCGCTTCTGAGGTATCCGAGGGAAACTCAAAAAAGGACAGTTTCTTAATATCTCGACAACCGTCAAAACTATTGAGAAGCCATTGCTACCGTCTTGTAGGCCAACGCGGAATCTACAATACTACAATGTACAATGCCATGACTGACCTAGTCACTTCTGGGATGATAGAGGGAAACTCAAAAAAGGACAGTTTTTCAATATCTCGACAACCGTCAAGACTATTGAGAAGCCGTTGCTACCGTCTTGTAGGATAACGCGGAATCTACAATACTACAATGTACAATGCCATGACTGACCTAGTCACTTCTGGGATGATTGAGGGAAACTCAAAAAAGGACAGTTTTTCAATATCTCGACAACCGTCAAGACTATTGAGAAGCCGTTGCTACCGTCTTGTAGAGAAATGAGGAATCTACAATACTACAATGTACAATGCCATGACTGTCCCATTCGCTTCTGAGGTATCCGAGGGCAACTCAAAAAAGGACAGTTTCTTAATATCTCGACAACCGTCAAAACTATTGAGAAGCCATTGCTACCGTCTTGTAGGATAACGCGGAATCTACAATACTACAATGTACAATGCCATGACTGACCTAGTCACTTCTGGGATGGTAGAGGGAAACTCAGAAAAGGACAGTTTCTCAAAATCTCGACAGCCGTCAAGACTATTGAGAAGCCGTTGCTACCGTCTTGTAGAGAAATGAGGAATCTACAATACTACAATGTACAATGCCATGACTGACCCATGCACTTCTGAGGTATCCGAGGGAAACTCAAAAAAGGACAGTTTCTTAATATCTCGACAACCGTCAAAACTATTGAGAAGCCATTGCTACCGTCTTGTAGGCCAACGCGGAATCTACAATACTACAATGTACAATGCCATGACTGACCTAGTCACTTCTGGGATGATAGAGGGAAACTCAAAAAAGGACCGTTTTTCAATATCTCGACAACCGTCAAGACTATTGAGAAGCCGTTGCTACCGTCTTGTAGAGAAATGAGGAATCTACAATACTACAATGTACAATGCCATGACTGTCCCATTCGCTTCTGAGGTATCCGAGGGAAACTCAAAAAAGGACAGTTTCTTAATATCTCGACAACCGTCAAAACTATTGAGAAGCCATTGCTACCGTCTTGTAGGATAACGCGGAATCTACAATACTACAATGTACAATGCCATGACTGTCAATATCTCGACAACCGTCAAGACTATTGAGAAGCCATTGCCACCGCCTTGTAGGCCAACACTAAATCTACAATACTACAATGTACAATGCCATGACTGAGCTAGTCACTTCAAAGATATCCAAGGGAAACTCAGAAAAGGACAGTTTCTCAATATCTCGACAGCCGTCAAAACTATTGAGAAGCCATTGCTACCGTCTTGCAGGCCAACGCGCAATATACAATACTACAACGTACAATGCCGTGACTGAGCTAGTCATTTCAAAGATATCCAAGGGAAACTCAGAAAAGGACAGTTTCTCAAAATCTCGACAGCCGTCAAAGCTATTGAGAAGCCATTGCTACCGTCTTGTAGGGAAACGAGGAATCTACAATACTACAATGTACAATGCCATGACTGACCTATTCACTTCTGAGGTATCCGAGGGAAACTCAAAAAGACAGTTTCTCAATATCTCGACAACCGTCAAGACTATTGAGAAGCCGTTGCTACCGTCTTGTAGAGAAATGAGGAATCTACAATACTACAATGTACAATGCCATGACTGTCCCATTCGCTTCTGAAATATCCGAGGGAAACTCAAAAAAGGACAGTTTCTTAATATCTCGACAACCGTCAAAACTATTGAGAAGCCATTGCTACCGTCTTGTAGGCCAACGCGGAATCTACAATACTACAATGTACAATGCCATGACTGACCTAGTCACTTCTGGGATGATAGAGGGAAACTCAAAAAAGGACAGTTTCTCAATATCTCGACAACCGTCAAGACTATTGAGAAGCCGTCGCTATCGTCTTGTAGAGAAATGAGGAATCTACAATACTACAATGTACAATGCCATGACTGTCCCATTCACTTCTGAGATATCCGAGAGAAACTCAAAAAAGGACAGTTTCTCAATATCTCAACAACCGTCAAGACTTGTAGAGAAATGAGGAATCTACAATACTATAATGTACAATGCTATGACTGACCCATTCACTTCTGACATATCCCAGCGGAACTCAAAAAAGGACAGCTTCTCAATATCTCGACAACCGTCAAGACTATTGGGAATCCATTGCCACCGCCTTGTAGGCCAACGCTAAATCTACAATGCCATGACTGAGCTAATCACTTCAAAGTTATCCAAGGGAAACTCAGAAAAGAACAGTTTCTCAATATCTCGACAGCCGTCAAAACTATTGAGAAGCCGTCTTGCAGGCCAACGCGCAATTTACAATACTACAATGTACAATGCCGTGACTGAGCTAGTCACTTCAAAGATATCCAAGGGAAACTCAGAAAAGGACAGTTTCTCAAAATCTCGACAGCCGTCAAAACTATTGAGAAGCCATTGCTACCGTCTTGTAGGCCAACGAGGAATCTACAATACTACAATGTACAATGCCATGACTGACCCATTCAGTTCTGAGGTATCCGAGGGAAACTCAAAAAGGACAGTTTCTCAATATCTCGACAACCGTCAAGACTATTTAGAAGCCGTTGCTACCGTCTTGTAGAGAAATGAGGAATCTACAATACTAGAATGTACTATGCCATGACTGTCCCAATCGCTTCAGAGATATCCGAGGGAAACTCAAAAAGGGACAATTTCTTAATATCTCGACAACCGTCAAAACTATTGAGAAGCCATTGCTACCGTCTTGTAGGCCAACGCGGAATCTACAATACTACAATGTACAATGCAATGGCTGACCTAGTCACTTCTGGGATGATAGAGGGAAACTCAAAAAAGGACAGTTTCTCAATATCACGACAACAGTCAAGACTATTGAGAAGCCATTGCTACGGTCTTGCAGGCCAACGCGCTACATGTACAAATGTACAATGCCATGACTGAGCTAGTCACTTCAAAGATATCCAAGGGAAACTCAGAAAAGGACAGTTTCTCAATATCTCGACAGCCGTCAAAACTATTGAGAAGCCATTGCTACCGTCTTGCAGACCAACGCGCAATATACAATACTATAATGTACAATGCCATGACTGAGCTAGTCACTTCAAAGATATCCAAGGGAAACTCAGAAAAGGACAGTTTCTCAATATCTCGACAGCCGTCAAAACTATTGAGAAGCCATTGCTACCGTCTTGCAGGCCAACGCGCAATATACAATACTACAATGTACAATGCCATGACTGACCCATGCACTTCTGAGGTATCCGAGGGAAACTCAAAAAGGACAGTTTCTCAATATCTCGACAACCGTCAAGACTATTGAGAAGCCGTTGCTACCGTCTTGTAGAGAAATGAGGAATCTACAATACTACAATGTACAATGCCATGACTGTCCCATTCGCTTCTGAGGTATCCGAGGGAAACTCAAAAAAGGACAGTTTCTTAATATCTCGACAACCGTCAAAACTATTGAGAAGCCATTGCTACCGTCTTGTAGGATAACGCGGAATCTACAATACTACAATGTACAATGCCATGACTGACCTAGTCACTTCTGGGATGGTAGAGGGAAACTCAGAAAAGGACAGTTTCTCAAAATCTCGACAGCCGTCAAGACTATTGAGAAGCCGTTGCTACCGTCTTGTAGAGAAATGAGGAATCTACAATACTACAATGTACAATGCCATGACTGTCCCATTCGCTTCTGAGGTATCCGAGGGAAACTCAAAAAAGGACAGTTTCTTAATATCTCGACAACCGTCAAAACTATTGAGAAGCCATTGCTAGCGTCTTGTAGGCCAACGCGGAATCTACAATACTACAATGTACAATGCCATGACTGACCTAGTCACTTCTGGGATGATAGAGGGAAACTCAAAAAAGGACAGTTTTTCAATATCTCGACAACCGTCAAGACTATTGAGAAGCCGTTGCTACCGTCTTGTAGGATAACGCGGAATCTACAATACTACAATGTACAATGCCATGACTGACCTAGTCACTTCTGAGATACATATCCGAGGGAAACTCATAAAAGGACAGTTTCACAATATCTCGACAACCGTCAAAACTATTACGAAGCCGTTTCTACCGTCTTGTAGAGCAACGCGGAATCTAAAATAATACAATGTACAATGCCATTACTGACCTAGTCTCTTCTGAGATAATCGAGGGAAACTCAGAAAAGCACAGTTTCTTAATATCTGGAAAAACGCCAAAACTATTAAGAAGCAGTTTCTACCGTTTTGTAGAGCAAAGTGGAGTCTACAACACTACAATGTACAATGCCATTACTGACCTGGTCTCTTCTGGGATAATCGAGGGAAACTCAGAAAAGCGCAATTTCTCAGTATCCGGAAAAAACGCCAAAACTATTAAGAAGCCGTTTGTACAGTCTTGTAAATCAACGCGGAATCTGCAACGCTGATTATCCTGGTTATCCTAGTCACTGCTGAGATAATCGAGGGAAACTCAGAAACTCAGTTTCTCAATCTCACGAAAACTGTCAAAACTATTGAGAAGCCGTTACTACCGTCTTGTACAGCAACGCTGAATCTACAACAATGCAATGTACAATGCCATGACTGACCCATTTAATTCTGTGATATCCGAGGAAAACTCAGAAAAGGAACGATTCACAATGTCTTGACAACCGTCAATACTGTTGGGAAACGATTGCTACCTTGTTGTAGAGCAACGCGGAATCTGCAATACTACAATGTACAATGTCATGACTGACGTAGTCACTTCTGAGATCATAGAGGCAAACTCAGAAAAGGGCAGTTTCTCAATATCTCGACAACCGTCAAAACTATTGAGAAGCCGTTGGTACGGGCTTCTAGAATAACGCGGAATCTACAGCACTACGATGTACATTAAAATGATTGTAATAGGCACTGCTGAGATATCGGAAGGAAACTTTAAAAAAGGCAGTTTCTCAACATCCCGAAGAACGCCAAACCTATTGAGAAACAGTTGCTACCGCTATGTAGAGCAACGCGGAATCTATTGTACAATACTACAATGTACAATGCCATGACTGACCTAGTCACTTCTGAGATACATATCCGAGGGAAACTCATAAAAGGACAGTTTCTCAATATCTCGACAACCGCCAAAACTATTACGAAGCCGTTTCCACCGTCGTGTAGAGCAACGCGGAATCTAAAATATTACAATGTACAATCCCATTACTGACCTAGTCTCTTCTAAGATATCCGAGGGAAACTCCGAAAAGCACAGTTTCTTGATATCTGGAAAACCGCCAGAACTATTAAGAAGCAGTTTCTACCGTTTTGTAGAGCAACGTGGAGTCTACAACACTACAATGTACAATGCCATTACTGACCTGGTCTCTTCTGGGATAATCGAGGGAAACTCAGAAAAGCACAATTTCTCAGTATCCGGAAAAAACGCCAAAACTATTAAGAAGCCTTTTGTACAGTCTTGTAAATCATCGCGGAATCTGCAACGCTGATTATCCTGGTTATCCTAGTCACTGCTGAGATAATCGAGGGAAACTCAGAAACTCAGTTTCTCAATCTCACGAAAACTGTCAAAGCTATTGAGAAGCCGTTACTACCGTCTTGTACAGCAACGCTGAATCTACAACACTACAATGTACAATGCCATGACTGACCCATTTAATTCTGTGATATCCGAGGAAAACTCAGAAAAGGAACGATTCACAATGTCTTGACAACCGTCAA
The DNA here is from genome assembly GCA_958301585.1 of Merodon equestris. Classification (NCBI taxonomy): domain Eukaryota; kingdom Metazoa; phylum Arthropoda; class Insecta; order Diptera; family Syrphidae; genus Merodon; species Merodon equestris. The sequence continues at coordinate 5,609,196 of OY284418.1, read as the reverse complement.
TACTGTTGGGAAAGGATTGCTACCTTGTTGTAGAGCAACGCGGAATCTACAATGCTACAATGTACAATGTCATGACTGACCCATTTACTTCTGAGATATCCGAGGAAAACTCAGAAAAGGACAGTTTCACAATGTCTCGACAACCGTCAAAACTATTGGGAAGCCATTGCTACCTTGTTGTAGAGCAACGCGGAATCTACAATACCACAATGTACAATGCCATGACTGACCTAGTCTCTTCTGAGATAATCAAGGGAAACTCAGAAAAGCACAGTTTCTCAATATCTGGTAAAACGCCAAAACTATTAAGAAGCCGTTTGTACAGTCTTGTAAAGCAACGAGGAATCTACAACACTGATTATGCTGGTTATGCCAGTCACTGCTGAGATAATCGAGGGAAACTCAGAAAATAACAGTTTTTTAGTCTCATGAAAACTGGCAAAACTATTAAGAAGCCGTTACTACCGCCTTGTACAGCAACGCTTAATCTACAACACTACAATGTACAATGCCATGACTGACCCATTTACTTCTGAGATATCCGAGGAAAACTCAGAAAAGGACAGTTTCACAATGTCACGACAACCGTCAAAACTATTGGGAAGCCATTGCTACCTTGTTGTAGAGTAACGCGGAATCTACAATGCCACAATGTACAATATCACTACTGACCTAGTCACTTCTGAGATAATCGAGGGAAACTCAGAAAAGGGCAGTTTCTCAATATCTCGACAGCCGTCAAAACTATTGAGAAGTCGTTGCTACCGGCTTCTAGAACAACGCGGAATCTACAACACTACGATGTACATTGAAATGATTGTAATAGGCACTGCTGAGATATCGGAAGGAAACTTTAAAAAAGGCAGTTTCTCAATATCCCGAAGAACGTCAAAACTATTGAGAAACAGTTGCTACCGCTATGTAGAGCAACGCGGAATCTATTGTACAATACTACAATGTACAATGCCATGACTGACCTAGTCACTTCTGAGATACATATCCGAGGGAAACTCATAAAAGGACAGTTTCACAATATCTCGACAACCGTCAAAACTATTACGAAGCCGTTTCTACCGTCTTGTAGAGCAACGCGGAATCTAAAATAATACAATGTACAATGCCATTACTGACCTAGTCTCTTCTGAGATAATCGAGGGAAACTCAGAAAAGCACAGTTTCTTAATATCTGGAAAAACGCCAAAACTATTAAGAAGGCATTTGTACAGTCTTTTAAAGCACCGCGAGATCTACAACGCTGATTATCCTGGTTATCCTAGCCACTGCTGGGATAATCGAGGGAAACTCAGAAAAGAACAGTTTCTCAATATCTCGACAACAGTCAACATTTTTGCGAGGTCATTGCTACCTTCTTGTAGAGCAACGCGAAATCTACAATGCTACAAAGTACAATGTCATGACTGACCTAGTCACTTCTGAGATGAAAGAGGGAAACTCAAAAAAGGACAGTTTCTCAATATCTCGACAACCGTCAAAACTATTGAGAAGCCATTGCTACCGTCTTGTAGGCCAACGCGGAATCTACAATACTACAATGTACAATCCCATGACTCATCTAGTCACTTCAAAGATATCATAGGGAAACTCAGAAAAGGGCAATTTCTCAATATCTCGACAACCGTCAAAATTGTGAGGTTGTAAGCCGTTGCTACCCCGCGGCAGAGCAACGCGTAATCTACAATACTAGGTACAATGTGCAAAGCCATTACTGACCTAGTCACTTCTGAGATGATAGAGGGAAACTCAGAAAAGGACAGTTTCTCAATATCTCGACAACCGTCAAAATTAATGCGAGGTCATTGCTACCTTCTTGTAGAGCAACGCGGAATCTAAAACATTGCAATGTAGATAGATAGATAGATAGATAAATTTTATTCTTATAAATTAATTGAAGAACATACAAACAACAGGATTGAAATACATGGTGACGAAATATAAGAATAGGTAGTGACATAAATACAAGTGTAAAAATAGTGTAGAAAGCCACTTCAATTATCTAAGACTATACTAAATATGTTAAAAATGGGTGGGGTGATCATAGAAATTAAAAATAAATAAATAATCTCTAAGCATTATAAGAAACAAGAACCAAAATTAACTATTACAAACGAAAATATAAATAAAATAATAAAAAAAAAAAGAAAAAAAAGAGACAAGTCATTGAGTGAGACATAAACAAATTAAACCAAGACATTAGCTATAAGAGATTCTAAGGCTACATAATCAAAACTAAAGAGCCATATTTTTATGCGCTTAAAGAACATTCCAGGTATTGTAAATCTCCTAATAGACTGAGGCAGTGCATTAAATATTCGAAAAGAAAGAACAGAGAAAAAGTTACGGTATGCAGTGGTACGGAAATTGGGTACGGAAAAAGTGTTACACAGGTTACCACGTAGATTATAACATGAAATTAAACGAAAATTACGATTACCAGACTTCATAAAGAATATTTTTAGCACCTTAAAACAATACAAGTGACGAACAGGAAGAATTTTGAGTTCATGGAACAGGGGAAAGCTGGAATGTCTACCAGATTTACGACACATTTTCCTAAGGACACTTTTCTGCAAAATCAACAGTGGTTTAATTCTGTTTCGACACACGCCTCCCCAACAAGCGATTCCATACTGTAACTTGGAATGGAAAATACCATAATAAATCATTTTTAAAAGCTTTGTAGAACATAAGTTACGTATATAATAAAAATGTCGAAGGGTGCATCGAAAATATTTTTTCAGAGTATTAATGTGATTCGCAAAACTCATCCTAGAATCAAGGATAAGCCCCAGATACCTAAATTCATCTACTCTCTCAACTTTAAAACAATAATCACAACAGACAATATTTTCACAAAAAGAAGGAGATGAAGAACCAGACGCATAATGGCAATTACACATTTTATATCTAAGACACTCAGGTGCATGAAAATATATATTAGCATCCAAGAAGTCCGAGGAAGATAAGCTAAAAAACATTATCTTAGTTTTAGGGCTTATAACTAAAAGATGTTCCGCAAACCAGTGTCTCAATAAATATAGATCCCAATTGATATCAGAGACTAGGTCCAGAGGACTGTTAGAGCCATAAGTAAAGCCAATGTCATCCGCAAAAGCAGTTGGAGAACCCTTAAAATTAAGAGCAAGAAGCGAGTTGATATAGACCAAAAACAGAATCGGACCCAAGACTGAGCCTTGTGGTACACCTACGTTGGAGAGCTTTATTTCACTTCTAATATTATCTATTTTCACTTATTGAGCCCTATTTTTAAGATATAACTTGAACCAATTGAGTATAAATCCACGAAATCCAGCTTTTTCCAGTTTACTTAACAAGATGCTGTGGTTGACCATGTCGAATGCTTTGGTGATGTCAATAAATAAACCAGCAGTACATTTTTTCCCATCGAGGTGTGACATTATAAGAGAGCAAAACTGTAAAAGCGCATCTTCTGTCGATTTACCTCTCAAAAACTCAAATTGATTAGGATTGAAAAACTTGGTTTTGTCTAAAAAACTCAATAATCTTTTTTTCATTAGTTTTTCAAAAATCTTGCTGAACACTGAAAGAAGTGAGATGGGCCTATAGTTACCGATATCTTCTGGGGACCCTTTTTTAAATAACGGAATGACATCTGCACATTTAAGATATTCGGGAAAAACTCCTTCAAACACGCAACGATTATATAATTTTTCCAGGACATCCACTGTGAAACATGCAATTTTTTTAAGCAGATAGTTAGAGTATCCATCAGCTCCACACGTAGACGAATTAGGTAAGTTACCAATAATTTTCAAAATTTCAAGAGCAGTTATGGGTTGAAAAACAAAACCATTACTATGCAACAGTTCACCACATCCACGAATGTAAAGACAAGTACAATTAATCGATTTGACTGTACTGGATTGTAGGCTGCAGCCAACATTAGCAAAATAACAATTAAAAGCGTTAGACATAGCAACTCTGTCATAAATTAAAGAATTTTCAACACGAATACAAGTGGGTTTTTATAGGCCGTTGATTTATTCAATAAACTATTTACTACTCGCCATTCGTTTTTTTAATTTCCCTGTGAAGAGCTGAATTTAGTACGGTAATAATTATCGCGGCAAATTGGTATCTCTTTCTTAAGATCAGCACATAGTTTCTTATATCTTCTTTTTAGACCCTAGTTTGCAGGATACTTATTGCACTTAATTCTGAGTTTATTTTTATATACAACTTTTCTAAGTAAAAGATTAGATATCCAAGGTTTAAGTCTTTTAGCGGATTTTATTGAGGGCTGAACAGAGGAGCAAGATAGAATATGCTTCCTAAGAGAGTCAATGAAGACTGTAAAAGCGGTAGATGGATCTCTACAATTAAAAAATCCAATCCAAGACTCAAAGCATAAAAAAATTTTCAATCTGTTAAAGTCAACTCGCATTTTTCTATGGTGGGGATTAGGAGTTCGAGAACCACTGGTTTTAGAGATAGTTATTAATAGTCCTGTCATGCAATGATCAGTAACTTTAAAATCAAAGACACATTTTTTACACTCTATGGGCGCTACGTTACTGAAACGCCCATAAATGTGATCTAAACAGCTTCCCGAAGTAGGTCTAGTGGGTTCATTGATAAAGAAAGCTAGACCATGCGAAGAAAGTAATGACAGGTAGCTAGAGACAGTTTCATTATCTTCCAATGTATTAATATTAAAATCTCCTACTATAATTAGATTTTTTGATTTTTCTCTAATTAAAAGATTAGAAAATTCGTTTAAAAAAGTAGAAACATTAAACAAATGCAGTCTATAGACACAAAAAAACACAAACGTAACTTGGTTAATTTCAATAGAAACTTTTAAAACATCAGCACTTGAAATATGAACGCGCAAGACATCAAGAATTAGGTGTACATCTTTGATAAAACAACCCACTCCACCTCAGTTGATCACAGACCAGTGAAGCAGAAGGTAGTGTTTCGGCTAAAGTGGAAAAGAAAACAAAAGAAAAATAATATAAGTGCGCGTTTAGGCGAAGTACTCGCGGGACCCAAATTAGCGTAGAGGTATAGTGCCTGACCCGCAATCGGAAGGTCGCCGGTTCGGATCCCCAGGCGGGAGAGGAAGTTTTTTGTTCGCGTTCTTTTTTTTTTTTTTTTTCCTGTTCCTTACTGCGGCTTCTGAAGAAAGCTAGAAGTAGCGGGAGGAGATGTCGGGGGATGGCGGGGGAAGTCCCGTACCTCGTACAGGGTCGGAATCGGATGATTTATCATCCGATTTCGCAACACCGGCCGCCGTCATGAAAAGGCGCAAAAGGGTTAGCGCAAAGCCCAACCCAATCAAGCGCCCCTCCCTCACCACTTCGACTGAAAAGCTGCAGGTCGAAGCGAGGAAAGGGGCGCCATCATCACCACCGTCGACGTCCGAAGCAGCCGGACAACAACAACAACGTGTCATCCCCGTGGAAGCAGAGGTCGAATACCTCTCCGATGGTAGAGAAGGCCGCTACATGGGGGACAACAACCCCTTCGCGGCCCTCTTAAGTTCGGCTACGGAGGATGAATGGAGGAGCAAGAACGCTTCCTACGCGCCCAGCTGCAGGCCGTAGTAGACAAAATTAAGGCGTTGCAGAAGTCGAGAAAGGAGGCAATAGCCGCCGAAGAAATGAAGCAGAAACAACAACAGCAGCCGCAGAAGAAACAGCAGCAACTACAACAACGAAAGCAGCAGAAACAGCAGCAGCAACAGCAACCACAGCAACAACAACCGCAGCAACAACAACCGCAGCAACAACAACCGCAGCAACAACAACCACAGCAGCAGAAGCAGCATCAGCAACAACAACCGCAGCAGCAAAAGCAGCAGCAGCAACAACAACCGCAGCAGCAGAAGCAGCAACAGAAGCAGCAACAACAACCGCAGCAGCAGCAGCAACAACAACAACCGCAGCAGCAGAAACAGCAGCAACAACAACAGCGGCAGCAGAAGCAGCAGCAAAAACATCAGCCGCAGAAACAGCGCACGAAAAAGGAAAAAGTGCCACCGATCCTCACCTATACCACGGCCTTACGAGAAACCATCGATCTGTGTAAGTATGCCATTGGTGTAGGTAATTTTGAATTTAAATGTTTGGGCCAGAAACGCTATGCTATTCAGTGCAAGACACTTGAGCAGCATAAGCGTATTAAAAGCCTATTGAAGGAGTCAACGACGGAGTTTTTCTCCTTCACCCCAAAAGCCGAGAGGTTGCGGACGATGCTCCTCAAAGGCGTGGAATCTATCACAGATCCCGAGGAAATGCTCTCAGAGCTCAAAGAGTTCGAGAGTGACGACCTCAAATTCGTGGCGGTTAAGCCATTTTCCACGGTGAGCTCCCGACGGGAGAAGCGAGTGATACCCTTCTTCTTGGTACAGCTCACACCCAACAGCAAGCTGGAGAGGTTAAGGTCCATTACTTCCTTGGCTTCCCAGCGTGTAACATGGGAAATATTAAAAAGGCAAGGAAACATTTTGCAATGTATCCGCTGCCAAAGATTCGGGCATGCCGCGTCGAACTGCGAAATGCAGCCTCGATGCGTTAAGTGTGCAAAGAATCACAAGAACGAGGAATGCGACCTTGGGAAAGACAAGGTGGCGGAAAGAGAACAGCTCGAGTGTGTCTTGTGTCGGAATCGAGGACACCCTGCAAACTATCGGGGATGTCCTAAGTTCCAGGACATCAAGAAAGAAAACCTGGCCCGTAAGCAGAAGGTCGAGGAGAAGCGTCCCTCGGGTCGCTTCCAAACACCAGCCGTCACATCCCAGTTGACCTACGCCCAAATGGCGGCAGGTTCCGGAAAGACGGTACAAAAGCCCGTGGCTGTTCCTAAAGCCCCATTGCCTGTCTCTAAGGCACCGGGGGCCGAGGTGGATGTCTGTTCGATCTTGCTCGCAATCCAAGGGCAGATCGGGCAGCTCCAAAAACAGATCCTGGAAACGGCGACCCGAGTAGATAGTATCTGCTCGCTTCTGCCGGGCTTAGCGCACCTAAGGTCATGATGGGTACGCTGGCAGAGAGACAGTTGAAGATCCTATCGGTGAATGTAAATTCACTGATAAGGATCGAGCGACGAGCCGTACTTTTTAACCTGTTGCAGGACGAAAGCCCCGATGTACTCTTGGTTAGCGAAACAAAGCTAAACCAGAAGCACAAAATCCGGCACAATTCGTATAAAATAATTAGAAGAGATCGACCCAACGCTACTCAAGGCGGGGGAGTTGCGATCTTCATTAAAAATAATCTTAAGCATAAGGTCATATATAGCAGTGAAGTGCGGAGGTTCCAGGTGCTGGAGGCCTGTATTGTGTGCATTCCTCTCCGAAATGGAAAGAGAATCTACATTGTATCAGCCTATGCACCTGAAGCACCTCAACCCAATATTTTTATCGCAGAACTCGAGACACTCTTTCGATCTCTGCGCTTGGACTCGGTAGAAAACTTCTACATTCTGGCCGGCGATTTAAATGCTAAACATAGTGATTGGGGAAATAACATTCCCAACAATAGGGGGAGCCTACTAAGCTGATAGACTCTCGACTGAGACTGGCAGACACGAACGAATGGTCTATTAACTGTCTACGGACCATTGTATACGACAGTGACCATTGCGGACTATGTGCCGTGATCACAGTACCTGACGAGTTCGCGGAAATGGCAGAGTACATCCACACGCACCCCTACGATTACAGTAGGGCGTGCTGGCCACGCTTCGCCAATTCCCTGACGAGAGCGCTCACTTCGAGCGCCTCCTTTCCACCAACTAATAGGAACCTGTCAAACCACGAGATTGACAGGTATCTCAAAGAAATGGACGATATCATTAAACAGACTATGAACAGTACGATACCACGTCAAAGACAGCACGATACCACAAACATATACCGAAACGCAACAATCGACGCACTGCATAGACAAAAAAGTAGACTCCTAACAAGACTCAAACTCTTGTACAGGCGGTTTACCGACAGACAAAACCCGGAGGTCAGGACACTGAAGTCACTGATTAAAAATCTCCAACAATTGATCAGAGAAAATTACAGAATATCTGTAAGTTTGCATTGGAACAATAGAATTCGTGCTGTAAAATCCAACAGCGCGAGTATGTTTCCGCAAATAAATAAAATATTTCGGAGAAGCAATCAGAATGACATTCAGGATCTGAAACTTCCGAGAACGTCAGACAATGAACGTTTGCTACGGACAGTTAGCATCGATCCAGATGGCGCCATCCTGGATGACGACTTTTTCGTGATTGAGGATCCTCGGGAGAAGGTGGCGACAGTGGGAGCTGTTTTCCAGGAAGTGTACAAGGTGAGTGATAGTATTCGCCCGAACCATGACCTGGAGAACAGAGCCCTGCTTCATCACTTCTACCTTAGAAATGATTTCGATCATTGGCGATCTGAGAATCTTGGTTTTACCAGGTTCAATGAAGATTTCATGGCAAGCAATGCCATCGCCAGTGAGGGGGCTAACACCCTGTACATTTCGACGGAAGATCTCCAGATGATCTTTCAGTCATTGAAAAGGAAAAAATCCGCGGGTATCGACGGCATATCCAATGTTGTGCTAAGGCAACTTCCACCAATGGCTGTAGAGAGGTACGCCATCCTGTTCAACAATGCACTGAATAATGCATATTATCCAGTGCATTGGAAGACAGCGGTGGTTCAACCAATCCCCAAGAAGGGGAAAGACACCTCTAACCCGGCAAATCTCCGGTCGATCAGTCTCCTTCCGAGTATCAGCAAGGTCTTCGAGAAGGTGATCCATAGAGCCCTGTCTAAATGGGTTGAGGATAATAAAATCATTCCGGATAACCAATTCGGTTTCAGAGCGGCGCATGACACTATTCATGCCGCGTCGAAACTTGTATCGGATATCCAATGGAATAAATGCAAGAACCAATGCACGGGTGCCTGTTTGATTGACTTGGAAAAAGCCTTCGACACTGTATGGTTAGAAGGCCTTTATTACAAGCTCAGTCGGCTGGGCATAAGTAAACCACTGCTATATATGATTTTTGACATGTTAACCGGTAGAAAGTTCGTTGTGAAAATTGCCAATGTAACTTCTACCCAAATATTTGAAATCAAAAACGGACTGCAACAGGGTACGGTAAATTCGCCGATCCTTTTCAGCATTTACCTGAGTGATCTACTTGTTTCTCTACACCACTCAATAGCGTACGCAGATGACCTAATCGCGTACAGATCAGGTCCAACGATCGACGTCATTGTTACTCTTCTGCAGCGTGACTTCGAAAAAATTCAGCAGTATTGTGATGACTGGAATTTGAAAATCAACTTCCAGAAATCAGAATCTATATTGTTCAGAAGGCCTTTGTCTAGGGCCTCTCGGGACACTAGAAAAAATTGGCGCAGGTTCTCTATCTTTGGGCCGGACGGGCGTCCACTGGCGAGACAAAGTGTAGTCAGATACCTTGGGATCGTGCTGGACCAGTATCTATATTTTGACAAACATGTAGATGCTGCTCTGGCAAGGGCCGGGGGCGCTTTCGCTCTGACAAGATGGCTGTTTCATAGCAGCCAACTTGATTCCAGGGTGAAAGTAATCTGCTACATGGCCTTAATCAGGCCCATGGTTGCCTATGGATGTCCCGTCTGGTTCAATGTGAGAGCCAGCTTGATGGAAAGGATTCGGGTGTTTGAGAGACAATGTCTTAGGACTTGTCTCGGGCTACATAGGACTCCCGAATCTGAGTACAAGAAATTTTACCCGAACGAGGTCCTATACAATAGGGCCAGGATTGTACGGATAGATAATTTTCTGATCAAACTGATTCGAAGCCACGTTGCAAGAGCAATGACTTCGATCAATAGCCTGATCTTCGGGGCTTACTACCCCAATGATCTATATCATGAGAGAGTGCGCCTTAACGGCTTTGTCCCGCCAGAAGCATTCCTCTATCTAGATAGATGTGGGCTGATCCAGGACAGATTGGCGTTACCGCTAATCTTCCACGTGGGTCGCAATTCCGTGGAGCGGCGATTCCTCTACGAACCCGATGTCGCGCTCCGTGAGCCCGAGCGCCTCAGGTTCTGTAGATCGGTCTCACGCCGGGATCGAGGAGACGTGGTCCGCCAGCATCAACGCTTTTGGTGGCTGGAGAGAACTCCGTCAACGGACAACTTGATAGGAGCAGCCTCTTCAAGGCAAGGCCTACCTAACACCAATGGCAGGCTTACATAGGCTAGGGTAGGGTAAGGTAGGGTAGGGTAGGTTAGGGTAGGCTAGGGCAAAAACGACAAAAAAAAAAAAAAAAAAAAAAAAAATACAAAATGAAAAATCACAAAAAAAGAATAAAACTTAAAACAAAAAAAAAAAAATTAAAAATAAAAACATAAAAAAAAAGATATATATATAAAATATATATAATGTATATATTTGTGTATATATATTTTAGTTAAGTTAGAATAAGATAGGTTTAGTTAGGTTTAATTAGTTTAAGGTAGTTTTAAGTTTTATATAAAATATTTAAAAAACAAAAACAAAAAACATTTGTTAAGATAGTTAAGCTAGTTTTAAGCATTTTTGACTAGGGTAAGATAGATATAAGTTAATATGAAATAAAAATGAATTGAAAAAAAAAAAAAAAAAACCCACTCCACCTGCAGCGTAACATTTGTTTTAGAGACAAACTTGAACCCGGGAATAAAATAATCATCATTCTCAAAGTCATATATCCAAATTTCAGACACAAAGACAATATCTGGAACGCAAGCAAAAGAATCAAGATGAGTGACAAGAGATGTAAAATTTTCTCTCATACTTCTAATATTCTGGTGAACAATAAAAAGTTTATCATTGCAGAACGTACAATTATTAAAAACTATATCACAGTTGGAATTACTTAAATTGGGGGAAGAGAAGTCATGAAGAAAATCCGTTTTAAAATACATAATTTAAAGCATAAAATCGAGCGAACTAAATGCGAGCAAGATCATTGAAAGATTTAATCGAAATGACTTTTCCCCCCCCAACCTTTCTCATAAGAATTTGATTATTGCTAAACCATACATATTTTCCGCCTTTCTGCTTCGTTGTTTCCTTCGTTTTCATTAAGAGAGCCTGAGTAAACTTTGTGAGAGCATTATTGATGAAGATTATTGATGTACAATGTCATTACTGACCTCGTCTCTTCTGGGATAATCGAGGGAAACTCAGAAAAGCACAGTTTCTCAGTATCCGCAAAAAACGCCAAAACTATTAAGAAGCCGTTTGTACAGTCTTGTAAATCAACGCGGAATCTGCAACGCTGATTATCCTGGTTATCCTAGTCACTGCTGAGATAATCGAGGGAAACTCAGAAACTCAGTTTCTCAATCTCACGAAAACTGTCAAAATTACTGAGAAGCCGTTACTACCGTCTTGTACAGCAACGCTGAATCTACAACACTACAATGTACAATGCCATCCGAGGAAAACTCAGAAAAGGACAGTTTCTAAATGTCTCGACAACCGTCAAAACTATCGGAAAGCCATTGCTACCTTGTTATAGAGCAACGCGGAATCTACAATACCACAATGTACAATGCCATTACTGACCTAGTCACTTCTGAGATAATCGAGGAAAACTCAGAAAAGGGCAGTTTCTCAATATCTCGACAACCGTCAAAACTGTGGGGTTGTAAGCCGTTGCTACCACGCGGCAGTGCAACGCGGAATCTACAATACTAGGTACAATGTACAACGCCATTACTGACCTAGTCACTTCTGAGATAAGCGAGGGAAACTCAGAAAAGGGCAGTTTCTCAATATCGCGAAAAACGTCAAAACTATTGAGAAGCCGTTGCTACCGTCTTGTAGAGCAACGCGGAATCTACAATACTACAATGTACAATGCCACGACTGACCTCGTCTCTTCTGAGATAATCGATTGACACTCAGAAAAGCACAGTTTCTCAATATCTGGAAAAACGCCAAAACTATTAAGAAGCCGTTTGTACAGTCTTGTAAAGCAACGAGGAATCTACAACACTGATTATCCTGGTTATCCTAGTCACTGCTGAGATAATCGAGGGAAACTCAGAAAATAACAATTTTCTATTCTCACGAAAACTGGCAAAACTATTAAGAAGCCGTTACTACCGCCTTGTACAGCAACGCTGAATCTACAACACTACAATGTACAATGCCATGACTGACCCATTTACTTCTGAGATATCCGAGGAAAACTCAGAAAAGGACAGTTTCACAATGTCTCGACAACCTTCAAAACTATTGGGAAGCCATTGCTACTTTTTTGTAGAGCAACGCGGAATCTACAATGCCACAATGTACAATGCCACTACTGACCTAGTCACTTCTGAGATAATCGAGGGAAACTCAGAAAAGGGCAGTTTCTCAATATCTTGACAACCGTCAAAACTATTCAGAAGCCATTGCCACCGTCTTGTAGGTCAACGCGGAATCTACAATACTACAATGTACAATGCCACGACTGACCTCGTCTCTTCTGAGATAATCGATTGACACTCAGAAAAGCACAGTTTCTCAATATCTGGAAAAACGCCAAAACTATAAAGAAGCCGTTTGTACAGTCTTGTAAAGCAACGAGGAATCTACAACACTGATTATCCTGGTTATCCTAGTCACTGCTGAGATAATCGAGGGAAACTCAGAAAATAACAATTTCCTATTCTCACGAAAACTGGCAAAACTATTAAGAAGCCGTTACTACCGCCTTGTACAGCAACGCTGAATCTACAACACTACAATGTACAATGCCATGACTGACCCATTTACTTCTGAGATATCCGAGGAAAACTCAGAAAAGGACAGTTTCACAATGTCTCGACAACCTTCAAAACTATTGGGAAGCCATTGCTACCTTGTTATAGAGCAACGCGGAATCTACAATACCACAATGTACAATGCCATTACTGACCTAGTCACTTCTGAGATAATTGAGGGAAACTCAGAAAAGAACAGTTTTTTGATATCTCGACAACCGTCAAGACTATTGAGAAGCCGTTGCTACCGTCTTGTAGAGCAACGCGGAATCTATAATACTAAAATGTACAATGCCACGACTGAAGTGGCATGCCACTTAGAAGTGAATAGATCACTTCTAAGATATACGAGGGAAACTCAAAAAAGGAAAGTTTCTCAATATCTCGACAACCCTCAAAACTATTGAGAAGTCATTGCTACCGTCTTGTAGGCCAACGCGGAATCAACAATACTACAATGTACAATCCCATTACTGACGTAGTCACTTCAAAGATATCCGAGGGAAACTCAGAAACGGACAGTTTCTCAATATCTCGACAACCGTCAAAATTATTGCGAGGTCATTGCTACCTTCTTGTAGAACAACGCGGAATCTAAAATATTACAATGTACAATGCTATTACTGACCTCGTCTCTTCTGAGATAATCGAGGGAAACTCAGAAAAGCATAGTTTCTAAATGTCTCGACAACCGTCAAAACTATCGGAAAGCCATTGCTACCTTGTTATAGAGCAACGCGGAATCTACAATACCACAATGTACAATGCCATTACTGACCTAGTCACTTCTGAGATAATCGAGGAAAACTCAGAAAAGGGCAGTTTCTCAATATCTCGACAACCGTCAAAACTGTGGGGTTGTAAGCCGTTGCTACCACGCGGCAGTGCAACGCGGAATCTACAATACTAGGTACAATGTACAACGCCATTACTGACCTAGTCACTTCTGAGATAAGCGAGGGAAACTCAGAAAAGGGCAGTTTCTCAATATCGCGAAAAACGTCAAAACTATTGAGAAGCCGTTTGCTACCGTCTTGTAGAGCAACGCGGAATCTACAATACTACAATGTACAATGCCACGACTGACCTCGTCTCTTCTGAGATAATCGATGGACACTCAGAAAAGCACAGTTTCTCAATATCTGGAAAAACGCCAAAACTATTAAGAAGCCGTTTGTACAGTCTTGTAAAGCAACGAGGAATCTACAACACTGATTATCCTGGTTATCCTAGTCACAGCTGAGATAATCGAGGGAAACTCAGAAAATAACAGTTTTCTATTCTCACGAAAACTGGCAAAACTATTAAGAAGCCGTTACTACCGCCTTGTACAGCAACGCTGAATCTACAACACCAGAATGTACAATGCCATGACTGACCCATTTACTTCTGATATATCCGAGGAAAACTCAGAAAAGGACAGTTTCACAATGTCTCGACAACCTTCAAAACTATTGGGAAGCCATTGCTACTTTTTTGTAGAGCAACGCGGAATCTACAATGCCACAATGTACAATGCCACTACTGACCTAGTCACTTCTGAGATAATCGAGGGAAACTCAGAAAAGGGCAGTTTCTCAATATCTTGACAACCGTCAAAACTATTCAGAAGCCATTGCCACCGTCTTGTAGGTCAACGCGGAATCTACAATACTACAATGTACAATGCCATGACTGACCTAGTCTCTTCTGAGATAATCGAGGGAAACTTAGAAAAGCACAGTTTCTCAATATCTGGAAAAACGCCAAAACTATTAAGAAGCCGTTTGTACAGTCTTGTAAAGCAACGAGGAATCTACAACACTGATTATCCTGGTTGTCCTAGTCACTTCTGAGATAATTGAGGGAAACTGAGAAAAGAACATTTTTTTTAATATCTCGACAACCGTCAAGACTATTGAGAAGCCGTTGCTACCGTCTTGTAGAAAACAATGCCACTACTGACCTAGTCACTTCTGAGATAATCGAGGAAAACTCAAAGAAGGATATCTCGACAACCGTCAAAATTATTGCGAGGTCATTGCTACCTTTTTGTAGAGCAACGCGGAATCTAAAATATTACAATGTACAATATCATTACTGACCTCGTCTCTTCTGAGATAATCGAGGGAAACTCAGAAAAGCACAGTTTCTCAATATCTAGACAACCGTCAAAACTATTGAGAAGCCATTGCTACCGTCTTGTAGGCCAACGCGGAATCTACAATACTACAATGTACAATGCATGACTGACGTAGTCACTTCAAAGATATCCGAGGGAAACTCAGAAAAGAACAGTTTCTCAATATCGCGACAACCGTCAAAATTATCGCGATGTCATTGCTACCTTCTTGTAGAGCAACGCGGAATCTACAATACTACAATGTACAATGCCATGACTGACCTAGTCACTTCTGAGATACATATCCGAGGGAAACTTATAAAAGGACAGTTTCTCAATATCTCGACAACCGCCAAAACTATTACGAAGCCGTTTCCACCGTCGTGTAGAGCAACGCGGAATCTAAAATATTACAATGTACAATCCCATTACTGACTTAGTCTCTTCTAAGATATCCGAGGGAAACTCAGAAAATCACAGTTTCTTGATATCTGGAAAACCGCCAAAACTATTAAGAAGCAGTTTCTACCGTTTTGTAGAGCAACGTGGAGTCTACAACACTACAATGTACAATGCCATGACTGACCTAGTCACTTCTGAGATGATAGAGGGAAACTCAAAAAAGGAGAGTCTCTCAATATTTCGACAACCGTCAAAACTGTGAGGTTGTAAGCCGTTGCTACCCTGCGGCAGAGCAACGCGGAATCTACAATACTAGGTACAATGCACAACGCCATTATTGACCTAGTCACTTCTGAGATAATTGGGGGAAACTCAGAAAATAACAGTTTTTTAATATCTCGACAACCGTCAACACTATTAAGAAGCCGTTGGTACCGTCTTGTAGAGCAACGCGGAATCTACAATGCCACAATGTACAATGCCACTACTGACCTAGTCACTTCTGAGATAATTGAGGGAAACTCAGAAAAGAACAGTTTTTTAATATCTCGACAACCGTCAAGACTATTGAGAAGCCGTTGCTACCGTCTTGTAGAGCAACGCGGAATCTACAATACTACAATGTACAGTGCCACGACTGACCTATTCATATCTACGATATCCGAGGGAAACTCAAAGAAGGACAGTTTCTCAATATCTCGACAACCGTCAAAATTATTGCGAGGTCATTGCTACCTTCTTGTAGAGCAACGCGGAATCTAAAATATTACAATGTACAATGCCATTACTGACCTCGTCTCTTCTGAGATAATAGAGGGAAACTCAGAAAAGCACAGTTTCTAAATGTCTCGACAACCGTCAAAACTATTGAAAAGCCATTGCTACCTTTTTGTAGAGCAACGCGGAATCTACAATGCCACAATGTACAATGCCACTACTGACCTAGTCACTTCTGAGATAATCGAAGGAAACTCAGAAAAGGGCAGTTTCTCAATATCTCGACAACCGTCAAAACTATTGAGAAGCCATTGCTACCGTCTTGTAGAGCAATGCGGAATCTACAATACTACAATGTACAATGCCATGACTGACCTAGTCTCTTCTGAGGTATCCGAGGAAAACTCAGAAAAGGACAGTTTCACAATGTCTCGACAACCGCCAAAACTATTGGGAAGCCATTGCTACCTTTTTGTAGAGCAACGCGGAATCTACAATGCCACAATGTACAATGCCACTACTGACCTAGTCACTTCTGAGATAATCGAGGAAAACTCAAAGAAGGATATCTCGACAACCGTCAAAATTATTGCGAGGTCATTTCTACCTTTTTGTAGAGCAACGCGGAATCTAAAATATTACAATGTACAATATCATTACTGACCTCGTCTCTTCTGAGATAATCGAGGAAAACTCAGAAAAGCACAGTTTCTCAATATCTAGACAACCGTCAAAACTATTGAGAAGCCATTGCTACCGTCTTGTAGGCCAACGCGGAATCTACAATACTACAATGTACAATGCATGACTGACGTAGTCACTTCAAAGATATCCAAGGGAAACTCAGAAACGGACAGTTTCTCAATATCTCGACAACCGTCAAAGTTATTGCGAGGTCATTGCTACCTTCTTGTAGAGCAACGCGGAATCTAAAATATTACAATGTACAATGCCATTACTGACCTCGTCTCTTCTGAGATAATCGAGGGAAACTCAGAAAAGCACAGTTTCTAAATGTCTCGACAACCGTCAAAACTATTGGAAAGCCATTGCTACCTTGTTACAGAGCAACGCGGAATCTACAACACTACAATGTACAATGCCATGACTGACCCATTTACTTCTGAGATATCCGGGGAAAACTCAGAAAAGGACAGTTTCACAATGTCTCGACAACCGTCAAAACTATTGGGAAGCCATTGCTACCTTATTGTAGAGCAACGCGGAATCTACAATGCCACAATGTACAATGCCACTACTGACCTATTCACTTCTGAGATAATTGAGGGAAACTCAGAAAAGAACAGTTTTTTAATATCTCGACAACCGTCAAGACTATTGAGAAGCCGTTGCTACCGTCTTGTAGAGAAATGCGGAATCTACAATACTACAATGTACAATGCCACAACTGACCTATTCACTTCTACGATATCCGAGGGAAACTCAAAGGAGGACATTTTCTCAATATCTCGACAACCGTCAAAACTATTGAAAAGCCATTGCTACCTTTTTGTAGAGCAACGCGGAATCTACAATGCCACAATGTACAATGCCACTACTGACCTAGTCACTTCTGAGATAATCGAAGGAAACTCAGAAAAGGGCAGTTTCTCAATATCTCGACAACCGTCAAAACTATTGAGAAGCCATTGCTACCGTCTTGTAGAGCAATGCGGAATCTACAATACTACAATGTACAATGCCATGACTGACCTAGTCTCTTCTGAGGTATCCGAGGAAAACTCAGAAAAGGACAGTTTCACAATGTCTCGACAACCGCCAAAACTATTGGGAAGCCATTGCTACCTTTTTGTAGAGCAACGCGGAATCTACAATGCCACAATGTACAATGCCACTACTGACCTAGTCACTTCTGAGATAATCGAGGAAAACTCAAAGAAGGATATCTCGACAACCGTCAAAATTATTGCGAGGTCATTGCTACCTTTTTGTAGAGCAACGCGGAATCTAAAATATTACAATGTACAATATCATTACTGACCTCGTCTCTTCTGAGATAATCGAGGGAAACTCAGAAAAGCACAGTTTCTCAATATCTAGACAACCGTCAAAACTATTGAGAAGCCATTGCTACCGTCTTGTAGGCCAACGCGGAATCTACAATACTACAATGTACAATGCATGACTGACGTAGTCACTTCAAAGATATCCAAGGGAAACTCAGAAACGGACAGTTTCTCAATATCTCGACAACCGTCAAAGTTATTGCGAGGTCATTGCTACCTTCTTGTAGAGCAACGCGGAATCTAAAATATTACAATGTACAATGCCATTACTGACCTCGTCTCTTCTGAGATAATCGAGGGAAACTCAGAAAAGCACAGTTTCTAAATGTCTCGACAACCGTCAAAACTATTGGAAAGCCATTGCTACCTTGTTACAGAGCAACGCGGAATCTACAACACTACAATGTACAATGCCATGACTGACCCATTTACTTCTGAGATATCCGGGGAAAACTCAGAAAAGGACAGTTTCACAATGTCTCGACAACCGTCAAAACTATTGGGAAGCCATTGCTACCTTATTGTAGAGCAACGCGGAATCTACAATGCCACAATGTACAATGCCACTACTGACCTATTCACTTCTGAGATAATTGAGGGAAACTCAGAAAAGAACAGTTTTTTAATATCTCGACAACCGTCAAGACTATTGAGAAGCCGTTGCTACCGTCTTGTAGAGAAATGCGGAATCTACAATACTACAATGTACAATGCCACAACTGACCTATTCACTTCTACGATATCCGAGGGAAACTCAAAGGAGGACATTTTCTCAATATCTCGACAACCGTCAAAACTATTGAGAAGCCATTGCTACCGTCTTGTGGGCCAACGCGGAATCTACAATACTACAATGTACAATGCCATGACTGACGTAGTCACTTCAAAGATATCCGAGGGAAACTCAGAAACGGACAGTTTCTCAATATCTCGACAACCGTCAAAATTATTGGGAGGTCATTGCTACCTTCTTGTAGAGCAACGCGGAATCTAAAATATTACAATTTACAATGCCATTACTGACCTCGTCTCTTCTGAGTTAATCGAGGGAAACTCAGAAAAGCACCGTTTCTAAATGTCTCGACAACCGTCAAAACTATTGGAAAGCCATTGCTACCTTGTAATAGAGCAACGCGGAATCTACAACACTACAATGTACAATGCCATGACTGACCCATTTACTTCTGAGATATCCGAGGAAAACTCAGAAAAGGACAGTTTCACAATGTCTTGACAACCGTCAAAATTATTACGAGGTCATTGCTACCTTCTTGTAGAGCAACGCGGAAACTAAAATATTACAATGTACAATGCCATTACTGACCTCGTCTCTTCTGAGATAATCGAGGGGAACTCAGAAAAGCACAGTTTCTAAATGTCTCGACAACCGTCAAAACTATTGGAAAGCCATTGCTACCTTGTTATAGAGCAACGCGGAATCTACAACACTACAATGTACAATGCCATGACTGACCCATTTACTTCTGAGATATCCGAGGAAAACTCAGAAAAGGACAGTTTCACAATGTCTCGACAACCGTCAAAACTATTGGGAAGTGTTGAATTATATAATAGATGGCAACCCTATGTCACACTTTGGAAATACATACATACATATATGAGTTACATATTAATTACTTTTGAATTACAATTTTTCGTTAAATAACATACACATTTATATTTCCTACTATATATACGACTGAATTGCAATTTATAACTCTCTTTTGTACATTATCTACTGTGCGATCGGCAAACGGGGCGGAACGATCCGCCAAAGGCCATGATCATGTAACCATGCACCCGTTTGCCGATTGTCGTCGTCGTCGTCGTCGCAAGACAGTGTTATAATTTTTACCGTGTACGAATTCAATTATTATAAATTTAGATAATATTCAGTTAAATGAATTAGTTTATATCGGTTTGTCTTTGCAATGCCAAAAAAAGGATTAACTTTGCCAGGATATAATTATCTTGGTCCTGGCAATAATATATTCAATGAAGATGAAGTTGTTAATTCTGCGGATTTTGTTGCATATGTACACGATTTGGAATATGAATTAGCTAATTCTTCTGAGGATATAAGGAAAGCAGATCGCGAAGCTATTAGTAGTTTCATTCGGGATTTTAGACAAACTGGACGTGTAGCAGATTTAGCTGGATTTCTTGGAATTGGATTAAAATATGGTGTTGAAAGTGTTTTTGGTGTGCATTACCCGAACATGAGTGGTAAATCGAGGACATTGGCACAGACAGTATTTGCCCAACGTGAGAAACATATAGCAGATCTTTGGTCGAGACCGGAATTTAAAAGCAGATACGTTAATTTCCAGGCATTCAAAAAGGGTCAGGAAAGTAAACAAATATACGAAGCTTAAAGAGCACCACACGGACATTATTACAAACAAATAAAAGCTGAATACCAATCAACTAATCCAAATTCAATTGTGCCATATTGTGAATACCAATAGAAGACGATCAACCTGGACCAAGTGGCATCAATAAACGTCCCGCCGACACCGGATCCGACCCCGACCCCACCAAGTTACTCCGTACTGATTCGGCTGTTGGAGGTGCAGATACAGGCGAGGATTCTAGCGAATTATCACCTGATACTATTAAATTCTTTGAAAATATTGTTGGTCGTTCTGATACTGGTAACGTTACTGAAACTGCTCATAGAGCGTCGACAGGACTTGCTGCTGCTGTACCAATGGATACGACAGAAAGTGGATCGTCGCGTGGCCCAAATACGGGAGCAAGATCAGGAGCTAGTGGAATTGCTAGATCGTCATCGCAGGCCGTTTCAGATTTAACATGGATTCATCCAAGTAGTGTAGCGTATTTCAAGAAAAGTCGTATTTTAATTACATATGGATACAGTACTGAAAATATACAATTAAATGATCCAGACTTTGTTGAATGTGTTACAACACCATTAGCGCTAATTCCTGTTGATTATTTGCCGTTTTATTTAAGTCATTCAGAGTTTGACCGTTTACCGTTTGGATCAAAAATTGTCGAAGTATCGTGCAGAGTTACTCCATTAGGTACAAGGACAGCATTTGATACGGGCACAACACTTAGTGGTACGGCTACATCAGAATATGTGCCAATTGGATTAGCATGTGAAGGTCTTAATATTCAATTTTACGGTCGCAATAAAGAATATACAGTAGACAGTACAAATCCAATGAAACCAACTGGTATAAAAACAACAATTGATCCAAAAGAAATGGCTAAGAAATATTACGAACATGTAAATAGCAATGCATTATGTGTCCCACAACCTATAGAACAATATTATGTACATGAATGGAATCGATCTTCTAATCCGGATATTCGCAAACTTCCTGAATATCAGGTGCATAATTACGGTGTTCCTAGAATGGATGAAAAAGTACATCAATTTTTATTAAATCAAGCTGTTGGCCAAGAAATTATAAATTATAAATACAAACCTCAGAATGGATTAATTAAATCTACTAAAGATCATTTTGTTCCATGGAATCGCAGAGGTGATTCAGTAGAAACAACTTTTGCAAGACCAAGATCGATGCTATTACAGTTTTTTAATCAAGCTGGCAAACCTGTTATTGGCGACATTGGCCTTGGCGCAGATAAAGATTCGTATACCTTGATCAATCAAATCGTTGAAAATTATTGCCGTAAAATTGAAAATTATGGCGCATTTCATCCAGGTCGTGGTGCAACAACCTTTAAACCACAACCACAAGTTCATGTTGGCCTTGTTGCGACGCCACAGTTAAATCCAGGTACAGCAAACGTATCTTATTTAAGCAGTGCATGTTATTGGAAAGTTGAATGCGATTGCAAGGTTATATTTAATGTTAACTCAGCATTTTTTAAAAATAACGCAATCAGTTGGCCACTCGAAGTTACCTTTGTAGAAAATGCCGATCAAAATTACACAGACGGACAATGTTTATTCGGCAATACGGATACAAAAAGCGGAAATAGTAAAACCAAAAATAAAAAAAAAATTAACATGTCCAAACACGTTTCTGATGACGATGATTACGACTTCCTTGATATCGAAACTGGAAATTTAAAGTTATAAATAAAAAGAGATAAAAATTTATTTTGTTTGTATTTTATTTATTCAAGAATATTATATTTTTCCATCAACTTAGATGTAGACAATGGGTGTGGTTTCTTATTTAATAATTTTAGATCGTTACATGGTTTCCACACATACGAAAACATGCGTGATCTAAACGCATCATCTCTAGGAAAAACATCATTATTAGATAATACAATATAGGGTGTGCGTGTAATCACTGCATCTGGCGCAAACTTTACTTTGGCATTAACAGTATCGCCACCCAATATCATTTTCAGGGTCTCTGTAGCACATGGCTCCATTACTGGTTCATTCCATAAGATGATACGCCGATCAACACATTCCATAAATTGAAATCCGCAATACCTGTTAAAATTTCCCATTTGGCCAAAATTTATGAAAAAATGAATGAAGGGATCGAAAAAAAAATTTTTACCAGCATTAGGTGCTGATAATATAAACATAGTATTTTTTTTAGGGATTTTCTTATCAATTACACATAATAAATTTTTTAAAAATTCTCTTATTTCATAAATATTATTTCATATATATATAAAACTATTACAGAAAAATCAATGTTGTAATAGTATTCTGATATGTTACCAAGCGGAGCATTGAACAGAACATGCTGTGGTTCACAAGATAAAAAAAATTTATATAATTCAGTAAAAGATTGTTCATTATAAAAATTATTAACTATTTTGACACAATTTCTTAAAAATACACTATTTATGTCATAAAACTTAAATTTACCCTTTAACCATACTGAAGTTGAAAAGATGTGTGTTACTGGCGCTGTTGGCCGCCGTAGAAGAAATTGGGTGATCGTATCACCCTTTCCTCTTTTCTGATCCCTGGTATCTTCTTTAGGTCCTGGGCCGCCATTTGTAGCAGTTTTGTTATTAACATCTCCTTGGGGTCCACACCCGAAGAAGTCAGGAAAGTTGTTCTGTATGTGGCCTCTTTCCACCATCGTTCCTTCGGCATTCCTGATATCTTCAAGAAGTTGAAGACATCGAGCTTTACCACCCGGTATCCACATTCTCCTGGCGTGCTCCATGTACACAATGTGTCTCCTTCCCTTTTGGAGATAACCTGTGAGATGCACCCAGTGGTCGAGGTCGAATTCATAGGTGGGAACAACCCCTCTAGAGTATCTCCTTCCGAATAACCGGCATTCCCTAATATATTCGCCGAATCCACATCGACAGCTAGAGTTGCTGTAGGCGCAGTCGTGCACGATGTGGAAATGGTTGTCGTGATGGGCGATGAACAGGAAACTTCCGCCAAAACCGCTATATATTCGTCCGTTATCCACTCGCAGTCCTCTGATTGAAGACAATGCTCCGCAAACGTCGTGTAATACGCGCTTACGGAGAGGTTTCTGACGAAATCCTAGGAAAAAAAAATTTAATTATAATTAAATTTAAATTATTTTTTACAAATTTTATCTTACCTTCAGCGAACAATTGTTTAAGTCGATCTTTTGGCGTTGGAGGCTTTCTACGATATTCGTAACCCCGAGCTGTATCTCGTATATACTTCTCTTCAGGTCGTGTCTCTTCTTCACGACCCTCTTCAGTATATCGGCTGCCGTTGTCAGAAAGTCCGACGTCCATAGAATGAGAATTATACTCAGAAAGCTGAGCATGTTGTCCTTGTGATCCTGTTCGGCTATGATTTCTTCGACTGACTTCTGCTTCTTTTCCGGTATTTCCCTTTTCTCCGTCGCTTTCCTTTTCAACAGAACCTTTTTCCGAAATTCTGCTAGATTTGTTATATGTAGGTTCCGGTCGATTTTCTCCACCTATTGGATGTTCTTTTATCAGGAAAGGTTGCGAGCACGGGATTGATTCGTTGTCCGATGATATTACTTCCTCCGTCCCGACTGTTTCCTCCCTGACTTTTTGAGCAATTTCGATAGTCTCCTTCGCAATTTGTTGGTTCTTCCTTCTTGGATTCGGCATTTTGATCTGGACTGTAGTTATAACTGCAAATACTGCTTTGAGGGCTATAATTGTAAGAGCAAACAGAACTATCAGAATTATATTGGTTAGATTGAGTATACTGCTCGCTTGACTGGAACATTATGAAAAAGATATTCTGCAGAACAAGTATTTATACTCACAAAATTTGCACATGTAAAATTATAACACTGTCTTGCGACGACGACGGGTGCATGGTTACATGATCATGGCCTTTGGCCGATCGTACCATCAAAACTATTGCTACCTTGTTATAGAGCAACGCGGAATCTACAATACTACAATGTACAATGCCACGACTGACCTATTCACTTCTACGATATCCGAGGGAAACTCAAAGAAGGACAGTTTCTCAATATCTCGACAACCGTCAAAATTATTGCGAGGTCATTGCTACCTTCTTGCAGAGCAACGCGGAATCTAAAATACTAGGCAGATCAGTATGCGCGGGCTTAACTCCGCTACTGAAAATTTTTGATCGAGCGAGCAAATTTGTTGTTTTATCAAATTACAATCATAACCAATACTCTCAAGTAAATACATATAGCTAAGTGTGATACATCAATTTAATTGTCTACTTGCAAGGACGTTTAGATTTAAGATCATATTTTCGAGAAACGTGTTGTTCTGAAGCTTTGACCACATCTTTCGCACCTTTTGCCTTATAGGCTTTTCTGACGAAATTGAAAGCTCGTTGCATGCAATCTATGGATTCTTCTTGGGTACCTCTTAATTGTGTGATGATCCGATCAGCTTTCAATGCCTTTGCCAATTACAGAGTGAAATTCCTCACGCCCCATTGCTCTCGAATACCCGGCGCATGGGGATCATATTGCGTCAACTTGTATTTGCCATTAATTTTATCCACCAATGCGACAATAGCGTGAAACGAAGGAATAATTAAGCCAGTGAGTGGATCTATTGCTCTCTTCTTTGTGACTTCAATTTCTTGAGTGGAGAATACAATTACGCGTTTTGAAGAAGACTGAAAATGTAATCGGATCGCATTGACAGCTTGAGAGATTGTGGTCTTATATCCGAAACATGGACCATCTTTATCGACCTCCTTGTTTAAAATTCCAGTCCTTGCATCTACAATTAATTCTTTAGAACCAAATGCTAGTTTAGTGGTTAGTTAGTTTGAGTGGTAGTTGCATCCTAGTACAACTTCCTCCCCCAAGCTGATATCCACTCGTGATAGGTGCTATTGGACCACATCCGTCAACGGTGGGGCCAGTGTACTTATCGAACTTGATCAAAACAGCAACAGGCATTGCGGTTTGAGCGTTGTCTGTTGGACGATACACAATATCTTTCACCTCACCTCTTGCACCATTCACCAGTTTCTTGTCGGTCCAAAGGTTTCGCGTAAGTATAACTAATGCGCCGACAGATAGCTTAAAAGTATGAGCTAATCCTTGAGCGTCATTAGTTGTGGCTTTCTCAGCATTTCTGCTGTTATGTTTCGCTTGAATTCTGGCTACTGGAAGATCTAACGAACGTAGTTTCTCTGTGTTCTATGTCATGACTTCTTGTTTTGTACTGTAGATGCGCAAGGCATCTTTGAAGGTGCTTTGTTCTGCAACACAAACACGACTCGTTGATCTCGACATGAACAGTTGCCAGTCTTCTTCAGTGTTCCTGCCAATGCTTAGTTTGTCTAATGCATCACGGAAATGAACATCAGTTGTCGATGTTCCCAACTGACGATGAGCTTCTTTAAGGATTACTGCTTTCGTGAAAAGCTTCTTATAGGCAAGTTGTCCTTGATCAGATAAGCTGCTCGAGTAACGACCGGGTTTCTTTGCATACATTGGTTTATCCCCAACTGGCGGTAGTTGTTTGATGTCACCTAAGAGGTATACGATCATTCCGCCAAAAGGCTCGTCACAGCCCTTGGCCTGGCGACATCGCTGTTCGACCTGACCCATCAAGGTGGAACCGACCATGCTCCACTCATCTATTATTATGACTTTAACTGATTCGAAATCTCCCTGGAAAGCAGTCAAAGCTTCATTCGTAAGAGGATTGAATTTTCCAGATATCTTCAGTACAGAGTGAATTGTCTGTCCATTGATGTTCACACTCGCCGCCCCAGTAGGGGCAAGTAGCTTGTATGAAGATGAGCCGTAATTGAGGTCTGCTGTCAACTTTGCAACGATTGCTCTAATAAGTGTTGATTTGCCAGTTCCGGCTTTCCCTTGTATGATTATCCGATTGTGAATAGCTGACCCCTGCATTTGACTGTCTAAAATGAACAGGACATTCTGTTGTTCGTGTGTAAACTGAACGTCTGGGTACACTTGATGTTCAGCCACCATTTCTGTTTGTTGTCTGGACTGTATAAGAAAACTTGACAGTAACTCCGGCTGTTCAAAGTGTCCGTATGAGCTGCTCCAGTCATGCTCAATATCCATGGCTCGTAAACCAAGGTCCACGTCACTCGGTGGACCGGCTGGTCCGATCTGTGTCATAAGCATGAATGCGTCTTGACCATCGACGTATAATTCAAAATCTTCATCTTCGAATTCATCATCTTCATGAAGAGGTTCTAAATCAAGTTGTTGTGTAATCTGACGTGCTTCAAAAAGAGACTTCCAGGACATATCACCAAGAAAATCAGCTTCTGAAATCCAAGGCAATGGATATGGGACGTGAACTAACACTTGGATTCTGTAGTACATGTCATTGTCTGCGTCATTTTCTTCAATTAACTTGAGTCTCGGAAATACTCGTACCACTGCTGCCTTGCGTCGCTTGGTATATCGATCGCCCACAACTTTGCATTGCGAAGAGAAATCGAAGAGCGATAGATGACTGTAAGCAGCGTTGCGGTTCTTATATTTCTCGATGAGAGACTTTGTTTCTCCGATGACCTCGTCATCGTTCAGAGTTTGCAGTAGCACCTGCTCTTCAGAGTCTGAATTTGGAATAACCAACGCAACAAACTCTCGAGTTGATGACCAAAATGGTAAGCCAAGATTCACGTGAGCGCACTCTTGAGCACAGTGATCACGTCCCGAGACTGTTTTCATGAGCAACTTTGTAATGGCTTTCTTGGCTGAATCATCGTCACTGACTTCGTTAGTTAAGATATTACACATGAGTTCGGCCAGCGTTGTGGATCGTGGTTCACATTTGGATGCATATTTGACGATATATCCACAAACGGCATTCGTTGATACTATGGGTGTGAAGTCTATGTTGGCCCGCCTAATTTGTAGCACTGATCTGTTATGACGATTGACTCGAGGATGGTTTCGTCCTTGTGTCAAAACCCAAGAGCCATCAATCTTCGTCAAAGTTGTTCGTTCTTGCAAATCTTTTGGGAACTTGTAGCGGCAGCGTTCAGATCCACCACCTTTTGGTTTCCGCAGACAATGGACACCGCATGCACTATGAATCTCAACAGTACTACAAAGCTCGGCGAAGTCATGATCAACGTCACTGATGTCGCTTGGCGAAAGTTTACACGGGTGGACAATAGGCGGCCTGACGTTGACATCCGGATGTTCTTCGGTGGAGAGTGCATCAAAGAACTCGATTACTCCTTGGAGTTCAGAAGCAGACATTGAATCGAGTTGAGTTATGTCAGGGGCATCTTTAATCCACGCCAAGCCATGAAGATGAATAGAACCTCGATGCTGATATTCAAAACGGAACCAATGATCAGTGATATTGAACTGTTCTTTCATTTGTTGCTTGACATAATGTTCGCCACGTACTGTGAAGAAGTAATCAACTACTTGAGGATTTTCCCGAATCAGTGAATATCGCTGAGTGCAAGTTAAGATACTATGATCGACAACGTCTGGTGCAGGCAACTTCCACAACTCTTTCCAATGTAGATCAGCAGATGATAGTGTAAAGAAAATAGTTGGCGGCCCTAGCTGATTAACCATGTCTAGCAGTTCAGCCGAACGTTTGAACCAGAAAGCTGATGATGTTCTCAGGTTGGCATTGAAAAAACCGATTTGTTTGATAAGCGTGGGCTGCTCTACCATTCGATCTTTGAGCTGCTTGACTGTCAAATCACCAAGACCAGCGCGACTCACTAAGACCTTCCCTTGAGTAGCAGCTCTCCACCGCTGGTTACTGTTCATTGCAAAGAAACGGAATCATGGATGTTTTGCAAAACGGCCATCATCATACTTGAAGAGATGGGTAAAATAGTCAATTGGGTCAACTTTGATACGTCTACCACTTGTGTCACGTAGATCAGCTCGTCCAGTTGGGAATAGTGTTGGAAAGGCCATGACTACATAACCGTTTGTAGTGTATTCATTGATGGGTTCGTTACTCAGCGTTGGTTGTTCGATTGGTTGATTTGCGTTGAGAGCAGCTCTGATCAATTTTTCCTGAGATATGTTCACATGCGAAACTACACCAGATTCGTGTATGAAGTCATCTTGAGCTGTGTTTAAATCTAAATCAATCTGTGGAAGCAAATCACCAATATCGCCACCAACACCTTCCATTGCTGTTAAAACGTCTTCAGCAATTTCAACATCTGCGTAATACGGATTGTTTACTTTTAGCCACAGCAATGCAGTCCTGACCCTTGGAACTGATACTTTAAATCTGTCTTTATGTGTTCCTTTGGCAATCAACATTGTAGATGCAGTACTTGGATGGTGAGGAAGGCGTTCAGCAAACTCATTGGTATCTTGAACAAAATTGATGACACTTCCCGAGTAGTTACTGTCCACCGCCTTTGAGTTTGGTTATCGAGCAAATGGCCTTGACACGACCGATCAGTTGCTCTTCAGTGTCATTAAGGTCCTTGAGTGCATCGGGAACTTCACCAGGATCCATGTCATTAGCTGCAGAGAACTTTATCGGCTGCCTCGAACATCTGGAACAAAGATCATTCCGAGCCATGGTCATGTTCAGCCAGCGTTCTTTACATGTGCCGCAGTAGTTGTACTGTAAATTGTTGCCTAGTTCTTGGAGGCATGTGGGAATTGAATGCAGATGATGACTGGTGGATTGATCGGGCTCTTGAGTCGTTCGAAGTGCTGCTACCCTTGTTGCATTCGCAATTCTTTGCCGTCTTCCCGTGAGAGAAGCATGTCTCTGGCTAGAAGGACGTCCGGCTCTCCTGTTATTTTAAGTGTTAGTGTTAAAAGTTACTCAATCAAGTGACTTACCTCGTAATTGCGGGCATTTGATTTATCAAAAGCATTAAAATGTGTCCAAAATGTTAAGGAATGTGAAAATCAGATGAAAAAGGTATTCAGAAAATCTTGAACTAAATTGGCGGATCTTGGTTCACGCGCAGATTCGAATTTATCGATAATTTCAAATTTTGATTGCACGTGCCTGCAAAAGTCTATGGCACTTTTCTAAACTTTACTGTGATTGCTCTCGCTCCGCATAGCACTTTTCTAAACTTTACTTCGTTATTTCTCACTATTTTTCAATCAAACAATTTCATTTGATAATTTATGGCTCATCTACAGACCTAGATCTATCGAATGACATGCTGCACACATGTGTGGTTATAGCCGATATCTACATTTAGTGCGTACAAGATTAGTCCGAAATCGTTTTCGGACCACTATATTCCCCGTACATGCACGCGCTAGGCCAAAAAGTGGGCGAATGCTCTCGCTCCGCATGGCACTTTTCTAAACTTTACTTCGTTATTTCTCACTATTTTTCAATCAAACAATTTCATTTGATAATTTATGGCTCATCTACAGACCTAGATCTATCGAATGACATGCTGCACACATGTGTGGTTATAGCCGATATCTACATTTAGTGCGTACAAGATTAGTCCGAAATCGTTTTCGGACCACTATATTCCCCGTACATGCACGCGCTAGGCCAAAAAGAGGGTGATTGCTCTCGCTCCGCTACGCTCCGCTCGATCAATTACAATGTACAATGCCATTACTGACCTCGTCTCTTCTGAGATAATCGAGGGAAACTCAGAAAAGCACAGTTTCTAAATGTCTCGACAACCGTCAAAATTATTGGAAAGCGATTGCTACCTTGTTATAGAGCAACGCGGAATCTACAACACTACAATGTACAATGCCATGACTGACCCATTTACTTCTGAGATATCCGAGGAAAACTCAGAAAAGGACAGTTTCACAATGTCTCGACAACCGTCAAAACTATTGGGAAATTTTGAATTATATAATAGATGGCAACCCTATGTCACACTTTGGAAATACATACATACATATATGAGTTACATATTAATTACTTTTGAATTACAATTTTTCGTTAAATTACATACACATTTATATTTCCTACTATATATACGACTGAATTGCAATTTATAACTCTCTTTTGTACATTATCTACTGTGTGAATTATACTTAGTCTAAGAATTGTTAAAGTTATCTTTTTATTTCCCTAACAAATGGTTATGGGCCCAGGCAAAAATAAAACAAGGTAAAATAAAGTATAAATTGAAAGTTGTTTAAGATCCTGTGTATTACGTACATCGAAGATGAGTTCTTCACTCTATCAAATAGAGAAGTTGGATAACGACAACTACGAAGGCTGGAGGGTTCAAATGAAATCCGTCTTGATTCACAGCGAATTGTGGAGGTACGTTAATGAAACTCGACCGATGAAAGGGGAAGATATTCCAACCTGGGATGGGAAAGACGAAAAGGCATTAGCTTCTATTATATTAAGTGTGAAACCTACTCAGCTGATACACATAAAGCATTGTAAGACCTCAAAAGATGCTTGGATAAAATTAGAGGCAGTTCATCGTCCCAGTGGTCCTGCAAGAAAGGTTACATTATTCAAGCAACTGCTTGGTCTAAAAATGTCAGAAAATTCAACGATGGAAGACCACGTAAGAAATTTTTGTGAGATCGTCGATAAATTGACTGAAATAGAAATAGAGCTACAAGAGGAATTAGTTTCCATAATAATGCTTTCTAGCCTCCCAAAAGAATATGAAAGTTTTGTGATTGCTATTGAGTCGCGTGATAAATTGCCTGGAATAAGTGCTTTAAAAACTAAATTGCTAGAAGAAGGGCAGAGGCGAGGTAATAATTCACATACAAGAGAGCACAATGAAACCGCATTTCTTCATAGACAAAAAATTGATAAGCCATCTAAAAGTTTCAAGGGCAAATGCTATGTATGCAAGAGAAGAGGCCACATATCAAGTGTGTGCAGATTTAGAAAAGACACATATACACCGTCGATGTCTAACAAACCAACAAATACATAGATCGCGAAGCTATTAGTAGTTTCATTCGGGATTTTAGACAAACTGGACGTGTAGCAGATTTAGCTGGATTTCTTGGAATTGGATTTAAATATGGTGTTGAAAGTGTTTTTGGTGTGCATTACCCGAACATGAGTGGTAAATCGAGGACATTGGCACAGACAGTATTTGCCCAACGTGAGAAACATATAGCAGATCTTTGGTCGAGACCGGAATTTAAAAGCAGATACGTTAATTTCCAGGCATTCAAAAAGAGTCAGGAAAGTAAACAAATATACGAAGCTTAAAGAGCACCACACGGACATTATTACAAACAAATAAAAGCTGAATACCAATCAACTAATCCAAATTCAATTGTGCCATATTGTGAATACCAATAGAAGACGATCAACCTGGACCAAGTGGCATCAATAAACGTCCCGCCGACACCGGATCCGACCCCGACCCCACCAAGTTACTCCGTACTGATTCGGCTGTTGGAGGTGCAGATACAGGCGAGGATTCTAGCGAATTATCACCTGATACTATTAAATTCTTTGAAAATATTGTTGGTCGTTCTGATACTGGTAACGTTACTGAAACTGCTCATAGAGCGTCGACAGGACTTGCTGCTGCTGTACCAATGGATACGACAGAAAGTGGATCGTCGCGTGGCCCAAATACGGGAGCAAGATCAGGAGCTAGTGGAATTGCTAGATCGTCATCGCAGGCCGTTTCAGATTTAACATGGATTCATCCAAGTAGTGTAGCGTATTTCAAGAAAAGTCGTATTTTAATTACATATGGATACAGTACTGAAAATATACAATTAAATGATCCAGACTTTGTTGAATGTGTTACAACACCATTAGCGCTAATTCCTGTTGATTATTTGCCGTTTTATTTAAGTCATTCAGAGTTTGACCGTTTACCGTTTGGATCAAAAATTGTCGAAGTATCGTGCAGAGTTACTCCATTAGGTACAAGGACAGCATTTGATACGGGCACAACACTTAGTGGTACGGCTACATCAGAATATGTGCCAATTGGATTAGCATGTGAAGGTCTTAATATTCAATTTTACGGTCGCAATAAAGAATATACAGTAGACAGTACAAATCCAATGAAACCAACTGGTATAAAAACAACAATTGATCCAAAAGAAATGGCTAAGAAATATTACGAACATGTAAATAGCAATGCATTATGTGTCCCACAACCTATAGAACAATATTATGTACATGAATGGAATCGATCTTCTAATCCGGATATTCGCAAACTTCCTGAATATCAGGTGCATAATTACGGTGTTCCTAGAATGGATGAAAAAGTACATCAATTTTTATTAAATCAAGCTGTTGGCCAAGAAATTATAAATTATAAATACAAACCTCAGAATGGATTAATTAAATCTACTAAAGATCATTTTGTTCCATGGAATCGCAGAGGTGATTCAGTAGAAACAACTTTTGCAAGACCAAGATCGATGCTATTACAGTTTTTTAATCAAGCTGGCAAACCTGTTATTGGCGACATTGGCCTTGGCGCAGATAAAGATTCGTATACCTTGATCAATCAAATCGTTGAAAATTATTGCCGTAAAATTGAAAATTATGGCGCATT
The DNA here is from genome assembly GCA_958301585.1 of Merodon equestris. Taxonomy (NCBI): domain Eukaryota; kingdom Metazoa; phylum Arthropoda; class Insecta; order Diptera; family Syrphidae; genus Merodon; species Merodon equestris. Next base: position 5,576,278 of record OY284418.1, on the reverse strand, counting down.
TCATCCAGGTCGTGGTGCAACAACCTTTAAACCACAACCACAAGTTCATGTTGGCCTTGTTGCGACGCCACAGTTAAATCCAGGTACAGCAAACGTATCTTATTTAAGCAGTGCATGTTATTGGAAAGTTGAATGCGATTGCAAGGTTATATTTAATGTTAACTCAGCATTTTTTAAAAATAACGCAATCAGTTGGCCACTCGAAGTTACCTTTGTAGAAAATGCCGATCAAAATTACACAGACGGACAATGTTTATTCGGCAATACGGATACAAAAAGCGGAAATAGTAAAACCAAAAATAAAAAAAAAATTAACATGTCCAAACACGTTTCTGATGACGATGATTACGACTTCCTTGATATCGAAACTGGAAATTTAAAGTTATAAATAAAAAGAGATAAAAATTTATTTTGTTTGTATTTTATTTATTCAAGAATATTATATTTTTCCATCAACTTAGATGTAGACAATGGGTGTGGTTTCTTATTTAATAATTTTAGATCGTTACATGGTTTCCACACATACGAAAACATGCGTGATCTAAACGCATCATCTCTAGGAAAAACATCATTATTAGATAATACAATATAGGGTGTGCGTGTAATCACTGCATCTGGCGCAAACTTTACTTTGGCATTAACAGTATCGCCACCCAATATCATTTTCAGGGTCTCTGTAGCACATGGCTCCATTACTGGTTCATTCCATAAGATGATACGCCGATCAACACATTCCATAAATGGAAATCCGCAATACCTGTTAAAATTTCCCATTTGGCCAAAATTTATGAAAAAATGAATGAAGGGATCGAAAAAAAAATTTTTACCAGCATTAGGTGCTGATAATATAAACATAGTATTTTTTTTAGGGATTTTCTTATCAATTACACATAATAAATTTTTTAAAAATTCTCTTATTTCATAAATATTATTTCATATATATATAAAACTATTACAGAAAAATCAATGTTGTAATAGTATTCTGATATGTTACCAAGCGGAGCATTGAACAGAACATGCTGTGGTTCACAAGATAAAAAAAATTTATATAATTCAGTAAAAGATTGTTCATTATAAAAATTATTAACTATTTTGACACAATTTCTTAAAAATACACTATTTATGTCATAAAACTTAAATTTACCCTTTAACCATACTGAAGTTGAAAAGATGTGTGTTACTGGCGCTGTTGGCCGCCGTAGAAGAAATTGGGTGATCGTATCACCCTTTCCTCTTTTCTGATCCCTGGTATCTTCTTTAGGTCCTGGGCCGCCATTTGTAGCAGTTTTGTTATTAACATCTCCTTGGGGTCCACACCCGAAGAAGTCAGGAAAGTTGTTCTGTATGTGGCCTCTTTCCACCATCGTTCCTTCGGCATTCCTGATATCTTCAAGAAGTTGAAGACATCGAGCTTTACCACCCGGTATCCACATTCTCCTGGCGTGCTCCATGTACACAATGTGTCTCCTTCCCTTTTGGAGATAACCTGTGAGATGCACCCAGTGGTCGAGGTCGAATTCATAGGTGGGAACAACCCCTCTAGAGTATCTCCTTCCGAATAACCGGCATTCCCTAATATATTCGCCGAATCCACATCGACAGCTAGAGTTGCTGTAGGCGCAGTCGTGCACGATGTGGAAATGGTTGTCGTGATGGGCGATGAACAGGAAACTTCCGCCAAAACCGCTATATATTCGTCCGTTATCCACTCGCAGTCCTCTGATTGAAGACAATGCTCCGCAAACGTCGTGTAATACGCGCTTACGGAGAGGTTTCTGACGAAATCCTAGGAAAAAAAAATTTAATTATAATTAAATTTAAATTATTTTTTACAAATTTTATCTTACCTTCAGCGAACAATTGTTTAAGTCGATCTTTTGGCGTTGGAGGCTTTCTACGATATTCGTAACCCCGAGCTGTATCTCGTATATACTTCTCTTCAGGTCGTGTCTCTTCTTCACGACCCTCTTCAGTATATCGGCTGCCGTTGTCAGAAAGTCCGACGTCCATAGAATGAGAATTATACTCAGAAAGCTGAGCATGTTGTCCTTGTGATCCTGTTCGGCTATGATTTCTTCGACTGACTTCTGCTTCTTTTCCGGTATTTCCCTTTTCTCCGTCGCTTTCCTTTTCAACAGAACCTTTTTCCGAAATTCTGCTAGATTTGTTATATGTAGGTTCCGGTCGATTTTCTCCACCTATTGGATGTTCTTTTATCAGGAAAGGTTGCGAGCACGGGATTGATTCGTTGTCCGATGATATTACTTCCTCCGTCCCGACTGTTTCCTCCCTGACTTTTTGAGCAATTTCGATAGTCTCCTTCGCAATTTGTTGGTTCTTCCTTCTTGGATTCGGCATTTTGATCTGGACTGTAGTTATAACTGCAAATACTGCTTTGAGGGCTATAATTGTAAGAGCAAACAGAACTATCAGAATTATATTGGTTAGATTGAGTATACTGCTCGCTTGACTGGAACATTATGAAAAAGATATTCTGCAGAACAAGTATTTATACTCACAAAATTTGCACATGTAAAATTATAACACTGTCTTGCGACGACGACGGGTGCATGGTTACATGATCATGGCCTTTGGCCGATCGTACCATCAAAACTATTGCTACCTTGTTATAGAGCAACGCGGAATCTACAATACTACAATGTACAATGCCACGACTGACCTATTCACTTCTACGATATCCGAGGGAAACTCAAAGAAGGACAGTTTCTCAATATCTCGACAACCGTCAAAATTATTGCGAGGTCATTGCTACCTTCTTGCAGAGCAACGCGGAATCTAAAATACTAGGCAGATCAGTATGCGCGGGCTTAACTCCGCTACTGAAAATTTTTGATCGAGCGAGCAAATTTGTTGTTTTATCAAATTACAATCATAACCAATACTCTCAAGTAAATACATATAGCTAAGTGTGATACATCAATTTAATTGTCTACTTGCAAGGACGTTTAGATTTAAGATCATATTTTCGAGAAACGTGTTGTTCTGAAGCTTTGACCACATCTTTCGCACCTTTTGCCTTATAGGCTTTTCTGACGAAATTGAAAGCTCGTTGCATGCAATCTATGGATTCTTCTTGGGTACCTCTTAATTGTGTGATGATCCGATCAGCTTTCAATGCCTTTGCCAATTACAGAGTGAAATTCCTCACGCCCCATTGCTCTCGAATACCCGGCGCATGGGGATCATATTGCGTCAACTTGTATTTGCCATTAATTTTATCCACCAATGCGACAATAGCGTGAAACGAAGGAATAATTAAGCCAGTGAGTGGATCTATTGCTCTCTTCTTTGTGACTTCAATTTCTTGAGTGGAGAATACAATTACGCGTTTTGAAGAAGACTGAAAATGTAATCGGATCGCATTGACAGCTTGAGAGATTGTGGTCTTATATCCGAAACATGGACCATCTTTATCGACCTCCTTGTTTAAAATTCCAGTCCTTGCATCTACAATTAATTCTTTAGAACCAAATGCTAGTTTAGTGGTTAGTTAGTTTGAGTGGTAGTTGCATCCTAGTACAACTTCCTCCCCCAAGCTGATATCCACTCGTGATAGGTGCTATTGGACCACATCCGTCAACGGTGGGGCCAGTGTACTTATCGAACTTGATCAAAACAGCAACAGGCATTGCGGTTTGAGCGTTGTCTGTTGGACGATACACAATATCTTTCACCTCACCTCTTGCACCATTCACCAGTTTCTTGTCGGTCCAAAGGTTTCGCGTAAGTATAACTAATGCGCCGACAGATAGCTTAAAAGTATGAGCTAATCCTTGAGCGTCATTAGTTGTGGCTTTCTCAGCATTTCTGCTGTTATGTTTCGCTTGAATTCTGGCTACTGGAAGATCTAACGAACGTAGTTTCTCTGTGTTCTATGTCATGACTTCTTGTTTTGTACTGTAGATGCGCAAGGCATCTTTGAAGGTGCTTTGTTCTGCAACACAAACACGACTCGTTGATCTCGACATGAACAGTTGCCAGTCTTCTTCAGTGTTCCTGCCAATGCTTAGTTTGTCTAATGCATCACGGAAATGAACATCAGTTGTCGATGTTCCCAACTGACGATGAGCTTCTTTAAGGATTACTGCTTTCGTGAAAAGCTTCTTATAGGCAAGTTGTCCTTGATCAGATAAGCTGCTCGAGTAACGACCGGGTTTCTTTGCATACATTGGTTTATCCCCAACTGGCGGTAGTTGTTTGATGTCACCTAAGAGGTATACGATCATTCCGCCAAAAGGCTCGTCACAGCCCTTGGCCTGGCGACATCGCTGTTCGACCTGACCCATCAAGGTGGAACCGACCATGCTCCACTCATCTATTATTATGACTTTAACTGATTCGAAATCTCCCTGGAAAGCAGTCAAAGCTTCATTCGTAAGAGGATTGAATTTTCCAGATATCTTCAGTACAGAGTGAATTGTCTGTCCATTGATGTTCACACTCGCCGCCCCAGTAGGGGCAAGTAGCTTGTATGAAGATGAGCCGTAATTGAGGTCTGCTGTCAACTTTGCAACGATTGCTCTAATAAGTGTTGATTTGCCAGTTCCGGCTTTCCCTTGTATGATTATCCGATTGTGAATAGCTGACCCCTGCATTTGACTGTCTAAAATGAACAGGACATTCTGTTGTTCGTGTGTAAACTGAACGTCTGGGTACACTTGATGTTCAGCCACCATTTCTGTTTGTTGTCTGGACTGTATAAGAAAACTTGACAGTAACTCCGGCTGTTCAAAGTGTCCGTATGAGCTGCTCCAGTCATGCTCAATATCCATGGCTCGTAAACCAAGGTCCACGTCACTCGGTGGACCGGCTGGTCCGATCTGTGTCATAAGCATGAATGCGTCTTGACCATCGACGTATAATTCAAAATCTTCATCTTCGAATTCATCATCTTCATGAAGAGGTTCTAAATCAAGTTGTTGTGTAATCTGACGTGCTTCAAAAAGAGACTTCCAGGACATATCACCAAGAAAATCAGCTTCTGAAATCCAAGGCAATGGATATGGGACGTGAACTAACACTTGGATTCTGTAGTACATGTCATTGTCTGCGTCATTTTCTTCAATTAACTTGAGTCTCGGAAATACTCGTACCACTGCTGCCTTGCGTCGCTTGGTATATCGATCGCCCACAACTTTGCATTGCGAAGAGAAATCGAAGAGCGATAGATGACTGTAAGCAGCGTTGCGGTTCTTATATTTCTCGATGAGAGACTTTGTTTCTCCGATGACCTCGTCATCGTTCAGAGTTTGCAGTAGCACCTGCTCTTCAGAGTCTGAATTTGGAATAACCAACGCAACAAACTCTCGAGTTGATGACCAAAATGGTAAGCCAAGATTCACGTGAGCGCACTCTTGAGCACAGTGATCACGTCCCGAGACTGTTTTCATGAGCAACTTTGTAATGGCTTTCTTGGCTGAATCATCGTCACTGACTTCGTTAGTTAAGATATTACACATGAGTTCGGCCAGCGTTGTGGATCGTGGTTCACATTTGGATGCATATTTGACGATATATCCACAAACGGCATTCGTTGATACTATGGGTGTGAAGTCTATGTTGGCCCGCCTAATTTGTAGCACTGATCTGTTATGACGATTGACTCGAGGATGGTTTCGTCCTTGTGTCAAAACCCAAGAGCCATCAATCTTCGTCAAAGTTGTTCGTTCTTGCAAATCTTTTGGGAACTTGTAGCGGCAGCGTTCAGATCCACCACCTTTTGGTTTCCGCATACAATGGACACCGCATGCACTATGAATCTCAACAGTACTACAAAGCTCGGCGAAGTCATGATCAACGTCACTGATGTCGCTTGGCGAAAGTTTACACGGGTGGACAATAGGCGGCCTGACGTTGACATCCGGATGTTCTTCGGTGGAGAGTGCATCAAAGAACTCGATTACTCCTTGGAGTTCAGAAGCAGACATTGAATCGAGTTGAGTTATGTCAGGGGCATCTTTAATCCACGCCAAGCCATGAAGATGAATAGAACCTCGATGCTGATATTCAAAACGGAACCAATGATCAGTGATATTGAACTGTTCTTTCATTTGTTGCTTGACATAATGTTCGCCACGTACTGTGAAGAAGTAATCAACTACTTGAGGATTTTCCCGAATCAGTGAATATCGCTGAGTGCAAGTTAAGATACTATGATCGACAACGTCTGGTGCAGGCAACTTCCACAACTCTTTCCAATGTAGATCAGCAGATGATAGTGTAAAGAAAATAGTTGGCGGCCCTAGCTGATTAACCATGTCTAGCAGTTCAGCCGAACGTTTGAACCAGAAAGCTGATGATGTTCTCAGGTTGGCATTGAAAAAACCGATTTGTTTGATAAGCGTGGGCTGCTCTACCATTCGATCTTTGAGCTGCTTGACTGTCAAATCACCAAGACCAGCGCGACTCACTAAGACCTTCCCTTGAGTAGCAGCTCTCCACCGCTGGTTACTGTTCATTGCAAAGAAACGGAATCATGGATGTTTTGCAAAACGGCCATCATCATACTTGAAGAGATGGGTAAAATAGTCAATTGGGTCAACTTTGATACGTCTACCACTTGTGTCACGTAGATCAGCTCGTCCAGTTGGGAATAGTGTTGGAAAGGCCATGACTACATAACCGTTTGTAGTGTATTCATTGATGGGTTCGTTACTCAGCGTTGGTTGTTCGATTGGTTGATTTGCGTTGAGAGCAGCTCTGATCAATTTTTCCTGAGATATGTTCACATGCGAAACTACACCAGATTCGTGTATGAAGTCATCTTGAGCTGTGTTTAAATCTAAATCAATCTGTGGAAGCAAATCACCAATATCGCCACCAACACCTTCCATTGCTGTTAAAACGTCTTCAGCCATTTCAACATCTGCGTAATACGGATTGTTTACTTTTAGCCACAGCAATGCAGTCCTGACCCTTGGAACTGATACTTTAAATCTGTCTTTATGTGTTCCTTTGGCAATCAACATTGTAGATGCAGTACTTGGATGGTGAGGAAGGCGTTCAGCAAACTCATTGGTATCTTGAACAAAATTGATGACACTTCCCGAGTAGTTACTGTCCACCGCCTTTGAGTTTGGTTATCGAGCAAATGGCCTTGACACGACCGATCAGTTGCTCTTCAGTGTCATTAAGGTCCTTGAGTGCATCGGGAACTTCACCAGGATCCATGTCATTAGCTGCAGAGAACTTTATCGGCTGCCTCGAACATCTGGAACAAAGATCATTCCGAGCCATGGTCATGTTCAGCCAGCGTTCTTTACATGTGCCGCAGTAGTTGTACTGTAAATTGTTGCCTAGTTCTTGGAGGCATGTGGGAATTGAATGCAGATGATGACTGGTGGATTGATCGGGCTCTTGAGTCGTTCGAAGTGCTGCTACCCTCGTTGCATTCGCAATTCTTTGCCGTCTTCCCGTGAGAGAAGCATGTCTCTGGCTAGAAGGACGTCCGGCTCTCCTGTTATTTTAAGTGTTAGTGTTAAAAGTTACTCAATCAAGTGACTTACCTCGTAATTGCGGGCATTTGATTTATCAAAAGCATTAAAATGTGTCCAAAATGTTAAGGAATGTGAAAATCAGATGAAAAAGGTATTCAGAAAATCTTGAACTAAATTGGCGGATCTTGGTTCACGCGCAGATTCGAATTTATCGATAATTTCAAATTTTGATTGCACGTGCCTGCAAAAGTCTATGGCACTTTTCTAAACTTTACTGTGATTGCTCTCGCTCCGCATAGCACTTTTCTAAACTTTACTTCGTTATTTCTCACTATTTTTCAATCAAACAATTTCATTTGATAATTTATGGCTCATCTACAGACCTAGATCTATCGAATGACATGCTGCACACATGTGTGGTTATAGCCGATATCTACATTTAGTGCGTACAAGATTAGTCCGAAATCGTTTTCGGACCACTATATTCCCCGTACATGCACGCGCTAGGCCAAAAAGTGGGCGAATGCTCTCGCTCCGCATGGCACTTTTCTAAACTTTACTTCGTTATTTCTCACTATTTTTCAATCAAACAATTTCATTTGATAATTTATGGCTCATCTACAGACCTAGATCTATCGAATGACATGCTGCACACATGTGTGGTTATAGCCGATATCTACATTTAGTGCGTACAAGATTAGTCCGAAATCGTTTTCGGACCACTATATTCCCCGTACATGCACGCGCTAGGCCAAAAAGAGGGTGATTGCTCTCGCTCCGCTACGCTCCGCTCGATCAATTACAATGTACAATGCCATTACTGACCTCGTCTCTTCTGAGATAATCGAGGGAAACTCAGAAAAGCACAGTTTCTAAATGTCTCGACAACCGTCAAAATTATTGGAAAGCGATTGCTACCTTGTTATAGAGCAACGCGGAATCTACAACACTACAATGTACAATGCCATGACTGACCCATTTACTTCTGAGATATCCGAGGAAAACTCAGAAAAGGACAGTTTCACAATGTCTCGACAACCGTCAAAACTATTGGGAAATTTTGAATTATATAATAGATGGCAACCCTATGTCACACTTTGGAAATACATACATACATATATGAGTTACATATTAATTACTTTTGAATTACAATTTTTCGTTAAATTACATACACATTTATATTTCCTACTATATATACGACTGAATTGCAATTTATAACTCTCTTTTGTACATTATCTACTGTGTGAATTATACTTAGTCTAAGAATTGTTAAAGTTATCTTTTTATTTCCCTAACAAATGGTTATGGGCCCAGGCAAAAATAAAACAAGGTAAAATAAAGTATAAATTGAAAGTTGTTTAAGATCCTGTGTATTACGTACATCGAAGATGAGTTCTTCACTCTATCAAATAGAGAAGTTGGATAACGACAACTACGAAGGCTGGAGGGTTCAAATGAAATCCGTCTTGATTCACAGCGAATTGTGGAGGTACGTTAATGAAACTCGACCGATGAAAGGGGAAGATATTCCAACCTGGGATGGGAAAGACGAAAAGGCATTAGCTTCTATTATATTAAGTGTGAAACCTACTCAGCTGATACACATAAAGCATTGTAAGACCTCAAAAGATGCTTGGATAAAATTAGAGGCAGTTCATCGTCCCAGTGGTCCTGCAAGAAAGGTTACATTATTCAAGCAACTGCTTGGTCTAAAAATGTCAGAAAATTCAACGATGGAAGACCACGTAAGAAATTTTTGTGAGATCGTCGATAAATTGACTGAAATAGAAATAGAGCTACAAGAGGAATTAGTTTCCATAATAATGCTTTCTAGCCTCCCAAAAGAATATGAAAGTTTTGTGATTGCTATTGAGTCGCGTGATAAATTGCCTGGAATAAGTGCTTTAAAAACTAAATTGCTAGAAGAAGGGCAGAGGCGAGGTAATAATTCACATACAAGAGAGCACAATGAAACCGCATTTCTTCATAGACAAAAAATTGATAAGCCATCTAAAAGTTTCAAGGGCAAATGCTATGTATGCAAGAGAAGAGGCCACATATCAAGTGTGTGCAGATTTAGAAAAGACACATATACACCGTCGATGTCTAACAAACCAACAAATACATTTGCGATGCTAAGTGCAAGTTATTTAAATGGCACAGTATTGAATGCCCCCACATAGATTTTCGATGGTGGATCCACATCGCACTTGTGCTGCTCTCGTCACATGTTTAGCAGTTTCAAAAAACACGCGGAAAAAATTGAATTGGCTGGTGGAAAGTTCTTGTGGTCAACTGGAATAGGTGAAGTGAAATTGATAACACCTTTCAGTCAAATTGTTTTGCAGAATGTTTTGTACGTTTCCGAATTGAAGTGCAATTTTCTTTCCTTGTCCAAAGCCGCGTGCAACTTTATTGTGCAAATGAAGGGCGACACTATTACAATTCACAATAATGATAACAAACGAATTATGCGAGGTGATAGACAAAACGGCTTATTTTTATTTGTTAACAGTGCCGAAAAATTGTTTAATATAAATCGCACTAATAATCAAAGTGTTCTTTGGCATAATAGATTTGGCCATATAAATGCTGAAAGTCTGCGTTTGCTTAATGACGCGAATATGGTCTATGGGCTGAAACTAGGACGGTTCTCGTATGCAGATTGTGAAATTTGTCTCAAAGGAAAGATTTGCCAAAGAAAATATGCTAAGAGTTCGTCTGAACCACAAAGTAAAAGTGTTCTTGAAGTTGTACACAGTGATATATGTGGGCCTATGAGGATATGTTCGAATGGCGGTGCAAGATATTTTGTGCTGTTCATAGATGATTTCACAAGAAAAATATTTGTATACTTACTCAAACAAAAGAGTGATGTGCTTAGTGCATTTAAGAAGTTTAAAGCCGAAGTTGAAACGCAGATGTCAACGCGGATTAAGACATTAAGGACTGATAATGGGCGAGAATATTTGAGTGGCGAATTCAATAAATATCTCTCAGAGTGTGGCATAAAACGTCAGCTTACCGCCGAGTACACTCCACAACAGAATGGAGTTGCTGAGCGAGCCAACCGCACGCTAGTAGAGATGGCTAGATGCTTATTAATCGGATCAAATTTGGCAGAGTCGCTTTGGGCAGAGGCTGTAAGCACAGCAGTGTACCTGCGTAATCGATGTCTAACAAAAATATTAAAAAACATTACGCCGTTTGAAGCTTGGTACGGGAAAAAGCCATCAGTTTCCCACTTAAAAACATTTGGTTGTAAAGCAATAATGTTGGACAAACGGCCCGGCAAATCAAAGTTTAATCAAAAGGGGATCGAATGCTTTATGGTTGGTTACTCAAGTGAGGCAAAGGCATACCGCTTGTATGAACCAAAATCTCGAAAAATATACAAAAGTCGCGATGTAAGATTCCTGGAAAATACCTTTTTTATAAAGTCGGGAAGAATTCAGGAAGAGAACGACGCCAAGGGTGATTATCTAATTTTTGATTTCGACACACACAACACGATTTGTGAAAACAATAGTGACGATTCTTCTACCGATGCTGCTGTTAATAAAGTAAATTCATATAGTGCTCAACATGAAAATGTTCCTGATGGTACTGCTGCTAAGCATGGTGACTACGTAGTTTCACATCCCATTTCTGATGAATTTGCCACTGAGGAAGATACTGACTTATAACACTGAAGAAAATGGGCAAGTAGATAATAAAAATGTTAGTCATATTAGTAGTAGAATTTTGAGATCAGGTCGCCAATACATAAATAATCTCTTTTTCATGAACGACAACGACGAAAGCATCAATGATATACCATCTACAGTGCAAGAGGCTATGCAAAGGGAAGACGCAGATAAATGGTTAGCATCGATGAGAACCGAGTACGAATCTCTTATGTCAAAAGACACTTGGAAATGAGTTGATTTGCCAGAAAATCGACGCCCCATAAAATGTAAATGGGTGTTTAATTTAAAACGAGATAAACACGGTAATGTGGAGCATTACAAAGCCCGACTCGTAGCAAAGGGATGTAGTCAAAAATTTGGAGTCGACTACCAAGAAACTTTCTCACCTGTTACTCGGTACTCAACTATTTGCATAATACTGGCAGTAGCAGCTGAATATGACCTCATCGTTCATCAGATGGATGTTACAGCAACATACTTACATAAAGAGCTAAATGACGAGATATTCATGCAGCAACCTGAAGGCTTCATAGACCAAAAAAATCCGCAGAAAGTGTGTAAATTAGAAAAACCGATATATGGCCTCAAACAAGCTGGACGAGAGTGGAACGAAAAATTGCATGCCGTTTTAACAAAAATTGGTTTCATTCGTATACAAAGTGACCATTGTGCATATATCTTAAAGAGAAAAGAAGAAATTAATGTATTGTCAGTGTATGTTGATGACATTCTAATTGCGAGCTCCAACAATGAAACTCTGACATGGATCAAGAAGCAAATCGGTATGGAGTTAGATGTCGTTGATAAAGGCGAGATTGAATATTTTCTTGAGATGGAAATTAAACGTGACTTAACCTCCAAAACAATAAGTATTTCCCAAAAACAATTTATTACGGAGCTATTGTGAAAACATAATTTTACGGACGCAAGAAAGTGTTGTACACCAATCGACGCAGGTCTTAAGTTGAAAAAATGTCAAACTTGTGTGAATTGTAAAAAGGTAGACCTGAAGTCATACCAGTCGTTAATTGGTTCGCTTATGTACCTAAGCATATCCACAAAGCCAGACATATTACATACAGTCTGCAAGTTAGCGCAGTTTAATACAGACCCCCACTTGGAGCATCTGACGGCAACGAAACATGTCTACCTAAACCATACAAAAAACTTTAAGCTTATTTACAGGAAAACAGGTGAGCCATTGAAAGGGTATGCAGACGCTGATTGGGCAAGCAGTTGCGATGATATGCGATCATACACGTGCATAGTTTTTCACTTGGCTGGAGCAGCTGTAGTGTGGGAATCGCGTAAGCAGCAGTCAGCGGCACTAAGCAGCACAGAAGCCGAATACATGGCCCTATCATCGGCGGCTAAGGAAGTTGTGTATCTGAGGAGTCTTTTATCCGAGATGGGTCTTCGTCATTTCATAACCGGAGCAACACATTTATATGGCGACAACTTGAGTTCACATCAGTTGGTCAAAAATCCTGTATACCATGCAAGAAGCAAACATATAGACATACGGCTCCATCACATCAGAGAAATTTATCAAAATAATATTATTGATTTGCGGTACGTGCCAAGTGAAGAAATGCCTGCTGACATATTAACCAAAAACCGCCAAAAGAATAAGCATATGAAATTTTTAGAAATGCTAGGCTTAAAATAATCAGTTTGTAATACTATAGTTTGACATAGGATTGAGGGAAGGTGTTGAATTATATAATAGATGGCAACCCTATGTCACACTTTGGAAATACATACATACACATATGAGTTACATATTAATTACTTTTGAATTACAATTTTTCGTTAAATTACATACACATTTATATTTCCTATTATATATACGACTGAATTGCAATTTATAACTCTCTTTTGTACATTATCTACTGTGCGAATTATACTTAGTCTAAGAATTGTTAAAGTTATCTTTTTATTTCCCTAACAGGAAGCCATTGCTACCTTGTTGTAGAGCAACGCGGAATCTACAATGCCACAATGTACAATGCCACTACTGACCTAGTCACTTCTGAGATAATTGAGGGAAACTCAGAAAAGAACAGTTTTTTAATATCTCGACAATCGTCAAGACTATTGAGAAGCCGTTGCTACCGTCTTGTAGAGCAACGCGGAATCTATAATGCCACAATGTACAATGCCACTACTGACCTAGTCACTTCTGAGATAATTGAGGGAAACTCAGAAAAGAACAGTTTTTTGATATCTCGACAACCGTCAAGACTATTGAGAAGCCGTTGCTACCGTCTTGTAGAGCAACGCGGAATCTACAATACTAAAATGTACAATGCCACGACTCACCTATTCACTTCTAAGATATACGAGGGAAACTCAAAAAAGAACAGTTTCTCAATATCTCGACAACCGTCAAAACTATTGAGACGCCATTGCTACCTTGTTAAAGAGCAACGCGGAATCTACAACACTACAATGTACAATGCCATGACTGACCCATTTACTTCTGAGATATCCGAGGAAAACTCAGAAAAGGACAGTTTCACAATGTCTCGACAACCGTCAAAACTATTGGGAAGCCATTGCTACCTTGTTGTAGAGCAACACGGAATCTACAATACTACAATGTACAATCCCATTACTGACGTAGTCACTTCAAAGATATCCGAGGGAAACTCAGAAAAGGACAGTTTCTCAATATCTCGACAACCGTCAAAATTATTGCGAGGTCATTGCTACCCTCTTGTAGAGCAACGCGGAATCTAAAATATTACAATGTACAATGCCGTTACTGACCTCATCTCTTCTGAGATAATCGAGGGAAACTCAGAAAAGCACAGTTTCTAAATGTCTCGACAACCGTCAAAACTATTGGAAAGCCATTGCTACCTTGTTATAGAGCAACGCGGAATCTACAACACTACAATGTACAATGCCATGACTGACCCATTTACTTCTGAGATATCCGAGGAAAACTCAGAAAAGGACAGTTTCACAATGTCTCGACAACCGTCAAAACTATTGGGAAGCCATTGCTACCTTGTTGTAGAGCAATGCGGAATCCACAATGCCACAATGTACAATGCCACTACTGACCTAGTCACTTCTGAGATAATTGAGGGAAACTCAGAAAAGAACAGTTTTTTAATATCTCGACAACCGTCAAGACTATTGAGAAGCCGTTGCTACCGTCTTGTAGAGCAATGCGGAATCTACAATACTACAATGTACAATGCCACGACTGACCTATTCACTTCTACGATATCCGAGGGAAACTCAAAGAAGGACAGTTTCCCAATATCTCGACAACCGTCAAAACTATTGAGAAGCCATTGCTACCATCTTGTAGGCCAACGCGGAATCTACAATACTACAATGTACAATGCCATGACTGACGTAGTCACTTCAAAGATATCCTAGGGAAACTCAGAAAAGGACAGTTTCTCAATATCTCGACAACCGTCAACATTTTTGCGAGGTCATTGCTACCTTCTTGTAGAGCAACGCGGAATCTAAAATATTACAATGTACAATGCCATTACTGACCTCGTCTCTTCTGAGATAATAGAGGGAAACTCAGAAAAGCACAGTTTCTCAATGTCTGGAAAAACGCCAAAACTATTAAGAAGCCGTTTGTACAGTCTTGTAAAGCAACGCGGAATCTACAACGCTGATTATCCTGGTTATCCTAGTCGGTGCTGAGATAATCGAGTTAAGGTCAGAAAAGGACAGTTTCTCAATCTCAAGAAAACCTTCAAAACTATTGAGAAGACGTTGCTACCGTCTTGTAGAGCAATGCGGAATCTACAATACTACAATGTACAATGCCACGACTGACCTATTCACCTCTACGATATCCGAGGGAAATTCAAAGAATGACAGTTCCTCAATATCTCGACAACCGTCAAAACTATTGAGAAGCTATTGCTACCGTCTTGTAGGCCAACGCGGAATCTACAATACTACAATATACAATCCCATGGCTGACGTAGTCACTTCAAAGATATCCGAGGGAAACTCAGAATAGGACAGTTTCTCAATATCTCGACAACCGTCAACATTTTTGCGAGGTCATTGCTACCTTCTTGTAGAGCAACGCGAAATCTACAATACTACAAAGTACAATGCCATTACTGACCTCGTCACTTCTGAGATAATTGAGGGAAACTCAGAAAAGAACAGTTTTTTAATATCTCGACAACCGTCAAGACTATTGAGAAGCCGTTGCTACCGTCTTGTAGAGCAATGCGGAATCTACAATACTACAATGTACACGACTGACCTATTCACTTCTACGATATCCGAGGGAAACTCAAAGAAGGACAGTTTCTCAATATCTCGACAACCGTCAAAACTATTGAGAAGCCATTGCTACCGTCTTGTAGGCCAACGCGGAATCTACAATACTACAATGTACAATGCCATGACTGACGTAGTCACTTCAAAGATATCCTAGGGAAACTCAGAAAAGGACAGTTTCTCAATATCTCGACAACCGTCAACATTTTTGCGAGGTCATTGCTACCTTCTTGTAGAGCAACGCGAAATCTACAATACTACAAAGTACAATGCCACGACTGACCTAGTTTCTTCTAAGATATCCGAGGGAAAATCAAAAAAGGACAGTTTCTCAATATCTCGACAACCGTCAAAACTATTGAGAAGCCATTGCTACCGTCTTGTAGGCCAACGCCGAATCTACAATACTACAATGTACAATGCCATGACTGACGTAGTCACTTCAAAGATATCCGAGGGAAACTCAGAAAAGGACAGTTTCTCAATATCTCGACAACCGAGAGGGCCTCTATGCAAGAGGCTATGCAAAGGGAAGACGCAGATAAATGGTTAGCATCGATGAGAACCGAGTACGAATCTCTTATGTCAAAAGACACTTGGAAATGAGTTGATTTGCCAGAAAATCGACGCCCCATAAAATGTAAATGGGTGTTTAATTTAAAACGAGATAAACACGGTAATGTGGAGCATTACAAAGCCCGACTCGTAGCAAAGGGATGTAGTCAAAAATTTGGAGTCGACTACCAAGAAACTTTCTCACCTGTTACTCGGTACTCAACTATTTGCATAATACTGGCAGTAGCAGCTGAATATGACCTCATCGTTCATCAGATGGATGTTACAGCAACATACTTACATAAAGAGCTAAATGACGAGATATTCATGCAGCAGCCTGAAGGCTTCATAGACCAAAAAAATCCGCAGAAAGTGTGTAAATTAGAAAAACCGATATATGGCCTCAAACAAGCTGGACGAGAGTGGAACGAAAAATTGCATGCCGTTTTAACAAAAATTGGTTTCATTCGTGTACAAAGTGACCATTGTGCATATATCTTAAAGAGAAAAGAAGAAATTAATGTATTGTCAGTGTATGTTGATGACATTCTAATTGCGAGCTCCAACAATGAAACTCTGACATGGATCAAGAAGCAAATCGGTATGGAGTTAGATGTCGTTGATAAAGGCGAGATTGAATATTTTCTTGAGATGGAAATTAAACGTGACTTAACCTCCAAAACAATAAGTATTTCCCAAAAACAATTTATTACGGAGCTATTGTGAAAACATAATTTTACGGACGCAAGAAAGTGTTGTACACCAATCGACGCAGGTCTTAAGTTGAAAAAATGTCAAACTTGTGTGAATTGTAAAAAGGTAGACCTGAAGTCATACCAGTCGTTAATTGGTTCGCTTATGTACCTAAGCATATCCACAAAGCCAGACATATTACATACAGTCTGCAAGTTAGCGCAGTTTAATACAGACCCCCACTTGGAGCATCTGACGGCAACGAAACATGTGTACCTAAACCATACAAAAAACTTTAAGCTTATTTACAGGAAAACAGGTGAGCCATTGAAAGGGTATGCAGACGCTGATTGGGCAGGCAGTTGCGATGATATGCGATCATACACGTGCATAGTTTTTCACTTGGCTGGAGCAGCTGTAGTGTGGGAATCGCGTAAGCAGCAGTCAGCGGCACTAAGCAGCACAGAAGCCGAATACATGGCCCTATCATCGGCGGCTAAGGAAGTTGTGTATCTGAGGAGTCTTTTATCCGAGATGGGTCTTCGTCATTTCATAACCGGAGCAACACATTTATATGGCGACAACTTGAGTTCACATCAGTTGGTCAAAAATCCTGTATACCATGCAAGAAGCAAACATATAGACATACGGCTCCATCACATCAGAGAAATTTATCAAAATAATATTATTGATTTGCGGTACGTGCCAAGTGAAGAAATGCCTGCTGACATATTAACCAAAAACCGCCAAAAGAATAAGCATATGAAATTTTTAGAAATGCTAGGCTTAAAATAATCAGTTTGTAATACTATAGTTTGACATAGGATTGAGGGAAGGTGTTGAATTATATAATAGATGGCAACCCTATGTCACACTTTGGAAATACATACATACACATATGAGTTACATATTAATTACTTTTGAATTACAATTTTTCGTTAAATTACATACACATTTATATTTCCTATTATATATACGACTGAATTGCAATTTATAACTCTCTTTTGTACATTATCTACTGTGCGAATTATACTTAGTCTAAGAATTGTTAAAGTTATCTTTTTATTTCCCTAACAGGAAGCCATTGCTACCTTGTTGTAGAGCAACGCGGAATCTACAATGCCACAATGTACAATGCCACTACTGACCTAGTCACTTCTGAGATAATTGAGGGAAACTCAGAAAAGAACAGTTTTTTAATATCTCGACAATCGTCAAGACTATTGAGAAGCCGTTGCTACCGTCTTGTAGAGCAACGCGGAATCTATAATGCCACAATGTACAATGCCACTACTGACCTAGTCACTTCTGAGATAATTGAGGGAAACTCAGAAAAGAACAGTTTTTTGATATCTCGACAACCGTCAAGACTATTGAGAAGCCGTTGCTACCGTCTTGTAGAGCAACGCGGAATCTACAATACTAAAATGTACAATGCCACGACTCACCTATTCACTTCTACGATATCCGAGGGAAACTCAAAGAAGGACAGTTTCTCAATATCTCGACAACCGTCAAAACTATTGAGAAGCCATTGCTACCATCTTGTAGGCCAACGCGGAATCTACAATACTACAATGTACAATGCCATGACTGACGTAGTCACTTCAAAGATATCCTAGGGAAACTCAGAAAAGGACAGTTTCTCAATATCTCCACAACCGTCAACATTTTTGCGAGGTCATTGCTACCTTCTTGTAGAGCAACGCGGAATCTAAAATATTACAATGTACAATGCCATTACTGACCTCGTCTCTTCTGAGATAATAGAGGGAAACTCAGAAAAGCACAGTTTCTCAATGTCTGGAAAAACGCCAAAACTATTAAGAAGCCGTTTGTACAGTCTTGTAAAGCAACGCGGAATCTACAACGCTGATTATCCTGGTTATCCTAGTCGGTGCTGAGATAATCGAGTTAAGGTCAGAAAAGGACAGTTTCTCAATCTCAAGAAAACCTTCAAAACTATTGAGAAGACGTTGCTACCGTCTTGTAGAGCAATGCGGAATCTACAATACTACAATGTACAATGCCACGACTGACCTATTCACTTCTACGATATCCGAGGGAAACTCAGAAAAGGACAGTTTCTCAATATCTCGACAACCGTCAAGACTATTGAGAAACCGTTGCTTCCGCTATGTAGTGCAACGCGGACTCTATTGTACAATACTACAATGTACAATGCCATGACTGACCTAGTCTCTTCTGAGATAATGGAGGGAAACTCAGAAAAGCACAGTTTCTGAATATCTGGAAAAACGCCAAAACTGTTAAGAAGCCGTTTGTAGAGTCTTGTAAAGCAACGAGGAATCTACAACACTGATTATCCTGGTTGCCCTAGTCACTTCTGAGATAATTGAGGGAAACTCAGAAAAGAACTGTTTTTTAATATCTCGACAACCGTCAAGACTATTGAGAAGCCGTTGCTACCGTCTTGTAGAGCAATGCAGAATCTACAATACCACAATGTACAATGCCACGACTGACCTATTCACTTCTACGATATCCGAGGGAAACTCAGAAAAGGACAGCTTCTCAATATCTCGACAACCGTCAAAACTATTACGAAGCCGTTTCTACCGTCGTGTAGAGCAACGCGGAAATTAAAATAATACAATGTACAATGCCATTACTGACCCAGGCCCCTATTGCGAGTGTCGATCAGCGATCGACGATCGACATTTATCGATCATCGATCGTCGCGTCGATTGCAGATGTTGGTATTGTGGATGTCGATTCTGATCGACCGTTGTCGATTTGACACTCGCTTGTTGTCGATCGCAAAATACTGATCGTTGCTTTCTGTTAGAGGAAAAGATCTTTTTTTTTTGCTTACGAAATGAAGTAATTTTAATGAAAATAATGAATTTATGGAGTATTTATGAAATTCTAATCCAGGTGAAAGCAGGTTACGAACAAAAAAAAACAAATAGAGCTCCGCGTTTCGTTCATGGAAGCAAATCCCTATATTGCTAAGGGAGTTTGTTTGAAAACACAAACATAACGCAGATAGGAAAGATTAAGTACTCAACTTAGATGTTTATTTAGTTTATTTATTTGTTTATCTAGTTTATTAAGTACTAAACTAGAATGACCTCGTGTACGTTTACGGGAAAAAAATGGGTGAAAATAAGAAAAACAAGTCCTGTTCGAATGATTTGGTGTATTGAATTTCTTTGATGAAATAAATAAACGACAGTCAAACAACTGTCAAAAAACGAAATATTCACAATATTCATGTTTTTACTCACAATATTGACGTAATTATTCACAATAGTCTACTTCTTCATCGATTGAGTTACACAATACCAAATCCGGAATCAATCGACGCAATCGACAATGGTCGAGTCGATCGCTGATCGACACTCGCAATCGGGGCCCTAGTCTCTTCTGAGGTAATCGAGGGAAGCTCAGAAAAGCACAGTTTCTTTATATCTGGAAAAACGCCAAAACTATTAAGAAGGCGTACATTTGTACAGTCTTGTAAAGCACCGCGAAATCTAAAACGCTGACTATCCTGGTTATCCTAGTCAGTGCTGGGATAATCGTGGGAAACTCAGAAAAGAACAGTTTCTCAATATCTCGACAACCGTCAACATTTTTGCGGGGTCATTGCTACCTTCTTGTAGAGCAACGCGAAATTTACAATACTACAAAGTACAATGTCATGACTGACTTAGTCACTTCTGAGATGATAGAGGGAAACTCAAAAAAGGACAGTTTCTCAATATCTCGACAACCGTCAAAACTATTGAGAAGCCATTGCTACCGTCTTGTAGGCCAACGCGGAATGTACAATACTACAATGTACAATGCCATGACTGATCTAGTCACTTCAAAGCTATCCTAGGGAAACTCAGAAAAGGGCAGTTTCTCAATATATCGACAACCGTCAAAACTGTGACGTTGTAAGCCGTTGCTACCCCGCGGCAGAGCAACGCGAAATCTACAATACTAGGTACAATGTACAAAGCCATTACTGACCTAGTCACTTCTGAGATAAGCGAGGGAAACTCAAAAAAGGCCAGTTTCTCAATATCCCGGAAAACGTCAAAACTATTGAGAAGCCGTTGCTACCATCTTGTAGAGCAACGCGGAATCTACTATACTACAATGTACAATTCCATGGCTGATCTAGTCACTTCAAAGATATCCGAGGGAAACTCAGAAAAGGACAGTTTCTCTATATCTCGACAACCGTCAAAATTATTGCGAGGTCATTGCTACCTTCTTGTAGAGCAACGCGGAATCTAAAATATTACAATGTACAATGTCATTACTGACCTCGTCTCTTCTGGAATAATCCAGGGAAACGCTCAAAACTCTTTACTTATGCGATTCGTTTCGAAAATGGGGTATAAGATTGCATAGTTAATAAAAAAGGAACAACAATTTATTTACATACCAAAATTATTATTAATTCAATTCAAAATTAGATGTACAGTGAGTGTCATTAATATTCGGTTTTTCTTTACTCTCGAACGGAACACGAAAGAATTAGTTTTATATTTCGACTTTCGAGCTCTTTATTTGCTCTCCGCCATACTATTACCCTTCCATCTGACCCGAAGAGATTGTACTTGCTTTCGTCTGCAAATGTTACGTCTTACCACCAACTGGTATGTTCCTGAGCGAATTTTAATCGAATTCGTCTATTTTGCAAGCTAACAAATGGCTTTTTTCTGGCTACACGACCATTATGTCCATGTGCTTTAATAGTACGACGCACAGTTGATGCAGATATTTGCTTCCCACATTCAGTCAGAACTTCTTTCACAATTTTTGGTGCACTCAGACGAGGATTAACTTTAATTTTTCTGACAATCAAGCGTTCTTCTTTCTTCATTAACTTTTTCGGTTGACCCAATTGTTTCCTTGATTCGATTCTGCCTTCAGTTTTGTATCTTCCAACAATATCACCCACAGTATTTGGCTTCATGTTTAAAATTTCAGCATTTTTTTTGTAATTTTCACCTTTTTTATAATGAAAAATAACAAGATTTCGTTCTTCTATAGTTGAATTTTTTCCTTTTCGGCCCATTGTGATTCTTTTTCAATAAAACTAAACGATCTTGAACTCAATGTAATTAAAAAGTATTCCAATAGTTAACTGAGTAGTTTACTAAAACAGATTCACTGAACAGATGAACCGTTATTCGGGAGAAATATCAAATTCAGGAAAGTAAAAGGAAAACCGAATATTAATGGAGCGCTTACATTTCGGCCTTCTGCGATTATATCTGTTTTGGTTGATAATATATAATATATAAAATATGTACATATTTAAAAAAAATTATGTTTTACAAAGTTGATATATACGTACATAGGTTATTAACGTTCTTCTTGTAATAAATTTAAAACTTCACGGTCGAATGATTTTCCATTTAATACAGGTAATGATTGCATTAAAACTTATAACTGGATCTGATGAGATAAACAAACGATTAAAAACATCAGTTATATTATCAATTCTGGATGTTTTTCTGCTAAAATATTCCCTGTATGTTTTAAAGTCCTTGTTCCTGGCTTCTTGCGCCTCTTCGCTAAGCATGCCAATAGGCAATTAGGCGTTATTGACAATTTCAGGCCCATGAATAAGGATTTTGTGTACAGTTGGAGTCATTGGCATCCATGGATATAAATCTACATACATATAAACAAGCAGTGTCTTGACAATAATTTTAAAATTTTTCTGTGTTGATATTAAAGCCGCTACATATGGCTTGTAGTATCATATAAAATCGTCTGATTAACTCTGGATTCACTCCTGTTATATGGGCAGACGCTTCATAATTTCAATTTTCGGGCTGCATTTCCGTCATTACTGTTTCCAAAACCTGGTTTAGGTTAATCTATAATGAGGGACATTTGGCTCTTGAACTTCTTCTGCAGTCTAATTTTATTTTCTTCAACGATTAATTTATTTTCTTTTTTGACACGCCAAGAAGCTATCGGTAATTTGTACGCAAGATGCAACAATCACACAAAAGTTCTAATCCAAGAGTGTAACACAGAAATGCCAAATGACAAGTAATCACTTTGGATTTTTTTTTTGAAAAACTAACTTAAGATTGTTGAATTCTTTTGACGTTGCGCTACATAAATAACGTCTGAGTGTAGAATTTGTTTCAGTAAGAGAATTGCATATCTTTCCATCAACCATGGTAAATATGGGTTTGTGGCTGACTTTATATGAATATCCATTTAAATTAACTAATGAGCATATTAAATTTCATTATCAATTTTCTCTTTTTTGTCCTTTACAAGTTCATTTGTTTCTTTTGCATATTCAAGACTAATGGGTCTACAAAATCTTGCTGAGGAAGGTCTGGGGTTCTGCCATAAGACAACTGGTATTTCATTTGTTTTATTTAATACTAACTGTAAAGGTACTAGGGAAGTTAAAAACATATATTTATCATCGGAAAATTCAGAAATAAAGTTTTGCTTGTACTGCGTATGGCTGGAACTTCCACCAAACCCCCATTTTGAAATCAAAACAATCTCATCAGATGGATCAACAGAGCGCAATTCAAAAATATTTTTTTGGGAATTAAGTAAGCGATTTGCTGTGTGATCAAGATTCACTGATAGAAATATCATTAGATTAGCATAGTTTCTTTTCTGCCTGAATCATTTTATACGTTGGAAACAGATCTTTTGAAAAGTTTTGATGATTTCGTATTGCTTTCTTGACAGTTGAGCTTCAATGATCATTGAAAGTTCCCCTCGTGGTAACAATTTTTTAATTTTTGAATTAAAAGTTAAATCAAGGCAATCTTTTGCGTAAGTAGGTGACTCTGAAATTTTTTTCAAAACTTCTGCTTCTTGATTTTTGCTTGAAGCTCTTAAAGACATCTGAGCAGCAAAAGTCAAAACATTTGCAGATACCTGAGAGCGTAAGCTAGCCGTTTTCCTACGTTTAGTTTGATCACTGCACTCTTCAAACTCTAACGTTCTTCTTCCCATCACACTTTTTCCAAGGAACAAATGACTTTTGGAACGCACAACATTGTTCCAACCAGTATTTTTCATTGGCTAGAAGCCGTTCATTGTGCTTAGAATGCATTATCCACTTACTACGTAGTTGAGTCTTAAAGTTTCGAAGTTCTGTCTTAATTCGGTTGCTATTTTCCAAAGGGCAATTCGTTATTTCCCTAGCAAAGTCAACAAAGTGATCAAATTTTTGTTCGAAATGTTTGTCATTATTACTTATAAATTTATCTACTAAATCTTTCTTTTTTATCAAAAGTTCTGAAGAAGAATATGAAAAAAAAAAGATTTTTTTTTCAACCACCTTACTTACCTACTTTTTTACACAATTAATTCGAAAAATCCAAATTGCAACAAAGGCTTTCACTACTAGCTTATGTTTCTACTTGAGTGAAATCTATACTACAAAACTATGTACTCAGTTTCAAAAGCCTTTGTTGCAAATTGGAAAAAAAAAAATATTTAAACATTTTATAAGGGTTTTTTTCATTTTTATTTTTTATTTCCGTGAATTTTATTTTGTATGTTGATAAAAAGACTTTTTCCTTATCTGCTGACCTTGATTTATTGTACACATTTTTATTTTTTTTTTAATTCACTGTGAGTTATTTTTTTTCCGACGTTAAATTAACCGACTAGAACACAACAAATCTTCCTATTTACTGAAAATACAACTTTTACCGCTTGTTCTCTATTAGCCTACTACCTCTCTGACCTTGAAAGCGTTACATATTGAAAGGCAATGATGTCAACATTACTGCAAAACTTTTCTTTCTTAAGAAACCGTTAATTTAAATTTTGCCTTTTGAGCACGTTCTCCATACAACCGACCCCAGTGTGCGACGGTTGAAATCGTAGCGACGGTTGAAATTGTAGTGACGGTTGGATTGTACACACGTGTTTGTGTGTAGAACAAAAATAGCATTGGGTCGTGTGCCAAAAAAATAGCATTGGTTCGTGTGTAGTGCAAAAATCGGAAACGAGTTGAACACCTAGTGTGCTCGGATTTATTGTGTGTGCGTGTGTACGGATAAACGATTGAACACCTGGTGTGTTCTGAGACTGGTGTTTGTGCGTGTGTGTTTACTTCGGCATCTGGTTTCGGTTGTCGGACTGGGTGAGCGTATCACTATATTTATTATACATAATTATATGTATACAATTGTATTTTATTATTATATAGCAGTATATTATTAGTTATTATTGTGCCCTGGGTGTCGGTCTTTAATATGACGCAACTTGGGCATGAGCCTATGACTGGCCTCACCTCGGATTTCGAGAGTGAGGCTATGGAATTAGCTAGGGAGGTACCCGTTCCCTCTGAGAGGTCGAAATACCTCAAGAGGCGAACTGGGGAAATGGTTCCCCCGCAAGAGGGTAAGAAAAAGAAGAAGAAGAATAGGGTAAGGGCTGGGTTGATGGAAGCGGCTGCTCCTGCCTCGACAGGTGAGGAGTCTTCCACGGAGGGAAGTGTCAACCGCAGCACGGTCAAGCGGAGGAAGGCCGAAGGGAGGCCTAAGTTGTCCTCGGGTCCTGAACCCCAGGCTGCAGTTTGCTCCCAAATATGGGATCCAAGGCTGTGATGGGCCCTCCGGCCCATCCGACTATACTTCCCCTGTCGGCGGGCGGCTTGCGGGAGGTGGTTGCCCTGGCTTCGGCAATTGTGCCGCCCCCTAAGCCCCTGCCGCGCATAAGGTTGGCCCTTTCTAAGGGAAAGGCCAGTAATAAGCTGACGTCACCGGCACCTTCAACCGTGCCCGCGGTAGTTCCGGTGCATAGGGTATCTGCCCCCAGGCCTGTCACACTAGCAAGTAACGGTTTGAGCCTCCACGGCGTTGTCGAGAAGTGCGCGGACATTAAGTTGGCCGTCGTCCGGTTGATCTCGGACTACCCTGAGGTTGGCGGCCGCATTGCGGAGCTGGCTGAGCGGTACGAGGCTCTCGTTCTGGATTTGTCCGGGACAAATGAGCGTCTGCGTGGGCGTCTTGACGCTAGTGCCGGCTGTGCCGCGGGTTCCGCCCAGGCTGCTCCCGTTGTGGTGGAAACACGGGTACAAAAGGGTGTCCCACAGATCAATGGGCGTCCCCCTTGGCGTCCCTGCTGCCGGGAGGCCTTCCTTTGCCCAAGTGGCAAGCTCCACGGCGGCATTGACCGGTTATGTTAGCAGAGTTGCTGCTCCGGCCGGTATTCCCATGAATACCATGAGGCCGGAGGAAACCTGGTCAGTGGTGGTGCGCGGCAAGCAGCACGAGACCACGAAAGAAATAAAGAAAAGAGTGGTTGAGGAGCTGGTCCCGGCTGCAAGGATCAGAGTTCACACTCTGCGACCTGGCAAGCAGGGTAGCGTGCTTATTCACATGCCCTCAGCTGCCGAAAGAGATGCCTTGGCTGGGCATAAGAAGTTTGGGGAGGTCGGCCTGACGGCCGAATCCGCTAAACAGAGGGTGCTCATCCAAAGGGTTGAGAAATTAATCTCCCCTGAGGATTTTATAGTTGAGCTGACGAAGCTCAACTTTAACAAGGCCCCTGGCTTTGATTTGGAGGGTGAGGTTCGGCTTCCGAACCAATGGAAGGTGGGCGACGGACGACTTAACGTCGTCCTCGAATGTTCCCCCAGGGTTGCTGAGCCTCTGCTCAAGCAGGGAAGGTGCTACATAAAGCACTTCTCATTCCCAGTGAAAGAAAAGTCCCCAGTTCAGTGGTGCAGCCGCTGTCTGGGGCTGGATCACCACGCGTCCAGATGCAGGCAGACGAAGGAAGTCTGCTGGCGCTGTGGGCAGTCCGGCCACCCGAAAAGGTATTGCCGAAACGCGATCCACAGTCGCGACTGCGACTTCAAGGGTGCCCCCGCTGGACATTACATGCTGAGCATGGACTGTCCAGTGTACGCTGCGGCAGTTGCCAGGGCTTCGGCCAGGCATTAGGTTGACTTCGCTTTAGTATAAAGTTCTTTCAGCAGAACTTTCAGGGCGCTTACTCTGTTACGGTCGATTTAGGCGTGCAAATTAGAAGCTCAGGGTGCAGCGTTGCTCTAGTCCAGGAGCCATACACCACCCACGGGCACATTAGGGGCTTGCCCGCTGGCATGCGGGCATTCCTGGATACCAGATGCAACGCTGCAGTTGTTGTAAACGACGTAAACGTTGAATGCACCATGGTTGACTCCAGCAATTGCGGAGTCTGTGTGTATGTGGAAGGGACGCTTGGCAAAATATTCTTTGCCAGCGTCTACTGCAAGTTTAGCCAGGACTTAGAGCCCTTCATTGAATACATGGACAGGGTGCTGTTGCTTGCCGGTAATAGCCCCCTGTTCCTTGGTATCGACGCTAATGCGGTCTCCCCTGGGTGATTCAGTAAGATGTCCGGACATACGTCCGAACATCGCAACCGACAATGAGGGGAGCTGCTAAGCGATTGGATGACTGCCATAGGCATCTTCGTCCTGAACGAACCAAGTGAACCAACCTTCGAGGTTGTTGGAGGTGGCAGGAGTGACATTGTTGTCACTCTTGCTAATGAGGTTTCTATTAGGGCGTTTAGTATTGACTGGAAGGTCGAAGCTGGAGTTAGCGATCATATTCTTATCCAAGTGATAATCGACAGGGAGCGAAGCCCCACCTCGAGTCCGAATGTGAAAAGATGGTGCACGCGTGTTACGTCAATGCCTACATTGCATTCAAAGGCATTGACCGAACCCCGGAGCTCGCTACTTCCGCACAAAAGGTTTATTGCTTGATCGACAAAATTAAGTTCGATGCGCTTTGGCATATTTTCATTCTCTTTCGGCCGTAATTTCCGTCGTCCAAATTTCCTAATCGAAGTAATGAACCTTCTGTGCTGAGCTAGCTACTAAGTATTTTTAATTAGGTCATAAGAAATTTCAATGTCAAATAATAATAAAATAAAGACAGTCTTAAGACCGAACCAAAACACTACGGTTGTGTTTTTATTCCATAACTGGCGCAGTCGGTTAACTTGTTATCAAAAGATATCTAAGTTCGAATCGCGAAGAATATATAACAAAAATAAGTTGGCTATAAGTGAAGTGACTGAAAAGTGAAAAACGAATCATAAGCGCTTATAAAAAAAAAAAACAAAAAAAAAAAAAACAAAAACAAAGAAGATTTAAACAATGGCAACCAGCTCAACACCGACAACAGAGGAAGCACTGAGGGCGCAGATATCAACCCTCACGGCGATAATCCAGGCACAGGAAGAAAGGATGCAGCAGTCAGACCCCCGTCCAGCAAGTTACCACTGCCAGTTCGGGATGAGCCCAGATAAAGTCCTGAATCAGTTCCGGCAACTTAAGCCCTACAATGGAATGGATGATTACAGTCTTGCATCCTTCTTCAAATCTGTGGAGGCAACACTACAGTTATGTGGCAATAATGAGGAGCTCTACAATTATGCTGTAAATATAGTTACAACTGAGAAAATATCAGGGAAAGCTGCAGTGTGCATTCGACTACTGGGACATCATGCTACATGGACAGCGGTGAACGACCAATTGCGACAACATTTCCGACCAACGAGGACCTACTCGGAAGTCTTCAATTATTTGCGATATGTTAAGGTTAGTAATTTAAGAGAACTTTTTAATATATTTAATAATGCCAATCTTGAGTTAAACGAAATTTACGACTATGATGAACTAAAGCCAGCTTTATATAATCCTAGTCGTATAGAAAGAGATCTCAAAGAGATTCTCTTAGAGAAAATAGATGGCATTATTAGATTACATATTGAACTAGATCATAGTATGATAGATATTTATAATAAATACTCAAAATTAAAGTTATTAGATGACGAGAGAACAATAGATATAAGGCACAAAAAAATTAACAGTAGAAATATAATACAGCAAAATAAAACTTTTCCTTGTAATTGGAATTATAATTCAACTCGATCAGGTAATAATATTCCTAGTAAGAACATGTCAAATGAAGGTGCACAACGACATTCA
Organism: Merodon equestris; assembly: GCA_958301585.1. NCBI lineage: Eukaryota > Metazoa > Arthropoda > Insecta > Diptera > Syrphidae > Merodon > Merodon equestris. Next base: position 5,547,650 of record OY284418.1, on the reverse strand, counting down.
CTACAAGATAACTTTCACACTCACTATGGAAACCCCAACCAAAAAAATTCGGGAGCCAGTCCCTCTGTTCGAAATCAATTTTCAAATGCAAACCAATGCAACTATTTTAACTTAGATCAACCACCCCATAGTACTAACAAACCAAGGGAATCCAATGAAAATTTTCAAATACCGCCTCAAAACAAGACCTACCGATAGTCAGAGTAACATTAAGAAACCAAACCATAAAATGTTTAATTGACACAGGATCAACAACTAGCATAATAAAGCCAAATATATTACGTAACTATAAGCAGGAAACATTACCCAAACCTAAGCACTATTTAACTCTTAATGGTCGAACTGTAATTACCGCAAGAATTAAAACTCCTGCCCCTTCCGAATTTGGAAGTTCGGGTACTATAAATTGGAACGTTTTCAATATAAATAGTAAGGAGTATGACGCAATTTTAGGTCTAAACATTCTTGTCCCATATCAAGTCAATATTTATTTGAATCAGAAATGTGTTGAAATTAAAGGAAAACAATTCGAATTTATTACAAATAATTATCCCATTGACCCCAATAGTGTTTGCTCTCTAGAACCTATAAATCCTTTGTTAGATCACGTTAATGTCGATCACCTTAATGGAGAAGAAAAGATTGGAATTAAGAAACTACTTAGCGAATATAAGAATCTCTTTTATAAAGAAGGCGATAACTTAACATTCACTCACGAAATTACTCATGAGATTATTACTACAACAAGTAATCCAATATATTCTAAAATATATCGGTATCCAAGAGTACACGAAACAGAAATACAGCACCAAATAAACGAGATGCTACAGCAGGGCATTATAACGGAAAGCAACTCTCCCTACAATAGTCCGCTATGGGTTGTCCCAAAGAAGACTGACAAAAATGGAAATAAAAAATGGAGGATTGTTATCGACTATAGGAAGTTAAATGAAGTTACAGTAAGCGACAAATTCCCAGTACCTAATATTGACGCGATATTGGACAAATTGGGTAAATCGCATTATTTTTCTACTCTTGACTTAGCTAAAGGCTTTCACCAAATTTTAGTCAGGCCTGAGGACAGAAAGAAGACTGCATTTTCGACACCATTTGGCCATTTTGAATACGTGAGGATGCCATTCGGCTTAAAAAATGCACCCTCAACTTTTCAAAGGTTAATGAATTCTATTCTTAGAGAGTATATTAACCGGATTTGTGTTGTGTATTTAGATGATATACTCATTTTTAGCACATCACTCCAAGAACACTTAACTAATATTAGAAAAATTTTTGAAACACTTAAGAAAGCGGGACTCAAAATTCAGATTAACAAATGCAATTTCTTGGCTAAAGAAACGGAATATTTGGGGCACATACTTACTTCAGAAGGGGTAAAGCCTAACCCTGACAAAATTGTCGTCATCCGAAACCTTAAGCTTCCAAAAACCCAAAAACAAATTAAATCTTTTCTCGGATTAACTGGTTACTATAGGAAATTCATCAAGGATTATGCCAAAATCGCATACCCAATGGTGAAATACTTGAAAAAAAATTCTAAAGTAAACGTTAATGATCCCAATTATATTTCCGCATTTGAGAAACTAAAAGACGTTATTACTGACTACCCAATATTAAAATATCCCGATTTTAAAAAACGCTTCAAATTAGTAACTGATGCAAGCAATTTTGCATTGGGTGCTGCCTTAATGCAAGATGGACACCCAGTTTCGTTTACTTCTCGTACTCTTAACGATCACGAAAAGCATTATTCCACGATCGAAAAGGAACTGCTTGCAATAGTTTGGGGAGTTAAATACTTCAGGCCATATCTCTTTGGGAAAGAATTCGATTTGTGTACTGACCATCAACCAATACGCTGGTTACATACAAAGAATATAGGAAGAGATTTAAATCCACGACTCCAACGTTGGCTTGTACAGTTAGGAGAATACGAAGCTAAAATCGATTATGTAAGAGGCAAAGAAAATAAATTGGCTGATTTTCTTAGCAGAATTGATGCGAGTACTAACGAAATTAACCTGTTGGAAACAAATACATACGACCAGATCCCTATACTAGACACAATAGTGAATCGGTTCAAAACACAATTGATACTATGTGAAACAAAGGAAAGAGAATCTACAAATCTATTCAACAACAAAAGGATATTTATTGAAAAGAATGACATACCAAACAATATTGCTGATATCGTCCGAAGGCATGTCAGTAAGGGAAAAGTTGGAATTTATTCACAATTAAATAGTTTTATGTTCAATCAAGCACAGCGAAAATTGCTAGAGATATTCCCAGCTAATTCTGGTATAAGATTCGTTAAATGTTGCCACTTCGCAAAAGATCTAACTAATGAGGATGAAGCTATTAAACAAATTTCTCTCTACCACAAAGTAGAATCTGGACATTCTGGTATAATCGCTAACTATGAAGGTATGAAGCACAAAATCTTTTATCCAAAACTTAAGATTTTAATCAACAAAGTAATAAATAATTGTGACATTTGTACAGCTGCAAAATACGACAGAAACCCTATTAAAAAGAAATTCCAGTTAAGCGAAACACCTACTGATCTTAACCAAATAATTCATATAGATACTTATGTTAATTCTAAGCATTCATTCCTAAATTTCATAGATAAGTTTTCTAAACATGCGGTCAGCTTTTACCTTGAAGATAGAAACAGTAGGACCTTAATTGAAAAAATACGCCAATACATTTCCATCAAAGGAAAAATGACAAAAGTAGTTTGCGATAACGAGTTCAACAATGTCAATTTGAAGAACTTCTTTAAAGAAGAAAACATAGAGGTTCATTTTGTAAAACCAAACAGCCACACCGGAAACGGCGACGTCGAACGACTTAATAACACACTAACGGAGCGAATACGTGTTTTTTGAATTTAGAGAATAAGATACCAATTAAAGAACAAATGTTTAAAGCCGTAGAACTTTACAACCGTTCTTTTCACTCTTCTATCCAGACCACACCCCTTGAAGTTCAAAATAATAGAATTGATAAGAATATAATAAGCGATAGGTTAAATAATTACAAAAGAAAGGTCATTACCACTAGGAACAGGTCTCGGGAAGAATATAATGAAGTTCGCCAAGAAGGGTTCATAAAGAATTATACAAGTGTTAGACATAAGGAACAACCGAAGTTTAGAAAATACCCTTTGAGCAACGTTCACGAGTCAAATATTAAACGTCCCTTTAAATTTACAGGTGGTACTTCCTCATCTGTTACTACTGGCTCTGATACCCATGTCACTCCAAACCTTGCAAATTGAAAAAATCGATTCGCACCTCGGATACTCAGAGATAAATATTGGTAAAGTAGAAATAGTTTGTAACTATGACATAATTTTACATATAATAGAAATACTAGATACACTCAAACAATTCACTAAAATTCTAGACCATATTGACATAGACAAGGACCGAAAAAACTTGTTAGTAGGAGAAGTAGAAAATATTAAGGGTAAAGTTTTAACCATAATCCCACATAGGTATAAGAGGAGTCCCTTTAATTTCGTAGGCAGCGCCTTCAAATGGCTTTTTGGAACACTCGACGATGAGGATAAACAAAATATAGAAAAACATTTTTCGGTTACAGATGAAAATAACCATGAGATCATAAGAACCGTAAACCAACAGATTAAAATAAATGAAAATTATAACGAGAGCATTTCAAAATTGAAACAGACAATCGAAGCAGATAGACAAAGAATTTTAGAAAAGTTTAACCAAATCGAAGGTCTCTCTGCAAGGCTTCACGCTGAAACCTTTTTCATCGAACAAATGTTTAAGCTTGGGGCTCTCAAGGAAAAGGTTGAAATCTTACAACAAAATATAGCTTCAGCAAGATTAGGTGTTCTACATCCTAACCTGCTGAGTTATGAAGAAATCGTAACCCACAATATTGATTTTAGGAAACTCTCAAATATTCGAACAGGCGTCGCTACTTTTAATAATATTAAAATAATTTTTGCCATTAAGCTACCAGCCAATTTTACGATCACTAATAAAAAAATTTTAATGCCCATGCCGAACAAGAACAACATTGAGATAGTTTCTGATTTCGAAATTATAGTTGAAATAGAAGGAATAGCCTATACATTCGAGGAAAATAAATCCTTAAAGGAATTAAAAAAGAGTAAAAACTGCATTTTTCAACAAAATTGTCCCCTTAATACAAATGCTTTAGAGCAAATAATAGAAATCGATAGCACAACATTAATTTTAAAAAACATGAAAAACAAACGGTTTCAAAGCAATTGTGACGAAAGAAATTTTGCACTCAATGGAAATTATTTGTTTTCCTTTAACAATTGCACAATCTCATTTAATAATATACAATTTTCCAATACTGTATTCGAATATAAAGATAGTTTTGTTATTCCAAATAAAAACCAAACGCTCCCTATTGAAAAAATACTGACATTTGACGACATAGTTCTGAAACAAGAAAGTAATATTAAAGCCATCGATGAATTAAATTTCCACAAAAGTTTAAATTATAGCTTCGTAAGTGTAACCATTCTTATATTGATTGTCATTATTGTAGTAATAAAAATAATACGCCAAAGGCAAACTAGATTAAAATTACAGTTAAATACTAGTGTTAATGAGATTAAGGAAAATGGAATCATTCCTAACGACGTACATATTTGTTCTATCAATAAGATTAAAGAAAGCTATGGAATAAAATAGAATATAAGAACAAAAAAAATATTTTTTTTTAAGACATAAGAAAATAATAACTAATATGTAAGTATATAGTGAGATCCAGGAGTATCTCACAGCTAGGGGGGGAAGTGTTACGTCAATGCCTACATTGCATTCAAAGGCATTGACCGAACCCCGGAGCTCGCTACTTCCGCACAAAAGGTTTATTGCTTGATCGACAAAATTAAGTTCGATGCGCTTTGGCATATTTTCATTCTCTTTCGGCCGTAATTTCCGTCGTCCAAATTTCCTAATCGAAGTAATGAACCTTCTGTGCTGAGCTAGCTACTAAGTATTTTTAATTAGGTCATAAGAAATTTCATTGTCAAATAATAATAAAATAAAGACAGTCTTAAGACCGAACCAAAACACTACGGTTGTGTTTTTATTCCATAACTCGCGTGGTTCCGATTGGAACCCATACGGTGCTCATGTTAATGCGGCGATCACATCTGTGTCGCTCCAGGAATATGAGCGCTTTAGTTCCGATCAGAAAGTTGCTCACCTTACCGAATCCGTGTGGAGTGTCAACGATGGGCTCTTTGAGAGGAGTCGAAAGACGAATCGGAAAAGAGTGAAATGGTGGACACACGATCTGAGTGTGAAGCGAAGGGCACTCAAGAAGCTACGGAAAAAATTCCAGAGTGGCCGAGTGTCTGAAACTTGCCTCAGCTGGGTATGGCCTACAGGCGGTGCCTGGTTGAGTACAAGCGCATGATCGTTGAATCCAAGGAAAATGAATGGAAAAGGTTCATTCAAAGGCATAGGGACGATCCGTGGGGCCAAGTGTACAGGATATGCAGGAATTCTAATAGGGATTCCAGCATAGGCTGTTTTCACAATGGCAGTTCCATAGTTTGCGGTTGGGCAGATAACGTTAGGATCCTGTTAGGGGAATTCTTTCCTAGGTCGGACGGTGTCGAGGTCTCCTCGGCGGGGGAACTACCGACACCACCGCAGGTCAATAGGGAAGAATTAAGCACCGCGGTTTCGCTTCTCAGATCCAAGAGATCGCCTGGTCGTGACGTAAATGGAGCTGCTATTGGTACAGATCTTGGTGGTAGTAGCAAATAATCGAATGAGACCTTGGAGGACTGAATTGGAGAAGGATTTCGTGTGAACAGTGGTTGATCACGAGTTAGTCGGTTCTAAGTTCAAGGCGAAAATCGAAAATGTTCAAGTTTTTTTTTTTTAAAGAAAAAAAAGGTGAAAAAATAATAATATTTAAATAAAAAACAAAATAAATAAAAACAGAAAAATTATTTTATTTGTTTTTTAATTTTTATTATTGTTTTTTTTATTTTTATTTTTTTAATTTTTTGGATTTTTTTTTTCTTTTTTTAAACTAATATACCTATACATTGTGTTGACACAATGTGATTTCTGCCCATTGCTCTGAATGTCAAAGTAAAGAAATTCAAGTAAGCGCGGGTAAACGGCGGGAGTAACTATGACTCTCTTGCCGACCGTCGAAGTGGCAAGACGTATTTTTAAAGCGCGGAAGATCTTAAAGGAAGTCGACACTGACGCAGAACTTCGGCCGCTGACCTTCGCGTGGCTGCACACCTTGTCGCGGTGCGAAGGCTCAGTAATATAACCAATATACCTATACATTGTGTAGACACAATGTGATTTCTGCCCATTGCTCTGAATGTCAAAGTAAAGAAATTCAAGTAAGCGCGGGTAAACGGCGGGAGTAACTATGACTCTCTTGCCGACCGTCGAAGTGGCAAGACGTATTTTTAAAGCGCGGAAGATCTTAAAGGAAGTCGACACTGACGCAGAACTTCGGCCGCTGACCTTCGCGTGGCTGCACACCTTGTCGCGGTGCGAAGGCTCAGTAATTGTCAATGACTCTTGACAATTCACTCTCCACGAAGGGACATGAATTCTCACTCCCTCCTTCCCCTACGCCCTCTGGGTCACACCGGGTCGCATCCTCAATATGCGGCTCACGTACCTGGGGGGCAACATTATAGGGCCAAATGGTGCATGGTCTACATAGCCAAATAGCTGTATGGTGGTTTGCCAGCAGCTGTTTGGCTAACATAAGGCTCCCAGTTAGGGTATAGGGTAACCCTTGCTGGGAGTAACGGCTCGACCGGAGGCCTAATTCCGGGACCACGGGAGGCAGGTAGCCCCCAGGACAGTAATGTCCTGGCCTGTCTTTGCGGTAGGCCCCCTTGTGGGAGTATCGTGGGGGCTGTGGTTGTCCCTAATGCGGGAAAAAACGAACGATAAAACTGGTGGAAACATTAGTGGAAGTTCGGAGGTGGTCGACCTCAAATCGGCAAGAGGTTTTAGATGGGCCTCGCCTCGTACCAAGGGGGAGCCATGTCCCTATGCATGGATTCAATTTGGTACTTATTAACAGGTCTGTGAATAAGGGCGTTGGTTGTCGTCCATAAAATCAACTCCTTGCGGGAAGGCCCGCCGTGGAATTAAGCCATCAAGGCAGGTGTCCACGTTAAACTCATAGCGGAATTCCCTCCTTCTCCCATTCTGGTTTTGTCGGTCGACACGACAAGTTGTGTTGGTCTCGCGCTTGCAGTGCGGGTAGAAAAAAAAAAAAAAAAGTGGAATTATTCCATTTGTGCGAATTTATTGTGCGGTTTGTGCGTTGTGCGTGCATTTAAGGGTAGTTGCGGTTGACGGATACAGTTTTATTTTTTTATTACGGTATCGTCGCGATCGTGGTTCCCTGTGGCGTACGTGCTGTGACGCGACCGTTGGTTTTTCCCGGCAGTGGGTTTGCTGTGACGCGATCGTGGGTTTTCCCTATTTGTGTGTGCGTGACGCGTTCGAGGGGTTTTCCCTATTTGTGTGTGCGTGACGCGTTCGAGGGGTTTTCCCTAATTGTGTGTACGTGACGCGATTGTGGGTTTTCCACCAGTGATTGTTGTGCGAGGGATCAGGTCAGTTGACTAGATCCCGGAAATAGGAAGTAAAGGCCGAACATTGTGCCCTTGTGCACTGGTCAAATTTTATTGAGGGTGTTGTGTTTGTGGTGCGAGTGACAAGTGAGCTCGAAGGATAGACTCACTGAGGGTTGTTATATCGTTCTATTGCGGTATCGGGCGCGATTTCCAATTGTGTGCGTGCTGTGAAGTGCAGCCTGAAGTGGTTCTCAGGGTAGTTAAATTAGAGGCTGAACATTGTGCATTGTGCACTGGCCGTACAATTTTTATAGAGGGTGTGATTGTGAAGTGAGTGTGCGTCCCATACGCATTTTACAACGTGGACTTCCGGTTGATCTGGGGATTGTATCTACTAACCAGCCAACGGGTGAGTCATTTTCTTTATTTTTCTTTTTGTTTTTCTTTTGTTTTGGTTTCTTTTTGTACTTAACAAATTATGACGGAAGCTGCCTATGCGTCTATGACCGGGCTCACTTCGGACCTCGAAAGCGAGGTAGCGGAGGCCACTATGAAGGAGGTTCCCTCGGAAAGGTCGAAGTACCTTAAAAGGCGAACAGAGGAGATAGCTCCCTCGCAAGAGGGAAGGAGGAAGAAGAAGAAAAGGGTGAAGTCCCCCAAACTGGTTGCCCCCGTCTCGACAGCCGACGAGTCCGCCATGGACACGGAGGGGGCGGAGGAAGATATAGAGAGGAAGAAAAGGAGTAAGGGCGAAAGGAGGCCTAAATCCTCTTCGGGCCTTGCGCCCCAGAACCAGGAGGGCTGCTGTTCGCTGCCAGTAACGGGCTCTAAGACCGTGATGGGTCCCCCGGCCCATCCGAGTATGGTTCCCCTGCCGGCGGGCAGCCTGCGGAAATTAGTTGCCCAGGCGTCGGCGATCGTGCCGCCGCCTAAGCCCCTGCCGCGCATGAGGCCGGCTCTCACAGCCTCAGCCTCAGCAGTTAAAGTTCCGGTGCAGAACTCCTCTGCACCCAAGCCTGGCACTTTGCCAAATTACGGCTTAAGCCTTCACGGCGTCATCGGCAAATGTGCCGAAATTAAGGCGGCCGTTGTAGGCCTAATTTCAGAGTGCCCGGAGTTTGGCGGCCGCATTGCGGAGTTGGCCGGGCGCTATGAGGCTCTTGTTCTGGGGTTGTCAGGAACCAATGAGCGTCTGCGTGGGCGTCTGGAGGCGGGCTTAAATAGTGCCGTGGCCCCAACCCACATCGCTCCCCTTGGCCGTGGCCCCAACCCACATCGCTCCCCTTTCGGGCAGTGCACCCAACGGTGCACAAAGGGCCGAAGGCGCGCCCATCAAGTCCATGGGCGTTCCCCTTGGCGTTCCTGCGGCGGAGAGGCCTTCCTTCGCCCAAGTGGCTTCCACTGCGGCAATAACGGGCCCCGTTAACAGGGTTGCAGCCCCGGCAGGTATTCCCAAGAATACCATCAAGCCGGAAGAAACATGGTCGGTGATTGTGCGCGGAAAGCAGCACGAGACCACCAAAGAGATTAAAAAGAGGGTTGTCGAGAAGCTGGTCCCTGCGGTAGGGATCAGAGTTCATACTCTGAAAGCTGGCAGGCAGGGCAGCGTGCTTATCCGCATGCCCTCAGCTGCTGAGAGGGATGCTCTTGCTGGGCATGTGAAACTTGGGGAGGTCGGCCTGACGGCTGAATCGCAAAGCAAAGGGTCCTCATCCAAAGGGTTGAGAAGTTGATCTCCCCTGAGGATTTTAAGGCTGAGCTGAAAAAACTCAACCTTAACAAGGCCCCTGGCCTTGACTTGGAGGTTCGGCTCCCGAACCCGTGGAAGGTGGGCGATGGACGACTTAACGTCGTCCTTGAATGTTCCCCCAGGGTTGCGGAGCTCCTGCTGAAACAGGGGAGGTGCTATATCAAGCACTTCTCGTTTCCCGTAATGGAGAAGTCCCCTGTGCAGTGGTGCAGCCGCTGTTTGGGGTTGGATCACCACGCGTCGAGATGCAGGCAGACGAAAGAGGTCTGCTGGCGCTGTGGGCAATCTGGCCATCCAAAAAGGGATTGCCCTAACGCAATCCATTGTCGCGACTGCGACTTCAAGGGTGCCCCCGCTGGACATTACATGCTGAGCATGGACTGTCCAGTGTACGCTGCGGCAGTTGCCAGGGCTTCGGCCAGGCATTAGGTCTCCACTCAATAGTATGAAAGTACTACAGCAAAATTGCCAGGGCGCATTTTCCGTAATGGTTGATTTAGGCGTTCAAGTTAGGAGCTTAGGGTGCAGCGTTGCTCTGATCCAGGAGCCATATACCACCCATGGGCACATTAGGGGGTTGCCCGCTGGCATGCGGGCATTCCTGGACTCCAGATGCAACGCTGCAGTTGTTGTAAACGACGTAAACGTCGAATGCACAATGGTTGACTCCAGCAATTGCGGAGTCTGTGTGCACGTAGAAGGGACGTTCGGCAAAATATTCTTTGCCAGCGTCTACTGCAAGTTTAGCCAGGACATAGAGCCCTTCATTGAGTACATGGACAGGGTGCTGCTGCTTGCCGGTAACAGCCCCCTGTTCCTTGATATCGACGCTAATGCGGTGTCTCCTGCGTGGTTCAGCAAGATGTCCGGACATACGTCCGAACATCGCAGCCGACAACGAGGGGAGCTGCTAAGCGATTGGATGACGGCCAAAAGCGTCGTCGTCCTAAACGAACCAAGCGAAGTATTCACCTTCGAGGTTGTTGGAGGTGGAAGGAGCGACATCGATGTCACTCTTGCTAATGAAGCTTCTATCAGGGCGTGTAGTATTGACTGGAAGGTCGAGGCTGGGGTTAGCGACCATAGTCTTATCCAACTGATAATCGACAGGGAGCAAAGCCCCACCCCGAGCCTGAATGTTAAAAGATGGTGCACGCGTGGTTCTGATTGGAACTCATACGGTGCTCATATTAATGCGGCGATCACATCTGTGTCGCTCCAGGAATATAAGTGCCTTAGTTCTGATCAGAAAGTCGCTCACCTCACCGAATCCGTGTGGAGTGTCAATGATGAGCTCTTTGAGAGGAGTCGAAAGACGAATCGAAAAAGAGTGAAATGGTGGACACACGATCTTTGTGTGAAGCGGAGGACACTCAGGAAGCTAAGGAAACAATTCCAGAGAGGCCGAGTGTCCAATGCTGAAAACTTGCCTCAACTTGGTATGGCCTACAGGCGGTGCCTGGCTGAGTACAAGCGCATGATCGTTGAACACAAGGAAGATGAATGGAAAAGGTTCATTCAAAGGCATAGGGACGATCCGTGGGGCCAGGTATACAGAATATGCAGGAATTCTAATAGGGATTCCAGCATAGGCTGTTTTAACAATGGCAGTTCCATAGTTTTCGGTTGGGCAGATAACGCTAGGATTCTGTTAGGAGAATTCTTTCCTAGGTCGGACGGTGTCGAGGTCTCCTCGGCGGGGGAACTACCGACACCACCGTAGGTCAATTAGGAAGAATTAAGCACCGCGGTTTCGCTTCTCAGATCCAAGAGATCGCCTGGTCGTGACGTAAATGGAGCTGCTATTGGTACAGATCTTGGTGGTAGTAGCAAATAATCGAATGAGACCATGGAGGACTGAATTGGAGAAGGATTTCGTGTGAACAGTGGTTGATCACGAGTTAGTCGGTTCTAAGATCAAGGCGAAAATCGAAAATGTTCAAGTTTTTTTTTTTTAAAGAAAAAAAAGGTGAAAAAATAATAATATTTAAATAAAAAACAAAATAAATAAAAACAGAAAAATTATTTTATTTGTTTTTTAATTTTTATTATTGTTTTTTTTATTTTTATTTTTTTAATTTTTTGGATTTTTTTTTTCTTTTTTAAACTAATATACCTATACATTGTGTTGACACAATGTGATTTCTGCCCATTGCTCTGAATGTCAAAGTAAAGAAATTCAAGTAAGCGCGGGTAAACGGCGGGAGTAACTATGACTCTCTTGCCGACCGTCGAAGTGGCAAGACGTGTTTTTAAAGCGCGGAAGATCTTAAAGGAAGTCGACACTGACGCAGAACTTCGGCCGCTGACCTTCGCGTGGCTGCACACCTTGTCGCGGTGCGAAGGCTCAGTAATTGTCAATGACTCTTGACAATTCACTCTCCACGAAGGGACATGAATTCTCACTCCCTCCTTCCCCTACGCCCTCTGGGTCACACCGGGTCGCATCCTCAATATGCGGCTCACGTACCTGGGGGGCAACATTATAGGGCCAAATGGTGCATGGTCTACATAGCCAAATAGCTGTATGGTGGTTTGCCAGCAGCTGTTTGGCTAACATAAGGCTCCCAGTTAGGGTATAGGGTAACCCTTGCTGGGAGTAACGGCTCGACCGGAGGCCTAATTCCGGGACCACGGGAGGCAGGTAGCCCCCAGGACAGTAATGTCCTGGCCTGTCTTTGCGGTAGGCCCCCTTGTGGGAGCATCGTGGGGGCTGTGGTTGTCCCAAATGCGGGAAAAAACGAACGATAAAACTGGTGGAAACATTAGTGGAAGTTCGGAGGTGGTCGACCTCAAATCGGCAAGAGGTTTTAGATGGGCCTCGCCTCGTACCAAGGGGGAGCCATGTCCCTATGCATGGATTCAATTTGGTACTTATTAACACAGGTCTGTGAATAAGGACGTTGGTTGTCGTCCATAAAATCAACTCCTTGCGGGAAGGCCCGCCGTGGAATTAAGCCATCAAGGCAGGTGTCCACGTTAAACTCATAGCGGAATTCCCTCCTTCCCCCATTCTGGTTTTGTCGGTCGACACGACAAGCTGTGTTGGTCTCGCGCTTGCAGTGCGGGTAGAAAAAAAAAAAAAAGTGGAATTATTCCATTTGTGCGGTTTGTGCGTTGTGCGTGCATTTAAGGGTAGTTGCGGTTGACGGATACAGTTTTATTTTTTTATTACGGTATCGTCGCGATCGTGGTTCCCTGTGGCGTACGTGCTGTGACGCGACCGTGGGTTTTTTCCAGCAGTGGGTTTGCTGTGACGCGATCGTGGGTTTTCCCTATTTGTGTGTGCGTGACGCGATTGTGGGTTTTCCACCAGTGATTGTTGTGCGAGGGATCAGGTCAGTTGACTAGATCCCGGAAATAGGAAGTAAAGGCCGAACATTGTGCCCTTGTGCACTGGTCAAATTTTATTGAGGGTGTTGTGTTTGTGGTGCGAGTGACAAGTGAGCTCGAAGGATAGACTCACTGAGGGTTGTTATGTCGTTCTATTGCGGTATCGGGCGCGATTTCCAATTGTGTGCGTGCTGTGAAGTGCAGCCTGAAGTGGTTCTCAGGGTAGTTAAATTAGAGGCTGAACATTGTGCATTGTGCACTGGCCGTACAATTTTTATAGAGGGTGTGATTGTGAAGTGAGTGTGCGTCCCATACGCATTTTACAACGTGGACTTCCGGTTGATCTGGGGATTGTATCTACTAACCAGCCAACGGGTGAGTCATTTTCTTTATTTTTCTTTTTGTTTTTCTTTTGTTTTGGTTTCTTTTTGTACTTAACAAATTATGACGGAAGCTGCCTATGCGTCTATGACCGGGCTCACTTCGGACCTCGAAAGCGAGGTAGCGGAGGCCACTATGAAGGAGGTTCCCTCGGAAAGGTCGAAGTACCTTAAAAGGCGAACAGAGGAGATAGCTCCCTCGCAAGAGGGAAGGAGGAAGAAGAAGAAAAGGGTGAAGTCCCCCAAACTGGTTGCCCCCGTCTCGACAGCCGACGAGTCCGCCATGGACACGGAGGGGGCGGAGGAAGATATAGAGAGGAAGAAAAGGAGTAAGGGCGAAAGGAGGCCTAAATCCTCTTCGGGCCTTGCGCCCCAGAACCAGGAGGGCTGCTGTTCGCTGCCAGTAACGGGCTCTAAGACCGTGATGGGTCCCCCGGCCCATCCGAGTATGGTTCCCCTGCCGGCGGGCAGCCTGCGGAAATTAGTTGCCCAGGCGTCGGCGATCGTGCCGCCGCCTAAGCCCCTGCCGCGCATGAGGCCGGCTCTCACAGCCTCAGCCTCAGCAGTTAAAGTTCCGGTGCAGAACTCCTCTGCACCCAAGCCTGGCACTTTGCCAAATTACGGCTTAAGCCTTCACGGCGTCATCGGCAAATGTGCCGAAATTAAGGCGGCCGTTGTAGGCCTAATTTCAGAGTGCCCGGAGTTTGGCGGCCGCATTGCGGAGTTGGCCGGGCGCTATGAGGCTCTTGTTCTGGGGTTGTCAGGAACCAATGAGCGTCTGCGTGGGCGTCTGGAGGCGGGCTTAAATAGTGCCGTGGCCCCAACCCACATCGCTCCCCTTGGCCGTGGCCCCAACCCACATCGCTCCCCTTTCGGGCAGTGCACCCAACGGTGCACAAAGGGCCGAAGGCGCGCCCATCAAGTCCATGGGCGTTCCCCTTGGCGTTCCTGCGGCGGAGAGGCCTTTCTTCGCCCAAGTGGCTTCCACTGCGGCAATAACGGGCCCCGTTAACAGGGTTGCAGCCCCGGCAGGTATTCCCAAGAATACCATCAAGCCGGAAGAAACATGGTCGGTGATTGTGCGCGGAAAGCAGCACGAGACCACCAAAGAGATTAAAAAGAGGGTTGTCGAGAAGCTGGTCCCTGCGGTAGGGATCAGAGTTCATACTCTGAAAGCTGGCAGGCAGGGCAGCGTGCTTATCCGCATGCCCTCAGCTGCTGAGAGGGATGCTCTTGCTGGGCATGTGAAACTTGGGGAGGTCGGCCTGACGGCTGAATCGCAAAGCAAAGGGTCCTCATCCAAAGGGTTGAGAAGTTGATCTCCCCTGAGGATTTTAAGGCTGAGCTGAAAAAACTCAACCTTAACAAGGCCCCTGGCCTTGACTTGGACAGTGAGGTTCGGCTCCCGAACCCGTGGAAGGTGGGCGATGGACGACTTAACGTCGTCCTTGAATGTTCCCCCAGGGTTGCGGAGCTCCTGCTGAAACAGGGGAGGTGCTATATCAAGCACTTCTCGTTTCCCGTAATGGAGAAGTCCCCTGTGCAGTGGTGCAGCCGCTGTTTGGGGTTGGATCACCACGCGTCGAGATGCAGGCAGACGAAAGAGGTCTGCTGGCGCTGTGGGCAATCTGGCCATCCAAAAAGGGATTGCCCTAACGCAATCCATTGTCGCGACTGCGACTTCAAGGGTGCCCCCGCTGGACATTACATGCTGAGCATGGACTGTCCAGTGTACGCTGCGGCAGTTGCCAGGGCTTCGGCCAGGCATTAGGTCTCCACTCAATAGTATGAAAGTACTACAGCAGTTCAAGTTAGGAGCTTAGGGTGCAGCGTTGCTCTGATCCAGGAGCCACATACCACCCATGGGCACATTAGGGGGTTGCCCGCTGGCATGCGGGCATTCCTGGACTCCAGATGCAACGCTGCAGTTGTTGTAAACGACGTAAACGTCGAATGCACAATGGTTGACTCCAGCAATTGCGGAGTCTGTGTGCACGTAGAAGGGACGTTTGGCAAAATATTCTTTGCCAGCGTCTACTGCAAGTTTAGCCAGGACATAGAGCCCTTCATTGAGTACATGGACAGGGTGCTGCTGCTTGCCGGTAACAGCCCCCTGTTCCTTGGTATCGACGCTAATGCGGTGTCTCCTGCGTGGTTCAGCAAGATGTCCGGACATACGTCCGAACATCGCAGCCGACAACGAGGGGAGCTGCTAAGCGATTGGATGACGGCCAAAAGCGTCGTCGTCCTAAACGAACCAAGCGAAGTATTCACCTTCGAGGTTGTTGGAGGTGGAAGGAGCGACATCGATGTCACTCTTGCTAATGAAGCTTCTATCAGGGCGTTTAGTATTGACTGGAAGGTCGAGGCTGGGGTTAGCGACCATAGTCTTATCCAACTGATAATCGACAGGGAGCAAAGCCCCACCCCGAGCCTGAATGTTAAAAGATGGTGCACGCGTGGTTCTGATTGGAACTCATACGGTACTCATATTAATGCGGCGATCACATCTGTGTCGCTCCAGGAATATAAGTGCCTTAGTTCTGATCAGAAAGTCGCTCACCTCACCGAATCCGTGTGGAGTGTCAACGATGAGCTCTTTGAGAGGAGTCGAAAGACGAATCGAAAAAGAGTGAAATGGTGGACACACGATCTTTGTGTGAAGCGGAGGACACTCAGGAAGCTAAGGAAACAATTCCAGAGAGGCCGAGTGTCCAATGCTGAAAACTTGCCTCAACTTGGTATGGCCTACAGGCGGTGCCTGGCTGAGTACAAGCGCATGATCGTTGAACACAAGGAAGATGAATGGAAAAGGTTCATTCAAAGGCATAGGGACGATCCGTGGGGCCAGGTATACAGAATATGCAGGAATTCTAATAGGGATTCCAGCATAGGCTGTTTTAACAATGGCAGTTCCATAGTTTTCGGTTGGGCAGATAACGCTAGGATTCTGTTAGGAGAATTCTTTCCTAGGTCGGACGGTGTCGTGGTCTCCTCGGCGGGGGAACTACTGACACCGCCGCCGGTCGATAGGGAGGAATTAAGCACCGCGGTTTCGCTTCTCCGATCCAAGAGATCGCCTGGTCCTGACGGAATCACCGGAGAGATGGTTAAAACCATCTGGGAGGTGTGCCCCGAATACCTGGTGTCCTTGTATGGGGGATGCGTTAGCGAGGGCTATTTCCCGTCGAGCTGGAAGGAGGCTAAGGTCGTTGTTCTTCTGAAGTCTCCCGAGAAACTAAGGAGCAATCCGCGGTCCTATCGGGGCATCAGTCTGCTTCCGGTACTTGGAAAAGTACTGGAAAGGACAATGGTGGAAAGACTGCAGAATATCGTGACCGATACTTCCCCCTTTCAGTTCGGTTTCCGGAAAGGAAAGAGCGTTGAAGACGCATGGACTTTTGTTAAGTCCCACGTCAACGACGCGAACAACAGGTCCAAATATATCTTGGGTGTCTTTATTGATTTTAAAGGCGCCTTTGATTACTTGACCTGGGATAGGGTGCTAGCTGGGCTACAGGAACTAGGCTGCCGGGAAATTAGTCTCTGGAAGAGCTATTTCTCCGGTAGAAGAGCCTTTGTTTCAAATACACACGAATCGGTCAGTGTGAATGTCGAGGGATCCATTTGCGGTCCATTTATTTGGAACCTCATGATGGATCCCCTGCTAGAAACGCTAAGCACACACGTTAAGTGTTGTGCATATGCTGACGACCTGCTCATCCTCCTTGATGCTCAGTCCAGAGCTGAGCTGGAAAGCAAGGCTGAGCGGGTTCTCACTGTCGTCCACGACTGGGGCATAAGCGTGGGAGTAAGCGTGTCCGAGGAAAAGACTGTTTCAATGTTGCTTAAGGGCAACTTGGCAAGCAGTCGACATCCGACGATACGACTGAATGGTGTGAGCATCAGGTATGTGACGGAAGTCAAATACCTTGGTATCACAGTGGGGGAGAGGATGAGGTTCATGCCTCATCTTGTGAATCTGGGTGACCGTATGTGTAGCGTAGTTGAGCAAATTAGGCGAACAATAATACCATATTACTAGTACCATATACACTGGTCTCCTGGTTGCTTGTACAACCTTTGGAGCATCGGTGTGGTACGATTCAGCCATGTCTGTATCGGGCCGAAACCGCGTACTGCAATGCCAGAGGAAGGCACTTCTAGCCTGTTTGCCTGTGTGCCGGACAGTTTCCACTGCCGCATTACAGGTCCTCCTAGGAGTCCCTCCTCTTGATCTTGAGATCATCAAAAGAGAAATTGTCTTCAAGGTTAAAAGGGGCTTGCAGTTATCCAGTAGAGACTGGTTATTTGACAGGTCGATGGAAGGGCTATCGGCAGGGGAGCGTAAGGCCCTGCTTGACGGCTGTGTTCTATCTGAGTGGCAGACCAGATGGAACGAAGCCCAAACGGGTAGGGTTACATATCGCTTCCTGGAAGATGTCTCTTTCATGAGCAGAAATCCGGAACTGAGTTTTGGCCTCAGATTCGGTTTGCTCCTGACGGGACATGGGTCCATGAATGCGTTTCTGCATAGGATGCGTCTCAGTCAGGAGGCCGGTTGTAGGTGTGGTTCTACCTTAGAGGATTGGGTGCATGTTCTGTGCGTGTGCCCATTATATTCGGATCTTAGGGACCTAGAAGCTATGGGGGTTAGGTATGAGGGTGAAGTGTGTGACGTGAGCGGTGTCTTTACTGCGCCGTCACACATCGACAGGATGCGGTTATACGCAAATTTAGTGTTCGCTAAATGTAAAATGACATGACTGACCTGTTTGTACAGTCTTGTAAAGCAACGAGAAATCTACAACACTGATTATCCTGGTTATCCTAGTCAGTGCTGAGATAATCGAATTAAGGTCAGAAAAGAACAGTTTCTCAATCTCACGAAAACCTTCAAAACTATTGAGAAGACGTTACTACCGTCTTGTACAGCAACGCTGAATCTACAACACTACAATGTACAATGCCATCCGAGGAAAACTCAGAAAAGGACATTTTCTAAATGTCTCGACAACCGTCAAAACTATTGGAAAGCCATTGCTACCTTGTTATAGAGCAACGCGGAATCTACAATACCACAATGTACAATGCCATTACTGACCTAGTCACTTCTGAGATAATCGAGGAAAACTCAGAAAAGGGCAGTTTCTCAATATCTCGACAACCGTCAAAACTGTGGGGTTGTAAGCCGTTGCTACCACGCGGCAGAGCAACGCGGAATCTACAATACTAGGTACAATGTACAACGCCATTACTGACCTAGTCACTTCTGAGATAAGCGAGGGAAACTCAGAAAAGGGCAGTTTCTCAATATCCCGAAAAACGTCAAAACTATTGAGAAGATGTTGCTACCGTCTTGTGGAGCAACGCGGAATCTACAATACTACAATGTACAATGCCACGACTGACCTCGTCTCTTCTGAGATAATCGATGGACACTCAGAAAAGCACAGTTTCTCAATATCTGGAAAAACGCCAAAACTATTAAGAAGCCATTTGTACAGTCTTGTAAAGCAACGAGGAATCTACAACACTGATTATCCTGGTTATCCTAGTCACTGCTGAGATAATCGAGGGAAACTCAGAAAATAACAGTTTTCTATTCCCACGAAAACTGGCAAAACTATTAAGAAGCCGTTACTACCGCCTTGTACAGCAACGCTGAATCTACAACACTACAATGTACAATGCCATGACTGACCCATTTACTTCTGAGATATCCGAGGAAAACTCAGAAAAGGACAGTTTCACAATGTCTCGACAACCGTCAAAACGATTGAGAAGCCGTTGCTACCGTCTTGTAGAGCAACGCGGAATCTACAATGCCACAATGTACAATGCCACTACTGACCTAGTCACTTCTGAGATAATCGAGGGAAACTCAGAAAAGTCAGTTTCTCAATATCTCGAAAATCGTCAAAACTATTGAGAAGCCATTGCCACCGTCTTGTAGGCCAACGCGGAATCTACAATACTACAATGTACAATGCCATGACTGACCTAGTCTCTTCTGAGATAATCGAGGGAAACTCAGAAAAGCACAGTTTCTCAATATCTGGAAAAACGCCAAAACTATTAAGAATCCGTTTGTACAGTCTTGTAAAGCAACGAGGAATCTACAACACTGATTATCCTGGTTATCCTAGTCACTTCTGAGATAATTGAGGGAAACTCAGAAAAGAACAGTTTTTTAATATCTCGACAACCGTCAAGACTATTGAGAAGCCGTTGCTACCGTCTTGTAGAGCAATGCGGAATCTACAATACTACAATGTACAGTGCCACGACTGACCTATTCACTTCTACGATATCCGAGGGAAACTCAAAAAAGGACAGTTTCTCAATATCTCGACAACCGTCAAAATTATTGCGAGGTCATTGCTACCTTCTTGTAGAGCAACGCGGAATCTAAAATATTACAATGTACAATGCCATTACTGACCTCGTCTCTTCTGAGATAATCGAGGGAAACTCAGAAAAGCACAGTTTCTAAATGTCTCGACAACCGTCAAAACTATTGGAAAGCCATTGCTACCTTGTTACAGAGCAACGCGGAATCTACAATGCCACAATGTACAATGCCACTACTGACCTAGTCACTTCTGAGATAATTGAGGGAAACTCAGAAAAGAACAGTTTTTTAATATCTCGACAACCGTCAAGACTATTGAGAAGCCGTTGCTACCGTCTTGTAGAGCAACGCGGAATCTACAATGCCACAATGTACAATGCCATCGAGGGAAACTCAGAAAAGCACAGTTTCTAAACGTCTCGACAACCGTCAAAACTATTGGAAAGCCATTGCTACCTTGTTATAGAGCAACGCGGAATCTACAATGCCACAATGTACAATGCCACTACTGACCTAGTCACTTCTGAGATAATTGAGGGAAACTCAGAAAAGAACAGTTTTTTGATATCTCGACAACCGTCAAGACTATTGAGAAGCCGTTGCTACCGTCTTGTAGAGCAACGCGGAATCTATAATACTAAAATGTACAATGCCACGACTGAAGTGGCATGCCACTTAGAAGTGAATAGGTCACTTCTAAGATATACGAGGGAAACTCAAAAAAGGAAAGTTTCTCAATATCTCGACAACCCTCAAAACTATTGAGAAGTCATTGCTACCGTCTTGTAGGCCAACGCGGAATCAACAATACTACAATGTACAATCCCATTACTGACGTAGTCACTTCAAAGATATCCGAGGGAAACTCAGAAACGGACAGTTTCTCAATATCTCGACAACCGTCAAAATTATTGCGAGGTCATTGCTACCTTCTTGTAGAGCAACGCGGAATCTAAAATATTACAATGTACAATGCTATTACTGACCTCGTCTCTTCTGAGATAATCGAGGGAAACTCAGAAAAGCATAGTTTCTAAATGTCTCGACAACCGTCAAAACTATTGGAAAGCCATTGCTACCTTGTTATAGAGCAACGCGGAATCTACAACACTACAATGTACAATGCCATGACTGACCCATTTACTTCTGAGATATCCGAGGAAAACTCAGAAAAGGGCAGTTTCTCAATATCTCACAACCGTCAAAACTATTGGGAAGCCATTGCTACCTTTTCGCAGAGCAACGCGGAATCTCCAATGCCACAATGTACAATGCCACTACTGACCTAGTCACTTCTGAGATAATTGAGGGAAACTCAGAAAAGAACAGTTTTTTGATATCTCGACAACCGTCCAGGCTATTGAGAAGCCGTTGCTACCGTCTTCTAGAGCAACGCGGAGTCTACAATGCCACAATGTACAATGCCACTACTGACCTAGTCACTTCTGAGATAATTGAGGGAAACTCAGAAAAGAACAGTTTTTTGATATCTCGACAACCGTCCAGACTATTGAGAAGCCGTTGCTACCGTCTTCTAGAGCAACGCGGAATCTACAATGCCACAATGTACAATCCCATTACTGACGTAGTCACTTCAAAGATATCCGAGGGAAACTCAGAAAAGGACAGTTTCTCAATATCTCGACAACCGTCAACATTTTTGCGAGGTCATTGCTACCTTCTTGTAGAGCAACGCGAAATCTACAACACTACAAAGTACAATGCCATGACTGACCTAGTCTCTTCTAAGATATCCGAGGGAAACTCAAAAAAGGACAGTTTCTCAATATTTCGACAACCGTCAAAACTATTGAGAAGCCATTGCTACCGTCTTGTAGGCCAACGCCGAATCTACAATACTACAATGTACAATGCCATGACTGACGTAGTCACTTCCAAGATATCGGAGGGAAACTCAGAAAAGGACAAATTCACAATGTCTCGACAACCGTCAAAACTATTGGGAAGCCATTGCTACCTTTTTGCAGAGCAACGCGGAATCTCCAATGCCACAATGTACAATGCCACTACTGACCTAGTCACTTCTGAGATAATTGAGGGAAACTCAGAAAAGAACAGTTTTTTGATATCTCGACAACCGTCCAGACTATTGAGAAGCCGTTGCTACCGTCTTTTAGAGCAACGCGGAATCTACAATGCCACAATGTACAATGCCACTACTGACCTAGTCACTTCTGAGATAATTGAGGGAAACTCAGAAAAGAACAGTTTTTTGATATCTCGACAACCGTCCAGACTATTGAGAAGCCGTTGCTACCGTCTTCTAGAGCAACGCGGAATCTACAATACCACAATGTACAATCCCATTACTGACATAGTCACTTCAAAGATATCCGAGGGAAACTCAGAAAAGGACAGTTTCTCAATATCTCGACAACCGTCAACATTTTTGCGAGGTCATTGCTACCTTCTTGTAGAGCAACGCGAAATCTACAACACTACAAAGTACAATGCCATGACTGACCTAGTCTCTTCTAAGATATCCGAGGGAAACTCAGAAAAGGACAAATTCACAATGTCTCGACAACCGTCAAAACTATTGGGAAGCCATTGCTACCTTTTTGTAGAGCAACGCGAAATCTACAATGCCACAATGTACAATGCCACTACTGACCTAGTCACTTCTGAGATAATCGAGGGAAACTCAGAAAAGGGCAGTTTCTCAATATCTCGACAACCGTCAAAACTATTGAGAAGCCATTGCCACAGTCTTATAGGCCAACGCGGAATCTACAATACTACAACGTACAATGCCACGACTGACCTATTCACTTCTACGATATCCGAGGGAAACTCAAAGAAGGACAGTTTCTCAATATCTCGACAACCGTCAAAACTATTGCGAGGTCATTGCTCCCTTCTTGCAGAGCAACGCGGAATCTAGAATATTACAATGTACAATGCCATAACTGACCTCGTATCTTCTGAGATAATCGAGGGAAACTCAGAAAAGCACAGTTTCTAAATGTCTCGACAACCGTCAAAACTATTGGAAAGCCATTGCTATCTTGTTATAGAGCAACGCGGAATCTACAACACTACAAAACTCAGAAAAGAACAGTTTTTTAATATCTCGACAACCGTCAAGACTATTGAGAAGCCGTTGCTACCGTCTTCTAGAGCAACGCGGAATCTACAATGCCACAATGTACAATGCCACTACTGACCTAGTCACTTCTGAGATAATTGAGGGAAACTCAGAAAGGAACAGTTTTTTGATATCTCGACAACCGTCTAGACTACCGTCTTGTAGGCCAACGCCGAATCTACAATACTACAATGTACAATGCCATGACTGACGTAGTCACTTCCAAGATATCCGAGGGAAACTCAGAAAAGGACAAATTCACAATGTCTCGACAACCGTCAAAACTATTGGAAAGCCATTGCTACCTTGTTATAGAGCAACGCGGAATCTACAACACTACAATGTACAATGCCATGACTGACCCATTTACTTCTGAGATATCCGAGGAAAACTCAGAAAAGGACAGTTTCACAATGTCTCGACAACCGTCAAAATTATTGCGAGGTCATTGCTACCTTCTTGTAGAGCAACGCGGAATCTAAAATATTTCAATGTACAATGCCATTACTGACCTCGTCTCTTCTAAGATAATCGAGGGAAACTCAGAAAAGCACAGTTTCTAAATGTCTCGACAACCGTCAAAACTATTGGAAAGCCATTGCTATCTTGTTATAGAGCAACGCGGAATCTACAACACTACAAAACTCAGAAAAGAACAGTTTTTTAATATCTCGACAACCGTCAAGACTATTGAAAAGCCGTTGCTACCGTCTTCTAGAGCAACGCGGAATCTACAATGCCACAATGTACAATGCCACTACTGACCTAGTCACTTCTGAGATAATTGAGGGAAACTCAGAAAGGAACAGTTTTTTGATATCTCGACAAACGTCTAGACTATTGAGAACCCGCTGCTACCGTCTTGTAGAGCAACGCGGAATCTATAATACTAAAATGTACAATGCCACGACTGACCTATTCACTTCTAAGATATACGAGGGAAACTCAAAAAAGGAAAGTTTCTCAATATCTCGACAACCGTCAAAACTATTGAGAAGCCATTGCTACCGTCTTGTAGGCCAACGCGCAATCAACAATACTACAATGTACAATCCCATTACTGACGTAGTCACTTCAAAGATATCCGAGGGAAACTCAGAAACGGACAGTTTCTCAATATCTCGACAACCGTCAAAATTATTGCGAGGTCATTGCTACCTTCTTGTAGAGCAACGCGGAATCTAAAATATTACAATGTACAATGCCATTACTGACCTCGTCTCTTCTGAGATAATCGAGGGAAACTCAGAAAAGCACAGTTTCTAAATGTCTCGACAACCGTCAAAACTATTGGAAAGCCATTGCTACCTTGTTATAGAGCAACGCGGAATCTACAACACTACAATGTACAATGCCATGACTGACCCATTCACTTCTGAGATATTCGAGGAAAACTCAGAAAAGGACAGTTTCACAATGTCTCGACAACCGTCAAAACTATTGGGAAGCCATTGCTACCTTGTTGTAGAGCAACGCGGAATCTACAATGCCACTACTGACCTGTTCACTTCTGAGATAATTGAGGGAAACTCAGAAAAGAGCAGTTTTTTAATATCTCGACAACCGTCAAGACTATTGAGAAGCCGTTGCTACCGTCTTGTAGAGCAATGAGGAATCTACAATACTATTTATTTATTTCATTCATTTCATAATAATTCACAATATTTATATGTTTCCGCGAAGCCTAATTGGCTTTTCTGCAGAAGGTTGCGTTACAAAAAATTGCATGTATGTTTAAGAAAGTAAGCTTAGTTATAGTTACAATTTCAATTAATTTCACTTACAAATTTAAGAGATATAATGGAATATTTAACAACGCTAATTTAACAATTTAAGTTTAATAAAAAGTTCTTAATGTTTTTCTTTCTTTTTTTAAGATTTCTGATGTTTTTGAGCGCTTGTGGAAGTGTGTTTAACAATTCTGGAACAATGCAGTTGAGTTGTCTTCTACCATAGTTATTATAGCTGCGTGGCACCTGAAGCATTCCTTGGGCATATCTTCTTGTGTTCATCCCGTGGTTGATTGGTGTTTTAAATCTGTTGTCATCATAATACTCCAGAATGATCGTCATCTTATAGATTTTTTCTACTTGGAGGACATTAAAGGTTCTTCTTTCAGAGACCTCATGAGAGATATTTCCGTTTATTTTTCTTAGTGCTGCATTTTGTAGTTTTTGTAGCTTGCGAATGTGAGTTTTCGATACACTTCCCCAGGCAAGTATTCCATATCTTAACTTTGACTCGACTAGCGCAAAGTACACCTGTTTTAACACTGGTTTTGTGGCATGGTACTGTAGATGTTTTAGTGCATATAAGGCTTTTTTCAAACTAATGCGAAGCTCGTTTATATGTTTTTCCCAAAGAAAATGGCTGTCGATGGTAACTCCAAGGTACTTGTAGCTTTCAACTATATCAATCAAGTGACTAGTAGATTTGTTGTTGGGTAGCTTGGAAATGTGGACTTCTAATGTGCATCATCTTTGTCTTTGAGGCGTTGATCGTCACTCCGTTGTCATGGCACCATTTCACAGCAGTGTTGAACTCCTTTTGCATTATTGTTGTCGCCGTCTGTAGAGATCTATGTCGCACGACTACAGTAGTATCGTCGGCATAAGCAAAGGGAATACTCTCGTTAAATAAGCCGAGGAGCTCGTTCGTGTACAGTATAAACAGAATTGGTCCCAGTTTTGATCCCTGGTAGACGCCATATTGAACGGGTTCTCTTTGACTGTAGATATCTTTGATTTTGACGCAAAAATGCCTATTGTGCAGATAGTTTTTTAGCCAGTCCGCCATTACTCCTCGTATTCCAATACGTTCAAGCGCCTCCAGTAGCTTTGTATGATTGAGCGTATCAAAAGCTTTACTAAAATCCATAAACATAACTAATACGTGGTGACTTTTATTTAAACTTTCGTTGATACAGTTTGCGAATTCTCCCAACAATTTGCCAGTGCTTTTATATTTCTGGAAACCGTACTGATTCTTATGGATGAGCGAGTGTTTTTCAATAAAACTCTGTAACCTACTTGAGATTACTTCTTCCAGACACTTTTCTACTACAGGCAATATAGATATCGGTCTGTAATTACACAGTTCATTTTTAACACCACCTTTATATATAGGTCTTACCACAGCAGTTTTAATCGTATCTGGAATTTTTGCTTGGTTTAGGCTCAGATTGACAAATTTGCATAGAATTGATGCAAAAATAGCCGCGTGATTTTTAATATCCACCGCTCGAATTCCATCGATTCCTGGTGCCTTGTTTTCACCAAGTGAACTAATTATACTAAGCATCTCGGATATATTTGTTTCATGAACAAAAATAGAGTTGGCTAAGGTGGCATTCGCACGTATCGATGTGCTGGATCCACAATTATGTATTATCAGGACCTGTGTATTAAAGAGTTTTGCACATTCGCTAACAAGACTCGTTAGACAATCCTCGGAGGTAAAATTCTTAATTATAGCTTCATCAACGCCAGGTTTCCTCTTTCCCATTATTTCATTTGCTAAACCCCACGTTTTACGGGGATCTGATTTAATTTGGTTGAATTTGTTTTTGTAAAAAGTCGATTTTTGAGCTGTTATTTCTTAATTGAGCCTATTTCGAAAGTTCTTATATTCTATTTCATAAGTACTACTTAGTCTATTGTTTTTCCACCTTCTGTAGAGTTCATCTCTTTTTTTACATTTGGCGACTAAATCTGAGGTCATCCAGGGGTTATATTTTCTTTTATTTTTTATCATTCTAACAGATGTCGCTTGTTTGTAAATATTTTCCATCTTTTCCGCAAATTTTTGGTAAATGGAGACAGCATCATTTTCGTTCAGAACATCGTCCCAATTTGTTTCACCAATCAGTTCATTTACTTTAACATTACATATATGGGAGATGTTAATATTTTTTTCTTCGGTAGGTGGACTTTGTATACCTGTTGAGTATAGGATTGGATAATGATCGGAGATACTGCTTTCGATTACTGCAGAAATAATTTGGTTATGTGCTGCACTAACTAAGATATGGTCGATTATCGACTTCGTCCCATTTATTGGATCTACCCTGGTATACTCCGTTATGACGTTCATTAGTCCCAATGACGCTAACATCTCTAAGTAGTCCTTCACGTCGTTTGAATTTGAATCACTGACATTGATATTCATATCACCCATAACGACAACATCATTCTTTCCCATTAGTTTTACATTATTTTCAAATTCTTCAGTGAACCTTTTTTTACTGAAACTTGGTGGTCTATATATTCCGAGTACGTACTTATATTTATTGTCTTCCATATACCGAACTTTTATGCTTTCGTATGTTACTGTTTCAGAAGGTAGGCGTATGTGTCCCAAATTACTTCGTATAAACATTAAGATTCCTCCACCTCTACGTTCATTTCTATTCCAAAATTCCGTTTCGAAACCATCCATCCTATATAAATCTTTTTCTTCATCTTTTATATTCGTTTCCACTAAAACTATTATTTTTACGCAGATGGCAAACTTGCTTATGTTTAAGCAGAAATCATTCCAATTTTTACGTAGTGATCTTATATTAAAGCACAGATAGCAACATTTTTTATTTTTAAATTCATTTATATTTATGCCGCTAAAACTCTCTATCACCCTGCAATTCAAATCAATAAATAAGCTATCGTTTTCATTTGTGTTCTCCATTTGGATTTTAAAAGAGATGTGTTTCTTAAATACATTGAGACAATCATTGTGTGCGTGTTATTTTGTCTGCATCGCTAACCGTTCTTATTAATATCGGCTGTGCACTCTCGTTTTGTCTGGCCAGTACTTTTCCCGCACTCTCCCACACAAATCTCCAGTTTCCTTGTTTGCTTTCTGCTTTGCCACCCATAGCAAGTGTTTGTTGTGTTTTGTCAGCTGATTGTTTATGTACCCAGTGGCATCCGACAACGATGCGTGCGTGTTAATATTTTTGTTGATATTTTGCATCACTGTTTTTAATTTTACGGAGCGGGTTGCGCGTGCTTTTTTCACAACGTGCATTTTGGAGATGCTAGAGGCAAATGTTGCTACTATTGTAGATTTTTGTGAATCTTTTGTTTTAGTTCGGTAAACGTCAATAATATCAGTGTTATTTATTTCATGATTAATGGTTTTACCTATTCCCTTTACTATTTCAACAAGATCTTCTTGAGCCATAGGAGGGATATTTTTGATGTCAACATTGTTTTTAATTGTTTGTTGTTCCAGGGTATAGACTTGCAATTGTAGATTTTCAATTAATTCGTCTTTTTTCCTGTTTTTTTCTTTTAGTTCATTCATTTCTTTAGTTATTATTTCCATTAGGTTGTTGTTTTTTTTATGTTTGTGTTTAATTCGTCGTACCTGGCAGCCAGGAAATCACAGCTAGCCGAGATTTCTTTAATTTCTGCTCTCATTAGGCGGATCTCCGCAAGAACAGCTGAGTTGTTAACAGCTGAGTGGTTCTCATTTGAGGTGTTGTCGGGACTGCTCAGTGGTCTTATTCTCTTGGCCGGTTGTGTATGTACCTGTGGCACGGATACCACAACATTG
The DNA here is from genome assembly GCA_958301585.1 of Merodon equestris. NCBI lineage: Eukaryota > Metazoa > Arthropoda > Insecta > Diptera > Syrphidae > Merodon > Merodon equestris. Next base: position 5,519,549 of record OY284418.1, on the reverse strand, counting down.
CTAGCCGCACTAGTCGGTTGACCATCTCCACCATTTCTGCATACTTGGCACTTCCATGCCTCCCTCCCCGCACCCATGGTTCGCCACGATTTTTCGGTTACCGTAGTGCACTCAAAGTGAAGCTTGCGGTTGCACATCATGCACACAGCAAAATCACCTTCCACAGGGAGACCATCACCGCAATGACCACACACATACATGTTTAGAGAGAAGGATTGCTAATTGTACGAGTTGAACAACCAGGAAGTACTAAATCCCTTGAAAAAAAAAAACAAAAGTAAATAAAATGGATTACAATTGCTAGACGCTTGGACAAGGCTTGTTTTCTTTATGCCACTGTTTTCAAGAATGGTTTTAACTACACTTGAGAAATTTAAACTTTCAAAACTAGACAGAAAGATCACTGATTCACAGAGCGCTTAAAAACACAACCCGTCGGACTAAGCTCAACTTGTAAAAAGGTACAATGTACAATGCCACAACTGACCTATTCACTTCTACGATATCCGAGGGAAACTCAAAGAAGGACAGTTTCTCAATATCTCGACAACCGTCAAAATTATTCCGAGGTCACTGCTACCTTCTTGCAGAGCAACATGGAATCTAAAATATTACAATGTACAATGCCATTACTGACCTCGTCTCTTCTGAGATAATCGAGGGAAACTCAGAAAAGGACAGTTTCTAAATGTCTCGACAACCGTCAAAACTATTGGAAAGCCATTGCTACCTTGTTATAGAGCAACGCGGAATCTACAACACTACAATGTACAATGCCATGACTGACCCATTTACTTCTGAGATATTCGAGGAAAACTCAGAAAAGGACAGTTTCACAATGTCTCGACAATCGTCAAAACTATTGGGAAGCCATTGCTACCTTGTTGTAGAGCAACGCGGAATCTAAAATATTACAATGTACAATGCCATTACTGACCTCGTCTCTTCTGAGATAATCGAGGGAAACTCAGAAAAGCACAGTTTCTAAATGTCTCGACAGCCGTCAAAACTATTGGAAAGCCATTGCTATCTTGTTATAGAGCAACGCGGAATCTACAACACTACAAAGTACAATGCCATTACTGACCTCGTCTCTTCTGAGATAATCGAGGGAAACTCAGAAAAGCACAGATCCTAAATGTCTCGACAACCGTCAAAACTATTGGAAAGCCATTGCTACCTTGTTATAGAGCAACGCGGAATCTACAATGCCACAATGTACAATGCCACTACTGACCTAGTCACTTCTGAGATAATTGAGGGAAACTCAGAAAAGAACAGTTTTTTAATATCTCGACATCCGTCAAGACTATTGAGAAGCCGTTGCTACCGTCTCGTAGAGCAACGCGGAATCTACAATGCCACAATGTACAATGCCACTACTGACCTAGTCACTTCTGAGATAATTGAGGGAAACTCAGAAAAGAACAGTTTTTTGATATCTCGACAACCGTCTAGACTATTGAGAAGCCGTTGCTACCGTCTTGTAGAGCAACGCGGAATCTATAATACTAAAATGTACAATGCCACGACTGACCTATTCACTTCTAAGATATACGAGGGAAACTCAAAATAGGAAAGTTTCTCAATATCTCGACAACCGTCAAAACTATTGAGAAGCCATTGCTACCGTCTTGTAGGCCAACGCGGAATCAACAATACTACAATGTACAATCCCATTACTGACGTAGTCACTTCAGAGATATCCGAGGGAAACTCAGAAATGGACAGTTTCACAATGTCTCGACAACCGTCAAAACTATTGGGAAGCCATTGCTACCTTTTTGTGAGCAACGCGAAATCTACAATGCCACTACTGACCTAGTCACTTCTGAGATAATCGAGGGAAACTCAGAAAAGGGCAGTTTCTCAATATCGCGACAACCGTCAAAACTATTGAGAAGCCATTGCCACCGTCTTGTAGGCCAACGCGGAATCTACAATTCTACAATGTACAATGCCACGACTGACCTATTCACTTCTACGATATCCGAGGGAAACTCAAAGAAGGACAGTTTCTCAATATCTCTACACCCGTCAAAATTATTGCGAGGTCATTGCTACCTTCTTGCAGAGCAACGCGGAATCTAAAATATTACAATGTACAATGCCATTACTGACCTCGTCTCTTCTGAGATAATCGAGGGAAACTCAGAAAAGCACAGTTTCTAAATGTCTCGACAACCGTCAAAACTATTGGAAAGCCATTGCTACCTTGTTATAGAGCAACGCGGAATCTACAACACTACAATGTACAATGCCATGACTGACCCATTTACTTCTGAGATATCCGAGGAAAACTCAGAAAAGGACAGTTTCACAATGTCTCGACAACCGTCAAAATTATTGCGAGGTCATTGCTACCTTCTTGTAGAGCAACGCGGAATCTAAAATATTACAATGTATAATGCCATTACTGATCTCGTCTCTTCTGAGATAATAGAGGGAAACTCAGATAAGCACAGTTTCTAAATGTCTCGACAACCGTCAAAACTATTGGAAAGCCATTGCTATCTTGTTATAGAGCAACGCGGAATATACAACACTTTAATGTACAATGCCATGACTGACCCATTTACTTCTGAGATATCCGAGGAAAACTCAGAAAAGGACAGTTTCACAATGTCTCGACAACCGTCAAAATTATTGCGAGGTCATTGCTACCCTCTTGTAGAGCAACGCGGAATCTAAAATATTACAATGTACAATGCCATTACTGACCTCGTCTCTTCTGAGATAATCGAGGGAAACTCAGAAAAGCACAGTTTCTAAATGTCTCGACAACCGTCAAAACTATTGGAAAGCCATTGCTACCTTGTTATAGAGCAACGCCGAATCTACAACACTACAATGTACAATGCCATGACTGACCCATTTACTTCTGAGATATCCGAGGAAAACTCAGAAAAGGACAGTTTCACAATGTCTCGACAACCGTCAAAACTATTGGGAAGCCATTGCTACCATTTTGCAGAGCAACGCGGTATCTCCAATGCCACAATGTACAATGCCACTACTGACCTAGTGTAAGAAGCCTAAACAACTGGGGGGGGGGGAGCGACCTAGGCAACAACTAGGTAGGGCACGAATGCCATAAAGGTTCTACCGTAGTTATTGCGTTTGGGAAAAGCAGGGCACGAATGCCATAAAGGTTCTGCTTGGGAGTAAGGTTGGTGGATGGCAAGAATGCCAGAGAAACACTTGGTTGGGATGTCAAGTTGAATCTGATTTTATTTAATTATTGGTTCTCTATTTATACAAAAATCATTGTCGCATTTCCAATGCATATCGATTGTACCTGCATGACTCTATTCTATTGCAGTCGGCAGTGTCGTCTATCATTCTCGAAATCATTATGTTCTTTTTGTCTTCGATTCTCAAGTGTCGGCTCTTTTCTTTTCGGTGACACTAACTGAACTTTGATTCATGGATTCGAATGACAATGCGATGTCGTACTTTTTAACGTATTAGCGACCAGTCAATTGATGGATGGTCAATGAATGGTGTTGGGTACACTACACCCTTACCCTTAAGCGGAAAATTATTGGAAGAATAATTTTACAAGATTTTTCGGAATCGATATGTTTTGGATTTGCTTTACATTGAGGTTTTCTTACTAATTACAATGTTTAAAACTATTTAATTTCTAGTTTGTTTATAATGGTCTTACAATTTTTACATTAATCTACAATTTATTAAATTTCTTAAGACTATTGTTGTGGAACTTTTTAAGTTCTCCGTTTATTTCAATTATTGAATTTGTATTATCTTTTGCTACAATTTTGTATGGCCCGTGATATGGACTTTGTAATTTTTTCTTACTTTCTAGTTTTACAAATACTAAATCTCCTATTCTAAGATTTGATACATTTGTGTATTTGTCGTATTCTAATTTTCTTTTACATTTTACATTGCTAATTATATCTCGTGCTTTTTGTATCGCATGTCTAAGTCTAGTTTTTACTTCATTTACATAGTTATCTAGATTATATGCTTTTACTTTGCTGTTTATTATATCGCTTGGTACATACGGTAATTTTCCAAAAATGAGTTCATACGGTGTATAGCCGGTGTCTACGTGCGGTGTTATGTTGTAAGCAAATGCATAATATGGTGTCCAAATATCCCATTCATAATCTTCTGTGAAATTTAGTAGAAATTCGTTCAGAACTCTGTGGTTTCTTTCTAATGAGCCTATACTTTGATGATGGTATGGGGCTGAGTAGATTGTATCAATTTTCAGCAATTCACATATATTTTTCATAAGTTCGTTTTTGAATTCGGTACCGTTATCTGATTTGAGTATTTTGAAACATCCGTACTTTAATATAAATTGTTCAATTAATGTTTTGGCGATTGTTTTAGCGTCCTTACTTTCAATAGGGTGTGTAATGACATATTTAGTTAATTCGCACTGCATTGTTAAAATATATCTATATCCGTTGGATATTCTGAGAGGTCCAACTGTGTCTATTTGAATTGTTTCAAAACTTGTACTTGGTGTATCTGTTATAACCATTTTCTCTCTTGTATGTCTTGTCTGCTTGTTTTTAGCACATGTTTCACAAGCGTTTACAAACTTTTTAACCATTTGTCTCATATTTTTCCATACATATCTTTGTTTGATTTTCGTCATAGTTTTTCGTATGCCTAAGTGTCCTCCATGCGGTGTATTGTGGTATTCTTTGATAATGTTAATTTTTTCCTCATGTTTTATTATTTGTTTTGGGGGTTTATATATTAATACCTTCATTGTCGAGTGTCTTTCATTTCGTCGCAACGTATTATATATTTTCTTTAATTCTTCCTTTTCTATATATTCAAATATAATATCATTTTCATTTAGCGCTACTTCTTTTACGGGTACCCTCTTTAATTTTGATACGAGCTTCTCTAGGATCGAAACGTGTTTCGCTAGATTATCGCTGCATCTTACTATAACTTCATTTTCTTTAATTTCAATAGTACTATTTTTCATTTTATCACTCGTTGTTTCAAATTTTAACTTCTTCATATTTCTGACGTCAGCTATGGATGTACAATCCCACATGTGAAGATGATCAGTCTTCTGTTGAGATGTGTATTTCTCCTTTTTATTTTCTTCATTGGCAATCTTTTGTGCCATATCCCTTGTTATTACCATGATCTGCTCCTTGGAGTCAACATCATTTTGGCTTGTATTATTATTTTTATCTACCATCATGGATTTTAAAATGTCACTATTGATTTTTATTCTTGATAGTGCATCGGCATTTGTATTCATCTTTCCTTGTTTGTAAACTATCTCAAAGTCGTAGTCTGATAGGTCTAGTCGGATTCTCATCATTTTCGAGGATGGATTCTTATGTGAGAATAGCGAAATTAAAGGTCTGTGGTCTGTTACTACTATGAATTTCCTTCCATATAGATAGGGTTTAAAGAAATTTATTCCCCAATGTATTGCTAACAGTTCCTTTTCTATGATTGGTTTGTTTATATCATGCTTTTGTAAGGATTTGCTAGCATAGGAAATTGGTAGATCATGTCCTATTTCACCTTGTGACAATATTGCACCTAGTACAAAATCTGATGCATCGGTTGTAACTATAAATGGTTTGTCGAAGTTTGGATATTGTAGGATCGGAGGGTTGATTAGTTTTTGTTTTAGATCTGTGAATGCTTTCGCGCATTCGTTTGACCAGATAAATGGTTGATTCTTTTTCAAAAGTGAATTTAGACTTTTTGCGATATCTGCAAAATTTGGTATAAATCGTCTGTAATAGTTGCAGAATGCTACAAATCTTTTCACCTCGTCTGCGTTTTTTGGCGTCGGGTAGTTCTCAATTGTTTTATACTTTGAGGGATCTGTTTTTATGTCTTGTTTGTTATTTAATGTCCTAAATATACAACTTCAGATTTTAGGAATTGACACTTGCTTGCTTTTAACTTCAGATTGTAGTGTCTTAATTTGTCGAACACTTTAGTAAGGTTGTCATTATGATGTTGTAGACTGCACCCGAAAATGATAATGTCATCTACGTAGAGAAATGCGTTGGATTCTAACCCGCTTAATGCTATTGTTAACATTCGTTGAAAGCTATTCGAAGATATTTTTAAACCGAATGGTAGTCTCTTAAATTGATAATGACCGTCCTGTGTAGAGAATGCTGTTAGTGGTCTTGACTTTTTGTCCAATGGTATTTGATGAAAAGAACTTGTCATGTGTAGAAAAATATTTTGCTCTTCCTAGTTTGTCTAGCACGTCTTCGATTCTTGTTAACGGAAATTTATCGTTGACAATTTTGTTATTTAATTTGCGAAAGTCTACTACTAAGCGCCATTTCTTTGTATTTCCATCACTTTTTTTGGGGACTAAGAGTAGTGGAGAATTGTATGGACTAATTGAATTTTCTATTATGTCGTTTTCTAGGAGGTTTTTGACTTGTTCTTTTATCTCGCAATTTTGTATTTGTGGGAGTCTGTAGTTTTTAATGTATACTGGGATGTTATCTATTGTCTCCAGTTTCTGTGTATAGAAGTTGTTGGTTGACAGTGGTTCGTTTTCTAGATGAAAAATGTCCTGATAATCTTCGAGTATTCGTGTTAGTGTTTTTCTTGCTTCGGGGTCAGAGTGATCTATCTTTAGTTCTTTCGTCAATTGTTGTAGTCTGTAATTATTGTATTTTGGGTTTTCTGTTTTCATAATATTGTATTCATCCAACTTTTCTAGTTCTGGTTTGATGTTCTTGAGTGTTACCTCATAGTCGTTAACATTTAGTATTCTAATGTGGCATGTGCCTTTCGCCGGGATTATTGCGTTAGCTATAAATATTCCTTTTTCCACCTCTTTGTTCAGTATTACGCTGTCTTCGGTTACATTTAAGTTAATTGGGTATATTGCTTCCGTTCTGGGTGGAATTTTTATTGTGTTTCTATTATTCGACATCATTGGAATGGTTATTTCATCTCCATCTATAGTTGTTGTTAAGGTATACGTCTCGTAGTCTATCTTGCACATATGTTGGGTAAAGAAGTCTCGTCCTAGAATACCATCTGTTGCTAGGGGGAAGTTGGTATCGACTATGTGGAATTTGTGTGTGATGGTGTAGTTCGCAAGTTTGAGATTTATGTATGTTGTGCCTAGTGACTGTATTTCTTCATTGGTTATTCCAGTTAGTCTGCATTTCTCGTTCAACAAGTCATTGGTGTCTATGTTGTCTTCTTTGCATATCGATATATCAGCGCCAGTGTCTATTAGGTATGTTAGGTTTCTTTTTAATTTGTTTATGTACATTGCTACATAATTAATTGGGTTTTGTGTGACACGCAGTATTAGTTTTGGTATCCCGGAGTGAAATCCTCCGGGGAATTTACGTTTCCCTGGTCCTCTATGATGTTTATTCTTCTGTTGTTTGTTGGTCTGTTTGTATTGGAGCTGAAGGTATTCTGTCTTGCCCGAGGGTTGTTATAATTGTTATAATTTCGATGGTTATAATTTTGTTGGTGATTCGTTTGAAAGTGTTGTCTCTGCCTTGGATGGTTTTGTTGATTATATCAGCGTTGATTGTTATTTGTTGTATACCTTCGGTTGTCGTTTCTTCTGTTTGTATAACCATTTTGTTGGTTGTGATTGTACGTGTTTCTTCCTACGTACATCATTTGGCTATAACTTTGGTTTGAGTCTCTTTCAAGTTCTAGTGCCAGATTAACTGCTTCTGACAGGGATTTTGGCTGAGCGGCAAATATCGCTGGTTTTATTGTCTCCTTTATGCCATTCTTGAAGACTGTGAGGGCGTAATTTTGATTGATTCTCTCAATTACTTTTTTCTCAGCTTCAGTGGCTTCGGAGGGCAAGTCTTCTATTTGTAGGGTGTTCAAATCAGCAATGAGGGATAATACTCTGTCTTTGTATGATGTTACTGATTGGTTTCTCTGGATTGCTTGAGTCAGTCTGGTATGTACTTGCGACAGTGTTGTGGTGTTTTTAAATTTCTCTTTTAAACTGTCTTTTAGTGCTGTCAATGTTGTAAATGTTGTTACGAATCCCAATGCAGTCTTTACGTTTTGTGCAAGTTTTACATGGAAGATGAATCCGATGTAAGTTGCTCTTTCGGTTTCTTTAATGGTGTTATGTATGATCTCGACCAGTGTTAAGAATGAGTCAAGTTCTTTGAAGGATCCTGTGAACACGGGAATTACTTTCATTGCAGTTTCTATATTAAAGTCAGCCATCTTGTTTATTTTCTCCAAATTTGAGAGTATTGTTGCTTTTGTTATTCTATAGATTTCAAAGAATCTTGTCGGGGTGTCCGCTTTGTCAGTTTTATAGGTAGCTCCTATTTTTAGTTTCTCTATTTCTTCAAGTTTTGCGCGCCACGTTTGCTCAGTGTAGCCTCTAATTGAACTTTTTCTTTTTTTTTTTATGGTGTATTACTTGGCATATTTCTTAATACCTGTTTCTTAACATAGTTTTTATAATGTTTATTAGCTTTATATATAACATATATTATTATTAATATAATTATTGCCGTGTATACAGCGATTGACATTGGGTCGATTTTTTCGTTGACAGTCACGCTCTCTTTTGTTGTGTTGTTGCCCATTTTAGTTCTCCAGTTCATCTAGCGTATTTGGTCACAGATTTTTCCAATGTTTCGATTTCACACCAGATTTCGGTGGCCTTACTCCAGGCTATTGGGGTCTCACCTTGGGTTCGCAATAGGTCTTTGAGGTAAGCTAGTTTCTTGCGGTGCAAGTATTTTTTGCCTCCTCTCTTATTTTGTTGTTGTGTTTCTTCTCTAGGAACGGCTGTCCTTCTCCTCTCCTGGTTTTGAAGTTGTCGTCTTTTGTAGTCTTCTACTGTTAGCTTCTGTGGTCCTGATGTCTTCTGTGTTGGTATGTATATTGGTACACCTGCGGGTTGTTGAACAACGTACTCTGCAGCAGCTTTTGACATTGATGGTGCGTTAATACAATCTAAATATTTGGAAACTCCCGGACTCTTCTGCTCCTGGCAGGATCGCCATGTAAGAAGCCTAAACAACTGGGGGGGGGGGGGGAGCGACCTAGGCAACAACTAGGTAGGGCACGAATGCCATAAAGGTTCTACCGTAGTTATTGCGTTTGGGAAAAGCAGGGCACGAATGCCATAAAGGTTCTGCTTGGGAGTAAGGTTGGTGGATGGCAAGAATGCCAGAGAAACACTTGGTTGGGATGTCAAGTTGAATCTGATTTTATTTAATTATTGGTTCTCTATTTATACAAAAATCATTGTCGCATTTCCAATGCATATCGATTGTACCTGCATGACTCTATTCTATTGCAGTCGGCAGTGTCGTCTATCATTCTCGAAATCATTATGTTCTTTTTGTCTTCGCTTCTAAAGTGTCGGCACTTTTCTTTTCGGTGACACTAACTGAACTTTGATACATGGATTCGAATGACAATGCGATGTCGTACTTTTTAACGTATTAGCGACCAGTCAATTGATGGATGGTCAATGAATGGTGTTGGGTACACTACACTAGTCACTTCTGAGATAATCGAGGGAAACTCAGAAAAGGGCAGTTTCTCAATATCTCGACAACCGTCAAAACTATTGAGAAGCCATTGCCACCGTCTTGTAGGCCAACGCGGAATCTACAATACTACAATGTACAATGCCATGACTGACCTAGTCTCTTCTGAGATAATCGAGGGAAACTCAGAAAAGCACAGTTTCTCAATATCTGGAAAAACGCCAAAACTATTAAGAAGCCGTTTGTACAGTCTTGTAAAGCCACGAGGAATCTACAACACTGATTATCCTGGTTATCCTAGTCACTTCTGAGATAATTGAGGGAAACTCAGAAAAGAACAGTTTTTTAATATCTCGACAACCGTCAAGACTATTGAGAAGCCGTTGCTACCGTCTTGTAGAGCAACGCGGAATCTACAATGCCACAATGTACAATGCCACTGCTGACCTAGTCACTTCTGAGATATCCGAGGAAAACTCAGAAAAGGACAGTTTCACAATGTCTCGACAACCGTCAAAACTATTGGGAAGCCATTGCTACCTTTTTGTAGAGCAACGCGGAATCTACAATGCCACAATGTACAATGCCACAATGTACAATGCCACAATGTACAATGCCACAATGTACAATGCCACAATGTACAATGCCACAATGTACAATGCCACTACTGACCTAGTCACTTCTGAGATAATCGAGGGAAACTCAGAAAAGGGCAGTTTCTCAATATCTCGACAACCGTCAAAACTATTGAGAAGCTATTGCTACCTTCTTGTAGAGCAACGCGGAATCTAAAATATTACAATGTACAATGCCATTACTGACCTCGTCTCTTCTGAGATAATCGAGGAAAACTCAGAAAAGCACAGTTTCTAAATGTCTCGACAACCGTCAAAACTATTGGAAAGCCATTGCTACCTTGTTGTAGAGCAACGTGGAATCTACAATGCCACAATGTACAATGCCACTACTGACCTTGTCACTTCTGAGATAATTGAGGGAAACTCAGAAAAGAACAGTTTTTTAATATCTCGACAACCGTCAAGACTATTGAGAAGCCGTTGCTACCGTCTTGTAGAGCAACGCGGAATCTACAATGCCACAATGTACAATGCCACTACTGACCTAGTCACTTATGAAATAATTGAGGGAAACTCAGAAAAGAACAGTTTTTTGATATCTCGACAACCGTCAAGATTATTGAGAAGCCGTTGCTACCGTCTTGTAGAGCAACGCGGAGTCTGCAATACTAAAATGTACAATGCCCCGACTGACCTATTCACTTCTAAGATATACGAGGGAAACTCAAAAAAGGACAGTTTCTCAAAATCTCGACAACCGTCAAAACTATTGAGAAGCCATTGCTACCGTCTTGTAGGCCAACGCGGAATCTACAATACTACAATGTACAATGCCACTACTGACCTAGTCACTTCTGAGATATCCGAGGAAAACTCAGAAAAGGACAGTTTCACAATGTCTCGACAACCGTCAAAACTATTGGGAAGCCATTGCTACCTTTTTGTAGAGCAATGCGGAATCTACAATGCCACAATGTACAATGCCACTACTGACCTAGTCACTTCTGAGATAATCGAGGGAAACTCAGAAAAGGCAGTTTCTCAATATCTCGACAACCGTCAAAACTATTGAAAAGCCATTGCTACCGTCTTGTAGAGCAATGCGGAATCTACAATACTACAATGTACAATGCCACGACTGACCTATTCACTTCTACGATATCCGAGGGAAACTCAAAGAAGGACAGTTTCTCAATATCTCGACAACCGTCAAAATTATTGCGGGGTCATTGCTACCTTCTTGTAGAGCAACGCGGAATCTAAAATATTACAATGTACAATGCCATTACTGACCTCGTCTCTTCTGAGATAATCGAGGGAAACTCAGAAAAGCACAGTTTCTAAATGTCTCGACAACCGTCAAAACTATTGGAAAGCCATTGCTACCTTGTTATAGAGCAACGCTGAATCTAAAACTCTACAATATACAATGCCATGACTGACCCATTTACTTCTGAGATATCCGAGGAAAACTCAGAAAAGGACAGTTTCACAATGTCTCGACAACCGTCAAAATTATTGCGAGGTCATTGCTACCTTCTTGTAGAGCAATGCGGAATCTACAATACTACAATATACAATGCCACGACTGATGGGACGATGAACTGCCTCTAATTTTATCCAAGCATCTTTTGAGGTCTTACAATGCTTTATGTGTATCAGCTGAGTAGGTTTCACACTTAATATAATAGAAGCTAATGTCTTTTCGTCTTTCCCATCCCAGGTTGGAATATCTTCCCCTTTCATCGGTCGAGTTTCATTAACGTACCTCCACAATTCGCTGTGAATCAAGACGGATTTCATTTGAACCCTCCAGCCTTCGTAGTTGTCGTTATCCAACTTCTCTATTTGATAGAGTGAAGAACTCATCTTCGATGTACGTAATACACAGGATCTTAAACAACTTTCAATTTATACTTTATTTTACCTTGTTTTATTTTTGCCTGGGCCCATAACCATTTGTTAGGGAAATAAAAAGATAACTTTAACAATTCTTAGACTAAGTATAATTCACACAGTAGATAATGTACAAAAGAGAGTTATAAATTGCAATTCAGTCGTATATATAGTAGGAAATATAAATGTGTATGTAATTTAACGAAAAATTGTAATTCAAAAGTAATTAATATGTAACTCATATATGCATGTATGTATTTCCAAAGTGTGACATAGGGTTGCCATCTATTATATAATTCAACACTTCCCAATAGTTTTGACGGTTGTCGAGACATTGTGAAACTGTCCTTTTCTGAGTTTTCCTCGGATATCTCAGAAGTAAATGGGTCAGTCATGGCATTGTACACTGTAGTGTTGTAGATTCCGCGTTGCTCTATAACAAGGTAGCAATCGCTTTCCAACAGTTTTGACGGTTGTCGAGACATTTAGAAGCTGTGCTTTTCTGAGTTTCCCTCGATTATCTCAGAAGAGACGAGGTCAGTAATGGCATTGTACATTGTAATATTTTAGATTCCGCGTTGCTCTGCAAGAAGGTAGCAATGACCTCGCAATAATTTTGACGGTTGTCGAGATATTGAGAAACTGTCCTTCTTTGAGTTTCCCTCGGATATCGTAGAAGTGAATATGTCAGTCGTGGCATTGTACATTGTAGTATTGTAGATTCCGCGTTGCTCTATAACAAGGTAGCAATAGTTTTGACGGTACGATCGGCCAAAGGCCATGATCATGTAACCATGCACCCGTCGTCGTCGCAAGACAGTGTTATAATTTTACATGTGCAAATTTTGTGAGTACTTGTTCTGCAGAATATCTTTTTCATAATGTTCCAGTCAAGCGAGCAGTATACTCAATCTAACCAATATAATTCTGATAGTTCTGTTTGCTCTTACAATTATAGCCCTCAAAGCAGTATTTGCAGTTATAACTACAGTCCAGATCAAAATGCCGAATCCAAGAAGGAAGAACCAACAAATTGCGAAGGAGACTATCGAAATTGCTCAAAAAGTCAGGGAGGAAACAGTCGGGACGGAGGAAGTAATATCATCGGACAACGAATCAATCCCGTGCTCGCAACCTTTCCTGATAGAAGAACATCCAATAGGTGGAGAAAATCGACCGGAACCTACATATAACAAATCTAGCAGAATTTCGGAAAAAGGTTCTGTTGAAAAGGAAAGCGACGGAGAAAAGGGAAATACCGGAAAAGAAGCAGAAGTCAGTCGAAGAAATCATAGCCGAACAGGATCCCAAGGACAACATGCTCAGTTTTCTGAGTATAATTCTCATTCTATGGACGTCGGACTTTTTGACAACGGCAGTCGATATACCGAAGAGGGTCGTGAAGAAGGCTATCATAGAGAAGAGACACGACCTGAAGAGGAGTATATACGAGATACAGCTCAGGGTTACGAATATCGTAGAAAGTCTCCAACGCCAAAAGATCGACTTAAACAATTGTTCGCTGAAGGTAAGATAAAATTTGTAAAAAATAATTTAAATTTAATTATATTTACATTTTTTTTCCTAGGATTTCTTCAGAAACCTCTCCGTAAGCGCGTATTACACGACGTTTACGGAGCATTGTCTTCAATCAGAGGACTGCGAGTGGATAACGGACGAATATATAGCGGTTTTGGCGGAAGTTTCCTGTTCATCGCCCATCACGACAACCATTTCCACATCGTGCACGACTGCGCCTACGGCAACTCTAGCTGTCGATGTGGATTCGGCGAATATATTAGGGAATGCCGGTTATTCGGAAGGAGATACTCTAGAAGGGTTGTTCCCACCTATGAATTCGACCTCGACCACTGGGTGCATCTCACAGGTTATCTCCAAAAGGGAAGGAGACACATTGTGTACATGGAGCACGCCAGGAGAATGTGGATACCGGGTGGTAAAGCTCGATGTCTTCAACTTCTTGAAGATATCAGGAATGCCGAAGGAACGATGGTGGAAAGAGGCCACATACAGAACAACTTTCCTGACTTCTTCGGGTGTGGACCCCAAGGAGATGTTAATAACAAAACTGCTACAAATGGCGGCCCAGGACCTAAAGAAGATACCAGGGATCAGAAAAGAGGAAAGGGTGATACGATCACCCAATTTCTTCTACGGCGGCCAACAGCGCCAGTAACACACATCTTTTCAACTTCAGTATGGTTAAAGGGTAAACTTAAGTTTTATGACATAAATAGTGTATTTTTAAGAAATTGTGTCAAAATAGTTAATAATTTTTATAATGAACAATCTTTTACTGAATTATATAAATTTTTTTTATCTTGTGAACCACAGCATCTTCTGTTCAATGCTCCGCTTGGTAACATATCAGAATACTATTACAACATTGATTTTTCTGTAATAGTTTTAAGTAAACTTTTAGAATTTCAGTTTAATAATAATATTTATGAAATAAGAGAATTTTTAAAAAATTTTTTATGTGTAATTGATAAGAAAATCCCTAAAAAAATACTATGTTTATATTATCAGCACCTAATGCTGGTAAAATTTTTTTTTTCGATCCCTTCATTCATTTTTTCATAAATTTTGGCCAAATGGGAAATTTTAACAGGTATTGCGGATTTCCACTTATGGAATGTGTTGATCGGTGTATCATCTTATGGAAAGAACCAGTAATGGAGCCATGTGCTACAGAGACCCTGAAAATGATATTGGGTGGCGATACTGTTAATGCCAAAGTAAAGTATGCGCCAGATGCAGTAATTACACGCACACCCGTTATTGTATTATAGATGATGCGTTTAGATCACGCATGTTTTCGTATGTATGGAAACCATGTAACGATCTAAAATTATTAAATAAGAAACCACACCCATTGTCTACATATAAGTTGATGGAAAAATATAATATTCTCGAATAAATAAAATACAAACAAAATAAATTTTTATCTCTTTTTATTTATAACTTTAAATTTCCAGTTTCGATATCAAGGAAGTCGTAATCATCGTCATCAGAAACGTGTTTGGACATGTTAATTTTTTTTTTATTTTTGGTTTTAATATTTCCGCTTTTTGTATCCGTATTGCCGAATAAACATTGTCCGTCTGTGTAATTTTGATCGGCATTTTCAACAAAGGTAACTTCGAGTGGCCAACTGATTGCGTTATTTTTAGAAAATGCTGAGTTAACATTAAATATAACCTTGCAATCGCATTCAACTTTCCAATAACATGCACTGTTTAAATAAGATACGTTTGCTGTACCTGGATTTAACTGTGGCGTCGCAACAAGACCAACATGAACTTGTGGTTGTGGTTTAAAGGCTGTTGCACCACGACCTGGATGAAATGCGCCATAATTTTCAATTTTACGGCAATAATTTTCAACGATTTGATTGATCAAGGTATACGAATCTTTATCTGCGCCAAGGCCAACGTCGCCAATAACAGGTTTGCCAGCTTGATTAAAAAACTGTAATAGCATCGATCTTGGTCTTGTAAAAGTTGTTTCTACTGAATCACCTCTGCGATTCCATGGAACAAAATGATCTTTAGTAGATTTAATTAATCCATTCTGAGGTTTGTATTTATAATTTATAATTTCTTGGCCAACAGCTTGATTTAATAAAAATTTATGTACTTTTTCATCCATTCTAGGAACACCGTAATTATGCACCTGATATTCAGGAAGTTTGCGAATATCCGGATTAGAAGATCGATTCCATTCATGTACATAATATTGTTCTATAGGTTGTGGGACACATAATGCATTGCTATTTACATGTTCGTAATATTTCTTAGCCATTTCTTTTGGATCAATTGTTTTTATACCAGTTGGTTTCATTGGATTTGTACTGTCTACTGTATATTCTTTATTGCGCCCGTAAAATTGAATATTAAGACCTTCACATACTAATCCAATTGGCACATATTCTGATGTAGCCGTACCACTAAGTGTTGTGCCCGTATCAAATGCTGTCCTTGTACCTAATGGCGTAACTCTGCACGATACTTCGACAATTTTTGATCCAAACGGTAAACTGTCAAACTCTGAATGACTTAAATAAAACGGCAAATAATCAACAGGAATTAGCGCTAATGGTGTTGTAACACATTCAACATAGTCTGGATCATTTAATTGTATATTTTCAGTACTGTATCCATATGTAATTAAAATACGACTTTTCTTGAAATACGCTACACTACTTGGATGAATCCATGATAAATCTGAAACGGCCTGCGATGACGATCTAGCAATTCCACTAGCTCCTGATCTTGCTCCCGTATTTGGGCCACGCGACGATCCACTTTCTGTCGTATCCATTGGTACAGCAGCAGCAAGTCCTGTCGACGCTCTATGAGCAGTTTCAGTAACGTTACCAGTATCAGAATGACCAACAATATTTTCAAAGAATTTAATAGTATCAGGTGATAATTCGCTAGAATCCTCGCCTGTATCTGCACCTCCAACAGCCGAATCAGTACGGAGTAACTTGGTGGGGTCGGGGTCGGATCCGGTGTCGGCGGGACGTTTATTGATGCCACTTGGTCCAGGTTGATCGTCTTCTATTGGTATATCTTGCACAATTGAATTTGGATTAGTTGATTGGTATTCAGCTTTTATTTGTTTGTAATAATGTCCGTGTGGTGCTCTGTAAGCTTCGTATATTTGTTTACTTTCCTGACCCTTTTTGAATGCCTGGAAATTAACGTATCTGCTTTTAAATTCCGGTCTCGACCAAAGATCTGCTATATGTTTCTCACGTTGGGCAAATACTGTCTATGCCAATGTCCTCGATTTACCACTCATGTTCGGGTAATGCACACCAAAAACACTTTCAACACCATATTTAAATAAAATTCCAAGAAATCCAGCTAAATCTGCTACACGTCCAGTTTGTCTAAAATCCCAAATGAAACTATTAATAGCTTCGCGATCTGCTTCCCTTATATCCTCAGAAGAATTAGCTAATTCATATTAAAATTCGTGTACATATTCAACAAAATCCGCAGAATTAACAACTTCATCTTCATTGAATATATTATTGCCAGGACCAAGATAATTATATACTGGCAAAGTTAATCCTTTTTTTGGCATTGCAAAGACAAACCGATATAAACTAATTCATTTAACTGAATATTATCTATCTAGAAACTGTCCATTTCTGAGTTTCCCTCGGATATCTTTGAAGTGACAACGTCAGTCATGGCATTGTACATTGTAGTATTGTAGATTCCGCGTTGGCCTACAAGACGGTAGCAATGGCTTCTCAATAGTTTTGACGGTTGTCGAGATATTGAGAAACTGTCCTTCTTTGAGTTTCCCTCGGATATCGTAGAAGTGAATAGGTCAGTTGTGGCATTGTACATTGTAGTATTGTAGATTCCGCATTGCTCTACAAGACGGTAGCAACGGCTTCTCAATAGTCTTGACGGTTGTCGAGATATTAAAAAACTGTTCTTTTCTGAGTTTCCCTCAATTATCTCAGAAGTGAATAGGTCAGTAGTGGCATTGTACATTGTGGCATTGTAGATTCCGCGTTGCTCTACAATAAGGTAACAATGGCTTCCCAATAGTTTTGACGGTTGTCGAGACATTGTGAAACTGTCCTTTTCTGAGTTTTCCTCGGATATCTCAGAAGTAAATGGGTCAGTCATGGCATTGTACATTGTAGTGTTGTAGATTCCGCGTTGCTCTGTAACAAGGTAGCAATGGCTTTCCAATAGTTTTGACGGTTGTCGAGACATTTAGAAACTGTGCTTTTCTGAGTTTCCCTCGATTATCTCAGAAGAAACGAGGTCAGTAATGGCATTGTACATTGTAATATTTTAGATTCCACGTTGCTCTACAAGAAGGTAGCAATGACCCCGCAATAATTTTGACGGTTGTCGAGATATTGAGAAACTGTCCTTCTTTGAGGTTTCCCTCGGATATCGTAGAAGTGAATATGTCAGTCGTGGCATTGTACATTGTAGTATTGTAGATTCCGCGTTGCTCTATAACAAGGTAGCAATAGTTTTGACGGTACGATCGGCCAAAGGCCATGATCATGTAACCATGCACCCGTCGTCGTCGCAAGACAGTGTTATAATTTTACATGTGCAAATTTTGTGAGTATAAATACTTGTTCTGCAGAATATCTTTTTCATAATGTTCCAGTCAAGCGAGCAGTATACTCAATCTAACCAATATAATTCTGATAAATATTAAAACCAAAAAAAAAAAAAAATTAACATGTCCAAACACGTTGCTGATGACGATGATTACGACTTCCTTGATATCGAAACTGGAAATTTAAAGTTATAAATAAAAAGAGATAAAAATTTATTTTGTTTGTATTTTATTTATTCGAGAATATTATATTTTTCCATCAACTTATATGTAGACAATGGGTGTGGTTTCTTATTTAATAATTTTAGATCGTTACATGGTTTCCATACGTACGAAAACATGCGTGATCTAAACGCATCATCTCTAGGAAAAACATCATTATTAGATAATACAATAACGGGTGTGCGTGTAATTACTGCATCTGGCGCATACTTTACTTTGGCATTAACAGTATCGCCACCCAATATCATTTTCAGGGTCTCTGTAGCACATGGCTCCATTACTGGTTCTTTCCATAAGATGATACACCGATCAACACATTCCATAAGTGGAAATCCGCAATACCTGTTAAAATTTCCCATTTGGCCAAAATTTATGAAAAAATGAATGAAGGGATCGAAAAAAAAAATTTTACCAGCATTAGGTGCTGATAATATAAACATAGTATTTTTTTTAGGGATTTTCTTATCAATTACACATAATAAATTTTTTAAAAATTCTCTTATTTCATAAATATTATTATTAAACTGAAATTCTAAAAGTTTACTTAAAACTATTACAGAAAAATCAATGTTGTAATAGTATTCTGATATGTTACCAAGCGGAGCATTGGACAGAAGATGCTGTGGTTCACAAGATAAAAAAAAATTATATAATTCAGTAAAAGATTGTTCGTTATAAAAATTATTAACTATTTTGACACAATTTCTTAAAAATACACTATTTATGTCATAAAACTTAAATTTACCCTTTAACCATACTGAAGTTGAAAAGATGTGTGTTACTGGCGCTGTTGGCCGCCGTAGAAGAAATTAGGTGATCGTATCACCCTTTCCTCTTTTCTGATCCCTGGTATCTTCTTTAGGTCCTGGGCCGCCATTTGTTTAGTTTAGTTTTTTTAGTTTTTAATTCATTTTTATTCATAATTTCTTAGATCTATCTTACCCTAGACAAAAATGCTTAAAAACTAGCTTAACTATCTTAACAATCTAGATATCTTACTGGCCCTAGGCGGACACTCTAAAATAGACGTAACAACTTAAATCTATGTCTTTCGACTACTATATCAACTTACCACTAACATTACTATATCAAGCTTAAGCTAAGAAAAATGTTTTTTATTAAAAACTTAGCATATTATCATTTTTTGTATTATATATAAAACTTAAGCCTACCTTAATGTAACTAAACCTAACTTATTCTAACTTAACTAAAATATATATATATAAACTATATACATAATATATATTTAATATATATATCTTTTTTTGTTTTTTTTTTTTTTTATATTCATACTACCCTACTACTACCTACCCTACCCTACCTTACCCTACCCTAGCCTATGTAAGCCTGCCATTGGTGTTAGGCAGGCCATGCCTTGAAGAGGCTGAAGCTCTCAAAGTGTCCACTGACGTAGCTCTCTTAAGCCACCAAAAGCAGTGATGCTGGCGGACTACGTCTCCTCGATCCCGACGTGAGACCGATCTACAGAACCTGAGGCGCTCGGGCTCACGGAGCGCGACATCGGGTTCGTAGAGGAATCGCCGTTCCACGGAATTGCGACCCACGTGGAAGATTAGCGGCACCGCCAATCTATCCTGGATCAGCCCACATCTATCTAAATAGAGGAATGCTTCTGGCGGAACAAAGCCATTAAGGCGCACTCTCTCGTGATATAAGTCGTTGGGGTAGTAAGCCCCGAAAATCAGGCTATTGACCGAAGTCATTGCTCTCGCAACGTGGCTTCGAATCAGTTTGATCAAAAAATTATCTATCCGTACAATCCTGGCCCTATCGTATAGGACCTCGTTCGGGTAAAATTTTGTGTACTCAGATTCGGGTGTCCTATGTAGCCCCAGACACGTCCTGAGACATTGTCTCTCAAACACCCGAATCTTTTCCATTAAGCTGGCTCTCACATTGAACCAGACGGGACATCCATAGGCAACCATGGGCCTGATTAAGGCCATGTAGCAGATTACCTTCACCCTAGAATCAAGTTGGCTGCTATGAAACAGCCATCTTGTTAGAGCGAAAGCGCCCCGGGCCCTTGCCAGAGCAGCATCTACATGTTTGTCAAAATATAGATACTGATCCAGCACGATCCCAAGGTATCTGACTACACTTTGTCTCGTCCGTCCGGTCCTAAAATTAAGAACCTGCGCCAGTTTTTTCTAGTGTCCCGAGAGGCCCTAGACAAAGGCGTTCTGAACAATATAGATTCTGATTTCTGGAAGTTGATTTTCAACTTCCAGTCATCACAATACTGCTGAATTTTTTCGAAGTCACGCTGCAGAAGAGTAACAATGACGTCGATCGTTGGACCTGATCTGTACGCGATTAGGTCGTCTGCGTACGCTATTGAATGGTGAAGAGAAACTAGCAGATCGCTTAGGTAAATGCTGCAAAAGGATCGGCGAATTTACCGTACCCTGTTGCAGTCCATTTTTGATTTCAAATGTTTGGGTGGAAGTCACGTTGGCAATTTTCACTACGAACTTTCTACCTGTTAACATGTCAAAAATCATATATAGCAGTGGTTTACTTATGCCCAGCCGACTGAGCTTGTAATAAAGACCTTCTAACCATACGGTGTCGAAGGCTTTTTCTAAGTCAATCAGACAGGCACCCGTGCATTGGTTCTTGCATTTATTCCATTGGACATCCGACACAAGCTTCGACGCGGCATGAATAGTGTCATGCCCCGCTCTGAAACCGAATTGGTTATCCGGGATGATTTTATTGTCCTCAACCCATTTAGACAGGGCCCTATGGATCACCTTCTCGAAGACCTTGCTGATACTCGGAAGGAGACTTATTGACCGGAGATTTTCCGGGTTAGATGTGTCCTTACCCCTCTTGGGAATTGGTTGCACCACCGCTGTCTTCCAGTGCACTGGATAATATGCATTATTCAGTGCATTGTTGAACAGGATGGTGTACCTCTCTACAGCCACTGGCGGAAGGTGCCTAAGCACAGCATTGGATATACCGTCAACTCCCGCGGATTTTTTCTTCCTCAATGACTCGAAGATCATCTGAAGATCTTCTGTCGATATGAACAGGGTATTAACCCCCTCATTGGCGATGACATTGTTTGCCATGAAATCTTCATTGAACCTTGTAAAACCAAGGTTCTCTGATCGCCAATGATCGATATCATTTCGAAGATAGAAGTGATGAAGCAGGGTTCTATCTTCCAGGTGGTGGTTCGGGCGAATACTATCATTCACCTTGTACACCTCCTGGAAGACAGCTCCCACTGTCGCCACCTTCTCCTGAGGATCCTCGATCACGAAGAAATCATCATCCAGGATGGCGCTCTCCGGATCGATGCTAACTGTTCGTAGCAAGCGTTCATTGTCTGACGTTCTCGGAAGCTTTAGATCCCGAATGTCATTCTGATTGTTTCTCCGAAATATTTTATTTATTTGCGGGAACATACTCGCGCTATTGGATTTTACAGCACGAATTCTTTTGTTCCAATGCAAACTTACAGATATTCTGTAATTTTCCTTGATTAACTGTTGGATATTTTTAATCAGTGACTTCAGTGTCCTGACCTCCGAGTTTTGTCTGTCGGTAAACCGCCTGTATAAGAGTTTGAGTCTTGTCAGGAGTCTACTTTTTTGTCTGTGCAGTGCGTCGATTGTCGCGTTTCGGTATACGTTTGTGGTATCGTGCTGTCTTTGGCGTGGTATCGTACTGTTCATTGTCTCTTTAATGACATCGTCCATTTGTTTGAGATACCTGTCAATCTCGTAGTTTGACAGATTCCTATTAGTCGGTGGAAAGGAGGCGCTCGAAGTGAACGCTCTCGTTAGGGAATTGGCAAAGCGCGGCCAGCACACCCTACTGTAATCGTAGGGGTGCGTTTGGACACACTCTGCCATCTCCGCGAACTCGTCAGGTACTGTGATCACGGCACATAGTCCGCAGTGGTCACTGTCGTATACAATGGTCCGCAGACAGTTAATAGACTATTCGTTCGTGTCTGCCAGTCTCAGTCGAGAGTCCATTAGCATGAGATCCAGATAGGAGCCGCTCCTAGGATACGACGGACTATCCGTTGCGAGCAACTTGACTCTATATTCAATGCTGCGAAGAATCCACCAATGGCTTAGTAGGCTCCCCCTAGTGTTGGGAATGTTATTTCCCCAATCACTATGTTTGGCATTTAAATCGCCGGCCAGAATGTAAAAGTTTTCTAATGAGTTTAAGCGCAGAGATCGAAAAAGTGTCTCGAGTTCTGCGATAAAAATATTGGGTTGAGGTGCTTCAGGTGCATAGGCTGATACAATGTACATTCTCTTTCCATTTCGGAGAGGAATGCACACAATACAGGCCTCTAACACCTGGAACCTCCGCACTTCACCGCTATATATGACTTTATGTTTAAAATTGTTTTTAATAAAGATCGCAACTCCCCCGCCTTGAATAGCGTTGGGTCGGTCCCTTCTAATTATTCTATAAGAACTGTGCCGGATTTTGTGCTTCTGGTTTAGCTTTGTTTCGCTAACCAAGAGTACATCGGGGCTTTCGTCCTGCAACAGGTTAAAAAGTACGGCTCGTCGCTCGATCCTTATCAGTGAATTTACATTCACCGACAGGATCCTCAAGGGCCTCTCTACCAGCGTACCCATCACGACCTTAGGTGCGCTAGGCCCGGCAGAAGCGAGTAGATACTATCTACTCGGGTCGCCGTCTCCAGGATCTGTTGCTGGAGCTGCCCAATCTGCCCTTGGATTGCGAGCAAGATCGAACAGACATCCACCTCGGCCACCGGTGCCTTAGAGACAGGCACTGGGGCTTTAGGAACAGTCATGGGCTTTTGTACCGTCTTTCCCGAACCTGCCGCCATTTGGGCGTAGGTCAATTGGGATGTGACGGCTGGTGTTTGGAAGCGACCCGAGGGATGCTTCTCCTCGACCTTCTGCTTACGGGCCAGGTTTTCTTTCTTGATGTCCTGGAACTTAGGACATCCCCGATAGTTTGCAGGGTGCCCTCGGTTCCTACACAAGACACACTCGAGCTGCTCTCTATCCGCCACCTTGTCTTTCCCAAGGTCGCATTCCTCGTTCTTGTGGTTCTTTGCACACTTAACGCATCGAGGCTGCATTTCGCAGTTCGACGCGGCGTGCCCGAACCTTTGGCAGCGGATACATTGCAAAATGTTTCCGCTCCTCTTTAATGTTTCCCAAGTGACAGTCTGGGACGCTAAGGTGGTGATAGTCCTTAACCTCTCCAGCTTGCTGCTGGGTGTGAGCTGTACCAAGAAGAAGGGAATAACTCGCTTCTCCCGTCGGGAGCTCACCGTAGAGAATGGCTTAACCCCCACGAATTTGAGGTCGTCACTCTCGAACTCTTTGAGCTCTGAGAGCATTTCCTCGGGGTCTGCGATCGACTCCACGCCTTTAAGGAGCATTGTCCGCAACCTCTCTGCCTTCGGCGTGAAGGAGAAAAACTCCGTTGTGGACTCCTTTAATAAGCTTTTAATCCGCTTATGCTGTTCCAGTGTCTTGCACTGAATAGCATAGCGTTTTTGGCCTAAACATTTAATTTGAAAATTACCTACACCAATAGCATACTTACAGAGATCGATGGTCTCTCGTAGGGCCGTGGTATAGGTGAAGATGGGTGGCACTTTCTCCTTTTTAGGACGTTGCTGCTGCTTCTGCTGTTGCGGCTGTTGTTGTTGCTGCTGCTGTTTCTGCTGCTGCTGTTGCGGCTGTCGTTGTTGCTGCTGTGGCTGTTGTTGTTGCTGCTGCTTTTTCTGCGGCTGCTGTTGTTGTTGCTGCTTTTGCTGTGGGGCGGCTGCTGCCTGCTCTAAATCCCTCTTCTTTATCTCCTTCAGCTTATCAACTACGGCCTGCAGCTGGGCACGTAGGATACGCTCTTTCTGTTCCAGTTCGCTACGCTCTTCCTCCGTAGCTGAATATAAAAGGGGGGCGAAGGGGTTATTGTCCCCCGTGTAGCGGGATTCCCTACTATAGGAAAGGTAGGCATCCGCTTCCACGGGGATCGCTGGTTTTGGTTGAGCTGCTTCGGACGTCGATGGTGATGGCGCCCCTTTCCTCGCTTCGACCTGCAGCTTTTCAGTCGAAGTAGTGAGGGAGGGCCGCTTAGTTAGATTGGGCTTCTGGTTGGCCCTTCTGCGCCTCTTCATGACGACGGTCGGTGTTGCGAAATCGGATGATAAATCACCCGATTCCGACTCCGTACGACGTACGGGTTTTCCCCCGCCGTCTCCCGACATCTCCTCCTGCTACTTTCAACTAATTCAGAAGCAGCAGAAGAAACAGAGAAAAACGCACACGAAAAACTTTCCTCCCGACTTGGGATCCGAACCGGTAACCTTCCGACTGCGGGTCGGGCACTTAACCACTGGGCTAATTCGAGTTCCGCGAATACTTCGCCTAAACGCGCACTTATATTGTTTGTTTATAATTGTTTTTACACTTTTCTAGCCGAAACACTACCTACTCCTTCACTGGTCTGTGATCAACCAGGGCCGCCATTTGTAGCAGTTTTGTTATTAACATCTCCTTGGGGTCCACACCCGAAGAAGTCAGGAAAGTTGTTCTGTATGTGGCCTCTTTCCACCATCGTTCCTTCGGCATTCCTGATATCTTCAAGAAGTTGAAGACATCGACCTTTACCACCCGGTATCCACATTCTCCTGGCGTGCTCCATGTACACAATGTGTCTCCTTCCCTTTTGGAGATAACCTGTGAGATGCACCCAGTGGTCGAGGTCGAATTCATAGGTGGGAACAACCCTTCTAGAGTATCTCCTTCCGAATAACCGGCATTCCCTAATATATTCGCCGAATCCACATCGACAGCTAGAGTTGCCGTAGGCGCAGTCGTGCACGATGTGGAAATGGTTGTCGTGATGGGCGATGAACAGGAAACTTCCGCCAAAACCGCTATATATTCGTCCGTTATCCACTCGCAGTCCTCTGATTGAAGACAATGCTCCGTAAACGTCGTGTAATACGCGCTTACGGAGAGGTTTCTGACGAAATCCTAGGAAAAAAAATGTAAATATAATTAAATTTAAATTATTTTTTACAAATTTTATCTTACCTTCAGCGAACAATTGTTTAAGTCGATCTTTTGGCGTTGGAGACTTTCTACGATATTCGTAACCCCGAGCTGTATCTCGTATATACTCCTCTTCAGGTCGTGTCTCTTCTCTATGATAGCCTTCTTCACGACCCTCTTCGGTATATCGACTGCCGTTGTCAAAAAGTCCGACGTCCATAGAATGAGAATTATACTCAGAAAACTGAGCATGTTGTCCTTGGGATCCTGTTCGGCTATGATTTCTTCGACTGACTTCTGCTTCTTTTCCGGTATTTCCCTTTTCTCCGTCGCTTTCCTTTTCAACAGAACCTTTTTCCGAAATTCTGCTAGATTTGTTATATGTAGGTTCCGGTCGATTTTCTCCACCTATTGGATGTTCTTCTATCAGGAAAGGTTGCGAGCACGGGATTGATTCGTTGTCCGATGATATTACTTCCTCCGTCCCGACTGTTTCCTCCCTGACTTTTTGAGCAATTTCGATAGTCTCCTTCGCAATTTGTTGGTTCTTCCTTCTTGGATTCGGCATTTTGATCTGGACTGTAGTTATAACTGCAAATACTGCTTTGAGGGCTATAATTGTAAGAGCAAACAGAACTATCAGAATTATATTGGTTAGATTGAGTATACTGCTCGCTTGACTGGAACATTATGAAAAAGATATTCTGCAGAACAAGTACTCACAAAATTTGCACATGTAAAATTATAACACTGTCTTGCGACGACGACGGGTGCATGGTTACATGTTCATGGCCTTTGGCCGATCGTACCGTCAAAACTATTGCTACCTTGTTATAGAGCAACGCGGAATCTACAATACTACAATGTACAATGCCACGACTGACATATTCACTTCTACGATATCCGAGGGAAACTCAAAGAAGGACAGTTTCTCAATATCTCGACAACCGTCAAAATTATTGCGAGGTCATTGCTACCTTCTTGCAGAGCAACGCGGAATCTAAAATATTACAATGTACAATGCCATTACTGACCTCGTCTCTTCTGAGATAATCGAGGGAAACTCAGAAAAGCACAGCTTCTAAATGTCTCGACAACCGTCAAAACTGTTGGAAAGCGATTGCTACCTTGTTATAGAGCAACGCGGAATCTACAACACTACAGTGTACAATGCCATGACTGACCCATTTACTTCTGAGATATCCGAGGAAAACTCAGAAAAGGACAGTTTCACAATGTCTCGACAACCGTCAAAACTATTGGGAAGTGTTGAATTATATAATAGATGGCAACCCTATGTCACACTTTGGAAATACATACATGCATATATGAGTTACATATTAATTACTTTTGAATTACAATTTTTCGTTAAATTACATACACATTTATATTTCCTACTATATATACGACTGAATTGCAATTTATAACTCTCTTTTGTACATTATCTACTGTGTGAATTATACTTAGTCTAAGAATTGTTAAAGTTATCTTTTTATTTCCCTAACAAATGGTTATGGGCCCAGGCAAAAATAAAACAAGGTAAAATAAAGTATAAATTGAAAGTTGTTTAAGATCCTGTGTATTACGTACATCGAAGATGAGTTCTTCACTCTATCAAATAGAGAAGTTGGATAACGACAACTACGAAGGCTGGAGGGTTCAAATGAAATCCGTCTTGATTCACAGCGAATTGTGGAGGTACGTTAATGAAACTCGACCGATGAAAGGGGAAGATATTCCAACCTGGGATGGGAAAGACGAAAAGGCATTAGCTTCTATTATATTAAGTGTGAAACCTACTCAGCTGATACACATAAAGCATTGTAAGACCTCAAAAGATGCTTGGATAAAATTAGAGGCAGTTCATCGCCCCAGTGGTCCTGCAAGAAAGGTTATATTATTCAAGCAACTGCTTGGTCTAAAAATGTCAGAAAATTCAACGATGGAAGACCACGTAAGAAATTTCTGCGAGATCGTCGATAAATTGACTGAAATAGAAATAGAGCTACAAGAGGAATTAGTTTCCATAATAATGCTTTCTAGCCTCCCAAAAGAATATGAAAGTTTTGTGATTGCTATTGAGTCGCGTGATAAATTGCCTGGAATAAGTGCTTTAAAAACTAAATTGCTAGAAGAAGTCTTGTCTTCATAGACAAAAAATTGATAAGCCATCTAAAAGTTTCAAGGGCAAATGCTATGTATGCAAGAGAAGAGGCCACATATCAAGTGTGTGCAGATTTAGAAAAGACACATATACACCGTCGATGTCTAACAAACCAACAAATACATTTGCGATGCTAAGTGCAAGTTATTTAAATGGCACAGTATTGAATGCCCGCACATGGATTTTCGATAGTGGATCCACATCGCACTTGTGCCGCTCTCGTCACATGTTTAGCAGTTTCAAAAAACACGTGGAAAAAATTGAATTGGCTGGTGGAAAGTTCTTGTGGTCAACTGGAATAGGTGAAGTGAAATTGATAACACCTTTCAGTCAAATTGTTTTGCAAAATGTTTTGTACGTTTCCGAATTGAAGTGCAATTTTCTTTCCTTGTCCAAAGCCGCGTGCAACTTTATTGTGCAAATGAAGTGCGACACTATTACAATTCACAATAATGATAACAAACTAATTATGCGAGGTGGTAGACAAAACGGCTTACTTTTATTTGTTAACAGTGCCGAAAAATTGTTTAATCAAAGTGTTCTTTGGCATAATAGATTTGGCCATATAAATGCTGAAAGTCTGCGTTTGCTTAATGACGCGAATATGGTCTATGGGCTGAAACTAGGACGGTTCTCGTATGCAGATTGTGAAATTTGTCTCAAAGGAAAGATTTGCCAAAGAAAATATGCTAAGAGTTCGTCTGAACCACAAAGTAAAAGTGTTCTTGAAGTTGTACACAGTGATATATGTGGGCCTATGAGGATATGTTCGAATGGCGGTGCAAGATATTTTGTGCTGTTCATAGATGATTTCACAAGAAAAATATTTGTATACTTACTCAAACAAAAGAGTGATGTGCAAACAGATTTAAGTGATGTGAAAACAGATTTAAGTACAGTAAAATTTGAAAAAAGTAACCAAAACAGAGTATATAAATACATGCGTGGGGTCATTACAGATTTTATCAAAAGAGAACAGCTAAACTAATACGCGAAACAAGTCTATGATGTTTTTATAATCTTAATTTAAAAGCCATGATTTCACTTTATTTAGGAATATGGATTCATTTCGAATGTACCTTACATATAAGGGTAGTTTATTAAAGAGCCTTGGGGCGATAGTCGAATAAAATTGTGAAACGATTTGCAAATGGTGATGGGGTATTTTTGCGAGATGTTGTTCATTTACTCTTAGTTGGTAACTAGAACAGCTCCTGCTTATCAAATAGCCTGATCTTGCGAAAAATATTTTTAGAACCTTATAACAATACAAGTGTTTTATTGGTAGAATTTTCAGTCCCCGAAAAAAGGAGTAAGCTAGATGACCAACGATTTTTGTTACAAATAAGACGAATGACATGTTTTTGAGATACTAGAAGAGGAGTTATTTTGTTATAGTGAGTACCACCCCACGAAGCTATGCCATATTCTAGTTTAGAATGCAGTAGGCCGTAATAAATACATTTAAGAAGTTTCAATGAACAAACATCTTTTAAAAAGTAAAATTGCCTAGTGGCAGCCATGAGATAATTCTTAAGAGCATTAGAATGAGCAGACCAACTCATCTTCCAGTCGAGCAAAACACCAAGGTACTTGAAGTCATAGACATTTTCAACATGAAAGCATTTGTCAGAGCATGAACGTTGCTCAAAAAATGTCTGTGAGAGAACTTCTGATCTACAAATAATAGCACTGTGCTTAAATCTTTCACAGTTAGCACCATGAAAATAGAAGGATCCATAGTCTACTTCCTTCCCCACATGACTAAAAAACATAATTCTAGTCTTGTCGCTTATGACTAATTTATGCATTTTAAACCAATGACTGAGAACTTCGAGATCATGATTTATGTCAGCGGAAAGGTTGAGGGCAGAATCACTTGAGAAAGCGCATGCCATATCGTCTGCAAAAGCAGTGACTTTGCTGCGATAATTTTGAAGAAAAAGGGAATTTATGTAAATAAGAAAAAGTACAGGCCCAAAAACCGAACCTTGAGGAACGCTTATAGATACAAGGCTTTCTAAACTGACTACACCATTTATTTTGACCTTTTGCACTCTGTTGGATAAATAAGATCGAAGCCAATCGTGTATACTTCCTCTAAAACCACATTTAAAGAGTTTGTCTAAAAGTATCTTGTGATCTACCGTGTCGAAGGCTTTTGTTATGTCGACAAAAACCGCTGCAGATAGGTTCCTCTTATCGAAGCTGTCACATATACTGGAACAAAAATTTAGAAGGGCGTTCTCAGCAGAAAAACCTGAACGAAAGCCAAGTTGATACTCACTAAAAAATTTGTTTTTTTCTAAGAAATTAACTATTCTTTTCTTTAGGGCTTTTTCGAAAATTTTTGAGAAGACTGATACTAACGAAATAGGCCTATAATTATTAATACAGGTTTTATCTCCCTTCTTAAACAAGGGTGTAACTTCAGCAAGTTTTAGATAGTCCGGGAAAATACCACATGCAACACTTTTATTATAAATTAGACATAAAATATCACAGATGTTTATAGCTATCTTTTTAATAAAATTGTTAGAAAAGCCATCAGATGTTTCCGAATTTGAGTTTTTCAAGGACAATATAATTTTATATAATTCAAACGAAGATATGGGATCAAAGACGAAACTATGGGGAATGGAAATCTCGTCAGCTAAACAATTACAATTACTGTTGTTGTCAAAATTATCAGAGACTACTTTAGTACCTATAGAGGAAAAGAAATGATTGAATTTGTCAGCTAGAATTTTGTTGTCGGTTATCAAGACATTATTATCTTTTAGGCTGAGAACTTGATCTTTCTGATTTGATTTATTTAAAATGGTTCGTACTAGTTCCCATTCTTTTTTAGAATACCTTTAAATTCATGAAATTTGTTCAGATAGTAGTTCGTTTTACACAGTGAGACATCTTTACGAATATCCTTGCATATTTGTTTGTAGGCTGCAGTGATATTATTATTATTAGGATTTCTTAGCTTCTTTTTATACAATTTGTTTTTTGCTTGATTTTCCTTAGCAGGTCAACAGATATCCAAGGTTTCAATTGTTTCCATTTATTATTTCTTTTGGTTTTTTTTTCTGAGCATTGTGAGACATAGTTTTGAAGTATATTAACGAAATTTGCGAATGCTAATGAAGGATTACCATCATTACATACACTTCCCAGGATTCGAGACGAAGGCAACTATTTAATGATGTAAAATCAATTTTGGATGAAGTAAAACTAGATGACTCCTGTTTATGGCAATAATCACCGTAATATGTTAAGCTAAGGCACGTCATACAATGATCGGATATTTGCAGGTCTGCGACCGAGCTACAGAGCTTAGTTACTTTGGTTTTTGACAGACGAACCATTATATGGTCAATGCAGGTGCTAGTGGAAGCTAAATAACGAGTTGGTCTATTTATACATGACTCAAAACCGAAAGAAGATAATAGAAATAGATAATTATCAACAAAAGTAGACCTTTGTAGGATATCTATGTTGAAATCGCCCAAAAGAATAACGTCATTTCCCATGTAGAAAAATACCAGTGGTAAAAAAATGTACCACTATGTACATATGTACGTTTGTTTGGAATCTTCGTCGAGTGTATTGTGTACAGTGAAATTGGACAGTGTTTCGCCATGTTTGTTGTTTCCACAAGGAACCAGTCATTTGTCTTTGTAATTGCATATTTGTACATTTACGTTTTATAATCGTAGTTGAATAACAAAAGTAAGTTGGATATGAATCTATATAAAAGCAGAAAGCTATATTTATGTTTTTATATTGATCGTAGCACGTGTTTTTGCAGCTTATTTATTTCATTCCACTCGTAAATGAAGTGCATGCGTAGTCTCTGAAAATTCTGAAAATTCACTCAATGAATTTGAGATACGCGTATAGAGAACGTAAGTAGAAATGTACTTCGAAGTTGAATTTTACCATATTTAGCATATAAATTTTCTCTGCCAGGATCATATCTATAATTAGTATAATTATTCACGAAATCTAACTCGTCTCTGTTTTAATTATTTTGAAACACATCCGGATTTGTGTCCTGTATTCATTCCATTATTAATTGCCAGAAGTTTGCCATATGGATAGTTCTGACGACGTATGTGTTAATCGCGAATTTGTTATCTACAAGAATAGAAGTAAGTACTCGTATCAACTTGTAAGATTACTTAATGGTTTTATATTTTTCTCACAAATGCTTGTTATTTTGGAAAAATGAGTGTGTGGATGTGTGTCTACGTTCTCAACTAATTAATATACATACCACTGGTTGACCACTGACCAGTGGTGCTAACCAGTGGTGAGTTACCAATGGTTTTTGTTCGAAAATACCAGTGGTATTTTTATGGTAAATTACCACTGGTATTTTTCTACATGGGTTAGCTCACTTGACAACAAATTATTTAACTCCTCATAAAAAATGCTATTCGATATCTCATTTCGTTTATAAATACAGAATAAATTTATTTTCAAATTATTAATTTTAACTTTTAAAACATCACAACCTTGCAAATTCAGACTATAAGATTCAATAAGAAATGTGGCTTTAATAAAGGCAGCCACACCACCAGATGCATATTTATTGTTACAGCAAGTTACAAATTCATACCCTTCGATTCCAAAAAGCGACTTTTCCCGTTCATATATCCAAGTTTCTGTTAAAAAAAATGAAATCAGGCATCTTAGCAAAAGAATTTATATGTGCAAGCAAGTTATCAAAATTTTTCGTAAGCTTCTTATATTTTGATGGATAAAAAGTAAATTTGGTAAGTATGTTTGATTTAAAAGGAGATCAGGAGCGTTAATGTCAGTACAGTTAACAGAGGGGATAAATTGCAAATTATTTAATGGATCTTGCATTTTAATTTAGTGCTGAAAGGTCTTCATCAGATTCAATAACAATTAAATGATCATTATCCCTCTTCCGCATGAACACTCTCCCGTTTTTAATCCAAACATACTTAAACCGCTTTTCTTTTTTAATTTTTTTTTTGCAGCATATAATAGATGTTTCGTTTTCCCACTTAGCGATTCGTTTATAAATATTTTCGTATTTTTCTCACAGCCAAATATATTAGATGTTAAGTTACTTTTGTACACAATTTTGTTTTTCAATATTAAATCCCTTTTGTGCTTAGAAACAAATTTCACAACTAAAATCGAAGAATTATTATTAACATTTTTTGATGTATCAACATTTTTTACTTTTTTCACATAACACTTATCGATTTCATAATCTGATACATTTGTCGAGACACCCTGTGAAAAAAACTTGCAGGGCACAACTAAGAGCATTATTGTTGTTGACATTAGGAATTCCCACGATGTCTATACATTTTTCTCTTTCGCATTGCCGTAAACGATCAACTTCTCTCAGTAAGTAAGAGACTTTGTTTTTCTTCTTGTAATGCAGTTATTAACGAGAGAGTATGAGCATTTTCTGCTCTAACTGCAACAATTTCATTATATATTTTTTCCAGTGTTATTGTGTTCTGCTGGGGTTGTTGATTCTGTTTGACCGAAACAGGAGCCGGAACCGCTTGTATTTGTTGATGGGGAAATTCTTGTTGTTGTTTCTGTTTTTTTCTCAGTTCTTCAGTTGACAAAGTTTCGGGTGGCGAAAGTATTAATGGAGAATCGCGCACTAGTTGAGAAAATGATTGTTCACTTTGCTCTTTCATATGAGGGGGAGAGCGGAGAGAACACCTTCGAGAAGCGGAACAACTCTTACATCGGAAGCTGGTATTTGTTTTATTTAAATAGTCAATGTCAGCCGGCTTTATATTTACACAAATGCAATGATAATAATTTTTACAGCCAACACATAATATTTTCGGCTGATTACGCTCAACTTTGGCTTTGCAAACACAGGGCATTTTAACAATAATAAAATACAAAAAACAAAAAGAAAAAAAATTAAATTTTAAAAAATACTGTTGAAAAAACGGACGAGTAGAACAAAGTACGTATTAACCCCACGACGCATAAAGACCATGTTGTTGATAAAGGCGAGATTGAATATTTTCTTGGGATGGAAATTAAACGTGACTTAACCTCCAAAACAATAAGTATTTCCCAAAAACAATTTATTACGGAGCTATTGCGAAAACATAATTTTGCGGACGCAAGAAAGTGTTGTACACCAATCGACGCAGGTCTTAAGTTGAAAAAATGTCAAACTTGTGTGAATTGTAAAAAGGTAGACCTGAAGACATACCAGTCGTTAATTGGTTCGCTTATGTACCTGGGCATATCCACAAGGCCAGACATATTACATACAGTCTGCAAGTTAGCGCAGTTTAATACAGACCCCCACTTGGAGCATCTGGTATCAGGTACCTAAACCATACAAAAAACTTTAAGCTTATTTACAGGAAAACAGGTGAGCCATTGAAAGGGTATGCAGACGCTGCGCTGATTGGGCAGGCAGTTGCGATGATAGGCGATCATACACGTGCATAGTTTTTTACTTGGCTGGAGCAGCTGTAGTGTGGGAATCGCGTAAGCAGCAGTCGGAGGCACTAGGCAGCACAGAAGCCGAATACATGGCCCTATCATCGGCGGCTAAGGAAGTTGTGTATCTGAGGAGTCTTTTATCCGAGATGGGTCTTCGTCATTTCATAACCGGAGCAACACATTTATATGGCGACAACTTGAGTTCACATCAGTTGGTCAAAAATCCTGTATACCATGCAAGAAGCAAATATATAGACATACGGCTCCATCACATCAGAGAAATTTATCAAAAGAATATTATTGATTTGCGGTACGTGCCAAGTGAAGAAATGACTGCTGACATATTAACCAAAAACCTCCAAAAGAATAAGAATATGAAATTTTTAGAAATGCTAGGCTTAAAATAATCAGTTTGTAATACTATATTTTCACATAGGATTGAGGGAAGGTGTTGAATTATATAATAGATGGCAACCCTATGTCACACTTTGGAAATACATACATACATATATGAGTTACATATTAATTACTTTTGAATTACAATTTTTCGTTAAATTACATACACATTTATATTTCCTACTATATATACGACTGAATTGCAATTTATAACTCTCTTTTGTACATTATCTACTGTGTGAATTATACTTAGTCTAAGAATTGTTAAAGTTATCTTTTTATTTCCCTAACAGGAAGCCATTGCTACCTTGTTGTAGAGCAACGCGGAATCTACAATGCCACAATGAACAATGCCACTACTGACCTAGTCACTTCTGAGATAATTGAGGGAAACTCAGAAAAGAACAGTTTTTTAATATCTCGACAACCGTGAAGACTATTGAGAAGCCGTTGCTACCGTCTTGTAGAGCAACGCGGAATCTACAATACTACAATGTACAATGCTATGACTGACCTAGTCACTTCTGAGATGATAGAGGGAAACTCAAAAAAGGACAGTATCTCAATATCTCGACAACCGTCAAAACTATTGAGAAGCCATTGCTACCTTCTTGTAGAGCAACGGGGAATCTAAAATATTACAATGTACAGTGCCATGGCTGACCTAGTCTCTGCTGAGATATTCGAGAGAAACTCAGAAAAGCACAGTTTCTCAATATCTGGAAAAACGCCAAAACTATTAAGAAGCCGTTTCTACAGTCTTGTAAAGCAACGAGGAACAACACTGATTATCCTGGTTATCCTAGTCACTTCTGAGATAATTGAGGGAAACTCAGAAAAGAACAGTTTTTTAATATCTCGACAACCGTCAAGACTATTGAGAAGCCGTTGCTACCGTCTTGTAGAGCAATGCGGAATCTACAATACTACAATGTACAATGCCACGACTGACTTATTCACTTCACGATATCCGAGGGAAACTCAAAGAGGGACAGTTTCTCAATATCTCGACAACCGTCAAAACTATTGAGAAGCCATTGCTACCGTCTTGTAGGCCAACGCGGAATCTACAATACTACAATGTACAATGCCATGACTGATGCAGTCACTTCAAAGATATCCTAGGGAAACTCAGAAAAGGACAGTTTCTCAATATCTCGACAACCGTCAACATTTTTGCGAGGTCATTGCTACCTTCTTGTAGAGCAACGCGAAATCTACAATACTACAAAGTACAATGCCATGACTGACCTAGTCTCTTCTAAGATATCCGAGGGAAAATCAAAAAAGGACAGTTTCTCAATATCTCGACAACCGTCAAAACTATTGAGAAACCGTTGCTTCCGCTATGTAGAGCAACGCGGAATCTATTGTACAATACTACAATGTACAATGCCATGACTGACCTAGTCTCTTCTAAGATATCAGAGGGAAAATCAAAAAAGGACAGTTTCTCAATATCTCGACAACCGTCAAAACTATTGCGAAGCCATTGCTACCGTCTTGTAGGCCAACGCCGAATCTACAATACTACAATGTACAATGCCATGACTGACGTAGTCACTTCAAAGATATCCGAGGGAAACTCAGAAAAGGACAGTTTCTCAATATCTCGACAACCGTCAAGACTATTGAGAAACCGTTGCTTCCGCTATGTAGAGCAACGCGGAATCTATTGTACAATACTACAATGTACAATGCCATGACTGACCTAGTCTCTTCTGAGATAAACAAGGGAAACTCAGAAAAGCACAGTTTCTGAATATCTGGAAAAACGCCAAAACTGTTAAGAAGCCGTTTGTAGAGTCTTGTAAAGCAACGAGGAATCTACAACACTGATTATCCTGGTTGTCCTAGTCACTTCTGAGATAATTGAGGGAAACTCAGAAAAGAACAGTTTTTTAATATCTCGACAACCGTCAAGACTATTGAGAAGCCGTTGCTACCGTCTTGTAGAGCAATGCAGAATCTACAATACTACAATGTACAATGCCACGACTGACCTATTCACTTCTACGATATCCGAGGGAAACTCAGAAAAGGACAGTTTCTCAATATCTCCACAACCGTCAAAACTATTACGAAGCCGTTTCTACCGTCGTGTAGAGCAACGCGGAAATTAAAATAATACAATGTACAATGCCATTACTGACCTAGGCCCCTATTGCGAGTGTCGATCAGCGATCGACGATCGACATTTATCGATCATCGATCGTCGATTGCAGATGTTGGTATTGTGGATGTCGATTCTGATCGACCGTTGTCGATTTGACACTCGCTTGTTGTCGATCGCAAAATACTGATCGTTGCTTTCTGTTAGAGGAAAAGATCTTTTTTTTTGCTTACGAAATGAAGTAATTTTAATGAAAATAATGAATTTATGGAGTATTTATGAAATTCTAATCCAGGTGAAAGCAGGTTACGAACAAAAAAAACAAATAGAGCTCCTCGTTTCGTTCATGGAAGCAAATCCCTATATTGCTAAGGGAGTTTGTTTGAAAACACAAACAAAACGCAGATAGGAAAGATTAAGTACTCAACTTAGATGTTTATTTAGTTTATTTCTTTATTTATTTGTTTATCTAGTTTATTAAGTACTAAACTAGAATGACCTCGTGTACGTTTACGGGAAAAAAATGGGTGAAAATAAGAAAAACAAGTCCTGTTCGAATGATTTGGTGTATTGAATTTCTTTGATGAAATAAATAAACGACAGTCAAACAACTGTCAAAAAACGAAATATTCACAATATTCATGTTTTTACTCACAATATTGACGTAATTATTCACAATAGTCTACTTCTTCATCGATTGAGTTACACAATACCAAATCCGGAATCAATCGACGCAATCGACAATTGTCGAGTCGATCGCTGATCGACACTCGCAATCGGGGCCCTAGTCTCTTCTGAGGTAATCGAGGGAAACTCAGAAAAGCACAGTTTCTTTATATCTGGAAAAACGCCAAAACTATTAAGAAGGCGTACATTTGTACAGTCTTGTAAAGCACCGCGAAGTCTAAAACGCTGACTATCCTGGTTATCCTAGTCACTGCTGGGATAATCGTGGGAAACTCAGAAAAGAACAGTTTCTCAATATCTCGACAACCGTCAACATTTTTGCGGGGTCATTGCTACCTTCTTGTAGAGCAACGCGAAATTTACAATACTACAAAGTACAATGTCATGACTGACTTAGTCACTTCTGAGATGATAGAGGGAAACTCAAAAAAGGACAGTTTCTCAATATCTCGACAACCGTCAAAACTATTGAGAAGCCATTGCTACCGTCTTGTAGGCCAACGCGGAATGTACAATACTACAATGTACAATGCCATGACTGATCTAGTCACTTCAAAGCTATCCTAGGGAAACTCAGAAAAGGGCAGTTTCTCAATATATCGACAACCGTCAAAACTGTGACGTTGTAAGCCGTTGCTACCCCGCGGCAGAGCAACGCGAAATCTACAATACTAGGTACAATGTACAAAGCCATTACTGACCTAGTCACTTCTGAGATAAGCGAGGGAAACTCAAAAAAGGCCAGTTTCTCAATATCCCGGAAAACGTCAAAACTATTGAGAAGCCGTTGCTACCATCTTGTAGAGCAACGCGGAATCTACTATACTACAATGTACAATTCCATGGCTAATCTAGTCACTTCAAAGATATCCGAGGGAAACTCAGAAAAGGACAGTTTCTCTATATCTCGACAACCGTCAAAATTATTGCGAGGTCATTGCTACCTTCTTGTAGAGCAACGCGGAATCTAAAATATTACAATGTACAATGTCATTACTGACCTCGTCTCTTCTGGAATAATCCAGGGAAACGCTCAAAACTCTTTACTTATGCGATTCGTTTCGAAAATGGGGTATAAGATTGCATAGTTAATAAAAAAGGAACAACAATTTATTTACATACCAAAATTATTATTAATTCAATTCAAAATTAGATGTACAGTGAGTGTCATTAATATTCGGTTTTTCTTTACTCTCGAACGGAACACGAAAGAATTAGTTTTATATTTCGACTTTCGAGCTCTTTATTTGCTCTCCGCCATACTATTACCCTTCCATCTGACCCGAAGAGATTGTACTTGCTTTCGTCTGCAAATGTTACGTCTTACCACCAACTGGTATGTTCCTGAGCGAATTTTAATCGAATTCGTCTATTTTGCAAGCTAACAAATGGCTTTTTTCTGGCTACACGATCATTATGTCCATGTGCTTTAATAGTACGACGCACAGTTGATGCAGATATTTGCTTCCCACATTCAGTCAGAACTTCTTTCACAATTTTTGGTGCACTCAGACGAGGATTAACTTTAATTTTTCTGACAATCAAGCGTTCTTCTTTCTTCATTAACTTTTTCGGTTGACCCAATTGTTTCCTTGATTCGATTATGCCTTCAGTTTTGTATCTTCCAACAATATCACCCACAGTATTTGGCTTCATGTTTAAAATGTCAGCAATTTTTTTGTAATTTTCACCTTTTTTATAATGAAAAATAACAAGATTTCGTTCTTCTATAGTTGAATTTTTTCCTTTTCGGCCCATTGTGATTCTTTTTCAATAAAACTAAACGATCTTGAACTCAATGTAATTAAAAAGTATTCCAATAGTTAACTGAGTAGTTTACTAAAACAGATTCACTGAACAGATGAACCGTTATTCGGGAGAAATATCAAATTCAGGAAAGTAAAATGAAAACCGAATATTAATGGAGCGCTTACATTTCGGCCTTCTGCGATTACATCTGTTTTGGTTGATAATATATAATATATAAAATATGTATATATTTAAAAAAAAATTATGTTTTACAAAGTTGATATATACGTACATAGGTTATTAACGTTCTTCTTGTAATAAATTTAAAACTTCACGGTCGAATGATTTTCGATTTAATACAGATAATGATTGCATTAAAACTTATAACTGGATCTGATGAGATAAACAAACGATTAAAAACATCAGTTATATTATCAATTCTGGATGTTTTTCTGCTAAAATATTCCCTGTATGTTTTAAAGTCCTTGTTCCTGGCTTCTTGCGCCTCTTCGCTAAGCATGCCAATAGGCAATTAGGCGTTATTGACAATTTCAGGCCCATGAATAAGGATTTTGTGTACAGTTGGAGTCATTTGCGTCCATGGATATAAATCTACATACATATAAACAAGCAGTGTCTTGACAATAATTTTAAAATTTTTCTGTGTTGATATTAAAGCCGCTACATATGGCTTGTAGTATCATATAAAATCGTCTGATTAACTCTGGATTCACTCCTGTTATATGGGCAGACGCTTCATAATTTTGGAAAAATTTTCGGGCTGCATTTCCGTCATTACTGTTTCCAAAACCTGGCTTAGGTTAATCTATAAT
Organism: Merodon equestris; assembly: GCA_958301585.1. Taxonomy (NCBI): domain Eukaryota; kingdom Metazoa; phylum Arthropoda; class Insecta; order Diptera; family Syrphidae; genus Merodon; species Merodon equestris. The sequence goes on along the minus strand of OY284418.1, from coordinate 5,479,777 downwards.
GAGGGACATTTGGCTCTTGAACTCATTCTGCAGTCTAATTTTATTTTCTTCAACGATTAATTTATTTTCTTTTTTGACACGCCAAGAAGCTATCGGTAATTTGTACGCAAGATGCAATAATCATACAAAAGTTCTAATCCAAGAGTGTAACACAGAAATGCCAAATGACAAGTAATCACTTTGGATTTTTTTTTTGAAAAACTAACTTAAGATTGTTGAATTCTTTTGACGTTGCGCTACATAAATAACGTCTGAGTGTAGAATTTGTTTCAGTAAGAGAATTGCATATCTTTCCATCAACCATGGTAAATATGGGTTTGTGGCTGACTTTATATGAATATCCATTTAAATTAACTAATGAGCATATTAAATTTCATTATCAATTTTCTCTTTTTTTGTCCTTTACAAGTTCATTTGTTTCTTTTGCATATTCAAGACTAATGGGTCTACAAAATCTTGCTGAGGAATGTCTGGGGTTCTGCCATAAGACAACTGGTATTTCATTTGTTTTATTTAATACTAACTGTAAAGGTACTAGGGAAGTTAAAAACATATATTTATCATCGAAAAATTCAGAAATAAAGTTTTGCTTGTACTGCGTATGGCTGGAACTTCCACCAAACCCTCATTTTGAAATCAAAACAATCTCATCAGATGGATCAACAGAGCGCAATTCAAAAATATTTTTTTGGGAATTAAGTAAGCGATTTGCTGTGTGATCAAGATTCACTGATAGAAATATCATTAGATTAGCATAGTTTCTTTTCTGCCTGAATCATTTTATACGTTGGAAACAGATCTTTTGAAAAGTTTTGATGATTTCGTATTGCTTTCTTGACAGTTGAGCTTCAATGATCATTGAAAGTTCCCCTCGTGGTAACAATTTTTTAATTTTTGAATTAAAAGTTAAATCAAGGCAATCTTTTGCGTAAGTAGGTGTCTCTGAAATTTTTTTCAAAACTTCTGCTTCTTGATTTTTGCTTGAAGCTCTTAAAGACATCTGAGCAGCAAAAGTCAAAACATTTGCAGATACCTGAGAGCGTAAGCTAGCCGTTTTCCTACGTTTAGTTTGATCACTGCACTCTTCAAACTCTAACGTTCTTCTTCCCATCACACTTTTTCCAAGGAACAAATGACTTTTGGAACGCACAACTTTGTTCCAACCAGTATTTTTCATTGGCTAGAAGCCGTTCATTGTGCTTAGAATGCATTATCCACTTACTACGTAGTTGAGTCTTAAAGTTTCGAAGTTCTGTCTTAATTCGGTTGCTATTTTCCAAAGGGCAATTCGTTATTTCCCTAGCAAAGTCAACAAAGTGATCAAATTTTTGTTCGAAATGTTTGTCATTATTACTTATAAATTTATCTACTAAATCTTTATTTTTTATCAAAAGTTCTGAAGAAGAATATGAAAAAAAAAAGATTTTTTTTTCAACCACCTTACTTACCTACTTTTTTACACAATTAATTCGAAAAATCCAAATTGCAACAAAGGCTTTCACTACTAGCTTATGTTTCTACTTGAGTGAAATCTATACTGCAAAACTATGTACTCAGTTTCAAAAGCCTTTGTTGCAAATTGGAAAAAAAAAATATTTAAACATTTTATAAGGGTTTTTTTCATTTTTATTTTTTATTTCCGTGAATTTTATTTTGTATGTTGATAAAAAGACTTTTTCCTTATCTGCTGACCTTGATTTATTGTACACATTTTTATTTTTTTTTTTAATTCACTGTGAGTTATTTTTTTTCCGACGTTAAATTAACCGACTAGAACACAACAAATCTTCCTATTTACTGAAAATACAACTTTTACCGCTTGTTCTCTATTAGCCTACTACCTCTCTGACCTCGAAAGCGTTTCATATTGAAAGGCAATGATGTCAACATTACTGCAAAACTTTTCTTTCTTAAGAAACCGTTAATTTAAATTTTGCCTTTTGAGCACGTTCTCCATACAACCGACCCCAGTGTGCGACGGTTGAAATCGTAGCGACGGTTGAAATTGTAGTGACGGTTGGATTGTACACACGTGTTTGTGTGTAGAACAAAAATAGCATTGGTTCGTGTGCCAAAAAAATAGCATTGGTTCGTGTGTAGTGCAAAAATCGGAAACGAGTTGAACACCTGGTGTGCTCGGATTTATTGTGTGTGCGTGTGTACGGATAAACGATTGAACACCTGGTGTGTTCTGAGACTGGTGTTTGTGCGTGTGTGTTTACTTCGGCATTTGGTTTCGGTTGTCGGACTGGGTGAGCGTATCACTATATTTATTATACATAATTATATGTATACAATTGTATTTTATTATTATATAGCAGTATATTATTAGTTATTATTGTGCCCTGGGTGTCGGTCTTTAATATGACGCAACTTGGGCATGAGCCTATGACTGGCCTCACCTCGGATTTCGAGAGTGAGGCTATGGAATTAGCTAGGGAGGTACCCGTTCCCTCTGAGAGGTCGAAATACCTCAAGAGGCGAACTGGGGAAATGGTTCCCCCGCAAGAGGGTAAGAAAAAGAAGAAGAAGAATAGGGTAAGGGCTGGGTTGATGGAAGCGGCTGCTCCTGCCTCGACAGGTGAGGAGTCTTCCACGGAGGGAAGTGTCAACCGCAGCACGGTCAAGCGGAGGAAGGCCGAAGGGAGGCCTAAGTTGTCCTCGGGTCCTGAACCCCAGGCTGCAGTTTGCTCCCAAATATGGGATCCAAGGCTGTGATGGGCCCTCCGGCCCATCCGACTATACTTCCCCTGTCGGCGGGCGGCTTGCGGGAGGTGGTTGCCCTGGCTTCGGCAATTGTGCCGCCCCCTAAGCCCCTGCCGCGCATAAGGTTGGCCCTTTCTAAGGGAAAGGCCAGTAATAAGCTGACGTCACCGGCACCTTCAACCGTGCCCGCGGTAGTTCCGGTGCATAGGGTATCTGCCCCCAGGCCTGTCACACTAGCAAGTAACGGTTTGAGCCTCCACGGCGTTGTCGAGAAGTGCGCGGACATTAAGTTGGCCGTCGTCCGGTTGATCTCGGACTACCCTGAGGTTGGCGGCCGCATTGCGGAGCTGGCTGAGCGGTACGAGGCTCTCGTTCTGGATTTGTCCGGGACAAATGAGCGTCTGCGTGGGCGTCTTGACGCTAGTGCCGGCTGTGCCGCGGGTTCCGCCCAGGCTGCTCCCGTTGTGGTGGAAACACGGGTACAAAAGGGTGTCCCACAGATCAATGGGCGTCCCCCTTGGCGTCCCTGCTGCCGGGAGGCCTTCCTTTGCCCAAGTGGCAAGCTCCACGGCGGCATTGACCGGTTATGTTAGCAGAGTTGCTGCTCCGGCCGGTATTCCCATGAATACCATGAGGCCGGAGGAAACCTGGTCAGTGGTGGTGCGCGGCAAGCAGCACGAGACCACGAAAGAAATAAAGAAAAGAGTGGTTGAGGAGCTGGTCCCGGCTGCAAGGATCTGAGTTCACACTCTGCGACCTGGCAAGCAGGGTAGCGTGCTTATCCGCATGCCCTCAGCTGCCGAAAGAGATGCCTTGGCTGGGCATAAGAAGTTTGGGGAGGTCGGCCTGACGGCCGAATCCGCTAAACAGAGGGTGCTCATCCAAAGGGTTGAGAAATTAATCTCCCCTGAGGATTTTATAGTTGAGCTGAAGAAGCTCAACTTTAACAAGGCCCCTGGCTTTGATTTGGAGGGTGAGGTTCGGCTTCCGAACCCATGGAAGGTGGGCGACGGACGACTTAACGTCGTCCTCGAATGTTCCCCCAGGGTTGCTGAGCCTCTGCTCAAGCAGGGAAGGTGCGACATAAAGCACTTCTCATTCCCAGTGAAAGAAAAGTCCCCAGTTCAGTGGTGCAGCCGCTGTCTGGGGCTGGATCACCACGCGTCCAGATGCAGGCAGACGAAGGAAGTCTGCTGGCGCTGTGGGCAGTCCGGCCACCCGAAAAGGTATTGCCGAAACGCGATCCACAGTCGCGACTGCGACTTCAAGGGTGCCCCCGCTGGACATTACATGCTGAGCATGGACTGTCCAGTGTACGCTGCGGCAGTTGCCAGGGCTTCGGCCAGGCATTAGGTTGACTTCGCTTTAGTATAAAGTTCTTTCAGCAGAACTGTCAGGGCGCTTACTCTGTTACGGTCGATTTAGGCGTGCAAATTAGAAGCTCAGGGTGCAGCGTTGCTCTAGTCCAGGAGCCATACACCACCCACGGGCACATTAGGGGCTTGCCCGCTAGCATGCGGGCATTCCTGGATTCCAGATGCAACGCTTCAGTTGTTGTAAACGACGTAAACGTCGAATGCACAATGGTTGACTCCAGCAATTGCGGAGTCTGTGTGCACGTGGAAGGGACGTTTGGCAAAATATTCTTTGCCAGCGTTTACTGCAAGTTAAGCCAGGACATAGAGCCCTTCATTGAGTACATGGACAGGGTGCTGCTGCTTGCCGGTAACAGCCCCCTGTTCCTTGGTATCGACGCTAATGCGGTCTCTCCTGCGTGGTTCAGCAAGATGTCCGGACATACGTCCGAACATCGCAGCCGACAACGAGGGCAGCTGCTAAGCGATTGGATGACGGCCAAAAGCGTCTTCGTCCTAAACGAACCAAGCGAAGTATTCACCTTCGAGGTTGTTGGAGGTGGCAGGAGTGACATCGATGTCACTCTTGCTAATGAAGCTTCTATTAGGGCGTTTAGTATTGACTGGAAGGTCGAGGCTGGGGTTAGCGACCATCCAAGTGATAATCGACAGGGAGCAAAGCCCCACCCCGAGCCTGAATGTTAAAAGATGGTGCACGCGTGGTTCTGATTGGAACTCATACGGTGCTCATATTAATGCGGCGATCACATCTGTGTCGCTCCAGGAATATGAGTGCCATAGTTCTGATCAGAAAGTCGCTCACCTCACCGAATCCGTGTGGAGTGTCACGTGAGAGGAGTCGAAAGACGAATCGAAAAAGAGTGAAATGGTGGACACACGATCTTTGTGTGAAGCGGAGGACACAGAGGAAGCTAAGGAAACAATTCCAGAGAGGCCTAGTGTCCAATGCTAAAAACTTGCCTCAGCTAGGTATGGCCTACAGGCGGTGCCTGGCTGAGTACAAGCGCATGATCGTTGAACACAAGGAAGATGAATGGGAAAGGTTCATTCAAAGGCATAGGGACGATCCGTGGGGCCAGGTATACAGAATATGCAGGAATTCTAATAGGGATTCCAGCATAGGCTGTTTTAACAATGGCAGTTCCATAGTTTTCGGTTGGGCAAATAACGCTAGGATTCTGTTAGGAGAATCCTTTCCTAGGTCGGACGGTGTCGTGGTCTCCTCGGCGGGGGAACTACTGACACCGCCGCCGGTCGATAGGGAGGAATTAAGCACCGCGGTTTCGCTTCTCCGATCCAAGAGATCGCCTGGTCCTGACGGAATCACCGGAGAGATGGTTAAAACCATCTGGGAGGTGTGCCCCGAATACCTGGTGTCCTTGTATGGGGGATGCGTTAGCGAGGGCTATTTCCCGTCGAGCTGGAAGGAGGCTAAGGTCGTTGTTCTTCTGAAGTCTCCCGAGAAACCAAGGAGCAATCCGCGGTCCTATCGGGGCATCAGTCTGCTTCCGGTACTTGGAAAAGTACTGGAAAGGACAATGGTGGAAAGACTGCAGAATATCGTGACCGATACTTCCCCCTTTCAGTTCGGTTTCCGGAAAGGAAAGAGCGTTGAAGACGCATGGACTTTTGTTAAGTCCCACGTCAACGACGCGAACAACAGGTCCAAATATATCTTGGGTGTCTTTATTGATTTTAAAGGCGCCTTTGATTACTTGACCTGGGATAGGGTGCTAGCTAGGCTACAGGAACTAGGCTGCCGGGAAATTAGTCTCTGGAAGAGCTATTTCTCCGGTAGAAGAGCCTTTGTTTCAGATACACACGAATCGGTCAGTGTGACTGTCGAGCGTGGGTGTCCCCAGGGATCCATTTGCGGTCCATTTATATGGAACCTCTTGATAGATCCCCTGCTAGAAACGCTAAGCACACACGTTAAGTGTTGGTCATCCTCCTTGATGCTCAGTCCAGAGCTGAGCTGGAAAGGAAGGCTGAGCGGGTTCTCCCTGTCATCCACGACTGGGGCATAAGCGTGGGAGTAAGCGTATCCGAGGATAAGACTGTTTCTATGTTGCTTAAGGGCAATTTGGCAAGCAGTCGACATCCGACGATACGACTGTATGGCGTGAGCATCAGATATGTGACGGAAGTCAAGTATCTTGGTATCACAGTGGGTATGAGGATGAGGTTCATGTCTCATCTTCTGAACCTGGGTGACCGTATGTGTAGCATAGTTGGGCAGATCAGGCGAGTCGTTAGGGCGGATTGGGGCCTGAGTAGGCGGGCTGTTCGTACTATATACACCGGTCTCCTGTTTGCATGTACAACCTTTGGAGCATCGGTGTGGTATGATTCAGTCATGTCCGTAACAGGCCGTAACCGCGTACTGCAATGCCAGAGGAAAGCACTTCTAGCCTGTTTGCCTGTGTGCCGGACAGTTTCCACTGCCGCATTACAGGTCCTCCTGGGAGTCCCTCCTTTTGATCTGGAGATCATTAGAAGAGGTATTGCCTTCAAGGTAAAAAGGGGCTTGCAGTTAACCAGTAGAGACTGGTTATTTGGCATGCCAACGGAAGGGCTATCAGCCAGGGAGCGCAAGACCCTACTTGGTGGCTACGTTCTATCTGAGTGACAGACAAGATGGAACGAAGCCGAAACGGGTAGGGTCACATACCGCTTCCTGGAGGATGTCTCCTTCATGAGCAGGAATCCACAACTGAGTTTTGGTCTCAGTTTCGGTTTCCTCCTGACGGGACATGGATCCATGAATGCGTTTCTGCATAGGATGCGTCTCAGTCAGGAGGCCGGTTGTAGGTGTGGCTCTCCCTTCGAAGATTGGGTGCACGTTCTGTGCGTGTGCCCACTATACTCAGATCTTAGGGACTTAGCAGCAATGGGGGTTAGGTACGAGGGCGAAGTATGTGACGTGAGCGGTGTTTTCTCTGCTCCGTCACATATCGATAGGATGCGTTCCTTCACAAACTCGGTTTTCGCTAGGCGACGGGCTAGGAGGAACTAATTTTACCTCCTGCCCACATTACATTTCTATCCTTCCCATCTCAATTCCCCCATCCATTCGTTCCCCCTCCCTCTTCCTTCTTCCCTCCCTCTCTTCTAAATGGCTAGCAGTCCAGGGTGTAGGGCACCCCAACTGTCAGTAACCGTTTACGGCTGCGAGGCTCGACCGGAAGCCTAATTCTGGTACCACGGGAGACAGGAGCCCCCGGGACATTAAAGTCAGATATATAAATGACAGTCCCGGCCTGTCGTGTGGTAGGCCCCCTAGTGGGAGTATCGTGGTGGTTGTGGTTATTTGCTCTCATTGATATGAAGGTTAAGGTTGTGATATATTGTGCCCAGTGGGCCACTTTTCGTAAGCAGAACTAGCGCTGTGGGATGAACCAAACGTAATGTTGTCCAAATTAACATGCAGATACCATGAGAGTCGTTGGTTGCTTAAAACAGCAGGACGGTGGACATTCAATTCATAATCCGCTAAATAGTGTGTAATAGCTCACCTGCCGAAGAAACAAGCCCTTAAAATGGATGGCGCTTAAGTTGTATACCTATACATTTCCGCTAAAGTAGATGATTTATATTTAATTTCGATTGAATATGAATATTGAAACTTTAGTGAGTAGGAGGGTACAATGGTGTGCTTTGAAGTGTTTGGCGTGAGCCTGCACTGGTACAGATCTTGGTGGTAGTAGCAAATAATCGAATGAGACCTTGGAGGACTGAATTGGAGAAGGATTTCGTGTGAACAGTGGTTGATCACGAGTTAGTCGGTTCTAAGTTCAAGGCGAAAATCGAAAATGTTCAAGTTTTTTTTTTTAAAAGAAAAAAAAGGTGAAAAAATAATAATATTTAAATAAAAAACAAAATAAATAAAAACAGAAAAATTATTTTATTTGTTTTTTTAATTTTTATTATTGTTTTTTTTTTTATTTTTATTTTTTTAATTTTTTGGATTTTTTTTTTCTTTTTTTAAACTAATATACCTATACATTGTGTTGACACAATGTGATTTCTGCCCATTGCTCTGAATGTCAAAGTAAAGAAATTCAAGTAAGCGCGGGTAAACGGCGGGAGTAACTATGACTCTCTTGCCGACCGTCGAAGTGGCAAGACGTATTTTTAAAGCGCGGAAGATCTTAAAGGAAGTCGACACTGACGCAGAACTTCGGCCGCTGACCTTCGCGTGGCTGCACACCTTGTCGCGGTGCGAAGGCTCAGTAATTGTCAATGACTCTTGAGAATTCACTCTCCACGAAGGGACATGAATTCTCACTCCCTCCTTCCCTCAGTTCGATCTCATCTGCGATCGAGTAAGGTCGTGTTTCGTTTAAGCTCCGTGCGAATTTAAACAGAAAAAGGGTGTAAAAGGAAAAGGAAAAATAAAGGAAAAAAAAAAAAAAAAAAAAAAAACAAAAAGGAAAACACAGAGTCGTGGCGATTTCGTGTCGGCTGCTGTGATATTGTGATTACATTGTATATTGTGTGTGTGTTCTTCCCCAGTGTGCTTACTGGGTTGAATTGCTGTGCATAGTGTATACACTAGTGTGTGTGCGGAAAGTCGTTACGAAAAAAGGCGTTACGCTACCGTTGTCGGTATCGGGTGTTAGTGCGCGTCCTCTGCATTCGGCAGCTGGGCTATATCGGTCGTTATCGGTCGTTATAGTACCGTGCCGTCGTCGATCGTCTGCCGGCTGGTATCGTGTGCGTGTCTGCTGACGATTCAGGCAGTTGGTTGCTGTGCACATTGTGCATGGAAAAAGTCGTTACATTTTTACATTAAACATAGTGCGTGTCCGTGTACTCGGCATCTGGTCGGTTTCGGGTGTGATTGGTGTTAGTGCGCGCCTTTGTACTCGGCATCTGGTGTCAACTGCTTCAACTTCAGGACTTTCCGTCCTACCAGCTGGGTGAGAGTATCATCAAGATATATTATATTATATTGTGTTATATTGTACTATATTGTATTATATTGTATTATATTGGCATATTTTTCTGTTGTGTATACTGTGTTAGTGGTGTTGTTGCTGTGCCCTGTGGGGTGTTGAATGGCGCAACATAGGCAGGAACCAATGACCGGCCTCACGTCTGACTTTGAGAGTGAGGCGGGCGATTTGGCCAGGGAGGTAACCGTTCCCTCGGAGAGGTCTAAGTACCTCAAGAGGCGGACCGATGAGGTGACTCCCCTACAGGAGGAGAGGAAAGTTAAGAAGAAGAAGGGCGGGGCGGTTCGCCCAAAAAAATTGTTCCCGTGTCAACGGCTGAGGAGTCTGCTATGGACTCCGATGACACTTACCAAGGTAAGGGCAGGAAGGCCGAAAGGAGGCCTAGGTCACCCCGGGTAAAGAAGGGCAGCACAGTTTGTTTCCAAGGGAAAGGCCAGCAAGCTGACGCCATCGGCGTCTGCTAGCTCGCCTACGGTAGTGCCGGCGCAGAGGGTATCTGCCCCCAAGCCTGGTACACTGCCGAATGATGGCCTGAGCCTTCACGGCGTCATCGGCAAATGTGCCGAAATTAGGGCGGCCGTTGTAGGCCTAATTTCTGAGTGCCCGGAGTTCGGCGGCCGCATTGCGGAGCTGGCCGGGCGCTATGAGGCGCTTGTTTTGGGGCTGTCCGGAACGAACGAACTGCGTGGGCGTCTGGAGGCGGGTTCCAGTGGGACTGCGGCTTCCGCACATGCTGTTCCCAGCGTAGTAAAGACGCCCAATGGGCGACGGGGGGGCGTAGACGCGCCCTTTAAATCAATGGGCGTCCCCCTTGGGGTCCCTGCGGCGGGGAGGCCCTCGTTCGCGCAAGTGGCTAGTTCCACTGCGGTGAGAACTGGCCCCGTCAGCAGGGGTGCTGCCCCGGCTCGTATTCCCAGGAATACCATCAAGCCGGAGGAAACATGGTCGGTGGTAGTGCGCGGGAAGCAGCACGAGACCACCAAAGAAATTAGGAAAAGGGTCGTCGAGGAGCTGGTGCCGGCTGCAGGGATCAGAGTTCATACTCTGCGACCTGGCGGGCAGGGAAGCGTTCTTATTCGCATGCCCTCAGCAGCGGAAAGAGATGCCTTGGTTGCGCATAAGAAGCCTGGGGAGGTCGGCCTGACGGCTGAATCCGCCAAGAAAAGGGTGATTGTTCAGAGGGTTGAGAAGTTGATCTCCCCTGAGGATTTTAAAGTTGAGCTGAAGAAGCTCAACTTTAACAAGACCCCTGGCCTTGATTTGGAGGGTGAGGTTCGGCTTCCGAACCCATGGAAGGTGGGCGAAGGACGACTTAACGTCGTTCTTGAATGTTCCCCCAGGGTTGCTGAGCTTCTGCTCAAGTAGGCAAGGTACTACATAAAGCACTTCTCATTCCCGGTCAGGGAAAAGTCCCCAGTTCAGTATTGCAGCCGCTGTCTGGGACTTGATCACCACGCGGCAAGGTGCAGGCAGACGAAGGAAGTCTGCTGGCGCTGTGGTCAATCTGGCCACCGTAAAAGGGATTGCACAAACGCAATCCACTGTCGCGACTGCGACTTCAGGGGTGCCCCGGCAGGACATTACATGCTGGGCATGGACTGCCCCGTGTACGCTGCGGCAGTTGCCAGGGCTTCTGCCAGGCATTAGGTTATTTCTCCACTAGATGCAGATCTTCCAGCAGAATTGTCAGGGCGCTTATTCGGTTATGGTAGATCTAGGAGCAGAGATTAGAAGGTCAGGGTGCAGTGTTGCTCTGGTCCAGGAGCCATATACCACCCGTGGGCACATTAGGGGGTTGCCCGCTGGCATGCGGGTGTTCTTGGATAAAAGATGCAACGCTGCAGTTGTTGTAAACGACGTAAACGTTGAATGCACTCCAGCAATTGCGGAGTCTGTGTGCACGTGGAAGGGACGTTTGGCAAAATATTCTTTGCCAGCGTCTACTGCCAGTTTAGCCAGGACATAGAGCCCTTCATTGAGTACATGGACAGGGTGCTGTTGCTTGCCGGTAATAGCCCCCTGTTCCTTGGTATCGACGCAAATGCTGTTTCCCCCGCATGGTTTAGCAAGATGTCCGGACTTACGTCCGAGCATCGAAGCAGACAGCGGGGTGAACAGCTAAGCGACTGGGTGACGGCCAGAGACGTCTTCATCCTGAACGAACCGAGTGATGTATTCACCTTCGAGGTTGTTGGAGGTGGCAGGAGTGATATCGATGTCACTCTTGCTAATGAGGCGGCACTTAGGGCGTTTAGTTTTCACTGGAACGTCGAGGCGGGGGTAAGCGACCATAGTCTTATCCAAGTGATAATTGACGGGGAGCGGAGACCCGCCCCGAACCTTAATGTGAACAGATGGTGCACGCGGGGCTCTGATTGGGGCGCATACGGTGCTCATGTTAATGCGGCGATCACATCCGTGTCGCTGCGGGAATATGAGCGCCTTAGTTCCGATCAGAAGGTTGCTCACCTCACTGAGTCTGTTTGGAGTGTCAACAATGAGCTCTTTGAGAGGAGTCGAAAGACAAATCGAAGAAGGGTGAAATGGTGGACACACAATCTGAATGTGAAGCGAAGGGCACTCAGGATGCTGAGAGCTTGGCTCAGCTGGGAATGGCTTATAGGCAGTGCCTGGCTGAGTACAAGCGTATGATTGTCGAAACCAAGGAGAATCAGTGGAAAAGGTTTGTTCACACACATAGGGATGATCCTTGGGGCCAAGTGTACAGGATATGTAGGGGTTCCAATAGGGACTCCAGCATAGGCTCCCTGCACAACGGTGGCTCCATAGTTTATGGTTGGGCAGATAGTGTTAGGGTTCTGTTAGCGGAATTCTTTCCTAGGTCAGACGGTGTCGGGGTCTCCTCGGCTGAGGAACTACCTACGCCACCGCAGGTTGACCCGGACGAGATAAGCACCGCGGTCTCGCTTCTCCGATCCAGGAGATCGCCTGGGTGTGACGGAATCACCGGAGAGATGGTGAAAGCCATCTGGAAGGTGTGCCCCGAATACCTGGTGTCCCTGTATGGGGGGTGCGTTGGCGAGGGCTATTTTCCGTTGAGTTGGAAGGAGGCTAACGTCATTGTTCTTCCGAAGTCTCCCGAGAAACCAAGGAGCAATCCGCGGTCCTATCGTGGCATCAGTCTGCTTCCGGTACTTGGAAAAGTGCTGGAAAGGACTATGGTGGAAAGACTGCAGAACATTGTGACCAATTCTCCCTTTCAATTCGGTTTCCGGAAGGGTAAGAGTGTCGAAGACGCATGGGCGTACGTTAAGTCCCATGTTAACGATGCTAGCAATAGGTCCAATTATATCTTGGGTGTCTCTATTGATTTTAGAGGCGCCTTTGATTACCTGAGTTGGGATAGGGTCTTAGATAGGCTTTAAGAGCTGAGCTGCCGGGAAATGAGTCTCTGGAGGAGCTATTTCTCCGGTAGGAAAGCCTTTGTTTCGGGCGCGAACGAATCGGTCGGTGTGACTGTCGAACGTGGGTGCCCGCAGGGATCCATTTGCGGTCCATTTATATGGAACCTCATGATGGATCCCCTGCTAGAAACGCTAAGCACACACGTTAAGTGTTGTGCGTATGCAGACGACCTGCTCATCCTTCTTTAGGCTCAGTCCAGAGCTGAGCAGGAAAGGAAGGCTGAGCAGGTTCTCCCGGTCGTTCACGACTGGGGCATAAGCGTTGGAGTGAGTGTGTCTGAAGACAAGACTGTCCAGATGCTACTCAAGGGCAAATTGGCGAGCAGTCGACATCCGACGATTCGTATGAACGGGGTGAGTATCAGGTATGTGACGAAAGTCAAATACCTCGGTATCACGGTGGGTGAGAGGATGGGGTTCATGCCCCGTCCGCATGTGCGGTTTGGTCGAACAGGTTAGGCGTATTGTTCGGACAGATTGGGGCCTGAGCAGGAGAGCTGTTCGTACCATATACACCGGTCTCCTTGTTGCTTGTGCAACTTTTGGAGCATCGGTGTGGTATGAATCTGTTGCTTCGGTATCGGGCCGGATCCGCGTACTGCAATGCCAGAGGAAGGCACTTCTGGCCTGCCTGCCCGTGTGCCGGACAGTTTCCACGGCGGCATTGCAGGTACTTCTGGGAGTCCCCCCTCTTGATCTCGAGATCACAAAGAGGGGTATTGCCTTTAAGGTAAAAAAAAGGCTTGCGGTTAACCAGTAGCGACTGGTTATTTGATAGGTCATTGGAGGGACTGTCTGCTGGTGAGCGTAAAACCCTGCTTGGTGGCTGCGTTCTATCTGAGTGGCAAACCAGATGGAACGACGCCCCAACGGGTAGGGTTACATATCGCTTCCTGGAAGATGTCTCCTTCATGAGCCGAAACCCGGAACTGAGTTTTGGCCTCAGTTTCGGTTTTCTCCTGACGGGACATGGGTCCATGAATGCGTTTCTGCATAGGATGCGTCTCAGTCAGGAGGCCGGCTGTAGGTGTGGTTTTCCTTTAGAGGATTGGGTGCATGTTCTGTGCGTGTGCCCATTATATTCAGACCTTGGGGACTTAGCTGCTATGGGGGTTATTTACGAGGGCGAAGTATGTGACGTGAGCGGTGTCTTCACTGCGCCGTCACACATTGATAGGATGCGTTCTTACGCAAACACTGTGTTCGCTAGGCGGCGGGCTAGGAGGAATTAACCTACCTGCTGCCCCCATTCCATTATCCCACCTTCCCATCCCAATTCCCCTCCCATTCCTTCCCCTTCCTCACTCCCTTCATCTCCGTCTGCTTCCCCTTCCCTCCTTCCTCCAATTGGCTACCAGTCCAGGGTGTAGGGCACCCCCACTGGAGCAACCTTTACGGTTGCGAGGCTCGACCGAAAGCTTAATTCTAGTACCACGGGAGACAGGAGCCCCCGGGACACTAATGTCAGATATATGAATGACAGTCCCGGCCTGTCTTGAGGTAGGCCCACTTGTGGGAGTATCGTGGTGGTTGTGGTTGTCCCAAATCGCGGGAAATTTGTTGCTTGCAACAGGGTGCCGTGACCCTTAGATCGGAAGAGGTTTAGATAGGCCTCGCTCCTCGCCAAGGGGGAAGTTCATGTCTCGTGCACATGGCTTCGAACTGGTACGGACGATGACTTAATCCCTGTTAATAGAAGTCACGACGCTGGTTGACGTTTCAACCCCATGTGGGATGGCCCACCGTGAAATTAAGCCGACAAAGCAGGTGTTCACGTAAAACGCATAGCGGAATCCCTCCTTCCCCCATTCTGGTTTTGTCGGTCAACAAGACAAGTTGTGTTGGTCTCGCGCTTGCAGTGCGGGTGGGAAAAAAGTGGAATTATTCCATTGTGCGGTCTGTGTTGTGCGTATTTAAGGGTTGTTGCGGTTGCGCCGAAAAATATTGTTTTATTGCGGTATCCGACGCGAATCGTGGTTTTTCCCCGTAGTCCGATCGATCGTGGTTTTTCCCTATTTGTGTGTGCGTGACGCGTTCGAGGGTTTTCCCTAGTTGTGTGTACGTGACGCGATTGTGGGTTTTCCACCAGTGATTGTTGTGCGAGGGTTCAGGTCAGTTGACTAGATCCCGGAAATAGGAAGTAAAGGCCGAACATTGTGCTCTGTGCACTGGCCATAAAGCCTATAGAGTGTGTGGTGTTGTGGTGTGGAGTGACAGTGACAGTGACTGTGACTGTGATTGTGCGTGGATATTGGACTTCCGGTTCAATTGGAGTAACCGAATAGCGGGTGAGTTTGGGTAATTAGATTCTTTTATCCATATATTCACTTATATTCACTTATATTCCTTTCATTTTCAAATAAATTTAAGTAAATTGTCTCGGCTTGCTGAGCAAATGGCGGAAGCCATAAATATAAGTATGACTGGCCTCACTTCCGACATGGAGAGTGAGGCAGCTGAGACCACAAAGGTCGAGGTTCCCTCTGAGAGGTTGAAATACCTCAAGAGGCGAACGGAAGGAATGGCTCCCTCGCAAGAGGGAAGGAAAACCAAGAAAAAAAGGGTGAAATGTGCGTCACCCAAGCTGGTGGCTCCGGCCTCGACTGCCGATGAGTCCGCCATGGAGACGGAGGGTGAGAGTATCCCTACAAAAAGAAGTAAGGGTGATAAGAGGCGGAAATCGTCCTCGAGCCTTGAGCTGCAGACTCAGGCAGGTTGCTGTTCGCGGCCAACAACGGGCTCTAAGACCGTGATGGGTCCCCCGGCCCATCCGAGTATGGTTCCCCTGCCGGCGGGCAGCCTGCGGGAATTAGTTGCCCATGCGTCGGCGATCGTGCCGCCGCCTAAGCCCCTGCCGCGCATGAGGCCGGCTCTCACAGCCTCAGCAGTTAAAGTTACGGTGCAGAACTCCTCTGCACCTAAGCCTGGCACTTTGCCAAATTACGGCTTAAGCCTTCACGGCGTCATCGGCAAATGTGCCGAAATTAAGGCGGCCGTTGTAGGCCTAATTTCAGAGTGCCCAGAGTTTGGCGGCCGCATTGCGGAGCTGGCCGGGCGCTATGAGGAGCTTGTTCTGGGGTTATCCGGAACTAACGAGCGTCTGCGTGGGCGTCTGGAGGCGGGCTTAAATAGTGCCGTGGCTCCAACTCACGTCGCTCCCGTTTCGGGCAATGCACCCAACGGTGCACAAAAGGCCGAAGGCGCGCCCATCAAGTCCATGGGCGTTCCCCTTGGCGTTCCTGCGGCGGGGAGGCCTTCCTTCGCCCAAGTGGCTTCCACTGCGGCCATAACGGGTCCCGTAAGCATGGTTGCTGCCCCGGCTGGTGTTCCCAAGAATACCATCAAGCCGGAAGAAACATGGTCGGTGGTAGTGCGTGGAAAACAGGACGAGACCACCAAGGAAATTAAGAAGAGGGTTGTTGAGGAGCTGGTCCCGGCTGCAGGGATCAGAGTTCACACTCTGCGACTTGGCAGGCAGGGAAGCGTTCTTATCCGCATGCCCTCAGCTGCTGAACGAGCATAAGAAGCTTGGGGAGGTCGGCCTGACGGCTGAATCCTCCAAAAAAAGGGTGGTGGTGCAAAGGGTAGAGAAATTGATCTCCCCGAAGGACTTCCTTGTTGAGCTGAATAAGCTCAACTTGAACAAGGCCCCTGGCCTTGACTTTGAGAGTGAGGTTCGGCTCCCGAACCCGTGGAAAGTGGGCGATGGACGACTTAACGTCGTCCTCGAATGTTCCCCCAGGGTTGTTGAGCTTCTGCTCAAGCAGGGAAGGTGCTACATAAAGCACTTCTCATTCCCGGTTAAGTAAAAGTCCCCAGTTCAGTGGTGCAGCCGCTGTTTGGGACTTGATCACTATGCGGCTAGATGCAGGCAAACCAAAGAAGTCTGCTGGCGCTGTGGGCAATCTGGCCACCCGAAAAGGGAGTGCCCAAATGCTATCCACTGTCGCGACTGCGACTTCAAGGGTGCCCCCGCTGGACATTACATGCTAAGCATGGACTGTCCAGTGTACGCTGCGGCAATTGCCAGGGCCTCGGCCAGGCATTAGGGTAGTTTTTGCTTAGTATGAAGATCCTACAGCAGAATTGTCATTGCGCTTACTCCGTTACAGTCGATTTAGGCGTGCAAGTTAGAAGCTTAGGGTGCAGCGTTGCTCTGATCCAGGAGCCATATACCACCCGTGGGCACATTAGGGGGTTGCCCGCTGGCATGCGGGCATTCCTGGATTCCAGATGCAACGCTGCAGTTGTTGTAAACGACGTAAACGTCGAATGCACAATGGTTGACTCCAGCAATTGTGGAGTCTGTGTGCACGTGGAAGGGACGTATGGCAAAATATTCTTTGCCAGCGTTTACTGCAAGTTAAGCCAGGACATAGAGCCCTTCATTGAGTACATGGGCAGGGTGCTGCTGCTTGCCGGTAACAGCCCCCTGTTCCTTGGTATCGACGCTAATGCGGTCTCTCCTGTGTGGTTCAGCAAGATGTCCGGACATACGTCCGAACATCGCAGCCGACAACGAGGGGAGCTGCTAAGCGATTGGATGACGGCCAAAAGCGTCTTCGTCCTAAACGAACCAAGCGAAGTATTCACCTTCGAGGTTGTTGGAGGTGGCAGGAGTGACATCGATGTCACTCTTGCTAATGAAGCTTCTATTTGGGCGTTTAGTATTGACTGGAAGGTCGAGGCTGGGGTTAGCGACCATCCAAGTGATAATCGACAGGGAGCAAAGCCCCACCCCGAGCCTGAATGTTAAAAGATGGTGCACGCGTGGTTCTGATTGGAACTCATACGGTGCTCATATTAATGCGGCGATCACATCTGTGTCGCTCCAGGAATATGAGTGCCTTAGTTCTGATCAGAAAGTCGCTCACCTCACCGAATCCGTGTGGAGTGTCACGTGAGAGGAGTCGAAAGACGAATTGAAAAAGAGTGAAATGGTGGACACACGATCTTTGTGTGAAGCGGAGGACACAGAGGAAGCTAAGGAAACAATTCCAGAGAGGCCTAGTGTCCAATGCTAAAAACTTGCCTCAGCTGGGTATGGCCTACAGGCGGTGCCTGGCTGAGTACAAGCGCATGATCGTTGAACACAAGGGGAAGGTTCATTCAAAGGCATAGGGACGATCCGTGGGGCCAGGTATACAGAATATGCAGGAATTCTAATAGGGATTCCAGCATAGGCTGTTTTAACAATGGCAGTTCCATAGTTTTCGGTTGGGCAAATAACGCTAGGATTCTGTTAGGAGAATTCTTTCCTAGGTCGGACGGTGTCGTGGTCCCCTCGGCGGGGGAACTACTGACACCGCCGCCGGTCGATAGGGAGGAATTAAGCACCGCGGTTTCGCTTCTCCGATCCAAGAGATCGCCTGGTCCTGACGGAATCACCGGAGAGATGGTTAAAACCATCTGGAAGGTGTGCCCCGAATACCTGGTGTCCTTGTATGGGGGATGCGTTAGCGAGGGCTATTTCCCGTCGAGCTGGAAGGAGGCTAAGGTCGTTGTTCTTCTGAAGTCTCCCGAGAAACCAAGGAGCAATCCGCGGTCCTATCGGGGCATCAGTCTGCTTCCGGTACTTGGAAGTACTGGAAAGGACAATGGTGGAAAGACTGCAGAATATCGTGACCGATACTTCCCCCTTTCAGTTCGGTTTCCGGAAAGGAAAGAGCGTTGAAGACGCATGGACTTTTGTTAAGTCCCACGTCAACGACGCGAACAACAGGTCCAAATATATCTTGGGTGTCTTTATTGATTTTAAAGGCGCCTTTGATTACTTGACCTGGGATAGGGTGCTAGCTAGGCTACAGGAACTAGGCTGCCGGGAAATTAGTCTCTGGAAGAGCTATTTCTCCGGTAGAAGAGCCTTTGTTTCAGATACACACGAATCGGTCAGTGTGACTGTCGAGCGTGGGTGTCCCCAGGGATCCATTTGCGGTCCATTTATATGGAACCTCATGATAGATCCCCTGCTAGAAACGCTAAGCACACACGTTAAGTGTTGTGCATATGCTGACGACCTGGTCATCCTCCTTGATGCTCAGTCCAGAGCTGAGCTGGAAAGGAAGGCTGAGCGGGTTCTCCCTGTCATCCACGACTGGGGCATAAGCGTGGGAGTAAGCGTATCCGAGGATAAGACTGTTTCTATGTTGCTTAAGGGCAACTTGGCAAGCAGTCGACATCCGACGATACGACTGTATGGCGTGAGCATCAGATATGTGACGGAAGTCAAGTATCTTGGTATCACAGTGGGTATGAGGATGAGGTTCATGTCTCATCTTCTGAACCTGGGTGACCGTATGTGTAGCATAGTTGGGCAGATCAGGCGAGTCGTTAGGACGGATTGGGGCCTGAGTAGGCGGGCTGTTCGTACTATATACACCGGTCTCCTGTTTGCATGTACAACCTTTGGAGCATCGGTGTGGTATGATTCAGTCATGTCCGTAACAGGCCGTAACCGCGTACTGCAATGCCAGAGGAAAGCACTTCTAGCCTGTTTGCCTGTGTGCCGGACAGTTTCCACTGCCGCATTACAGGTCCTCCTGGGAGTCCCTCCTCTTGATCTGGAGATCATTAGAAGAGGTATTGCCTTCAAGGTAAAAAGGGGCTTGCAGTTAACCAGTAGAGACTGGTTATTTGGCATGCCAACGGAAGGGCTATCAGCCAGGGAGCGCAAGACCCTACTTGGTGGCTACGTTCTATCTGAATGGCAGACAAGATGGAACGAAGCCGAAACGGGTAGGGTCACATACCGCTTCCTGGAGGATGTCTCCTTCATGAGCAGGAATCCACAACTGAGTTTTGGTCTCAGTTTCGGTTTCCTCCTGACGGGACATGGATCCATGAATGCGTTTCTGCATAGGATGCGTCTCAGTCAGGAGGCCGGTTGTAGGTGTGGCTCTCCCTTCGAAGATTGGGTGCACGTTCTGTGCGTGTGCCCACTATACTCAGATCTTAGGGACTTAGCAGCAATGGGGGTTAGGTACGAGGGCGAAGTATGTGACGTGAGCGGTGTTTTCTCTGCTCCGTCACATATCGATAGGATGCGTTCCTTCACAAACTCGGTTTTCGCTAGGCGACGGGCTAGGAGGAACTAATTTTACCTCCTGCCAACATTACATTTCTGTCCTTCCCATCTCAATTCCCCCATCCATTCCTTCCCCCTCCCTCTTCCTTCTTCCCTCCCTCTCTTCTAAATGGCTAGCAGTCCAGGGTGTAGGGCACCCCAACTGTCAGTAACCGTTTACGGCTGCGAGGCTCGACCGGAAGCCTAATTCTGGTACCACGGGAGACAGGAGCCCCCGGGACATTAAAGTCAGATATATAAATGACAGTCCCGGCCTGTCGTGCGGTAGGCCCCCTAGTGGGAGTATCGTGGTGGTTGTGGTTATTTGCTCTCATTGATATGAAGGTTAAGGTTGTGATATATTGTGCCCAGTGGGCCACTTTTCGTAAGCAGAACTAGCGCTGTGGGATGAACCAAACGTAATGTTGCCCAAATTAACATGCAGATACCATGAGAGTCGTTGGTTGCTTAAAACAGCAGGACGGTGGACATTCAATTCATAATCCGCTAAATAGTGTGTAATAGCTCACCTGCCGAAGAAACAAGCCCTTAAAATGGATGGCGCTTAAGTTGTATACCTATACATTTCCGCTAAAGTAGATGATTTATATTTAATTTCGATTGAATATGAATATTGAAACTTTAGTGAGTAGGAGGGTACAATGGTGTGCTTTGAAGTGTTTGTCGTGAGCCTGCACTGGTACAGATCTTGGTGGTAGTAGCAAATAATCGAATGAGACCTTGGAGGACTGAATTGGAGAAGGATTTCGTGTGAACAGTGGTTGATCACGAGTTAGTCGGTTCTAAGTTCAAGGCGAAAATCGAAAATGTTCAAGTTTTTTTTTTTAAAGAAAAAAAAAGGTGAAAAAATAATAATATTTAAATAAAAAACAAAATAAATAAAAACAGAAAAATTATTTTATTTGTTTTTTTAATTTTTATTATTGTTTTTTTTTTTATTTTTATTTTTTTAATTTTTTGGATTTTTTTTTCTTTTTTTAAACTAATATACCTATACATTGTGTTGACACAATGTGATTTCTGCCCATTGCTCTGAATGTCAAAGTAAAGAAATTCAAGTAAGCGCGGGTAAACGGCGGGAGTAACTATGACTCTCTTGCCGACCGTCGAAGTGGCAAGACGTATTTTTAAAGCGCGGAAGATCTTAAAGGAAGTCGACACTGACGCAGAACTTCGGCCGCTGACCTTCGCGTGGCTGCACACCTTGTCGCGGTGCGAAGGCTCAGTAATTGTCAATGACTCTTGAGAATTCACTCTCCACGAAGGGACATGAATTCTCACTCCCTCCTTCCCCTACGCCCTCTGGGTCACACCGGGTCGCATCCTCAATATGCGGCTCACGTACCTGGGGGGCAACATTAAAGGACCAAATGGTGCATGGTCTACATAGCCAAATAGCTGTAATCAGCTATTTGGCTAACATAAGGCTCCCAGTTAGGGGATAGGGAAACCCTTGCTGGGAGTAACGGCTCGACCGGAGGCCTAATTCCGGGACCACGGGAGGCAGGTAGCCCCCAGGACAGTAATGTCCTGGCCTGTCCTTGCGGTTGGCCCCCTAGTGGGAGTATCGTGGGGGCTGTGGTTATCCCAAATGCGGGAAACAACGGACGATAAAACTGGTGGAACATTAGTGGAAACACTAATGGTAACATTGGTGGAAGTCCGGAGGTGGTCGTCCTCAAAACGGCAAGAGGTTTTAGTTAGGCCTCGCCTCGTACCAAGGGGGAGCCATGTCCCTATGCATGGATTCAATTTGGTACTTATTTACACAGGTCTGTGAATAAGGACGTCGGTTGTCGTCCAAATCAACCCCATGTGGGGTGGCCCACCGTGGAATTAAGCCGACAAGGCAGGTGTCCACGTTAAAGGAATTGACGGAATCCCTCCTTCCCCATTCCGGTTTTGTCAGTCGACACAGACGGTTGTTCTTGGTCTCGCGCTCTGCTGTGCGGGTGTATAAAATCGTAATTTTGTGCCATTTTAAGGGTTGTTTTGCGGTTGCCTAGTTGCGAAATACATTTTGTGCCATTTTAAGGGTTGTTTTTGCGATTCTAGCAATACAGTGTTTATTGCGGTATCGGGTGATCGGTTGTTTCCGTTGCCTTGTTGAGGGTGGTTTCGCGGTTGCGCTCGGCAATATAGTTTTATTGCGGTTCGTTGCGATCGGTTGTTTCCGTTTGAGGGTGGTTTCGCGGTTGTGCTGGACGATATATTTTATTGCGGTATCGTGCGATCGGTTTCAACGTTTTATTGCGGGTCGTTGTGCGGGTGCGCGAAGCAATAAACTGCTTCCTGTATACGTGCTCGACGCGATTGGGATTTTTCCCAACTGTGTGTTACAGTGCCGCGATCTTGGGTTTTTCCAGCGGTTGTGTTGTGCGACGCGATTTTGGGATCTCCCAGTGTGTGTGTTGTGTGACGCGAGGGTGGGTTTTTCCCATTGAGTGTGTGCTGTGACCGAGTGGAATTGATAGGAATTAAAGGCCGAACATTGTGCTCTGTGCACTGGCCGTAAAGCCTATTGGGTGTTGTGTGTGTAAGTGGGTGTGCCGTAGCTTCCTGTTGACGGAATAACCCAGGAAAGGGTGAGTCATTGCCAGTTTTTCAAATATATTTCATTGTCATTATCATATATCACATATAATATCATATATTATAAATTAGATAATTGTTATATATTTGTTGGCATCTGGTAGATGGCGGAAGCCGTAAACGTGCCTATGGCTGGCCTCACCTCGGAGTTCGAGAGTGAGGCTGAAGTAGGCTTGAGCGTGTCCGTTCCCTCGGAGAGGTCCAAGTACCTCAAGAGGCGGACGGAGGATATGGCTCCCTCGCAAGAGGGTAGGAAGATAAAAAAGAAGAGGAGGGTGAAGTGTCCGTCACCCAAATCGGTTGTTCCTGCCTCGACGGCTGAGGAATCAGCTGCCGATACTGAGGTTGAAATCCCTCTAAAAAAGAGCAAGGGCGAAAAGAGGCGGAAATCGGCCTCGAGCCTTGAGTCTCAGACTCAGGCAGGCTGCTGTCCGCTGCCAACAACGGGCTCTAAGACCGTGATGGGTCCCCCGGCCCATCCGAGTATGGTTCCCCTGCCGGCTGGCAGCCTGCGGGACATAGTTGCCCATGCGTCGGCGATCGTGCCGCTGCCCAAGCCCTTGCCGCGCGTGAGGCCGGCTCTCGCAGCCTCAGCTGCTTCAGCTTCTGCTTCTGCTTCTGCTTCTGCTTCTGCTTCTGCTTCTGCTTCTGCTTCTGCTTCTGCTTCTGCTTCAGCCTCAGCTGCTGCTCCTAAAGTTCCGGTGCAGAAATCTTCTGCAGCTAAGCCTGGCACATTGCCAAATGACGGCTTGAGCCTGAACGGCGTCATCAGCCAATGCGCTGATATAAAGGTGGCCGTTGTAGGCCTAATTTCAGAGTGCCCGTAGTTTGGCGGCCGCATTGCGGAGCTGGCCGGGCGCTACGAGGCTCTGGTTCTGGGGTTGTCCGGAACCAATGAGCGTCTGCGTGGGCGTCTGGAGGCGTGTTCAAACGGGACCGCGGTTTCCGCCCATGCTGTTCCCGGCGTGGCAAAGACGCCCAACGCACTACCAAGGGGCATAGATGCGCCCATTAAATCCATGGGCGTCCCCCTTGGTGTCCCTGCGGCGGGAAGGCCCTCCTTCGCCCAAGTGGCTTCCACTGCGGCAATAACGGGCCCCGTCAGCAGGGTTGCTGCCCCGGCTGGTATTCCCAGGAATACCATTAAGCCGGAAGAAACATGGTCGGTGGTTGTGCGCGGAAAGCAGCACGAGACCACCAAGGTGATTAAAAAGAGGGTTGTCGAGGAACTGGTCCCTGCGGCAGGGATCAGAGTCCATACTCTGAAAGCTGGCAGGCAGGGCAGCGTGCTTATCCGCATGCCCTCAGCTGCTGAGAGGGATGCTCTTGCCGGGCATGTGAAACTCGGGGAGGTCGGCCTGACGGCTGAATCCGCTAAGCAAAGGGTCCTCATCCAAAGGGTTGAGAAGTTAATCTCCCCTGAGGATTTTAAGGCTGAGCTGAAAAAACTCAACCTTAACAAGGCCCCTGGCCTTGACTTGGACAGTGAGGTTCGGCTCCCGAACCCGTGGAAGGTGGGCGAAGGACGACTTAACGTCGTCCTTGAATGTTCCCCCAGGGTTGCGGAGCTCCTGCTGAAACAGGGGAGGTGCTATATCAAGCACTTCTCGTTTCCCGTTAAGGAGAAGTGCCCTGTGCAGTGGTGCAGCCGCTGTATGGGGCTGGATCACCACGCGTCGAGATGCAGGCAGACGAAAGAGGTCTGCTGGCGCTGTGGGCAATCCGGCCATCCAAAAAGGGATTGCCCTAACGCAATCCATTGTCGCGACTGCGACTTCAAGGGTGCCCCCGCTGGACATTACATGCTGAGCATGGACTGTCCAGTGTACGCTGCGGCAGTTGCCAGGGCTTCGGCCAGGCATTAGGGTATTTTCGCTCAGTATGAAGATTCTACAGCAGAATTGTCAGGGCGCTTATTCCGTTACGGTCGATTTAGGTGTTCAAATTAGAAGCTTAGGGTGCAGCGTTGCTCTGATCCAGGAGCCATACACCACCCGTGGGCACATTAGGGGGTTGCCCGCTGGCATGCGGGTGTTCCTGGATTCCAGATGCAACGCTGCAGTTGTTGTAAACGACGTAAACGTCGAGTGCACACTGGTGAACTCCAGCAATTGCGGAGTCTGTGTGCACGTGGAAGGGACGTTTGGCAAAATATTCTTTGCCAGCGTCTACTGCAAGTTTAGCCAGGATATAGAGCCCTTCATTGAGTACATGGACGGGGTGCTGCTGCTTGCCGGTAACAGCCCCCTGTTCCTTGGTATCGACGCTAATGCGGTCTCCCCTGCGTGGTTCAGCAAGATGTCCGGACATACGTCCGAACATCGCAGCCGACAACGAGGGGAGCTGCTAAGCGATTGGATGACGGCCAAAAGCGCCTTCGTCCTAAACGAACCAAGTGAAGTATTCACCTTCGAGGTTGTTGGAGGTGGCAGGAGTGACATCGATGTCACTCTTGCTAATGAAGCTTCTATTAGGGCGTTTAGCATTGACTGGAAGGTCGAGGCTGGGGTTAGCGACCATAGTCTTATCCAAGTGATAATCGACAGGGAGCAAAGCCCCACCCCGAGCCTGAATGTCAAAAGATGGTGCACGCGTGGTTCTGATTGGAACTTATACGGTGCTCATATTAATGCGGCGGTCACATCTGTGTCGCTCCAGGAATATGAGTGCCTTAGTTCCGATCAGAAAGTCGCTCACCTCACCGAATCCATGTGGAGTGTCAACGATGAGCTCTTTGAGAGGAGTCGAAAGACGAATCGAAAAAGAGTGAAATGGTGGACACACGATCTCAGCGTGAAGCGAAGGACACTCAGGAAGCTAAGGAAGAAATTCCAGAGAGGCCGAGTGTCCAATGCCGAAAACTTGCCTCAGCTGGGTATGGCCTACAGGCGGTGCCTGGCTGAGTACAAGCGCATGATCGTCGAACACAAGGAGAATGAATGGAGAAGGTTCATTCAAAGGAATAGGGACGATCCGTGGGGCCAGATATACAGAATATGCAGGAATTCTAACAGGGATTCCAGCATAGGCTGTTTTAACAATGGCAGTTCGATAGTTTTCGGTTGGGCAGATAACGCTAGGATTTTGTTAGGAGAATTCTTTCCTAGGTCGGACGATGTCGTGATCTCCTCGGCGGGGGAATCACCGACACCACCGCCGGTCGACAGGGATGAATTAAGCACCGCGGTTTCGCTTCTCCGATCCAAGAGATCGCCTGGTCGTGACGGAATCACCGGAGAGATGGTTAAAACCATCTGGAAGGTGTGCCCCGAATACCTGGTGTCCTTGTATGGGGGATGCGTTAGCGAGGGCTATTTCCCGTCGAGCTGGAAGGAGGCTAAGGTCGTTGTTCTTCTGAAGTCTCCCGAGAAACCAAGGAGCAATCCGCGGTCCTATCGGGGCATCAGTCTGCTTCCGGTACTTGGAAAAGTACTGGAAAGGACAATGGTGGAGAGACTTCAGAATATCGTGACCGATACTTCCCCCTTTCAGTTCGGTTTCCGGAAAGGAAAGAGCGTTGAAGACGCATGGACTTTTGTTAAGTCCCACGTCAACGACGCGAACAACAGGTCCAAGTATATCTTGGGCGTCTTTATTGATTTTAAAGGCGCCTTTGATTACTTGACCTGGGATAGGGTGCTAGCTAGGCTACAGGAACTAGGCTGCCGGGAAATTAGTCTCTGGAAGAGCTATTTCTCCGGTAGAAGAGCCTTTGTTTCAAATTCGCACGAATCGGTCAGTGTGACTGTCGAGCGTGGGTGTCCGCAGGGATCCATTTGCGGTCCATATATATGGAACCTTATGATGGATCCCCTGCTAGACACGCTAAGCACACGCGTTAAGTGTTGTGCATATGCTGACGACCTGCTCATCCTCCTTGATGCTCAGTCCAGAGCTGAGCTGGAAAGGAAGGCTGAGCAGGTTCTCCCTGTCGTCCACGACTGGGGCATAAGCGTGGGAGTAAGCGTATCCGAGGATAAGACTGTTTCTATGTTGCTTAAGGGCAACTTAGCAAGCAGTCGACATCCGACGATACGACTGAATGGCGTGAGCATCAGATACGTGACGGAAGTCAAGTATCTTGGTATCACAGTGGGTGAGAGGATGAGGTTCATGCCTCATCTTCTCAACCTGGGTGATCGTATGTGTAGCATAGTCGGGCAGATTAGGCGAATCGTTAGGACGGATTGGGGCCTGAGTAGGCGGGCTGTTCGTACTATATACACCGGTCTCCTGGTTGCATGTACAACCTTTGGAGCATCGGTGTGGTATGATTCAGTCATGTCCGTAACAGGCCGTAACCGCGTACTGCAATGCCAGAGGAAAGCACTTCTAGCCTGTTTGCCTGTGTGCCGGACAGTTTCCACTGCCGCATTACAGGTCCTCCTGGGAGTCCCTCCTCTTGATCTGGAGATCATTAGAAGAGGTATTGCCTTCAAGGTAAAAAGGGGCTTGCAGTTAACCAGTAGAGACTGGTTATTTGGCATGCCAACGGAAGGGCTATCAGCCAGGGAGCGCAAGACCCTACTTGGTGGCTACGTTCTATCTGAATGGCAGACAAGATGGAACGAAGCCGAAACGGGTAGGGTCACATACCGCTTCCTGGAGGATGTCTCCTTCATGAGCAGGAATCCACAACTGAGTTTTGGTCTCAGTTTCGGTTTCCTCCTGACGGGACATGGATCCATGAATGCGTTTCTGCATAGGATGCGTCTCAGTCAGGAGGCCGGTTGTAGGTGTGGCTCTCCCTTCGAAGATTGGGTGCACGTTCTGTGCGTGTGCCCACTATACTCAGATCTTAGGGACTTAGCAGCAATGGGGGTTAGGTACGAGGGCGAAGTATGTGACGTGAGCGGTGTTTTCTCTGCTCCGTCACATATCGATAGGATGTGTTCCTTCACAAACTCGGTTTTCGCTAGGCGACGGGCTAGGAGGAACTAATTTTACCTCCTGCCAACATTACATTTCTATCCTTCCCATCTCAATTCCCCCATCCATTCCTTCCCCCTCCCTCTTCCTTCTTCCCTCCCTCTCTTCTAAATGGCTAGCAGTCCAGGGTGTAGGGCACCCCAACTGTCAGTAACCGTTTACGGCTGCGAGGCTCGACCGGAAGCCTAATTCTGGTACCACGGGAGACAGGAGCCCCCGGGACATTAAAGTCAGATATATAAATGACAGTCCCGGCCTGTCGTGCGGTAGGCCCCCTAGTGGGAGTATCGTGGTGGTTGTGGTTATTTGCTCTCATTGATATGAAGGTTAAGGTTGTGATATATTGTGCCCAGTGGGCCACTTTTCGTAAGCAGAACTAGCGCTGTGGGATGAACCAAACGTAATGTTGCCCAAATTAACATGCAGATACCATGAGAGTCGTTGGTTGCTTAAAACAGCAGGACGGTGGACATTCAATTCATAATCCGCTAAATAGTGTGTAATAGCTCACCTGCCGAAGAAACAAGCCCTTAAAATGGATGGCGCTTAAGTTGTATACCTATACATTTCCGCTAAAGTAGATGATTTATATTTAATTTCGATTGAATATGAATATTGAAACTTTAGTGAGTAGGAGGGTACAATGGTGTGCTTTGAAGTGTTTGTCGTGAGCCTGCACTGGTACAGATCTTGGTGGTAGTAGCAAATAATCGAATGAGACCTTGGAGGACTGAATTGGAGAAGGATTTCGTGTGAACAGTGGTTGATCACGAGTTAGTCGGTTCTAAGTTCAAGGCGAAAATCGAAAATGTTCAAGTTTTTTTTTTTAAAGAAAAAAAAAGGTGAAAAAATAATAATATTTAAATAAAAAACAAAATAAATAAAAACAGAAAAATTATTTTATTTGTTTTTTTAATTTTTATTATTGTTTTTTTTTTTATTTTTATTTTTTTAATTTTTTG
Source organism: Merodon equestris (assembly GCA_958301585.1). Taxonomy (NCBI): domain Eukaryota; kingdom Metazoa; phylum Arthropoda; class Insecta; order Diptera; family Syrphidae; genus Merodon; species Merodon equestris. The sequence goes on along the minus strand of OY284418.1, from coordinate 5,451,745 downwards.
GATTTTTTTTTCTTTTTTTAAACTAATATACCTATACATTGTGTTGACACAATGTGATTTCTGCCCATTGCTCTGAATGTCAAAGTAAAGAAATTCAAGTAAGCGCGGGTAAACGGCGGGAGTAACTATGACTCTCTTGCCGACCGTCGAAGTGGCAAGACGTATTTTTAAAGCGCGGAAGATCTTAAAGGAAGTCGACACTGACGCAGAACTTCGGCCGCTGACCTTCGCGTGGCTGCACACCTTGTCGCGGTGCGAAGGCTCAGTAATTGTCAATGACTCTTGAGAATTCACTCTCCACGAAGGGACATGAATTCTCACTCCCTCCTTCCCCTACGCCCTCTGGGTCACACCGGGTCGCATCCTCAATATGCGGCTCACGTACCTGGGGGGCAACATTAAAGGACCAAATGGTGCATGGTCTACATAGCCAAATAGCTGTAATCAGCTATTTGGCTAACATAAGGCTCCCAGTTAGGGGATAGGGAAACCCTTGCTGGGAGTAACGGCTCGACCGGAGGCCTAATTCCGGGACCACGGGAGGCAGGTAGCCCCCAGGACAGTAATGTCCTGGCCTGTCCTTGCGGTTGGCCCCCTAGTGGGAGTATCGTGGGGGCTGTGGTTATCCCAAATGCGGGAAACAACGGACGATAAAACTGGTGGAACATTAGTGGAAACACTAATGGTAACATTGGTGGAAGTCCGGAGGTGGTCGTCCTCAAAACGGCAAGAGGTTTTAGTTAGGCCTCGCCTCGTACCAAGGGGGAGCCATGTCCCTATGCATGGATTCAATTTGGTACTTATTTACACAGGTCTGTGAATAAGGACGTCGGTTGTCGTCCAAATCAACCCCATGTGGGGTGGCCCACCGTGGAATTAAGCCGACAAGGCAGGTGTACACGTTAAATGGAATTGACGGAATCCCTCCTTCCCCTCAGTTCGATCTCATCCGTGATCGAATAAGGTTGTGCTTCTGTGAGCTCCTGTGGAAATAAGGAACTTAAAAGCGAATTAAGGGTGTAAAGGAAAAAATAAGGCAAAAACAAATAATAAGGAAATACAGAGTCGTGGCGAGTTGTGTCGGCTTGTGTATTATACATTGTGTATTGTGCGTTGTGTTCTTCCCTAGTGTGCTTACTGGGTTGAACTGAGTTTTATAGTGGATACACTAGTGTGTGTGCGGAGAAAAATCGTTACAAAAAAGGCGTTACGCTACCGTTCGTCGGTATCGGTTTCAGTGCGCGTCCTCTGCATTCGGCAGCTGGGCTATATCGGTCGTTATCGGCCGTTATTGTACCGTACCGTCGTGTGTGCGTCTGCTGACGATTCAGGCAGCTGGTTCTGTGCACATTGTGCATTGAGAAAAAAAAGTCGTTACATTTTACTTTCTATAGTTCGTGTTTGTGTACTCGGCATCTGGTCGGTTTCGGGTTGTGAGTGATTGGTGTTAGTGCGCGCCTTTACTCGGCATCTGGTGGCAACTGGCGTCATTTTCAGGACTTTCTGTCCTACCAGCTGGGTGAGAGTATCACCCTTTTACCTTTTATATTTTATATTGTACTATATTTTATTGCATTATATTGGTATATTGGCATATTTTTCGGTTATATTTTGTATTTGTGTGTGGTTGCTGTGCCCTGTTGAATGGCGCAACGGAGGATTGTGCAAATGACTGGCCTCACGTCAGATTTTGACAGTGAGGCTGGTGAGCATACTAGGGCGGTTCCCGCGCCATCTGAGAGGTCGAAATTCCTCAAGAGGCGTACGGACGAGGAAATGCCGGTCCAAGATGGCATCAAAAAGAAGAATAGGAGAAGAAATAAGACGAGGGCTGGACCAGCTGATGCAGCTGCCCTTGCCTCTACAGGTGAGGAGTCCTCCGCCGAGGCTGGCTCGAGAGGCATTAGGGTCAAGAGGAGGAAGGCCGAGGTGAGGCCCGAGTTGTCCCCGGGTCCTGTACCCCAGATCCGGGCCCGCAGTTTGGTCCCAAACATGTGACCCAAGGCGGTGATGGGCCCCCCGGCCCAGCAGACTATACGTCCCCTGTCGGCGGGCGGTTTGAGGAAGGTGGTTGCCGTGGCTTCGGCAAATGTGCCGGGAAAAATGAGCGTCTGCGCGGGCGTCTGGAGGCGGGTTCCAACGGGACCGCGGCTTCCACCCACGCTGCTCTCGGCGTGGGAAAGACGCCCAATGGGCGACGAGGGGGCGTGGGCGCGCCCATCAAATCAATGGGCGTCCCCTTTGGGGTCCCTGTGGCGGGGAGGCCTTCTTTCGCGCAAGTGGCCAGTTCCACTGCGGCCATAACAGGCCCCGTCAGCAGGGTTGCTGCCCCGGCTGGTATTCCCAGGAACACCATCAAGCCGGAGGAAACATGGTCGGTGGTAGTGCGCGGGAAGCAGCACGAGACCACCAAAGAAATTAAGAAAAGGGTCGTCGAGGAGCTGGTGCCGGCTGCAGGGATCAGAGTTCACACTCTGCGACCTGGCGGGAAGGGAAGCGTTCTTATTCGCATGCCCTCAGCAGCGGAAAGAGATGCCTTGGCTGGGCATAAGAAGCTTGGGGAGGTCGGCCTGACGGCTGAATCCGCCAAGAAAAGGGTGATTGTTCAGAGGGTTGAGAAGTTGATCTCCCCTGAGGATTTTAAAGTTGAGCTGAAGAAGCTCAACTTTAACAAGACCCCTGGCCTTGATTTGGAGGGTGAGGTTCGGCTACCGAACCCATGGAAGGTGGGCGAAGGACGACTTAACGTCGTCCTTAAATGTTCCCCCAGGGTTGCTGAGCTTCTGCTCAAGCAGGGAAGGTGCTACATAAAGCACTTCTCATTCCCGGTCAGGGAAAAGTCCCCAGTTCAGTGGTGCAGCCGCTGTCTGGGACTTGATCACCACGCGGCTAGGTCCAGGCAGACTAGAGAAGTCTGCTGGCGCTGTGGGCAATCAGGCCACCCGAAAAGGGAGTGCCCAAACCCAATTCACTGTCGCGACTGCGACTTCAGGGGTGCCCCGGCCGGACACTACATGCTAGGCATGGACTGTCCAGTTTACGCTGCGGCAGTTGCCAGGGCTTCGGCCAGGCATTAGGGTAGTTTTCGCTTCTTATGAAGATTCTACAGCAGAATTGTCAGGGCGCTTACTCCGTTACAGTTGATTTAGGTGTGCAAATTAGAAGCAGCGTTGCTCTGATCCAGGAGCCATATACCACCCGTGGGCACATTAGGGGGTTGCCCGCTGGCATGCGGGTGTTCTTGGATAAAAGATGCAACGCTGCAGTTGTTGTAAACGACGTAAACGTTGAATGCACCATGGTTGACTCCAGCAATTGCGGAGTCTGTGTGCACGTGGAAGGGACGTTTGGCAAAATATTCTTTGCCAGCGTCTACTGCCAGTTTAGCCAGGACATAGAGCCCTTCATTGAGTACATGGACAGGGTGCTGTTGCTTGCCGGTAACAGTCCCCTGTTCCTTGGTATCGACGCTAATGCGGTCTCTCCTGCGTGGTTCAGCAAGATGTCCGGACATACGTCCGAACATCGCAGCCGACAACGAGGGGAGCTGCTAAGCGATTGGATGACGGCCAAAAGCGTCTTCGTCCTAAACGAACCGAGCGAAGTATTCACCTTCGAGGTTGTTGGAGGTGGCAGGAGTGACATCGATGTCACTCTTGCTAATGAAGCTTCTATTAGGGCGTTTAGTATTGACTGGAAGGTCGAGGCTGGGGTTAGCGACCATCCAAGTGAAAATCGACAGGGAGCAAAGCCCCACCCCGAGCCTGAATGTTAAAAGATGGTGCACGCGTGGTTCTGTTTGGAACTCATACGGTGCTCATGTTAATGCGGCGATCACATCCGTGTCGCTGCGGGAATATGAGCGCCTTAGTTCCGATCAGAAGGTTGCTCACCTCACTGAGTCTGTTTGGGGTGTCAACGATGAGATCTCGAGAGAGGAGTCGAAAGACAAATCGAAGAAGGGTGAAATGGTGGACACACAATCTGAATGTGAAGCGAAGGGCACTCAGGAAGCTAAGAAAAAAATGCCAGAGCGGCCGGGTGTCCAATGCTGAGAGCTTGGCTCAGCTGGGAACGGCCTATAGGCAGTGCCTGGCTGAGTACAAGCGTATGATTGTCAAAACCAAGGAGGATCAGTGGAAAAGGTTTGTTCACATGCATAGGGACGATCCTTGGGGCCAGGTGTACAGGATATGTAGGGGGTCCAATAGGGACTCCAGCATAGGCTCCCTGCACAACGGTGGCTCCATAGTTTATGGTTGGGCAGATAGTGTTAGGGTTCTGTTAGCGGAATTCTTTCCTAGGTCACACGGTGTCGGGGTCTCGTCGCCTGAGGAACTACCTACGCCACCGCAGGTTGACCCGGACGAGATAAGCACCGCGGTCTCGCTTCTCCGATCCAGGAGATCGCCTGAGCGTGACGGAATCACCGGAGAGATGGTTAAAGCCATCTGGAAGGTGTGCCCTGAATACCTGGTGTCCCTGTATGGGGGGTGCGTTGTCGAGGGCTATTTTCCGTTGAGTTGGAAGGAGGCTAAGGTCATTGTTCTTCTGAAGTCTCCCGAGAAACCAAGGAGCGATCCGCGGTCCTATCGTGGCATCAGTCTGCTTCCGGTACTTGGAAAAGTGCTGGAAAGGACTATGGTGGAAAGACTGCAGAACATTGTGACCGTTTTTCAATTCGGTTTCCGGAAGGGTAAGAGTGTCGAAGACGCATGGGCGTACGTTAAGTCCCACGTTAACGATACTAGCAATAGGTCCAAGTATATCTTGGGTATCTTTATTGATTTTAGAGGCGCCTTTGATTAGTTGAGTTGGGATAGGGTCTTAGATAGGCTACAAGAGCTGGGCTGCCGGGAAATGAGTCTCTGGAGGAGCTATTTCTCCGGTAGGAAAGCCTTTGTTTCGGGCGCGAACGAATCGGTCGGTGTGACGGTCGAGCGTGGGTGCCCGCAGGGATCCATTTGCGGTCCATTTATATGGAACCTCATGATGGATCCCCTGCTAGAAACGCTAAGCACACACGTTAAGTATTGTGCGTATGCCGACGACCTGCTCATCCTTCTTGAGGCTCAGTCCAGAGCTGAGCTGGAAAGGAAGGCTGAGCAGGTTCTCCCGGTCGTTCACGACTGGGGCATACGCGTTGGAGTGAGTGTGTCTGAAGACAAGACTGTCCAGATGCTACTCAAGGGCAAATTGGCGAGCAGTCGACATCCGACGATTCGTATGAACGGGGTGAGTATCAGGTATGTGACAAAGGTCAAATACCTCGGTATCACGGTCGTTGAGAGGATGGGGTTCATGCCCCATCTTGAGTACCTACGCGACTGCATGTGCGGTCTGGTCGAACAGGTTAGGCGTATTGTTAGGACAGATTGGGGCCTGAGCAGGAGAGCTGTTCGTAGCATGTACACCGGTCTCCTTGTTGCTTGTGCAACTTTTGGAGCATCGGTGTGGTATGAATCTGTTGCTTCGGTATCGGGCCGGAACCGCGTACTGCAATGCCAGAGGAAGGCACTTCTGGCCTGCCTGCCCGTGTGCCGGACAGTTTCCACGGCGGCATTGCAGGTACTTCTGGGAGCCCCCCCTCTTGATCTCGAGATCACCAAGAGGGGTATTGCCTTTAAGGTAAAAAGAGGCTTGCGGTTAACCAGTAGCGACTGGTTATTTGATAGGTCGTTGGAGGGACTGTCTGCCGGTGAGCGTAAAACCCTGCTTGGTGGCTGCGTTCTATCTGAGTGGCAAACCAGATGGAACGACGCCCCAACGGGTAGGGTTACATATCGCTTCATGGAAGATGTCTCCTTCATGAGCCGAAACCTGGAACTGAGTTTTGGCCTCAGTTTCGGTTTTCTCCTGACGGGACACGGGTCCATGAATGCGTTTCTGCATAGGATGCGTCTCAGTCAGGAGGCCGGCTGTAGGGGTGGTTTTCCTTTAGAGGAGTGGGTGCATGTTCTGTGCGTGTGCCCATTATATTCGGATCTTAGGGACCTAGAAGCTATGGGTGTTAAGTATGAGGGCGAGGTGTGTGACGTGAGCGGTGTCTTTACTGCGCCGTCACACATCGATAGAATGCGGGTTTACGCGAACACAGTGTTCGCTAGGCGGCGGGCTAGGGGAAATTAATTTTGCCTCCTGCCCACACTTCGACGCTCCAATTTTAATTCCCTTCCCACTCCTTCCTCCTTTCCTCCCCCTTCTCCTCCCCCCTTCCTTCTTCCTTCCCCTTCTAGTTAATGGCTACCAGTCCAGGGTGTAGAGCACCCCAACTGGAGCAACCTTTACGGTTGCGAGGCTCGACCGGAGGCTTAATTCTGGTACTGGAGGATGTCTCCTTCATGAGCCGAAACCCGGAACTGAGTTTTGGCCTCAGTTTCGGTTTTCTCCTGACGGGACACGGGTCCATGAATGCGTTTCTGCATAGGATGCGTCTCAGTCAGGAGGCCGGCTGCAGGTGTGGTTTTCCATTAGAGGATTGGGTGCATGTTCTGTGCGTGTGCCCATTATATTCGGATCTTAGGGACCTAGAAGCTATGGGTGTTAAGTATGAGGGCGAGGTGTGTGACGTGAGCGGTGTCTTTACTGCGCCGTCACACATCGATAGAATGCGGGTTTACGCGAACACAGTGTTCGCTAGGCGGCGGGCTAGTGGAAATTAATTTTGCCTCCTGCCCACACTTCGACTCTCCAATTTTAATTCCCTTCCCACTCCTTCCTCCTTTCCTCCCCCTTCTCCTTCCCCCTTCCTTCTTCCTTCCCCCTTCCTTCTTCCTTCCCCTTGTAGTTAATGGCTACCAGTCCAGGGTGTAGGGCACCCCAACTGGAGCAACCTTTACGGTTGCGAGGCTCGACCGGAGGCTTAATTCTGGTACCACGGGTGACAGGAGCCCCCGGGACATGAATGTCCCGGCCTGTCTTGCGGAAGGCCCCCTTGTGGGAGTATCGTGGTGGTTGTGGTTGTCCCAAATCGCGGGAAATTTGTTGCTTGCAACAGGGTGCCGTGACCCTTAGATCGGAAGAGGTCTAGATAGGCCTCGCTCCTCGCCACTGGTACGGACGTGACCTAATCCCGGTTAATAGAAGTCACCTGAAGGACGCTGGTTGACGTCTCAACCCCATGTGGGATGGCCCACCGTGAAATTAAGCCGACAAGGCAGGTTTTCACGTAAAACAATAGCGGAATCCCTCCTTCCCCAGTTGGATTCTGGCAGTCCTACGAGAAGGTTGTGCTCGGTCGATAATAATTTGAAGCGAGAGATTACCCGTGTGCGTGTGTAATTCTTTGCCAAATTATTTTGAACGCCTGGTGTGTGCCGAAAACCACCCTTAAACATCGGTGGCCTACGTGCGTTGATTGATTTTAAGCGGCGGTTACTTTTCTTTAGTGGCGGTTGCATTTGGAGTGACAGTTGGGATTGTGGCGTCGATTGACGGGTGTTCCAACAAAAGTGAATAAAAGGAAAAAAAAAAAAACAATCCCTGTTCCGGTGCGGCGAACGTTGTGCGTTGTGTGTCGGCTGGTGATTTTGCCAAGCCACCGGTGGCGTACGTGCGATACTGGTTTTGTAACGGCGGTTAATTTTTTGGTGGCGGTTACTTTTTTGGTGGCGGTTACTTTTTTGGTGTCGGTTACTTTTTTGGTGGCGGTTACTTTTTTGGTGGCGGTTACGTTTGTAGTGGCAGTTGGAACTGCGGCGTCGTTGACGGGTGTTTCTAACCAGTGGGCTACGTGCCTTGTAGCGGAGGTTACTTTTCAGTGGCGGTTACTTTTAGTGGCAGTTACATTTTAGTGGCGGTTGTCTGTTGCTGTGTGTGCGTGTAGTGAGTATTATGACTTCGGCGGCTGTACTGCGGCTACCTACTGGTGAGAGTATCATTGAATATATATATTATAATTGAAGTGTATATCCGAGGGAAACTCAGAAGAGGACAGTTTCTCAATATCTCGACAACCGTCAAGACTATTGAGAAGCCGTTGCTATCGTCTTGTAGAGAAATGAGGAATCTACAATTTGTACTACAATGTACAATGCCATGACTGTCCCATTCACTTCTGAGATATCCGAGGGAAACTCAAAAAAGGACAGTTTCTCAATATCTCGACAACCGTCAAAACTATTGAAAAGCCGTTGCTATCGTCTTGTAGAGAAATGAGGAATCTACAATTTGTACTACAATGTACAATGCCATGACTGTCCCATTCACTTCTGAGATATCCGAGGGAAACTCAAAAAAGGAAGTTTCTCAATATCTCGACAACCATCAAGACTATTGAGAAGCCGTTGCTACCGTCTTGTAGAGAAACGAGAAATCTACAATACTTCAATGTACAATGCCATGACTGACCCATTCACTTCTGACATATCCCAGGGAAACTCAAAAAAGGACAGTTTCTCAATATCTCGACAACCGTCAAGACTATTGAGAAGCCATTGCTACCGTCTTGTAGGCCAACGCTAAATCTACAATACTACAATGTACAATGCCATGACTGAGCTAGTCACTTCAAAGATATCCGAGGGAAACTCAAAAAAGGACAGTTTCTCAATATCTCGACAACCGTCAAGACTATTGAGAAGCCGTTGCTACCGTCTTGTAGAGAAACGAGGAATCTACAATACTACAATGTTCAATGCCATGACTGACCCATTCACTTCTGAGGTATCCGAGAGAAACTCAAAAACGGACAGTTTCTCAATATCTCGACAACCGTCAAGACTATTGAGAAGCCGTTGTTATCGTCTTGTAGAGAAATGAGGAATTTACAATTTGTACTGCAATGTACAACGCCATGACTGTCCCATTCACTTCTGAGATATCCGAGGGAAACTCAAAAAAGGACAGTTTATCAATATCTCGACAGCCATCAAAACTATTGAGAAGTCATTGCTACCGTCTTGCAGGCCAACGAGGAATCTACAATACTACAATGTACAATGCCATGACTGACCCATTCACTTCTGAGGTATCCGAGGGAAACTCAAAAAAGGACAGTTTCTCAATATCTCGAAAACCGTCAAGACTATTGAGAAGCCGTTGCTACCGTCTTGTAGAGAAATGAGGATTCTACAATACTACAATGTACAATGCCATGACTGACCCATTCACTTCTGACATATCCCAGGGAAACTCAAAAAAGGACAGCTTCTCAATACCTCGACAACCGTCAAGACTATTGAGAAGCCATTGCTACCGTCTTGTAGGCCAACGCTAAATCTACAATACTACAATGTACAATGCCATGACTGAGCTAGTCACTTCAAAGATATCCAAGGGAAACTCAAAAAAGGACAGTTTCTCAATATCTCGACAACCGTCAAAACTATTGAAAAGCCATTGCTGCCGTCTTGCAGGCCAACGAGGAATATACAATACTACAATGTACAATGCCATGACTGACCCATTCACTTCTGAGGTATCCGAGGGAAACTCAAAAAAGACAGTTTCTCAATATCTCGAAAACCGTCAAGACTATTGAGAAGCCGTTGCTACCGTCTTGTAGAGAAATGAGGAATCTAAAATACTACAATGTACAATGCCATGACTGTCCCATTCACTTCTGAGATATCCAAGGGAAACTCAAAAAAGGACAGTTTCTCAATATCTCGACAACCGTCAAGACTATTGAGTTGCCATCGTCTTGTAGAGAAATGAGGAATCTACAATTAGTACTACAACGTACAATGCCATGACTGTCCCATTCACTTCTGAGTTATCCAAGGGAAACTCAAAAAAGGACAGTTTCTCAATATCTCGACAACCGTCAAAACTATTGAAAAGCCATTGCTGCCGTCTTGCAGGCCAACGAGGAATATACAATACTACAATGTACAATGCCATGACTGACCCATTCACTTCTGAGGTATCCGAGGGAAACTCAAAAAAGACAGTTTCTCAATATCTCGAAAACCGTCAAGACTATTGAGAAGCCGTTGCTACCGTCTTGTAGAGAAATGAGGAATCTAAAATACTACAATGTACAATGCCATGACTGTCCCATTCACTTCTGAGATATCCGAGGGAAACTCAAAAAAGGAAGTTTCTCAATATCTCGACAACCATCAAGACTATTGAAAAGCCATTGCTGCCGTCTTGCAGGCCAACGAGGAATATACAATACTACAATGTACAATGCCATGACTGACCCATTCACTTCTGAGGTATCCGAGGGAAACTCAAAAAAGACAGTTTCTCAATATCTCGAAAACCGTCAAGACTATTGAGAAGCCATTGCTACCGTCTTGTAGGCCAACGCTAAATCTACAATACTACAATGTACAATGCCATGACTGAGCTAGTCACTTCAAAGATATCCGAGGGAAACTCAAAAAAGGACAGTTTCTCAATATCTCGACAACCGTCAAGACTATTGAGAAGCCGTTGCTACCGTCTTGTAGAGAAACGAGGAATCTACAATACTACAATGTTCAATGCCATGACTGACCCATTCACTTCTGAGGTATCCGAGAGAAACTCAAAAAAGGACAGTTTCTCAATATCTCGACAACCGTCAAGACTATTGAGAAGCCGTTGTTATCGTCTTGTAGAGAAATGAGGAATTTACAATTTGTACTGCAATGTACAACGCCATGACTGTCCCATTCACTTCTGAGATATCCGAGGGAAACTCAAAAAAGGACAGTTTATCAATATCTCGACAGCCGCCAAAACTATTGAGAAGCCATTGCTACCGTCTTGCAGGCCAACGAGGAATCTACAATACTACAATGTACAATGCCATGACTGACCCATTCACTTCTGGGGTATCCGAGGGAAACTCAAAAAAGGACAGTTTCTCAATATCTCGAAAACCGTCAAGACTATTGAGAAGCCGTTGCTACCGTCTTGTAGAGAAATGAGGAATCTACAATACTACAATGTACAATGCCATGACTGACCCATTCACTTCTGACATATCCCAGGGAAACTCAAAAAAGGACAGCTTCTCAATACCTCGACAACCGTCAAGACTATTGAGAAGCCATTTCTACCGTCTTGTAGGCCAACGCTAAATCTACAATACTACAATGTACAATGCCATGACTGAGCTAGTCACTTCAAAGATATCCAAGGGAAACTCAGAAAAGGACAGTTTCTCAATATCTCGACAGCCGTCAAAACTATTGAGAAGCCATTGCTGCCATCTTGCAGGCCAACGCGCAATATACAATACTACAATGTACAATGCCATGACTGAGCTAGTCACTTCAAAGATATCCAACCGAAACTCAGAAAAGGACAGTTTCTCAATATCTCGACAGCCGTCAAAACTATTGAAAAGCCATTGCTACCGACTTGCAGGCCAACGCGCAATATACAATACTACAATGTACAATGCCATGACTGAGCTAGTCACTTCAAAGATATCCAAGGGAAACTCAGAAAAGGACAGTTTCTCAATATCTCGACAACCGTCAAGACTATTGAGAAGCCGTTGCTACAGTCTTGTAGAGAAATGAGGAATCTACAATACTACAATGTATAATGCCATGACTGTCCCATCCACTTCTGAGATATCCGAAGGAAACTCAAAAAAGGACAGTTTCTCAATATCTCGACAACCGTCAAGACTATTGAGAAGCCATTGCTACCGTCTTGCAGGCCAACGAGGAATCTACAATACTACAATGTACAATGCCATGACTGACCCATTCACTTCTGAGGTATCCGAGGGAAACTCAAAAAAGGACAGTTTCTCAATATCTCGAAAACCGTCAAGACTATTGAGAAGCCGTTGCTACCGTCTTGTGGAGAAATGAGGAATCTACAATACTACAATGTACAAGGCCATGACTGTCCCATTCACTTCTGAGATATCCCAGGGAAACTCAAAAAGGACAGCTTCTCAATACCTCGACAGCCGTCAAGACTATTGAGAAGCCGTTGCTACCGTCTTGTAGAGAAATGAGGAATCTACAATACTACAATGTACAATGCAATGACTGACCCATTCACTTCTGACATATCCCAGGGAAACTCAAAAAAGGACAGCTTCTCAATACCTCGACAACCGTCAAGACTATTGAGAAGCCATTGCTACCGTCTTGTAGGCCAACGCTAAATCTACAATACTACAATGTACAATGCCATGACTGAGCTAGTCACTTCAAAGATATCCAAGGGAAACTCAAAAAAGGACAGTTTCTCAATATCTCGACAGCCGTCAAAACTATTGAAAAGCCATTGCTACCGACTTGCAGGCCAACGCGCAATATACAATACTACAATGTACAATGCCATGACTGAGCTAGTCACTTCAAAGATATCCAAGGGAAACTCAGAAAAGGACAGTTTCTCAATATCTCGACAACCGTCAAGACTATTGAGAAGCCGTTGCTACAGTCTTGTAGAGAAATGAGGAATCTACAATACTACAATGTATAATGCCATGACTGTCCCATCCACTTCTGAGATATCCGAAGGAAACTCAAAAAAGGACAGTTTCTCAATATCTCGACAACCGTCAAGACTATTGAGAAGCCATTGCTACCGTCTTGCAGGCCAACGAGGAATCTACAATACTACAATGTACAATGCCATGACTGACCCATTCACTTCTGAGATATCCCAGGGAAACTCAAAAAGGACAGCTTCTCAATACCTCGACAACCGTCAAGACTATTGAGAAGCCGTTGCTACCGTCTTGTGGAGAAATGAGGAATCTACAATACTACAATGTACAAGGCCATGACTGTCCCATTCACTTCTGAGATATCCCAGGGAAACTCAAAAAGGACAGCTTCTCAATACCTCGACAACCGTCAAGACTATTGAGAAGCCATTGCTACCGTCTTGTAGGCCAACGCTAAATCTACAATACTACAATGTACAATGCCATGACTGAGCTAGTCACTTCAAAGATATCCAAGGGAAACTCAAAAAAGGACAGTTTCTCAATATCTCGACAACCGTCAAAACTATTGAAAAGCCATTGCTACCGTCTTGCAGGCCAACGAGGAATATACAATACTACAATGTACAATGCCATGACTGACCCATTCACTTCTGAGGTATCCGAGGGAAACTCAAAAAAGGACAGTTTCTCAATATCTCGAAAACCGTCAAGACTATTGAGAAGCCGTTGCTACCGTCTTGTAGAGAAATGAGGAATCTACAATACTACAATGTACAATGCCATGACTGTCCCATTCACTTCTGAGATATCCAAGGGAAACTCAAAAAAGGACAGTTTCTCAATATCTCGACAACCGTCAAGACTATTGAGAAGCCGTTGCTATCGTCTTGTAGAGAAATGAGGAATCTACAATTTGTACTACAATGTACAATGCCATGACTGTCCCATTCAGTTCTGAGATATCCGAGGGAAACTCAGAAGAGGACAGTTTCTCAATATCTCGACAACCGTCAAGACTATTGAGAAGCCGTTGCTATCGTCTTGTAGAGAAATGAGGAATCTACAATTTGTACTACAATGTACAAAGCCATGACTGTCCCATTCACTTCTGAGATATCAGAGGGAAACTCAAAAAAGGACAGCTTCTCAATATCTCGATAACCGTCAAAACTATTGAAAAGCCGTTGCTACCGTTTTGTAGAGAAACGAGAAATCTACAATACTACAATGTACAATGCCGTGACTGACCCATTCACTTCTGACATATCCCAGGGAAACTCAAAAAAGGACAGTTTCTCAATATCTCGACAACCGTCAAGACTATTGTGAAGCCATTGCTACCGTCTTGTAGGCCAACGCTAAATCTACAATACTACAATGTACAATGCCATGACTGAGCTAGTCACTTCAAAGATATCTAAGGGAAACTCAGAAAAGGACAGTTTCTCAATATCTAGACAACCGTCAAAGCTATTGAAAAGCCATTGCTGCCGTCTTGCAGGCCAACGAGGAATCTACAATACTACAATGTAGAATGCTATGACTGAGCTAGTCACTTCGAAGATATCCAAGGGAAACTCAGAAAAGGACAGTTTCTCAATATCTCGACAGCCGTCAAAACTATTGAGAAGCCATTGCTACCGTCTTGCAGGCCAACGCGCAATATACAATATTACAATGTACAATGCCATGACTGAGCTAGTCACTTCAAAGATATCCAACCGAAACTCAGAAAAGGACAGTTTCTCAATATCTCGACAGCCGTCAAAACTATTGAAAAGCCATTGCTACCGACTTGCAGGCCAACGCGCAATATACAATACTACAATGTACAATGCCATGACTGAGCTAGTCACTTCAAAGATATCCAAGGGAAACTCAGAAAAGGACAGTTTCTCAATATCTCGACAGCCGTCAAAACTATTGAGAAGCCATTGCTACCGTCTTTCAGGCCAACGCGCAATATACAATACTACAATGTACAATGCCATAACTGAGCTAATCACTTCAAAGATATCCAACCTTAACTCAGAAAAGGACAGTTTCTCAATATCTCGACAACCGTCAAGACTATTGAGAAGCCGTTGCTACCGACTTGTAGAGAAATGAGGAATCTACAATTTGTACTACAATGTACAATGCCATCACTGTCCCATTCACTTCTGAGATATCCGATGGAAACTCAAAAAAGGACAGTTTCTCAATATCTCGACAACCGTCAAAACTATTGAAAAGCCATTGCTACCGTCTTGCAGGCCAACGAGGAATCTACAATACTACAATGTACAATGCCATGACTGACCCACTCACTTCTGAGGTATCCGAGGGAAACTCAAAAAAGGACAGTTTCTCAATATCTCGACAGCCGTCAAGACTATTGAGAAACCGTTGCTACCGTCTTGTAGAGAAATGAGGAATCTACAATACTACAATGTACAATGCCATGACTGTCCCATTCACTTCTGAGATATCCGAGGGAAACTCAAAAAAGGACAGTTTCTCAATATCTCGACAACCGTCAAGACTATTGAGAAGCCGTTGCTATCGTCTTGTAGAGAAATGAGGAATCTACAATTTGTTCTACAATGTACAATGCCATGACTGTCCCATTCACTTCTGAGATATCCAAGGGAAACTCAAAAAAGGACAGTTTCTCAATATCTCGACAACCGTCAAGACTATTGAGAAGCCGTTGCTATCGTCTTGTAGAGAAATGAGGAATCTACAATTTGTACTACAATGTACAATGCCATGACTGTCCCATTCACTTCTGAGATATCCAAGGGAAACTCAAAAAAGGACAGTTTCTCAATATCTCGACAACCGTCAAGACTATTGAGAAGCCGTTGCTATCGTCTTGTAGAAAAATGAGGAATCTACAATTTGTACTACAATGTACAATGCCACGACTGTCCCATTCACTTCTGAGATATCCAAGGGAAACGCAAAAAAGGACAGTTTCTCAATATCTCGACAACCGTCAAGACTATTGAGAAGCCGTTTCTACCGTCTTGTAGAGAAACGAGGAATCTACAATACTACAATGTACAATGCCATGACTGACCCATTCACTTCTGACATATCCCAGGGAAACTCAAAAAAGGACAGTTTCTCAATATCTCGACAACCGTCAAGACTATTGAGAAGCCATTGCCTTTTGGCGAATGAGGCGAATACTACAATGCACAATGCCATGACTGACCTAGTCACTTCTGGGATGATAGAGGGACTCTAAAAGGGACAGTTTCTCAATATCTCGACAACCGTCAAAACTATTGAAAAGCCATTGCTATCGTCTTGTAGAGAAATGAGGAATCTACAATTTGTACTACAATGTACAATGCCATCACTGTCCCATTCACTTCTGAGATATCCGAGGGAAAGTCAAAAAAGGACAGTTTCTCAATATCTCGACAACCGTCAAAACTATTGAAAAGCCATTGCTACGGTCTTGCAGGCCAACGAGGAATCTACAATACTACAATGTACAATGCCATGACTGACCCATTCACTTCTGAGGTATCCGAGGGAAACTCAGAAAAGGACAGTTTCTCAATATCTCGACAACCGTCAAGGCTATTGAGAAGCCGTTGCTACAGTCTTGTAGAGAAATGAGGAATCTACAATACTACAATGTATAATGCCATGACTGTCCCATCCACTTCTGAGATATCCGAAGGAAACTCAAAAAAGGACTGTTTCTCAATATCTCGACAACCGTCAAGAATATTGAGAAGCCGTTGCTATCGTCTTGTAGAGAAATGAGGAATCTACAATTTGTACTACAATGTACAATGCCATGACTGTCCCATTCACTTCTGAGATCTTCTTCTTCTTTTCCTTTTTATCCCGGCGTCGTTATGGTCAGAAGTGTAGGACCATAACCTTCCCACTTAACTGCATTCCTACTGGTCCGCTTGTGGGGTCCGCCGGTTTGACCTCAGAAAGTAGCGGCAGGCTTCCCGGTTTGGGATTACTTCATCGCTGAGGCCAATCAAATGCTGGTGTTTTTGCATTTATTTGCACCAATTGTTTTTCGGCCTGCCTTTTTTGCGTGTTGAAATTGGAATGTTGATTGATAACGCCTTTTGGACGGGGTTCAAAGGATCTCTCCTTTGAACATGGCAATACCAACTGAGTCGGTCGCGCTCTATATTTCTTGTGATGGTTTCTTTTACGTGGAGGCTTCCTCGGATCTTTGAACTTCTAATTCTGTCACGCTTTGTTACTCCCGCTGTCATGCGAAGCATCTTCATCTCAGTTGCCGTTAATTTGCTCTCATACTTTTTGTGCATTGTCCAGCATTGTGAACCGTATGTGAGCGCCGGACGTACAACTGAAGTGTAGAGCCTTCCTTTCAGCTTAGGGGGCATTTTTCGATCACAGAAGATGGCGGAGTTTTCCCGCCACTTCATCCACCCTACGCTTACGCGATGTTTGATGTCGTCATCACAAGTTGCTTCTCTATTAATCATAGATCCCAGATATTTAAACTTTTCACACTTGGGAAGCACTCTTCCATTCAAGTAAATGTCTGGATTAGGCTGATGAGGGTCAGAGAACGGGCAGCACAGATACTCTGTCTTCTTTGAACTAATACGATACCCGTGTCCCTCAAAAATGTCCACCCACACATCAAGTGCTCGTTGTAGGGACGCCTGATCATCACTTATAATGGCCCCATCGTCAGCAAAGAATAGCTGGTGCACATTGGGGTCCGTCACTTTTCCTTCAAGCAAGCAATCAAGGACTGCTATAAAAAGCAGTGGGCTGAGGACGCTCCCTTGGTGTACACCGACTTTGATTGCGAACTCTTCGGTGACTCCTGCGGTGCATCTTACTCTTGTCGTTGCTCTCTCGTACATGTCCATAATTACTCGCACGTAGGTTTCTGGAACTCCTTTTTGTCTTAGCGCTACCCATAAAAGATCTCTTGGTTGCCGGTCAAAGGCCTTCTCGAAATCAACCAACACCATATGCAAGTCCTTTGAAGAATCACGATGCTTTTCCATCATGATCCTTATACTTTGGATTGCATCTGTTGTTGTTTTACCCGAGACAAACCCGCACTGGTCATCAGATAGTCGTATTATTTTCCGCAGTCGGCTATCTAATACCCGTTCAACGATCTTCATGGTGTGCGACATCAGCTTGACAGAACGGTAGTTATCACAATTTCGCGTATCACCCTTTCCTTTGTGCAATGGAAGAAGATAGCTTTCCCTCCATTGATTAGGCATGATTAGGCCTCTCATAAGTTTAGAGATAAGAACCATGAGCCATCTAGACCCGATGTCTCCCATCTTTTTCCAGAACTCAGAGGGTATCCCGTCCGGCCCAACAGCTTTTCTTTTCTTGGAGTTTTTAACCGCGTACCGAACTTCTTCAACTGTGATGTCGGGTATTTCGGCATGATTCGGGGCGGCTCTTGGAAAGTACACTCGGGGAAACTGTTCGTTCAGAAGTTCCTCGCAATACTGTCGACATCTGTGGAGAATTTTTTCGTCTTCCACAAGGAGTTGGCCTTCAGCATTGTTAATAAACTTTGGGAAACGAATCTCCTGAGCATTTCTTCTTCTCTGGGCGGCTATCTTAAAGATATTTGCTCCTTTGTTCAAATTGTTTTGTCGAAGCTCCTGGGTAGCCTGGTTCCTGTCAGACGCGGAAGACGATATTTCTTCCAACTCCTGATAGAGGCCTTCCATGCTTTTCGCTTTGAATTCGGCGCATTTTTTCTTCGCGATACCTTTGCAACATCTATATACCTTTTCACGGCGAGCTTTTTCCTCTCTATTAGTAGAAGAGCACTTTGACCAAGCTTGGAAAGCCATTTTCTTTTCGTGTATCACTGCTTTGGCTTCGTCTGTCCACCACCAGGTTTCTTTTGCGTGTTGGCAGGGGCCTTTAGATGTTCCGAGCAGTGATTTGGCTTTCTCCAGGCCAGATTGTTGTAGGGAATCCCACATGTCTTGTGCTCTGCACTCCTCATTACCGACCTCATCGATAATGGAAGAGAGGTAGTTTTCCATGATGGTAATAAAAGCTTCGCCTTTTCCTTTATCCAGCTTATACCACTTGATTCTCTCAGACACCTTCGTTTGCTGCTTTGACTTCTTTCTCGCATCCATAAAAAATTCAGTCAGGAGGAGACGGTGTTGAGGGGCGATCGCGTCTCCCAGGATCACTTTGCAATCTTTAGCTCGTGGCTTCATGAAACTGGATACCAAATGATAGTCTATTTGAGTTTCATTTCCGCCGCTGCTATAAGTGATCAGGTGCCGGCTTTGTTTGACGAACATGGTATTTAGCACTATAAGACCGTACGACTTGCACATGTTTAGGATATCTTCACCTGAAGAGTTCCTGGTGCCGTATCCCAGCCCTCCGTGGTAGCCTTCATAGTCTTCGCTTGTCTTCCCGACATGTCCGTTTAAATCTCCCCCAACAAACAAAAGCTCTTCCTTTGGGATGATTTTGACAAGGTTGTGGAAATCTAGCCAGAATGCATCTTTTTCTTTTTGTTCGCATCCTACTTGAGGGGATCACTTCTGAGATATCCAAGGGAAACTCAAAAAAGGACAGTTTCTCAATATCTCGACAACCGTCAAGACTATTGAGAAGCCGTTTCTACCGTCTTGTAGAGAAACGAGGAATCTACAATACTACAATGTACAATGCCATGACTGTCCCATTCACTTCTGAGATATCCAAGGGAAACTCAAAAAAGGACAGTTTCTCAATATCTCGACAACCGTCAAGACTATTGAGAA
Source organism: Merodon equestris (assembly GCA_958301585.1). NCBI lineage: Eukaryota > Metazoa > Arthropoda > Insecta > Diptera > Syrphidae > Merodon > Merodon equestris. The sequence continues at coordinate 5,432,617 of OY284418.1, read as the reverse complement.
GCCGTTGCTATCGTCTTGTAGAGAAATGAGGAATCTACAATTTGTACTACAATGTACAATGCCATGACTGTCCCATTCAGTTCTGAGATATCCGAGGAAACTCAGAAGAGGACAGTTTCTCAATATCTCGACAACCGTCAAAACTATTGAAAAGCCATTGCTACCGTCTTGCAGGCCAACGAGGAATCTACATTACTAAAATGTACAATGCCATGACTGACCCATTCACTTCTGGGGTATCCGAGGGAAACTCAGAAAAGGACAGTTTCTCAATATCTCGACAACCGTCAAGACTATTGAGAAGCCGTTGCTTCCGACATGTAGAGAAATGAGGAATCAACAATATGTACTACAATGTACAATACCATGACTGACCCATTTACTTCTGAGATATCCGAGGGAAACTCAAAAAAGGACAGTTTCTCAATATCTCGACAACCGTCAAAACTATTGAAAAGCCATTGCTATCGTCTTGTAGAGAAATGAGGAATCTACAATTTGTACTAGAATGTACAATGCCATCACTGTCCCATTCACTTCTGAGATATCCGAGGGAAACTCAAAAAAGGACAGTTTCTCAATATCTCGACAACCGTCAAAACTATTGAAAAGCCATTGCTACCGTCTTGCAGGCCAACGACTAATCTACAATACTGCAATGTACAATGCCATGACTGACCCATTCACTTCTGAGGTATCCGAGGGAAACTCAAAAAAGGACAGTTTCTCAATATCTCGACAACCGCCAAGACTATTGAGAAGCCGTTGCTATCGTCTTGTAGAGAAATGAGGAATCTACAATTTGTACTACAATGTCCAAGCCATGACTGTCCCATTCACTTCTGAGATATCCGAGGGAAACTCAGAAGAGCACAGTTTCTCAATATCTCGACAACCGTCAATACTATTGAGAAGCCGTTGCTATCGTCTTGTAGAGAAATGAGGAATCTACAATGTGTACTACAATGCCCAAGCCATGACTGTCCCATTCACTTCTGAGATATCCGAGGGAAACTCAGAAGAGGACAGTTTCTCAATATCTCGACAACCGTCAATACTATTGAGAAGCCGTTGCTATCGTCTTGAAGAGAAATGAGGAATCTACAATTTGTACTACAATGTACAATGCCATGACTGTCCCATTCACTTCTGAGATATCCGAGGGAAACTCAGAAGAGGACAGTTTCTCAATATCTCGACAACCGTCAAGACTATTGAGAAGCCGTTGCTTCCGACATGTAGAGAAATGAGGAATCAACAATATGTACTACAATGTACAATACCATGACTGACCCATTTACTTCTGAGATATCCGAGGGAAACTCAAAAAAGGACAGTTTCTCAATATCTCGACAACCGTCAAAACTATTTATTTATTTATTTATTTATTTGTTTATTTATCTACAATCACTTAAGTGCTAACAGATACAGAAATATGATACATATATATAAATATTATAATTCATCAGCCTGTTAAATACGAAAAAGGCTTAAAGCTAAGATTTTAAATTGGCCTCGATCTAAATGAATGTCCGCAAGATTACTGACTTCGTTAAAAACTTTAACAGTGCGTGTAAGAGGCTCATTTGTACCATAATTAGTCCTATGATAGTCGACAAAAAGAAGATGTCTTATTCTCAAAGGCCTTGCAGGAACATAAAGTCGTATTTTCGACAAGAGAGTAGGGCATCTTATATGATAACAGAGTAAATCTCTAACAAACATTATATCATTTAAAGTACGCCTAGTTTTCAATGATTTTATGCCAAGAAGTAAACATCTGGCTTCATATTTGGGGCAAAAATTCCAATGCATTTTGTGAAAAATGAATCTTGTGAAACGCCTCTGGACACGTTCGATTCGATCGGAGTCAGTACACAGATTGGTATTCCATATTATAGCTGCGTACTCAAGATGAGGCCTAACGAGGGAGGTGTACAAAGACAGGAGAGAAAAAGGATCAGAGAACCCTCTACAATTCCTCTTAATAAACCCCATAGTCGAGTTAGCCTTAGCTAGAGTATGGTTTATGTGTGTTTTAAATGAGAAAGTGGTGTCCAACACAACACCCAAATCTTAAACTTCGGTAATACGGGATATAGGTTGAGAACCAATGAAGTAATCAAAGTTGATTATGGAGAGCGACTTGGAAAAGGATATGAAGTTGCATTTGCTTATATTCAGCTTTAAAGCATTAGCATTGCACCATTCCGAGATTCTATTTATGTCTGATTGTAGAAGTTGGCAGTCAGTAATGTTCCTAACGGCTTTAAATAGTTTTAGGTCGTCGGCAAACAATAAACAATGTCCATGTTTCACCACTTGGACAATGTCACGAATAAAGATGACGAAAAGCAGTGGGCCCAAATGGCTCCCTTGTGGAACCCCAGAACTGCAAGTTATTTCTCTAGAAATAGAGTTACCGATTTTGACCTGTTGAATTCGGCCAAGGAGAAAGGAGGACACCGAAACTATTGAAAAGCCATTGCTACCGTCTTGCAGGCCAACGCGCAATATACAATACTACAATGTACAATGCCATGACTGAGCTAATCACTTCAAAGATATCCAACCCTAACTCAGAAAAGGACAGTTTCTCAATATCTCGACAACCGTCAAGACTATTGAGAAGCCGTTGCCACCGACTTGTAGAGAAATGAGGAATCTACAATTTGTACTACAATGTACAATGCCATCACTGTCCCATTCACTTCTGAGATATCCGATGGAAACTCAAAAAAGGACAGTTTCTCAATATCTCGACAACCGTCAAAACTATTGAAAAGCCATTGCTACCGTCTTGCAGGCCAACGAGGAATCTACAATACTACAATGTACAATGCCATGACTGACCCACTCACTTCTGAGGTATCCGAGGGAAACTCAAAAAAGGACAGTTTCCCAATATCTCGACAACCGTCAAGACTATTGAGAAGCCGTTGCTATCGTCTTGTAGAGAAATGAGGAATCTACAATTTGTACTACAATGTACAATGCCATGACTGTCCCATTCACTTCTGAGATATCCGAGGAAACTCAGAAGAGGACAGTTTCTCAATATCTCGACAACCGTCAAAACTATTGAAAAGCCATTGCTACCGTCTTGCAGGCCAACGAGGAATCTACATTACTAAAATGTACAATGTCATGACTGACCCATTCACTTCTGAGGTATCCGAGGGAAACTCAGAAAAGGACAGTTTCTCAATATCTCGACAACCGTCAAGACTATTGAGAAGCCGTTGCTACCGACATGTAGAGAAATGAGGAATCAACAATATGTACTACAATGTACAATGCCATGACTGACCCATTTACTTCTGAGATATCCGAGGGAAACTCAAAAAAGGACAGTTTCTCAATGTCTCGACAACCGTCAAAACTATTGAAAAACCATTGCTATCGTCTTGTAGAGAAATGAGGAATCTACAATTTGTACTACAATGTACAATGCCATCACTGTCCCACTCACTTCTGAGATATCCGAGGGTAACTCAAAAAAGGACAGTTTCTCAATATCTCGACAACCGTCAAAACTATTGAAAAGCCATTGCTACCGTCTTGCAGGCCAACGAGGAATCTACAATACTACAATGTACAATGCCATGACTGACCCATTCACTTCTGAGGTATCCGAGGGAAACTCAAAAAAGGACAGTTTCTCAATATCTTGACAACCGTCAAGACTATTGAGAAGCCGTTGCTACCGTCTTGTAGAGAAATGAGGAATCTACAATACTACAATGTACAATGCCATGACTGTCCCATTCACTTCTGAGATATCCGAGGGAAACTCAAAAAAGGACAGTTTCTCAATATCTCGACAACCGTCAAGACTATTGAGAAGCCGTTGCTATCGTCTTGTAGAGAAATGAGGAATCTACAATTTGTACTATAATGTACAATGCCATGACTGTCCCATTCACTTCTGAGATATCCGAGGGAAACTCAGAAGAGGACTGTTTCTCAATATCTCGACAACCGTCAAGACTATTGAGAAGCCGTTGCTATCGTCTTGTAGAGAAATGAGGAATCTACAATTTGTACTACAATGTACAATGCCATCACTGTCCCATTCACTTCTGAGATATCCGATGGAAACTCAAAAAAGGACAGTTTCTCAATATCTCGACAACCGTCAAAACTATTGAAAAGCCATTGCTACCGTCTTGCAGGCCAACGAGAAATCTACAATACTACAATGTACAATGCCATGACTGACCCACTCACTTCTGAGGTATCCGAGGGAAACTCAAAAAAGGACAGTTTCTCAATATCTCGACAACCGTCAAGACTATTGAGAAGCCGTTGCTACCGTCTTGTAGAGAAATGAGGAATCTACAATACTACAATGTACAATGCCATGACTGTCCCATTCACTTCTGAGATATCCGAGGGAAACTCAAAAAAGGACAGTTTCTCAATATCTCGACAACCGTCAAGACTATTGAGAAGCCGTTGCTATCGTCTTGTAGAGAAATGAGGAATCTACAATTTGTTCTACAATGTACAATGCCATGACTGTCCCATTCACTTCTGAGATATGCAAGGGAAACTCAAAAAAGGACAGTTTCTCAATATCTCGACAACCGTCAAGACTATTGAGAAGCCGTTGCTATCGTCTTGTAGAGAAATGAGGAATCTGCAATTTGTACTACAACGTACAATGCCATGACTGTCCTATTCACTTCTGAGATATCCAAGGGAAACTCAAAAAAGGACAGTTTCTCAATATCTCGACAACCGTCAAGACTATTGAGAAGCCGTTGCTACCGTCTTGTAGAGAAATGAGGAATCTACAATACTACAATGTACAATGCCATGACTGTCCCATTCACTTCTGAGATATCCAAGGGAAACTCAAAAAAGGACAGTTTCTCAATATCTCGACAACCGTCAAGACTATTGAGAAGCCGTTTCTACCGTCTTGTAGAGAAACGAGGAATCTACAATACTACAATGTACAATGCCATGACTGACCCATTCACTTCTGACATATCCCAGGGAAACTCAAAAAAGGACAGTTTCTCAATATCTCGACAACCGTCAAGACTATTGAGAAGCCGTTGCTACAGTCTTGTAGAGAAATGAGGAATCTACAATACTACAATGTATAATGCCATGACTGTCCCATCCACTTCTGAGATATCCGAAGGAAACTCGAAAAAGGACAGTTTCTCAATATCTCGACAACCGTCAAGAATATTGAGAAGCCGTTGCTATCGTCTTGTAGAGAAATGAGGAATCTACTATTTGTACTACAATGTACAATGCCATGACTGTCCCATTCACTTCTGAGATATCCAAGGGAAACTCAAAAAAGGACAGTTTCTCAATATCTCGACAACCGTCAAGACTATTGAGAAGCCGTTTCTACCGTCTTGTAGAGAAACGAGGAATCTACAATACTACAATGTACAATGCCATGACTGTCCCATTCACTTCTGAGATATCCAAGGGAAACTCAAAAAAGGACAGTTTCTCAATATCTCGACAACCGTCAAGACTATTGAGAAGCCGTTGCTATCGTCTTGTAGAGAAATGAGGAATCTACAATTTGTACTACAATGTACAATGCCATGACTGTCCCATTCAGTTCTGAGATATCCGAGGAAACTCAGAAGAGGACAGTTTCTCAATATCTCGACAACCGCCAAAACTATTGAAAAGCCATTGCTACCGTCTTGCAGGCCAACGAGGAATCTACATTACTAAAATGTACAATGCCATGACTGACGCATTCACTTCTGAGGTATCCGAGGGAAACTCAGAAAAGGACAGTTTCTCAATATCTCGACAACCGTCAAGACTATTGAGAAGCCGTTGCTTCCGACATGTAGAGAAATGAGGAATCAACAATATGTACTACAATGTACAATGCCATGACTGACCCATTCACTTCTGAGGTATCCGAGGGAAACTCAAAAAAGGACAATTTCTCAATATCTCGACAACCGTCAAGACTATTGAGAAGCCGTTGCTATCGTCTTGTAGAGAAATGAGGGATCTACAATTTGTACTGCAATGTACAATGCCATGACTGACCCATTCACTTCTGAGGTATCCGAGGGAAACTCAAAAAAGGACAGTTTCTCAATATCTTGACAACCGCCAAGACTATTGAGAAGCCGTTGCTACCGTCTTGTAGAGAAATGAGGAATCTACAATACTACAATGTACAATGCCATGACTGTCCCATTCACTTCTGAGATATCCGAGGGAAACTCAAAAAAGGACAGTTTCTCAATATCTCGACAACCGTCAAGACTATTGAGAAGCCGTTGCTATCGTCTTGTAGAGAAATGAGGAATCTACAATTTGTACTACAATGTACAATGCCATGACTGTCCCATTCACTTCTGAGATATCCGAGGGAAACTCAAAAAAGGACAATTTCTCAATATCTCGACAACCGTCAAGACTATTGAGAAGCCGTTGCTACCGTCTTGTAGAGAAATGAGGAATCTACAATATGTACTACAATGTACAATGCCATGACTGACCCATTCACTTCTGAGGTATCCGAGGGAAACTCAAAAAAGGACAATTTCTCAATATCTCGACAACCGTCAAGACTATTGAGAAGCCGTTGCTATCGTCTTGTAGAGAAATGAGGGATCTACAATTTGTACTGCAATGTACAATGCCATGACTGACCCATTCACTTCTGAGGTATCCGAGGGAAACTCAAATAAGGACAGTTTCTCAATATCCCGACAACCGTCAAGACTATTGAGAAACCGTTGCTACCGTCTTGTAGAGAAATGAGGAATCTACAATATGTACTACAATGTACACTGCCATGACTGTCCCATTCAGTTCTGAGATATCCGAGGAAACTCAGAAGAGGACAGTTTCTCAATATCTCGACAACCGTCAAAACTATTGAAAAGCCATTGCTATCGTCTTGTAGAGAAATGAGGAATCTACAATTTGTACTACAATGTACAATGCCATCACTGTCCCACTCACTTCTGAGATATCCGAAGGTAACTCAAAAAAGGACAGTTTCTCAATATCTCGACAACCGTCAAAACTATTGAAAAGCCATTGCTATCGTCTTGTAGAGAAATGAGGAATCTACAATTTGTACTACAATGTACAATGCCATCACTGTCCCACTCACTTCTGAGATATCCGAAGGTAACTCAAAAAAGGACAGTTTCTCAATATCTCGACAACCGTCAAAACTATTGAAAAGCCATTGCTACCGTCTTGCAGGCCAACGAGGAATCTACAATACTACAATGTACAATGCCATGACTGACCCATTCACTTCTGAGGTATCCGAGGGAAACTCAAAAAAGGACAGTTTCTCAATATCTTGACAACCGCCAAGACTATTGAGAAGCCGTTGCTACCGTCTTGTAGAGAAATGAGGAATCTACAATACTACAATGTACTATGCCATGACTGTCCCATTCACTTCTGAGATATCCGAGGGAAACTCAAAAAAGGACAGTTTCTCAATATCTCGACAACCGTCAAGACTATTGAGAAGCCGTTGCTATCGTCTTGTAGAGAAATGAGGAATCTACAATTTGTACCAAAATGTACAATGCCATGACTGTCCCATTCACTTCTGAGATATCCGAGGGAAACTCAGAAGAGGACAGTTTCTCAATATCTCGACAACCGTCAAAACTATTGAGAAGCCGTTGCTATCGTCTTGTAGAGAAATGAGGAATCTACAATTTGTACTACAATGTACAATGCCATGACTGTCCCATTCACTTCTGAGATATCCGAAGGTAACTCAAAAAAGGACAGTTTCTCAATATCTCGACAACCGTCAAAACTATTGAAAAGCCATTGCTATCGTCTTGTAGAGAAATGAGGAATCTACAATTTGTACTACAATGTACAATGCCATCACTGTCCCACTCACTTCTGAGATATCCGAAGGTAACTCAAAAAAGGACAGTTTCTCAATATCTCGACAACCGTCAAAACTATTGAAAAGCCATTGCTACCGTCTTGCAGGCCATCAAGGAATCTACATTACTAAAATGTACAATGCCATGACTGACCCATTTACTTCTGAGATATCCGAGGGAAACTCAAAAAAGGACAGTTTCTCAATATCTCGACAACCGTCAAAACTATTGAAAAGCCATTGCTATCGTCTTGTAGAGAAATGAGGAATCTACAATTTGTACTACAATGTACAATGCCATCACTGTCCCACTCACTTCTGAGATATCCGAAGGTAACTCAAAAAAGGACAGTTTCTCAATATCTCGACAACCGTCAAAACTATTGAAAAGCCATTGCTACCGTCTTGCAGGCCAACGAGGAATCTACAATACTACAATGTACAATGCCATGACTGACCCATTCACTTCTGAGGTATCCGAGGGAAACTCAAAAAAGGACAGTTTCTCAATATCTTGACAACCGCCAAGACTATTGAGAAGCCGTTGCTACCGTCTTGTAGAGAAATGAGGAATCTACAATACTACAATGTACAATGCCATGACTGTCCCATTCACTTCTGAGATATCCGAGGGAAACTCAAAAAAGGACAGTTTCTCAATATCTCGGCAACCGTCAAGACTATTGAGAAGCCGTTGCTATCGTCTTGTAGAGAAATGAGGAATCTACAATTTGTACTACAATGTACAATGCCATGACTGTCCCATTCACTTCTGAGATATCCGAGGGAAACTCAGAAGAGGACAGTTTCTCAATATCTCGACAACCGTCAAGACTATTGAGAAGCCGTTGCTATCGTCTTGTAGAGAAATGAGGAATCTACAATTTGTACTACAATGTACAATGCCATGACTGTCCCATTCACTTCTGAGATATCCAAGGGAAACTCAAAAAAGGACAGTTTCTCAATATCTCGACAACCGTCAAGACTATTGAGAAGCCGTTTCTACCGTCTTGTAGAGAAACGAGGAATCTACAATACTACAATGTAGAATGCCATGACTGACCTATTCACTTCTGACATATCCCAGGGAAACTCAAAAAAGGACAGTTTCTCAATATCTCGACAACCGTCAAGACTATCGAGAAGCCATTGCATTTTGGCGAATGAGGAATCTACAATACTACAATGCACAATGCCATGACTGACCTAGTCACTTCTGGGATGATAGAGGAACTCTAAAAGGGACAGTTTCTCAATATCTCGACAACCGTCAAAACTATTGAAAAGCCATTGCTATCGTCTTGTAGAGAAATGAGGAATCTACAATTTGTACTACAATGTACAATGCCATCACTGTCCCATTCACTTCTGAGATATCCGAGGGAAACTCACAAAAGGACAGTTTCTCAATATCTCGACAACCGTCAAAACTATTGAAAAGCCATTGCTGCGGTCTTGCAGGCCAACGAGGAATCTACAATACTACAATGTACAATGCCATGACTGACCCATTCACTTCTGAGGTATCCGAGGAAAACTCAGAAAAGGACAGTTTCTCAATATCTCGACAACCGTCAAGACTATTGAGAAGCCGTTGCTACAGTCTTGTAGAGAAATGAGGAATCTACAATACTACAATGTATAATGCCATGACTGTCCCATCCACTTCTGAGATATCCGAAGGAAACTCAAAAAAGGACAGTTTCTCAATATCTCGACAACCGTCAAGAATATTGAGAAGCCGTTGCTATCGTCTTGTAGAGAAATGAGGAATCTACAATTTGTACTACAATGTACAATGCCATGACTGTCCCATTCACTTCTGAGATATCCAAGGGAAACTCAAAAAAGGACAGTTTCTCAATATCTCGACAACCGTCAAGACTATTGAGAAGCCGTTTCTACCGTCTTGTAGAGAAACGAGGAATCTGCAATACTACAATGTACAATGCCATGACTGTCCCATTCACTTCTGAGATATCCAAGGGAAACTCAAAAAAGGACAGTTTCTCAATATCTCGACAACCGTCAAGACTATTGAGAAGCCGTTGCTATCGTCTTGTAGAGAAATGAGGAATCTACAATTTGTACTACAATGTACAATGCCATGACTGTCCCATTCAGTTCTGAGATATCCGAGGAAACTCAGAAGAGGACAGTTTCTCAATATCTCGACAACCGCCAAAACTATTGAAAAGCCATTGCTACCGTCTTGCAGGCCAACGAGGAATCTACATTACTAAAATGTACAATGCCATGACTGACCCATTCACTTCTGAGGTATCCGAGGGAAACTCAGAAAAGGACAGTTTCTCAATATCTCGACAACCGTCAAGACTATTGAGAAGCCGTTGCTTCCGACATGTAGAGAAATGAGGAATCAACAATATGTACTACAATGTACAATACCATGACTGACCCATTTACTTCTGAGATATCCGAGGGAAACTCAAAAAAGGACAGTTTCTCAATATCTCGACAACCGTCAAAACTATTGAAAAGCCATTGCTATCGTCTTGTAGAGAAATGAGGAATCTACAATTTGTACTACAATGTACAATGCCATCACTGTCCCATTCACTTCTGAGATATCCGAGGGAAACTCAAAAAAGGACAGTTTCTCAATATCTCGACAACCGTCAAAACTATTGAAAAGCCATTGCTACCGTCTTGCAGGCCAACGAGGAATCTACAATACTACAATGTACAATGCCATGACTGACCCATTCACTTCTGAGGTATCCGAGGGAAACTCAAAAAAGGACAGTTTCTCAATATCTCGACAACCGTCAAGACTATTGAGAAGCCGTTGCTATCGTCTTGTAGAGAAATGAGGGATCTACAATTTGTACTGCAATGTACAATGCCATGACTGACCCATTCACTTCTGAGGTATCCGAAGGTAACTCAAAAAAGGACAGTTTCTCAATATCTCGACAACCGTCAAAACTATTGAAAAGCCATTGCTATCGTCTTGTAGAGAAATGAGGAATCTACAATTTGTTCTACAATGTACAATGCCATGACTGTCCCATTCACTTCTGAGATATCCAAGGGAAACTCAAAAAAGGACAGTTTCTCAATATCTCGACAACCGTCAAGACTATTGAGAACCCGTTGCTGTCGTCTTGTAGAGAAATGAGGAATCTACAATTTGTACTATGTGGCGACCTGTCAGCCAGAACGAGCTCTGAGCTTACACTCGGGTTTACGCTCTCGCCATTCATCGATTTACTAAAGAGTGCTCCTCACACCCACGATGCACTTCGGTCGCGTGAGCCAGTCTGTTGGAGATCGTCGTAGGAGCGTGTGGTAGAATTATATCTGAATAAACGAGTTCAATCGAAAGTACAATTTGTTTTTGTTTTGCGATTGACCGTTTCAGCACCGGTCATTACATTGGCGACGAGGTAAAACATGTTCAACTTTGTTTTCTTTCTTGATCTATTTATTGTGTGAATTCCCAATTTAATGAAATTTGTTGTTTTAGTGTGTAGAGTGAAAAGAAAGAAAAGGGAGTGGATGAGCGCAAATAAGAAGGCTGATAACAGACGTGAGTCATATCCATTAAATTGGACGAATTTGTTGTAATCGCATTAAATTGCAGTGAAAAGGGAATCACATTTAATATAAACCATTGGCATTAAATTGCAAAGCCGGACATTAAATTGTCGTTCCTAAGAGAGGACACAGAGATAGAAAGGGGCAAGAGTGAATCAAGCATCACTCTTGGCAAAGTTATTCCGGGAAAGAAGGATGAGTGAATCGGTGATAAAACCGTTTCTTTGCAATACGATTGACAAATCGTTAATCCGATCCGAATGGGAAAGATGGTATCGGTCATTTTCCATTTATTTGGATTCCGAAGAGATTGTTGATGAAGTAAAGAAGAAAAATAGGTTGCTCCACTTAGGAGGACCGCAGTTGCAGGAGGTAATTTTCAATATCCCTGGCGCTTTGGTGGTCACTGGTGACGGAAATGTCTTTACGACGTTGGTAACAAAACTTAATGCCTACTTTTCACCATCGAGGAATTTAACATTTGAGAGGCATTTATTTCGGGCAATCACACCAGATGAGGGAGAGGGTTTTAATAAGTTTATTTTGCGCCTGCGGAATCAGGCTGCAAAATGTTCCTTTGGGAAATCCGAGCAAGAGGTGATAGACATTAACATAAAAGATAAATTAATAGACGTGTGGGCTTCGCGGGATCTAAAGAAGCGGCTACTGGAAAAGGAGCATTCCTTAGACCAAGTAGTAGAAATGTGCTCAATACATGAGCAAATCACGAGCCAGACGGAAACAATGGCCCCTACACCATCGTTGAATGGGATTAATAGCATTTTCTCTGGGAAAAGGGAGAAATATGCAAACCAGGGCAAGGAATGCCAGAGATGTGGGCGATTAGGTCATTTGAGAGAGAGTAGTGACTGCCCGGCTAGAAATGTCCAATGCAATAAGTGTGGGTTTTTGGGACATTTCGCCAGGAAATGCAGGACTAAAACGGATAAACGAAAGAATAATTTTGAAGACATGTCGAGTTCGAAAAGGAAAAGGTTTGAACGGTCAAATGTAAGGTTTATAGACGAAGAAAAGAAAGAGGAAAAGGTGACCGAAGCGGAAAGGCATCACGAACAAGACTGCTTCGAAATAACCGAAGAGTTAGGCGAGCCATCAAGGGGGGAAATTGTTTGCTCCGTTGGAGGCTGTAAGCTGACGATGCTTATAGATTCAGGGTCACGATTCAACCTTATAGTGGAAAAAGACTGGGAACAGTTACAAAAAAATTCAACAGCATTGCTGAACATCAGAAAGGAATCATCAAACCGGTTCAGAGCGTATGCAGGTAAGGATCTGCTTGAAATAATATCAGTTTTTGAAGCTCCCATAGGCGTGAATCAGCGGGCAGAAACAATCACTTCGTTCTACGTTATTAAAGACGGCAAACAATCATTACTAGGCCGTGAAACTGCAATAAAATTAAAGGTACTTAAACTTGGAGTTGACATTAATCATCTGGAAGAACACCAGCCATTCCCAAAAATCAAAGATATTCAGGTTCAACTATCGATAGATCGGTCAGCCAAGCCGGTGCAACAACCTCTACGTCGGGTTCCAACTGCGTTAGAGGAAAAAGTCGAACGTAAACTAAAGCAAGCAGTTGAAGAGGACATCATCGAACCTGTGTACGGGCCGACTTCGTGGATCTCCCCTATTGTAATTGTGTTCAAGGAGAAGAGAGATATTCGACTATGCGTCGTGCAAACCAAGCAATACTCCGGGAAAACTACCCGCTACCCACATTTGACTCCCTCATGACCAAACTCAAAGGTGCTCGATATTTCTCTCGGTTGGATCTCAAGAATGCATACCACCAATTAGAACTAACGGTGGATAGTCGCGAAATCACAACGTTCATCACTCACAAAGGCATATTTCGGTACAAGAGATTATTGTTTGGAGTAAATTCAGCTCCTGAAATTTTCCAAAGAACAATGGAAAAAATGCTGTCTTCTTGTCGAAATGCTTTGAACTATTTAGATGACGTTATTGTCTTTGGACTCACCGAGGAAGAGCATGACAGGGAATTGAGCGCAGTTTTGAAAATTTTTAAGAACATGAACGTTACACTCAACAAAGGAAATGTAGCTGGAAAGTTCAAGAGCTTAAATTCTTGGGTCATATACTTGGTGCAACTGGGATTAGCGCAGATCCTGACAAAGTAAAAACGATTCTGAAGTTCCGACCGCCAAACACCAAGGAGGAAATGAGAAGCTTTTTAGGACTTGTGACATATCTAGGGAAGTTTATTCCGGATATGGCAGACGCAACGGAACCATTATGGAGTCTTATTACAAAAGACGTCCCCTTTATGTGGGGCGAAAAACAAAAACAGGCGTTCCGGCGATTAAAAAATTCTCTTGCGAAAACTCCCACTCTGGCTTATTTTAACTGCAAGAATCGCACTCGGTTAATAGCCGATGCAAGCCCAGTCGCGTTGGGTACAGTCCTCTTGCAGTTTTAAAATGGAGACCCTCAAGTCATTGCATTTGCCAGCAAAAGCCTCTCTACTGTAGAGAGGAGATATTCACAAACTGAAAAGGAAAGTCTGGCGTTAGTTTGGGCTGTAGAACGTTTTTATTACTACCTTGCGGGAATAACTTTTGAGCTTGTGAGGCTATTTTCAAACCGACATCAAAGCCTCCAGCTCGGATAGAAAGATGGGTACTGAGACTCCAATCATTTAAGTTTAAAGTAATATACCAAGCGGGTAAATTAAACATAGCCGATTCCTTATCAAGATTGTGCGAAATTGAAGAAACTGAACCGTTTGACAGCAATTGTGAGTACAGCGTCTGTGCAGTGATCGAAAATACGGTTCCCCACGCACTTACAATAAACGAGATAGTAAAATACAACGACACAGAGTGTAAGAATGACGATTGAACAACCAACGCTAAAAACAAGTTCTTCCCATTTCGGTTGGAGTTGTGCACCATGGGGAACATTCTTCTACGCGGGGCCAGAATTGTCATACCAACGGCACTACGACAAAGAATACTAGACCTAGGGCATGAAGGCCATCCGGGAGAAACAGTTATGAAGCGCAGACTTCGATCAAAAGTATGGTGGCCGCTAATGGACAGGCAAGTAGAGTCATGCGTGAAGCAGTGCCGTGAATGCCTACTAGTTTCTAAGCCATCACCACCAGTTCCTATGCAACGACATGCTTTCCCAGCTGGGCCTTGGCAATGTATCGCAATAGATTTATTGGGGCCGCTACCAAACCATGCCTTTATTTTTGTCATCATTGATTACTACTCTCGATATCAAGAGACAAAGTTCATGAAGAGAACTACAACAGCAGATATCATTGACAACTTGGAGGAAATTTTCTGCAGGTTAGGCTATCCTAAGTCGATAAAGGCGGACAACGGTCGGCAATTTGTTAGCAGCGAATTCAAAGCATATTGTGAAGCCAACAATATTGAGTCAATCACCTCGCCTCCCTATTGGCCACAGGCGAACGGGGAAGTGGAGAATATGAATCGATCTATTCTGAAACGACTTCAAATTGCCCACGAAAAGGGGGCAGATTATAAAAAGGAAGTACAAAAGTTCAGCTTAATGTACAACGTTACACCACATGGTACAACAGGTGAGTCGCCGTCGAAGCTTCTTTACAACAGAACAATTAGAGACAAGATCCCCTCTGTACAAGATATAAGCGAAAATATTTTGGATTCAGAGGCGCGAGATTTGGACATGATAAACAAACATATAGGGAAAGAAAGGGGAGACAGAGACCGGAACGCAAAGGAAAGGAGTATTGGGGGCGGCGATAAGGTTTTACTTCGTAACCTGGTACCTGTAAACAAATTAACACCTACTTTTGACTCAACCGAGTTTGAAGTAGTCGTACGGGGCCCAAGCGAAGTAATGGTTCGAGGAGAAGACGGGAAAATCTTCAGACGAAACGTAACCCATGTAAAGAAGATTCCACCTCCATCTCAGACTACTTTAGAACAATCAACAACTGAGGACACTCACGGTTTCTCACCTGGTGGAGATACAAGAAACATCGAAGATGATGCTCGGACTGATGATTTGTCGATGAAGCTGAATGTGGCGACCTGTCAGCCAGAACGAGCTCTGAGCTTACACTCGGGTTTACGCTCTCGCCATTCATCGATTTACTAAAGAGTGCTCCTCACACCCACGATGCACTTCGGTCGCGTGAGCCAGTCTGTTGGAGATCGTCGTAGGAGCGTGTGGTAGAATTATATCTGAATAAACGAGTTCAATCGAAAGCACAATTTGTTTTTGTTTTGCGATTGACCGTTTCAGCACCGGTCATTACATACTACAATGTACAATGCCATGACATTCACTTCTGAGATATCCGAGGGAAACTCAGAAGAGGACAGTTTCTCAATATCTCGACAACCGTCAAGACTATTGAGAAGCCGTTGCTACCGTCTTGTAGAGAAATGAGGGATCTACAATTTGTACTGCAATGTACAATGCCATGACTGACCCATTCACTTCTGAGGTATCCGAGGGAAACTCAAATAAGGACAGTTTCTCAATATCTCGACAACCGTCAAGACTATTGAGAAGCCGTTGCTACCGTCTTGTAGAGAAATGAGGAATCTACAATATGTACTACAATGTACAATGCCATGACTGACCCATTCACTTCTGAGGTATCCGAGGGAAACTCAAAAAAGGACAATTTCTCAATATCTCGACAACCATCAAGACTATTGAGAAGCCGTTGCTATCGTCTTGTAGAGAAATGAGGGATCTACAATTTGTACTGCAATGTACAATGCCATGACTGACCTATTCACTTCTGAGGTATCCGAGGGAAACTCAAATAAGGACAGTTTCTCAATATCTCGACAACCGTCAAGACTATTGAGAAACCGTTGCTACCGTCTTGTAGAGAAATGAGGAATCTACAATATGTACTACAATGTACACTGCCATGACTGTCCCATTCAGTTCTGAGATATCCGAGGAAACTCAGAAGAGGACAGTTTCTCAATATCTCGACAACCGTCAAAACTATTGAAAAGCCATTGCTACCGTCTTGCAGGCCAACGAGGAATCTACATTACTAAAATGTACAATGCCATGACTGACCCATTTACTTCTGAGATATCCGAGGGAAACTCAAAAAAGGACAGTTTCTTAATATCTCGACAACCGTCAAAACTATTGAAAAGCCATTGCTATCGTCTTGTAGAGAAATGAGGAATCTACAATTTGTACTACAATGTACAATGCCATCACTGTCCCACTCACTTCTGAGATATCCGAAGGTAACTCAAAAAAGGACAGTTTCTCAATATCTCGACAACCGTCAAAACTATTGAAAAGCCATTGCTACCGTCTTGCAGGCCAACGAGGAATCTACAATACTACAATGTACAATGCCATGACTGACCCATTCACTTCTGAGGTATCCGAGGGAAACTCAAAAAAGGACAGTTTCTCAATATCTCGACAACCGTCAAGACTATTGAGAAGCCGTTGCTATCGTCTTGTAGAGAAATGAGGAATCTACAATTTGTACTACAATGTACAATGCCATGACTGTCCCATTCACTTCTGAGATATCCGAGGGAAACTCAGAAGAGGACAGTTTCTCAATATCTCGACAACCGTCAAGACTATTGAGAAGCCGTTGCTATCGTCTTGTAGAGAAATGAGGAATCTACAATTTGTACTACAATGTACAATGCCATGACTGTCCCATTCACTTCTGAGATATCCAAGGGAAACTCAAAAAAGGACAGTTTCTCAATATCTCGACAACCGTCAAGACTATTGAGAAGCCGTTTCTACCGTCTTGTAGAGAAACGAGGAATCTACAATACTACAATGTACAATGCCATGACTGACCCATTCACTTCTGACATATCCCAGGGAAACTCAAAAAAGGACCGTTTCTCAATATCTCGACAACTGTCAAGACTATCGAGAAGCCATTGCATTTTGGCGAATGAGGAATCTACAATACTACAATGCACAATGCCATGACTGACCTAGTCACTTCTGTTATGATAGAGGGACTCTAAAAGGGACAGTTTCTCAATATCTCGACAACCGTCAAAACTATTGAAAAGCCATTGCTATCGTCTTGTAGAGAAATGAGGAATCTACAATTTGTACTACAATGTACAATGCCATGACTGTCCCATTCACTTCTGAGATATCCGAAGGTAACTCAAAAAAGGACAGTTTCTCAATATCTCGACAACCGTCAAAACTATTGAAAAGCCATTGCTATCGTCTTGTAGAGAAATGAGGAATCTACAATTTGTACTACAATGTACAATGCCATCACTGTCCCACTCACTTCTGAGATATCCGAAGGTAACTCAAAAAAGGGCAGTTTCTCAATATCTCGACAACCGTCAAAACTATTGAAAAGCCATTGCTACCGTCTTGCAGGCCAACGAGGAATCTACATTACTAAAATGTACAATGCCATGACTGACCCATTTACTTCTGAGATATCCGAGGGAAACTCAAAAAAGACAGTTTCTCAATATCTCGACAACCGTCAAAACTATTGAAAAGCCATTGCTATCGTCTTGTAGAGAAATGAGGAATCTACAATTTGTACTACAATGTACAATGCCATCACTGTCCCACTCACTTCTGAGATATCCGAAGGTAACTCAAAAAAGGACAGTTTCTCAATATCTCGACAACCGTCAAAACTATTGAAAAGCCATTGCTACCGTCTTGCAGGCCAACGAGGAATCTACAATACTACAATGTACAATGCCATGACTGACCCATTCACTTCTGAGGTATCCGAGGGAAACTCAAAAAAGGACAGTTTCTCAATATCTTGACAACCGCCAAGACTATTGAGAAGCCGTTGCTACTGTCTTGTAGAGAAATGAGGAATCTACAATACTACAATGTACAATGCCATGACTGTCCCATTCACTTCTGAGATATCCGAGGGAAACTCAAAAAAGGACAGTTTCTCAATATCTCGGCAACCGTCAAGACTATTGAGAAGCCGTTGCTATCGTCTTGTAGAGAAATGAGGAATCTACAATTTGTACTACAATGTACAATGCCATGACTGTCCCATTCACTTCTGAGATATCCGAGGGAAACTCAGAAGAGGACAGTTTCTCAATATCTCGACAACCGTCAAGACTATTGAGAAGCCGTTGCTATCGTCTTGTAGAGAAATGAGGAATCTACAATTTGTACTACAATGTACAATGCCATGACTGTCCCATTCACTTCTGAGATATCCAAGGGAAACTCAAAAAAGGACAGTTTCTCAATATCTCGACAACCGTCAAGACTATTGAGAAGCCGTTTCTACCGTCTTGTAGAGAAACGAGGAATCTACAATACTACAATGTACAATGCCATGACTGACCCATTCACTTCTGACATATCCCAGGGAAACTCAAAAAAGGACAGTTTCTCAATATCTCGACAACCGTCAAGACTATCGAGAAGCCATTGCATTTTGGCGAATGAGGAATCTACAATACTACAATGCACAATGCCATGACTGACCTAGTCACTTCTGGGATGATAGAGGGACTCTAAAAGGGACAGTTTCTCAATATCTCGACAACCGTCAAAACTATTGAAAAGCCATTGCTATCGTCTTGTAGAGAAATGAGGAATCTGCAATTTGTACTACAATGTACAATGCCATCACTGTCCCATTCACTTCTGAGATATCCGAGGGAAACTCAAAAAAGGACAGTTTCTCAATATCTCGACAACCGTCAAAACTATTGAAAAGCCATTGCTACGGTCTTGCAGGCCAACGAGGAATCTACAATACTACAATGTACAATGCCATGACTGACCCATTCACTTCTGAGGTATCCGAGGGAAACTCAGAAAAGGACAGTTTCTCAATATCTCGACAACCGTCAAGACTATTGAGAAGCCGTTGCTACAGTCTTGTAGAGAAATGAGGAATCTACAATACTACAATGTATAATGCCATGACTGTCCCATCCACTTCTGAGATATCCGAAGGAAACTCAAAAAAGGACAGTTTCTCAATATCTCGACAACCGTCAAGAATATTGAGAAGCCGTTGCTATCGTCTTGTAGAGAAATGAGGAATCTACAATTTGTACTACAATGTACAATGCCATGACTGTCCCATTCACTTCTGAGATATCCAAGGGAAACTCAAAAAAGGACAGTTTCTCAATATCTCGACAACCGTCAAGACTATTGAGAAGCCGTTTCTCTCGTCTTGTAGAGAAACGAGGAATCTAAAATACTACAATGTACAATGCCATGACTGTCCCATTCACTTCTGAGATATCCAAGGGAAACTCAAAAAAGGACAGTTTCTCAATATCTCGACAACCGTCAAGACTATTGAGAAGCCGTTGCTATCGTCTTGTAGAGAAATGAGGAATCTACAATTTGTACTACAATGTACAATGCCATGACTGTCCCATTCAGTTCTGAGATATCCGAGGAAACTCAGAAGAGGACAGTTTCTCAATATCTCGACAACCGCCAAAACTATTGAAAAGCCATTGCTACCGTCTTCCAGGCCAACGAGGAATCTACATTACTAAAATGTACAATGCCATGACTGACCCATTCACTTCTGAGGTATCCGAGGGAAACTCAGAAAAGGACAGTTTCTCAATATCTCGACAACCGTCAAGACTATTGAGAAGCCGTTGCTTCCGACATGTAGAGAAATGAGGAATCTACAATTTGTACTACAATGTACAATGCCATCACTGTCCCATTCACTTCTGAGATATCCGAGGGAAACTCAAAAAAGGACAGTTTCTCAATATCTCGACAACCGTCAAAACTATTGAAAAGCCATTGCTACCGTCTTGCAGGCCAACGAGGAATCTACAACACTACAATGTACAATGCCATGACTGACCCATTCACTTCTGAGGTATCCGAGGGAAACTCAAAAAAGGACAGTTTCTCAGTATCTCGACAACCGTCAAGACTATTGAGAAGCCGTTGCTATCGTCTTGTAGAGAAATGAGGAATCTACAATTTGTACTACAATGTTTAAGCCATGACTGTCCCATTCACTTCTGAGATATCCGATTGAAACTCAGAAGAGGACAGTTTCTCAATATCTCGACAACCGTCAATACTATTGAGAAACCGGTGCTATCGTCTTGTAGAGAAATGAGGAATCTACAATTTGTACTACAATGTCCAAGCCATGATTGTCCCATTCACTTCTGAGATATCCGAGGGAAACTCAGAAGAGGACAGTTTCTCAATATCTCGACAACCGTCAATACTATTGAGAAGCCGTTGCTATCGTCTTGTAGAGAAATGAGGAATCTACAATTTGTACTACAATGTACAATGCCATGACTGTCCCATTCACTTCTGAGATATCCGAGGGAAACTCAAAAAAAGACAGTTTCTCAATATCTCGACAACCGTCAAGACTATTGAGAAGCCGTTGCTACCGTCTTGTAGAGAAACGAGAAATCTACATTACTACAATGTACAATGCCATGACTGACCCATTCACTTCTGACATATCCCAGGGAAACTCAAAAAAGGACAGTTTCTCAATATCTCGACAACCGTCAAGGCTATTGAGAAGCCATTGCTACCGTCTTGTAGGCCAACGCTAAATCTACAATACTACAATGTACAATGCCATGACTGAGCTAGTCACTTCAAAGGTATCCGAGGGAAACTCAAAAAAGGACAGTTTCTCAATATCTCGACAACCGTCAAGACTATTGAGAAGCCGTTTCTACCGTCTTGTAGAGAAACGAGGAATCTACAATACTTCAATGTACAATGCCATGACTGACCCATTCACTTCTGAGGTATCCGAGAGAAACTCAAAAAATGACAGTTTCTCAATATCTCGACAACCGTCAAGACTATTGAGAAGCCGTTGTTATCGTCTTGTAGAGAAATGAGGAATTTACAATTTGTACTACAATGTACAACGCCATGACTGTCCCATTCACTTCTGAGATATCCGAGGGAAACTCAAAAAAGGACAGTTTATCAATATCTCGACAGCCGTCAAAACTATTGAGAAGCCATTGCTACCGTCTTGCAGGCCAACGAGGAATCTACAATACTACAATGTACAATGCCATGACTGTCCCATCCGCTTCTGAGATATCCGAGGGAAACTCAGAAGAGGACAGTTGCTCAATATCTCGACAACCGTCAAGACTATTGAGAAGCCGTTGCTATCGTCTTGTAGAGAAATGAGGAATCTACAATTTGTACTACAATGTACAATGCCATGACTGTCAAATTCACTTCTGAGATATCCGAAGGAAACTCAAAAAAGGACAGTTTCTCAATATCTCGACAACCGTCAAGACTATTGAGAAGCCGTTGCTATCGTCTTCTAGAGAAATGAGGAATCTACAATTTGTACTACAATGTACAATGCCATGACTGTCCCATTCACTTCTGAGATATCCGAGGGAAACTCAGAAAAGGACAGTTTCTCAATATCTCGACAGCCGTCAAAACTATTGAGAAGCCATTGCTACCGTCTTGCAGGCCAACGCGCAATATACAATACTACAATGTACAATGCCATGACTGAGCTAGTCACTTCAAAGATATCCAAGACAAACTCAGAAAAGGACAGTTTCTCAATATCTCGAGCCGTCAAAACTATTGAGAAGCCATTGCTACCGTCTTGTTGGCCAACGAGGAATCTACAATACTACAATGTACAATGCCATGACTGAATCATTCACTTCTGAGGTATCCGAGGGAAACTCAAAAAAGGACAGTTTATCAATATCTCGACAACCGTCAAGACTATTGAGAAGCCGTTGCTATCGTCTTGTAGAGAAATGAGGAATCTACAATTTGTACTACAATGTACAATGCCATGACTGTCCCATTCACTTCTGAGATATCCGAGGGAAACTCAAAAAAGGACAGTTTCTCAATATCTCGACAACCGTCAAGACTATTGAGAAGCCGTTGCTACCGTCTTGTAGAGAAATGAGGAATCTACAATACTACAATGTACAATGCCATGACTGTCCCATTCACTTTTGAGATATCCGAGGGAAACTCGAAAAAGGACAGTTTCTCAATATCTCGACCACCGTCAAGACTATTGAGAAGCCGTTGCTATCGTCTTGTAGAGAAATGAGGAATCCACAATTTCTACTACAATGTACAATGCCATGACTGTCCCATTCACTTTTGAGATATCCGAGGGAAACTCAAAAAAGGACAGTTTCTCAATATCTCGACAACCGTCAAGACTATTGAGAATCCGTTGGTACTGTCTTGTAGAGAAATGAGGAATCTACAATACTACAATGTACAATGCCATGACTGTCCCATTCACTTCTGAGATATCCGAGGGAAACTCAAAAAAGGACAGTTTCTCAATATCTCGACAGCCGTCAAAACTATTGAGAAGCCGTTGCTATCGTCTTGTAGAGAAATGAGGAATCCAAAATTTCTACTACAATGTACAATGCCATGACCGTCCCATTCACTTCTGAGGTATCCGAGGGAAACTCAAAAAAGGACAGTTTCTCAATATCTCGACCACCGTCAAGACTATTGAGAAGCCGTTGCTATCGTCTTGTAGAGAAATGAGGAATCAACAATTTCTACTACAATGTACAATGCCATGACTGTCCCATTCACTTCTGAGATATCCGAGGGAAACTCAAAAAAGGACAGTTTCTCAATATCTCGACAACCGTCAAGACTATTGAGAAGCCGCTGGTACCGTCTTGTAGAGAAATGAGGAATCTACAATACTACAATGTACAATGCCATGACTGTCCCATTCACTTCTGAGATATCCGAGGGAAACTCAAAAAAGGACAGTTTCTCAATATCTCGACAACCGTCAAGACTATTGAGAAGCCGCTGCTACCGTCTTGTAGAGAAATGAGGAATCTACAATACTACAATGTACAATGCCATGACTGTCCCATTCACTTCTGAGATATCCGAGGGAAACTCAAAAAAGGACAGTTTCTCAATATCTCGACAGCCGTCAAAACTATTGAGAAGCCATTGCTACCGTCTTGTTGGTCAACGAGGAATCTACAATACTACAATGTACAATGCCATGACTGACCCATTCACTTCTGAGGTATCCGAGGGAAACTCAAAAAAGGACAGTTTCTCAATATCTCGGCAACCGTCAAGACTATTGAGAAGCCGTTGCTACCGTCTTGTAGAGAAATGAGGAATCTACAATACTCCAATGTACAATGACATGACTGTCCCATTCACTTCTGAGATATCCGAGGGAAACACAAAAAAGGACAGTTTCTCAATATCTCGATAACCGTCAAGACTATTGACAAGCCGTTGCTACCGTCTTGTAGAGAAATGAGGAATCTACAATACTACAACGTACAATGCCATGACTGACCCATTCACTTCTGACATATCCCAGGGAAACTCAAAAAAGGACAGCCTCTCAATACCTCGACAACCGTCAAGCCTATTGAGAAGCCATTGCTACCGTCTTGTAGGCCAACGAGGAATCTACAATACTACAATGTACAATGCCATGACTGACCCATTCACTTCTGAGGTATCCGAGGGAAACTCAAAAAAGGACAGTTTCTCAATATCTCGACAACCGTCAAGACTAATGAGAAGCCGTTGCTACCGTCTTGTAGAGAAATGAGGAACCTACAATATGTACTACAATGTACAATGCCACGACTGACCCATTCACTTCTGAGGTATCCGAGGGAAACTCAAAAAAGGACAGTTTCTCAATATCTCTACAACCGTCAAGACTATTGAGAAGCCGTTGCTATCGTCTTGTAGAGAAATGAGGAATCTACAATACTTCAATGTACAATGCCATGACTGACCCATTCACTTCTGACATATCCCAGGGAAACTCAAAAAAGGACAGTTTCTCAATATCTCGACAACCGTCAAGACTAATGAGAAGCCGTTGCTACCGTCTTGTAGAGAAATGAGGAACCTACAATATGTACTACAATGTACAATGCCACGACTGACCCATTCACTTCTGAGGTATCCGAGGGAAACTCAAAAAAGGACAGTTTCTCAATATCTCGACAACCGTCAAGACTATTGAGAAGGCGTTGCTACCGTCTTGTAGAGAAATGAGGTATCTACAATACTACAATGTACAATGCCACGACTGACCCATTCACTTCTGAGGTATCCGAGGGAAACTCAAAAAAGGACAGTTTCTCAATATCTCGACAACCGTCAAGACTATTGGGAAGCCGTTGCTACCGTCTTGTAGAGAAATGAGGTATCTACAATACTACAATGTACAATGCCATGACTGACCCATTCACTTCTGACATATCCCAGGGAAACTCAAAAAAGGACAGTTTCTCAATATCTCGACAACCGTCATGACTAATGAGAAGCCGTTGCTACCGTCTTGTAGAGAAATGAGGAACCTACAATATGTACTACAATGTACAATGCCACGACTGACCCATTCACTTCTGAGGTATCCGAGCGAAACTCAAAAAAGGACAGTTTCTCAATATCTCTACAACCGTCAAGACTATTGAGAAGCCGTTGCTATCGTCTTGTAGAGAAATGAGGAATCTACAATACTTCAAAGTACAATGCCACGACTGACCCATTCACTTCTGACATATCCCAGGGAAACTCAAAAAAGGACAGTTTCTCAATATCTCGACAACCGTCAAGACTAATGAGAAGCCGTTGCTACCGTCTTGTAGAGAAATGAGGAACCTACAATATGTACTACAATGTACAATGCCATGACTGACCCATTCACTTCTGAGGTATCCGAGGGAAACTCAGAAGAGGACAGTTTCTCAATATCTCGACAACCGTCAAGACTATTGAGAAGCCGTTGCTACCGTCTTGTAGAGAAATGAGGAATCTACAATACTCCAATGTACAATGACATGACTGTCCCATTCACTTCTGAGATATCCGAGGGAAACACAAAAAAGGACAGTTTCTCAATATCTCGATAACCGTCAAGACTATATAGAAGCCATTGCTATCGTCTTGTAGAGAAATGAGCAATCTACAATTTGTACTACAATGTACAATGCCATGACTGTCCCAATCACTTCTGATATATCCGAGAGAAACTCAAAAAAGGACAGTTTCTCAATATCTCGACAACCGTCAAGACTAATGAGAAGCCGTTGCTACCGTCTTGTAGAGAAATGAGGAACCTACAATATGTACTACAATGTACAATGCCACGACTGACCCATTCACTTCTGAGGTATCCGAGGGAAACTCAAAAAAGGACAGTTTCTCAATATCTCTACAACCGTCAAGACTATTGAGAAGCCGTTGTTATCGTCTTGTAGAGAAATGAGGAATCTACAATACTTCAATGTACAATGCCATGACTGACCCATTCACTTCTGACATATCCCAGGGAAACTCAAAAAAGGACAGCTTCTCAATATCTCGACAACCGTCAAGACTATTGACAAGCCGTTGCTACCGTCTTGTAGAGAAATGAGGAATCTACAATACTACAATGTACAATGCCATGACTGACCCATTCACTTCTGACATATCCCAGGGAAACTCAAAAAAGGACAGCCTCTCAATACCTCGACAACCGTCAAGCCTATTGAGAAGCCATTGCTACCGTCTTGTAGGCCAACGAGGAATCTACAATACTACAATGTACAATGCCATGACTGACCCATTCACTTCTGAGGTATCCGAGGGAAACTCAAAAAAGGACAGTTTCTCAATATCTCGACAACCGTCAAGACTAATGAGAAGCCGTTGCTACCGTCTTGTAGAGAAATGAGGAACCTACAATATGTACTACAATGTACAATGCCACGACTGACCCATTCACTTCTGAGGTATCCGAGGGAAACTCAAAAAAGGACAGTTTCTCAATATCTCTACAACCGTCAAGACTATTGAGAAGCCGTTGCTATCGTCTTGTAGAGAAATGAGGAATCTACAATACTTCAATGTACAATGCCATGACTGACCCATTCACTTCTGACATATCCCAGGGAAACTCAAAAAAGGACAGCTTCTCAATATCTCGACAACCGTCAAGACTATTGACAAGCCGTTGCTACCGTCTTGTAGAGAAATGAGGAATCTACAATACTACAATGTACAATGCCATGACTGACCCATTCACTTCTGACATATCCCAGGGAAACTCAAAAAAGGACAGCCTCTCAATACCTCGACAACCGTCAAGCCTATTGAGAAGCCATTGCTACCGTCTTGTAGGCCAACGAGGAATCTACAATACTACAATGTACAATGCCATGACTGACCCATTCACTTCTGAGGTATCCGAGGGAAACTCAAAAAAGGACAGTTTCTCAATATCTCGACAACCGTCAAGATTATTGAGAAGCCGTTGCTATCGTCTTGTAGAGAAATGAGGAATCCACAATTTCTACTACAATGTACAATGCCATGACTGTCCCATTCACTTCTGAGATATCCGAGGGAAACTCAAAAAAGGACAGTTTCTCAATATCTCGACAACGGTCAAGACTATTGAGAAGCCGTTGGTACCGTCTTGTAGAGAAATGAGGAATCTACAATACTACAATGTACAATGCCATGACTGTCCCATTCACTTCTGAGATATCCGAGGGAAACTCAAAAAAGGACAGTTTCTCAATATCTCGACAGCCGTCAAAACTATTGAGAAGCCATTGCTACCGTCTTGTTGGCCAACGAGGAATCTACAATACTACAATGTACAATGCCATGACTGACCCATTCACTTCTGAGGTATCCGAGGGAAACTCAAAAAAGGACAGTTTCTCAATATCTCGACAACCGTCAAGACTATTGAGAAGCCGTTGCTATCGTCTTGTAGAGAATTGAGGAATCTACAATTTGTACTACAATGTACAATGCCATGACTGACCCATTCACTTCTGAGGTATCCGAGGGAAACTCAGAAGAGGACAGTTTCTCAATATCTCGACAACCGTCAAGACTATTGAGAAGCCGTTGCTACCGTCTTGTAGAGAAATGAGGAATCTACAATACTCCAATGTACAATGCCATGACTGTCCCATTCACTTCTGAGATATCCGAGGGAAACTCAAAAAAGGACAGTTTCTCAATATCTCGATAACCGTCAAGACTATATAGAAGCCATTGCTATCGTCTTGTAGAGAAATGAGGAATCTACAATTTGTACTACAATGTACAATGCCATGACTGTCCCAATCACTTCTGATATATCCGAGAGAAACTCAAAAAAGGACAGTTTCGCAATATCTCGACAACCGTCAAAACTATTGTAAAGCCATTGCTACCGTCATGCAGGCCAACGAGGAATCTACAATACTACAAAGTACAATGCCATGACTGACCCATTCACTTCTGAGGTATCCGAGGGAAACTCAAAAAAGGACAGTTTCTCAATATCTCGACAACCGTCAAGACTATTGAGAAGCCGTTGCTATCGTCTTGTAGAGAAATGAGGAATCTACAATTTGTACTACAATGTACAATGCCATGACTGTCAAATTCACTTCTGAGATATCCGAAGGAAACTCAAAAAAGGACAGTTTCTCAATATCTCGACAACCGTCAAGACTATTGAGAAGCCGTTGCTATCGTCTTGTAGAGAAATGAGGAATCTACAATTTGTACTACAATGTACAATGCCATGACTGTCCCATTCACTTCTGAGATATCCGAGGGAAACTCAAAAAAGGACAGGTTCTCAATATCTCGACAGCCGTCAAAACTATTGAGAAGCCATTGCTACCGTCTTGCAGGCCAACGAGGAATCTACAATACTACAATGTACAATGCCATGACTGAGCTAGTCACTTCAAAGGTATCCAAGGGAAACTCAGAAAAGGACAGTCTCTCAAAATCTCGATAACCGTCAAGACTATTGAGAAGTCGTTGCTACCGACTTGTAGAGAAATGAGGAATCTACAATATGTACTACAATGTACAATGCCATGAATGTCCCATTCACTTCTGAGATATCCGAGGGAAACTCAAAAAAGGACAGTTTCGCAATATATCGACAACCGTCAAAACTATTGAAAAGCCATTGCTACCGTCATGCAGGCCAACGAGGAATCTACAATACTACAATGTACAATGCCATGACTGACCCATTCACTTCTGAGGTATCCGAGGGAAACTCAAAAAAGGACAGTTTCTCAATATCTCGACAACCGTCAAGACTATTGAGAAGCCGTTGCTACCGTCTTGTAGAGAAATGGGGAATCTACAATACTACAATGTACAACGCCATGACTGTCCCATTCACTTCTGAGATATCCGAGGGAAACTCAAAAAAGGACAGTTTCTCAATATCTCGACAACCGTCAAGACTATTGAGAAGCCGTTGCTATCGTCTTGTAGAGAAATGGGGAATCTACAATTTGTAATACAATGTACAATGTCATGACTGTCCCATTCACTTCTGAGATATCCGAGGGAAACTCAAAAAAGGACAGTTTCTCAATATCTCGACAACCGTCAAGACTATTGAGAAGCCGTTGCTATCGTCTTGTAGAGAAATGAGGAATCTACAATTTGTACTACAATGTACAATGCCATGACTGTCCCATCCGCTTCTGAGATATCCGAGGGAAACTCAGAAGAGGACAGTTGCTCAATATCTCGACAACCGTCAAGACTATTGAGAAGCCGTTGCTATCGTCTTGTAGAGAAATGAGGAATCTACAATTTGTACTACAATGTACAATGCCATGACTGTCAAATTCACTTCTGAGATATCCGAAGGAAACTCAAAAAAGGACAGTTTCTCAATATCTCGACAACCGTCAAGACTATTGAGAAGCCGTTGCTATCGTCTTCTAGAGAAATGAGGAATCTACAATTTGTACTACAATGTACAATGCCATGACTGTCCCATTCACTTCTGAGATATCCGAGGGAACTCAGAAAAGGACAGTTTCTCAATATCTCGACAGCCGTCAAAACTATTGAGAAGCCATTGCTACCGTCTTGCAGGCCAACGCGCAATATACAATACTACAATGTACCATGCCATGACTGAGCTAGTCACTTCAAAGATATCCAAGACAAACTCAGAAAAGGACAGTTTCTCAATATCTCGAGCCGTCAAAACTATTGAGAAGCCATTGCTACCGTCTTGTTGGCCAACGAGGAATCTACAATACTACAATGTACAATGCCATGACTGACCCATTCACTTCTGAGGTATCCGAGGGAAACTCAAAAAAGGACAGTTTCTCAATATCTCGACAACCGTCAAGACTATTGAGAAGCCGTTGCTATCGTCTTGTAGGGAAATGAGGAATCTACAATTTGTACTACAATGTACAATGCCATGACTGTCCCATTCACTTCTGAGATATCCGAGGGAAACTCAAAAAAGGACAGTTTCTCAATATCTCGACAACCGTCAAGACTATTGAGAAGCCGTTGCTACCGTCTTGTAGAGAAATGAGGAATCTACAATACTACAATGTACAATGCCATGACTGTCCCATTCACTTTTGAGATATCCGAGGGAAACTCGAAAAAGGACAGTTTCTCAATATCTCGACCACCGTCAAGACTATTGAGAAGCCGTTGCTATCGTCTTGTAGAGAAATGAGGAATCCACAATTTCTACTACAATGTACAATGCCATGACTGTCCCATTCACTTTTGAGATATCCGAGGGAAACTCAAAAAAGGACAGTTTCTCAATATCTCGACAACCGTCAAGACTATTGAGAATCCGTTGGTACTGTCTTGTAGAGAAATGAGGAATCTACAATACTACAATGTACAATGCCATGACTGTCCCATCCGCTTCTGAGATATCCGAGGGAAACTCAGAAGAGGACAGTTGCTCAATATCTCGACAACCGTCAAGACTATTGAGAAGCCGTTGCTATCGTCTTGTAGAGAAATGAGGAATCTACAATTTGTACTACAATGTACAATGCCATGACTGTCAAATTCACTTCTGAGATATCCGAAGGAAACTCAAAAAAGGACAGTTTCTCAATATCTCGACAACCGTCAAGACTATTGAGAAGCCGTTGCTATCGTCTTCTAGAGAAATGAGGAATCTACAATTTGTACTACAATGTACAATGCCATGACTGTCCCATTCACTTCTGAGATATCCGAGGGAACTCAGAAAAGGACAGTTTCTCAATATCTCGACAGCCGTCAAAACTATTGAGAAGCCATTGCTACCGTCTTGCAGGCCAACGCGCAATATACAATACTACAATGTACCATGCCATGACTGAGCTAGTCACTTCAAAGATATCCAAGACAAACTCAGAAAAGGACAGTTTCTCAATATCTCGAGCCGTCAAAACTATTGAGAAGCCATTGCTACCGTCTTGTTGGCCAACGAGGAATCTACAATACTACAATGTACAATGCCATGACTGACCCATTCACTTCTGAGGTATCCGAGGGAAACTCAAAAAAGGACAGTTTCTCAATATCTCGACAACCGTCAAGACTATTGAGAAGCCGTTGCTATCGTCTTGTAGGGAAATGAGGAATCTACAATTTGTACTACAATGTACAATGCCATGACTGTCCCATTCACTTCTGAGATATCCGAGGGAAACTCAAAAAAGGACAGTTTCTCAATATCTCGACAACCGTCAAGACTATTGAGAAGCCGTTGCTACCGTCTTGTAGAGAAATGAGGAATCTACAATACTACAATGTACAATGCCATGACTGTCCCATTCACTTTTGAGATATCCGAGGGAAACTCGAAAAAGGACAGTTTCTCAATATCTCGACCACCGTCAAGACTATTGAGAAGCCGTTGCTATCGTCTTGTAGAGAAATGAGGAATCCACAATTTCTACTACAATGTACAATGCCATGACTGTCCCATTCACTTTTGAGATATCCGAGGGAAACTCAAAAAAGGACAGTTTCTCAATATCTCGACCACCGTCAAGACTATTGAGAAGCCGTTGCTATCGTCTTCTAGAGAAATGAGGAATCTACAATTTGTACTACAATGTACAATGCCATGACTGTCCCATTCACTTCTGAGATATCCGAGGGAACTCAGAAAAGGACAGTTTCTCAATATCTCGACAGCCGTCAAAACTATTGAGAAGCCATTGCTACCGTCTTGCAGGCCAACGCGCAATATACAATACTACAATGTACCATGCCATGACTGAGCTAGTCACTTCAAAGATATCCAAGACAAACTCAGAAAAGGACAGTTTCTCAATATCTCGAGCCGTCAAAACTATTGAGAAGCCATTGCTACCGTCTTGTTGGCCAACGAGGAATCTACAATACTACAATGTACAATGCCATGACTGACCCATTCACTTCTGAGGTATCCGAGGGAAACTCAAAAAAGGACAGTTTCTCAATATCTCGACAACCGTCAAGACTATTGAGAAGCCGTTGCTATCGTCTTGTAGGGAAATGAGGAATCTACAATTTGTACTACAATGTACAATGCCATGACTGTCCCATTCACTTCTGAGATATCCGAGGGAAACTCAAAAAAGGACAGTTTCTCAATATCTCGACAACCGTCAAGACTATTGAGAAGCCGTTGCTACCGTCTTGTAGAGAAATGAGGAATCTACAATACTACAATGTACAATGCCATGACTGTCCCATTCACTTTTGAGATATCCGAGGGAAACTCGAAAAAGGACAGTTTCTCAATATCTCGACCACCGTCAAGACTATTGAGAAGCCGTTGCTATCGTCTTGTAGAGAAATGAGGAATCCACAATTTCTACTACAATGTACAATGCCATGACTGTCCCATTCACTTTTGAGATATCCGAGGGAAACTCGAAAAAGGACAGTTTCTCAATATCTCGACCACCGTCAAGACTATTGAGAAGCCGTTGCTATCGTCTTGTAGAGAAATGAGGAATCCACAATTTCTACTACAATGTACAATGCCATGACTGTCCCATTCACTTCTGAGATATCCGAGGGAAACTCAAAAAAGGACAGTTTCTCAATATCTCGACAACCGTCAAGACTATTGAGAAGCCGTTGCTACCGTCTTGTAGAGAAATGAGGAATCTACAATACTACAATGTACAATGCCATGACTGTCCCATTCACTTTTGAGATATCCGAGGGAAACTCGAAAAAGGACAGTTTCTCAATATCTCGACCACCGTCAAGACTATTGAGAAGCCGTTGCTATCGTCTTGTAGAGAAATGAGGAATCCACAATTTGTACTACAATGTACAATGCCATGACTGTCCCATTCACTTCTGAGATATCCGAGGGAAACTCAAAAAAGGACAGTTTCTCAATATCTCGACAACCGTCAAGACTATTGAGAAGCCGTTGCTACCGTCTTGTAGAGAAATGAGGAATCTACAATACTACAATGTACAATGCCATGACTGTCCCATTCACTTCTGAGATATCCGAGGGAAACTCAAAAAAGGACAGTTTCTCAATATCTCGACAACCGTCAAGACTATTGAGAAGCCGTTGCTACCGTCTTGTAGAGAAATGAGGAATCTACAATACTACAATGTACAATGCCATGACTGTCCCATTCACTTTTGAGATATCCGAGGGAAACTCGAAAAAGGACAGTTTCTCAATATCTCGACCACCGTCAAGACTATTGAGAAGCCGTTGCTATCGTCTTGTAGAGAAATGAGGAATCCACAATTTCTACTACAATGTACAATGCCATGACTGTCCCATTCACTTTTGAGATATCCGAGGGAAACTCAAAAAAGGACAGTTTCTCAATATCTCGACCACCGTCAAGACTATTGAGAAGCCGTTGCTATCGTCTTGTAGAGAAATGAGGAATCCACAATTTCTACTACAATGTACAATGCCATGACTGTCCCATTCACTTTTGAGATATCCGAGGGAAACTCAAAAAAGGACAGTTTCTCAATATCTCGACAACCGTCAAGACTATTGAGAAGCCGTTGCTACCGTCTTGTAGAGAAATGAGGAATCTACAATACTACAATGTACAATGCCATGACTGTCCCATTCACTTTTGAGATATCCGAGGGAAACTCGAAAAAGGACAGTTTCTCAATATCTCGACCACCGTCAAGACTATTGAGAAGCCGTTGCTATCGTCTTGTAGAGAAATGAGGAATCCACAATTTCTACTACAATGTACAATGCCATGACTGTCCCATTCACTTTTGAGATATCCGAGGGAAACTCAAAAAAGGACAGTTTCTCAATATCTCGACAACCGTCAAGACTATTGAGAATCCGTTGGTACTGTCTTGTAGAGAAATGAGGAATCTACAATACTACAATGTACAATGCCATGACTGTCCCATTCACTTCTGAGATATCCGAGGGAAACTCAAAAAAGGACAGTTTCTCAATATCTCGACAACCGTCAAGACTATTGAGAATCCGTTGGTACTGTCTTGTAGAGAAATGAGGAATCTACAATACTACAATGTACAATGCCATGACTGTCCCATTCACTTCTGAGATATCCGAGGGAAACTCAAAAAAGGACAGTTTCTCAATATCTCGACAACCGTCAAGACTATTGAGAAGCCGTTGCTACCGTCTTGTAGAGAAATGAGGAATCTACAATACTACAATGTACAATGCCATGACTGTCCCATTCACTTTTGAGATATCCGAGGGAAACTCGAAAAAGGACAGTTTCTCAATATCTCGACCACCGTCAAGACTATTGAGAAGCCGTTGCTATCGTCTTGTAGAGAAATGAGGAATCCAAAATTTCTACTACAATGTACAATGCCATGACCGTCCCATTCACTTCTGAGGTATCCGAGGGAAACTCAAAAAAGGACAGTTTCTCAATATCTCGACCACCGTCAAGACTATTGAGAAGCCGTTGCTATCGTCTTGTAGAGAAATGAGGAATCAACAATTTCTACTACAATGTACAATGCCATGACTGTCCCATTCACTTCTGAGATATCCGAGGGAAACTCAAAAAAGGACAGTTTCTCAATATCTCGACAACCGTCAAGACTATTGAGAAGCCGCTGGTACCGTCTTGTAGAGAAATGAGGAATCTACAATACTACAATGTACAATGCCATGACTGTCCCATTCACTTCTGAGATATCCGAGGGAAACTCAAAAAAGGACAGTTTCTCAATATCTCGACAACCGTCAAGACTATTGAGAAGCCGCTGGTACCGTCTTGTAGAGAAATGAGGAATCTACAATACTACAATGTACAATGCCATGACTGTCCCATTCACTTCTGAGATATCCGAGGGAAACTCAAAAAAGGACAGTTTCTCAATATCTCGACAGCCGTCAAAACTATTGAGAAGCCATTGCTACCGTCTTGTTGGCCAACGAGGAATCTACAATACTACAATGTACAATGCCATGACTGACCCATTCACTTCTGAGGTATCCGAGGGAAACTCAAAAAAGGACAGTTTCTCAATATCTCGGCAACCGTCAAGACTATTGAGAAGCCGTTGCTATCGTCTTGTAGAGAAATGAGGAATCTACAATTTGTACTACAATGTACAATGCCATGACTGTCCCATTCACTTCTGAGGTATCCGAGGGAAACTCAGAAGAGGACAGTTTCTCAATATCTCGACAACCGTCAAGACTATTGAGAAGCCGTTGCTACCGTCTTGTAGAGGAATGAGGAATCTACAATACTCCAATGTACAATGACATGACTGTCCCATTCACTTCTGAGATATCCGAGGGAAACACAAAAAAGGACAGTTTCTCAATATCTCGATAACCGTCAAGACTATATAGAAGCCATTGCTATCGTCTTGTAGAGAAATGAGCAATCTACAATTTGTACTACAATGTACAATGCCATGACTGTCCCAATCACTTCTGATATATCCGAGAGAAACTCAAAAAAGGACAGTTTCGCAATATCTCGACAAGCGTCAAAACTATTGTAAAGCCATTGCTACCGTCATGCAGGCCAACGAGGAATCTACAATACTACAATGTACAGTGCCATGACTGACCCATTCACTTCTGAGGTATCCGAGGGAAACTCAAAAAAGGACAGTTTCTCAATATCTCGACAACCGTCAAGACTAATGAGAAGCCGTTGCTACCGTCTTGTAGAGAAATGAGGAACCTACAATATGTACTACAATGTACAATGCCACGACTGACCCATTCACTTCTGAGGTATCCGAGGGAAACTCAAAAAAGGACAGTTTCTCAATATCTCTACAACCGTCAAGACTATTGAGAAGCCGTTGCTATCGTCTTGTAGAGAAATGAGGAATCTACAATACTTCAATGTACAATGCCATGACTGACCCATTCACTTCTGACATATCCCAGGGAAACTCAAAAAAGGACAGCTTCTCAATATCTCGACAACCGTCAAGACTATTGACAAGCCGTTGCTACCGTCTTGTAGAGAAATGAGGAATCTACAATACTACAATGTACAATGCCATGACTGACCCATTCACTTCTGACATATCCCAGGGAAACTCAAAAAAGGACAGCCTCTCAAAACCTCGACAACCGTCAAGCCTATTGAGAAGCCATTGCTACCGTCTTGTAGGCCAACGAGGAATCTACAATACTACAATGTACAATGCCATGACTGACCCATTCACTTCTGAGGTATCCGAGGGAAACTCAAAAAAGGACAGTTTCTCAATATCTCGACAACCGTCAAGACTATTGAGAAGCCGTTGCTATCGTCTTGTAGAGAAATGAGGAATCCACAATTTCTACTACAATGTACAATGCCATGACTGTCCCATTCACTTCTGAGATATCCGAGGGAAACTCAAAAAAGGACAGTTTCTCAATATCTCGACAACCGTCAAGACTATTGAGAAGCCGTTGCTATCGTCTTGTAGAGAAATGAGGAATCTACAATTTGTACTACAATGTACAATGCCATGACTGTCCCATTCACTTCTGAGATATCCGAGGGAAACTCAAAAAAGGACAGTTTCTCAATATCTCGACAGCCGTCAAAACTATTGAAAAGCCATTGCTACCGTCATGCAGGCCAACGAGGAATCTACAATACTACAATGTACAATGCCATGACTGACCCATTCACTTCTGACATATCCCAGGGAGACTCAAAAAAGGACAGCTTCTCAATATCTCGACAACCGTCAAGACTATTGAGAAGCCGTTGCTACCGTCTTGTAGAGAAATGAGGAATCTACAATACTTCAATGTACAATGCCATGACTGACCCATTCACTTCTGACATATCCCAGGGAAACTCAAAAAAGGACAGCTTCTCAATATCTCGACAACCGTCAAGACTATTGAGAAGCCGTTGCTATCGTCTTGTAGAGAAATGAGGAATCTACAATTTGTACTACAATG
Source organism: Merodon equestris (assembly GCA_958301585.1). Classification (NCBI taxonomy): domain Eukaryota; kingdom Metazoa; phylum Arthropoda; class Insecta; order Diptera; family Syrphidae; genus Merodon; species Merodon equestris. The sequence goes on along the minus strand of OY284418.1, from coordinate 5,395,946 downwards.
TACAATGCCATGACTGTCCCATTCACTTCTGAGATATCCGAGGGAAACTCAAAAAGAACAGGTTCTCAATATCTCGACAGCCGTCAAAACTATTGAGAAGCCATTGCTACCGTCTTGTTGGCCAACGAGGAATCTACAATACTACAATGTACAATGCCATGACTGACCCATTCACTTCTGAGGTATCCGAGGGAAACTCAAAAAAGGACAGTTTATCAATATCTCGACAACCGTCAAGACTATTGAGAAGCCGTTGCTATCGTCTTGTAGAGAAATGAGGAATCTACAATTTGTACTACAATGTACAATGCCATGACTGTCCCATTCACTTCTGAGATATCCGAGGGAAACTCAAAAAAGGACAGTTTCTCAATATCTCAACAACCGTCAAGACTATTGAGAAGGCGTTGCTACCGTCTTGTAGAGAAATGAGGTATCTACAATACTACAATGTACAATGCCATGACAGTCCCATTCACTTCTGAGATATCCGAGGGAAACTCAAAAAAGGACAGTTTCTCAATATCTCTACCACCGACAAGACTATTGAGAAGCCGTTGCTATCGTCTTGTAGAGAAATGAGGAATCCACAATTTCTACTACAATGTACAATGCCATGACTGTCCCATTCACTTCTGAGATATCCGAGGGAAACTCAAAAAAGGACAGTTTCTCAATATCTCGACAACCGTCAAGACTATTGAGAAGCCGTTGGTACCGTCTTGTAGAGAAATGAGGAATCTACAATACTACAATGTACAATGCCATGACTGTCCCATTCACTTCTGAGATATCCGAGGGAAACTCAAAAAAGGACAGTTTCTCAATATCTCGACAGCCGTCAAAACTATTGAGAAGCCATTGCTACCGTCTTGTTGGCCAACGAGGAATCTACAATACTACAATGTACAATGCCATGACTGACCCATTCACTTCTGAGGTATCCGAGGGAGACTCAAAACAGGACAGTTTCTCAATAACTCGACAACCGTCAAGACTATTGAGAAGCCGTTGCTATCGTCTTGTAGAGAAATGAGGAATCTACAATTTGTACTACAATGTACAATGCCATGACTGACCCATTCACTTCTGAGGTATCCGAGGGAAACTCAGAAGAGGATGTTTCTCAATATCTCGACAACCGTCAAGACTATTGAGAAGCCGTTGCTACCGTCTTGTAGAGAAATGAGGAATCTACAATACTCCAATGTACAATGCCATGACTGTCCCATTCACTTCTGAGATATCCGAGGGAAACTCAATAAAGGACAGTTTCTCAATATCTCGATAACCGTCAAGACTATATAGAAGCCATTGCTATCGTCTTGTAGAGAAATGAGGAATCTACAATTTGTACTACAATGTACAATGCCATGACTGTCCCAATCACTTCTGATATATCCGAGAGAAACTCAAAAAAGGACAGTTTCTCAATATCTCGACAACCGTCAAGACTATTGAGAAGCCGTTGCTATCGTCTTGTAGAGAAATGAGGAATCTACAATTTGTACTACAATGTACAAGGCCATGACTGTCCCATCCACTTCTGAGATATCCGAGGGAAACTCAGAAGAGGACAGTTTCTCAACATCTCGACAACCGTCAAGACTATTGAGAAGCCGTTGCTATCGTCTTGTAGAGAAATGGGGAATCTACAATTTGTACTACAATGTACAATGCAATGACTGTCCCATTCACTTCTGAGATATCCGTGGGAAATTGAGAAAAGGAGAGTTTCTCAAAATCTCGACAACCGTCAAGACTATTGAGAAGCCATTGCTACCGTCTTGTTGACCAACGAGGAATCTACAATACTACAATGTACAATGCCATGACTGTCCCATTCACTTCTGAGATATCCGAGGGAAACTCAAAAAAGGACAGTTTCTCAATATCTCGACAACCGTCAAGACTATTGAGAAGCCGTTGCTACCGTCTTGTAGAGAAATGAGGAATCTACAATATGTACTACAATGTACAATGCCATGACTGACCCATTCACTTCTGAGGTATCCGAGGGAACCTCAGAAGGGGACAGTTTCTCAATATCTCGACAACCGTCAAGACTATTGAGAAGCCGTTGCTATCGTCTTGTAGAGAAATGAGGAATCTACAATTTGTACTACAATGTACAATGCCATGACTGTCCCACTCACTTCTGAGGTATCCGAGGGAAACTCAAAAAAGGACAGTTTCTCAATATCTCGACAACCGTCAAGACTATTGAGAAGCCGTTGCTATCGTCTTGTAGAGAAATGAGGAATCTACAATACTTCAATGTACAATGTCATGACTGACCCATTCACTTCTGACATATCCCAGGGAAACTCAAAAAAGGACAGCTTCTCAATATCTCGACAACCGTCAAGACTATTGAGAAGCCATTGCTACCGTCTTGTAGGCCAACGCTAAATCTACAATACTACAATGTACAATGCCATGACTGACCTAGTCACTTCAAAGATATCCAAGGGAAACTCAAAAAAGGACAGTTTCTCAATATCTCGACAACCGTCAAAACTATTGAAAAACCATTGCTGCCGTCTTGCAGGCAAACGAGGAATCTACAATACTACAATGTACAATGCCATGACTGACCCATTCACTTCTGAGGTATCCGAGGGAAACTCAAAAAGGACAGTTTCCCAATATCTCGACAACCGTCAAGACTATTGAGAAGCCGTTGCTATCGTCTTGTAGAGAAATGAGGAATCTACAATTTGTACTACAATGTACAATGCCATGACTGTCCCATTCACTTCTGAGGTATCCGAGGGAAACTCAAAAAAGGGCAGTTTCTCAATATCTCGACAACCGTCAAGACTATTGAGAAGCCGTTGCTATCGTCTTGTAGAGAAATGAGGAATCTACAATTTGTACTACAATGTACAATGCCATGACTGTCCCATTCACTTCTGAGGTATCCGAGGGAAACTCAAAAAAGGACAGTTTCTCAATATCTCGACAACCGTCAAGACTATTGAGAAGCCGTTGCTACCGTCTTGTAGAGAAATGAGGAATCTACAATATGTACTACAATGTACAATGCCATGACTGACCCATTCACTTCTGAGGTATCCGAGGGAAACTCAAAAAAGGACAGTTTCTCAATATCTCGACAACCGTCAAGACCATTGAGAGGCCGTTGCTATCGTCTTGTAGAGAAATGAGGAATCCACAATTTCTACTACAATGTACAATGCCATGACTGTCCCATTCACTTCTGAGATATCCGAGGGAAACTCAAAAAAGGACAGTTTCTCAATATCTCGACAATCGTCAACACTATTGAGAAGCCGTTGCTATCGTCTTGAAGAGAAATGAGGAATCTACAATACTACAATGTACAATGCCATGATTGACCCATTCGCTTCTGAGGTATCCGAGGAAAACTCAAAAAAGGACAGTTTCTCAATATCTCGACAACCGTCAAGACTATTGAGAAGCCGTTGCTGTCGTCTTGTAGAGAAATGAGGAATCTACAATATGTACTACAATGTACAATGCCATGACTGTCAAAAAAGGACAGTTTCTCAATATCTCGACAACCGTCAAAACTATTGAGAAGCCATTGCTAGCGTCTTGTTGGCCAACGAGGAATCTACAATACTACAATGTACAATGCCATGACTGAGCTAGTCACTTCAAAAATATCCAAGGGAAACTCAGAAAAGGACAGTTTCTCAATATCTCGATAACCGTCAAGACTATTGAGAAGCCGTTGCTACCGACTTGTAGAGAAATGAGGAATCTACAATATGTACTACAATGTACAATGCCATGAATGTCCCATTCACTTCTGAGATATCCGAGGGAAACTCAAAAAAGGACAGTTTCGCAATATCTCGACAACCGTCAAAACTATTGAAAAGCCATTGCTACCGTCATGCAGGCCAACGAGGAATCTACAATACTACAATGTACAATGCCATGACTGACCCATTCACTTCTGAGGTATCCGAGGGAAACTCAAAAAAGGACAGTTTCTCAATATCTCGACAACCGTCAAGACTATTGAGAAGCCGTTGCTACCGTCTTGTAGAGAAATGGGGAATCTACAATACTACAATGTACAATGCCATGAGTGTCCCATTCACTTCTGAGATATCCGAGGGAAACTCAAAAAAGGACAGTTTCTCAATATCTCGACAAACGTCAAAACTATTGAAAAGCCATTGCTGCCGTCTTGCAGACCAACGAGGAATCTACAATACTACAATGTAGAATGCCATGACTGAGCTAGTCACTTCAAAGATATCTAAGGGAAACTCAGAAAAGGACAGTTTCTCAATATCTCGACAAACGTCAAAACTATTGAAAAGCCATTGCTGCCGTCTTGCAGACCAACGAGGAATCTACAATACTACAATGTAGAATGCCATGACTGAGCTAGTCACTTCAAAGATATCCAAGGGAAACTCAGAAAAGGACAGTTTCTCAATATCTCGATAACCGTCAAGACTATTGAGAAGCCGTTGCTACCGACTTGTAGAGAAATGAGGAATCTACAATATGTACTACAATGTACAATGCCATGAATGTCCCATTCACTTCTGAGATATCCGAGGGAAACTCAAAAAAGGACAGTTTCGCAATATCTCGACAACCGTCAAAACTATTGAAAAGCCATTGCTACCGTCATGCAGGCCAACGAGGAATCTACAATACTACAATGTACAATGCCATGACTGACCCATTCACTTCTGAGGTATCCGAGGGAAACTCAAAAAAGGACAGTTTCTCAATATCTCGACAACCGTCAAGACTATTGAGAAGCCGTTGCTACCGTCTTGTAGAGAAATGGGGAATCTACAATACTACAATGTACAATGCCATGAGTGTCCCATTCACTTCTGAGATATCCGAGGGAAACTCAAAAAAGGACAGTTTCTCAATATCTCGACAATCGTCAACACTATTGAGAAGCCGTTGCTATCGTCTTGAAGAGAAATGAGGAATCTACAATACTACAATGTACAATGCCATGACTGACCCATTCACTTCTGAGGTATCCGAGGGAAACTCAAAAAAGGACAGTTTCTCAATATCTCGACAACCGTCAAGACTATTGAGAAGCCGTTGCTACCGTCTTGTAGAGAAATGAGGAACCTACAATATGTACTACAATGTACAATGCCATGACTGACCCATTCACTTCTGAGGTATCCGAGGGAAACTCAAAAAAGGACAGTTTCTCAATATCTCGACAACCGTCAAGACCATTGAGAGGCCGTTGCTACCGTCTTGTAGAGAAATGAGGAATCTACAATATGTACTACAATGTACAATGCCATGACTGACCCATTCACTTCTGAGGTATCCGAGGGAAACTCAAAAAAGGACAGTTTCTCAATATCCCGACAACCGTCAAGACTATTGAGAAGCCGTTGCTATCGTCTTGTAGAGAAATGAGGAATCTACAATTGTTACTACAATGTACAATGCCATGACTGTCCCATTCATTTCTGAGGTATCCGAGGGAAACTCAAAAAAGGACAGTTTCTCAATATCTCGACAACCGTCAAGACTATTGAGAAGCCGTTGCTATCGTCTTGTAGAGAAATGAGGAATCTACAATACTTAAATGTACAATGCCATGACTGACCCATTCACTTCTGACATATCCCAGGGAAACTCAAAAAAGGACAGCTTCTCAATATCTCGACAACCGTCAAGACTATTGAGAAGCCATTGCTACCGTCTTGTAGGCCAACGCTAAATCTACAATACTACAATGTACAATGCCATGACTGAGCTAGTCACTTCAAAGATATCTAAGGGAAACTCAGAAAAGGACAGTTTCTCAATATCTCGACAAACGTCAAAACTATTGAAAAGCCATTGCTGCCGTCTTGCAGACCAACGAGGAATCTACAATACTACAATGTAGAATGCCATGACTGAGCTAGTCACTTCAAAGATATCCAAGGGAAACTCAGAAAAGGACAGTTTCTCAATATCTCGATAACCGTCAAGACTATTGAGAAGCCGTTGCTACCGACTTGTAGAGAAATGAGGAATCTACAATATGTACTACAATGTACAATGCCATGAATGTCCCATTCACTTCTGAGATATCCGAGGGAAACTCAAAAAAGGACAGTTTCGCAATATCTCGACAACCGTCAAAACTATTGAAAAGCCATTGCTACCGTCATGCAGGCCAACGAGGAATCTACAATACTACAATGTACAATGCCATGACTGACCCATTCACTTCTGAGGTATCCGAGGGAAACTCAAAAAAGGACAGTTTCTCAATATCTCGACAACCGTCAAGACTATTGAGAAGCCGTTGCTACCGTCTTGTAGAGAAATGGGGAATCTACAATACTACAATGTACAATGCCATGAGTGTCCCATTCACTTCTGAGATATCCGAGGGAAACTCAAAAAAGGACAGTTTCTCAATATCTCGACAACCGTCAAGACTATTGAGAAGCCGTTGCTATCGTCTTGTAGAGAAATGAGGAATCTACAATTTGTACCACAATGTACAATGTCATGACTGTTCCATTCACTTCTGAGATATCCGAGGGAAACTCAAAAAAGGACAGTTTCTCAATATCTCGACAACCGTCAAGACTATTCAGAAGCCGTCGCTATCGTCTTGTAGAGAAATGAGGAATCTACAATTTGTACTACAATGTACAATGCCATGACTGTCCCATCCGCTTCTGAGATATCCGAGGGAAACTCAGAAGAGGACAGTTGCTCAATATCTCGACAACCGTCAATACTATTGAGAAGCCGTTGCTATCGTCTTGTAGAGAAATGAGGAATCTACAATTTGTACTACAATGTACAATGCAATGACTGTCCCATTCACTTCTGAGATATCCGAGGGAAACTCAGAAAAGGACAGTTTCTCAATATCTCGACAGCCGTCAACACTATTGAGAAGCCATTGCTACCGTCTCGCAGGCCAACGCGCAATATACAATACTACAATGTACAATGCCATGACTGAGCTAGTCACTTCAAAGATATCCAAGGGAAACTCAGAAAAGGACAGTTTCTCAATATCTCGAGCCGTCAGAACTATTGAGAAAGAAGCCATTGCTACCGTCTTGTTGGCCAACGAGGAATCTACAATACTACAATGTACAATGCCATTTTCACTTCTGAGGTATCCGAGGGAAACTCAAAAAAGGACAGTTTATCAATATCTCGACAACCGTCAAGACTATTGAGGAGCCGTTGCTATCGTCTTGTAGAGAAATCAGGAATCTACAATTTGTACTACAATGTACAATGCCATGACTGTCCCATTCACTTCTGAGATATCCGAGGGAAACTCAAAAAAGGACAGTTTCTCAATATCTCGACAACCGTCAAGACTATTGAGAAGCCGTTGCTACCGTCTTGTAGAGAAATGAGGAATCTACAATACTACAATGTACAATGCCATGACTGTCCCATTCACTTCTGAGATATCAGAGGGAAACTCAAAAAAGGACAGTTTCTCAATATCTCGACAGCCGTCAAAACTATTGAGAAGCCATTGCTACCGTCTTGTTGGCCAACGAGGAATCTACAATACTACAATGTACAATGCCATGACTGACCCATTCACTTCTGAGGTATCCGAGGGAAACTCAAAAAAGGACAGTTTCTCAATATCTCGACAACCGTCAAGACTACTGAGAAGCCGTTGCTATCGTCTTGTAGAGAAATGAGGAATCTACAATACTTCAATGTACAATGCCATGACTGACCCATTCACTTCTGACATATTCCAGGGAAACTCAAAAAAGGACAGCTTCTCAATATCTCGACAACCGTCAAGACTATTGAGAAGCCGTTGCTATCGTCTTGTAGAGAAATGAGGAATCTACAATTTGTACTACAATGTACAATGCCATGACTGTCCCATTCACTTCTGAGGTATCCGAGGGAAACTCAAAAAAGGACAGTTTCTCAATATCTCGAACACAGTCAAGACTATTGAGAAGCCGTTGCTACCGTCTTGTAGAGAAATGAGGAATCTACAGTATGTACTACAATGTACAATGCCATGACAGACCCATTCACTTCTGAGGTATCCGAGGGAAACTCAAAAAAGGACAGTTTCTCAATATCTCGACAACCGTCAAGACTATTGAGAAGCCGTTGCTATCGTCTTGTAGAGAAATGAGGAATCCATAATTTCTACTACAATGTACAATGCCATGACTGTCCCATTCACTTCTGAGATATCCGAGGGAAACTCAAAAAAGGACAGTTTCTCAATATCTCGACAACCGTCAAGACAATTGAGAAGCCGTTGCTACCGTCTTGTAGAGAAGTGAGGAATATACAATATGTACTACAATGTACAATGCCATGACTGTCCCATTCACTTCTGAGATATCCGAGGGAAACTCAAAAAAAGGACAGTTTCTCAATATCTCGACAACCGTCAAGACTATTGAGTTGCTATCGTCTTGTAGAGAAATGAGGAATCTACAATATGTACTACAATGTACAATGCCATGACTGACCCATTTACTTCTCAGATATCCGAGGGAAACTCAAAAAAGGACAGTTTCTCAATATCTCGACAACTGTCAAAACTATTGAGAAGCCGTTGCTATCGTCTTGTAGTGAAATGAGGAATCCACAATTTCTACTACAATGTACAATGCCATGACTGTCCCATTCACTTCTGAGATATCCGAGGGAAACTCGAAAAAGGACAGTTTCTCAATATCTCGACAACCGTCAATACTATTGAGAAGCCGTGGCTATCGTCTTGTAGAGAAATGAGGAATCTACAATTTGTACTACAATGTACAATGCCATGACTGTCCCACTCACTTCTGAGGTATCCGAGGGAAACTCAAAAAAGGACAGTTTCTCAATATCTCGACAACCGTCAAGACTATTGAGAAGCCGTTGCTATCGTCTTGTAGAGAAATGAGGAATCTACAATATGTACTACAATGTACAATGCAATGACTGACCCATGCACTTCTGACATATCCCAGGGAAACTCAAAAAAGGACAGTTTCTCAATATCTCTACAACCGTCAAGACTATTGAGAAGCCGTTGCTACCGTCTTGTAGAGAAATGAGGAATCTACAATACTTCAATGTACAATGCCATGACTGACCCATTCACTTCTGACATATCCCAGGGAAACTCAAAAAAGGACAGCTTCTCAATATCTCGACAGCCGTCAAGACTATTGAGAAGCCGTTGCTATCGTCTTGTAGAGAAATGAGGAATCTACAATTTGTACTACAATGTACAATGCCATGACTGTCCCATTCACTTCTGAGGTATCCGAGGGAAACTCAAAAAAGGACTGTTTCTCAATATCTCGAACACCGTCAAGACTATTGTGAAGCCGTTGCTACCGTCTTGTAGAGAAATGAGGAATCTACAATATGTACTACAATGTACAATGCCATGACTGACCCATTTACTTCTGAGGTATCCGAGGGAAACTCAAAAAAGGACAGTTTCTCAATATCTCGACAACCGTCAAGACTATTGAGAAGCCGTTGCTATCGTCTTGTAGAGAAATGAGGAATCCACAATTTCTACTACAATGTACAATGCCATGACTGTCCCATTCACTTCTGAGATATCCGAGGGAAACTCAAAAAAGGACAGTTTCTCAATATCTCGACAACCGTCAAGACTATTGAGAAGCCGTTGCTACCGTCTTGTAGAGAAGTGAGGAATATACAATATGTACTACAATGTACAATGCCATGACTGTCCCATTCACTTCTGAGATATCCGAGGGAAACTCAAAAAAAGGACAATTTCTCAATATCTCGACAACCGTCAAGACTATTGAGTTGCTATCGTCTTGTAGAGAAATGAGGAATCTACAATTTGTACTACAATGTACAATGCCATGACTGTCCCATTCACTTCTGAGATATCCGAGGGAAACTCAAAAAAGGACAGTTTCTCAATATCCCGACAACCGTCAAGACTATTGAGAAGCCGTTGCTATCGTCTTGTAGAGAAATGAGGAATCTACAATTGTTACTACAATGTACAATGCCATGACTGTCCCATTCACTTCTGAGGTATCCGAGAGAAACTCAAAAAAGGACAGTTTCTCAATATCTCGACAACCGTCAAGACTATTGAGAAGCCGTTGCTATCGTCTTGTAGAGAAATGAGGAATCTACAATTGTTACTACAATGTACAATGCCATGACTGTCCCATTCATTTCTGAGGTATCCGAGGGAAACTCAAAAAAGGACAGTTTCTCAATATCTCGACAACCGTCAAGACTACTGAGAAGCCGTTGCTACCGTCTTGTAGAAAAATGAGGAATCTACAATACTTCAATGTACAATGCCATGACTGACCCATTCACTTCTGACATATCCCAGGGAAACTCAAAAAAGGACAGCTTCTCAATATCTCGACAACCGTCAAGACTATTGAGAAGCCGTTGCTATCGTCTTGTAGAGAAATGAGGAATCGACAATTGTTACTACAATGTACAATGCCATGACTGTCCCATTCATTTCTGAGGTATCCGAGGGAAACTCAAAAAAGGACAGTTTCTCAATATCTCGACAACCGTCAAGACTACTGAGAAGCCGTTGCTACCGTAGTGTAGAGAAATGAGGAATCTACAATATGTACTACAATGTACAATGCCATGACTGACCCATTCACTTCTGAGGTATCCGAGGGAAACTCAAAAAAGGACAGTTTCTCAATATCCCGACAACCGTCAAGACTATTGAGAAGCCGTTGCTATCGTCTTGTAGAGAAATGAGGAATCTACAATTGTTACTACAATGTACAATGCCATGACTGTCCCATTCACTTCTGAGGTATCCGAGGGAAACTCAAAAAAGGACAGTTTCTCAATATCTCGACAACCGTCAAGACTATTGAGAAGCCGTTGCTATCGTCTTGTAGAGAAATGAGGAATCTACAATTGTTACTACAATGTACAATGCCATGACTGTCCCATTCATTTCTGAGGTATCCGAGGGAAACTCAAAAAAGGACAGTTTCTCAATATCTCGACAACCGTCAAGACTACTGAGAAGCCGTTGCTACCGTCTTGTAGAGAAATGAGGAATCTACAATACTTCAATGTACAATGCCATGACTGACCCATTCACTTCTGACATATCCCAGGGAAACTCAAAAAAGGACAGCTTCTCAATATCTCGACAACCGTCAAGACTATTGAGAAGCCATTGCTACCGTCTTGTAGGCCAACGCTAACTCTACAATACTACAATGTACAATGCCATGACTGAGCTAGTCACTTCAAAGATATCTAAGGGAAACTCAGAAAAGGACAGTTTCTCAATATCTCGACAACCGTCAAAACTATTGAAAAGCCATTGCTGCCGTCTTGCAGGCCAACGAGGAATCTACAATGTAGAATGCCATGACTGAGCTAGTCACTTCAAAGATATCCAAGGGAAACTCAGAAAAGAACAGTTTCTCAATATCTCGATAACCGTCAAGACTATTGAGAAGCCGTTGCTACCGACTTGTAGAGAAATGAGGAATCTACAATATGTACTACAATGTACAATGCCATGAATGTCCCATTCACTTCTGAGATATCCGAGGGAAACTCAAAAAAGGACAGTTTCGCAATATCTCGACAACCGTCAAAACTATTGAAAAGCCATTGCTACCGTCATGCAGGCCAACGAGGAATCTACAATACTACAATGTACAATGCCATGACTGAGCTAGTCACTTCAAAGATATCCAAGGGAAACTCAGAAAAGAACAGTTTCTCAATATCTCGATAACCGTCAAGACTATTGAGAAGCCGTTGCTACCGACTTGTAGAGAAATGAGGAATCTACAATATGTACTACAATGTACAATGCCATGAATGTCCCATTCACTTCTGAGATATCCGAGGGAAACTCAAAAAAGGACAGTTTCGCAATATCTCGACAACCGTCAAAACTATTGAAAAGCCATTGCTACCGTCATGCAGGCCAACGAGGAATCTACAATACTACAATGTACAATGCCATGACTGAGCTAGTCACTTTAAAGATATCTAAGGGAAACTCAGAAAAGGACAGTTTCTCAATATCTCGACAACCGTCAAAACTATTGAAAAGCCATTGCTGCCGTCTTGCAGGCCAACGAGGAATCTACAATACTACAATGTAGAATGCCATGACTGAGCTAGTCACTTCAAAGATATCCAAGGGAAACTCAGAAAAGAACAGTTTCTCAATATCTCGATAACCGTCAATACTATTGAGAAGCCGTTGCTACCGACTTGTAGAGAAATGAGGAATCTACAATATGTACTACAATGTACAATGCCATGACTGACCCATTCACTTCTGAGGTATCCGAGGGAAACTCAAAAAAGGACAGTTTCTCAATATCTCGACAACCGTCAAGACTATTGAGAAGCCGTTGCTACCGTCTTGTAGAGAAATGGGGAATCTACAATACTACAATATACAATGCCATGACTGTCCCATTCACTTCTGAGATATCCGAGGGAAACTCAAAAAAGGACAGTTTCTCAATATCTCGACAACCGTCAAGACTATTGAGAAGCCGTTGCTATCGTCTTGTAGAGAAATGAGGAATCTACAATTTGTACTACAATGTACAATGTCATGACTGTTCCATTCACTTCTGAGATATCCGAGGGAAACAAAAAAAAGGACAGTTTCTCAATATCTCGACAACCGTCAAGACTATTCAGAAGCCGTCGCTATCGTCTTGTAGAGAAATGAGGAATCTACAATTTGTACTACAATGTACAATGCCATGACTGTCCCATCCGCTTCTGAGATATCCGAGGGAAACTCAGAAGAGGACAGTTGCTCAATATCTCGACAACCGTCAAGACTATTGAGAAGCGGTTGCGATCGTCTTGTAGAGAAATGAGGAATCTACAATTTGTACTACAATGTACAATGTCATGACTGTTCCATTCACTTCTGAGATATCCGAGGGAAACTCAAAAAAGGACAGTTTCTCAATATCTCGACAACCGTCAAGACTATTCAGAAGCCGTCGCTATCGTCTTGTAGAGAAATGAGGAATCTACAATTTGTACTACAATGTACAATGCCATGACTGTCCCATCCGCTTCTGAGATATCCGAGGGAAACTCAGAAGAGGACAGTTGCTCAATATCTCGACAACCGTCAAGACTATTGAGAAGCCGTTGCTATCGTCTTGTAGAGAAATGAGGAATCTACAATTTGTACTACAATGTACAATGCCATGACTGTCCCATCCGCTTCTGAGATATCCGAGGGAAACTCAGAAGAGGACAGTTGCTCAATATCTCGACAACCGTCAAGACTATTGAGAAGCGGTTGCTATCGTCTTGTAGAGAAATGAGGAATCTACAATTTGTACTACAATGTACAATGCAATGACTGTCCCATTCACTTCTGAGATACCCAAGGGAAACTCAGAAAAGGACAGTTTCTCAATATCTCGACAACCGTCAAGACTATTGAGAAGCCGTTGCTATCGTCTTGTAGAGAAACGAGGAATCTACAATTTGTACTACAATGTACAATGCAATGACTGTCCCATTCACTTCTGAGATATCCGAGGGAAACTCAGAAAAGGACAGTTTCTCAATATCTCGACAACCGTCAAGACTACTGAGAAGCCGTTGCTACCGTCTTGTAGAAAAATGAGGAATCTACAATACTTCAATGTACATACAATGCCATGACTGACCCATTCACTTCTGACTTATCCCAGGGAAACTCAAAAAAGGACAGCTTCTCAATATCTCTACAACCGTCAAGACTATTGAGAAGCCGTTGCTACCGTCTTGTAGACAAATGAGGAATCTACAATATGTACTACAATGTACAATGCCATGACTGACCCATTCACTTCTGAGGTATCCGAGGGAAACTCAAAAAAGGACAGTTTCTCAATATCCCGACAACCGTCAAGACTATTGAGAAGCCGTTGCTATCGCCTTGTAGAGAAATGAGGAATCTACAATTGTTACTACAATGTACAATGCCATGACTGTCCCATTCACTTCTGAGGTATCCGAGGGAAACTCAAAAAAGGACAGTTTCTCAATATCTCGACAACTGTCAAGACTATTGAGAAGCCGTTGCTATCGTCTTGTAGAGAAATGAGGAATCTACAATACTTCAATGTACAATGCCATGACTGACCCATTCACTTCTGACATATCCCAGGGAAACTCAAAAAAGGACAGCTTCTCAATATCTCGACAACCGTCAAGACTATTGAGAAGCCATTGCTACCATCTTGTAGGCCAACGCTAAATCTACAATACTACAATGTACAATGCCATCACTGAGCTAGTCACTTCAAAGATATCTAAGGGAAACTCAGAAAAGGACAGTTTCTCAATATCTCGACAACCGTCAAAACTATTGAAAAGCCATTGCTGCCGTCTTGCAGGCCAACGAGGAATCTACAATACTACAATGTAGAATGCCATGGCTGAGCTAGTCACTTCAAAGATATCCAAGGAAAACTCAGAAAAGAACAGTTTCTCAATATCTCGATAACCGTCAAGACTATTGAGAAGCCGTTGCTACCGACTTGTAGAGAAATGAGGAATCTACAATATGTACTACAATGTACAATGCCATGAATGTCCCATTCACTTCTGAGATATCCGAGGGAAACTCAAAAAAGGACAGTTTCGCAATATCTCGACAACCGTCAAAACTATTGAAAAGCCATTGCTACCGTCATGCAGGCCAACGAGGAATCTACAATACTACAATGTACAATGCCATGACTGAGCTAGTCACTTCAAAGATATCCAAGGGAAACTCAGAAAAGAACAGTTTCTCAATATCTCGATAACCGTCAAGACTATTGAGAAGCCGTTGCTACCGACTTGTAGAGAAATGAGGAATCTACAATATGTACTACAATGTACAATGCCATGAATGTCCCATTCACTTCTGAGATATCCGAGGGAAACTCAAAAAAGGACAGTTTCGCAATATCTCGACAACCGTCAAAACTATTGAAAAGCCATTGCTACCGTCATGCAGGCCAACGAGGAATCTACAATACTACAATGTACAATGCCATGACTGAGCTAGTCACTTCAAAGATATCTAAGGGAAACTCAGAAAAGGACAGTTTCTCAATATCTCGACAACCGTCAAAACTATTGAAAAGCCATTGCTGCCGTCTTGCAGGCCAACGAGGAATCTACAATACTACAATGTAGAATGCCATGACTGAGCTAGTCACTTCAAAGATATCCAAGGGAAACTCAGAAAAGAACAGTTTCTCAATATCTCGATAACCGTCAATACAATGCCATGACTGACCCATTCACTTCTGAGGTATCCGAGGGAAACTCAAAAAAGGACAGTTTCTCAATATCTCGACAACCGTCAAGACTATTGAGAAGCCGTTGCTACCGTCTTGTAGAGAAATGGGGAATCTACAATACTACAATGTACAATGCCATGACTGTCCCATTCACTTCTGAGATATCCGAGGGAAACTCAAAAAAGGACAGTTTCTCAATATCTCGACAACCGTCAAGACTATTGAGAAGCCGTTGCTATCGTCTTGTAGAGAAATGAGGAATCTACAATTTGTACTACAATGTACAATGTCATGACTGTTCCATTCACTTCTGAGATATCCGAGGGAAACAAAAAAAAGGACAGTTTCTCAATATCTCGACAACCGTCAAGACTATTCAGAAGCCGTCGCTATCGTCTTGTAGAGAAATGAGGAATCTACAATTTGTACTACAATGTACAATGCCATGACTGTCCCATCCGCTTCTGAGATATCCGAGGGAAACTCAGAAGAGGACAGTTGCTCAATATCTCGACAACCGTCAAGACTATTGAGAAGCCGTTGCTATCGTCTTGTAGAGAAATGAGGAATCTACAATTTGTACTACAATGTACAATGTCATGACTGTTCCATTCACTTCTGAGATATCCGAGGGAAACTCAAAAAAGGACAGTTTCTCAATATCTCGACAACCGTCAAGACTATTCAGAAGCCGTCGCTATCGTCTTGTAGAGAAATGAGGAATCTACAATTTGTACTACAATGTACAATGCCATGACTGTCCCATCCGCTTCTGAGATATCCGAGGGAAACTCAGAAGAGGACAGTTGCTCAATATCTCGACAACCGTCAAGACTATTGAGAAGCCGTTGCTATCGTCTTGTAGAGAAATGAGGAATCTACAATTTGTACTACAATGTACAATGTCATGACTGTTCCATTCACTTCTGAGATATCCGAGGGAAACTCAAAAAAGGACAGTTTCGCAATATCTCGACAACCGTCAAAACTATTGAAAAGCCATTGCTACCGTCATGCAGGCCAACGAGGAATCTACAATACTACAATGTACAATGCCATGACTGAGCTAGTCACTTCAAAGATATCCAAGGGAAACTCAGAAAAGAACAGTTTCTCAATATCTCGATAACCGTCAAGACTATTGAGAAGCCGTTGCTACCGACTTGTAGAGAAATGAGGAATCTACAATATGTACTACAATGTACAATGCCATGAATGTCCCATTCACTTCTGAGATATCCGAGGGAAACTCAAAAAAGGACAGCTTCTCAATATCTCGACAACCGTCAAGACTATTGAGAAACCGTTGCTACCGTCTTGTAGAGAAATGAGGAATCTACAATATGTACTACAATGTACAATGCCATGACTGACCCATTCACTTCTGAGGTATCCGAGGGAAACTCAAAAAAGGACAGTTTCTCAATATCCCGACAACCGTCAAGACTATTGAGAAGCCGTTGCTATCGTCTTGTAGAGAAACGAGGAATCTACAATTTGTACTACAATGTACAATGCCATGACTGACCCATTTACTTCTGAGATATCCGAGGGAAACTCAAAAAAGGACAGTTTCTCAATATCTCGACAACTGTCAAAACTATTGAGAAGCCGTTGCTATCGTCTTGTAGAGAAATGAGGAATCCACAATTTCTACTACAATGTACAATGCCATGACTGTCCCATTCACTTCTGAGGTATCCGAGGGAAACTCAAAACAGGACAGTTTCTCAATATCTCGACAACCGTCAAGACTATTGAGAAGCCGTTGCTATCGTCTTGTAGAGAAATGAGGAATCTACAATACTTCAATGTACAATGCCATGACTGACCCATTCACTTCTGACATATCCCAGGGAAACTCAAAAAAGGACAGCTTCTCAATATCTCGACAACCGTCAAGACTATTGAGAAGCCGTTGCTACCGTCTTGTAGAGAAATGAGGAATCTACAATATGTACTTCAATGTACAATGCCATGACTGACCCATTCACTTCTGACATATCCCAGGGAAACTCAAAAAAGGACAGCTTCTCAATATCTCGACAACCGTCAAGACTATTGAGAAGCCATTGCTACCGTCTTGTAGGCCAACGCTAAATCTACAATACTACAATGTACAATGCCATGACTGAGCTAGTCACTTCAAAGATATCTAAGGGAAACTCAGAAAAGGACAGTTTCTCAATATCTCGACAACCGTCAAAACTATTGGAAAGCCATTGCTGCCGTCTTGCAGGCCAACGAGGAATCTACAATACTACAATGTAGAATGCCATGACTGAGCTAGTCACTTCAAAGATGTCCAAGGGAAACTCAGAAAAGAACAGTTTCTCAATATCTCGATAACCGTCAAGACTATTGAGAAGCCGTTGCTACCGACTTGTAGAGAAATGAGGAATCTACAATATGTACTACAATGTACAATGCCATGAATGTCCCATTCACTTCTGAGATATCCGAGGGAAACTCAAAAAAGGTCAGTTTCGCAATATCTCGACAACCGTCAAAACTATTGAAAAGCCATTGCTACCGTCATGCAGGCCAACGAGGAATCTACAATACTACAATGTACAATGCCATGACTGAGCTAGTCACTTCAAAGATATCCAAGGGAAACTCAGAAAAGAACAGTTTCTCAATATCTCGATAACCGTCAAGACTATTGAGAAGCCGTTGCTACCGACTTGTAGAGAAATGAGGAATCTACAATATGTACTACAATGTACAATGCCATGAATGTCCCATTCACTTCTGAGATATCCGAGGGAAACTCAAAAAAGGACAGTTTCGCAATATCTCGACAACCGTCAAAACTATTGAAAAGCCATTGCTACCGTCATGCAGGCCAACGAGGAATCTACAATACTACAAATGTACAATGCCATGACTGAGCTAGTCACTTCAAAGATATCTAAGGGAAACTCAGAAAAGGACAGTTTCTCAATATCTCGACAACCGTCAAAACTATTGAAAAGCCATTGCTGCCGTCTTGCAGGCCAACGAGGAATCTACAATACTACAATGTAGAATGCCATGACTGAGCTAGTCACTTCAAAGATATCCAAGGGAAACTCAGAAAAGAACAGTTTCTCAATATCTCGATAACCGTCAATACTATTGAGAAGCCGTTGCTACCGACTTGTAGAGAAATGAGGAATCTACAATATGTACTACAATGTACAATGCCATGACTGACCCATTCACTTCTGAGGTATCCGAGGGAAACTCAAAAAAGGACAGTTTCTCAATATCTCGACAACCGTCAAGACTATTGAGAAGCCGTTGCTACCGTCTTGTAGAGAAATGGGGAATCTACAATACTACAATGTACAATGCCATGACTGTCCCATTCACTTCTGAGATATACGAGGGAAACTCAAAAAAGGACAGTTTCTCAATATCTCGACAACCGTCAAGACTATTGAGAAGCCGTTGCTATCGTCTTGTAGAGAAATGAGGAATCTACAATTTGTACTACAATGTACAATGTCATGACTGTTCCATTCACTTCTGAGATATCCGAGGGAAACAAAAAAAAGGACAGTTTCTCAATATCTCGACAACCGTCAAGACTATTCAGAAGCCGTCGCTATCGTCTTGTAGAGAAATGAGGAATCTACAATTTGTACTACAATGTACAATGCCATGACTGTCCCATCCGCTTCTGAGATATCCGAGGGAAACTCAGAAGAGGACAGTTGCTCAATATCTCGACAACCGTCAAGACTATTGAGAAGCCGTTGCTATCGTCTTATAGAGAAATGAGGAATCTACAATTTGTACTACAATGTACAATGTCATGACTGTTCCATTCACTTCTGAGATATCCGAGGGAAACTCAAAAAAGGACAGTTTCTCAATATCTCGACAACCGTCAAGACTATTCAGAAGCCGTCGCTATCGTCTTGTAGAGAAATGAGGAATCTACAATTTGTACTACAATGTACAATGCCATGACTGTCCCATCCGCTTCTGAGATATCCGAGGGAAACTCAGAAGAGGACAGTTGCTCAATATCTCGACAACCGTCAAGACTATTGAGAAGCCGTTGCTATCGTCTTGTAGAGAAATGAGGAATCTACAATTTGTACTACAATGTACAATGCCATGACTGTCCCATCCGCTTCTGAGATATCCGAGGGAAACTCAGAAGAGGACAGTTGCTCAATATCTCGACAACCGTCAAGACTATTGAGAAGCGGTTGCTATCGTCTTGTAGAGAAATGAGGAATCTACAATTTGTACTACAATGTACAATGCAATGACTGTCCCATTCACTTCTGAGATACCCAAGGGAAACTCAGAAAAGGACAGTTTCTCAATATCTCGACAACCGTCAAGACTATTGAGAAGCCGTTGCTATCGTCTTGTAGAGAAACGAGGAATCTACAATTTGTACTACAATGTACAATGCAATGACTGTCCCATTCACTTCTGAGATATCTGAGATATCTGAGGGAAACTCAGAAAAGGACAGTTTCTCAATATCTCGACAACCGTCAAGACTATTGAGAAGCCGTTGCTATCGTCTTGTAGAGAAATGAGGAATCTACAATTTGTACTACAATGTACAATGCCATGACTGTCCCATCCGCTTCTGAGATATCCGAGGGAAACTCAGAAGAGGACAGTTGCTCAATATCTCGACAACCGTCAAGACTATTGAGAAGCGGTTGCTATCGTCTTGTAGAGAAATGAGGAATCTACAATTTGTACTACAATGTACAATGCAATGACTGTCCCATTCACTTCTGAGATACCCAAGGGAAACTCAGAAAAGGACAGTTTCTCAATATCTCGACAACCGTCAAGACTATTGAGAAGCCGTTGCTATCGTCTTGTAGAGAAACGAGGAATCTACAATTTGTACTACAATGTACAATGCAATGACTGTCCCATTCACTTCTGAGATATCTGAGATATCCGAGGGAAACTCAGAAAAGGACAGTTTCTCAATATCTCGACAACCGTCAAGACTATTGAGAAGCGGTTGCTATCGTCTTGTAGAGAAATGAGGAATCTACAATTTGTACTACAATGTACAATGCAATGACTGTCCCATTCACTTCTGAGATACCCAAGGGAAACTCAGAAAAGGACAGTTTCTCAATATCTCGACAACCGTCAAGACTATTGAGAAGCCGTTGCTATCGTCTTGTAGAGAAATGAGGAATCTACAATTTGTACTACAATGTACAATGCCATGACTGACCCATTCACTTCTGAGGTATCCGAGGGAAACTCAAAAAAGGACAGTTTCTCAATATCCCGACAACCGTCAAGACTATTGAGAAGCCGTTGCTATCGTCTTGTAGAGAAATGAGGAATCTACAATTGTTACCACAATGTACAATGCCATGAATGTCCCATTCATTTCTGAGGTATCCGAGGGAAACTCAAAAAAGGACAGTTTCTCAATATCTCGACAACCGTCAAGACTATGCTATCGTCTTGTAGAGAAATGAGGAATCTACAATACTTTAATGTACAATGCCATGACTGACCCATTCACTTCTGACATATCCCAGGGAAACTCAAAAAAGGACAGCTTCTCAATATCTCGACAACCGTCAAGACTATTGAGAAGCCATTGCTACCGTCTTGTAGGCCAACGCTAAATCTACAATACTACAATGTACAATGCCATGACTGAGCTAGTCACTTCAAAGATATCTAAGGGAAACTCAGAAAAGGACAGTTTCTCAATATCTCGACAAACGTCAAAACTATTGAAAAGCCATTGCTGCCGTCTTGCAGACCAACGAGGAATCTACAATACTACAATGTAGAATGCCATGACTGAGCTAGTCACTTCTGAGATATCCGAGGGAAACTCAAAAAAGGAGTGTTTCGCAATATCTCGACAACTGTCAAAACTATTGAAAAGCCATTGCTACCGTCATGGAGGCCAACGAGGAATCTACAATACTACAATGTACAATGCCATGACTGACCCATTCACTTCTGAGGTATCCGAGGGAAACTCAAAAAAGGACAGTTTCTCAATATCTCGACAACCGTCAAGACTATTGAGAAGCCGTTGCTACCGCCTTGTAGAGAAATGGGGAATCTACAATACTACAATGTACAATGCCATGACTGTCCCATTCACTTCTGAGACAGGACAGTTTCTCAATATCTCGACAACCGTCAAGACTATTGAGAAGCCGTTGCTATCGTCTTGTAGAGAAATGATTAATCTACAATTTGTACTACAATGTACAATGTCATGACTGTTCCATTCACTTCTGAGATATCCGAGGGAAACTCAAAAAAGGACAGTTTCTCAATATCTCGACAACCGTCAAGACTATTCAGAAGCCGTCGCTATCGTCTTGTAGAGAAATGAGGAATCTACAATTTGTACTACAATGTACAATGCCATGACTGTCCCATCCGCTTCTGAGATATCCGAGGGAAACTCAGAAGAGGACAGTTGCTCAATATCTCGACAACCGTCAATACTATTGAGAAGCCGTTGCTATCGTCTTGTAGAGAAATGAGGAATCTACAATTTGTACTACAATGTACAATGCAATGACTGTCCCATTCACTTCTGAGATATCCGAGGGAAACTCAGAAAAGGACAGTTTCTCAATATCTCGACAGCCGTCAACACTATTGAGAAGCCATTGCTACCGTCTCGCAGGCCAACGCGCAATATACAATACTACAATGTACAATGCCATGACTGAGCTCGTCACTTCAAAGATATCCAAGGGAAACTCAGAAAAGGACAGTTTCTCAATATCTCGAGCCGTCAGAACTATTGAGAAAGAAGCCATTGCTACCGTCTTGTTGGCCAACGAGGAATCTACAATACTACAATGTACAATGCCATTTTCACTTCTGAGGTATCCGAGGGAAACTCAAAAAAGGACAGTTTATCAATATCTCGACAACCGTCAAGACTATTGAGGAGCCGTTGCTATCGTCTTGTAGAGAAATCAGGAATCTACAATTTGTACTACAATGTACAATGCCATGACTGTCCCATTCACTTCTGAGATATCCGAGGGAAACTCAAAAAAGGACAGTTTCTCAATATCTCGACAACCGTCAAGACTATTGAGAAGCCGTTGCTACCGTCTTGTAGAGAAATGAGGAATCTACAATACTACAATGTACAATGCCATGACTGTCCCATTCACTTCTGAGATATCCGAGGGAAACTCAAAAAAGGACAGTTTCTCAATATCTCGACAGCCGTCAAAACTATTGAGAAGCCATTGCTACCGTCTTGTTGGCCAACGAGGAATCTACAATACTACAATGTACAATGCCATGACTGACCCATTCACTTCTGAGGTATCCGAGGGAAACTCAAAAAAGGACAGTTTCTCAATATCTCGACAACCGTCGAGACTACTGAGAAGCCGTTCCTATCGTCTTGTAAAGAAATGAGGAATCTACAATACTTCAATGTACAATGCCATGACTGACCCATTCACTTCTGACATATCCCAGGGAAACTCAAAAAAGGACAGCTTCTCAATATCTCGACAACCGTCAAGACTATTGAGAAGCCGTTGCTATCGTCTTGTAGAGAAATGAGGAATCTACAATTTGTACTACAATGTACAATGCCATGACTGTCCCATTCACTTCTGAGGTATCCGAGGGAAACTCAAAAAAGGACAGTTTCTCAATATCTCGAACACCGTCAAGACTATTGAGAAGCCGTTGCTACCGTCTTGTAGAGAAATGAGGAATCTACAATATGTACTACAATGTACAATGCCATGACTGACCCATTCACTTCTGAGGTATCCGAGGGAAACTCAAAAAAGGACAGTTTCTCAATATCTCGACAACCGTCAAGACTATTGAGAAGCCGTTGCTATCGTCTTGTAGAGAAATGAGGAATCCATAATTTCTACGACAATGTACAATGCCATGACTGTCCCATTCACTTCTGAGATATCCGAGGGAAACTCAAAAAAGGACAGTTTCTCAATATCTCGACAACCGTCAAGACAATTGAGAAGCCGTTGCTACCGTCTTGTAGAGAAGTGAGGAATATACAATATGTACTACAATGTACAATGCCATGACTGTCCCATTCACTTCTGAGATATCCGAGTGAAACTCAAAAACAGGACAGTTTCTCAATATCTCGACAACCGTCAAGACTATTGAGTTGCTATCGTCTTGTAGAGAAATGAGGAATCTACAGTATGTACCACAATGTACAATGCCATGACTGACCCATTTACTTCTGAGATATCCGAGGGAAACTCAAAAAAGGACAGTATCTCGACAACTGTCAAAACTATTGAGAAGCCGTTGCTATCGTCTTGTAGTGAAATGAGGAATCCACAATTTCTACTACAATGTACAATGCCATGACTGTCCCATTCACTTCTGAGATATCCGAGGGAAACTCAAAAAAGGACAGTTTCTCAATATCTCGACAACCGTCAATACTATTGAGAAGCCGTGGCTATCGTCTTGTAGAGAAATGAGGAATCTACAATTTGTACTACAATGTACAATGCCATGACTGTCCCACTCACTTCTGAGGTATCCGAGGGAAACTCAAAAAAGGACAGTTTCTCAATATCTCGACAACCGTGAAGACTATTGAGAAGCCGTTGCTATCGTCTTGTAGAGAAATGAGGAATCTACAATATGTACTACAATGTACAATGCAATGACTGACCCATTCACTTCTGACATATCCCAGGGAAACTCAAAAAAGGACAGTTTCTCAATATCTCGACAACCGTCAAGACTATTGAGAAGCCGTTGCTACCGTCTTGTAGAGAAATGAGGAATCTACAATACTTCAATCTACAATGCCATGACTGACCCATTCACTTCTGACATATCCCAGGGAAACTCAAAAAAGGACAGCTTCTCAATATCTCGACAACCGTCAAGATTATTGAGAAGCCGTTGCTATCGTCTTGTAGAGAAATGAGGAATCTACAATTTGTACTACAATGTACAATGCCATGACTGTCCCATTCGCTTCTGAGGTATCCGAGGGAAACTCAAAAAAGGACTGTTTCTCAATATCTCGAACACCGTCAAGACTATTGAGAAGCCGTTGCTACCGTCTTGTAGAGAAATGAGGAATCTACAATATGTACTACAATGTACAATGCCATGACTGACCCATTCACTTCTGAGGTATCCGAGGGAAACTCAAAAAAGGACAGTTTCTCAATATCTCGACAACCGTCAAGACTATTGAGAAGCCGTTGCTATCGTCTTGTAGAGAAATGAGGAATCCACAATTTCTACTACAATGTACAATGCCATGACTGTCCCATTCACTTCTGAGATATCCGAGGGAAACTCAAAAAAGGACAGTTTCTCAATATCTCGACAACCGTCAAGACTATTGAGAAGCCGTTGCTACCGTCTTGTAGAGAAGTGAGGAATATACAATATGTACTACAATGTACAATGCCATGACTGTCCCATTCACTTCTGAGATATCCGAGGGAAACTCAAAAAAAGGACAGTTTCTCAATATCTCGACAACCGACAAGACTATTGAGTTGCTATCGTCTTGTAGAGAAATGAGGAATCTATAATTTGTACTACAATGTACAATGCCATGACTGTCCCATTCACTTCTGAGATATCCGAGGGAAACTCAAAAAAGGACAGTTTCTCAATATCCCGACAACCGTCAAGACTATTGAGAAGCCGTTGCTATCGTCTTGTAGAGAAATGAGGAATCTACAATTGTTACTACAATGTACAATGCCATGACTGTCCTATTCACTTCTGAGGTATCCGAGGGAAACTCAAAAAAGGACAGTTTCTCAATATCTCGACAACCGTCAAGACTATTGAGAAGCCGTTGCTATCGTCTTGTAGAGAAATGAGGAATCTACAATTGTTACTACAATGTACAATGCCATGACTGTCCCATTCATTTCTGAGGTATCCGAGGGAAACTCAAAAAAGGACAGTTTCTCAATATCTCGACAACCGTCAAGACTACTGAGAAGCCGTTGCTACCGTCTTGTAGAGAAATGAGGAATCTACAATACTTCAATGTACAATGCCATGACTGACCCATTCACTTCTGACATATCCCAGGGAAACTCAAAAAAGGACAGCTTCTCAATATCTCGACAACCGTCAAGACTATTGAGAAGCCGTTGCTACCGTCTTGTAGAGAAATGAGGAATCTACAATATGTACTACAATGTACAATGCCATGACTGACCGATTCACTTCTGAGGTATCCGAGGGAAACTCAAAAAAGGACAGTTTCTCAATATCCCGACAATCGTCAAGACTATTGAGAAGCCGTTGCTATCGTCTTGTAGAGAAATGCGGAATCTACAATTGTTACTACAATGTACAATGCCATGACTGTCCCATTCACTTCTGAGGTATCCGAGGGAAACTCAAAAAAGGACAGTTTCTCAATATCTCGACAACCGTCAAGACTATTGAGAAGCCGTTGCTATCGTCTTGTAGAGAAATGAGGAATCTACAATACTTCAATGTACAATGCCATGACTGACCCATTCACTTCTGACATATCCCAGGGAAACTCAAAAAAGGACAGCTTCTCAATATCTCGACAACCGTCAAGACTATTGAGAAGCCATTGCTACCGTCTTGTAGGCCAACGCTAAATCTACAATACTACAATGTACAATGCCATGACTGAGCTAGTCACTTCAAAGATATCTAAGGGAAACTCAGAAAAGGACAGTTTCTCAATATCTCGACAACCGTCAAAACTATTGAAAAGCCATTGCTGCCGTCTTGCAGGCCAACGAGGAATCTACAATACTACAATGTAGAATGCCATGACTGAGCTAGTCACTTCAAAGATATCCAAGGGAAACTCAGAAAAGAACAGTTTCTCAATATCTCGATAACCGTCAAGACTATTGAGAAGCCGTTGCTTCCGACTTGTAGAGAAATGAGGAATCTACAATATGTACTACAATGTACAATGCCATGAATGTCCCATTCACTTCTGAGATATCCGAGGGAAACTCAAAAAAGGACAGTTTCGCAATATCTCGACAACCGTCAAAACTATTGAAAAGCCATTGCTACCGTCATGCAGGCCAACGAGGAATCTACAATACTACAATGTACAATGCCATGACTGAGCTAGTCACTTCAAAGATATCCAAGGGAAACTCAGAAAAGAACAGTTTGTCAATATCTCGATAACCGTCAAGACTATTGAGAAGCCGTTGCTACCGACTTGTAGAGAAATGAGGAATCTACAATATGTACTACAATGTACAATGCCATGAATGTCCCATTCACTTCTGAGATATCCGAGGGAAACTCAAAAAAGGACAGTTTCGCAATATCTCGACAACCGTCAAAACTATTGAAAAGCCATTGCTACCGTTATGCAGGCCAACGAGGAATCTACAATACTACAATGTACAATGCCATGACTGAGCTAGTCACTTCAAAGATATCTAAGGGAAACTCAGAAAAGGACAGTTTCTCAATATCTCGACAACCGTCAAAACTATTGAAAAGCCATTGCTGCCGTCTTGCAGGCCAACGAGGAATCTACAATACTACAATGTAGAATGCCATGACTGAGCTAGTCACTTCAAAGATATCCAAGGGAAACTCAGAAAAGAACAGTTTCTCAATATCTCGATAACCGTCAATACTATTGAGAAGCCGTTGCTACCGACTTGTAGAGAAATGAGGAATCTACAATATGTACTACAATGTACAATGCCATGACTGACCCATTCACTTCTGAGGTATCCGAGGGAAACTTAAAAAAGGACAGTTTCTCAATATCTCGACAACCGTCAAGACTATTGAGAAGCCGTTGCTACCGTCTTGTAGAGAAATGGGGAATCTACAATACTACAATGTACAATGCCATGACTGTCCCATTCACTTCTGAGATATCCGAGGGAAACTCAAAAAAGGACAGTTTCTCAATATCTCGACAACCGTCAAGACTATTGAGAAGCCGTTGCTATCGTCTTGTAGAGAAATGAGGAATCTACAATTTGTACTACAATGTACAATGTCATGACTGTTCCATTCACTTCTGAGATATCCGAGGGAAACAAAAAAAAGGACAGTTTCTCAATATCTCGACAACCGTCAAGACTATTCAGAAGCCGTCGCTATCGTCTTGTAGAGAAATGAGGAATCTACAATTTGTACTACAATGTACAATGCCATGACTGTCCCATCCGCTTCTGAGATATCCGAGGGAAACTCAGAAGAGGACAGTTGCTCAATATCTCGACAACCGTCAAGACTATTGAGAAGCCGTTGCTATCGTCTTGTAGAGAAATGAGGAATCTACAATTTGTACTACAATGTACAATGTCATGACTGTTCCATTCACTTCTGAGATATCCGAGGGAAACTCAAAAAAGGACAGTTTCTCAATATCTCGACAACCGTCAAGACTATTCAGAAGCCGTCGCTATCGTCTTGTAGAGAAATGAGGAATCTACAATTTGTACTACAATGTACAATGCCATGACTGTCCCATCCGCTTCTGAGATATCCGAGGGAAACTCAGAAGAGGACAGTTGCTCAATATCTCGACAACCGTCAAGACTATTGAGAAGCCGTTGCTATCGTCTTGTAGAGAAATGAGGAATCTACAATTTGTACTACAATGTACAATGCCATGACTGTCCCATCCGCTTCTGAGATATCCGAGGGAAACTCAGAAGAGGACAGTTGCTCAATATCTCGACAACCGTCAAGACTGTTGAGAAGCGGTTGCTATCGTCTTGTAGAGAAATGAGGAATCTACAATTTGTACTACAATTTACAATGCAATGACTGTCCCATTCACTTCTGAGCTACCCAAGGGAAACTCAGAAAAGGACAGTTTCTCAATATCTCGACAACCGTCAAGACTATTGAGAAGCGGTTGCTATCGTCTTGTAGAGAAATGAGGAATCTACAATTTGTACTACAATGTACAATGCAATGACTGTCCCATTCACTTCTGAGATATCCGAGGGAAATTCAGAAAAGGACAGTTTCTCAATATCTCGACAACCGTCAAGACTATTCAGAAGCCGTCGCTATCGTCTTGTAGAGAAATGAGGAATCTACAATTTGTACTACAATGTACAATGCCATGACTGTCCCATCCGCTTCTGAGATATCCGAGGGAAACTCAGAAGAGGACAGTTTCTCAATATCTCGACAACCGTCAAGACTATTGAGAAGCCGTTGCTATCGTCTTGTAGAGAAATGAGGAATCTACAATTTGTACTACAATGTATAATGTCATGACTGTTCCATTCACTTCTGAGATATCCGAGGGAAACTCAAAAAAGGACAGTTTCTCAATATCTCGACAACCGTCAAGACTATTCAGAAGCCGTCGCTATCGTCTTGTAGAGAAATGAGGAATCTACAATTTGTACTACAATGTACAATGCCATGACTGTCCCATCCGCTTCTGAGATATCCGAGGGAAACTCAGAAGAGGACAGTTGCTCAATATCTCGACAACCGTCAAGACTATTGAGAAGCCGTTGCTACCGTCTTGTAGAGAAATGAGGAATATACAATATGTACTACAATGTACAATGCCATGACTGTCCCATTCACTTCTGAGATATCCGAGGGAAACACAGAAGAGGACAGTTTCTCAATATCTCGACAACCGTCAAGACTATTGAGAAGACGTTGCTACCGACTTGTTGAGAAATGAGGAATCTACAATATGTACTACAATGTACAATGCCATGACTGACCCATTTACTTCTGAGATATCCGAGGCAAACTCAAAAAAAAACAGTTTCTCAATATCTCGACAACTGTCAAAACTATTGAGAAGCCGTTGCTATCGTCTTGTAGAGAAATGAGGAATCCACAATTTCTACTACAATGTACAATGCCATGACTGTCCCATTCACTTCTGAGGTATCCGAGGGAAACTCAAAAAAGGACAGTTTCTCAATATCTCGACAACCGTCAAGACTATTGAGAAGCCGTTGCTATCGTCTTGTAGAGAAATGAGGAATCTACAATATGTACTACAATGTACAATGCCATGACTGACCCATTCACTTCTGACATATCCCAGGGAAACTCAAAAAAGGACAGTTTCTCAATATCTCGACAACCGTCAAGACTATTGAGAAGCCGTTGCTACCGTCTTGTAGAGAAATGAGGAATCTACAATACTTCAATGTACAACGCCATGACTGACCCATTCACTTCTGACATATCCCAGGGAAACTCAAAAAAGGACAGTTTCTCAATATCTCGACAACCGTCAAGACTATTGAGAAGCCGTTGCTATCGTCTTGTAGAGAAATGAGGAATCTACAATTTGTACTACAATGTAGAATGCCATGACTGTCCCATTCACTACTGAGGTATCCGAGGGAAACTCAAAAAAGGACAGTTTCTCAATATCTCGAACACCGTCAAGACTATTGAGAAGCCGTTGCTACCGTCTTGTAGAGAAATGAGGAATCTACAATATGTACTACAATGTACAATGCCATGACTGACCCATTCACTTCTGAGGTATCCGAGGGAAACTCAAAAAAGGACAGTTTCTCAATATCTCGACAACCGTCAAGACTATTGAGAAGCCGTTGCTATCGTCTTGTAGAGAAATGAGGAATCCACAATTTCCTCTACAATGTACAATGCCATGACTGTCCCATTCACTTCTGAGATATCCGAGGGAAACTCAAAAAAGGACAGTTTCTCAATATCTCGACAACCGTCAAGACTATTGAGAAGCCGTTGCTACCGTCTTGTAGAGAAGTGAGGAATATACAATATGTACTACAATGTACAACGCCATGACTGTCCCATTCACTTCTGAGATATCCGAGGGAAACTCAAAAAAAGGACAGTTTCTCAATATCTCGACAACCGTCAAGACTATTGAGAAGCCGTTGCTATCGTCTTGTAGAGAAATGAGGAATCTACAATTTGTACTACAATGTACAATGCGATGACTGTCCCATTCACTTCTGAGGTATCCGAGGGAAACTCAAAAAAGGACAGTTTCTCAATATCTCGAACACCGTCAAGACTATTGAGAAGCCGTTGCTACCGTCTTGTAGAGAAATGAGGAATCTACAATATGTACTACAATGTACAATGCCATGACTGACCCATTCACTTCTGAGGTATCCGAGGGAAACTCAAAAAAGGACAGTTTCTCAATATCTCGACAACCGTCAAGACTATTGAGAAGCCGTTGCTATCGTCTTGTAGAGAAATGAGGAATCCACAATTTCCTCTACAATGTACAATGCCATGACTGTCCCATTCACTTCTGAGATATCCGAGGGAAACTCAAAAAAGGACAGTTTCTCAATATCTCGACAACCGTCAAGACTATTGAGAAGCCGTTGCTATCGTCTTGTAGAGAAATGAGGAATCCACAATTTCCTCTACAATGTACAATGCCATGACTGTCCCATTCACTTCTGAGATATCCGAGGGAAACTCAAAAAAAGGACAGTTTCTCAATATCTCGACAACCGTCAAGACTATTGAGTTGCTATCGTCTTGTAGAGAAATGAGGAATCTACAATTTGTACTACAATGTACAATGCCATGACTGTCCCATTCACTTCTGAGATATCCGAGGGAAACTAAAAAAAGGACAGTTTCTCAATATCTCGACAACCGTCAAGACTATTGAGAAGCCGTTGCTACCGTCTTGTAGAGAAATGAGGAATCTACAATATGTACTACAACGTACAATGCCATGACTGACCCATTCACTTCTGACATATCCCAGGGAAACTCAAAAAAGGACAGTTTCTCAATATCTCGACAACCGTCAAGACTTTTGAGTAGCCGTTGCTACCGTCTTGTAGAGAAATGAGGAATCTACAATACTTCAATGTACAACGCCATGACTGACCCATTCACTTCTGACATATCCCAGGGAAACTCAAAAAAGGACAGTTTCTCAATATCTCGACAACCGTCAAGACTATTGAGAAGCCGTTGCTATCGTCTTGTAGAGAAATGAGGAATCTACAATTTGTACTACAATGTACAATGCCATGACTGACCCATTTACTTCTGAGATATCCGAGGGAAACTCAAAAAAGGACAGTTTCTCAATATCTCGACAACTGTCAAAACTATTGAGAAGCCGTTGCTACCGACTTGTAGAGAAATGAGGAATCTACAATATGTACTACAATGTACAATGCCATGACTGACCCATTTACTTCTGAGATATCCGAGGGAAACTCAAAAAAGGACAGTTTCTCAATATCTCGACAACTGTCAAAACTATTGAGAAGCCGTTGCTATCGTCTTGTAGAGAAATGAGGAATCCACAATTTCTACTACAATGTACAATGCCATGACTGTCCCATTCACTTCTGAGGTATCCGAGGGAAACTCAAAAAAGGACAGTTTCTCAATATCTCGACAACCGTCAAGACTATTGAGAAGCCGTTGCTATCGTCTTGTAGAGAAATGAGGAATCTACAATATGTACTACAATGTACAATGCCATGACTGAAACATTCACTTCTGACATATCCCAGGGAAACTCAAAAAAGGACAGTTTCTCAATATCTCGACAACCGTCAAGACTATTGAGAAGCCGTTGCTACCGTCTTGTAGAGAAATGAGGAATCTACAATACTTCAATGTACAACGCCATGACTGACCCATTCACTTCTGACATATCCCAGGGAAACTCAAAAAAGGACAGTTTCTCAATATCTCGACAACCGTCAAGACTATTGAGAAGCCGTTGCTATCGTCTTGTAGAGAAATGAGGAATCTACAATTTGTACTACAATGTACAATGCCATGACTGTCCCATTCACTTCTGAGGTATCCGAGGGAAACTCAAAAAAGGACAGTTTCTCAATATCTCGAACACCGTCAAGACTATTGAGAAGCCGTTGCTACCGTCTTGTAGAGAAATGAGGAATCTACAATACTTCAATGTACAACGCCATGACTGACCCATTCACTTCTGACATATCCCAGGGAAACTCAAAAAAGGACAGTTTCTCAATATCTCGACAACCGTCAAGACTATTGAGAAGCCGTTGCTATCGTCTTGTAGAGAAATGAGGAATCTACAATTTGTACTACAATGTACAATGCCATGACTGTCCCATTCACTTCTGAGATATCCGAGGCAAACTCAAAAAAAGGACAGTTTCTCAATATCTCGACAACCGTCAAGACTATTGAGTTGCTATCGTCTTGTAGAGAAATGAGGAATCCACAATTTCCTCTACAATGTACAATGCCATGACTGTCGCATTCACTTCTGAGATATCCGAGGGAAACTCAAAAAAGGACAGTTTCTCAATATCTCGACAACCGTCAAGACTATTGAGAAGCCGTTGCTACCGTCTTGTAGAGAAGTGAGGAATATACAATATGTACTACAATGTACAATGCCATGACTGTCCCATTCACTTCTGAGATATCCGAGGGAAACTCAAAAAAAGGACAGTTTCTCAATATCTCGACAACCGTCAAGACTATTGAGTTGCTATCGTCTTGTAGAGAAATGAGGAATCTACAATTTGTACTACAATGTACAATGCCATGACTGTCCCATTCACTTCTGAGGTATCCGAGGGAAACTCAAAAAAGGACAGTTTCTCAATATCTCGAACACCGTCAAGACTATTGGGAAGCCGTTGCTATCGTCTTGTAGAGAAATGAGGAATCTACAATTTGTACTACGATGTACAATGCAATGACTGTCCCATTCACTTCTGAGATATCCGGGGGAAATTCAGAAAAGGACAGTTTCTCAATATCTCGACAACCGTCAAGACTATTCAGAAGCCGTCGCTATCGTCTTGTAGAGAAATGAGGAATCTACAATTTGTACTACAATGTACAATGCCATGACTGTCCCATCCGCTTCTGAGATATCCGAGGGAAACTCAGAAGAGGACAGTTTCTCAATATCTCGACAACCGTCAAGACTATTGAGAAGCCGTTGCTATCGTCTTGTAGAGAAATGAGGAATCTACAATTTGTACTACAATGTATAATGTCATGACTGTTCCATTCACTTCTGAGATATCCGAGGGAAACTCAAAAAAGGACAGTTTCTCAATATCTCGACAACCGTCAAGACTATTCAGAAGCCGTTGCTACCGTCTTGTAGAGAAATTAGGAATCTACAATATGTATTACAATGTACAATGCCATGACTGACCCATTCACTTCTGAGGTATCCGAGGGAAACTCAAAAAAGGACAGTTTCTCAATATCTCGACAACCGTCAATACTATTGAGAAGCCGTGGCTATCGTCTTGTAGAGAAATGAGGAATCTACAATTTGTACTATAATGTACAATGCCATGACTGTCCCATTCACTTCTGAGGTATCCGAGGGAAACTCAAAAAAGGACAGTTTCTCAATATCTCGACAACCGTCAAGACTATTGAGAAGCCGTTGCTATCGTCTTGTAGAGAAATGAGGAATCTACAATATGTACTACAACGTACAATGCCATGACTGACCCATTCACTTCTGACATATCCCAGGGAAACTCAAAAAAGGACAGTTTCTCCATATCTCGACAACCGTCAAGACTATTGAGAAGCCGTTGCTACCGTCTTGTAGAGAAATGAGGAATCTACAATACTTGAATGTACAATGCCATGACTGACCCATTCACTTCTGACATGTCCCAGGGAAACTCAAAAAAGGACAGCTTCTCAATATCTCGACAACCGCCAAGACTATTGAGAAGCCGTTGCTATCGTCTTGTAGAGAAATGAGGAATCTACAATTTGTACTACAATGTACAATGCCATGACTGTCCCATTCACTTCTGAGGTATCCGAGGGAAACTCAAAAAAGGACAGTTTCTCAATATCTCGAACACCGTCAAGACTATTGAGAAGCCGTTGCTACCGACTTGTAGAGAAATAGGAATCTACAATACTACAATGTACAATGCCATGACTGTCCCATTCACTTCTGAGATACCCGAGGGAAACTCAAAAAAGGACAGTTTCTCAATATCTCGACAGCCGTCAAAACTATTGAGAAGCCATTGCTACCGTCTTGTTGGCCAACGAGGAATCTACAATACTACAATGTACAATGCCATGACTGACCCATTCACTTCTGAGGTATCCGAGGGAAACTCAAAAAAGGACAGTTTCTCAATATCTCGACAACCGTCAAGACTACTGGAAGCCGTTGCTACCGTCTTGTAGAGAAATGAGGAATCTACAATACTTCAATGTACAATGCCATGACTGACCCATTCACTTCTGACATATCCCAGGGAAACTCAAAAAAGGACAGCTTCTCAATATCTCGACAACCGTCAAGACTATTGAGAAGCCGTTGCTATCGTCTTGTAGAGAAATGAGGAATCTACAATTTGTACTACAATGTACAATGCCATGACTGTCCCATTCATTTCTGAGGTATCCGAGGGAAACTCAAAAAAGGACAGTTTCTCAATATCTCGACAACCGTCAAGACTATTGGGAAGCCGTTGCTACCGTCTTGTAGAGAAATGAGGAATCTACAATATGTACTACATTGTACAATGCCATGATTGACCCATTCACTTCTGAGGTATCCGAGGGAAACTCAAAAAAGGACAGTTTCTCAATATCTCGACAACCGTCAAGACTATTGAGAAGCCGTTGCTATCGTCTTGTAGAGAAATGAGGAATCCACAATTTGTACTACAATGTACAATGCCATGACTGTCCCATTCACTTCTGAGATATCCGAGGGAAACTCAAAAAAGGACAGTTTCTCAATATCTCGACAACCGTCAAGACTATTGAGAAGCCGTTGCTACCGTCTTGTAGAGAAGTGAGGAATAAACAATATGTACTACAATGTACAATGCCATGACTGTCCCATTCACTTCTGAGATATCCGAGGGAAACTCAAAAAAAGGACAGTTTCTCAATATCTCGACAACCGTCAAGACTATTGAGTTGCTATCGTCTTGTAGAGAAATGAGGAATCTACAATTTGTACTACAATGTACAATGCCATGACTGTCCCATTCACTTCTGAGATATCCGAGGGAAACACAGAAGAGGACAGTTTCTCAATATCTCGACAACCGTCAAGACTATTGAGAAGACGTTGCTACCGACTTGTAGAGAAATGAGGAATCTACAATATGTACTACAATGTACAATGCCATGACTGACCCATTTACTTCTGAGATATCCGAGGGAAACTCAAAAAAGGACAGTTTCTCAATATCTCGACAACCGTCAAGACTATTGAGAAGCCGTTGCTATCGTCTTGTAAAGAAATGAGGAAAACACAATTTCTACTACAATGTACAATGCCATGACTGTCCCATTCACTTCTGAGATATCCGAGGGAAACTCAAAAAAGGACGGTTTCTCAATATCTCGACAACCGTCAATACTATTGAGAAGCCGTGGCTATCGTCTTGTAGAGAAATGAGGAATCTACAATTTGTACTATAATGTACAATGCCATGACTGTCCCATTCACTTCTGAGGTATCCGAGGGAAACTCAAAAAAGGACAGTTTCTCAATATCTCGACAACCGTCAAGACTATTGAGAAGCCGTTGCTATCGTCTTGTAGAGAAATGAGGAATCTACAATATGTACTACAACGTACAATGCCATGACTGACCCATTCACTTCTGACATATCCCAGGGAAACTCAAAAAAGGACAGTTTCTCCATATCTCGACAACCGTCAAGACTATTGAGAAGCCGTTGCTACCGTCTTGTAGAGAAATGAGGAATCTACAATACTTGAATGTACAATGCCATGACTGACCCATTCACTTCTGACATGTCCCAGGGAAACTCAAAAAAGGACAGCTTCTCAATATCTCGACAACCGCCAAGACTATTGAGAAGCCGTTGCTATCGTCTTGTAGAGAAATGAGGAATCTACAATTTGTACTACAATGTACAATGCCATGACTGTCCCATTCACTTCTGAGGCATCCGAGGGAAACTCAAAAAAGGACAGTTTCTCAATATCTCGAACACCGTCAAGACTATTGAGAAGCCGTTGCTACCGTCTTGTAGAGAAATGAGGAATCTACAATATGTACTACAATGTACAATGCCATGACTGACCCATTCACTTCTGAGGTATCCGAGGGAAACTCAAAAAAGGACAGTTTCTCAATATCTCGACAACCGTCAAGACTATTGAGAAGCTGTTGCTATCGTCTTGTAGAGAAATGAGGAATCCACAATTTCTACTACAATGTACAATGCCATGACTGTCCCATTCACTTCTGAGATATCCGAGGGAAACTCAAAAAAGGACAGTTTCTCAATATCTCGACAACCGTCAAGACTATTGAGAAGCCGTTGCTACCGTCTTGTAGAGAAGTGAGGAATATACAATATGTACTACAATGTACAATGCCATGACTGTCCCATTCACTTCTGAGATATCCGAGGGAAACTCAAAAAAAGGACAGTTTCTCAATATCTCGACAACCGTCAAGACTATTGAGTTGCTATCGTCTTGTAGAGAAATGAGGAATCTACAATTTGTACTACAATGTACAATGCCATGACTGTCCCATTCACTTCTGAGATATCCGAGGGAAACTCAAAAAAGGACAGTTTCTCAATATCTCGACAACCGTCAAGACTATTGAGAAGCCGTTGCTACCGTCTTGTAGAGAAATTAGGAATCTACAATATGTATTACAATGTACAATGCCATGACTGACCCATTCACTTCTGAGGTATCCGAGGGAAACTCAAAAAAGGACAGTTTCTCAATATCCCGACAACCGTCAAGACTATCGAGAAGCCGTTGCTATCGTCTTGTAGAGAAATGAGGAATCTACAATTGTTACTACAATGTACAATGCCATGACTGTCCCATTCACTTCTGAGGTATCCGAGGGAAACTCAAAAAAGGACAGTTTCTCAATATCTCGACAACCGTCAAGACTATTGAGAAGCCGTTGCTATCGTCTTGTAGAGAAATGAGGAATCTACAATACTTCAATGTACAATGCCATGACTGACCCATTCACTTCTGACATATCCCAGGGAAACTCAAAAAAGGACAGCCTCTCAATATCTCGACAACCGTCAAGACTATTGAGAAGCCATTGCTACCGTCTTGTAGGCCAACGCTAAATCTACAATACTACAATGTACAAAGCCATGACTGAGCTAGTCACTTCAAAGATATCTAAGGGAAACTCAGAAAAGGACAGTTTCTCAATATCTCGACAACCGTAAAAACTATTGAAAAGCCATTGCTGCCGTCTTGCAGGCCAACGAGGAATCTACAATACTACAATGTAGAATGCCATGACTGAGCTAGTCACTTCAAAGATATCCAAGGGAAACTCAGAAAAGAACAGTTTCTCAATATCTCGATAACCGTCAAGACTATTGAGAAGCCGTTGCTACCGACTTGTAGAGAAATGAGGAATCTACAATATGTACTACAATGTACAATGCCATGACTGTCCCATTCACTTCTGAGGTATCCGAGGGAAACTCAAAAAAGGACAGTTTCTCAATATCTCGACAGCCGTCAAGACTATTGAGAAGCCGTTGCTATCGTCTTGTAGAGAAATGAGGAATCTACAATTTGTACTACAATGTACAATGCCATGACTGTCCCATTCACTTCTGAGGTATCCGAGGGAAACTCAAAAAAGGACAGTTTCTCAATATCTCGAACACCGTCAAGACTATTGAGAAGCCGTTGCTACCGTCTTGTAGAGAAATGAGGAATCTACAATATGTACTACAATGTACAATGCCATGACTGACCCATTCACTTCTGAGGTTCTTCTTCTTCTTTTCCTTTTTATCCCGGCGTCGTTATGGTCAGAAGTGTAGGACCATAACCTTCCCACTTAACTGCATTCCTACTGGTCCGCTTGTGGGGTCCGCCCATTCACTTCTGAGGTATCCGAGGGAAACTCAAAAAAGGACAGTTTCTCAATATCTCGACAACCGTCAAGACTATTGAGAAGCCGTTGCTACCGTCTTGTAGAGAAATGAGGAATCTACAATATGTACTACAATGTACAATGCCATGACAGACCCATTCACTTCTGAGGTATCCGAGGGAAACTCAAAAAAGGACAGTTTCTCAATATCTCGACAACCGTCAAGACTATTGAGAAGCCGTTGCTATCGTCTTGTAGAGAAATGAGGAATCCACAATTTCCTCTACAATGTACAATGCCATGACTGCCGCATTCACTTCTGAGATATCCGAGGGAAACTCAAAAAAGGACAGTTTCTCAATATCTCGACAACCGTCAAGACTATTGAGAAGCCGTTGCTACCGTCTTGTAGAGAAGTGAGGAATATACAATATGTACTACAATGTACAATGCCATGACTGTCCCATTCATTTCTGAGATATCCGAGGGAAACTCAAAAAAAGGACAGTTTCTCAATATCTCGACAACCGTCAAGACTATTGAGTTGCTATCGTCTTGTAGAGAAATGAGGAATCTACAATTTGTACTACAATGTACAATGCCATGACTGTCCCATTCACTTCTGAGGTATCCGAGGGAAACTCAAAAAAGGACAGTTTCTCAATATCTCGAACACCGTCAAGACTATTGAGAAGCCGTTGCTACCGTCTTGTAGAGAAATGAGGAATCTACAATATGTACTACAATGTACAATGCCATGACTGACCCATTCACTTCTGAGGTATCCGAGGGAAACTCAAAAAAGGACAGTTTCTCAATATCTCGACAACCGTCAAGACTATTGAGAAGCCGTTGCTATCGTCTTGTAGAGAAATGAGGAATCCACAATTTCCTCTACAATGTACAATGCCATGACTGTCCCATTCACTTCTGAGATATCCGAGGGAAACTCAAAAAAGGACAGTTTCTCAATATCTCGACAACCGTCAAGACTATTGAGAAGCCGTTGCTATCGTCTTGTAGAGAAATGAGGAATCCACAATTTCCTCTACAATGTACAATGCCATGACTGTCCCATTCACTTCTGAGATATCCGAGGGAAACTCAAAAAAAGGACAGTTTCTCAATATCTCGACAACCGTCAAGACTATTGAGAAGCCGTTGCTACCGTCTTGTAGAGAAATGAGGAATCTACAATATGTACTACAATGTACAATGCCATGACTGACCCATTCACTTCTGAGGTATCCGAGGGAAACTCAAAAAAGGACAGTTTCTCAATATCTCGACAACCGTCAAGACTATTGAGAAGCCGTTGCTATCGTCTTGTAGAGAAATGAGGAATCCACAATTTCCTCTACAATGTACAATGCCATGACTGTCCCATTCACTTCTGAGATATCCGAGGGAAACTCAAAAAAGGACAGTTTCTCAATATCTCGACAACCGTCAAGACTATTGAGAAGCCGTTGCTATCGTCTTGTAGAGAAATGAGGAATCCACAATTTCCTCTACAATGTACAATGCCATGACTGACCCATTCACTTCTGAGGTATCCGAGGGAAACTCAAAAAAGGACAGTTTCTCAATATCCCGACAACCGTCAAGACTATTGAGAAGCCGTTGCTATCGTCTTGTAGAGAAATGAGGAATCTACAATTGTTACTACAATGTACAATGCCATGACTGTCCCATTCATTTCTGAGGTATCCGAGGGAAACTCAAAAAAGGACAGTTTCTCAATATCTCGACAACCGTCAAGACTACTGAGAAGCCGTTGCTACCGTCTTGTAGAGAAATGAGGAATCTACAATACTTCAATGTACAATGCCATGACTGACCCATTCACTTCTGACATATCCCAGGGAAACTCAAAAAAGGACAGCTTCTCAATATCTCGACAACCGTCAAGACTATTGAGAAGCCGTTGCTATCGTCTTGTAGAGAAATGAGGAATCTACAATACTTCAATGTAGAATGCCATGACTGACCCATTCACTTCTGACATATCCCAGGGAAACTCAAAAAAGACAGCTTCTCAATATCTCGACAACCGTCAAGACTATTGAGAAGCCATTGCTACCGTTTGGTAGGCCAACGCTAAATTTACAATACTACAATGTACAATGCCATGACTGAGCTAGTCACTTCAAAGATATCTAAGGGAAACTCAGAAAAGGACAGTTTCTCAATATCTCGACAACCGTCAAAACTATTGAAAAGCCATTGCTACCGTCTTGCAGACCAACGAGGAATCTACAATACTACAATGTAGAATGCCATGACTGAGCTAGTCACTTCAAAGATATCCAAGGGAAACTCAGAAAAGGACAGTTTCTCAATATCTCGATAACCGTCAAGACTATTGAGAAGCCGTTGCTACCGACTTGTAGAGAAATGAGGAATCTACAATATGTACTACAATGTACAATGCCATGAATGTCCCATTCACTTCTGAGATATCCGAGGGAAACTCAAAAAAGGACAGTTTCGCAATATCTCGACAACCGTCAAAACTATTGAAAAGCCATTGCTACCGTCATGCAGGCCAACGAGGAATCTACAATACTACAATGTACAATGCCATGACTGACCCATTCACTTCTGAGGTATCCGAGGGAAACTCAAAAAAGGACAGTTTCTCAATATCTCGACAACCGTCAAGACTATTGAGAAGCCGTTGCTACCGTCTTGTAGAGAAATGGGGAATCTACAATACTACAATGTACAATGCCATGACTGTCCCATTCACTTCTGAGATATCCGAGGGAAACTCAAAAAAGGACAGTTTCTCAATATCTCGACAACCGTCAAGACTATTGAGAAGCCGTTGCTATCGTCTTGTAGAGAAATGAGGAATCTACAATTTGTACTACAATGTACAATGTCATGACTGTTCCATTCACTTCTGAGATATCCGAGGGAAACTCAAAAAAGGACAGTTTCTCAATATCTCGACAACCGTCAAGACTATTCAAAAGCCGTCGCTATCGTCTTGTAGAGAAATGAGGAATCTACAATTTGTACTACAATGTACAATGCCATGACTGTCCCATCCGCTTCTGAGACATCCGAGGGAAACTCAGAAGAGGACAGTTGCTCAATATCTCGATAACCGTCAAGACTATTGAGAAGCCGTTGCTATCGTCTTGTAGAGAAATGAGGAATCTACAATTTGTACTACAATGTACAATGCCATGACTGTCCCATTCACTTCTGAGATATCCGAGGGAAACTCAAAAAAGGACAGTTTCTCAATATCTCGACAGCCGTCAAGACTATTGAGAAGCCGTTGCTACCGTCTTGTAGAGAAATGAGGAATCTACAATTTGTACTACAATGTACAATGCCATGACTGTCCCATCCGCTTCTGAGACATCCGAGGGAAACTCAGAAGAGGACAGTTGCTCAATATCTCGACAACCGTCAAGACTATTG
Organism: Merodon equestris; assembly: GCA_958301585.1. Taxonomy (NCBI): domain Eukaryota; kingdom Metazoa; phylum Arthropoda; class Insecta; order Diptera; family Syrphidae; genus Merodon; species Merodon equestris. Next base: position 5,354,390 of record OY284418.1, on the reverse strand, counting down.
AGGAGCCGTTGCTATCGTCTTGTAGAGAAATGAGGAATCTACAATACTTCAATGTACAATGCCATGACTGACCCATTCACTTCTGACATATCCCAGGGAAACTCAAAAAAGGACAGCTTCTCAATATCTCGACAGCCGTCAAGACTATTGAGAAGCCGTTGCTATCGTCTTGTAGAGAAATGAGGAATCTACAATTTGTACTACAATGTACAATGCCATGACTGTCCCATTCACTTCTGAGGTATCCGAGGGAAACTCAAAAAAGGACAGTTTCTCAATATCTCGAACACCGTCAAGACTATTGAGAAGCCGTTGCTACCGTCTTGTAGAGAAATGTACAATGCCATGACTGACCCATTTACTTCTGAGGTTCTTCTTCTTCTTTTCCTTTTTATCCCGGCGTCGTTATGGTCAGAAGTGTAGGACCATAACCTTCCCACTTAACTGCATTCCTACTGGTCCGCTTGTGGGGTCCGCCCATTCACTTCTGAGGTATCCGAGGGAAACTCAAAAAAGGACAGTTTCTCAATATCTCGACAACCGTCAAGACTATTGAGAAGCCGTTGCTATCGTCTTGTAGAGAAATGAGGAATCCACAATTTCCTCTACAATGTACAATGCCATGACTGTCGCATTCACTTCTGAGATATCCGAGGGAAACTCAAAAAAGGACAGTTTCTCAATATCTCGACAACCGTCAAGACTATTGAGAAGCCGTTGCTACCGTCTTGTAGAGAAATGAGGAATCTACAATTTGTACTACAATGTACAATGCCATGACTGTCCCATCCGCTTCTGAGACATCCGAGGGAAACTCAGAAGAGGACAGTTGCTCAATATCTCGACAACCGTCAAGACTATTGAGGAGCCGTTGCTATCGTCTTGTAGAGAAATGAGGAATCTACAATTTGTACTACAATGTACAATGCCATGACTGTCCCATCCGCTTCTGAGACATCCGAGGGAAACTCAGAAGAGGACAGTTGCTCAATATCTCGACAACCGTCAAGACTATTGAGAAGCCGTTGCTACCGACTTGTAGAGAAATGAGGAATCTACAATATGTACTACAATGTACAATGCCATGACTGTCCCATTCATTTCTGAGGTATCCGAGGGAAACTCAAAAAAGGACAGTTTCTCAATATCTCGACAACCGTCAAGACTACTGAGAAGCCGTTGCTACCGTCTTGTAGAGAAATGAGGAATCTACAATACTTCAATGTACAATGCCATGACTGACCCATTCACTTCTGACATATCCCAGGGAAACTCAAAAAAGGACAGCTTCTCAATATCTCGACAGCCGTCAAGACTATTGAGAAGCCGTTGCTATCGTCTTGTAGAGAAATGAGGAATCTACAATACTTCAATGTACAATGCCATGACTGACCCATTCACTTCTGACATATCCCAGGGAAACTCAAAAAAGGACAGCTTCTCAATATCTCGACAACCGTCAAGACTATTGAGAAGCCGTTGCTACCGTCTTGTAGAGAAATGAGGAATCTACAATTTGTACTACAATGTACAATGCCATGACTGTCCCATTCATTTCTGAGGTATCCGAGGGAAACTCAAAAAAGGACAGTTTCTCAATATCTCGAACACCGTCAAGACTATTGAGAAGCCGTTGCTACCGTCTTGTAGAGAAATGAGGAATCTACAATATGTACTACAATGTACAATGCCATGACTGACCCATTCACTTCTGAGGTATCCGAGGGAAACTCAAAAAAGGACAGTTTCTCAATATCTCGAACACCGTCAAGACTATTGAGAAGCCGTTGCTACCGTCTTGTAGAGAAATGAGGAATCTACAATATGTACTACAATGTACAATGCCATGACTGACCCATTCACTTCTGAGGTATCCGAGGGAAACTCAAAAAAGGACAGTTTCTCAATATCTCGACAACCGTCAAGACTATTGAGAAGCTGTTGCTATCGTCTTGTAGAGAAATGAGGAATCCACAATTTCTACTACAATGTACAATGCCATGACTGTCCCATTCACTTCTGAGATATCCGAGGGAAACTCAAAAAAGGACAGTTTCTCAATATCTCGACAACCGTCAAGACTATTGAGAAGCCGTTGCTACCGTCTTGTAGAGAAGTGAGGAATATACAATATGTACTACAATGTACAATGCCATGACTGTCCCATTCACTTCTGAGATATCCGAGGGAAACTCAAAAAAAGGACAGTTTCTCAATATCTCGACAACCGTCAAGACTATTGAGTTGCTATCGTCTTGTAGAGAAATGAGGAATCTACAATTTGTACTACAATGTACAATGCCATGACTGTCCCATTCACTTCTGAGATATCCGAGGGAAACTCAAAAAAGGACAGTTTCTCAATATCTCGACAACCGTCAAGACTATTGAGAAGCCGTTGCTACCGTCTTGTAGAGAAATTAGGAATCTACAATATGTATTACAATGTACAATGCCATGACTGACCCATTCACTTCTGAGGTATCCGAGGGAAACTCAAAAAAGGACAGTTTCTCAATATCTCGAACACCGTCAAGACTATTGAGAAGCCGTTGCTACCGTCTTGTAGAGAAATGAGGAATCTACAATATGTACTACAATGTACAATGCCATGACTGACCCATTCACTTCTGAGGTATCCGAGGGAAACTCAAAAAAGGACAGTTTCTCAATATCTCGACAACCGTCAAGACTATTGAGAAGCTGTTGCTATCGTCTTGTAGAGAAATGAGGAATCCACAATTTCTACTACAATGTACAATGCCATGACTGTCCCATTCACTTCTGAGATATCCGAGGGAAACTCAAAAAAGGACAGTTTCTCAATATCTCGACAACCGTCAATACTATTGAGAAGCCGTGGCTATCGTCTTGTAGAGAAATGAGGAATCTACAATACTTCAATGTACAATGCCATGACTGACCCATTCACTTCTGACATGTCCCAGGGAAACTCAAAAAAGGACAGCTTCTCAATATCTCGACAACCGCCAAGACTATTGAGAAGCCGTTGCTATCGTCTTGTAGAGAAATGAGGAATCTACAATTTGTACTACAATGTACAATGCCATGACTGTCCCATTCATTTCTGAGGTATCCGAGGGAAACTCAAAAAAGGACAGTTTCTCAATATCTCGAACACCGTCAAGACTATTGAGAAGCCGTTGCTACCGTCTTGTAGAGAAATGAGGAATCTACAATATGTACTACAATGTACAATGCCATGACTGACCCATTCACTTCTGAGGTATCCGAGGGAAACTCAAAAAAGGACAGTTTCTCAATATCTCGACAACCGTCAAGACTATTGAGAAGCTGTTGCTATCGTCTTGTAGAGAAATGAGGAATCCACAATTTCTACTACAATGTACAATGCCATGACTGTCCCATTCACTTCTGAGATATCCGAGGGAAACTCAAAAAAGGACAGTTTCTCAATATCTCGACAACCGTCAAGACTATTGAGAAGCCGTTGCTACCGTCTTGTAGAGAAGTGAGGAATATACAATATGTACTACAATGTACAATGCCATGACTGTCCCATTCACTTCTGTGATATCCGAGGGAAACTCAAAAAAAGGACAGTTTCTCAATATCTCGACAACCGTCAAGACTATTGAGTTGCTATCGTCTTGTAGAGAAATGAGGAATCTACAATTTGTACTACAATGTACAATGCCATGACTGTCCCATTCACTTCTGAGATATCCGAGGGAAACTCAAAAAAGGACAGTTTCTCAATATCTCGACAACCGTCAAGACTATTGAGAAGCCGTTGCTACCGTCTTGTAGAGAAATTAGGAATCTACAATATGTATTACAATGTACAATGCCATGACTGACCCATTCACTTCTGAGGTATCCGAGGGAAACTCAAAAAGGACAGTTTCTCAATATCCCGACAACCGTCAAGACTATCGAGAAGCCGTTGCGATCGTCTTGTAGAGAAATGAGGAATCTACAATTGTTACTACAATGTACAATGCCATGACTGTCCCATTCACTTCTGAGGTATCCGAGGGAAACTCAAAAAAGGACAGTTTCTCAATATCTCGACAACCGTCAAGACTATTGAGAAGCCGTTGCTATCGTCTTGTAGAGAAATGAGGAATCTACAATACTTCAATGTACAATGCCATGACTGACCCATTCACTTCTGACATATCCCAGGGAAACTCAAAAAAGGACAGCTTCTCAATATCTCGACAACCGTCAAGACTATTGAGAAGCCATTGCTACCGTCTTGTAGGCCAACGCTAAATCTACAATACTACAATGTACAACGCCATGACTGAGCTAGTCACTTCAAAGATATCTAAGGGAAACTCAGAAAAGGACAGTTTCTCAATATCTCGACAACCGTAAAAACTATTGAAAAGCCATTGCTGCCGTCTTGCAGGCCAACGAGGAATCTACAATACTACAATGTAGAATGCCATGACTGAGCTAGTCACTTCAAAGATATCCAAGGGAAACTCAGAAAAGAACAGTTTCTCAATATCTCGATAACCGTCAAGACTATTGAGAAGCCGTTGCTACCGACTTGTAGAGAAATGAGGAATCTACAATATGTACTACAATGTACAATGCCATGAATGTCCCATTCACTTCTGAGATATCCGAGGGAAACTCAAAAAAGGACAGTTTCACAATATCTCGACAACCGTCAAAACTATTGAAAAGCCATTGCTACCGTCATGCAGGCCAACGAGGAATCTACAATACTACAATGTACAATGCCATGACTGACCCATTCACTTCTGAGGTATCCGAGGGAAACTCAAAAAAGGACAGTTTCTCAATATCTCGACAACCGTCAAGACTATTGAGAAGCCGTTGCTACCGTCTTGTAGAGAAATGGGGAATCTACAATACTACAATGTACAATGCCATGACTGCCCCATTCACTTCTGAGATATCCGAGGGAAACTCAAAAAAGGACAGTTTCTCAATATCTCGACAACCGTCAAGACTATTGAGAAGCCGTTGCTATCGTCTTGTAGAGAAATGAGGAATCTACAATTTGTACTACAATGTACAATGTCATGACTGTTCCATTCACTTCTGAGATATCCGAGGGAAACTCAAAAAAGGACAGTTTCTCAATATCTCGACAACCGTCAAGACTATTCAGAAGCCGTCGCTATCGTCTTGTAGAGAAATGAGGAATCTACAATTTGTACTACAATGTACAATGCCATGACTGTCCCATCCGCTTCTGAGACATCCGAGGGAAACTCAGAAGAGGACAGTTGCTCAATATCTCGACAACCGTCAAGACTATTGAGGAGCCGTTGCTATCGTCTTGTAGAGAAATGAGGAATCTACAATTTGTACTACAATGTACAATGCCATGACTGTCCCATCCGCTTCTGAGACATCCGAGGGAAACTCAGAAGAGGACAGTTGCTCAATATCTCGATAACCGTCAAGACTATTGAGAAGCCGTTGCTATCGTCTTGTAGAGAAATGAGGAATCTACAATTTGTACTACAATGTACAATGCCATGACTGTCCCATTCACTTCTGAGATATCCGAGGGAAACTCAAAAAAGGACAGTTTCTCAATATCTCGACAGCCGTCAAGACTATTGAGAAGCCGTTGCTACCGTCTTGTAGAGAAATGAGGAATCTACAATTTGTACTACAATGTACAATGCCATGACTGTCCCATCCGCTTCTGAGACATCCGAGGGAAACTCAGAAGAGGACAGTTGCTCAATATCTCGACAACCGTCAAGACTATTGAGGAGCCGTTGCTATCGTCTTGTAGAGAAATGAGGAATCTACAATACTTCAATGTACAATGCCATGACTGACCCATTCACTTCTGACATATCCCAGGGAAACTCAAAAAAGGACAGCTTCTCAATATCTCGACAGCCGTCAAGACTATTGAGAAGCCGTTGCTATCGTCTTGTAGAGAAATGAGGAATCTACAATTTGTACTACAATGTACAATGCCATGACTGTCCCATTCACTTCTGAGGTATCCGAGGGAAACTCAAAAAAGGACAGTTTCTCAATATCTCGAACACCGTCAAGACTATTGAGAAGCCGTTGCTACCGTCTTGTAGAGAAATGAGGAATCTACAATATGTACTACAATGTACAATGCCATGACTGACCCATTTACTTCTGAGGTTCTTCTTCTTCTTTTCCTTTTTATCCCGGCGTCGTTATGGTCAGAAGTGTAGGACCATAACCTTCCCACTTAACTGCATTCCTACTGGTCCGCTTGTGGGGTCCGCCCATTCACTTCTGAGGTATCCGAGGGAAACTCAAAAAAGGACAGTTTCTCAATATCTCGACAACCGTCAAGACTATTGAGAAGCCGTTGCTATCGTCTTGTAGAGAAATGAGGAATCCACAATTTCCTCTACAATGTACAATGCCATGACTGTCGCATTCACTTCTGAGATATCCGAGGGAAACTCAAAAAAGGACAGTTTCTCAATATCTCGACAACCGTCAAGACTATTGAGAAGCCGTTGCTACCGTCTTGTAGAGAAATGAGGAATCTACAATTTGTACTACAATGTACAATGCCATGACTGTCCCATCCGCTTCTGAGACATCCGAGGGAAACTCAGAAGAGGACAGTTGCTCAATATCTCGACAACCGTCAAGACTATTGAGGAGCCGTTGCTATCGTCTTGTAGAGAAATGAGGAATCTACAATTTGTACTACAATGTACAATGCCATGACTGTCCCATCCGCTTCTGAGACATCCGAGGGAAACTCAGAAGAGGACAGTTGCTCAATATCTCGACAACCGTCAAGACTATTGAGAAGCCGTTGCTACCGACTTGTAGAGAAATGAGGAATCTACAATATGTACTACAATGTACAATGCCATGACTGTCCCATTCATTTCTGAGGTATCCGAGGGAAACTCAAAAAAGGACAGTTTCTCAATATCTCGACAACCGTCAAGACTACTGAGAAGCCGTTGCTACCGTCTTGTAGAGAAATGAGGAATCTACAATACTTCAATGTACAATGCCATGACTGACCCATTCACTTCTGACATATCCCAGGGAAACTCAAAAAAGGACAGCTTCTCAATATCTCGACAGCCGTCAAGACTATTGAGAAGCCGTTGCTATCGTCTTGTAGAGAAATGAGGAATCTACAATACTTCAATGTACAATGCCATGACTGACCCATTCACTTCTGACATATCCCAGGGAAACTCAAAAAAGGACAGCTTCTCAATATCTCGACAACCGTCAAGACTATTGAGAAGCCGTTGCTACCGTCTTGTAGAGAAATGAGGAATCTACAATTTGTACTACAATGTACAATGCCATGACTGTCCCATCCGCTTCTGAGACATCCGAGGGAAACTCAGAAGAGGACAGTTGCTCAATATCTCGACAACCGTCAAGACTATTGAGGAGCCGTTGCTATCGTCTTGTAGAGAAATGAGGAATCTACAATTTGTACTACAATGTACAATGCCATGACTGTCCCATCCGCTTCTGAGACATCCGAGGGAAACTCAGAAGAGGACAGTTGCTCAATATCTCGACAACCGTCAAGACTATTGAGAAGCCGTTGCTACCGACTTGTAGAGAAATGAGGAATCTACAATTTGTACTACAATGTACAATGCCATGACTGTCCCATCCGCTTCTGAGACATCCGAGGGAAACTCAGAAGAGGACAGTTGCTCAATATCTCGATAACCGTCAAGACTACTGAGAAGCCGTTGCTACCGTCTTGTAGAGAAATGAGGAATCTACAATACTTCAATGTACAATGCCATGACTGACCCATTCACTTCTGACATATCCCAGGGAAACTCAAAAAAGGACAGCTTCTCAATATCTCGACAGCCGTCAAGACTATTGAGAAGCCGTTGCTATCGTCTTGTAGAGAAATGAGGAATCTACAATTTGTACTACAATGTACAATGCCATGACTGACCCATTCACTTCTGACATATCCCAGGGAAACTCAAAAAAGGACAGCTTCTCAATATCTCGACAACCGTCAAGACTATTGAGAAGCCATTGCTACCGTCTTGTAGGCCAACGCTAAATCTACAATACTACAATGTACAATGCCATGACTGAGCTAGTCACTTCAAAGATATCTAAGGGAAACTCAGAAAAGGACAGTTTCTCAATATCTCGACAACCGTAAAAACTATTGAAAAGCCATTGCTGCCGTCTTGCAGGCCAACGAGGAATCTACAATACTACAATGTAGAATGCCATGACTGAGCTAGTCACTTCAAAGATATCCAAGGGAAACTCAGAAAAGAACAGTTTCTCAATATCTCGACAACCGTCAAGACTATTCAGAAGCCGTTGCTATCGTCTTGTAGAGAAATGAGGAATCTACAATTTGTACTACAATGTACAATGCAATGACTGTCCCATTCACTTCTGAGATATCCGAGGGAAACTCAGAAAAGGACAGTTTCTCAATATCTCGACAACCGTCAAAACTATTGAAAAGCCATTGCTACCGTCATGCAGGCCAACGAGGAATCTACAATACTACAATGTACAATGCCATGACTGTCCCATTCACTTCTGAGATATCCGAGGGAAACTCAAAAAAGGACAGTTTCTCAATATCTCGATAACCGTCAAGACTATTGAGAAGCCGTTGCTATCGTCTTGTAGAGAAATGAGGAATCTACAATTTGTACTACAATGTACAATGCCATGACTGTCCCATTCACTTCTGAGATATCCGAGGGAAACTCAAAAAAGGACAGTTTCTCAATATCTCGACAGCCGTCAAGACTATTGAGAAGCCGTTGCTATCGTCTTGTAGAGAAATGAGGAATCTACAATTTGTACTACAATGTACAATGCCATGACTGTCCCATTCACTTCTGAGGTATCCGAGGGAAACTCAAAAAAGGACAGTTTCTCAATATCTCGAACACCGTCAAGACTATTGAGAAGCCGTTGCTACCGTCTTGTAGAGAAATGAGGAATCTACAATATGTACTACAATGTACAATGCCATGACTGACCCATTTACTTCTGAGGTTCTTCTTCTTCTTTTCCTTTTTATCCCGGCGTCGTTATGGTCAGAAGTGTAGGACCATAACCTTCCCACTTAACTGCATTCCTACTGGTCCGCTTGTGGGGTCCGCCCATTCACTTCTGAGGTATCCGAGGGAAACTCAAAAAAGGACAGTTTCTCAATATCTCGACAACCGTCAAGACTATTGAGAAGCCGTTGCTATCGTCTTGTAGAGAAATGAGGAATCCACAATTTCCCCTACAATGTACAATGCCATGACTGTCGCATTCACTTCTGAGATATCCGAGGGAAACTCAAAAAAGGACAGTTTCTCAATATCTCGACAACCGTCAAGACTATTGAGAAGCCGTTGCTATCGTCTTGTAGAGAAATGAGGAATCTACAATTTGTACTACAATGTACAATGCCATGACTGTCCCATTCACTTCTGAGATATCCGAGGGAAACTCAAAAAAGGACAGTTTCTCAATATCTCGACAGCCGTCAAGACTATTGAGAAGCCGTTGCTATCGTCTTGTAGAGAAATGAGGAATCTACAATATGTACTACAATGTACAATGCCATGACTGTCCCATTCACTTCTGAGATATCCGAGGGAAACTCAAAAAAGGACAGTTTCTCAATATCTCGACAACCGTCAATACTATTGAGAAGCCGTGGCTATCGTCTTGTAGAGAAATGAGGAATCTACAATACTTCAATGTACAATGCCATGACTGACCCATTCACTTCTGACATGTCCCAGGGAAACTCAAAAAAGGACAGCTTCTCAATATCTCGACAACCGCCAAGACTATTGAGAAGCCGTTGCTATCGTCTTGTAGAGAAATGAGGAATCTACAATTTGTACTACAATGTACAATGCCATGACTGTCCCATTCATTTCTGAGGTATCCGAGGGAAACTCAAAAAAGGACAGTTTCTCAATATCTCGAACACCGTCAAGACTATTGAGAAGCCGTTGCTACCGTCTTGTAGAGAAATGAGGAATCTACAATATGTACTACAATGTACAATGCCATGACTGACCCATTCACTTCTGAGGTATCCGAGGGAAACTCAAAAAAGGACAGTTTCTCAATATCTCGACAACCGTCAAGACTATTGAGAAGCCGTTGCTATCGTCTTGTAGAGAAATGAGGAATCCACAATTTCTACTACAATGTACAATGCCATGACTGTCCCATTCACTTCTGAGATATCCGAGGGAAACTCAAAAAAGGACAGTTTCTCAATATCTCGACAACCGTCAAGACTATTGAGAAGCCGTTGCTACCGTCTTGTAGAGAAGTGAGGAATATACAATATGTACTACAATGTACAATGCCATGACTGTCCCATTCACTTCTGAGATATCCGAGGGAAACTCAAAAAAAGGACAGTTTCTCAATATCTCGACAACCGTCAAGACTATTGAGTTGCTATCGTCTTGTAGAGAAATGAGGAATCTACAATTTGTACTACAATGTACAATGTCATGACTGTCCCATTCACTTCTGAGATATCCGAGGGAAACTCAAAAAAGGACAGTTTCTCAATATCTCGACAACCGTCAAGACTATTGAGAAGCCGTTGCTACCGTCTTGTAGAGAAATTAGGAATCTACAATATGTATTACAATGTACAATGCCATGACTGACCCATTCACTTCTGAGGTATCCGAGGGAAACTCAAAAAAGGACAGTTTCTCAATATCCCGACAACCGTCAAGACTATCGAGAAGCCGTTGCGATCGTCTTGTAGAGAAATGAGGAATCTACAATTGTTACTACAATGTACAATGCCATGACTGTCCCATTCACTTCTGAGGTATCCGAGGGAAACTCAAAAAAGGACAGTTTCTCAATATCTCGACAACCGTCAAGACTATTGAGAAGCCGTTGCTATCGTCTTGTAGAGAAATGAGGAATCTACAATACTTCAATGTACAATGCCATGACTGACCCATTCACTTCTGACATATCCCAGGGAAACTCAAAAAAGGACAGCTTCTCAATATCTCGACAACCGTCAAGACTATTGAGAAGCCATTGCTACCGTCTTGTAGGCCAACGCTAAATCTACAATACTACAATGTACAATGCCATGACTGAGCTAGTCACTTCAAAGATATCTAAGGGAAACTCAGAAAAGGACAGTTTCTCAATATCTCGACAACCGTAAAAACTATTGAAAAGCCATTGCTGCCGTCTTGCAGGCCAACGAGGAATCTACAATACTACAATGTAGAATGCCATGACTGAGCTAGTCACTTCAAAGATATCCAAGGGAAACTCAGAAAAGAACAGTTTCTCAATATCTCGATAACCGTCAAGACTATTGAGAAGCCGTTGCTACCGACTTGTAGAGAAATGAGGAATCTACAATATGTACTACAATGTACAATGCCATGAATGTCCCATTCACTTCTGAGATATCCGAGGGAAACTCAAAAAAGGACAGTTTCACAATATCTCGACAACCGTCAAAACTATTGAAAAGCCATTGCTACCGTCATGCAGGCCAACGAGGAATCTACAATACTACAATGTACAATGCCATGACTGACCCATTCACTTCTGAGGTATCCGAGGGAAACTCAAAAAAGGACAGTTTCTCAATATCTCGACAACCGTCAAGACTATTGAGAAGCCGTTGCTACCGTCTTGTAGAGAAATGGGGAATCTACAATACTACAATGTACAATGCCATGACTGCCCCATTCACTTCTGAGATATCCGAGGGAAACTCAAAAAAGGACAGTTTCTCAATATCTCGACAACCGTCAAGACTATTGAGAAGCCGTTGCTATCGTCTTGTAGAGAAATGAGGAATCTACAATTTGTACTACAATGTACAATGTCATGACTGTTCCATTCACTTCTGAGATATCCGAGGGAAACTCAAAAAAGGACAGTTTCTCAATATCTCGACAACCGTCAAGACTATTCAGAAGCCGTCGCTATCGTCTTGTAGAGAAATGAGGAATCTACAATTTGTACTACAATGTACAATGCCATGACTGTCCCATCCGCTTCTGAGACATCCGAGGGAAACTCAGAAGAGGACAGTTGCTCAATATCTCGACAACCGTCAAGACTATTGAGGAGCCGTTGCTATCGTCTTGTAGAGAAATGAGGAATCTACAATTTGTACTACAATGTACAATGCCATGACTGTCCCATCCGCTTCTGAGACATCCGAGGGAAACTCAGAAGAGGACAGTTGCTCAATATCTCGATAACCGTCAAGACTATTGAGAAGCCGTTGCTATCGTCTTGTAGAGAAATGAGGAATCTACAATTTGTACTACAATGTACAATGCCATGACTGTCCCATTCACTTCTGAGATATCCGAGGGAAACTCAAAAAAGGACAGTTTCTCAATATCTCGACAGCCGTCAAGACTATTGAGAAGCCGTTGCTACCGTCTTGTAGAGAAATGAGGAATCTACAATTTGTACTACAATGTACAATGCCATGACTGTCCCATCCGCTTCTGAGACATCCGAGGGAAACTCAGAAGAGGACAGTTGCTCAATATCTCGACAACCGTCAAGACTATTGAGGAGCCGTTGCTATCGTCTTGTAGAGAAATGAGGAATCTACAATACTTCAATGTACAATGCCATGACTGACCCATTCACTTCTGACATATCCCAGGGAAACTCAAAAAAGGACAGCTTCTCAATATCTCGACAGCCGTCAAGACTATTGAGAAGCCGTTGCTATCGTCTTGTAGAGAAATGAGGAATCTACAATTTGTACTACAATGTACAATGCCATGACTGTCCCATTCACTTCTGAGGTATCCGAGGGAAACTCAAAAAAGGACAGTTTCTCAATATCTCGAACACCGTCAAGACTATTGAGAAGCCGTTGCTACCGTCTTGTAGAGAAATGAGGAATCTACAATATGTACTACAATGTACAATGCCATGACTGACCCATTTACTTCTGAGGTTCTTCTTCTTCTTTTCCTTTTTATCCCGGCGTCGTTATGGTCAGAAGTGTAGGACCATAACCTTCCCACTTAACTGCATTCCTACTGGTCCGCTTGTGGGGTCCGCCCATTCACTTCTGAGGTATCCGAGGGAAACTCAAAAAAGGACAGTTTCTCAATATCTCGACAACCGTCAAGACTATTGAGAAGCCGTTGCTATCGTCTTGTAGAGAAATGAGGAATCCACAATTTCCTCTACAATGTACAATGCCATGACTGTCGCATTCACTTCTGAGATATCCGAGGGAAACTCAAAAAAGGACAGTTTCTCAATATCTCGACAACCGTCAAGACTATTGAGAAGCCGTTGCTACCGTCTTGTAGAGAAATGAGGAATCTACAATATGTACTACAATGTACAATGCCATGACTGACCCATTTACTTCTGAGGTTCTTCTTCTTCTTTTCCTTTTTATCCCGGCGTCGTTATGGTCAGAAGTGTAGGACCATAACCTTCCCACTTAACTGCATTCCTACTGGTCCGCTTGTGGGGTCCGCCCATTCACTTCTGAGGTATCCGAGGGAAACTCAAAAAAGGACAGTTTCTCAATATCTCGACAACCGTCAAGACTATTGAGAAGCCGTTGCTACCGTCTTGTAGAGAAATGAGGAATCTACAATTTGTACTACAATGTACAATGCCATGACTGTCCCATCCGCTTCTGAGACATCCGAGGGAAACTCAGAAGAGGACAGTTGCTCAATATCTCGACAACCGTCAAGACTATTGAGGAGCCGTTGCTATCGTCTTGTAGAGAAATGAGGAATCTACAATTTGTACTACAATGTACAATGCCATGACTGTCCCATCCGCTTCTGAGACATCCGAGGGAAACTCAGAAGAGGACAGTTGCTCAATATCTCGACAACCGTCAAGACTATTGAGAAGCCGTTGCTACCGACTTGTAGAGAAATGAGGAATCTACAATATGTACTACAATGTACAATGCCATGACTGTCCCATTCATTTCTGAGGTATCCGAGGGAAACTCAAAAAAGGACAGTTTCTCAATATCTCGACAACCGTCAAGACTACTGAGAAGCCGTTGCTACCGTCTTGTAGAGAAATGAGGAATCTACAATACTTCAATGTACAATGCCATGACTGACCCATTCACTTCTGACATATCCCAGGGAAACTCAAAAAAGGACAGCTTCTCAATATCTCGACAGCCGTCAAGACTATTGAGAAGCCGTTGCTATCGTCTTGTAGAGAAATGAGGAATCTACAATACTTCAATGTACAATGCCATGACTGACCCATTCACTTCTGACATATCCCAGGGAAACTCAAAAAAGGACAGCTTCTCAATATCTCGACAACCGTCAAGACTATTGAGAAGCCGTTGCTACCGTCTTGTAGAGAAATGAGGAATCTACAATTTGTACTACAATGTACAATGCCATGACTGTCCCATCCGCTTCTGAGACATCCGAGGGAAACTCAGAAGAGGACAGTTGCTCAATATCTCGACAACCGTCAAGACTATTGAGGAGCCGTTGCTATCGTCTTGTAGAGAAATGAGGAATCTACAATTTGTACTACAATGTACAATGCCATGACTGTCCCATCCGCTTCTGAGACATCCGAGGGAAACTCAGAAGAGGACAGTTGCTCAATATCTCGACAACCGTCAAGACTATTGAGAAGCCGTTGCTACCGACTTGTAGAGAAATGAGGAATCTACAATACTTCAATGTACAATGCCATGACTGACCCATTCACTTCTGACATATCCCAGGGAAACTCAAAAAAGGACAGCTTCTCAATATCTCGACAACCGTCAAGACTATTGAGAAGCCGTTGCTACCGTCTTGTAGAGAAATGAGGAATCTACAATTTGTACTACAATGTACAATGCCATGACTGTCCCATCCGCTTCTGAGACATCCGAGGGAAACTCAGAAGAGGACAGTTGCTCAATATCTCGATAACCGTCAAGACTACTGAGAAGCCGTTGCTACCGTCTTGTAGAGAAATGAGGAATCTACAATACTTCAATGTACAATGCCATGACTGACCCATTCACTTCTGACATATCCCAGGGAAACTCAAAAAAGGACAGCTTCTCAATATCTCGACAGCCGTCAAGACTATTGAGAAGCCGTTGCTATCGTCTTGTAGAGAAATGAGGAATCTACAATTTGTACTACAATGTACAATGCCATGACTGACCCATTCACTTCTGACATATCCCAGGGAAACTCAAAAAAGGACAGCTTCTCAATATCTCGACAACCGTCAAGACTATTGAGAAGCCATTGCTACCGTCTTGTAGGCCAACGCTAAATCTACAATACTACAATGTACAATGCCATGACTGAGCTAGTCACTTCAAAGATATCTAAGGGAAACTCAGAAAAGGACAGTTTCTCAATATCTCGACAACCGTAAAAACTATTGAAAAGCCATTGCTGCCGTCTTTGCAGGCCAACGAGGAATCTACAATACTACAATGTAGAATGCCATGACTGAGCTAGTCACTTCAAAGATATCCAAGGGAAACTCAGAAAAGAACAGTTTCTCAATATCTCGACAACCGTCAAGACTATTCAGAAGCCGTTGCTATCGTCTTGTAGAGAAATGAGGAATCTACAATTTGTACTACAATGTACAATGCAATGACTGTCCCATTCACTTCTAAGATATCCGAGGGAAACTCAGAAAAGGACAGTTTCTCAATATCTCGACAACCGTCAAAACTATTGAAAAGCCATTGCTACCGTCATGCAGGCCAACGAGGAATCTACAATACTACAATGTACAATGCCATGACTGTCCCATTCACTTCTGAGATATCCGAGGGAAACTCAAAAAAGGACAGTTTCTCAATATCTCGATAACCGTCAAGACTATTGAGAAGCCGTTGCTATCGTCTTGTAGAGAAATGAGGAATCTACAATTTGTACTACAATGTACAATGCCATGACTGTCCCATTCACTTCTGAGATATCCGAGGGAAACTCAAAAAAGGACAGTTTCTCAATATCTCGACAGCCGTCAAGACTATTGAGAAGCCGTTGCTATCGTCTTGTAGAGAAATGAGGAATCTACAATTTGTACTACAATGTACAATGCCATGACTGTCCCATTCACTTCTGAGGTATCCGAGGGAAACTCAAAAAAGGACAGTTTCTCAATATCTCGAACACCGTCAAGACTATTGAGAAGCCGTTGCTACCGTCTTGTAGAGAAATGAGGAATCTACAATATGTACTACAATGTACAATGCCATGACTGACCCATTTACTTCTGAGGTTCTTCTTCTTCTTTTCCTTTTTATCCCGGCGTCGTTATGGTCAGAAGTGTAGGACCATAACCTTCCCACTTAACTGCATTCCTACTGGTCCGCTTGTGGGGTCCGCCCATTCACTTCTGAGGTATCCGAGGGAAACTCAAAAAAGGACAGTTTCTCAATATCTCGACAACCGTCAAGACTATTGAGAAGCCGTTGCTATCGTCTTGTAGAGAAATGAGGAATCCACAATTTCCTCTACAATGTACAATGCCATGACTGTCGCATTCACTTCTGAGATATCCGAGGGAAACTCAAAAAAGGACAGTTTCTCAATATCTCGACAACCGTCAAGACTATTGAGAAGCCGTTGCTACCGTCTTGTAGAGAAATGAGGAATCTACAATTTGTACTACAATGTACAATGCCATGACTGTCCCATCCGCTTCTGAGACATCCGAGGGAAACTCAGAAGAGGACAGTTGCTCAATATCTCGACAACCGTCAAGACTATTGAGGAGCCGTTGCTATCGTCTTGTAGAGAAATGAGGAATCTACAATTTGTACTACAATGTACAATGCCATGACTGTCCCATCCGCTTCTGAGACATCCGAGGGAAACTCAGAAGAGGACAGTTGCTCAATATCTCGACAACCGTCAAGACTATTGAGAAGCCGTTGCTACCGACTTGTAGAGAAATGAGGAATCTACAATATGTACTACAATGTACAATGCCATGACTGTCCCATTCATTTCTGAGGTATCCGAGGGAAACTCAAAAAAGGACAGTTTCTCAATATCTCGACAACCGTCAAGACTACTGAGAAGCCGTTGCTACCGTCTTGTAGAGAAATGAGGAATCTACAATACTTCAATGTACAATGCCATGACTGACCCATTCACTTCTGACATATCCCAGGGAAACTCAAAAAAGGACAGCTTCTCAATATCTCGACAACCGTCAAGACTATTGAGAAGCCGTTGCTATCGTCTTGTAGAGAAATGAGGAATCTACAATACTTCAATGTACAATGCCATGACTGACCCATTCACTTCTGACATATCCCAGGGAAACTCAAAAAAGGACAGCTTCTCAATATCTCGACAACCGTCAAGACTATTGAGAAGCCGTTGCTATCGTCTTGTAGAGAAATGAGGAATCTACAATACTTCAATGTACAATGCCATGACTGACCCATTCACTTCTGACATATCCCAGGGAAACTCAAAAAAGGACAGTTTCACAATATCTCGACAACCGTCAAAACTATTGAAAAGCCATTGCTACCGTCATGCAGGCCAACGAGGAATCTACAATACTACAATGTACAATGCCATGACTGACCCATTCACTTCTGAGGTATCCGAGGGAAACTCAAAAAAGGACAGTTTCTCAATATCTCGACAGCCGTCAAAACTATTGAGAAGCCATTGCTACCGTCTTGCAGGCCAACGCGCAATATACAATACTACAATGTACAATGCCACGACTGAGCTAGTCACTTCAAAGATATCCAAGGGAAACTCAGAAAAGGACAGTTTCTCAATATCTCGAGCCGTCAAAACTATTGAGATGCCATTGCTACCGCCTTGTTGGCCAACGAGGAATCTACAATACTACAATGTACAATGCCATGACTGACCCATTCACTTCTGAGGTATCCGAGGGAAACTCAAAAAAGGACAGTTCATCAATATCTCGATAACCGTCAAGACTATTGAGGAGCCGTTGCTATCGTCTTGTAGAGAAATGAGGAATCTACAATTTGTACTACAATGTACAATGCCATGACTGTCCCATTCACTTCTGAGATATCCGAGGGAAACTCAAAAAAGGACAGTTTCTCAATATCTCGACAACCGTCAAGACTATTGAGAAGCCGTTGCTACCGTCTTGTAGAGAAATGAGGAATCTACAATACTACAATGTACAATGCCATGACTGTCCCATTCACTTCTTAGATATCCGAGGGAAACTCAAAAAAGGACAGTTTCTCAATATCTCGACAGCCGTCAAAACTATTGAGAAGCCATTGCTACCGTCTTGTTGGCCAACGAGGAATCTACAATACTACAATGTACAATGCCATGACTGACCCATTCACTTCTGAGGTATCCGAGGGAAACTCAAAAAAGGACAGTTTCTCAATATCTCGACAACCGTCAAGACTATTGAGAAGCCGTTGCTATCGTCTTCTAGAGAAATGAGGAATCTACAATTTGTACTAAAATGTACAATGCCATGACTGTCCCATTCACTTCTGAGATATCCGAGGGAAACTCAAAAAAGGACAGTTTCTCAATATCTCGACAGCCGTCAAAACTATTGAGAAGCCATTGCTACCGTCTTGTTGGCCAACGAGGAATCTACAATACTACAATGTACAATGCCATGACTGACCCATTCACTTCTGAGATATCCGAGGGAAACTCAAAAAAGGAGAGTTTCTCAATATCTCGACAACCGTCAAGACTATTGAGAAGCCGTTGCTGTCGTCTTGTAGAGAAATGAGGAATCTACAATTTGTACTACAATGTACAATGCCATGACTGTCCCATTCATTTCTGAGATATCCGAGGGAAACTCAGAAGAGGACAGTTTCTCAATATCTCGACAACCGTCAAGACTATTGAGAAGCCGTTGCTATCGTCTTGTAGAGAAATGAGGAATCTACAATTTGTACTACAATGTACAATGCCATGACTGTCCCATTCACTTCTGAGATATCCGAAGGAAACTCAAAAAAGGACAGTTTCTCAATATCTCGACAACCGTCAAGACTATTGAGAAGCCGTTGCTATCGTCTTGTAGAGAAATGAGGAGTCTACAATTTGTACTACAATGTACAATGCCATGACTGTCCCATTCACTTCTGAGATATCCGAGGGAAACTCAAAAAAGGACAGTTTCTCAATATCTCGACAGCCGTCAAAACTATTGAGAAGCCATTGCTACCGTCTTGCAGGCCAACGAGGAATCTACAATACTACAATGTACAACGCCATGACTGAGCTAGTCACTTCAAAGATATCCAAGGGAAACTCAAACAAGGACAGTTTCTCAATATCTCGACAGCCGTCAAAACTATTGAGAAGCCATTGCTACCGTCTTGTTGGCCAACGAGGAATCTACAATACTACAATGTACAATGCCATGACTGACCCATTCACTTCTGAGGTATCCGCGGGAAACTCAAAAAAGGACAGTTTCTCAATATCTCGACAACCGTCAAGACTATTGAGAAGCCGTTGCTATCGTCTTGTAGAGAAATGAGGAATCTACAATTTGTACTACAATGTACAATGCCATGACTGACCACATCACTTCTGAGGTATCCGAGGGAAACTCAAAAAAGGACAGTTTCTCAATATCTCGACAACCGTCAAGACTATTGAGAAGCCGTTGCTACCGTCTTGTAGAGATATGAGGAATCTACAATACTACAATGTACAATGCCATGACTGTCCCATTCACTTCTGAGATATCCGAGGGAAACTCAAAAAAGGACAGTTTCTCAATATCTCGATAACCGTCAAGACTATTGAGAAGCCGTTGCAGTTTCAGTCTTGTAGAGAAATGAGGAATCTACAATTTGTACTACAATGTACAATGCCATGACTGTCCCATTCACTTCTGAGATATCCGAGGGAAACTCAAAAAAGGACAGTTTCTCAATATCTCGACAGCCGTCAAGACTATTGAGAAGCCGTTGCTATCGTCTTGTAGAGAAATGAGGAATCTACAATTTGTACTACAATGTACAATGCCATGACTGTCCCATTCACTTCTGAGGTATCCGAGGGAAACTCAAAAAAGGACAGTTTCTCAATATCTCGAACACCGTCAAGACTATTGAGAAGCCGTTGCTACCGTCTTGTAGAGAAATGAGGAATCTACAATATGTACTACAATGTACAATGCCATGACTGACCCATTTACTTCTGAGGTTCTTCTTCTTCTTTTCCTTTTTATCCCGGCGTCGTTATGGTCAGAAGTGTAGGACCATAACCTTCCCACTTAACTGCATTCCTACTGGTCCGCTTGTGGGGTCCGCCCATTCACTTCTGAGGTATCCGAGGGAAACTCAAAAAAGGACAGTTTCTCAATATCTCGACAACCGTCAAGACTATTGAGAAGCCGTTGCTATCGTCTTGTAGAGAAATGAGGAATCCACAATTTCCTCTACAATGTACAATGCCATGACTGTCGCATTCACTTCTGAGATATCCGAGGGAAACTCAAAAAAGGACAGTTTCTCAATATCTCGACAACCGTCAAGACTATTGAGAAGCCGTTGCTACCGTCTTGTAGAGAAGTGAGGAATATACAATATGTACTACAATGTACAATGCCATGACTGTCCCATTCACTTCTGAGATATCCGAGGGAAACTCAAAAAAGGGACAGTTTCTCAATATCTCGACAACCGTCAAGACTATTGAGTTGCTATCGTCTTGTAGAGAAATGAGGAATCTACAATTTGTACTACAATGTACAATGCCATGACTGTCCCATTCACTTCTGAGGTATCCGAGGGAAACTCAAAAAAGGACAGTTTCTGGATATCTCGAACACCGTCAAGACTATTGAGAAGCCGTTGCTATCGTCTTGTAGAAAAATGAGGAATCCACAATTTCCTCTACAATGTACAATGCCATGACTGTCCCATTCACTTCTGAGATATCCGAGGGAAACTCAAAAAAGGACAGTTTCTCAATATCTCGACAACCGTCAAGACTATTGAGAAGCCGTTGCTATCGTCTTGTAGAGAAATGAGGAATCCACAATTTCCTCTACAATGTACAATGCCATGACTGTCCCATTCACTTCTGAGATATCCGAGGGAAACTCAAAAAAGGACTGTTTCTCAATATCTCGACAACCGTCAAGACTATTGAGAAGCCGTTGCTATCGTCTTGTAGAGAAATGAGGAATCTACAATTGTTACTACAATGTAAAATGCCATGACTGTCCCATTCATTTCTGAGGTATCCGAGGGAAACTCAAAAAAGGACAGTTTCTCAATATCTCGACAACCGTCAAGACTACTGAGAAGCCGTTGCTACCGTCTTGTAGAGAAATGAGGAATCTACAATACTTCAATGTACAATGCCATGACTGATCCATTCACTTCTGACATATCCCAGGGAAACTCAAAAAAGGACAGCTTCTCAATATCTCGACAACCGTCAAGACTATTGAGAAGCCGTTGCTATCGTCTTGTAGAGAAATGAGGAATCTACAATACTTCAATGTACAATGCCATGACTGACCCATTCACTTCTGACATATCCCAGGGAAACTCAAAAAAGGACAGCTTCTCAATATCTCGACCACCGTCAAGACTATTGAGAAGCCATTGCTACCGTCTTGTAGGCCAACGCTAAATCTACAATACTACAATGTACAATGCCATGACTGAGCTAGTCACTTCAAAGATATCTAAGGGAAACTCAGAAAAGGACAGTTTCTCAATATCTCGACAACCGTCAAAACTATTGAAAAGCCATTGCTACCGTCTTGCAGACCAACGAGGAATCTACAATACTACAATGTAGAATGCCATGACTGAGCTAGTCACTTCAAAGATATCCAAGGGAAACTCAGAAAAGGACAGTTTCTCAATATCTCGATAACCGTCAAGACTATTGCGAAGCCGTTGCTACCGACTTGTAGAGAAATGAGGAATCTACAATATGTACTACAATGTACAATGCCATGAATGTCCCATTCACTTCTGAGATATCCGAGGGAAACTCAAAAAAGGACAGTTTCGCAATATCTCGACAACCGTCAAAACTATTGAAAAGCCATTGCTACCGTCATGCAGGCCAACGAGGAATCTACAATACTACAATGCCATGACTGACCCATTCACTTCTGAGGTATCCGAGGGAAACTCAAAAAAGGACAGTTTCTCAATATCTCGACAACCGTCAAGACTATTGAGAAGCCGTTGCTACCGTCTTGTAGAGAAATGGGGAATCTACAATACTACAATGTACAATGCCATGACTGTCCCATTCACTTCTGAGATATCCGCGGGAAACTCAAAAAAGGACAGTTTCTCAATATCTCGACAACCGTCAAGACTATTGAGAAGCCGTTGCTATCGTCTTGTAGAAAAATGAGGAATCCACAATTTCCTCTACAATGTACAATGCCATGACTGTCCCATTCACTTCTGAGATATCCGAGGGAAACTCAAAAAAGGACAGTTTCTCAATATCTCGACAACCGTCAAGACTATTGAGAAGCCGTTGCTATCGTCTTGTAGAGAAATGAGGAATCCACAATTTCCTCTACAATGTACAATGCCATGACTGTCCCATTCACTTCTGAGATATCCGAGGGAAACTCAAAAAAGGACAGTTTCTCAATATCTCGACAACCGTCAAGACTATTGAGAAGCCGTTGCTATCGTCTTGTAGAGAAATGAGGAATCTACAATTGTTACTACAATGTAAAATGCCATGACTGTCCCATTCATTTCTGAGGTATCCGAGGGAAACTCAAAAAAGGACAGTTTCTCAATATCTCGACAACCGTCAAGACTACTGAGAAGCCGTTGCTACCGTCTTGTAGAGAAATGAGGAATCTACAATACTTCAATGTACAATGCCATGACTGACCCATTCACTTCTGACATATCCCAGGGAAACTCAAAAAAGGACAGCTTCTCAATATCTCGACAACCGTCAAGACTATTGAGAAGCCGTTGCTATCGTCTTGTAGAGAAATGAGGAATCTACAATACTTCAATGTACAATGCCATGACTGACCCATTCACTTCTGACATATCCCAGGGAAACTCAAAAAAGGACAGCTTCTCAATATCTCGACCACCGTCAAGACTATTGAGAAGCCATTGCTACCGTCTTGTAGGCCAACGCTAAATCTACAATACTACAATGTACAATGCCATGACTGAGCTAGTCACTTCAAAGATATCTAAGGGAAACTCAGAAAAGGACAGTTTCTCAATATCTCGACAACCGTCAAAACTATTGAAAAGCCATTGCTACCGTTTGCAGACCAACGAGGAATCTACAATACTACAATGTAGAATGCCATGACTGAGCTAGTCACTTCAAAGATATCCAAGGGAAACTCAGAAAAGGACAGTTTCTCAATATCTCGACAACCGTCAAGACTATTGAGAAGCCGTTGCTATCGTCTTGTAGAAAAATGAGGAATCCACAATTTCCTCTACAATGTACAATGCCATGACTGACCCATTCACTTCTGACATATCCCAGGGAAACTCAAAAAAGGACAGCTTCTCAATATCTCGATAACCGTCAAGACTATTGAGAAGCCGTTGCTACCGACTTGTAGAGAAATGAGGAATCTACAATATGTACTACAATGTACAATGCCATGAATGTCCCATTCACTTCTGAGATATCCGAGGGAAACTCAAAAAAGGACAGTTTCGCAATATCTCGACAACCGTCAAAACTATTGAAAAGCCATTGCTACCGTCATACAGGCCAACGAGGAATCTACAATACTACAATGTACAATGCCATGACTGACCCATTCACTTCTGAGGTATCCGAGGGAAACTCAAAAAAGGACAGTTTCTCAATATCTCGACAACCGTCAAGACTATTGAGAAGCCGTTGCTACCGTCTTGTAGAGAAATGGGGAATCTACAATACTACAATGTACAATGCCATGACTGTCCCATTCACTTCTGAGATATCCGCGGGAAACTCAAAAAAGGACAGTTTCTCAATATCTCGACAACCGTCAAGACTATTGAGAAGCCGTTGCAGTTTCAGTCTTGTAGAGAAATGAGGAATCTACAATTTGTACTACAATGTACAATGCCATGACTGTCCCATTCACTTCTGAGATATCCGAGGGAAACTCAAAAAAGGACAGTTTCTCAATATCTCGACAGCCGTCAAGACTATTGAGAAGCCGTTGCTATCGTCTTGTAGAGAAATGAGGAATCTACAATTTGTACTACAATGTACAATGCCATGACTGTCCCATTCACTTCTGAGGTATCCGAGGGAAACTCAAAAAAGGACAGTTTCTCAATATCTCGAACACCGTCAAGACTATTGAGAAGCCGTTGCTACCGTCTTGTAGAGAAATGAGGAATCTACAATATGTACTACAATGTACAATGCCATGACTGACCCATTTACTTCTGAGGTTCTTCTTCTTCTTTTCCTTTTTATCCCGGCGTCGTTATGGTCAGAAGTGTAGGACCATAACCTTCCCACTTAACTGCATTCCTACTGGTCCGCTTGTGGGGTCCGCCCATTCACTTCTGAGGTATCCGAGGGAAACTCAAAAAAGGACAGTTTCTCAATATCTCGACAACCGTCAAGACTATTGAGAAGCCGTTGCTATCGTCTTGTAGAGAAATGAGGAATCCACAATTTCCTCTACAATGTACAATGCCATGACTGTCGCATTCACTTCTGAGATATCCGAGGGAAACTCAAAAAAGGACAGTTTCTCAATATCTCGACAACCGTCAAGACTATTGAGAAGCCGTTGCTACCGTCTTGTACAGAAGTGAGGAATATACAATATGTACTACAATGTACAATGCCATGACTGTCCCATTCACTTCTGAGATATCCGAGGGAAACTCAAAAAAGGGACAGTTTCTCAATATCTCGACAACCGTCAAGACTATTGAGTTGCTATCGTCTTGTAGAGAAATGAGGAATCTACAATTTGTACTACAATGTACAATGCCATGACTGTCCCATTCACTTCTGAGGTATCCGAGGGAAACTCAAAAAAGGACAGTTTCTGGATATCTCGAACACCGTCAAGACTATTGAGAAGCCGTTGCTATCGTCTTGTAGAAAAATGAGGAATCCACAATTTCCTCTACAATGTACAATGCCATGACTGTCCCATTCACTTCTGAGATATCCGAGGGAAACTCAAAAAAGGACAGTTTCTCAATATCTCGACAACCGTCAAGACTATTGAGAAGCCGTTGCTATCGTCTTGTAGAGAAATGAGGAATCCACAATTTCCTCTACAATGTACAATGCCATGACTGTCCCATTCACTTCTGAGATATCCGAGGGAAACTCAAAAAAGGACTGTTTCTCAATATCTCGACAACCGTCAAGACTATTGAGAAGCCGTTGCTATCGTCTTGTAGAGAAATGAGGAATCTACAATTGTTACTACAATGTAAAATGCCATGACTGTCCCATTCATTTCTGAGGTATCCGAGGGAAACTCAAAAAAGGACAGTTTCTCAATATCTCGACAACCGTCAAGACTACTGAGAAGCCGTTGCTACCGTCTTGTAGAGAAATGAGGAATCTACAATACTTCAATGTACAATGCCATGACTGATCCATTCACTTCTGACATATCCCAGGGAAACTCAAAAAAGGACAGCTTCTCAATATCTCGACAACCGTCAAGACTATTGAGAAGCCGTTGCTATCGTCTTGTAGAGAAATGAGGAATCTACAATACTTCAATGTACAATGCCATGACTGACCCATTCACTTCTGACATATCCCAGGGAAACTCAAAAAAGGACAGCTTCTCAATATCTCGACCACCGTCAAGACTATTGAGAAGCCATTGCTACCGTCTTGTAGGCCAACGCTAAATCTACAATACTACAATGTACAATGCCATGACTGAGCTAGTCACTTCAAAGATATCTAAGGGAAACTCAGAAAAGGACAGTTTCTCAATATCTCGACAACCGTCAAAACTATTGAAAAGCCATTGCTACCGTCTTGCAGACCAACGAGGAATCTACAATACTACAATGTAGAATGCCATGACTGAGCTAGTCACTTCAAAGATATCCAAGGGAAACTCAGAAAAGGACAGTTTCTCAATATCTCGATAACCGTCAAGACTATTGCGAAGCCGTTGCTACCGACTTGTAGAGAAATGAGGAATCTACAATATGTACTACAATGTACAATGCCATGAATGTCCCATTCACTTCTGAGATATCCGAGGGAAACTCAAAAAAGGACAGTTTCGCAATATCTCGACAACCGTCAAAACTATTGAAAAGCCATTGCTACCGTCATGCAGGCCAACGAGGAATCTACAATACTACAATGCCATGACTGACCCATTCACTTCTGAGGTATCCGAGGGAAACTCAAAAAAGGACAGTTTCTCAATATCTCGACAACCGTCAAGACTATTGAGAAGCCGTTGCTACCGTCTTGTAGAGAAATGGGGAATCTACAATACTACAATGTACAATGCCATGACTGTCCCATTCACTTCTGAGATATCCGCGGGAAACTCAAAAAAGGACAGTTTCTCAATATCTCGACAACCGTCAAGACTATTGAGAAGCCGTTGCTATCGTCTTGTAGAAAAATGAGGAATCCACAATTTCCTCTACAATGTACAATGCCATGACTGTCCCATTCACTTCTGAGATATCCGAGGGAAACTCAAAAAAGGACAGTTTCTCAATATCTCGACAACCGTCAAGACTATTGAGAAGCCGTTGCTATCGTCTTGTAGAGAAATGAGGAATCCACAATTTCCTCTACAATGTACAATGCCATGACTGTCCCATTCACTTCTGAGATATCCGAGGGAAACTCAAAAAAGGACAGTTTCTCAATATCTCGACAACCGTCAAGACTATTGAGAAGCCGTTGCTATCGTCTTGTAGAGAAATGAGGAATCTACAATTGTTACTACAATGTAAAATGCCATGACTGTCCCATTCATTTCTGAGGTATCCGAGGGAAACTCAAAAAAGGACAGTTTCTCAATATCTCGACAACCGTCAAGACTACTGAGAAGCCGTTGCTACCGTCTTGTAGAGAAATGAGGAATCTACAATACTTCAATGTACAATGCCATGACTGACCCATTCACTTCTGACATATCCCAGGGAAACTCAAAAAAGGACAGCTTCTCAATATCTCGACAACCGTCAAGACTATTGAGAAGCCGTTGCTATCGTCTTGTAGAGAAATGAGGAATCTACAATACTTCAATGTACAATGCCATGACTGACCCATTCACTTCTGACATATCCCAGGGAAACTCAAAAAAGGACAGCTTCTCAATATCTCGACCACCGTCAAGACTATTGAGAAGCCATTGCTACCGTCTTGTAGGCCAACGCTAAATCTACAATACTACAATGTACAATGCCATGACTGAGCTAGTCACTTCAAAGATATCTAAGGGAAACTCAGAAAAGGACAGTTTCTCAATATCTCGACAACCGTCAAAACTATTGAAAAGCCATTGCTACCGTTTGCAGACCAACGAGGAATCTACAATACTACAATGTAGAATGCCATGACTGAGCTAGTCACTTCAAAGATATCCAAGGGAAACTCAGAAAAGGACAGTTTCTCAATATCTCGACAACCGTCAAGACTATTGAGAAGCCGTTGCTATCGTCTTGTAGAAAAATGAGGAATCCACAATTACCTCTACAATGTACAATGCCATGACTGACCCATTCACTTCTGACATATCCCAGGGAAACTCAAAAAAGGACAGCTTCTCAATATCTCGATAACCGTCAAGACTATTGAGAAGCCGTTGCTACCGACTTGTAGAGAAATGAGGAATCTACAATATGTACTACAATGTACAATGCCATGAATGTCCCATTCACTTCTGAGATATCCGAGGGAAACTCAAAAAAGGACAGTTTCGCAATATCTCGACAACCGTCAAAACTATTGAAAAGCCATTGCTACCGTCATGCAGGCCAACGAGGAATCTACAATACTACAATGTACAATGCCATGACTGACCCATTCACTTCTGAGGTATCCGAGGGAAACTCAAAAAAGGACAGTTTCTCAATATCTCGACAACCGTCAAGACTATTGAGAAGCCGTTGCTACCGTCTTGTAGAGAAATGGGGAATCTACAATACTACAATGTACAATGCCATGACTGTCCCATTCACTTCTGAGATATCCGCGGGAAACTCAAAAAAGGACAGTTTCTCAATATCTCGACAACCGTCAAGACTATTGAGAAGCCGTTGCTATCGTCTTGTAGAGAAATGAGGAATCTACAATTTGTACTACAATGTACAATGTCATGACTGTTCCATTCACTTCTGAGATATCCGAGGGAAACTCAAAAAAGGACAGTTTCTCAATATCTCGACAACCGTCAAGACTATTCAAAAGCCGTCGCTATCGTCTTGTAGAGAAATAAGGAATCTACAATTTGTACTACAATGTACAATGCCATGACTGTCCCATCCGCTTCTGAGATATCCGAGGGAAACTCAGAAGAGGACAGTTGCTCAATATCTCGACAACCGTCAAGACTATTGAGAAGCCGTTGCTATCGTCTTGTAGAGAAATGAGGAATCTACAATTTGTACTACAATGTACAATGCCATGACTGTCCCATTCATTTCTGAGGTATCCGAGGGAAACTCAAAAAAGGACAGTTTCTCAATATCTCGACAACCGTCAAGACTACTGAGAAGCCGTTGCTACCGTCTTGTAGAGAAATGAGGAATCTACAATACTTCAATGTACAATGCCATGACTGTCCCATTCACTTCTGAGATATCCGCGGGAAACTCAAAAAAGGACAGTTTCTCAATATCTCGACAACCGTCAAGACTATTGAGAAGCCGTTGCTATCGTCTTGTAGAAAAATGAGGAATCCACAATTTCCTCTACAATGTACAATGCCATGACTGACCCATTCACTTCTGACATATCCCAGGGAAACTCAAAAAAGGACAGCTTCTCAATATCTCGATAACCGTCAAGACTATTGAGAAGCCGTTGCTACCGACTTGTAGAGAAATGAGGAATCTACAATATGTACTACAATGTACAATGCCATGAATGTCCCATTCACTTCTGAGATATCCGAGGGAAACTCAAAAAAGAAAAGTTTCGCAATATCTCGACAACCGTCAAAACTATTGAAAAGCCATTGCTACCGTCATGCAGGCCAACGAGGAATCTACAATACTACAATGTACAATGCCATGACTGACCCATTCACTTCTGAGGTATCCGAGGGAAACTCAAAAAAGGACAGTTTCTCAATATCTCGACAACCGTCAAGACTATTGAGAAGCCGTTGCTACCGTCTTGTAGAGAAATGGGGAATCTACAATACTACAATGTACAATGCCATGACTGTCCCATTCACTTCTGAGATATCCGCGGGAAACTCAAAAAAGGACAGTTTCTCAATATCTCGACAACCGTCAAGACTATTGAGAAGCCGTTGCTATCGTCTTGTAGAGAAATGAGGAATCTACAATTTGTACTACAATGTACAATGTCATGACTGTTCCATTCACTTCTGAGATATCCGAGGGAAACTCAAAAAAGGACAGTTTCTCAATATCTCGACAACCGTCAAGACTATTCAAAAGCCGTCGCTATCGTCTTGTAGAGAAATAAGGAATCTACAATTTGTACTACAATGTACAATGCCATGACTGTCCCATCCGCTTCTGAGATATCCGAGGGAAACTCAGAAGAGGACAGTTGCTCAATATCTCGACAACCGTCAAGACTATTGAGAAGCCGTTGCTATCGTCTTGTAGAGAAATGAGGAATCTACAATTTGTACTACAATGTACAATGCAATGACTGTCCCATTCACTTCTGAGATATCCGAGGGAAACTCAGAAAAGGACAGTTTCTCAATATCTCGACAGCCGTCAACACTATTGAGAAGCCATTGCTACCGTCTTGCAGGCCAACGCGCAATATACAATACTACAATGTACAATGCCATGACTGAGCTAGTCACTTCAAAGATATCCAAGGGAAACTCAGAAAAGGACAGTTTCTCAATATCTCGAGCCGTCAGAACTATAGAGAAGCCATTGCTACCGTCTTGTTGGCCAACGAGGAATCTACAATACTACAATGTACAATGACTGACCCATTCACTTCTGAGGTATCCGAGAGAAACTCAAAAAAGGACAATTTATCAATATCTCGACAACCGTCAAGACTATTGAGCAGCCGTTGCTATCGTCTTGTAGAGAAATCAGGACTCTACAATTTGTACTACAATGTACAATGCCATGACTGTCCCATTCACTTCTGAGATATCCGAGGGAAACTCAAAAAAGGACAGTTTCTCAATATCTCGACAACCGTCAAGACTATTGAGAAGCCATTGCTACCGTCTTGTAGAGAAATGAGGAATCTACAATACTACAATGTACAATGCCATGACTGTCCCATTCACTTCTGAGATATCCGAGGGAAACTCAAAAAAGGACAGTTTCTCAATATCTCGACAGCCGTCAAAACAATTGAGAAGCCATTGCTACCGTCTTGTTGGCCAACGAGGAATCTACAATACTACAATGTACAATGCCATGACTGACCCATTCACTTCTGAGGTATCTGAGGGAAACTCAAAAAAGGACAGTTTCTCAATATCTCGACAACCGTCAAGACTATTGAGAAGCCGTTGCTACCGTCTTGTAGAGAAATGGGGAATCTACAATACTACAATGTACAATGCCATGACTGCCCCATTCACTTCTGAGATATCCGAGGGAAACTCAAAAAAGGACAGTTTCTCAATATCTCGACAACCGTCAAGACTATTGAGAAGCCGTTGCTACCGTCTTGTAGAGAAATGAGGAATCTACAATACTACAATGTACAATGCCATGACTGTCCCATTCACTTCTAAGATATCCGAGGGAAACTCGAAAAAGGACAGTTTCTCAATATCTCGACAGCCGTCAAAACTATTGAGAAGCCATTGCTACCGTCTTGTTGGCCAACGAGGAATCTACAATACTACAATGTACAATGCCATGACTGACCCATTCACTTCTGAGGTATCCGAGGGAAACTCAAAAAAGGACAGTTTCTCAATATCTCGACAACCGTCAAGACTATTGAGAAGCCGTTGCTATCGTCTGCTAGAGAAATGAGGAATCTACAATTTGTACTACAATGTACAATGCCATGACTGTCCCATTCACTTCTGAGATATCCGAGGGAAACTCAAAAAAGGACAGTTTCTCAATATCTCGACAGCCGTCAAGACTATTGAGTTGCTATCGTCTTGTAGAGAAATGAGGAATCTACAATTTGTACTACAATGTACAATGCCATGACTGTCCCATTCACTTCTGAGGTATCCGAGGGAAACTCAAAAAAGGACAGTTTCTCAATATCTCGAACACCGTCAAGACTATTGAGAAGCCGTTGCTACCGTCTTGTAGAGAA
Organism: Merodon equestris; assembly: GCA_958301585.1. Lineage (NCBI taxonomy): Eukaryota > Metazoa > Arthropoda > Insecta > Diptera > Syrphidae > Merodon > Merodon equestris. The sequence continues at coordinate 5,322,957 of OY284418.1, read as the reverse complement.
ATGAGGAATCTACAATATGTAGTACAATGTACAATGCCATGACTGACCCATTCACTTCTGAGGTATCGGAGGGAAACTCAAAAAAGGACAGTTTCTCAATATCTCGACAACCGTCAAGACTATTGAGAAGCCGTTGCTATCGTCTTCTAGAGAAATGAGGAATCTACAATTTGTACTACAATGTACAATGCCATGACTGTCCCATTCACTTCTGAGATATCCGAGGGAAACTCAAAAAAGGACAGTTTCTCAATATCTCGACAGCCGTCAAGACTATTGAGTTGCTATCGTCTTGTAGAGAAATGAGGAATCTACAATTTGTACTACAATGTACAATGCCATGACTGTCCCATTCACTTCTGAGGTATCCGAGGGAAACTCAAAAAAGGACAGTTTCTCAATATCTCGAACACCGTCAAGACTATTGAGAAGCCGTTGCTACCGTCTTGTAGAGAAATGAGGAATCTACAATATGTAGTACAATGTACAATGCCATGACTGACCCATTCACTTCTGAGGTATCCGAGGGAAACTCAAAAAAGGACAGTTTCTCAATATCTCGACAACCGTCAAGACTATTGAGAAGCCGTTGCTATCGTCTTGTAGAGAAATGAGGAATCCACAATTTCCTCTACAATGTACAATGCCATGACTGTCCCATTCACTTCTGAGATATCCGAGGGAAACTCAAAAAAGGACAGTTTCTCAATATCTCGACAACCGTCAAGACTATTGAGAAGCCGTTGCTATCGTCTTGTAGAGAAATGAGGAATCCACAATTTCCTCTACAATGTACAATGCCATGACTGTCCCATTCACTTCTGAGATATCCGAGGGAAACTCAAAAAAAGGACAGTTTCTCAATATCTCGACAACCGTCAAGACTATTGAGTAGCTATCGTCTTGTAGAGAAATGAGGAATCTACAATTTGTACTACAATGTACAATGCCATGACTGTCCCATTCACTTCTGAGATATCCGAGGGAAACTAAAAAAAAGACAGTTTCTCAATATCTCGACAACCGTCAAGACTATTGAGAAGCCGTTGCTACCGTCTTGTAGAGAAATGAGGAATCTACAATATGTACTACAATGTACAATGCCATGACTGACCCATTCACTCCTGAGGTATCGGAGGGAAACTCAAAAAAGGACAGTTTCTCAATATCCCGACAACCGTCAAGACTATTGAGAAGCCGTTGCTATCGTCTTGTAGAGAAATGAGGAATCTACAATTGTTACTACAATGTACAATGCCATGACTGTCCCATTCATTTCTGAGGTATCCGAGGGAAACTCAAAAAAGGACAGTTTCTCAATATCTCGACAACCGTCAAGACTATTGAGAAGCCGTTGCTACCGTCTTGTAGAGAAGTGAGGAATATACAATATGTACTACAATGTACAATGCCATGACTGTCCCATTCACTTCTGAGATATCCGAGGGAAACTCAAAAAAAGGACAGTTTCTCAATATCTCGACAACCGTCAAGACTATTGAGTTGCTATCGTCTTGTAGAGAAATGAGGAATCTACAATTTGTACTACAATGTACAATGCCATGACTGTCCCATTCACTTCTGAGATATCCGAGGGAAACTCAAAAAAGGACAGTTTCTCAATATCTCGACAACCGTCAAGACTATTGAGAAGCCGTTGCTACCGTCTTGTAGAGAAATTAGGAATCTACAATATGTATTACAATGTACAATGCCATGACTGACCCATTCACTTCTGAGGTATCGGAGGGAAACTCAAAAAAGGACAGTTTCTCAATATCCCGACAACCGTCAAGACTATTGAGAAGCCGTTGCTATCGTCTTGTAGAGAAATGAGGAATCTACAATTGTTACTACAATGTACAATGCCATGACTGTCCCATTCATTTCTGAGGTATCCGAGGGAAACTCAAAAAAGGACAGTTTCTCAATATCTCGACAACCGTCAAGACTACTGAGAAGCCGTTGCTACCGTCTTGTAGAGAAATGAGGAATCTACAATACTTCAATGTACAATGCCATGACTGACCCATTCACTTCTGACATATCCCAGGGAAACTCAAAAAAGGACAGCTTCTCAATATCTCGACAACCGTCAAGACTATTGAGAAGCCATTGCTACCGTCTTGTAGGCCAACGCTAAATTTACAATACTACAATGTACAATGCCATGACTGAGCTAGTCACTTCAAAGATATCTAAGGGAAACTCAGAAAAGGACAGTTTCTCAATATCTCGACAACCGTCAAAACTATTGAAAAGCCATTGCTACCGTCTTGCAGACCAACGAGGAATCTACAATACTACAATGTAGAATGCCATGACTGAGCTAGTCACTTCAAAGATATCCAAGGGAAACTCAGAAAAGGACAGTTTCTCAATATCTCGACAACCGTCAAGACTATTGAGAAGCCGTTGCTACCGTCTTGTAGAGAAATTAGGAATCTACAATATGTATTACAATGTACAATGCCATGACTGACCCATTCACTTCTGAGGTATCGGAGGGAAACTCAAAAAAGGACAGTTTCTCAATATCCCGACAACCGTCAAGACTATTGAGAAGCCGTTGCTATCGTCTTGTAGAGAAATGAGGAATCTACAATTGTTACTACAATGTACAATGCCATGACTGTCCCATTCATTTCTGAGGTATCCGAGGGAAACTCAAAAAAGGACAGTTTCTCAATATCTCGACAACCGTCAAGACTATTGAGAAGCCGTTGCTACCGTCTTGTAGAGAAGTGAGGAATATACAATATGTACTACAATGTACAATGCCATGACTGTCCCATTCACTTCTGAGATATCCGAGGGAAACTCAAAAAAAGGACAGTTTCTCAATATCTCGACAACCGTCAAGACTATTGAGTTGCTATCGTCTTGTAGAGAAATGAGGAATCTACAATTTGTACTACAATGTACAATGCCATGACTGTCCCATTCACTTCTGAGATATCCGAGGGAAACTCAAAAAAGGACAGTTTCTCAATATCTCGACAACCGTCAAGACTATTGAGAAGCCGTTGCTACCGTCTTGTAGAGAAGTGAGGAATATACAATATGTACTACAATGTACAATGCCATGACTGTCCCATTCACTTCTGAGATATCCGAGGGAAACTCAAAAAAAGGACAGTTTCTCAATATCTCGACAACCGTCAAGACTATTGAGTTGCTATCGTCTTGTAGAGAAATGAGGAATCTACAATTTGTACTACAATGTACAATGCCATGACTGTCCCATTCACTTCTGAGATATCCGAGGGAAACTCAAAAAAGGACAGTTTCTCAATATCTCGACAACCGTCAAGACTATTGAGAAGCCGTTGCTACCGTCTTGTAGAGAAATGAGGAATCTACAATACTTCAATGTACAATGCCATGACTGACCCATTCACTTCTGACATATCCCAGGGAAACTCAAAAAAGGACAGCTTCTCAATATCTCGACAACCGTCAAGACTATTGAGAAGCCATTGCTACCGTCTTGTAGGCCAACGCTAAATTTACAATACTACAATGTACAATGCCATGACTGAGCTAGTCACTTCAAAGATATCTAAGGGAAACTCAGAAAAGGACAGTTTCTCAATATCTCGACAACCGTCAAAACTATTGAAAAGCCATTGCTACCGTCTTGCAGACCAACGAGGAATCTACAATACTTCAATGTACAATGCCATGACTGACCCATTCACTTCTGACATATCCCAGGGAAACTCAAAAAAGGACAGCTTCTCAATATCTCGACAACCGTCAAGACTATTGAGAAGCCGTTGCTATCGTCTTGTAGAGAAATGAGGAATCTACAATACTTCAATGTACAATGCCATGACTGACCCATTCACTTCTGACATATCCCAGGGAAACTCAAAAAAGGACAGCTTCTCAATATCTCGACAACCGTCAAGACTATTGAGAAGCCATTGCTACCGTCTTGTAGGCCAACGCTAAATTTACAATACTACAATGTACAATGCCATGACTGAGCTAGTCACTTCAAAGATATCTAAGGGAAACTCAGAAAAGGACAGTTTCTCAATATCTCGACAACCGTCAAAACTATTGAAAAGCCATTGCTACCGTCTTGCAGACCAACGAGGAATCTACAATACTACAATGTAGAATGCCATGACTGAGCTAGTCACTTCAAAGATATCCAAGGGAAACTCAGAAAAGGACAGTTTCTCAATATCTCGATAACCGTCAAGACTATTGAGAAGCCGTTGCTACCGACTTGTAGAGAAATGAAGAATCTACAATATGTACTACAATGTACAATGCCATGAATGTCCCATTCACTTCTGAGATATCCGAGGGAAACTCAAAAAAGGACAGTTTCGCAATATCTCGACAACCGTCAAAACTATTGAAAAGCCATTGCTACCGTCATGCAGGCCAACGAGGAATCTACAATACTACAATGTACAATGCCATGACTGACCCATTCACTTCTGAGGTATCCGAGGGAAACTCAAAAAATTACAGTTTCTCAATATCTCGACAACCGTCAAGACTATTGAGAAGCCGTTGCTACCGTCTTGTAGAGAAATGGGGAATCTACAATACTACAATGTACAATGCCATGACTGTCCCATTCACTTCTGAGATATCCGAGGGAAACTCAAAAAAGGACAGTTTCTCAATATCTCGACAACCGTCAAGACTATTGAGAAGCCGTTGCTATCGTCTTGTAGAGAAATGAGGAATCTACAATTTGTACTACAATGTACAATGTCATGACTGTTCCATTCACTTCTGAGATATCCGAGGGAAACTCAAAAAAGGACAGTTTCTCAATATCTCGACAACCGTCAAGACTATTCAAAAGCCGTCGCTATCGTCTTGTAGAGAAATGAGGAATCTACAATTGGTACTACAATGTACAATGCCATGACTGTCCCATCCGCTTCTGAGATATCCGAGGGAAACTCAGAAGAGGACAGTTGCTCAATATCTCGACAACCGTTAAGACTATTGAGAAGCCGTTGCTATCGTCTTGTAGAGAAATGAGGAATCTACAATTTGTACTACAATGTACAATGCAATGACTGTCCCATTCACTTCTGAGATATCCGAGGGAAACTCAGAAAAGGACAGTTTCTCAATATCTCGACAGCCGTCAACACTATTGAGAAGCCATTGCTACCGTCTTGCAGGCCAACGCGCAATATACAATACTACAATGTACAATGCAATGACTGAGCTAGTCACTTCAAAGATATCCAAGGGAAACTCAGAAAAGGACAGTTTCTCAATATCTCGAGCCGTCAGAACTATAGAGAAGCCATTGCTACCGTCTTGTTGGCCAACGAGGAATCTACAATACTACAATGTACAATGCCACGACTGACCCATTCACTTCTGAGGTATCCGAGGGAAACTCAAAAAAGGACAATTTATCAATATCTCGACAACCGTCAAGACTATTGAGGAGCCGTTGCTATCGTCTTGTAGAGAAATCAGGAATCTACAATTTGTACTACAGTGTACAATGCCATGACTGTCCCATTCACTTCTGAGATATCCGAGGGAAACTCAAAAAAGGACAGTTTCTCAATATCTCGACAACCGTCAAGACTATTGAGAAGCCGTTGCTACCGTCTTGTAGAGAAGTGAGGAATAAACAATATGTACTACAATGTACAATGCCATGACTGTCCCATTCATTTCTGAGATATCCGAGGGAAACTCAAAAAAAGGACAGTTTCTCAATATCTCGACAACCGTCAAGACTATTGAGTTGCTATCGTCTTGTAGAGAAATGAGGAATCTACAATTTGTACTACAATGTACAATGCCATGACTGTCCCATTCACTTCTGAGATATCCGAGGGAAACACAGAAGAGGACAGTTTCTCAATATCTCGACAACCGTCAAGACTATTGAGAAGACGTTGCTACCGACTTGTAGAGAAATGAGGAATCTACAATATGTACTACAATGTACAATGCCATGACTGACCCATTTACTTCTGAGATATCCGAGGGAAACTCAAAAAAGGACAGTCTCTCAATAGCTCGACAACTGTCAAAACTATTGAGAAGCCGTTGCTATCGTCTTGTAGAGAAATGAGGAATCCACAATTTCTACTACAATGTACAATGCCATGACTGTCCCATTCACTTCTGAGATATCCGAGGGAAACTCAAAAAAGGACAGTTTCTCAATATCTCGACAACCGTCAATACTATTGAGAAGCCGTGGCTATCGTCTTGTAGAGAAATGAGGAATCTACAATTTGTACTATAATGTACAATGCCATGACTGTCCCATTCACTTCTGAGGTATCCGAGGGAAACTCAAAAAAGGACAGTTTCTCAATATCTCGACAACCGTCAAGACTATTGAGAAGCCGTTGCTACCGTCTTGTAGAGAAATGAGGAATCTACAATACTACAATGTACAATGCCATGACTGTCCCATTCACTTCTGAGATATCCGAGGGAAACTCAAAAAAGGACAGTTTCTCAATATCTCGACAGCCGTCAAAACTTTTGAGAAGCCATTGCTACCGTCTTGTTGGCCAACGAGGAATCTACAATACTACAATGTACAATGCCATGACTGACCCATTCACTTCTGAGGTATCCGAGGGAAACTCAAAAAAGGACAGTTTCTCAATATCTCGACAACCGTCAAGACTACTGAGAAGCCGTTGCTACCGTCTTGTAGAGAAATGAGGAATCTACAATACTTCAATGTACAATGCCATGACTGACCCATTCACTTCTGACATATCCCAGGGAAACTCAAAAAAGGACAGCTTCTCAATATCTCGACAACCGTCAAGACTATTGAGAAGCCGTTGCTATCGTCTTGTAGAGAAATGAGGAATCTACAATTTGTACTACAATGTACAATGCCATGACTGTCCCATTCACTTCTGAGGTATCCGAGGGAAACTCAAAAAAGGACAGTTTCTCAATATCTCGAACACCAAGACTATTGAGAAGCCGTTGCTACCGTCTTGTAGAGAAATGAGGAATCTACAATATGTATTACATTGTACAATGCCATGATTGACCCATTCACTTCTGAGGTATCCGAGGGAAACTCAAAAAAGGACAGTTTCTCAATATCTCGACAACCGTCAAGACTATTGAGAAGCCGTTGCTATCGTCTTGTAGAGAAATGAGGAATCCACAATTTCTACTACAATGTACAATGCCATGACTGTCCCATTCACTTCTGAGATATCCGAGGGAAACTCAAAAAAGGACAGTTTCTCAATATCTCGACAACCGTCAAGACTATTGAGAAGCCGTTGCTACCGTCTTGTAGAGAAGTGAGGAATAAACAATATGTACTACAATGTACAATGCCATGACTGTCCCATTCATTTCTGAGATATCCGAGGGAAACTCAAAAAAAGGACAGTTTCTCAATATCTCGACAACCGTCAAGACTATTGAGTTGCTATCGTCTTGTAGAGAAATGAGGAATCTACAATTTGTACTACAATGTACAATGCCATGACTGTCCCATTCACTTCTGAGATATCCGAGGGAAACACAGAAGAGGACAGTTTCTCAATATCTCGACAACCGTCAAGACTATTGAGAAGACGTTGCTACCGACTTGTAGAGAAATGAGGAATCTACAATATGTACTACAATGTACAATGCCATGACTGACCCATTTACTTCTGAGATATCCGAGGGAAACTCAAAAAAGGACAGTCTCTCAATAGCTCGACAACTGTCAAAACTATTGAGAAGCCGTTGCTATCGTCTTGTAGAGAAATGAGGAATCCACAATTTCTACTACAATGTACAATGCCATGACTGTCCCATTCACTTCTGAGATATCCGAGGGAAACTCAAAAAAGGACAGTTTCTCAATATCTCGACAACCGTCAATACTATTGAGAAGCCGTGGCTATCGTCTTGTAGAGAAATGAGGAATCTACAATTTGTACTATAATGTACAATGCCATGACTGTCCCATTCACTTCTGAGGTATCCGAGGGAAACTCAAAAAAGGACAGTTTCTCAATATCTCGACAACCGTCAAGACTATTGAGAAGCCGTTGCTATCGTCTTCTAGAGAAATGAGGAATCTACAATATGTACTACAACGTACAATGCCATGACTGACCCATTCACTTCTGACATATCCCAGGGAAACTCAAAAAAGGACAGTTTCTCCATATCTCGACAACCGTCAAGACTATTGAGAAGCCGTTGCTACCATCTTGTAGAGAAATGAGGAATCTACAATACTTGAATGTACAATGCCATGACTGACCCATTCACTTCTGACATGTCCCAGGGAAACTCAAAAAAGGACAGCTTCTCAATATCTCGACAACCGCCAAGACTATTGAGAAGCCGTTGCTATCGTCTTGTAGAGAAATGAGGAATCTACAATTTGTACTACAATGTACAATGCCATGACTGTCCCATTCACTTCTGAGGTATCCGAGGGAAACTCAAAAAAGGACAGTTTCTCAATATCTCGAACACCGTCAAGACTATTGAGAAGCCGTTGCTACCGTCTTGTAGAGAAATGAGGAATCTACAATATGTACTACAATGTACAATGCCATGACTGACCCATTCACTTCTGAGGTATCCGAGGGAAACTCAAAAAAGGACAGTTTCTCAATATCTCGACAACCGTCAAGACTATTGAGAAGCTGTTGCTATCGTCTTGTAGAGAAATGAGGAATCCACAATTTCTACTACAATGTACAATGCCATGACTGTCCCATTCACTTCTGAGATATCCGAGGGAAACTCATAAAAGGACAGTTTCTCAATATCTCGACAACCGTCAAGACTATTGAGAAGCCGTTGCTACCGTCTTGTAGAGAAGTGAGGAATATACAATATGTACTACAATGTACAATGCCATGACTGTCCCATTCACTTCTGAGATATCCGAGGGAAACTGAAAAAAAGGACAGTTTCTCAATATCTCGACAACCGTCAAGACTATTGAGTTGCTATCGTCTTGTAGAGAAATGAGGAATCTACAAGTTGTACTACAATGTACAATGCCATGACTGTCCCATTCACTTCTGAGATATCCGAGGGAAACTCAAAAAAGGACAGATTCTCAATATCTCGACAACCGTCAAGACTATTGAGAAGCCGTTGCTACCGTCTTGTAGAGAAATTAGCAATCTACAATATGTATTACAATGTACAATGCCATGACTGACCCATTCACTTCTGAGGTATCCGAGGGAAACTCAAAAAAGGACAGTTTCTCAATATCCCGACAACCGTCAAGACTATCGAGAAGCCGTTGCTATCGTCTTGTAGAGAAATGAGGAATCTACAATTGTTACTACAATGTACAATGCCATGACTGTCCCATTCACTTCTGAGGTATCCCAGGGAAACTCAAAAAAGGACAGCTTCTCAATATCTCGATAACCGTCAAGACTATTGAGAAGCCGTTGCTACCGACTTGTAGAGAAATGAGGAATCTACAATATGTACTACAATGTACAATGCCATGAATGTCCCATTCACTTCTGAGATATCCGAGGGAAACTCAAAAAAGAAAAGTTTCGCAATATCTCGACAACCGTCAAAACTATTGAAAAGCCATTGCTACCGTCATGCAGGCCAACGAGGAATCTACAATACTACAATGTACAATGCCATGACTGACCCATTCACTTCTGAGGTATCCGAGGGAAACTCAAAAAAGGACAGTTTCTCAATATCTCGACAACCGTCAAGACTATTGAGAAGCCGTTGCTACCGTCTTGTAGAGAAATGGGGAATCTACAATACTACAATGTACAATGCCATGACTGTCCCATTCACTTCTGAGATATCCGCGGGAAACTCAAAAAAGGACAGTTTCTCAATATCTCGACAACCGTCAAGACTATTGAGAAGCCGTTGCTATCGTCTTGTAGAGAAATGAGGAATCTACAATTTGTACTACAATGTACAATGTCATGACTGTTCCATTCACTTCTGAGATATCCGAGGGAAACTCAAAAAAGGACAGTTTCTCAATATCTCGACAACCGTCAAGACTATTCAAAAGCCGTCGCTATCGTCTTGTAGAGAAATAAGGAATCTACAATTTGTACTACAATGTACAATGCCATGACTGTCCCATCCGCTTCTGAGATATCCGAGGGAAACTCAGAAGAGGACAGTTGCTCAATATCTCGACAACCGTCAAGACTATTGAGAAGCCGTTGCTATCGTCTTGTAGAGAAATGAGGAATCTACAATTTGTACTACAATGTACAATGCAATGACTGTCCCATTCACTTCTGAGATATCCGAGGGAAACTCAGAAAAGGACAGTTTCTCAATATCTCGACAGCCGTCAACACTATTGAGAAGCCATTGCTACCGTCTTGCAGGCCAACGCGCAATATACAATACTACAATGTACAATGCCATGACTGAGCTAGTCACTTCAAAGATATCCAAGGGAAACTCAGAAAAGGACAGTTTCTCAATATCTCGAGCCGTCAGAACTATAGAGAAGCCATTGCTACCGTCTTGTTGGCCAACGAGGAATCTACAATACTACAATGTACAATGACTGACCCATTCACTTCTGAGGTATCCGAGAGAAACTCAAAAAAGGACAATTTATCAATATCTCGACAACCGTCAAGACTATTGAGCAGCCGTTGCTATCGTCTTGTAGAGAAATCAGGACTCTACAATTTGTACTACAATGTACAATGCCATGACTGTCCCATTCACTTCTGAGATATCCGAGGGAAACTCAAAAAAGGACAGTTTCTCAATATCTCGACAACCGTCAAGACTATTGAGAAGCCATTGCTACCGTCTTGTAGAGAAATGAGGAATCTACAATACTACAATGTACAATGCCATGACTGTCCCATTCACTTCTGAGATATCCGAGGGAAACTCAAAAAAGGACAGTTTCTCAATATCTCGACAGCCGTCAAAACAATTGAGAAGCCATTGCTACCGTCTTGTTGGCCAACGAGGAATCTACAATACTACAATGTACAATGCCATGACTGACCCATTCACTTCTGAGGTATCTGAGGGAAACTCAAAAAAGGACAGTTTCTCAATATCTCGACAACCGTCAAGACTATTGAGAAGCCGTTGCTACCGTCTTGTAGAGAAATGGGGAATCTACAATACTACAATGTACAATGCCATGACTGCCCCATTCACTTCTGAGATATCCGAGGGAAACTCAAAAAAGGACAGTTTCTCAATATCTCGACAACCGTCAAGACTATTGAGAAGCCGTTGCTACCGTCTTGTAGAGAAATGAGGAATCTACAATACTACAATGTACAATGCCATGACTGTCCCATTCACTTCTAAGATATCCGAGGGAAACTCGAAAAAGGACAGTTTCTCAATATCTCGACAGCCGTCAAAACTATTGAGAAGCCATTGCTACCGTCTTGTTGGCCAACGAGGAATCTACAATACTACAATGTACAATGCCATGACTGACCCATTCACTTCTGAGGTATCCGAGGGAAACTCAAAAAAGGACAGTTTCTCAATATCTCGACAACCGTCAAGACTATTGAGAAGCCGTTGCTATCGTCTGCTAGAGAAATGAGGAATCTACAATTTGTACTACAATGTACAATGCCATGACTGTCCCATTCACTTCTGAGATATCCGAGGGAAACTCAAAAAAGGACAGTTTCTCAATATCTCGACAGCCGTCAAGACTATTGAGTTGCTATCGTCTTGTAGAGAAATGAGGAATCTACAATTTGTACTACAATGTACAATGCCATGACTGTCCCATTCACTTCTGAGGTATCCGAGGGAAACTCAAAAAAGGACAGTTTCTCAATATCTCGAACACCGTCAAGACTATTGAGAAGCCGTTGCTACCGTCTTGTAGAGAAATGAGGAATCTACAATATGTAGTACAATGTACAATGCCATGACTGACCCATTCACTTCTGAGGTATCGGAGGGAAACTCAAAAAAGGACAGTTTCTCAATATCTCGACAACCGTCAAGACTATTGAGAAGCCGTTGCTATCGTCTTCTAGAGAAATGAGGAATCTACAATTTGTACTACAATGTACAATGCCATGACTGTCCCATTCACTTCTGAGATATCCGAGGGAAACTCAAAAAAGGACAGTTTCTCAATATCTCGACAGCCGTCAAGACTATTGAGTTGCTATCGTCTTGTAGAGAAATGAGGAATCTACAATTTGTACTACAATGTACAATGCCATGACTGTCCCATTCACTTCTGAGGTATCCGAGGGAAACTCAAAAAAGGACAGTTTCTCAATATCTCGAACACCGTCAAGACTATTGAGAAGCCGTTGCTACCGTCTTGTAGAGAAATGAGGAATCTACAATATGTAGTACAATGTACAATGCCATGACTGACCCATTCACTTCTGAGGTATCCGAGGGAAACTCAAAAAAGGACAGTTTCTCAATATCTCGACAACCGTCAAGACTATTGAGAAGCCGTTGCTATCGTCTTGTAGAGAAATGAGGAATCCACAATTTCCTCTACAATGTACAATGCCATGACTGTCCCATTCACTTCTGAGATATCCGAGGGAAACTCAAAAAAGGACAGTTTCTCAATATCTCGACAACCGTCAAGACTATTGAGAAGCCGTTGCTATCGTCTTGTAGAGAAATGAGGAATCCACAATTTCCTCTACAATGTACAATGCCATGACTGTCCCATTCACTTCTGAGATATCCGAGGGAAACTCAAAAAAAGGACAGTTTCTCAATATCTCGACAACCGTCAAGACTATTGAGTAGCTATCGTCTTGTAGAGAAATGAGGAATCTACAATTTGTACTACAATGTACAATGCCATGACTGTCCCATTCACTTCTGAGATATCCGAGGGAAACTAAAAAAAAGACAGTTTCTCAATATCTCGACAACCGTCAAGACTATTGAGAAGCCGTTGCTACCGTCTTGTAGAGAAATGAGGAATCTACAATATGTACTACAATGTACAATGCCATGACTGACCCATTCACTCCTGAGGTATCGGAGGGAAACTCAAAAAAGGACAGTTTCTCAATATCCCGACAACCGTCAAGACTATTGAGAAGCCGTTGCTATCGTCTTGTAGAGAAATGAGGAATCTACAATTGTTACTACAATGTACAATGCCATGACTGTCCCATTCATTTCTGAGGTATCCGAGGGAAACTCAAAAAAGGACAGTTTCTCAATATCTCGACAACCGTCAAGACTATTGAGAAGCCGTTGCTACCGTCTTGTAGAGAAGTGAGGAATATACAATATGTACTACAATGTACAATGCCATGACTGTCCCATTCACTTCTGAGATATCCGAGGGAAACTCAAAAAAAGGACAGTTTCTCAATATCTCGACAACCGTCAAGACTATTGAGTTGCTATCGTCTTGTAGAGAAATGAGGAATCTACAATTTGTACTACAATGTACAATGCCATGACTGTCCCATTCACTTCTGAGATATCCGAGGGAAACTCAAAAAAGGACAGTTTCTCAATATCTCGACAACCGTCAAGACTATTGAGAAGCCGTTGCTACCGTCTTGTAGAGAAATTAGGAATCTACAATATGTATTACAATGTACAATGCCATGACTGACCCATTCACTTCTGAGGTATCGGAGGGAAACTCAAAAAAGGACAGTTTCTCAATATCCCGACAACCGTCAAGACTATTGAGAAGCCGTTGCTATCGTCTTGTAGAGAAATGAGGAATCTACAATTGTTACTACAATGTACAATGCCATGACTGTCCCATTCATTTCTGAGGTATCCGAGGGAAACTCAAAAAAGGACAGTTTCTCAATATCTCGACAACCGTCAAGACTACTGAGAAGCCGTTGCTACCGTCTTGTAGAGAAATGAGGAATCTACAATACTTCAATGTACAATGCCATGACTGACCCATTCACTTCTGACATATCCCAGGGAAACTCAAAAAAGGACAGCTTCTCAATATCTCGACAACCGTCAAGACTACTGAGAAGCCATTGCTACCGTCTTGTAGGCCAACGCTAAATTTACAATACTACAATGTACAATGCCATGACTGAGCTAGTCACTTCAAAGATATCTAAGGGAAACTCAGAAAAGGACAGTTTCTCAATATCTCGACAACCGTCAAAACTATTGAAAAGCCATTGCTACCGTCTTGCAGACCAACGAGGAATCTACAATACTACAATGTAGAATGCCATGACTGAGCTAGTCACTTCAAAGATATCCAAGGGAAACTCAGAAAAGGACAGTTTCTCAATATCTCGACAACCGTCAAGACTATTGAGAAGCCGTTGCTACCGTCTTGTAGAGAAATTAGGAATCTACAATATGTATTACAATGTACAATGCCATGACTGACCCATTCACTTCTGAGGTATCGGAGGGAAACTCAAAAAAGGACAGTTTCTCAATATCCCGACAACCGTCAAGACTATTGAGAAGCCGTTGCTATCGTCTTGTAGAGAAATGAGGAATCTACAATTGTTACTACAATGTACAATGCCATGACTGTCCCATTCATTTCTGAGGTATCCGAGGGAAACTCAAAAAAGGACAGTTTCTCAATATCTCGACAACCGTCAAGACTATTGAGAAGCCGTTGCTACCGTCTTGTAGAGAAGTGAGGAATATACAATATGTACTACAATGTACAATGCCATGACTGTCCCATTCACTTCTGAGATATCCGAGGGAAACTCAAAAAAAGGACAGTTTCTCAATATCTCGACAACCGTCAAGACTATTGAGTTGCTATCGTCTTGTAGAGAAATGAGGAATCTACAATTTGTACTACAATGTACAATGCCATGACTGTCCCATTCACTTCTGAGATATCCGAGGGAAACTCAAAAAAGGACAGTTTCTCAATATCTCGACAACCGTCAAGACTATTGAGAAGCCGTTGCTACCGTCTTGTAGAGAAGTGAGGAATATACAATATGTACTACAATGTACAATGCCATGACTGTCCCATTCACTTCTGAGATATCCGAGGGAAACTCAAAAAAAGGACAGTTTCTCAATATCTCGACAACCGTCAAGACTATTGAGTTGCTATCGTCTTGTAGAGAAATGAGGAATCTACAATTTGTACTACAATGTACAATGCCATGACTGTCCCATTCACTTCTGAGATATCCGAGGGAAACTCAAAAAAGGACAGTTTCTCAATATCTCGACAACCGTCAAGACTATTGAGAAGCCGTTGCTACCGTCTTGTAGAGAAATGAGGAATCTACAATACTTCAATGTACAATGCCATGACTGACCCATTCACTTCTGACATATCCCAGGGAAACTCAAAAAAGGACAGCTTCTCAATATCTCGACAACCGTCAAGACTATTGAGAAGCCATTGCTACCGTCTTGTAGGCCAACGCTAAATTTACAATACTACAATGTACAATGCCATGACTGAGCTAGTCACTTCAAAGA
This sequence comes from Merodon equestris, assembly GCA_958301585.1. Classification (NCBI taxonomy): domain Eukaryota; kingdom Metazoa; phylum Arthropoda; class Insecta; order Diptera; family Syrphidae; genus Merodon; species Merodon equestris. The sequence goes on along the minus strand of OY284418.1, from coordinate 5,307,549 downwards.
TATCTAAGGGAAACTCAGAAAAGGACAGTTTCTCAATATCTCGACAACCGTCAAAACTATTGAAAAGCCATTGCTACCGTCTTGCAGACCAACGAGGAATCTACAATACTTCAATGTACAATGCCATGACTGACCCATTCACTTCTGACATATCCCAGGGAAACTCAAAAAAGGACAGCTTCTCAATATCTCGACAACCGTCAAGACTATTGAGAAGCCGTTGCTATCGTCTTGTAGAGAAATGAGGAATCTACAATACTTCAATGTACAATGCCATGACTGACCCATTCACTTCTGACATATCCCAGGGAAACTCAAAAAAGGACAGCTTCTCAATATCTCGACAACCGTCAAGACTATTGAGAAGCCATTGCTACCGTCTTGTAGGCCAACGCTAAATTTACAATACTACAATGTACAATGCCATGACTGAGCTAGTCACTTCAAAGATATCTAAGGGAAACTCAGAAAAGGACAGTTTCTCAATATCTCGACAACCGTCAAAACTATTGAAAAGCCATTGCTACCGTCTTGCAGACCAACGAGGAATCTACAATACTACAATGTAGAATGCCATGACTGAGCTAGTCACTTCAAAGATATCCAAGGGAAACTCAGAAAAGGACAGTTTCTCAATATCTCGATAACCGTCAAGACTATTGAGAAGCCGTTGCTACCGACTTGTAGAGAAATGAAGAATCTACAATATGTACTACAATGTACAATGCCATGAATGTCCCATTCACTTCTGAGATATCCGAGGGAAACTCAAAAAAGGACAGTTTCGCAATATCTCGACAACCGTCAAAACTATTGAAAAGCCATTGCTACCGTCATGCAGGCCAACGAGGAATCTACAATACTACAATGTACAATGCCATGACTGACCCATTCACTTCTGAGGTATCCGAGGGAAACTCAAAAAATTACAGTTTCTCAATATCTCGACAACCGTCAAGACTATTGAGAAGCCGTTGCTACCGTCTTGTAGAGAAATGGGGAATCTACAATACTACAATGTACAATGCCATGACTGTCCCATTCACTTCTGAGATATCCGAGGGAAACTCAAAAAAGGACAGTTTCTCAATATCTCGACAACCGTCAAGACTATTGAGAAGCCGTTGCTATCGTCTTGTAGAGAAATGAGGAATCTACAATTTGTACTACAATGTACAATGTCATGACTGTTCCATTCACTTCTGAGATATCCGAGGGAAACTCAAAAAAGGACAGTTTCTCAATATCTCGACAACCGTCAAGACTATTCAAAAGCCGTCGCTATCGTCTTGTAGAGAAATGAGGAATCTACAATTTGTACTACAATGTACAATGCCATGACTGTCCCATCCGCTTCTGAGATATCCGAGGGAAACTCAGAAGAGGACAGTTGCTCAATATCTCGACAACCGTCAAGACTATTGAGAAGCCGTTGCTATCGTCTTGTAGAGAAATGAGGAATCTACAATTTGTACTACAATGTACAATGCAATGACTGTCCCATTCACTTCTGAGATATCCGAGGGAAACTCAGAAAAGGACAGTTTCTCAATATCTCGACAGCCGTCAACACTATTGAGAAGCCATTGCTACCGTCTTGCAGGCCAACGCGCAATATACAATACTACAATGTACAATGCAATGACTGAGCTAGTCACTTCAAAGATATCCAAGGGAAACTCAGAAAAGGACAGTTTCTCAATATCTCGAGCCGTCAGAACTATAGAGAAGCCATTGCTACCGTCTTGTTGGCCAACGAGGAATCTACAATACTACAATGTAGAATGCCATGACTGAGCTAGTCACTTCAAAGATATCCAAGGGAAACTCAGAAAAGGACAGTTTCTCAATATCTCGACAACCGTCAAGACTATTGAGAAGCCGTTGCTATCGTCTTGTAGAGAAATGAGGAATCTACAATACTTCAATGTACAATGCCATGACTGACCCATTCACTTCTGACATATCCCAGGGAAACTCAAAAAAGGACAGTTTCTCAATATCTCGACAACCGTCAAGACTATTGAGAAGCCGTTGCTACCGTCTTGTAGAGAAGTGAGGAATAAACAATATGTACTACAATGTACAATGCCATGACTGTCCCATTCATTTCTGAGATATCCGAGGGAAACTCAAAAAAAGGACAGTTTCTCAATATCTCGACAACCGTCAAGACTATTGAGTTGCTATCGTCTTGTAGAGAAATGAGGAATCTACAATTTGTACTACAATGTACAATGCCATGACTGTCCCATTCACTTCTGAGATATCCGAGGGAAACACAGAAGAGGACAGTTTCTCAATATCTCGACAACCGTCAAGACTATTGAGAAGACGTTGCTACCGACTTGTAGAGAAATGAGGAATCTACAATATGTACTACAATGTACAATGCCATGACTGACCCATTTACTTCTGAGATATCCGAGGGAAACTCAAAAAAGGACAGTCTCTCAATAGCTCGACAACTGTCAAAACTATTGAGAAGCCGTTGCTATCGTCTTGTAGAGAAATGAGGAATCCACAATTTCTACTACAATGTACAATGCCATGACTGTCCCATTCACTTCTGAGATATCCGAGGGAAACTCAAAAAAGGACAGTTTCTCAATATCTCGACAACCGTCAATACTATTGAGAAGCCGTGGCTATCGTCTTGTAGAGAAATGAGGAATCTACAATTTGTACTATAATGTACAATGCCATGACTGTCCCATTCACTTCTGAGGTATCCGAGGGAAACTCAAAAAAGGACAGTTTCTCAATATCTCGACAACCGTCAAGACTATTGAGAAGCCGTTGCTACCGTCTTGTAGAGAAATGAGGAATCTACAATACTACAATGTACAATGCCATGACTGTCCCATTCACTTCTGAGATATCCGAGGGAAACTCAAAAAAGGACAGTTTCTCAATATCTCGACAGCCGTCAAAACTTTTGAGAAGCCATTGCTACCGTCTTGTTGGCCAACGAGGAATCTACAATACTACAATGTACAATGCCATGACTGACCCATTCACTTCTGAGGTATCCGAGGGAAACTCAAAAAAGGACAGTTTCTCAATATCTCGACAACCGTCAAGACTACTGAGAAGCCGTTGCTACCGTCTTGTAGAGAAATGAGGAATCTACAATACTTCAATGTACAATGCCATGACTGACCCATTCACTTCTGACATATCCCAGGGAAACTCAAAAAAGGACAGCTTCTCAATATCTCGACAACCGTCAAGACTATTGAGAAGCCGTTGCTATCGTCTTGTAGAGAAATGAGGAATCTACAATTTGTACTACAATGTACAATGCCATGACTGTCCCATTCACTTCTGAGGTATCCGAGGGAAACTCAAAAAAGGACAGTTTCTCAATATCTCGAACACCAAGACTATTGAGAAGCCGTTGCTACCGTCTTGTAGAGAAATGAGGAATCTACAATATGTATTACATTGTACAATGCCATGATTGACCCATTCACTTCTGAGGTATCCGAGGGAAACTCAAAAAAGGACAGTTTCTCAATATCTCGACAACCGTCAAGACTATTGAGAAGCCGTTGCTATCGTCTTGTAGAGAAATGAGGAATCCACAATTTCTACTACAATGTACAATGCCATGACTGTCCCATTCACTTCTGAGATATCCGAGGGAAACTCAAAAAAGGACAGTTTCTCAATATCTCGACAACCGTCAAGACTATTGAGAAGCCGTTGCTACCGTCTTGTAGAGAAGTGAGGAATAAACAATATGTACTACAATGTACAATGCCATGACTGTCCCATTCATTTCTGAGATATCCGAGGGAAACTCAAAAAAAGGACAGTTTCTCAATATCTCGACAACCGTCAAGACTATTGAGTTGTTATCGTCTTGTAGAGAAATGAGGAATCTACAATTTGTACTACAATGTACAATGCCATGACTGTCCCATTCACTTCTGAGATATCCGAGGGAAACACAGAAGAGGACAGTTTCTCAATATCTCGACAACCGTCAAGACTATTGAGAAGACGTTGCTACCGACTTGTAGAGAAATGAGGAATCTACAATATGTACTACAATGTACAATGCCATGACTGACCCATTTACTTCTGAGATATCCGAGGGAAACTCAAAAAAGGACAGTCTCTCAATAGCTCGACAACTGTCAAAACTATTGAGAAGCCGTTGCTATCGTCTTGTAGAGAAATGAGGAATCCACAATTTCTACTACAATGTACAATGCCATGACTGTCCCATTCACTTCTGAGATATCCGAGGGAAACTCAAAAAAGGACAGTTTCTCAATATCTCGACAACCGTCAATACTATTGAGAAGCCGTGGCTATCGTCTTGTAGAGAAATGAGGAATCTACAATTTGTACTATAATGTACAATGCCATGACTGTCCCATTCACTTCTGAGGTATCCGAGGGAAACTCAAAAAAGGACAGTTTCTCAATATCTCGACAACCGTCAAGACTATTGAGAAGCCGTTGCTATCGTCTTCTAGAGAAATGAGGAATCTACAATATGTACTACAACGTACAATGCCATGACTGACCCATTCACTTCTGACATATCCCAGGGAAACTCAAAAAAGGACAGTTTCTCCATATCTCGACAACCGTCAAGACTATTGAGAAGCCGTTGCTACCATCTTGTAGAGAAATGAGGAATCTACAATACTTGAATGTACAATGCCATGACTGACCCATTCACTTCTGACATGTCCCAGGGAAACTCAAAAAAGGACAGCTTCTCAATATCTCGACAACCGCCAAGACTATTGAGAAGCCGTTGCTATCGTCTTGTAGAGAAATGAGGAATCTACAATTTGTACTACAATGTACAATGCCATGACTGTCCCATTCACTTCTGAGGTATCCGAGGGAAACTCAAAAAAGGACAGTTTCTCAATATCTCGAACACCGTCAAGACTATTGAGAAGCCGTTGCTACCGTCTTGTAGAGAAATGAGGAATCTACAATATGTACTACAATGTACAATGCCATGACTGACCCATTCACTTCTGAGGTATCCGAGGGAAACTCAAAAAAGGACAGTTTCTCAATATCTCGACAACCGTCAAGACTATTGAGAAGCTGTTGCTATCGTCTTGTAGAGAAATGAGGAATCCACAATTTCTACTACAATGTACAATGCCATGACTGTCCCATTCACTTCTGAGATATCCGAGGGAAACTCATAAAAGGACAGTTTCTCAATATCTCGACAACCGTCAAGACTATTGAGAAGCCGTTGCTACCGTCTTGTAGAGAAGTGAGGAATATACAATATGTACTACAATGTACAATGCCATGACTGTCCCATTCACTTCTGAGATATCCGAGGGAAACTGAAAAAAAGGACAGTTTCTCAATATCTCGACAACCGTCAAGACTATTGAGTTGCTATCGTCTTGTAGAGAAATGAGGAATCTACAAGTTGTACTACAATGTACAATGCCATGACTGTCCCATTCACTTCTGAGATATCCGAGGGAAACTCAAAAAAGGACAGATTCTCAATATCTCGACAACCGTCAAGACTATTGAGAAGCCGTTGCTACCGTCTTGTAGAGAAATTAGCAATCTACAATATGTATTACAATGTACAATGCCATGACTGACCCATTCACTTCTGAGGTATCCGAGGGAAACTCAAAAAAGGACAGTTTCTCAATATCCCGACAACCGTCAAGACTATCGAGAAGCCGTTGCTATCGTCTTGTAGAGAAATGAGGAATCTACAATTGTTACTACAATGTACAATGCCATGACTGTCCCATTCACTTCTGAGGTATCCGAGGGAAACTCAAAAAAGGACAGTTTCTCAATATCTCGACAACCGTCAAGACTATTGAGAAGCCGTTGCTATCGTCTTGTAGAGAAATGAGGAATCTACAATACTTCAATGTACAATGCCATGACTGACCCATTCACTTCTGACATATCCCAGGGAAACTCAAAAAAGGACAGCTTCTCAATATCTCGACAACCGTCAAGACTATTGAGAAGCCATTGCTACCGCCTTGTAGGCCAACGCTAAATCTACAATACTACAATGTACAATGCCATGACTGAGCTAGTCACTTCAAAGATATCTAAGGGAAACTCAGAAAAGGACAGTTTCTCAATATCTCGACAACCGTAAAAACTATTGAAAAGCCATTGCTGCCGTCTTGCAGGCCAACGAGGAATCTACAATACTACAATGTAGAATGCCATGACTGAGCTAGTCACTTCAAAGATATCCAAGGGAAACTCAGAAAAGAACAGTTTCTCAATATCTCGATAACCGTCAAGACTATTGAGAAGCCGTTGCTGACGACTTGTAGAGAAATGAGGAATCTACAATATGTACTACAATGTACAATGCCATGACTGTCCCATTCACTTCTGAGGTATCCGAGGGAAACTCAAAAAAGGACAGTTTCTCAATATCTCGACAGCCGTCAAGACTATTGAGAAGCCGTTGCTATCGTCTTGTAGAGAAATGAGGAATCTACAATTTGTACTACAATGTACAATGCCATGACTGTCCCATTCACTTCTGAGGTATCCGAGGGAAACTCAAAAAAGGACAGTTTCTCAATATCTCGAACACCGTCAAGACTATTGAGAAGCCGTTGCTACCGTCTTGTAGAGAAATGAGGAATCTACAATATGTACTACAATGTACAATGCCATGACTGTCCCATTCACTTCTGAGATATCCGAGGGAAACTCAAAAAAGGACAGTTTCTCAATATCTCGACAGCCGTCAAAACTATTGAGAAGCCATTGCTACCGTCTTGCAGGCCAACGAGGAATCTACAATACTACAATGTACAATGCCATGACTGAGCTAGTCACTTCAAAGATATCCAAGGGAAACTCAAATAAGGACAGTTTCTCAATATCTCGACAGCCGTCAAAACTATTGAGAAGCCATTGCTACCGTCTTGTTGGCCAACGAGGAATCTACAATACTACAATGTACAATGCCATGACTGACCCATTCACTTCTGAGGTATCCGCGGGAAACTCAAAAAAGGACAGTTTCTCAATATCTCGACAACCGTCAAGACTATTGAGAAGCCGTTGCTATCGTCTTGTAGAGAAATGAGGAATCTACAATTTGTACTACAATGTACAATGCCATGACTGACCCACTCACTTCTGAGGTATCCGAGGGAAACTCAAAAAAGGACAGTTTCTCAATATCTCGACAACCGTCAAGACTATTGAGAAGCCGTTGCTACCGTCTTGTAGAGATATGAGGAATCTACAATACTACAATGTACAATGCCATGACTGTCCCATTCACTTCTGAGATATCCGAGGGAAACTCAAAAAAGGACAGTTTCTCAATATCTCGATAACCGTCAAGACTATTGAGAAGCCGTTGCTATCGTCTTGTAGAGAAATGAGGAATCTACAATTTGTACTACAATGTACAATGCCATGACTGTCCCATTCACTTCTGAGATATCCGAGGGAAACTCAAAAAAGGACAGTTTCTCAATATCTCGACAGCCGTCAAGACTATTGAGAAGCCGTTGCTATCGTCTTGTAGAGAAATGAGTAATCTACAATTTGTACTACAATGTACAATGCCATGACTGTCCCATTCACTTCTGAGGTATCCGAGGGAAACTCAAAAAAGGACAGTTTCTTAATATCTCGAACACCGTCAAGACTATTGAGAAGCCGTTGCTACCGTCTTGTAGAGAAATGAGGAATCTACAATATGTACTACAATGTACAATGCCATGACTGACCCATTTACTTCTGAGGTTCTTCTTCTTCTTTTCCTTTTTATCCCGGCGTCGTTATGGTCAGAAGTGTAGGACCATAACCTTCCCACTTAACTGCATTCCTACTGGTCCGCTTGTGGGGTCCGCCCATTCACTTCTGAGGTATCCGAGGGAAACTCAAAAAAGGACAGTTTCTCAATATCTCGACAACCGTCAAGACTATTGAGAAGCCGTTGCTATCGTCTTGTAGAGAAATGAGGAATCCACAATTTCCTCTACAATGTACAATGCCATGACTGTCGCATTCACTTCTGAGATATCCGAGGGAAACTCAAAAAAGGACAGTTTCTCAATATCTCGACAACCGTCAAGACTATTGAGAAGCCGTTGCTACCGTCTTGTAGAGAAGTGAGGAATATACAATATGTACTACAATGTACAATGCCATGACTGTCCCATTCACTTCTGAGATATCCGAGGGAAACTCAAAAAAGGGACAGTTTCTCAATATCTCGACAACCGTCAAGACTATTGAGTTGCTATCGTCTTGTAGAGAAATGAGGAATCTACAATTTGTACTACAATGTACAATGCCATGACTGTCCCATTCACTTCTGAGGTATCCGAGGGAAACTCAAAAAAGGACAGTTTCTCGATATCTCGAACACCGTCAAGACTATTGAGAAGCCGTTGCTATCGTCTTGTAGAGAAATGAGGAATCCACAATTTCCTCTACAATGTACAATGCCATGACTGTCCCATTCACTTCTGAGATATCCGAGGGAAACTCAAAAAAGGGCAGTTTCTCAATATCTCGACAACCGTCAAGACTATTGAGAAGCCGTTGCTATCGTCTTGTAGAAAAATGAGGAATCCACAATTTCCTCTACAATGTACAATGCCATGACTGTCCCATTCACTTCTGAGATATCCGAGGGAAACTCAAAAAAAGGACAGTTTCTCAATATCTCGACAACCGTCAAGACTATTGAGTTGCTATCGTCTTGTAGAGAAATGAGGAATCTACAATTTGTACTACAATGTACAATGCCATGACTGTCCCATTCACTTCTGAGATATCCGAGGGAAACTAAAAAAAGGACAGTTTCTCAATATCTCGACAACCGTCAAGACTATTGAGAAGCCGTTGCTACCGTCTTGTAGAGAAATGAGGAATCTACAATATATACTACAATGTACAATGCCATGACTGACCCATTCACTTCTGAGGTATCCGAGGGAAACTCAAAAAAGGACAGTTTCTCAATATCCCGACAACCGTCAAGACTATTGAGAAGCCGTTGCTATCGTCTTGTAGAGAAATGAGGAATCTACAATTGTTACTACAATGTAAAATGCCATGACTGTCCCATTCATTTCTGAGGTATCCGAGGGAAACTCAAAAAAGGACAGTTTCTCAATATCTCGACAACCGTCAAGACTACTGAGAAGCCGTTGCTACCGTCTTGTAGAGAAATGAGGAATCTACAATACTTCAATGTACAATGCCATGACTGACCCATTCACTTCTGACATATCCCAGGGAAACTCAAAAAAGGACAGCTTCTCAATATCTCGACAACCGTCAAGACTATTGAGAAGCCGTTGCTATCGTCTTGTAGAGAAATGAGGAATCTACAATACTTCAATGTACAATGCCATGACTGACCCATTCACTTCTGACATATCCCAGGGAAACTCAAAAAAGGACAGCTTCTCAATATCTCGACAACCGTCAAGACTATTGAGAAGCCATTGCTACCGTCTTGTAGGCCAACGCTAAATCTACAATACTACAATGTACAATGCCATGACTGAGCTAGTCACTTCAAAGATATCTAAGGGAAACTCAGAAAAGGACAGTTTCTCAATATCTCGACAACCGTCAAAACTATTGAAAAGCCATTGCTACCGTCTTGCAGACCAACGAGGAATCTACAATACTACAATGTAGAATGCCATGACTGAGCTAGTCACTTCAAAGATATCCAAGGGAAACTCAGAAAAGGACAGTTTCTCAATATCTCGATAACCGTCAAGACTATTGAGAAGCCGTTGCTACCGACTTGTAGAGAAATGAGGAATCTACAATATGTACTACAATGTACAATGCCATGAATGTCCCATTCACTTCTGAGATATCCGAGGGAAACTCAAAAAAGGACAGTTTCGCAATATCTCGACAACCGTCAAAACTATTGAAAAGCCATTGCTACCGTCATGCAGGCCAACGAGGAATCTACAATACTACAATGTACAATGCCATGACTGACCCATTCACTTCTGAGGTATCCGAGGGAAACTCAAAAAAGGACAGTTTCTCAATATCTCGACAACCGTCAAGACTATTGAGAAGCCGTTGCTACCGTCTTGTAGAGAAATGGGGAATCTACAATACTACAATGTACAATGCCATGACTGTCCCATTCACTTCTGAGATATCCGCGGGAAACTCAAAAAAGGACAGTTTCTCAATATCTCGACAACCGTCAAGACTATTGAGAAGCCGTTGCTATCGTCTTGTAGAGAAATGAGGAATCTACAATTTGTACTACAATGTACAATGTCATGACTGTTCCATTCACTTCTGAGATATCCGAGGGAAACTCAAAAAAGGACAGTTTCTCAATATCTCGACAACCGTCAAGACTATTCAAAAGCCGTCGCTATCGTCTTGTAGAGAAATGAGGAATCTACAATTTGTACTACAATGTACAATGCCATGACTGTCCCATCCGCTTCTGAGATATCCGAGGGAAACTCAGAAGAGGACAGTTTCTTAATATCTCGACAACCGTCAAGACTATTGAGAAGCCGTTGCTATCGTCTTGTAGAGAAATGAGGAATCTACAATTTGTACTACAATGTACAATGCCATGACTGTCCCATTCACTTCTGAGATATCCGAGGGAAACTCAAAAAAGGACAGTTTCTCAATATCTCAACAGCCGTCAAAACTATTGAGAAGCCATTGCTACCGTCTTGTTGGCCAACGAGGAATCTACAATACTACAATGTACAATGCCATGACTGACCCATTCACTTCTGAGGTATCCGAGGGAAACTCAAAAAAGGACAGTTTCTCAATATCTCGACAACCGTCAAGACTACTGAGAAGCCGTTGCTACCGTCTTGTAGAGAAATGAGGAATCTACAATACTTCAATGTACAATGCCATGACTGACCCATTCACTTCTGACATATCCCAGGGAAACTCAAAAAAGGACAGCTTCTCAATATCTCGACAACCGTCAAGACTATTGAGGAGCCGTTGCTATCGTCTTGTAGAGAAATGAGGAATCTACAATTTGTACTACAATGTACAATGCCATGACTGTCCCATTCACTTCTGAGGTATCCGAGGGAAACTCAAAAAAGGACAGTTTCTCAATATCTCGAACACCGTCAAGACTATTGAGAAGCCGTTGCTACCGTCTTGTAGAGAAATGAGGAATCTACAATATGTACTACAATGTACAATGCCATGATTGACGTATTCACTTCTAAGGTATCCGAGGGAAACTCAAAAAAGGACAGTTTCTCAATATCTCGACAACCGTCAAGACTATTGAGAAGCCGTTGCTATCGTCTTGTAGAGAAATGAGGAATCCACAATTTCTACTACAATGTACAATGCCATGACTGTCCCATTCACTTCTGAGATATCCGAGGGAAACTCAAAAAAGGACAGTTTCTCAATATCTCGACAACCGTCAAGACTATTGAGAAGCCGTTGCTACCGTCTTGTAGAGAAATGAGGAATCTACAATATGTACTACAATGTACAATGCCATGACTGACCCATTCACTTCTGAGGTATCCGAGGGAAACTCAAAAAAAGGACAGTTTCTCAATATCTCGACAACCGTCAAGACTATTGAGAAGCCGTTGCTACCGTCTTGTAGAGAAATGAGGAATCCACAATTTCTACTACAATGTACAATGCCATGACTGTCCCACTCACTTCTGAGATATCCGAGGGAAACTCAAAAAAGGACAGTTTCTCAATATCTCGAACACCGTCAAGACTATTGAGAAGCCGTTGCTACCGTCTTGTAGAGAAATGAGGAATCTACAATATGTACTACAATGTACAATGCCATGATTGACCCATTCACTTCTGAGGTATCCGAGGGAAACTCAGAAGAGGACAGTTTCTCAATATCTCGACAACCGTCAAGACTATTGAGAAGCCGTTGCTATCGTCTTGTAGAGAAATGAGGAATCTACAATTTGTAATACAATGTACAATGCCATGACTGTCCCATTCACTTCTGAGATATCCGAAGGAAACTCAAAAAAGGACAGTTTCTCAATATCTCGACAACCGTCAAGACTATTGAGAAGCCGTTGCTATCGTCTTGTAGAGAAATGAGGAATCTACAATTTGTACTACAATGTACAATGCCATGACTGTCCCATTCACTTCTGAGATATCCGAGGGAAACTCAAAAAAAGGACAGTTTCTCAATATCTCGACAACCGTCAAGACTATTGAGTTGCTATCGTCTTGTAGAGAAATGAGGAATCTACAATTTGTTCTACAATGTACAATGCCATGACTGTCCCATTCACTTCTGAGATATCCGAGGGAAACTCAAAAAAGGACAGTTTCTCAATATCTCGACAACCGTCAAGACTATTGAGAAGCCGTTGCTACCGTCTTGTAGAGAAATGAGGAATCTACAATATGTACTACAATGTACAATGCCATGACTGACCCATTCACTTCTGAGGTATCCGAGGGAAACTCAAAAAAGGACAGTTTCTCAATATCCCGACAACCGTCAAGACTATCGAGAAGCCGTTGCTATCGTCTTGTAGAGAAATGAGGAATCTACAATTGTTACTACAATGTACAATGCCATGACTGTCCCATTCACTTCTGAGGTATCCGAGGGAAACTCAAAAAAGGACAGTTTCTCAATATCTCGACAACCGTCAAGACTATTGAGAAGCCGTTGCTATCGTCTTGTAGAGAAATGAGGAATGTACAATACTTCAATGTACAATGCCATGACTGACCCATTCACTTCTGCCATATCCCAGGGAAACTCAAAAAAGGACAGCTTCTCAATATCTCGACAACCGTCAAGACTATTGAGAAGCCATTGCTACCGTCTTGTAAGCCAACGCTAAATCTACAATACTACAATGTACAATGCCATGACTGAGCTAGTCACTTCAAAGATATCTAAGGGAAACTCAGAAAAGGACAGTTTCTCAATATCTCGACAACCGTAAAAACTATTGAAAAGCCATTGCTGCCGTCTTGCAGGCCAACGAGGAATCTACAATACTACAATGTAGAATGCCATGACTGAGCTAGTCACTTCAAAGATATCCAAGGGAAACTCAGAAAAGAACAGTTTCTCAATATCTCGATAACCGTCAAGACTATTGAGAAGCCGTTGCTACCGACTTGTAGAGAAATGAGGAATCTACAATATGTACTACAATGTACAATGCCATGAATGTCCCATTCACTTCTGAGATATCCGAGGGTAACTCAAAAAAGGACAGTTTCACAATATCTCGACAACCGACAAAACTATTGAAAAGCCATTGCTACCGTCATGCAGGCCAACGAGGAATCTACAATACTACAATGTACAATGCCATGACTGACCCATTCACTTCTGAGGTATCCGAGGGAAACTCAAAAAAGGACAGTTTCTCAATATCTCGACAACCGTCAAGACTATTGAGAAGCCGTTGCTACCGTCTTGTAGAGAAATGGGGAATCTACAATACTACAATGTACAATGCCATGACTGCCCCATTCACTTCTGAGATATCCGAGGGAAACTCAAAAAAGGACAGTTTCTCAATATCTCGACAACCGTCAAGACTATTCAGAAGCCGTCGCTTTCGTCTTGTAGAGAAATGAGGAATCTACAATTTGTACTACAATGTACAATGCCATGACTGTCCCATCCGCTTCTGAGACATCCGAGGGAAACTCAGAAGAGGACAGTTGCTCAATATCTCGACAACCGTCAAGACTATTGAGAAGCTGTTGCTATCGTCTTGTAGAGAAATGAGGAATCTACAATTTGTACTACAATGTACAATGCAATGACTGTCCCATTCACTTCTGAGATATCCGAGGGAAACTCAGAAAAGGACAGTTTCTCAATATCTCGACAGCCGTCAAAACTATTGAGAAGCCATTGCTACCGTCTTGTAGGCCAACGCGCAATATACAATACTACAATGTACAATGCCATGACTGAGCTAGTCACTTCAAAGATATCCAAGGGAAACTCAGAAAAGGACAGTTTCTCAATATCTCGAGCCGTCAAAACTATTGAAAAGCCATTGCTACCGTCATGCAGGCCAACGAGGAATCTACAATACTACAATGTACAATGCCATGACTGACCCATTCACTTCTGAGGTATCCGAGGGAAACTCAAAAAAGGACAGTTTCTCAATATCTCGACAACCGTCAAGACTATTGAGAAGCCGTTGCTACCGTCTTGTAGAGAAATGGGGAATCTACAATACTATAATGTACAATGCCATGACTGCCCCATTCACTTCTGAGATGTCCGAGGGAAACTCAAAAAAGGACAGTTTCTCAATATCTCGACAACCGTCAAGACTATTGAGAAGCCGTTGCTACCGTCTTGTAGAGAAATGAGGAATCTACAATACTACAATGTACAATGCCATGACTGTCCCATTCACTTCTGAGATATCCGAGGGAAACTCAAAAAAGGACAGTTTCTCAATATCTCGACAGCCGTCAAAACTATTGAGAAGCCATTGCTACCGTCTTGTTGGCCAACGAGGAATCTACAATACTACAATGTACAATGCCATGACTGACCCATTCACTTCTGAGGTATCCGAGGGAAACTCAAAAAAGGACAGTTTCTCAATATCTCGACAACCGTCAAGACTATTGAGAAGCCGTTGCTATCGTCTTCTAGAGAAATGAGGAATCTACAATTTGTACTACAATGTACAATGCCATGACTGTCCCATTCACTTCTGAGATATCCGAGGGAAACTCAAAAAAGGACAGTTTCTCAATATCTCGACAGCCATCAAAACTATTGAGAAGCCATTGCTACCGTCTTGTTGGCCAACGAGGAATCTACAATACTACAATGTACAATGCCATGACTGACCCATTCACTTCTGAGATATCCGAGGGAAACTCAAAAAAGGACAGTTTCTCAATATCCCGACAACCGTCAAGACTATTGAGAAGCCGTTGCTATCGTCTTGTAGAGAAATGAGGAATCTACAATTTGTAATACAATGTACAATGCCATGACTGTCCCATTCACTTCTGAGATATCCGAAGGAAACTCAAAAAAGGACAGTTTCTCAATATCTCGACAACCGTCAAGACTATTGAGAAGCCGTTGCTATCGTCTTGTAGAGAAATGAGGAATCTACAATTTGTACTACAATGTACAATGCCATGACTGTCCCATTCACTTCTGAGATATCCGAGGGAAACTCAAAAAAGGACAGTTTCTCAATATCTCGATAACCGTCAAGACTATTGAGAAGCCGTTGCTATCGTCTTGTAGAGAAATGAGGAATCTACAATTTGTACTACAATGTACAATGCCATGACTGTCCCATTCACTTCTGAGATATCCGAGGGAAACTCAAAAAAGGACAGTTTCTCAATATCTCGACAGCCGTCAAAACTATTGAGAAGCCATTGCTAGCGTCTTGCAGGCCAACGAGGAATCTACAATACTACAATGTACAATGCCATGACTGAGCTAGTCACTTCAAAGATATCCAAGGGAAACTCAAATAAGGACAGTTTCTCAATATCTCGACAGCCGTCAAAACTATTGAGAAGCCATTGCTACCGTCTTGTTGGCGAACGAGGAATCTACAATACTACAATGTACAATGCCATGACTGACCCATTCACTTCTGAGGTATCCGCGGGAAACTCAAAAAAGGACAGTTTCTCAATATCTCGACAACCGTCAAGACTATTGAGAAGCCGTTGCTATCGTCTTGTAGAGAAATGAGGAATCTACAATTTGTACTACAATGTACAATGCCATGACTGACCCACTCACTTCTGAGGTATCCGAGGGAAACTCAAAAAAAGGACAGTTTCTCAATATCTCGACAACCGTCAAGACTAATGAGAAGCCGTTGCTACCGTCTTGTAGAGAAATGAGGAATCTACAATACTACAATGTACAATGCCATGACTGTTCCATTCACTTCTGAGATATCCGAGGGAAACTCAAAAAAGGACAGTTTCTCAATATCTCGATAACCGTCAAGACTATTGAGAAGCCGTTGCTATCGTCTTGTAGAGAAATGAGGAATCTACAATTTGTACTACAATGTACAATGCCATGACTGTCCCATTCACTTCTGAGATATCCGAGGGAAACTCAAAAAAGGACAGTTTCTCAATATCTCGACAGCCGTCAAGACTATTGAGAAGCCGTTGCTATCGTCTTGTAGAGAAATGAGGAATCCACAATTTCTACTACAATGTACAATGCCGTGACTGTCCCATTCACTTCTGAGATATCCGAGGGAAACTCAAAAAAGGACAGTTTCTCAATATCTCGACAACCGACAAGACTATTGAGAAGCCGTTGCTACCGTCTTGTAGAGAAATGAGGAATCTACAATACTACAATGTACAATGCCATGACTGTCCCATTCACTTCTGAGATATCCGAGGGAAACTCAAATAAGGACAGTTTCTCAATATCTCGACAGCCGTCAAAACTATTGAGAAGCCATTGCTACCGTCTTGTTGGCCAACGAGGAATCTACAATACTACAATGTACAATGCCATGACTGACCCATTCACTTCTGAGGTATCCGCGGGAAACTCAAAAAAGGACAGTTTCTCAATATCTCGACAACCGTCAAGACTATTGAGAAGCCGTTGCTATCGTCTTGTAGAGAAATGAGGAATCTACAATTTGTACTACAATGTACAATGCCATGACTGACC
Organism: Merodon equestris; assembly: GCA_958301585.1. Classification (NCBI taxonomy): domain Eukaryota; kingdom Metazoa; phylum Arthropoda; class Insecta; order Diptera; family Syrphidae; genus Merodon; species Merodon equestris. The sequence goes on along the minus strand of OY284418.1, from coordinate 5,290,862 downwards.
CACTCACTTCTGAGGTATCCGAGGGAAACTCAAAAAAGGACAGTTTCTCAATATCTCGACAACCGTCAAGACTATTGAGAAGCCGTTGCTACCGTCTTGTAGAGAAATGAGGAATCTACAATACTACAATGTACAATGCCATGACTGTCCCATTCACTTCTGAGATATCCGAGGGAAACTCAAAAAAGGACAGTTTCTCAATATTTCGATAACCGTCAAGACTCTTGAGAAGCCGTTGCTATCGTCTTGTAGAGAAATGAGGAATCTACAATTTGTACTACAATGTACAATGCCATGACTGTCCCATTCACTTCTGAGATATCCGAGGGAAACTCAAAAAAGGACAGTTTCTCAATATCTCGACAGCCGTCAAGACTATTGAGAAGCCGTTGCTATCGTCTTGTAGAGAAATGAGGAATCTACAATTTGTACTACAATGTACAATGCCATGACTGTCCCATTCACTTCTGAGATATCCGAGGGAAACTCAAAAAAGGACAGTTTCTCAATATCTCGACAACCGACAAGACTATTGAGAAGCCGTTGCTACCGTCTTGTAGAGAAATGAGGAATCTACAATACTACAATGTACAATGCCATGACTGTCCCATTCACTTCTGAGATATCCGAGGGAAACTCAAATAAGGACAGTTTCTCAATATCTCGACAGCCGTCAAAACTATTGAGAAGCCATTGCTACCGTCTTGTTGGCCAACGAGGAATCTACAATACTACAATGTACAATGCCATGACTGACCCATTCACTTCTGAGGTATCCGCGGGAAACTCAAAAAAGGACAGTTTCTCAATATCTCGACAACCGTCAAGACTATTGAGAAGCCGTTGCTACCGTCTTGTAGAGAAATGAGGAATCTACAATACTACAATGTACAATGCCATGACTGTCCCATTCACTTCTGAGATATCCGAGGGAAACTCAAAAAAGGACAGTTTCTCAATATCTCGATAACCGTCAAGACTATTGAGAAGCCGTTGCTATCGTCTTGTAGAGAAATGAGGAATCTACAATTTGTACTACAATGTACAATGCCATGATTGTCCCATCCGCTTCTGAGATATCCGAGGGAAACTCAGAAGAGGGCAGTTTCTCAACATCTCGACAACCGTCAAGACTATTGAGAAGCCGTTGCTATCGTCTTGTAGAGAAATGGGGAATCTACAATTTGTGCTACAATGTACAATGCAATGACTGTCCCATTCACTTCTGAGATATCCGTGGGAAATTGAGAAAAGGACAGTTTCTCAATATCTCGACAGCCGTCAAAACTGTTGAGAAGCCGTTGCTATCGTCTTGTAGAGAAATGAGGAATCTACAATTTGTAATACAATGTACAATGCCATGACTGTCCCATTCACTTCTGAGATATCCGTGGGAAATTGAGAAAAGGACAGTTTCTCAATATCTCGACAACCGTCAAAACTATTGAGAAGCCGTTGCTATCGTCTTGTAGAGAAATGAGGAATCTACAATATGTACTGCAATGTACAATGCCATGACTGACCCATTCACTTCTGAGGTATCCGAGGGAAACTCAAAAAAGGACAGTTTCTCAATATCTCGACAGCCGTCAAAACTATTGAGAAGCCATTGCTACCGTCTTGCAGGCCAACGAGGAATCTACAATACTACAATGTACAATGCCATGACTGAGCTAGTCACTTCAAAGGTATCCAAGGGAAACTCAAATAAGGACAGTTTCTCAATATCTCGACAGCCGTCAAAACTATTGAGAAGCCATTGCTACCGTCTTGTTGGCCAACGAGGAATCTACAATACTACAATGTACAATGCCATGACTGACCCACTCACTTCTGAGGTATCCGAGGGAAACTCAAAAAAGGACAGTTTCTCAATATCTCGACAACCGTCAAGACTATTGAGAAGCCGTTGCTACCCTCTTGTAGAGAAATGAGGAATCTACAATACTACAATGTACAATGCCATGACTGTCCCATTCACTTCTGAGATATCCGAGGGAAACTCAAAAAAGGACAGTTTCTCAATATCTCGATAACCGTCAAGACTATTGAGAAGCCGTTGCTATCGTCTTGTAGAGAAATGAGGAATCTACAATTTGTACTACAATGTACAATGCCATGACTGTCCCATTCACTTCTGAGATATCCAAGGGAAACTCAAAAAAGGACAGTTTCTCAATATCTCGACAGCCGTCAAGACTATTGAGAAGCCGTTGCTATCGTCTTGTAGAGAAATGAGGAATCCACAATTTCTACTACAATGTACAATGCCGTGACTGTCCCATTCACTTCTGAGATATCCGAGGGAAACTCAAAAAAGGAGAGTTTCTCAATATCTCGACAACCGACAAGACTATTGAGAAGCCGTTGCTACCGTCTTGTAGAGAAATGAGGAATCTACAATACTACAATGTACAATGCCATGACTGTCCCATTCACTTCTGAGATATCCGAGGGAAACTCAAATAAGGACAGTTTCTCAATATCTCGACAGCCGTCAAAACTATTGAGAAGCCATTGCTACCGTCTTGTTGGCCAACGAGGAATCTACAATACTACAATGTACAATGCCATGACTGACCCATTCACTTCTGAGGTATCCGCGGGAAACTCAAAAAAGGACAGTTTCTCAATATCTCGACAACCGTCAAGACTATTGAGAAGCCGTTGCTATCGTCTTGTAGAGAAATGAGGAATCTACAATTTGTACTACAATGTACAATGCCATGACTGACCCACTCACTTCTGAGGTATCCGAGGGAAACTCAAAAAAGGACAGTTTCTCAATATCTCGACAACCGTCAAGACTATTGAGAAGCCGTTGCTACCGTCTTGTAGAGAAATGAGGAATCTACAATACTACAATGTACAATGCCATGACTGTCCCATTCACTTCTGAGATATCCGAGGGAAACTCAAAAAAGGACAGTTTCTCAATATCTCGATAACCGTCAAGACTCTTGAGAAGCCGTTGCTATCGTCTTGTAGAGAAATGAGGAATCTACAATTTGTACTACAATGTACAATGCCATGACTGTCCCATTCACTTCTGAGATATCCGAGGGAAACTCAAAAAAGGACAGTTTCTCAATATCTCGACAGCCGTCAAGACTATTGAGAAGCCGTTCCTATCGTCTTGTAGAGAAGTGAGGAATCTACAATTTGTACTACAATGTACAATGCCATGACTGTCCCATTCACTTCTGAGATATCCGAGGGAAACTCAAAAAAGGACAGTTTCTCAATATCTCGACAACCGACAAGACTATTGAGAAGCCGTTGCTACCGTCTTGTAGAGAAATGAGGAATCTACAATACTACAATATACAATGCCATGACTGTCCCATTCACTTCTGAGATATCCGAGGGAAACTCAAATAAGGACAGTTTCTCAATATCTCGACAGCCGTCAAAACTATTGAGAAGCCATTGCTACCGTCTTGTTGGCCAACGAGGAATCTACAATACTACAATGTACAATGCCATGACTGACCCATTCACTTCTGAGGTATCCGCGGGAAACTCAAAAAAGGACAGTTTCTCAATATCTCGACAACCGTCAAGACTATTGAGAAGCCGTTGCTACCGTCTTGTAGAGAAATGAGGAATCTACAATACTACAATGTACAATGCCATGACTGTCCCATTCACTTCTGAGATATCCAAGGGAAACTCAAAAAAGGACAGTTTCTCAATATCTCGATAACCGTCAAGACTATTGAGAAGCCGTTGCTATCGTCTTGTAGAGAAATGAGGAATCTACAATTTGTACTACAATGTACAATGCCATGATTGTCCCATCCGCTTCTGAGATATCCGAGGGAAACTCAGAAGAGGGCAGTTTCTCAACATCTCGACAACCGTCAAGACTATTGAGAAGCCGTTGCTATCGTCTTGTAGAGAAATGGGGAATCTACAATTTGTGCTACAATGTACAATGCAATGACTGTCCCATTCACTTCTGAGATATCCGTGGGAAATTGAGAAAAGGACAGTTTCTCAATATCTCGACAGCCGTCAAAACTGTTGAGAAGCCGTTGCTATCGTCTTGTAGAGAAATGAGGAATCTACAATTTGTAATACAATGTACAATGCCATGACTGTCCCATTCACTTCTGAGATATCCGTGGGAAATTGAGAAAAGGACAGTTTCTCAATATCTCGACAACCGTCAAGACTATTGAGAAGCCGTTGCTATCGTCTTGTAGAGAAATGAGGAATCTACAATATGTACTGCAATGTACAATGCCATGACTGACCCATTCACTTCTGAGGTATCCGAGGGAAACTCAAAAAAGGACAGTTTCTCAATATCTCGACAACCGTCAAGACTATTGAGAAGCCGTTGCTATCGTCTTCTAGAGAAATGAGGAATCTACAATTTGTACTACAATGTACAATGCCATGACTGTCCCATTCACTTCTGAGATATCCGAGGGAAACTCAAAAAAGGACAGTTTCTCAATATCTCGACAGCCGTCAAAACTATTGAGAAGCCATTGCTACCGTCTGGTTGACCAACGAGGAATCTACAATACTACAATGTACAATGCCATGACTGACCCATTCACTTCTGAGGTATCCGAGGGAAACTCAAAAAAGGACAGTTTCTCAATATCTCGACCACCGTCAAGACTATTGACAAGCCGTTGCTATCGTCTTGTAGAGAAATGAGGAATCCACAATTTCTACTACAATGTACAATGCCATGACTGTCCCATTCACTTCTGAGATATCCGAGGGAAACTCAAAAAAGGACAGTTTCTCAATATCTCGACAACCGACAAGACTATTGAGAAGCCGTTGCTACCGTCTTGTAGAGAAATGAGGAATCTACAATACTACAATGTACAATGCCATGACTGTCCCATTCACTTCTGAGATATCCGAGGGAAACTCAAATAAGGACAGTTTCTCAATATCTCGACAGCCGTCAAAACTATTGAGAAGCCATTGCTACCGTCATGTTGGCCAACGAGGAATCTACAATACTACAATGTACAATGCCATGACTGACCCATTCACTTCTGAGGTATCCGCGGGAAACTCAAAAAAGGACAGTTTCTCAATATCTCGACAACCGTCAAGACTATTGAGAAGCCGTTGCTATCGTCTTGTAGAGAAATGAGGAATCTACAATTTGTACTACAATGTACAATGCCATGACTGACCCACTCACTTCTTAGGTATCCGAGGGAAACTCAAAAAAGGACAGTTTCTCAATATCTCGACAACCGTCAAGACTATTGAGAAGCCGTTGCTACCGTCTTGTAGAGAAATGAGGAATCTACAATACCACAATGTACAATGCCATGACTGTCCCATTCACTTCTGAGATATCCGAGGGAAACTCAAAAAAGGACAGTTTCTCAATATCTCGATAACCGTCAAGACTATTGAGAAGCCGTTGCTATCGTCTTGTAGAGAAATGAGGAATCTACAATTTGTACTACAATGTACAATGCCATGATTGTCCCATCCGCTTCTGAGATATCCGAGGGAAACTCAGAAGAGTTCAGTTTCTCAACATCTCGACAACCGTCAAGACTATTGAGAAGCCGTTGCTACCGTCTTGTAGAGAAATGGGGAATCTACAATTTGTGCTACAATGTACAATGCAATGACTGTCCCATTCACTTCTGAGATGTCCGTGGGAAATTGAGAAAAGGACAGTTTCTCAATATCTCGACAACCGTCAAGACTATTGAGAAGCCGTTGCTATCGTCTTGTAGAGAAATGAGGAATCTACAATATGTACTGGAATGTACAATGCCGTGACTGACCCATTCACTTCTGAGGTATCCGAGGGAAACTCAAAAAAGGACAGTTTCTCAATATCTCGACAACCGTCAAGACTATTGAGAAGCCGTTGCTATCGTCTTCTAGAGAAATGAGGAATCTACAATTTGTACTACAATGTACAATGCCATGACTGTCCCATTCACTTCTGAGGTATCCGAGGGAAACTCAAAAAAGGACAGTTTCTCAATATCTCGACAACCGTCAAGACTATTGAGAAGCCGTTGCTATCGTCTTGTAGAGAAATGAGGAATTTTTTTTTTTTTTTTTAGTTTTTAATTCATTTTTATTCATAATTTCTTAGATCTATCTTACCCTAGACAAAAATGCTTAAAAACTAGCTTAACTATCTTAACAATCTAGATATCTTACTGGCCCTAGGCGGACACTCTAAAATAGACGTAACAACTTAAATCTATGTCTTTCGACTACTATATCAACTTACCACTAACATTACTATATCAAGCTTAAGCTAAGAAAAATGTTTTTTATTAAAAACTTAGCATATTATCATTTTTTGTATTATATATAAAACTTAAGCCTACCTTAATGTAACTAAACCTAACTTATTCTAACTTAACTAAAATATATATATATAAACTATATACATAATATATATTTAATATATATATCTTTTTTTGTTTTTTTTTTTTTTTTTTTTTATATACATGCTACCCTACTACTACCTACCCTACCCTACCTTACCCTACCCTAGCCTATGTAAGCCTGCCATTGGTGTTAGGCAGGCCATGCCTTGAAGAGGCTGAAGCTCTCAAATTGTCCACTGACGTAGCTCTCTCCAGCCACCAAAAGCGTTGATGCTGGCGGACTACGTCTCCTCGATCCCGGCGTGAGACCGATCTACAGAACCTGAGGCGCTCGGGCTCACGGAGCGCGACATCAGGTTCGTAGAGGAATCGCCGTTCCACGGAATTGCGACCCACGTGGAAGATTAGCGGCACCGCCAATCTATCCTGGATCAGCCCACATCTATCTAAATAGAGGAATGCTTCTGGCGGGACAAAGCCGTTAAGGCGCACTCTCTCGTGATATAAGTCGTTGGGGTAGTAAGCCCCGAAAATTAGGCTATTGACCGAAGTCATTGCTCTCGCAACGTGGCTTCGAATCAGTTTGATCAAAAAATTATCTATCCGTACATTCCTGGCCCTATCGTATAGGACCTCGTTCGGGTAAAATTTTGTGTACTCAGATTCGGGTGTCCTATGTAGCCCCAGACACCTCCTGAGACATTGTCTCTCAAACACCCGAATCTTTTCCATTAAGCTGGCTCTCACATTGAACCAGACGGGACATCCATAGGCAACCATGGGCCTGATTAAGGCCATGTAGCAGATTACCTTCACCCTAGAATCAAGTTGGCTGCTATGAAACAGCCATCTTGTTAGAGCGAAAGCGCCCCGGGCCCTTGCCAGAGCAGCATCTACATGTTTGTCAAAATATAGATACTGATCCAGCACGATCCCAAGGTATCTGACTACACTTTGTCTCGCCAGTGGACGTCCGTCCGGTCCTAAAATTAAGAACCTGCGCCAGTTTTTTCTAGTGTCCCGAGAGGCCCTAGACAAAGGCGTTCTGAACAATATAGATTCTGATTTCTGGAAGTTGATTTTCAACTTCCAGTCATCACAATACTGCTGAATTTTTTCGAAGTCACGCTGCAGAAGAGTAACAATGACGTCGATCGTTGGACCTGATCTGTACGCGATTAGGTCGTCTGCGTACGCTATTGAATGGTGAAGAGAAACTAGCAGATCGCTTAGGTAAATGCTGAAAAGGATCGGCGAATTTACCGTACCCTGTTGCAGTCCATTTTTGATTTCAAATGTTTGGGTAGAAGTCACGTTGGCAATTTTCACTACGCACTTTCTACCTGTTAACATGTCAAAAATCATATATAGCAGTGGTTTACTTATGCCCAGCCGACTGAGCTTGTAATAAAGACCTTCTAACCATACGGTGTCGAAGGCTTTTTCTAAGTCAATCAGACAGGCACCCGTGCATTGGTTTTTGCATTTATTCCATTGGACATCCGACACAAGCTTCGACGCGGCATGAATAGTGTCATGCCCCGCTCTGAAACCGAATTGGTTATCCGGGATGATTTTATTGTCCTCAACCCATTTAGACAGGGCCCTATGGATCACCTTCTCGAAGACCTTGCTGATACTCGGAAGGAGACTTATTGACCGGAGATTTTCCGGGTTAGATGTGTCTTTACCCCTCTTGGGAATTGGTTGCACCACCGCTGTCTTCCAGTGCACTGGATAATATGCATTATTCAGTGCATTGTTGAACAGGATGGTGTACCTCTCTACAGCCACTGGCGGAAGGTGCCTAAGCACAGCATTGGATATACCGTCAACTCCCGCGGATTTTTTCTTCCTCAATGACTCGAAGATCATCTGAAGATCTTCCGTCGATATGAACAGGGTATTAACCCCCTCATTGGCGATGACATTGTTTGCCATGAAATCTTCATTGAACCTTGTAAAACCAAGGTTCTCTGATCGCCAATGATCGATATCATTTCGAAGATAGAAGTGATGAAGCAGGGTTCTATCTTCCAGGTGGTGGTTCGGGCGAATACTATCATTCACCTTGTACACCTCCTGGAAGACAGCTCCCACTGTCGCCACCTTCTCCTGAGGATCCTCGATCACGAAGAAATCATCATCCAGGATGGCGCTCTCCGGATCGATGCTAACTGTTCGTAGCAAGCGTTCATTGTCTGACGTTCTCGGAAGCTTTAGATCCCGAATGTCATTCTGATTGTTTCTCCGAAATATTTTATTTATTTGCGGGAACATACTCGCGCTATTGGATTTTACAGCACGAATTCTTTTGTTCCAATGCAAACTTACAGATATTCTGTAATTTTCCTTGATTAACTGTTGGATATTTTTAATCAGTGACTTCAGTGTCCTGACCTCCGAGTTTTGTCTGTCGGTAAACCGTCTGTATAAGAGTTTGAGTCTTGTCAGGAGTCTACTTTTTTGTCTGTGCAGTGCGTCGATTATCGCGTTTCGGTATAGGTTTGTGGTATCGTGCTGTCTTTGGCGTGGTATCGTACTGTTCATTGTCTCTTTAATGACATCGTCCATTTGTTTGAGATACCTGTCAATCTCGTAGTTTGACAGATTCCTATTAGTCGGTGGAAAGGAGGCGCTCGAAGTGAACGCTCTCGTTAGGGAATTGGCAAAGCGCGGCCAGCACACCTTACTGTAATCGTAGGGGTGCGTTTGGACACACTCTGCCATCTCCGCGAACTCGTCAGGTACTGTGATCACGGCACATAGTCCGCAGTGGTCACTGTCGTATACAATGGTCCGCAGACAGTTAATAGACCATTCGTTCGTGTCTGCCAGTCTCAGTCGAGAGTCCATTAGCATGAGATCCAGATAGGAGCCGCTCCTAGGATACGACGGACTATCCGTTGCGAGCAACTTGACTCTATATTCAATGCTGCGAAGAATCCACCAATGGCTTAGTAGGCTCCCCCTAGTGTTGGGAATGTTATTTCCCCAATCACTATGTTTGGCATTTAAATCGCCGGCCAGAATGTAAGAGAGAAATGAGGAATCTACAATACTTCAGTGTACAATGCCATGACTGACCCATTCACTTCTGACATATCCCAGGGAAACTCAAAAAAGGACAGCTTCTCAATATCTCGACAACCGTCTAGACTATTGAGAAGCCATTGCTATCGTCTTGTAGAGAAATGAGGAATCTACAATTTGTACTACAATGTACAATGCCATGATTGTCCCATTCACTTCTGATATATCCGAGGGAAACTCAAAAAAGGACAGTTTCTCAATATCTCGACAACCGTCAAGACTATTGGGAAGCCGTTGCTATCGTCTTGTAGAGAAATGAGGAATCTACAATTTGTACTACAATGTACAATGCAATGACTGTCCCATTCACTTCTGAGATATCCGTGGGAAATTGAGAAAAGGACAGTTTCTCAATATCTCGACAGCCGTCAAAACTATTGAGAAGCCGTTGCTATCGTCTTGTAGAGAAATGAGGAATCTACAATTTGTACTACAATGTACAATGCAATGACTGTCCCATCCGCTTCTGAGATATCCGAGGGAAACTCAGAAGAGGACAGTTTCTCAACATCTCGACAACCGTCAAGACTATTGAGAAGCCGTTGCTATCGTCTTATAGAGAAATGGGGAATCTACAATTTGTGCTACAATGTACAATGCAATGACTGTCCCATTCACTTCTGAGATATCCGTGGGAAATTGAGAAAAGGACAGTTTCTCAATATCTCGACAGCCGTCAAAACTATTGAGAAGCCGTTGCTATCGTCTTGTAGAGAAATGAGGAATCTACAATTTGTGCTACAATGTACAATGCAATGACTGTCCCATTCACTTCTGAGATATCCGTGGGAAATTGAGAAAAGGACAGTTTCTCAATATCTCGACAACCGCCAAGACTATTGAGAAGCCGTTGCTATCGTCTTGTAGAGAAATGAGGAATCTACAATATGTACTACAATGTACAATGCCACGACTGACCCATTCACTTCTGAGGTATCCGAGGGAAACTCAAAAAAGGACAGTTTCTCAATATCTCAACAACCGTCAAGACTATTGAGAAGCCGTTGCTATCGTCTTCTAGAGAAATGAGGAATCTACAATTTTTACTACAATGTACAATGCCATGACTGTCCCATTCACTTCTGAGGTATCCGAGGGAAACTCAAAAATGGACAGTTTCTCAATATCTCGACAACCGTCAAGACTATTGAGAAGCCGTTGCTATCGTCTTGTAGAGAAATGAGGAATCTACAATACTTCAGTGTACAATGCCATGACTGACCCATTCACTTCTGACATATCCCAGGGAAACTCAAAAAAGGACAGCTTCTCAATATCTCGACAACCGTCTAGACTATTGAGAAGCCATTGCTATCGTCTTGTAGAGAAATGAGGAATCTACAATTTGTACTACAATGTACAATGCCATGACTGTCCCATTCACTTCTGAGGTATCCGAGGGAAACTCAAAAAAGGACAGTTTCTCAATATCTCGACAACCGTCAAGACTATTGAGAAGCCGTTGCTATCGTCTTGTAGAGAAATGAGGAATCTACAATTTGTACTACAATGTAAAATGCCATGACTGTCCCATTCACTTCTGAGGTATCCGAGGGAAACTCAAAAAAGGACAGTTTCTCAATATCCCGACAACCATCAAGACTATTGAGAAGCCGTTGCTATCGTCTTGTAGAGAAATGAGGAATCTACAATATGTACTACAATGTACAATGCCATGACTGACCCATTCACTTCTGAGGTATCCGAGGGAAACTCAAAAAAGGACAGAGTCTCAATATCTCGACAACCGTCAAGACTATTGAGAAGCCGTTGCTATCGTCTTGTAGAGAAATGGGGAATCTACAATTTGTGCTACAATGTACAATGCAATGACTGTCCCATTCACTTCTGAGATATCCGTGGGAAATTGAGAAAAGGACAGTTTCTCAATATCTCGACAACCGTCAAGACTATTGAGAAGCCGTTGCTATCGTCTTGTAGAGAAATGAGGAATCTACAATATGTACTACAATGTACAATGCCATGACTGACCCATTCACTTCTGAGGTATCCAAGGGAAACTCAAAAAAGGACAGTTTCTCAATATCTCGACAACCGTCAAGACTATTGAGAAGCCGTTGCTATCGTCTTCTAGAGAAATGAGGAATCTACAATTTGTACTACAATGTACAATGCCATGACTGTCCCATTCACTTCTGAGGTATCCGAGGGAAACTCAAAAAAGGACAGTTTCTCAATATCTCGACAACCGTCAAGACTATTGAGAAGCAGTTGCTATCGTCTTGTAGAGAAATGAGGAATCTACAATACTTCAGTGTACAATGCCATGACTGACCCATTCACTTCTGACATATCCCAGGGAAACTCAAAAAAGGACAGTTTCTCAATATCTCGACAACCGTCAAGACTATTGAGAAGCCGTTGCTATCGTCTTGTAGAGAAATGGGGAATCTACAATTTGTGCTACAATGTACAATGCAATGACTGTCCCATTCACTTCTGAGATATCCGTGGGAAATTGAGAAAAGGACAGTTTCTCAATATCTCGACAGCCGTCAAAACTATTGAGAAGCCGTTGCTATCGTCTTGTAGAGAAATGAGGAATCTACAATTTGTGCTACAATGTACAATGCCATGACTGACCCATTCACTTCTGAGGTATCCGAGGGAAACTCAAAAAAGGACAGTTTCTCAATATCTCGACAACCGTCAAGACTATTGAGAAGCCGTTGCTATCGTCTTGTAGAGAAATGAGGAATCTACAATTTGTACTGCAATGCACAATGCCATGACTGTCCCATTCACTTCTGAGGTATCCGAGGGAAACTCAAAAAAGGACAGTTTCTCAATATCTCGACAACCGTCAAGACTATTGAGAAGCCGTTGCTATCGTCTTGTAGAGAAATGAGGAATCTAAAATACTTCAGTGTACAATGCCATGACTGACCCATTCACTTCTGACATATCCCAGGGAAACTCAAAAAAGGACTGCTTCTCAATATCTCGACAACCGTCTAGACTATCGTCTTGTTGAGAAATGAGGAATCTAAAATTTGTACTACAATGTACAATGCCATGACTGTCCCATTCACTTCTGAGGTATCCGAGGGAAACTCAAAAAAGGACAGTTTCTCAATATCTCGACAACCGTCAAGATTATTGAGAAGCCGTTGCTATCGTCTTGTAGAGAAATAAGGAATCTACAATTTGTACTACAATGTACAATGCCATGACTGTCCCATTCAGTTCTGAGGTATCCGAGGGAAACTCAAAAAAGGACAGTTTCTCAATATCTCGACAATCGTCAACACTACTGAGAAGCCGTTGCTATCGTCTTGTAGAGAAATGAGGAATCCACAATTTCTACTACAATGTACAATGCCATGACTGTCCCATTCACTTCTGAGGTATCCGAGGGAAACTCAAAAAAGGACAGTTTCTCAATATCTCGACAACCGTCAAGACTATTGAGAAGCCGTTGCTATCGTCTTGTAGAGAAATGAGGAATCTACAATTTGTACTACAATGTACATTGCCATGACTGTCCCATTCACTTCTGAGGTATCCGAGGGAAACTCAAAAAAGGACAGTTTCTCAATATCTCGACAACCGTCAAGACTATTGAGAAGCCGTTGCTATCGTCTTCTAGAGAAATGAGGAATCTACAATTTTTACTACAATGTACAATGCCATGACTGTCCCATTCACTTCTGAGGTATCCGAGGGAAACTCAAAAATGGACAGTTTCTCAATATCTCGACAACCGTCAAGACTATTGAGAAGCCGTTGCTATCGTCTTGTAGAGAAATGAGGAATCTACAATACTTCAGTGTACAATGCCATGACTGACCCATTCACTTCTGACATATCCCAGGGAAACTCAAAAAAGGACAGCTTCTCAATATCTCGACAACCGTCTAGACTATTGAGAAGCCATTGCTATCGTCTTGTAGAGAAATGAGGAATCTACAATTTGTACTACAATGTACAATGCCATGACTGTCCCATTCACTTCTGAGGTATCCGAGGGAAACTCAAAAAAGGACAGTTTCTCAATATCTCGACAACCGTCAAGACTATTGAGAAGCCGTTGCTATCGTCTTGTAGAGAAATGAGGAATCTACAATTTGTACTACAATGTAAAATGCCATGACTGTCCCATTCACTTCTGAGGTATCCGAGGGAAACTCAAAAAAGGACAGTTTCTCAATATCCCGACAACCATCAAGACTATTGAGAAGCCGTTGCTATCGTCTTGTAGAGAAATGAGGAATCTACAATATGTACTACAATGTACAATGCCATGACTGACCCATTCACTTCTGAGGTATCCGAGGGAAACTCAAAAAAGGACAGAGTCTCAATATCTCGACAACCGTCAAGACTATTGAGAAGCCGTTGCTATCGTCTTGTAGAGAAATGGGGAATCTACAATTTGTGCTACAATGTACAATGCAATGACTGTCCCATTCACTTCTGAGATATCCGTGGGAAATTGAGAAAAGGACAGTTTCTCAATATCTCGACAACCGTCAAGACTATTGAGAAGCCGTTGCTATCGTCTTGTAGAGAAATGAGGAATCTACAATATGTACTACAATGTACAATGCCATGACTGACCCATTCACTTCTGAGGTATCCAAGGGAAACTCAAAAAAGGACAGTTTCTCAATATCTCGACAACCGTCAAGACTATTGAGAAGCCGTTGCTATCGTCTTCTAGAGAAATGAGGAATCTACAATTTGTACTACAATGTACAATGCCATGACTGTCCCATTCACTTCTGAGGTATCCGAGGGAAACTCAAAAAAGGACAGTTTCTCAATATCTCGACAACCGTCAAGACTATTGAGAAGCAGTTGCTATCGTCTTGTAGAGAAATGAGGAATCTACAATACTTCAGTGTACAATGCCATGACTGACCCATTCACTTCTGACATATCCCAGGGAAACTCAAAAAAGGACAGTTTCTCAATATCTCGACAACCGTCAAGACTATTGAGAAGCCGTTGCTATCGTCTTGTAGAGAAATGGGGAATCTACAATTTGTGCTACAATGTACAATGCAATGACTGTCCCATTCACTTCTGAGATATCCGTGGGAAATTGAGAAAAGGACAGTTTCTCAATATCTCGACAGCCGTCAAAACTATTGAGAAGCCGTTGCTATCGTCTTGTAGAGAAATGAGGAATCTACAATTTGTGCTACAATGTACAATGCCATGACTGACCCATTCACTTCTGAGGTATCCGAGGGAAACTCAAAAAAGGACAGTTTCTCAATATCTCGACAACCGTCAAGACTATTGAGAAGCCGTTGCTATCGTCTTGTAGAGAAATGAGGAATCTACAATTTGTACTGCAATGCACAATGCCATGACTGTCCCATTCACTTCTGAGGTATCCGAGGGAAACTCAAAAAAGGACAGTTTCTCAATATCTCGACAACCGTCAAGACTATTGAGAAGCCGTTGCTATCGTCTTGTAGAGAAATGAGGAATCTAAAATACTTCAGTGTACAATGCCATGACTGACCCATTCACTTCTGACATATCCCAGGGAAACTCAAAAAAGGACTGCTTCTCAATATCTCGACAACCGTCTAGACTATCGTCTTGTTGAGAAATGAGGAATCTAAAATTTGTACTACAATGTACAATGCCATGACTGTCCCATTCACTTCTGAGGTATCCGAGGGAAACTCAAAAAAGGACAGTTTCTCAATATCTCGACAACCGTCAAGATTATTGAGAAGCCGTTGCTATCGTCTTGTAGAGAAATAAGGAATCTACAATTTGTACTACAATGTACAATGCCATGACTGTCCCATTCAGTTCTGAGGTATCCGAGGGAAACTCAAAAAAGGACAGTTTCTCAATATCTCGACAATCGTCAACACTACTGAGAAGCCGTTGCTATCGTCTTGTAGAGAAATGAGGAATCCACAATTTCTACTACAATGTACAATGCCATGACTGTCCCATTCACTTCTGAGGTATCCGAGGGAAACTCAAAAAAGGACAGTTTCTCAATATCTCGACAACCGTCAAGACTATTGAGAAGCCGTTGCTATCGTCTTGTAGAGAAATGAGGAATCTACAATTTGTACTACAATGTACATTGCCATGACTGTCCCATTCACTTCTGAGGTATCCGAGGGAAACTCAAAAAAGGACAGTTTCTCAATATCTCGACAACCGTCAAGACTATTGAGAAGCCGTTGCTATCGTCTTGTAGAGAAATGAGGAATCTACAATTTGTACTACAATGTACAATGCCATGACTGTCCCATTCACTTCTGAGGTATCCGAGGAAACTCAAAAAAGGACAGTTTCTCAATATCTCGACAACCGTCAAGACTATTGAGAAGCCGTTGCTATCGTCTTGTAGAGAAATGAGGAATCTACAATTTGTACTACAATCTACAATGCCGTGACTGTCCCATTCACTTCTGAGGTATCCGAGGGAAACTCAAAAAAGGACAGTTTCTCAATATCTCGACAACCGTCAAGACTATTGAGAAGCCGTTGCTATCATCTTGTAGAGAAATGAGGAATCTACAATTTGTACTACAATGTACAATGCCATGACTGTCCCATTCACTTCTGAGGTATCCGAGGGAAACTCAAAAAAGGACAGTTTCTCAATATCTCGACAACCGTCAAGACTATTGAGAAGCCGTTGCTATCGTCTTGTAGAGAAATGAGGAATCCACAATTTCTACTACAATGTACAATGCCATGACTGTCCCATTCACTTCTGAGATATCCGAGGGAAACTCAAAAAAGGACAGTTTCTCAATATCTGGACAATCGTCAACACTATTGAGAAGCCGTTGCTATCGTCTTGTAGAGAAATGAGGAATCTACAATTTGTACTACAATGTACATTGCCATGACTGTCCCATTCACTTCTGAGATATCCGAGGGAAACTCAGAAGAGGACAGTTTCTCAATATCTCGACAACCGTCAAGACTATTGAGAAGCCGTTGCTATCGTCTTGTAGAGAAATGAGGAATCTACAATTTGTACTACAATGTACAATGCAATGACTGTCCCATTCGCTTCTGAGATATCCGAGGGAAACTCAGAAAAGGACAGTTTCTCAATATCTCGACAGCCGTCAAAACTATTGAGAAGCCATTGCTACCGTCTTGCAGGCCAACGCGCAATATACAATACTACAATGTACAATGCCATGACTGAGCTAGTCACTTCAAAGATATCCAAGGGAAACTCAGAAAAGGACAGTTTCTCAATATCTCGAGCCGTCAAAACTATTGATAAGCCATTGCTACCGTCTTGTTGGCCAACGAGGAGTCTACAATACTACAATGTACAATGCCATGACTGACCCATTCACTTCTGAGGTATCCGAGGGAAACTCAAAAAAGGACAGTTTATCAATATCTCGACAACCGTCAAGACTATTGAGAAGCCGTTGCTATCGTCTTGTAGAGAAATGAGGAATCTACAATTTGTACTACAATGTACAATGCCATGACTGTCCCATTCACTTCTGAGATATCCGAGGGAAACTCAAAAAAGGACAGTTTCTCAATATCTCGACAACCGTCAAGACTATTGAGAAGCCGTTGCTACCGTCTTGTAGAGAAATGAGGAATCTACAATGTACAATGCCATGACTGTCCCATTCACTTCTGAGATATCCGAGGGAAACTCAAAAAAGGACAGTTTCTCAATATCTCGACAGCCGTCAAAACTATTGAGAAGCCATTGCTACCGTCTTGTTGGCCAACGAGGAATCTACAATACTACAATGTACGATGCCATGACTGACCCATTCACTTCTGAGGTATACGAGGGAAACTCAAAAAAGGACAGTTTCTCAATATCTCGACAACCGTCAAGACTATTGAGAAGCCGTTGCTATCGTCTTGTAGAGAAATGAGGAATCTACAATTTGTACTACAATGTACAATGCCATGACTGTCCCATTCATTTCTGAGATATCCGAGGGAAACTCAGAAGAGGACAGTTTCTCAATATCTCGACAACCGTCAAGACTATTGAGAAGCCGTTGCTATCGTCCTGTAGAGAAATGAGGAATCTACAATTTGTACTACAATGTACAATGCCATGACTGTGCCATTCACTTCTGAGATATCCGAAGTGTGGTCGAACCGAAATGAAACCCAGATCTCCAGTGTACTGACTATATCCCATTTATTTTCTCAACTTCTATATATACTTATATCGAACATCGACTAATAACTCCGAATATGACTACAAACGTTATTGGAGACTTTTCAGTATAATCACCTCATCAGATGACCGAACCAAAGATTGTGTTATCTACTAATACAAATAAAATAATAATATATTGTTTATAACCATATACAGTGGCGTATAAAATAATTCGACTACAGTTCGGCCATCCTGACGTAGTAAACGACCCGATTACAATCTGTCTCCGTATAATTTAACAATTCATTTCATAATTTGTTAATCGTACATTATATAAATTTAATTACATTGTAAGATAAAAGATTTTTTATGAATCAACTTCGCCTGGACATCTCTCAGCTACATCTCCATCGACCGCAAGTTGTTGTTGTTCCACATTGTAGGGCCTCATGTTGCTGGGTGATGTTATTCCTTTGTATGGCAGTCGGGTCAACTGCAAACCTTCAATATCTGTGATAAGATACCTATCGTGGGGTAATACTTGTTTGACCTCATATGGTCCTCTATATTTTGCTAATAGTTTTTTGTTTACCCCTGGTGTGGTACAGACATTTTTAATCATAACATATTCGCCCTTTTGGTACGTCCTGGGTGTTTTGTGACGACCATCGAAATAAACTTTATTTTGCTCCTGAGCCCTTTTAGTGTTTTCACCTGCCTGTTTTCTTATATTCGTGAGATTAACCCGTTTATGTTCCAGAGCATTAACAAGAAATTCTCTAACACGATCGGATAATTCAGCTTTTTGGTTTATACCAAACAGAAGAATACTTGGTGTAAAGCCCGTGCTCCTATTTATGGTATTATTAAAAGCAAATTCAACTTTGGCCAAATGCTTATCCCAACGACCAGTCGTGGTGTCTTCGCATTCTTTAGCCAACATAGGTATGAGTACACGATTCACGCGTTCGGCTTGCCCATTTGACTGTGGTGAATTCGTAGCAATCTTGACATGCTTAATACCATTTTCGTGCAGAAAATCTGCAAACTCCTTCGAGGTGAAACATGTTCCACGGTCAGATATGATTCTATTCGGTCCAGAGTAATTCGCGAAATATGAATTTAAGCAAGTTATAGCCTCTTTACTTTGAGTGGATCTGACTGGGTACAATTTGACAAATTTTGTGAAACCGTCCACAACCAGAAAGATATGTTTCTTTCTTGTTTGGGAGCTAGGCATTGGACCAAGATGATCTATATGCAAAGAGTCGAAGGGTATATCGCCTTTAGGTATTGAATGCAATGTTCCTTTAACTCTTCCAGATGGTGGTGAGAAATATATACATTTTAAACAATGTGCGATATGATCTTTAATTTTGCTCTTCATATTGGGAAACCAATAGATTCTCGATAGGTGTTCATAGCACTTATCGACGCCCAAATGGCACAATGCTTCGTGGTGGGTACGAATGACTTGATTTTCCATATTGCAGGGAACATAGAAACAAACTTTGTCCTTCCATTTACGATATATCAAGCCATCAACCATTTCAAATTGTGAGCTTTCACCCTTTTCTAGTTCAGAGGAAATAGAAACAATTTTAGGGTCTTGCTTCTGTGCTGCTGCCAACACAAACTCGAATGACTCATTGTCAACATGTAGAACGTTAAACGATCGACTCAAGGCATCGACATGAGACATGCGCTCTCCTTTCCTGTGTTCTACTACGTAGTCAAAACTCTGTAGTTCCAACGCCCAACGTGAAATACGCGGATTTAGGGATTTTCTTTTCAATGTAAGGGTCAGAGCTTGACAATCAGTGATGATTTTAAACGTCAAACCAATCAAATAGATTTTAAATCTTCTAAGGGCATAAATGATTGATAGAGTTTCTAGCTCATAGCTATGGTATTTACTTTCTGCTTCCGTAGCTCGCTTCGAGAAATAGAAAACAGGATGAAATTTTCCATCTGTTTGTTTTTGCATTAAAATTGCGCCGAAACCAACACTACTTGCGTCGCAGTGTAGCTCCGTCAAGCAATTAGGACTATAAATAGCTAAAAGTGGGGAAGCTACTAACTTGTCCTTCAACAATTCAAATGTTTCAATTTCTTTCAGACCGAAGACGAAAGGAGCATCTCTTTTAAGAAGATCGTATAAAGGTTTGGCAATGGTAGCAAAATTCTTTATAAATTTGCGAAAGTAAGAACACAAACCTAAAAAGCTATGTACGTTCTTCACACATGTTATGGTGGGAAAATCCTTAATCGCATTTAAATTGTTATCGTTCGGCCGTATGCCACTTTGGCTGACCTTGTAACCCAAATAAATAACTTCATTCTGAAGAAAGGTGCATTTATCAAAGCGTAGACTAAGATTATTTTTAACGACTATTTCTATAATTTCCTTTAGAATATCTAGGTGTTCATCAACGTCCCTTGTTGCAATAAGTATATCGTCTAGATGTGTAATAATTTTACCTTCCGAGACTAAATTCTTAAATACATGCTTCATATATCTCTCGAAGACAGATGGGGCATTTTTGAGGCCAAAGGGCATTCTAGTGAACTCGTATTGCCCCAGGGGAGTAATAAACGAAGTGTATTTGGTAGAATCACTAGCCAATTGGACGTGATAAAATCCATTTTTCAAGTCCAACGACGTAAAATAATTTTTATCCTTAAGACGATCGAGGTGGTCTTCGATTAATGGCAGTGGGTAATTATCACGTACAGTGATCTTGTTGAGTTCGCGATAGTCAACGCAAAGTCTTAACTCCTTATTCTTCTTCTGTACAAGTACGATTGGAGATGCGTAAGGAGAATTAGATTCTCGAATAATTTCGTTTTTGACAAGATCATTTAAGATCTTTTGAAGTTCTAACTTATGAGTATATGGAAGCCTTCGCGGTGTACAACGAAAAGGGGTATCTTTTGAGAGAACTATTTGCATCTCAAAATCAGTACATGGTTTTAAAAGATGTTTATTTACAAAGTAAGCGGGCTTAACTATATCATGAACCCTTTCCCTAACAGAAATACTTAACGCTGGATTTATATTGATTCTAAACTCACCCTTTATAGTATCCGTATCAATATTCATAATCTGTTGACGGAAATCAATATCTTCAGTATCAGGAACACTGCAACTCTTGGTCTCATTTTGATGACTGATAGATGTCTTGTGAGAATGTTGATTCTTGTTGAAATCCTTGTTGATTTTAAGCGCCAAACCTGATTTTCCGAAGAAATCTCGTCCTAAAATAACCGGATAATACATTGAGAATTTTTTTACAATAAGTAATTCCAAATTTATAAATTTGTTTTCAAAAAAAATACAAGTATTTATACTTCCCAGTATTTCGAGACGACTGCCATTAACTCCGTAGTACGATTTTGTTGTTGGAATTAATGTTGACAGGAGGACTGATGGTAAAAACTTTTCTTGCATGAAACTGATAGGGCTTCCGGAATCTAAGAGAGTAAGAAGTGACGTTGTATTCCTTACAAATTCCGTTGTCCACTGAAATTGCAAAAGCCTTTCGAAGTCGTTGCCTTGACCCTTCGCATAGTTGGTGCCGCTGATATTAGATGATGATGATGGTGGAAGAGATCCACTTTCGAAATCTTGCAGTTGTGTTGAATTAGTTGCTTCTTTAACGTTCTCATCCAATGCCATCACTGGGTTTTGATTTGTGCATGCTGTTGATATATGGCCAGGCTTACCACATTTGAAGCAGGTTACATCTTTCTTCGAATTTCTTCCACGAGATGTATTTCGACGGTCACACTTAGTTGTTGTTGCTTCAGAATTAGGTGTGACGCTGGAGCGTTCTTGGTGACTTGAAGAAGCACTTTTCACTTTCGCCGATTTCTCTGCACTTGCATATAAAACATTTTGTTTTTGCTTTTGATATTTGCGCAAAGCAACTTTCAATTCTGTCAAACTGTCTGCACTATACAGGATTGTTTTATTTAGTTCCGAGTCAGGTATACCTCGGATTATAAATTGGATTAAATCACTATCGTCCACTTCGATTCGTGATGCTATTTCTTGCATATGCAACACGTACTGTTGCATAGTTTCATCTTTGCGTTTCTTTCGACCACAAAGTTCGTTATACACATCCGACTTTGTCACAATTTTCCGAAATTCACTTGTTATTGCATTCTTTAACTCAATCCAGGTTCTGGGACTAATTGTTCTAACATACAATTTTGCTGTACCTGTCAAAAGCCTCTTGCAGTATATATATTTGGCTCGGCCATCCAGATGTAGAATTTCAGAGCATTCCTCGAACTGCTCTATCCATCTTTCTACGGGAAAGTTGTCATCGCCGTTAAAGGGAGAGATAGCATCTTCAACGTCCTTGAAACTGCAACCAGCGAAAGATCCTGAATTGGAGACGGGACCATCTTCCACTTGAAGTTCGCGTAGTTGCTGCTTTAATTGAGCTATTTCCCTCTTCTTTTGTGCTATTCGTCTTAACTTGGCGAGTTCCTCATCAAGACGTTCTTCTTCGTCATTTTCAGAGCCGCTTCCCTCGTCAGTCACATCACGATCTGGTGCGATCGAATCTTCCATCCCATTCTCCTTGTTCTTCGTCGAGGCATCGTGCATCAGCTTCCGAAGATCTTCATTTGCCATTTCCCGCGCTGCTTCGTGTGCTCGAACTTTCAGCTCCGCCTTAGTGCCAGTAGTCTGCAACTTCAAAATTCGGAGGACTTCTTTCAGCTTGATCACTGTCGCTGATTCGATGAAATTAGCCCACTCCTCATACATCATGTGGCTAGATACTACACACGCGGAATACTCGAACGATTTTCACAAATTTTCGCGGTATTGACTAAAAAAAAAATCGGTAAACTAAGATGTACGCGATCCCACTTCTGAAAATTCTGTGGTCGAACCGAAATGAAACCCAGATCTCCAGTGTACTGACTATATCCCATTTATTTTCTCAACTTCTATATATACTTATATCGAACATCGACTAATAACTCCGAATATGACTACAAACGTTATTGGAGACTTTTCAGTATAATCACCTCATCAGATGACCGAACCAAAGGTTGTGTTATCTACTAATACAAATAAAATAATAATATATTGTTTATAACCATATACAGTGGTGAATAAAATAATTCGACTACAGAAGGAAACTCAAAAAAGAACAGTTTCTCAATATCTCGACAACCGTCAAGACTATTGAGAAGCCGTTGCTATCGTCTTGTAGAGAAATGAGGAATCTACAATTTGTACTACAATGTACAATGCCATGACTGTCCCATTCACTTCTGAGATATCCGAGGGAAACTCAAAGAAGGACAGTTTCTCAATATCTCGACAGCCGTCAAAACTATTGAGAAGCCATTGCTACCGTCTTGCAGGCCAACGAGGAAACTACAATACTACAATGTACAATGCCATGACTGAGCTAGTCACTTCAAAGATATCCAAGGGAAACTCAGAAAAGGACAGTTTCTCAATATCTCGATAACCGTCAAGACTATTGAGAAGCCCTTGCTACCGACTTGTAGAGAAATGAGGAATCTACAATATGTACTACAATGTACAATGCCATGACTGTCCCATTCATTTCTGAGATATCCGAGGGAAACTCAAAAAAGGACAGTTTCTCAATATCTCGACAACTGTCAAAACTATTGAGAAGCCGTTGCTATCGTCTTGTAGAGAAATGAGGAATCCACAATTTCTACTACAATGTACAATGCCATGACTGTCCCATTCACTTCTGAGATATCCGAGGGAAACTCAGAAGAGGACAGTTTCTCAATATCTCGACAACCGTCAAGACTATTGAGAAGCCGTTGCTACCGACTTGTAGAGAAATGAGGAATCTACAATATGTACTACAATGTACAATGCCATGACTGTCCCATTCATTTCTGAGATATCCGAGGGAAACTCAAAAAAGGACAGTTTCTCAATATCTCGACAACTGTCAAAACTATTGAGAAGCCGTTGCTATCGTCTTGTAGAGAAATGAGGAATCCACAATTTCTACTACAATGTACAATGCCATGACTGTCCCATTTACTTCTGAGATATCCGAGGGAAACTCAAAAAAGGACAGTTTCTCAATATCTCGACAATCGTCAAGACTATTGAGAAGCCGTTGCTACCGACTTGTTGAGAAATGAGGAATCTACAATATGTACTACAATGTACAATGCCATGACTGGCCCATTTACTTCTGAGATATCCGAGCGAAACTCAAAAAAGGACAGTTTCTCAATATCTCGACAACTGTCAAAACTATTGAGAAGCCGTTGCTATCGTCTTGTAGAGAAATGAGGAATCCACAAATTCTACTACAATGTACAATGCCATGACTGACCCATTCACTTCTGAGATATCCGGGGGAAACTCAAAAAAGGACAGTTTCTCAATATCTCGACAACCGTCAAGACTATTGAGAAGCCGTTGCTATCGTCTTGTAGAGGAATGAGGAATCTACAATTTGTACTACAATGTACAATGCCATGAGTGTCCCATTCATTTCTGAGATATCCGAGGGAAACTCAGAAGAGGACAGTTTCTCAATATCTCGACAACCGTTAAGACTATTGAGAAGCCGTTGCTATCGTCTTGTAGAGAAATGAGGAATCTACAATTTGTACTACAATGTACAATGCCATGACTGTCCCATTCACTTCTGAGATATCCGAAGGAAACTCAAAAAAGGACAGTTTCTCAATATCTCGACAACCGTCAAGACTATTGAGAAGCCGTTGCTATCGTCTTGTAGAGAAATGAGGAATCTACAATTTGTACTACAGTGTACAATGCCATGACTGTCCCATTCACTTCTGAGATATCCGAGGGAAACTCAAAAAAGGACAGTTTCTCAATATCTCGACAGCCGTCAAAACTATTGAGAAGCCATTGCTACCGTCTTGCAGGCCAACGAGGAATCTACAATACTACAATGTACAATGCCATGACTGAGCTAGTCACTTCAAAGATATCCAAGGGAAACTCAGAAAAGGATAGTTTCTCAATATCTCGATAACCGTCAAGACTATTGAGAAGCCGTTGCTACCGACTTGTAGAGAAATGAGGAATCTACAATATGTACTACAATACACAATGCCATGACTGTCCCATTCACTTCTGAGGTATTCGAGGGAAACTCAAAAAAGGACAGTTTCTCAATATCTCGACCACCGTCAAGACTATTGACAAGCCGTTGCTATCGTCTTGTAGAGAAATGAGGAATCCACAATTTCTACTACAATGTACAATGCCATGACTGTCCCATTCACTTCTGAGATATCCGAGGGAAACTCAAAAAAGGACAGTTTCTCAATATCTCGACAACCGTCAAGACTATTGAGAAGCCGTTGCTACCGTCTTGTAGAGAAATGAGGAATCTACAATACTACAATGTACAATGCCATGACTGTCCCATTCACTTCTGAGATATCCGAGGGAAACTCAAATAAGGACAGTTTCTCAATATCTCGACAGCCGTCAAAACTATTGAGAAGCCATTGCTACCGTCTTGTTGGCCAACGAGGAATCTACAATACTACAATGTACAATGCCATGACTGACCCATTCACTTCTGAGGTATCCGAGGGAAACTCAAAAAAGGACAGTTTTTCAATATCTCGACAACCGCCAAGACTATTGAGAAGCCGCTGCTATCGTCTTGTAGAGAAATGAGGAATCTACAATTTGTACTACAATGTACAATGCCATGACTGACCCATTCACTTCTGAGGTATCCGAGGGAAACTCAAAAAAGGACAGTTTCTCAATATCTCGATAACCGTCAAGACTATTGAGAAGCCATTGCTATCGTCTTGTAGAGAAATGAGGAATCTACAATTTGTACTACAATGTACAATGCCATGATTGTCCCATCCGCTTCTGAGATATCCGAGGGAAACTCAGAAGAGGACAGTTTCTCAACATCTCGACAACCGTCAAGACTATTGAGAAGCCGTTGCTATCGTCTTGTAGAGAAATGGGGAATCTACAATTTGTGCTACAATGTACAATGCAATGACTGTCCCATTCACTTCTGAGATATCCGTGGGAAATTGAGAAAAGGACAGTTTCTCAATATCTCGACAGCCGTCAAGACTATTGAGAAGCCGTTGCTATCGTCTTGTAGAGAAATGAGGAATCTACAATTTGTGCTACAATGTATAATGCAATGACTGTCCCATTCACTTCTGAGATATCCGTGGGAAATTGAGAAAAGGACAGTTTCTCAATATCTCGACAACCGTCAAGACTATTGAGAAGCCGTTGCTATCGTCTTGTAGAGAAATGAGGAATCTACAATATGTACTACAATGTACAATGCCATGACTGACCCATTCACTTCTGAGGTATCCGAGGGAAACTCAAAAAAGGACAGTTTCTCAATATCTCGACAACCGTCAAGACTATTGAGAAGCCGTTGCTATCGTCTTCTAGAGCAATGAGGAATCTACAATTTGTACTACAATGTACAATGCCATGACTGTCCCATTCATTTCTGAGGTATCCGAGGGAAACTCAAAAAAGGACAGTTTCTCAATATCTCGACAACCGTCAAGACTATTGAGAAGCCGTTGCTATCGTCTTGTAGAGAAATGAGGAATCTACAATAATTCAGTGTACAATGCCATGACTGACCCATTCACTTCTGACATATCCCAGGGAAACTCAAAAAAGGACAGCTTCTCAATATCTCGACAACCGTCTAGACTATTGAGAAGCCATTGCTATCGTCTTGTAGAGAAATGAGGAATCTACAATTTGTACTACAATGTACAATGCCATGACTGTCCCATTCACTTCTGAGGTATTCGAGGGAAACTCAAAAAAGGACAGTTTCTCAATATCTCGACAACCGTCAAGACTATTAAGAAGCCGTTGCTATCGTCTTGTAGAGAAATGAGGAATCTACAATTTGTACTACAATGTACAATGCCATGACTGTCCCATTCACTTCTGAGATATCCGAGGGAAACTCAAAAAAGGACAGTTTCTCAATATCTCGACAACCGACAAGACTATTGAGAAGCCGTTGCTACCGTCTTGTAGAGAAATGAGGAATCTACAATACTACAATGTACAATGCCATGACTGTCCCATTCACTTCTGAGATATCCGAGGGAAACTCAAATAAGGACAGTTTCTCAATATCTCGACAGCCGTCAAAACTATTGAGAAGCCATTGCTACCGTCTTGTTGGCCAACGAGGAATCTACAATACTACAATGTACAATGCCATGACTGACCCATTCACTTCTGAGGTATCCGCGGGAAACTCAAAAAAGGACAGTTTCTCAATATCTCGACAACCGTCAAGACTATTGAGAAGCCGTTGCTACCGTCTTGTAGAGAAATGAGGAATCTACAATACTACAATGTACAATGCCATGACTGTCCCATTCACTTCTGAGATATCCGAGGGAAACTCAAAAAAGGACAGTTTCTCAATATCTCGATAACCGTCAAGACTATTGAGAAGCCGTTGCTATCGTCTTGTAGAGAAATGAGGAATCTACAATTTGTACTACAATGTACAATGCCATGATTGTCCCATCCGCTTCTGAGATATCCCAGGGAAACTCAGAACAGGGCAGTTTCTCAACATCTCGACAACCGTCAAGACTATTGAGAAGCCGTTGCTATCGTCTTGTAGAGAAATGGGGAATCTACAATTTGTGCTACAATGTACAATGCAATGACTGTCCCATTCACTTCTGAGATATCCGTGGGAAATTGAGAAAAGGACAGTTTCTCAATATCTCGACAGCCGTCAAAACTGTTGAGAAGCCGTTGCTATCGTCTTGTAGAGAAATGAGGAATCTACAATTTGTACTACAATGTACAATGCCATGACTGTCCCATTCACTTCTGAGATATCCGTGGGAAATTGAGAAAAGGACAGTTTCTCAATATCTCGACAACCGTCAAGACTATTGAGAAGCCGTTGCTATCGTCTTGTAGAGAAATGAGGAATCTACAATATGTACTGCAATGTACAATGCCATGACTGACCCATTCACTTCTGAGGTATCCGAGGGAAACTCAAAAAAGGACAGTTTCTCAATATCTCGACAACCGTCAAGACTATTGAGAAGCCGTTGCTATCGTCTTCTAGAGAAATGAGGAATCTACAATTTGTACTACAATGTACAATGCCATGACTGTCCCATTCACTTCTGAGATATCCGAGGGAAACTCAAAAAAGGACAGTTTCTCAATATCTCGACAGCCGTCAAAACTATTGAGAAGCCATTGCTACCGTCTTGTTGACCAACGAGGAATCTACAATACTACAATGTACAATGCCATGACTGACCCATTCACTTCTGAGGTATCCGAGGGAAACTCAAAAAAGGACAGTTTCTCAATATCTCGACCACCGTCAAGACTATTGACAAGCCGTTGCTATCGTCTTGTAGAGAAATGAGGAATCCACAATTTCTACTACAATGTACAAAGCCATGACTGTCCCATTCACTTCTGTGATATCCGAGGGAAACTCAAAAAAGGACAGTTTCTCAATATCTCGACAACCGACAAGACTATTGAGAAGCCGTTGCTACCGTCTTGTAGAGAAATGAGGAATCTACAATACTACAATGTACAATGCCATGACTGTCCCATTCACTTCTGAGATATCCGTGGGAAATTGAGAAAAGGACAGTTTCTCAATATCTCGACAGCCGTCAAAACTGTTGAGAAGCCGTTGCTATCGTCTTGTAGAGAAATGAGGAATCTACAATTTGTACTACAATGTACAATGCCATGACTGTCCCATTCACTTCTGAGATATCCGTGGGAAATTGAGAAAAGGACAGTTTCTCAATATCTCGACAGCCGTCAAAACTGTTGAGAAGCCGTTGCTATCGTCTTGTAGAGAAATGAGGAATCTACAATTTGTACTACAATGTACAATGCCATGACTGTCCCATTCACTTCTGAGATATCTGTGGGAAATTGAGAAAAGGACAGTTTCTCAATATCTCGACAACCGTCAAGACTATTGACAAGCCGTTGCTATCGTCTTGTAGAGAAATGAGGAATCCACAATTTCTACTACAATGTACAATGCCATGACTGTCCCATTCACTTCTGAGATATCCGAGGGAAACTCAAAAAGGGACAGTTTCTCAATATCTCGACAACCGACAAGACTATTGACAAGCCGTTGCTATCGTCTTGTAGAGAAATGAGGAATCCACAATTTCTACTAAAATGTACAATGCCATGACTGTCCCATTCACTTCTGAGATATCCGTGGGAAATTGAGAAAAGGACAGTTTCTCAATATCTCGACAGCCGTCAAAACTGTTGAGAAGCCGTTGCTATCGTCTTGTAGAGAAATGAGGAATCTACAATTTGTACTACAATGTACAATGCCATGACTGTCCCATTCACTTCTGAGATATCCGTGGGAAATTGAGAAAAGGACAGTTTCTCAATATCTCGACAACCGTCAAGACTATTGAGAAGCCGTTGCTATCGTCTTGT
Organism: Merodon equestris; assembly: GCA_958301585.1. Classification (NCBI taxonomy): domain Eukaryota; kingdom Metazoa; phylum Arthropoda; class Insecta; order Diptera; family Syrphidae; genus Merodon; species Merodon equestris. The sequence goes on along the minus strand of OY284418.1, from coordinate 5,261,803 downwards.
AGAGAAATGAGGAATCTACAATATGTACTGCAATGTACAATGCCATGACTGACCCATTCACTTCTGAGGTATCCGGGGGAAACTCAAAAAAGGACAGTTTCTCAATATCTCGACCACCGTCAAGACTATTGACAAGCCGTTGCTACCGTCTTGTAGAGAAATGAGGAATCTACAATTTGTGCTACAATGTACAATGCAATGACTGTCCCATTCACTTCTGAGATATCCGTGGGAAATTGAGAAAAGGACAGTTTCTCAACATCTCGACAACCGTCAAGACTATTGAGAAGCCGTTGCTATCGTCTTGTAGAGAAATGGGGAATCTACAATTTGTGCTACAATGTACAATGCAATGACTGTCCCATTCACTTCTGAGATATCCGTGGGAAATTGAGAAAAGGACAGTTTCTCAATATCTCGACAGCCGTCAAAACTGTTGAGAAGCCGTTGCTATCGTCTTGTAGAGAAATGGGGAATCTACAATTTGTACTACAATGTACAATGCCATGACTGTCCCATTCACTTCTGAGATATCCGTGGGAAATTGAGAAAAGGACAGTTTCTCAATATCTCGACAGCCGTCAAAACTGTTGAGAAGCCGTTGCTATCGTCTTGTAGAGAAATGAGGAATCTACAATTTGTACTACAATGTACAATGCCATGACTGTCCCATTCACTTCTGAGATATCCGTGGGAAATTGAGAAAAGGACAGTTTCTCAATATCTCGACAACCGTCAAGACTATTGAGAAGCCGTTGCTATCGTCTTGTAGAGAAATGAGGAATCTACAATATGTACTGCAATGTGCAATGCCATGACTGGCCCATTCACTTCTGAGATATCCGAGGGAAACTCAAATAAGGACAGTTTCTCAATATCTCGACAGCCGTCAAAACTATTGAGAAGCCATTGCTACCGTCTTGTTGGCCAACGAGGAATCTACAATACTACAATGTACAATGCCATGACTGACCCATTCACTTCTGAGGTATCCGCGGGAAACTCAAAAAAGGACAGTTTCTCAATATCTCGACAACCGTCAAGACTATTGAGAAGCCGTTTCTATCGTCTTGTAGAGAAATGAGGAATCTACAATTTGTACTACAATGTACAATGCCATGACTGACCCACTCACTTCTGAGGTATCCGAGGGAAACTCAAAAAAGGACAGTTTCTCAATATCTCGACAACCGTCAAGACTATTGAGAAGCCGTTGCTACCGTCTTGTAGAGAAATGAGGAATCTACAATACTACAATGTACAATGCCATGACTGTCCCATTCACTTCTGAGATATCCGAGGGAAACTCAAAAAAGGACAGTTTCTCAATATCTCGATAACCGTCAAGACTATTGAGTAGCCGTTGCTATCGTCTTGTAGAGAAATGAGGAATCTACAATTTGTACTACAATGTACAATGCCATGATTGTCCCATCCGCTTCTGAGATATCCGAGGGAAACTCAGAAGAGGGCAGTTTCTCAACATCTCGACAACCGTCAAGACTATTGAGAAGCCGTTGCTATCGTCTTGTAGAGAAATGGGGAATCTACAATTTGTGCTACAATGTACAATGCAATGACTGTCCCATTCACTTCTGAGATGTCCGTGGGAAATTGAGAAAAGGACAGTTTCTCAATATCTCGACAACCGTCAAGACTATTGAGAAGCCGTTGCTATCGTCTTGTAGAGAAATGACTAATCTACAATATGTACTGCAATGTACAATGCCATGACTGACCCATTCACTTCTGAGGTATCCGAGGGAAACTCAAAAAAGGACAGTTTCTCAATATCTCGACAACCGTCAAGACTATTGAGAAGCCGTTGCTATCGTCTTCTAGAGAAATGAGGAATCTACAATTTGTACTACAATGTACAATGCCATGACTGTCCCATTCACTTCTGAGGTATCCGAGGGAAACTCAAAAAAGGACAGTTTCTCAATATCTCGACAACCGTCAAGACTATTGAGAAGCCGTTGCTATCGTCTTGTAGAGAAATGAGGAATCTACAATACTTCAGTGTACAATGCCATAACTGACCCATTCACTTCTGACATATCCCAGGGAAACTCAAAAAAGGACAGCTTCTCAATATCTCGACAACCGTCTAGACTATTGAGAAGCCATTGCTATCGTCTTGTAGAGAAATGAGGAATCTACAATTTGTACTAAAATGTACAATGCCATGATTGTCCCATTCACTTCTGATATATCCGAGGGAAACTCAAAAAAGGACAGTTTCTCAATATCTCGACAACCGTCAAGACTATTGGGAAGCCGTTGCTATCGTCTTGTAGAGAAATGAGGAATCTACAATTTGTACTACAATGTACAATGCCATGATTGTCCCATTCACTTCTGAGATATCCGTGGGAAATTGAGAAAAGGACAGTTTCTCAATATCTCGACAGCCGTCAAAACTGTTGAGAAGCCGTTGCTATCGTCTTGTAGAGAAATGAGGAATCTACAATTTGTACTACAATGTACAATGCCATGACTGTCCCATTCACTTCTGAGATATCTGTGGGAAATTGAGAAAAGGACAGTTTCTCAATATCTCGACAACCGTCAAGACTATTGACAAGCCGTTGCTATCGTCTTGTAGAGAAATGAGGAATCCACAATTTCTACTACAATGTACAATGCCATGACTGTCCCATTCACTTCTGAGATATCCGAGGGAAACTCAAAAAGGGACAGTTTCTCAATATCTCGACAACCGACAAGACTATTGACAAGCCGTTGCTATCGTCTTGTAGAGAAATGAGGAATCCACAATTTCTACTACAATGTACAATGCCATGACTGTCCCATTCACTTCTGAGATATCCGTGGGAAATTGAGAAAAGGACAGTTTCTCAATATCTCGACAGCCGTCAAAACTGTTGAGAAGCCGTTGCTATCGTCTTGTAGAGAAATGAGGAATCTACAATTTGTACTACAATGTACAATGCCATGACTGTCCCATTCACTTCTGAGATATCCGTGGGAAATTGAGAAAAGGACAGTTTCTCAATATCTCGACAACCGTCAAGACTATTGAGAAGCCGTTGCTATCGTCTTGTAGAGAAATGAGGAATCTACAATATGTACTGCAATGTACAATGCCATGACTGACCCATTCACTTCTGAGGTATCCGAGGGAAACTCAAAAAAGGACAGTTTCTCAATATCTCGACAACCGTCAAGACTATTGAGAAGCCGTTGCTATCGTCTTCTAGAGAAATGAGGAATCTACAATTTGTACTACAATGTACAATGCCATGACTGTCCCATTCACTTCTGAGGTATCCGAGGGAAACTCAAAAAAGGACAGTTTCTCAATATCTCGACAACCGTCAAGACTATTGAGAAGCCGCTGCTATCGTCTTGTAGAGAAATGAGGAATCTACAATACTTCAGTGTACAATGCCATAACTGACCCATTCACTTCTGACATATCCCAGGGAAACTCAAAAAAGGACAGCTTCTCAATATCTCGACAACCGTCTAGACTATTGAGAAGCCATTGCTATCGTCTTGTAGAGAAATGGGGAATCTACAATTTGTACTACAATGTACAATGCCATGATTGTCCCATTCACTTCTGATATATCCGAGGGAAACTCAAAAAAGGACAGTTTCTCAATATCTCGACAACCGTCAAGACTATTGGGAAGCCGTTGCTATCGTCTTGTAGAGAAATGAGGAATCTACAATTTGTACTACAATGTACAATGCCATGATTGTCCCATCCGCTTCTGAGATATCCGAGGGAAACTCAGAAGAGGACAGTTTCTCAACATCTCGACAACCGTCAAGACTATTGAGAAGCCGTTGCTATCGTCTTATAGAGAAATGGGGAGTCTACAATTTGTGCTACAATGTACAATGCAATGACTGTCCCATTCACTTCTGAGATATCCGTGGGAAATTGAGAAAAGGACAGTTTCTCAATATCTCGACAACCGCCAAGACTATTGAGAAGCCGTTGCTATCGTCTTGTAGAGAAATGAGGAATCAACAATATGTACTACAATGTACAATGCCACGACTGACCCATTCACTTCTGAGGTATCCGCGGAAAACTCAAAAAATGACAGTTTCTCAATATCTCAACAACCGTCAAGACTATTGAGAAGCCGTTGCTATCGTCTTCTAGAGAAATGAGGAATCTACAATTTTTACTACAATGTACAATGCCATGACTGTCCCATTCACTTCTGAGGTATCCGAGGGAAACTCAAAAAAGGACAGTTTCTCAATATCTCGACAACCGTCAAGACTATTGAGAAGCCGTTGCTATCGTCTTGTAGAGAAATGAGGAATCTACAATTTGTACTACAATGTACAATGCCATGACTGTCCCATTCACTTCTGAGGTATCCGAGGGAAACTCAAAAAAGGACAGCTTCTCAATATCTCGACAACCGTCTAGACTATTGAGAAGCCATTGCTATCGTCTTGTAGAGAAATGAGGAATCTACAATTTGTACTACAATGTACAATGCCATGACTGTCCCATTCACTTCTGAGGTATCCGAGGGAAACTCAAAAAAGGACAGTTTCTCAATATCTCGACAACCGTCAAGACTATTGAGAAGCCGGTGCTATCGTCTTGTAGAGAAATGAGGAATATACAATTTGTACTACAATGTACAATGCCATGACTGTCCCATTCACTTCTGAGGTATCCGAGGGAAACTCAAAAAAGGACAGTTTCTCAATATCCCGACAACCGTCAAGACTATTGAGAAGCCGTTGCTATCGTCTTGTAGAGAAATGAGGAATCTACAATATGTACTACAATGTACAATGCCATGACTGACCCATTCACTTCTGAGGTATCCGAGGGAAACTCAAAAAAGGACAGTTTCTCAATATCTCGACAACCGTCAAGACTATTGAGAAGCCGTTGCTATCGTCTTGTAGAGAAATGGGGAATCTACAATTTGTGCTACAATGTACAATGCAATGACTGTCCCATTCACTTCTGAGATATCCGTGGGAAATTGAGAAAAGGACAGTTTCTCAATATCTCGACAAACGTCAAGACTATTGAGAAGCCGTTGCTATCGTCTTGTAGAGAAATGAGGAATCTACAATATGTACTACAATGTACAATGCCATGACTGACCCATTCACTTCTGAGGTATCCAAGGGAAACTCGAAAAAGGACAGTTTCTCAATATCTCGACAACCGTCAAGACTATTGAGAAGCCGTTGCTATCGTCTTGTAGAGAAATGGGGAATCTACAATTTGTGCTACAATGTACAATGCAATGACTGTCCCATTCACTTCTGAGATATCCGTGGGAAATTGAGAAAAGGACAGTTTCTCAATATCTCGACAACCGTCAAGACTATTGAGAAGCCGTTGCTATCGTCTTGTAGAGAAATGAGGAATCTACAATATGTACTACAATGTACAATGCCATGACTGACCCATTCACTTCTGAGGTATCCAAGGGAAACTCAAAAAAGGACAGTTTCTCAATATCTCGACAACCGTCAAGACTATTGAGAAGCCGTTGCTATCGTCTTCTAGAGAAATGAGGAATCTACAATTTGTACTACAATGTACAATGCCATGACTGTCCCATTCACTTCTGAGGTACCCGAGGGAAACTCAAAAAAGGACAGTTTCTTAATATCTCGACAACCGTCAAGACTATTGAGAAGCAGTTGCTATCGTCTTGTAGAGAAATGAGGAATCTACAATACTTCAGTGTACAATGCCATGACTGACCCATTCACTTCTGACATATCCCAGGGAAACTCAAAAAAGGACAGTTTCTCAATATCTCGACAACCGTCAAGACTATTGAGAAGCCGTTGCTATCGTCTTGTAGAGAAATGGGGAATCTACAATTTGTGCTACAATGTACAATGCAATGACTGTCCCATTCACTTCTGAGATATCCGTGGGAAATTGAGAAAAGGACAGTTTCTCAATATCTCGACAGCCGTCAAAACTATTGAGAAGCCGTTGCTATCGTCTTGTAGAGAAATGAGGAATCTACAATTTGTGCTACAATGTACAATGCCATGACTGACCCATTCCCTTCTGAGGTATCCGAGGGAAACTCAAAAAAGGACAGTTTCTCAATATCTCGACAACCGTCAAGACTATTGAGAAGCCGTTGCTATCGTCTTGTAGAGAAATGAGGAATCTACAATTTGTACTACAATGCACAATGACATGACTGTCCCATTCACTTCTGAGGTATCCGAGGGAAACTCAAAAAAGGACAGTTTCTCAATATCTCGACAACCGTCAAGACTATTGAGAAGCCGTTGCTATCGTCTTGTAGAGAAATGAGGAATCTAAAATACTTCAGTGTACAATGCCATGACTGACCCATTCACTTCTGACATATCCCAGGGAAACTCAAAAAAGGACAGCTTCTCAATATCTCGACAACCGTCAAGATTATTGAGAAGCCGTTGCTATCGTCTTGTAGAGAAATAAGGAATCTACAATTTGTACTACAATGTACAATGCCATGACTGTCCCATTCACTTCTGAGGTATCCGAGGGAAACTCAAAAAAGGACAGTTTCTCAATATCTCGACAATCGTCAACACTACTGAGAAGCCGTTGCTATCGTCTTGTAGAGAAATAAGGAATCTACAATTTGTACTACAATGTACAATGCCATGACTGTCCCATTCACTTCTGAGGTATCCGAGGGAAACTCAAAAAAGGACAGTTTCTCAATATCTCGACAATCGTCAACACTACTGAGAAGCCGTTGCTATCGTCTTGTAGAGAAATGAGGAATCCACAATTTCTACTACAATGTACAATGCCATGACTGACCCATTCACTTCTGAGGTATCCGAGGGAAACTCAAAACAGGACAGTTTCTCAATATCTCGACAACCGTCAAGACTATTGAGAAGCCGTTGCTATCGTCTTGTAGAGAAATGGGGAATCTACAATTTGTGCTACAATGTACAATGCAATGACTGTCCCATTCACTTCTGAGATATCCGTGGGAAATTGAGAAAAGTCAGTCTCTCAATATCTCGACAACCGTCAAGACTATTGAGAAGCCGTTGCTATCGTCTTGTAGAGAAATGAGGAATCTACAATTTGTACTACAATGTACAATGCCATGACTGTCCCATTCACTTCTGAGGTATCCGAGGGAAACTCAAAAAAGGACAGTTTCTCAATATCTCGACAACCGTCAAGACTATTGAGAAGCAGTTGCTATCGTCTTGTAGAGAAATGAGGAATCTACAATACTTCAGTGTACAATGCCATGACTGACCCATTCACTTCTGACATATCCCAGGGAAACTCAAAAAAGGACAGTTTCTCAATATCTCGACAACCGTCAAGACTAATGAAAAGCCGTTGCTATCGTCTTGTAGAGAAATGGGGAATCTACAATTTGTGCTACAATGTACAATGCAATGACTGTCCCATTCACTTCTGAGATATCCGTGGGAAATTGAGAAAAGGACAGTTTCTCAATATCTCGACAGCCGTCAAAACTATTGAGAAGCCGTTGCTATCGTCTTGTAGAGAAATGAGGAATCTACGATTTGTGCTACAATGTACAATGCCATGACTGACCCATTCACTTCTGAGGTATCCGAGGGAAACTCAAAAAAGGGACAGTTTCTCAATATCTCGACAACCGTCAAGACTATTGAGAAGCCGTTGCTATCGTCTTGTAGAGAAATGAGGAATCTACAAATTGTACTACAATGCACAATGACATGACTGTCCCATTCACTTCTGAGGTATCCGAGGGAAACTCAAAAAAGGACAGTTTCTCAATATCTCGACAACCGTCAAGACTTCTGAGAAGCCGTTGCTATCGTCTTGTAGAGAAATGAGGAATCTAAAATACTTCAGTGTACAATGCCATGACTGACCCATTCACTTCTGACATATCCCAGGGAAACTCAAAAAAGGACAGCTTCTCAATATCTCGACAACCGTCAAGATTATTGAGAAGCCGTTGCTATCGTCTTGTAGAGAAATAAGGAATCTACAATTTGTACTACAATGTACAATGCCATGACTGTCCCATTCACTTCTGAGGTATCCGAGGGAAACTCAAAAAAGGACAGTTTCTCAATATCTCGACAATCGTCAACACTACTGAGAAGCCGTTGCTATCGTCTTGTAGAGAAATAAGGAATCTACAATTTGTACTACAATGTACAATGCCATGACTGTCCCATTCACTTCTGAGGTATCCGAGGGAAACTCAAAAAAGGACAGTTTCTCAATATCTCGACAATCGTCAACACTACTGAGAAGCCGTTGCTATCGTCTTGTAGAGAAATGAGGAATCCACAATTTCTACTACAATGTACAATGCCATGACTGTCCCATTCACTTCTGAGGTATCCGAGGGAAACTCAAAAAAGGACAGTTTCTCAATATCTCGACAACCGTCAAGACTATTGAGAAGCCGTTGCTATCGTCTTGTAGAGAAATGAGGAATCTACAATTTGTACTACAATGTACATTGCCATGACTGTCCCATTCACTTCTGAGGTATCCGAGGGAAACTCAAAAAAGGACAGTTTCTCAATATCTCGACAACCGTCAAGACTATTGAGAAGCCGTTGCTATCGTCTTGTAGAGAAATGAGGAATCTACAATTTGTACTACAATGTACAATGCCATGACTGTCCCATTCACTTCTGAGGTATCCGAGGAAACTCAAAAAAGGACAGTTTCTCAATATCTCGACAACCGTCAAGACTATTGAGAAGCCGTTGCTATCGTCTTGTAGAGAAATGAGGAATCTACAACTTGTACTACAATGTACAATGCCATGTCTGTCCCATTCACTTCTGAGGTATCCGAGGGAAACTCAAAAAGGACAGTTTCTCAATATCTCGACAACCGTCCAGACTATTGAGAAGCCGTTGCTATCGTCTTGTAGAGAAATGAGGAATCTACAATTTGTACTACAATGTACAATGCCATGACTGTCCCATTCACTTCTGAGGTATCCGAGGGAAACTCAAAAAAGGACAGTTTCTCAATATCTCGACAACCGTCAAGACTATTGAGAAGCCGTTGCTATCGTCTTGTAGAGAAATGAGGAATCTACAATTTGTACTACAATGTACAATGCCATGACTGTCCCATTCACTTCTGAGGTATCCGAGGGAAACTCAAAAAAGGACAGTTTCTCAATATCTCGACAATCGTCAACACTACTGAGAAGCCGTTGCTATCGTCTTGTAGAGAAATGAGGAATCCACAATTTCTACTACAATGTACAATGCCATGACTGTCCCATTCACTTCTGAGGTATCCGAGGGAAACTCAAAAAAGGACAGTTTCTCAATATCTCGACAACCGTCAAGACTATTGAGAAGCCGTTGCTATCGTCTTTGTAGAGAAATGAGGAATCTACAATATGTACTACAATGTACATTGCCATGACTGTCCCATTCACTTCTGAGGTATCCGAGGGAAACTCAAAAAAGGACAGTTTCTCAATATCTCGACAACCGTCAAGATTATTGAGAAGCCGTTGCTATCGTCTTGTAGAGAAATAAGGAATCTACAATTTGTACTACAATGTACAATGCCATGACTGTCCCATTCACTTCTGAGGTATCCGAGGGAAACTCAAAAAAGGACAGTTTCTCAATATCTCGACAATCGTCAACACTACTGAGAAGCCGTTGCTATCGTCTTGTAGAGAAATGAGGAATCCACAATTTCTACTACAATGTACAATGCCATGACTGTCCCATTCACTTCTGAGGTATCCGAGGGAAACTCAAAAAAGGACAGTTTCTCAATATCTCGACAACCGTCAAGACTATTGAGAAGCCGTTGCTATCGTCTTCTAGAGAAATGAGGAATCTACAATTTGTACTACAATGTACAATGCCATGACTGACCCATTCACTTCTGAGGTATCCGAGGGAAACTCAAAAAAGGACAGTTTCTCAATATCTCGACAACCGTCAAGACTATTGAGAAGCCGTTGCTATCGTCTTGTAGAGAAATGAGGAATCTACAATTTGTACTACAATGTACATTGCCATGACTGTCCCATTCACTTCTGAGGTATCCGAGGGAAACTCAAAAAAGGACAGTTTCTCAATATCTCGACAACCGTCAAGACTATTGAGAAGCCGTTGCTATCGTCTTGTAGAGAAATGAGGAATCTACAATTTGTACTACAATGTACAATGTCATGACTGTCCCATTCACTTCTGAGGTATCCGAGGAAACTCAAAAAAGGACAGTTTCTCAATATCTCGACAACCGTCAAGACTATTGAGAAGCCGTTGCTATCGTCTTGTAGAGAAATGAGGAGTCTACAATTTGTACTACAATGTACAATGCCATGACTGTCCCATTCACTTCTGAGGTAGCCGAGGGAAACTCAAAAAGGACAGTTTCTCAATATCTCGACAACCGTCAAGACTATTGAGAAGCCGTTGCTATCGTCTTGTAGAGAAATGAGGAATCTACAATTTGTACTACAATGTACAATGCCATGACTGTCCCATTCACTTCTGAGGTATCCGAGGGAAACTCAAAAAAGGACAGTTTCTCAATATCTCGACAACCGTCAAGACTATTGAGAAGCCGTTGCTATCGTCTTGTAGAGAAATGAGGAATCCACAATTTCTACTACAATGTACAATGCCATGACTGTCCCATTCACTTCTGAGATATCCGAGGGAAACTCAAAAAAGGACAGTTTCTCAATATCTGGACAATCGTCAACACTATTGAGAAGCCGTTGCTATCGTCTTGTAGAGAAATGAGGAATCTACAATTTGTACTACAATGTACATTGCCATGACTGTCCCATTCACTTCTGAGGTATCCGAGGAAACTCAAAAAAGGACAGTTTCTCAATATCTCGACAACCGTCAAGACTATTGAGAAGCCGTTGCTATCGTCTTGTAGAGAAATGAGGAGTCTACAATTTGTACTACAATGTACAATGCCATGACTGTCCCATTCACTTCTGAGGTAGCCGAGGGAAACTCAAAAAGGACAGTTTCTCAATATCTCGACAACCGTCAAGACTATTGAGAAGCCGTTGCTATCGTCTTGTAGAGAAATGAGGAGTCTACAATTTGTACTACAATGTACAATGCCATGACTGTCCCATTCACTTCTGAGGTAGCCGAGGGAAACTCAAAAAGGACAGTTTCTCAATATCTCGACAACCGTCAAGACTATTGAGAAGCCGTTGCTATCGTCTTGTAGAGAAATGAGGAATCTACAATTTGTACTACAATGTACAATGCCATGACTGTCCCATTCACTTCTGAGGTATCCGAGGGAAACTCAAAAAAGGACAGTTTCTCAATATCTCGACAACCGTCAAGACTATTGAGAAGCCGTTGCTATCGTCTTGTAGAGAAATGAGGAATCCACAATTTCTACTACAATGTACAATGCCATGACTGTCCCATTCACTTCTGAGATATCCGAGGGAAACTCAAAAAAGGACAGTTTCTCAATATCTGGACAATCGTCAACACTATTGAGAAGCCGTTGCTATCGTCTTGTAGAGAAATGAGGAATCTACAATTTGTACTACAATGTACATTGCCATGACTGTCCCATTCACTTCTGAGGTATCCGAGGAAACTCAAAAAAGGACAGTTTCTCAATATCTCGACAACCGTCAAGACTATTGAGAAGCCGTTGCTATCGTCTTGTAGAGAAATGAGGAGTCTACAATTTGTACTACAATGTACAATGCCATGACTGTCCCATTCACTTCTGAGGTAGCCGAGGGAAACTCAAAAAGGACAGTTTCTCAATATCTCGACAACCGTCAAGACTATTGAGAAGCCGTTGCTATCGTCTTGTAGAGAAATGAGGAATCTACAATTTGTACTACAATGTACAATGCCATGACTGTCCCATTCACTTCTGAGGTATCCGAGGGAAACTCAAAAAAGGACAGTTTCTCAATATCTCGACAACCGTCAAGACTATTGAGAAGCCGTTGCTATCGTCTTGTAGAGAAATGAGGAATCCACAATTTCTACTACAATGTACAATGCCATGACTGTCCCATTCACTTCTGAGATATCCGAGGGAAACTCAAAAAAGGACAGTTTCTCAATATCTGGACAATCGTCAACACTATTGAGAAGCCGTTGCTATCGTCTTGTAGAGAAATGAGGAATCTACAATTTGTACTACAATGTACATTGCCATGACTGTCCCATTCACTTCTGAGATATCCGAGGGAAACTCAGAAGAGGACAGTTTCTCAATATCTCGACAACCGTCAAGACTATTGAGAAGCCGTTGCTATCGTCTTGTAGAGAAATGAGGAATCTACAATTTGTACTACAATGTACAATGCAATGACTGTCCCATTCGCTTCTGAGATATCCGAGGGAAACTCAGAAAAGGACAGTTTCTCAATATCTCAACAGCCGTCAAAACTATTGAGAAGCCATTGCTACCGTCTTGCAGGCCAACGCGCAATATACAATACTACAATGTACAATGCCATGACTGAGCTAGTCACTTCAAAGATATCCAAGGGAAACTCAGAAAAGGACAGTTTCTCAATATCTCGAGCCGTCAAAACTATTGATAAGCCATTGCTACCGTCTTGTTGGCCAACGAGGGGTCTACAATACTACAATGTACAATGCCATGACTGACCCATTCACTTCTGAGGTATCCGAGGGAAACTCAAAAAAGGACAGTTTATCAATATCACGACAACCGTCAAGACTATTGAGAAGCCGTTGCTATCGTCTTGTAGAGAAATGAGGAATCTACAATTTGTACTACAATGTACAATGCCATGACTGTCCCATTCACTTCTGAGATATCCGAGGGAAACTCAAAAAAGGACAGTTTCTCAATATCTCGACAACCGTCAAGACTATTGAGAAGCCGTTGCTACCGTCTTGTAGAGAAATGAGGAATCTACAATGTACAATGCCATGACTGTCCCATTCACTTCTGAGATATCCGAGGGAAACTCAAAAAAGGACAGTTTCTCAATATCTCGACAGCCGTCAAAACTATTGAGAAGCCATTGCTACCGTCTTGTTGGCCAACGAGGAATCTACAATACTACAATGTACGATGCCATGACTGTCCCATTCACTTCTGAGGTATCCGAGGGAAACTCAAAAAAGGACAGTTTCTCAATATCTCGACAACCGTCAAGACTATTGAGAAGCCGTTGCTATCGTCTTGTAGAGAAATGAGGAATCCACAATTTCTACTACAATGTACAATGCCATGACTGTCCCATTCACTTCTGAGATATCCGAGGGAAACTCAAAAAAGGACAGTTTCTCAATATCTGGACAATCGTCAACACTATTGAGAAGCCGTTGCTATCGTCTTGTAGAGAAATGAGGAATCTACAATTTGTACTACAATGTACATTGCCATGACTGTCCCATTCACTTCTGAGGTATCCGAGGAAACTCAAAAAAGGACAGTTTCTCAATATCTCGACAACCGTCAAGACTATTGAGAAGCCGTTGCTATCGTCTTGTAGAGAAATGAGGAGTCTACAATTTGTACTACAATGTACAATGCCATGACTGTCCCATTCACTTCTGAGGTAGCCGAGGGAAACTCAAAAAGGACAGTTTCTCAATATCTCGACAACCGTCAAGACTATTGAGAAGCCGTTGCTATCGTCTTGTAGAGAAATGAGGAATCTACAATTTGTACTACAATGTACAATGCCATGACTGTCCCATTCACTTCTGAGGTATCCGAGGGAAACTCAAAAAAGGACAGTTTCTCAATATCTCGACAACCGTCAAGACTATTGAGAAGCCGTTGCTATCGTCTTGTAGAGAAATGAGGAATCCACAATTTCTACTACAATGTACAATGCCATGACTGTCCCATTCACTTCTGAGATATCCGAGGGAAACTCAAAAAAGGACAGTTTCTCAATATCTGGACAATCGTCAACACTATTGAGAAGCCGTTGCTATCGTCTTGTAGAGAAATGAGGAATCTACAATTTGTACTACAATGTACATTGCCATGACTGTCCCATTCACTTCTGAGATATCCGAGGGAAACTCAGAAGAGGACAGTTTCTCAATATCTCGACAACCGTCAAGACTATTGAGAAGCCGTTGCTATCGTCTTGTAGAGAAATGAGGAATCTACAATTTGTACTACAATGTACAATGCAATGACTGTCCCATTCGCTTCTGAGATATCCGAGGGAAACTCAGAAAAGGACAGTTTCTCAATATCTCGACAGCCGTCAAAACTATTGAGAAGCCATTGCTACCGTCTTGCAGGCCAACGCGCAATATACAATACTACAATGTACAATGCCATGACTGAGCTAGTCACTTCAAAGATATCCAAGGGAAACTCAGAAAAGGACAGTTTCTCAATATCTCGAGCCGTCAAAACTATTGATAAGCCATTGCTACCGTCTTGTTGGCCAACGAGGGGTCTACAATACTACAATGTACAATGCCATGACTGACCCATTCACTTCTGAGGTATCCGAGGGAAACTCAAAAAAGGACAGTTTATCAATATCACGACAACCGTCAAGACTATTGAGAAGCCGTTGCTATCGTCTTGTAGAGAAATGAGGAATCTACAATTTGTACTACAATGTACAATGCCATGACTGTCCCATTCACTTCTGAGATATCCGAGGGAAACTCAAAAAAGGACAGTTTCTCAATATCTCGACAACCGTCAAGACTATTGAGAAGCCGTTGCTACCGTCTTGTAGAGAAATGAGGAATCTACAATGTACAATGCCATGACTGTCCCATTCACTTCTGAGATATCCGAGGGAAACTCAAAAAAGGACAGTTTCTCAATATCTCGACAGCCGTCAAAACTATTGAGAAGCATTGCTACCGTCTTGTTGGCCAACGAGGAATCTACAATACTACAATGTACGATGCCATGACTGACCCATTCACTTCTGAGGTATCCGAGGGAAACTCAAAAAAGGACAGTTTCTCAATATCTCGACCACCGTCAAGACTATTGAGAAGCCGTTGCTATCGTCTTGTAGAGAAATGAGGAATCTACAATTTGTACTACAATGTACAATGCCATGACTGTTCCATTCATTTCTGAGATATCCGAGGGAAACTCAGAAGAGGACAGTTTCTCAATATCTCGACAACCGTCAAGACTATTGAGAAGCCGTTGCTATCGTCTTGTAGAGAAATGAGGAATCTACAATTTGTACTACAATGTACAATGCAATGACTGTCCCATTCATTTCTGAGATATCCGAGGGAAACTCAGAAGAGGACAGTTTCTCAATATCTCGACAACCGTCAAGACTATTGAGAAGCCGTTGCTTTCGTCTTGTAGAGAAATGAGGAATCTACAATTTGTACTACAATGTACAATGCCATGACTGTCCCATTCACTTCTGAGGTATCCGAGGGAAACTCAAAAAAGGACAGTTTCTCAATATCTCGACAACCGTCAAGACTATTGAGAAGCCGTTGCTATCGTCTTGTAGAGAAATGAGGAATCTACAATATGTACTACAATGTACAATGCCATGACTGACCCATTCACTTCTGAGGTATACAAGGGAAACTCAAAAAAGGACAGTTTCTCAATATCTCGACAACCGTCAAGACTATTGAGAAGCCGTTGCTATCGTCTTCTAGAGAAATGAGGAATCTACAATTTGTACTACAATGTACAATGCCATGACTGTCCCATTCACTTCTGAGGTATCCAAGGGAAACTCAAAAAAGGACAGTTTCTCAATATCTCGACAACCGTCAAGACTATTGGGAAGCCGTTGCTATCGTCTTGTAGAGAAATGAGGAATCTACAATTTGTACTACAATGTACAATGCCATGATTGTCCCATCCGCTTCTGAGATATCCGAGGGAAACTCAGAAGAGGGCAGTTTCTCAACATCTCGACAACCGTCAAGACTATTGAGAAGCCGTTGCTATCGTCTTGTAGAGAAATGGGGAATCTACAATTTGTGCTACAATGTACAATGCAATGACTGTCCCATTCACTTCTGAGATATCCGTGGGAAATTGAGAAAAGGACAGTTTCTCAATATCTCGACAGCCGTCAAAACTGTTGAGAAGCCGTTGCTATCGTCTTGTAGAGAAATGAGGAATCTACAATTTGTAATACAATGTACAATGCCATGACTGTCCCATTCACTTCTGAGATATCCGAGGGAAACTCAGGAGAGGACAGTTTCTCAATATCTCGACAACCGTCAAGACTATTGAGAAGCCGTTGCTATCGTCTTGTAGAGAAATGAGGAATCTACAATATGTACTGCAATGTACAATACCATGACTGACCCATTCACTTCTGAGGTATCCGAGGGAAACTCAAAAAAGGACAGTTTCTCAATATCTCGACAGCCGTCAAAACTATTGAGAAGCCATTGCTACCGTCTTGCAGGCCAACGAGGAATCTACAATACTACAATGTACAATGCCATGACTGAGCTAGTCACTTCAAAGATATCCAAGGGAAACTCAAATAAGGACAGTTTCTCAATATCTCGACAGCCGTCAAAACTATTGAGAAGCCATTGCTACCGTCTTGTTGGCCAACGAGGAATCTACAATACTACAATGTACAATGCCATGACTGACCCATTCACTTCTGAGGTATCCGCGGGAAACTCAAAAAAGGACAGTTTCTCAATATCTCGACAACCGTCAAGACTATTGAGAAGCCGTTGCTATCGTCTTGTAGAGAAACGAGCAATCTACAATTTGTACTACAATGTACAATGCCATGACTGACCCACTCACTTCTGAGGTATTCGAGGGAAACTCAAAAAAGGACAGTTTCTCAATATCTCGACAACCGTCAAGACTCTTGAGAAGCCGTTGCTATCGTCTTGTAGAGAAATGAGGAATCTACAATTTGTACTACAATGTACAATGCCATGACTGTCCCATTCACTTCTGAGATATCCGAGGGAAACTCAAAAAAGGACAGTTTCTCAATATCTCGACAGCCGTCAAGACTATTGAGAAGCCGTTGCTATCGTCTTGTAGAGAAATGAGGAATCTACAATTTGTACTACAATGTACAATGCCATGACTGTCCCATTCACTTCTGAGATATCCGAGGGAAACTCAAAAAAGGACAGTTTCTCAATATCTCGACAACCGACAAGACTATTGAGAAGCCGTTGCTACCGTCTTGTAGAGAAATGAGGAATCTACAATACTACAATGTACAATGCCATGACTGTCCCATTCACTTCTGAGATATCCGAGGGAAACTCAAATAAGGACAGTTTCTCAATATCTCGACAGCCGTCAAAACTATTGAGAAGCCATTGCTACCGTCTTGTTGGCCAACGAGGAATCTACAATACTACAATGTACAATGCCATGACTGACCCATTCACTTCTGAGGTATCCGCGGGAAACTCAAAAAAGGACAGTTTCTCAATATCTCGACAACCGTCAAGACTATTGAGAAGCCGTTGCTACCGTCTTGTAGAGAAATGAGGAATCTACAATACTACAATGTACAATGCCATGACTGTCCCATTCACTTCTGAGATATCCGAGGGAAACTCAAAAAAGGACAGTTTCTCAATATCTCGATAACCGTCAAGACTATTGAGAAGCCGTTGCTATCGTCTTGTAGAGAAATGAGGAATCTACAATTTGTACTACAATGTACAATGCCATGATTGTCCCATCCGCTTCTGAGATATCCGAGGGAAACTCAGAAGAGGGCAGTTTCTCAACATCTCGACAACCGTCAAGACTATTGAGAAGCCGTTGCTATCGTCTTGTAGAGAAATGGGGAATCTACAATTTGTGCTACAATGTACAATGCAATGACTGTCCCATTCATTTCTGAGATATCCGTGGGAAATTGAGAAAAGGACAGTTTCTCAATATCTCGACAGCCGTCAAAACTGTTGAGAAGCCGTTGCTATCGTCTTGTAGAGAAATGAGGAATCTACAATTTGTAATACAATGTACAATGCCATGACTGTCCCATTCACTTCTGAGATATCCGTGGGAAATTGAGAAAAGGACAGTTTCTCAATATCTCGACAACCGTCAAGACTATTGAGAAGCCGTTGCTATCGTCTTGTAGAGAAATGAGGAATCTACAATATGTACTGCAATGTACAATGCCATGACTGACCCATTCACTTCTGAGGTATCCGAGGGAAACTCAAAAAAGGACAGTTTCTCAATATCTCGACAACCGTCAAGACTATTGAGAAGCCGTTGCTATCGTCTTCTAGAGAAATGAGGAATCTACAATTTGTACTACAATGTACAATGCCATGACTGTCCCATTCACTTCTGAGTATTCCGAGGGAAACTCAAAAAAGGACAGTTTCTCAATATCTCGACAGCCGTCAAAACTATTGAGAAGCCATTGCTACCGTCTTGTTGACCAACGAGGAATCTACAATACTACAATGTACAATGCCATGACTGACCCATTCACTTCTGAGGTATCCGAGGGAAACTCAAAAAAGGACAGTTTCTCAATATCTCGACCACCGTCAAGACTATTGACAAGCCGTTGCTATCGTCTTGTAGAGAAATGAGGAATCCACAATTTCTACTACAATGTACAATGCCATGACTGTCCCATTCACTTCTGAGATATCCGAGGGAAACTCAAAAAAGGACAGTTTCTCAATATCTCGACAACCGACAAGACTATTGAGAAGCCGTTGCTACCGTCTTGTAGAGAAATGAGGAATCTACAATACTACAATGTACAATGCCATGACTGTCCCATTCACTTCTGAGATATCCGAGGGAAACTCAAATAAGGAAAGTTTCTCAATATCTCGACAGCCGTCAAAACTATTGAGAAGCCATTGCTACCGTC
Source organism: Merodon equestris (assembly GCA_958301585.1). Classification (NCBI taxonomy): domain Eukaryota; kingdom Metazoa; phylum Arthropoda; class Insecta; order Diptera; family Syrphidae; genus Merodon; species Merodon equestris. The sequence continues at coordinate 5,242,988 of OY284418.1, read as the reverse complement.
CTGTTGGCCAACGAGGAATCTACAATACTACAATGTACAATGCCATGACTGACCCATTCACTTCTGAGGTATCCGCGGGAAACTCAAAAAAGGACAGTTTCTCAATATCTCGACAACCGTCAAGACTATTGAGAAGCCGTTGCTATCGTCTTGTAGAGAAATGAGGAATCTACAATTTGTACTACAATGTACAATGCCATGACTGACCCACTCACTTCTGAGGTATCCGAGGGAAACTCAAAAAAAGACAGTTTCTCAATATCTCGACAACCGTCAAGACTATTGAGAAGCCGTTGCTACCGTCTTGTAGAGAAATGAGGAATCTACAATACTACAATGTACAATGCCATGACTGTCCCATTCACTTCTGAGATATCCGAGGGAAACTCAAAAAAGGACAGTTTCTCAATATCTCGATAACCGTCAAGACTATTGAGAAGCCGTTGCTATCGTCTTGTAGAGAAATGAGGAATCTACAATTTGTACTACAATGTACAATGCCATGATTGTCCCATCCGCTTCTGAGATATCCGAGGGAAACTCAGAAGAGGGCAGTTTCTCAACATCTCGACAACCGTCAAGACTATTGAGAAGCCGTTGCTATCGTCTTGTAGAGAAATGGGGAATCTACAATTTGTGCTACAATGTACAATGCAATGACTGTCCCATTCACTTCTGAGATGTCCGTGGGAAATTGAGAAAAGGACAGTTTCTCAATATCTCGACAACCGTCAAGACTATTGAGAAGCCGTTGCTATCGTCTTGTAGAGAAATGAGGAATCTACAATATGTACTGGAATGTACAATGCCATGACTGACCCATTCACTTCTGAGGTATCCGAGGGAAACTCAAAAAAGGACAGTTTCTCAATATCTCGACAACCGTCAAGACTATTGAGAAGCCGTTGCTATCGTCTTCTAGAGAAATGAGGAATCTACAATTTGTACTACAATGTACAATGCCATGACTGTCCCATTCACTTCTGAGGTATCCGAGGGAAACTCAAAAAAGGACAGTTTCTCAATATCTCGACAACCGTCAAGACTATTGAGAAGCCGTTGCTATCGTCTTGTAGAGAAATGAGGAATCTACAATACTTCAGTGTACAGTGCCATGACTGACCCATTCACTTCTGACATATCCCAGGGAAACTCAAAAAAGGACAGCTTCTCAATATCTCGACAACCGTCTAGACTATTGAGAAGCCATTGCTATCGTCTTGTAGAGAAATGAGGAATCTACAATTTGTACTACAATGTACAATGCCATGATTGTTCCATTCACTTCTGATATATCCGAGGGAAACTCAAAAAAGGACAGTTTCTCAATATCTCGACAACCGTCAAGACTATTGGGAAGCCATTGCTATCGTCTTGTAGAGAAATGAGGAATCTACAATTTGTACTACAATGTACAATGCCATGATTGTCCCATCCGCTTCTGAGATATCCGAGGGAAACTCAGAAGAGGACAGTTTCTCAACATCTCGACAACCGTCAAGACTATTGAGAAGCCGTTGCTATCGTCTTATAGAGAAATGGGGAATCTACAATTTGTGCTACAATGTACAATGCAATGACTGTCCCATTCACTTCTGAGATATCCGTGGGAAATTGAGAAAAGGACAGTTTCTCAATATCTCGACAGCCGTCAAAACTATTGAGAAGCCGTTGCTATCGTCTTGTAGAGAAATGAGGAATCTACAATCTGTGCTACAATGTACAATGCAATGACTGTCCCATTCACTTCTGAGATATCCGTGGGAAATTGAGAAAAGGACAGTTTCTCAATATCTCGACAACCGCCAAGACTGTTGAGAAGCCGTTGCTATCGTCTTGTAGAGAAATGAGGAATCTACAATATGTACTACAATGTACAATGCCACGACTGACCCATTCACTTCTGAGGTATCCGAGGGAAACTCAAAAAAGGACAGTTTCTCAATATCTCAACAACCGTCAAGACTATTGAGAAGCCGTTGCTATTGTCTTCTAGAGAAATGAGGAATCTACAATTTTTACTACAATGTACAATGCCATGACTGTCCCATTCACTTCTGAGGTATCCGAGGGAAACTCAAAAATGGACAGTTTCTCAATATCTCGACAACCGTCAAGACTATTGAGAAGCCGTTGCTATCGTCTTGTAGAGAAATGAGGAATCTACAATACTTCAGTGTACAATGCCATGACTGACCCATTCACTTCTGACATATCCCGGGGAAACTCAAAAAAGGACAGCTTCTCAATATCTCGACAACCGTCTAGACTATTGAGAAGCCATTGCTATCGTCTTGTAGAGAAATGAGGAATCTACAATTTGTACTACAATGTACAATGCCATGACTGTCCCATTCACTTCTGAGGTATCCGAGGGAAACTCAAAAAAGGACAGTTTCTCAATATCTCGACAACCGTCAAGACTATTGAGAAGCCGTTGCTATCGTCTTGTAGAGAAATGAGGAATCTACAATTTGTACTCCAATGTACAATGCCATGACTGTCCCATTCACTTCTGAGGTATCCGAGGGAAACTCAAAAAAGGACAGTTTCTCAATATCCCGACAACCGTCAAGACTATTGAGAAGCCGTTGCTATCGTCTTGTAGAGAAATGAGGAATCTACAATATGTACTACAATGTACAATGCCATGACTGACCCATTCACTTCTGAGGTATCCGAGGGAAACTCAAAAAAGGACAGTTTCTCAATATCTCGACAACCGTCAAGACTATTGAGAAGCCGTTGCTATCGTCTTGTAGAGAAATGGGGAATCTACAATTTGTGCTACAATGTACAATGCAATGACTGTCCCATTCACTTCTGAGATATCCGTGGGAAATTGAGAAAAGGACAGTTTCTCAATATCTCGACAACCGTCAAGACTATTGAGAAGCCGTTGCTATCGTCTTGTAGAGAAATGAGGAATCTACAATTTGTACTACAATGCACAATGCCATGACTGTCCCATTCACTTCTGAGGTATCCGAGGGAAACTCAAAAAAGGACAGTTTCTCAATATCTCGACAACCGTCAAGATTATTGAGAAGCCGTTGCTATCGTCTTGTAGAGAAATGAGGAATCTAAAATACTTCAGTGTACAATGCCATGACTGACCCATTCACTTCTGACATATCCCAGGGAAACTCAAAAAAGGACAGCTTCTCAATATCTCGACAACCGTCTAGACTATCGTCTTGTTGAGAAATGAGGAATCTACAATTTGTACTACAATGTACAATGCCATGACTGTCCCATTCACTTCTGAGGTATCCGAGGGAAACTCAAAAAAGGACAGTTTCTCAATATCCCGACAACCGTCAAGACTATTGAGAAGCCGTTGCTATCGTCTTGTAGAGAAATGAGGAATCTACAATATGTACTACAATGTACAATGCCATGACTGACCCATTCACTTCTGAGGTATTCAAGGGAAACTCAAAAAAGGACAGATTCTCAATATCTCGACAACCGTCAAGACTATTGAGAAGCCGTTGCTATCGTCTTCTAGAGAAATGAGGAATCTACAATTTGTACTACAATGTACAATGCCATGACTGTCCCATTCACTTCTGACGTATCCGAGGGAAACTCAAAAAAGGACAGTTTCTCAATATCTCGACAACCGTCAAGACTATTGAGAAGCAGTTGCTATCGTCTTGTAGAGAAATGAGGAATCTACAATACTTCAGTGTACAATGCCATGACTGACCCATTCACTTCTGACATATCCCAGGGAAACTCAAAAAAGGACAGTTTCTCAATATCTCGACAACCGTCAAGACTATTGAGAAGCCGTTGCTATCGTCTTGTAGAGAAATGGGGAATCTACAATTTGTGCTACAATGTACAATGCAATGACTGTCCCATTCACTTCTGAGATATCCGTGGGAAATTGAGAAAAGGACAGTTTCTCAATATCTCGACAGCCGTCAAAACTATTGAGAAGCCGTTGCTATCGTCTTGTAGAGAAATGAGGAATCTACAATTTGTGCTACAATGTACAATGCCATGACTGACCCATTCACTTCTGAGGTATCCGAGGGAAACTCAAAAAAGGACAGTTTCTCAATATCTCGACAACCGTCAAGACTATTGAGAAGCCGTTGCTATCGTCTTGTAGAGAAATGAGGAATCTACAATTTGTACTACAATGCACAATGCCATGACTGTCCCATTCACTTCTGAGGTATCCGAGGGAAACTCAAAAAAGGACAGTTTCTCAATATCTCGACAACCGTCAAGACTATTGAGAAGCCGTTGCTATCGTCTTGTAGAGAAATGAGGAATCTAAAATACTTCAGTGTACAATGCCATGACTGACCCATTCACTTCTGACATATCCCAGGGAAACTCAAAAAAGGACAGCTTCTCAATATCTCGACAACCGTCTAGACTATCGTCTTGTTGAGAAATGAGGAATCTAAAATTTGTACTACAATGTACAATGCCATGACTGTCCCATTCACTTCTGAGGTATCCGAGGGAAACTCAAAAAAGGACAGTTTCTCAATATCTCGACAACCGTCAAGATTATTGAGAAGCCGTTGCTATCGTCTTGTAGAGAAATAAGGAATCTACAATTTGTACTACAATGTACAATGCCATGACTGTCCCATTCACTTCTGAGGTATCCGAGGGAAACTCAAAAAAGGACAGTTTCTCAATATCTCGACAATCGTCAACACTATTGAGAAGCCGTTGCTATCGTCTTGTAGAGAAATGAGGAATCCACAATTTCTACTACAATGTACAATGCCATGACTGTCCCATTCACTTCTGAGGTATCCGAGGGAAACTCAAAAAAGGACAGTTTCTCAATATCTCGACAACCGTCAAGACTATTGAGAAGCCGTTCCTATCGTCTTGTAGAGAAATGAGGAATCTACAATTTGTACTACAATGTACAATGCCATGACTGTCCCATTCACTTCTGAGGTATCCGAGGAAACTCAAAAAAGGACAGTTTCTCAATACCTCGACAACCGTCAAGACTATTGAGAAGCCGTTGCTATCGTCTTGTAGAGAAATGAGGAATCTACAATTTGTACTACAATGTACAATGCCATGACTGTCCCATTCACTTCTGAGGTATCCGAGGGAAACTGAAAAAAGGACAGTTTCTCAATATCTCGACAACCGTCAAGACTATTGAGAAGCCGTTGCTATCGTCTTGTAGAGAAATGAGGAATCTACAATTTGTACTACAATGTACAATGCCATGACTGTCCCATTCACTTCTGAGGTATCCGAGGGAAACTCAAAAAAGGACAGTTTCTCAATATCTCGACAACCGTCAAGACTATTGAGAAGCCGTTGCTATCGTCTTGTAGAGAAATGAGGAATCCACAATTTCTACTACAATGTACAATGCCATGACTGTCCCATTCACTTCTGAGATATCCGAGGGAAACTCAAAAAAGGACAGTTTCTCAATATCTGGACAATCGTCAACACTATTGAGAAGCCGTTGCTATCGTCTTGTAGAGAAATGAGGAATCTACAATTTGTACTACAATGTACATTGCCATGACTGTCCCATTCACTTCTGAGATATCCGAGGGAAACTCAGAAGAGGACAGTTTCTCAATATCTCGACAACCGTCAAGACTATTGAGAAGCCGTTGCTATCGTCTTGTAGAGAAATGAGGAATCTACAATTTGTACTACAATGTACAATGCAATGACTGTCCCATTCGCTTCTGAGATATCCGAGGGAAACTCAGAAAAGGACAGTTTCTCAATATCTCGACAGCCGTCAAAACTATTGAGAAGCCATTGCTACCGTCTTGCAGGCCAACGCGCAATATACAATACTACAATGTACAATGCCATGACTGAGCTAGTCACTTCAAAGATATCCAAGGGAAACTCAGAAAAGGACAGTTTCTCAATATCTCGAGCCGTCAAAACTATTGATAAGCCATTGCTACCGTCTTGTTGGCCAACGAGGAGTCTACAATACTACAATGTACAATGCCATGACTGACCCATTCACTTCTGAGGTATCCGAGGGAAACTCAAAAAAGGACAGTTTATCAATATCTCGACAACCGTCAAGACTATTGAGAAGCCGTTGCTATCGTCTTGTAGAGAAATGAGGAATCTACAATTTGTTCTACAATGTACAATGCCATGACTGTCCCATTCACTTCTGAGATATCCGAGGGAAACTCAAAAAAGGACAGTTTCTCAATATCTCGACAACCGTCAAGACTATTGAGAAGCCGTTGCTACCGTCTTGTAGAGAAATGAGGAATCTACAATGTACAATGCCATGACTGTCCCATTCACTTCTGAGATATCCGAGGGAAACTCAAAAAAGGACAGTTTCTCAATATCTCGACAGCCGTCAAAACTATTGAGAAGCCATTGCTACCGTCTTGTTGGCCAACGAGGAATCTACAATACTACAATGTACGATGCCATGACTGACCCATTCACTTCTGAGGTATCCGAGGGAAACTCAAAAAAGGACAGTTTCTCAATATCTCGACAACCGTCAAGACTATTGAGAAGCCGTTGCTATCGTCTTGTAGAGAAATGAGGAATCTACAATTTGTACTACAATGTACAATGCCATGACTGTCCCATTCATTTCTGAGATATCCGAGGGAAACTCAGAAGAGGACAGTTTCTCAATATCTCGACAACCGTCAAGACTATTGAGAAGCCGTTGCTATCGTCTTGTAGAGAAATGAGGAATCTACAATTTGTACTACAATGTACAATGCCATGACTGTGCCATTCACTTCTGAGATATCCGAAGTGTGGTCGAACCGAAATGAAACCCAGATCTCCAGTGTACTGACTATATCCCATTTATTTTCTCAACTTCTATATATACTTATATCGAACATCGACTAATAACTCCGAATATGACTACAAACGTTATTGGAGACTTTTCAGTATAATCACCTCATCAGATGACCGAACCAAAGATTGTGTTATCTACTAATACAAATAAAATAATAATATATTGTTTATAACCATATACAGTGGTGTATAAAATAATTCGACTACAGTTCGGCCATCCTGACGTAGTAAACGACCCGATTACAATCTGTCTCCGTATAATTTAACAATTCATTTCATAATTTGTTAATCGTACATTATATAAATTTAATTACATTGTAAGATAAAAGAGCAAACCATACTTCAATACTTTCACAAATTTAATTTCAAAATTTAATAAAATACATTTACATTTATGTGAATAAGTAAAAACGAATTCCATGGAAAAATAGGTTTGGGTACAATATCAAGTCTGGTCACAAGTTAATCAATAAAAAAAATAGTTTTTTTTTTTTTTTGTTTTTTTTTTTTTTATGAATCAACTTCGCCTGGACATCTCTCAGCTACATCTCCATCGACCGCAAGTTGTTGTTGTTCCACATTGTAGGGCCTCATGTTGCTGGGTGATGTTATTCCTTTGTATGGCAGTCGGGTCAACTGCAAACCTTCAATATCTGTGATAAGATACCTATCGTGGGGTAATACTTGTTTGACCTCATATGGTCCTCTATATTTTGCTAATAGTTTTTTGTTTACCCCTGGTGTGGTACAGACATTTTTAATCATAACATATTCGCCCTTTTGGTACGTCCTGGGTGTTTTGTGACGACCATCGAAATAAACTTTATTTTGCTCCTGAGCCCTTTTAGTGTTTTCACCTGCCTGTTTTCTTATATTCGTGAGATTAACCCGTTTATGTTCCAGAGCATTAACAAGAAATTCTCTAACACGATCGGATAATTCAGCTTTTTGGTTTATACCAAACAGAAGAATACTTGGTGTAAAGCCCGTGCTCCTATTTATGGTATTATTAAAAGCAAATTCAACTTTGGCCAAATGCTTATCCCAACGACCAGTCGTGGTGTCTTCGCATTCTTTAGCCAACATAGGTATGAGTACACGATTCACGCGTTCGGCTTGCCCATTTGACTGTGGTGAATTCGTAGCAATCTTGACATGCTTAATACCATTTTCGTGCAGAAAATCTGCAAACTCCTTCGAGGTGAAACATGTTCCACGGTCAGATATGATTCTATTCGGTCTAGAGTAATTCGCGAAATATGAATTTAAGCAAGTTATAGCCTCTTTACTTTGAGTGGATCTGACTGGGTACAATTTGACAAATTTTGTGAAACCGTCCACAACCAGAAAGATATGTTTCTTTCTTGTTTGGGAGCTAGGCATTGGACCAAGATGATCTATATGCAAAGAGTCGAAGGGTATATCGCCTTTAGGTATTGAATGCAATGTTCCTTTAACTCTTCCAGATGGTGGTGAGAAATATATACATTTTAAACAATGTGCGATATGATCTTTAATTTTGCTCTTCATATTGGGAAACCAATAGATTCTCGATAGGTGTTCATAGCACTTATCGACGCCCAAATGGCACAATGCTTCGTGGTGGGTACGAATGACTTGATTTTCCATATTGCAGGGAACATAGAAACAAACTTTGTCCTTCCATTTACGATATATCAAGCCATCAACCATTTCAAATTGTGAGCTTTCACCCTTTTCTAGTTCAGAGGAAATAGAAACAATTTTAGGGTCTTGCTTCTGTGCTGCTGCCAACACAAACTCGAATGACTCATTGTCAACATGTAGAACGTTAAACGATCGACTCAAGGCATCGACATGAGACATGCGCTCTCCTTTCCTGTGTTCTACTACGTAGTCAAAACTCTGTAGTTCCAACGCCCAACGTGAAATACGCGGATTTAGGGATTTTCTTTTCAATGTAAGGGTCAGAGCTTGACAATCAGTGATGATTTTAAACGTCAAACCAATCAAATAGATTTTAAATCTTCTAAGGGCATAAATGATTGATAGAGTTTCTAGCTCATAGCTATGGTATTTACTTTCTGCTTCCGTAGCTCGCTTCGAGAAATAGAAAACAGGATGAAATTTTCCATCTGTTTGTTTTTGCATTAAAATTGCGCCGAAACCAACACTACTTGCGTCGCAGTGTAGCTCCGTCAAGCAATTAGGACTATAAATAGCTAAAAGTGGGGAAGCTACTAACTTGTCCTTCAACAATTCAAATGTTTCAATTTCTTTCAGACCGAAGACGAAAGGAGTATCTCTTTTAAGAAGATCGTATAAAGGTTTGGCAATGGTAGCAAAATTCTTTATAAATTTGCGAAAGTAAGAACACAAACCTAAAAAGCTATGTACGTTCTTCACACATGTTGGGGTGGGAAAATCCTTAATCGCATTTAAATTGTTATCGTTCGGCCGTATGCCACTTTGGCTGACCTTGTAACCCAAATAAATAACTTCATTCTGAAGAAAGGTACATTTATCAAAGCGTAGACTAAGATTATTTTTAACGACTATTTCTATAATTTCCCTTAGAATATCTAGGTGTTCATCAACGTCCCTTGTTGCAATAAGTATATCGTCTAGATGTGTAATAATTTTACCTTCCGAGACTTAATTCTTAAATACATGCTTCATATATCTCTCGAAGACAGATGGGGCATTTTTGAGGCCAAAGGGCATTCTAGTGAACTCGTATTGCCCCAGGGGAGTAATAAACGAAGTGTATTTGGTAGAATCACTAGCCAATTGGACGTGATAAAATCCATTTTTCAAGTCCAACGACGTAAAATAATTTTTATCCTTAAGACGATCGAGGTGGTCTTCGATTAATGGCAGTGGGTAATTATCACGTACAGTGATCTTGTTGAGTTCGCGATAGTCAACGCAAAGTCTTAACTCCTTATTCTTTTTCTGTACAAGTACGATTGGAGATGCGTAAGGAGAATTAGATTCTCGAATAATTTCGTTTTTGACAAGATCATTTAAGATCTTTTGAAGTTCTAACTTATGAGTATATGGAAGCCTTCGCGGTGTACAACGAAAAGGGGTATCTTTTGAGAGAACTATTTGCATCTCAAAATCAGTACATGGTTTTAAAAGATGTTTATTTACAAAGTAAGCGGGCTTAACTATATCATGAACCCTTTCCCTAACAGAAATACTTAACGCTGGATTTATATTGATTCTAAACTCACCCTTTATAGTATCCGTATCAATATTCATAATCTGTTGAAGGAAATCAATATCTTCAGTATCAGGAACACTGCAACTCTTGGTCTCATTTTGATGACTGATAGATGTCTTGTGAGAATGTTGATTCTTGTTGAAATCCTTGTTGATTTTAAGCGCCAAACCTGATTTTCCGAAGAAATCTCGTCCTAAAATAACCGGATAATACATTGAGAAATTTTTTACAATAAGTAATTCCAAATTTATAAATTTGTTTTCAAAAAAAATACAAGTATTTATACTTCCCAGTATTTCGAGACGACTGCCATTAACTCCGTAGTACGATTTTGTTGTTGGAATTAATGTTGACAGGAGGACTGATGGTAAAAACTTTTCTTGCATGAAACTGATAGGGCTTCCGGAATCTAAGAGAGTAAGAAGTGACGTTGTATTCCTTACAAATTCCGTTGTCCACTGAAATTGCAAAAGCCTTTCGAAGTCGTTGCCTTGACCCTTCGCATAGTTGGTGCCGCTGATATTAGATGATGATGATGGTGGAAGAGATCCACTTTCGAAATCTTGCAGCTGTGTTGAATTAGTTGCTTCTTTAACGTTCTCATCCAATGCCATCACTGGGTTTTGATTTGTGCATGCTGTTGATATATGGCCAGGCTTACCACATTTGAAGCAGGTTACATCTTTCTTCGAATTTCTTCCACGAGATGTATTTCGACGGTCACACTTAGTTGTTGTTGCTTCAGAATTAGGTGTGACGCTGGAGCGTTCTTGGTGACTTGAAGAAGCACTTTTCACTTTCGCCGATTTCTCTGCACTTGCATATAAAACATTTTGTTTTTGCTTTTGATATTTGCGCAAAGCAACTTTCAATTCTGTCAAACTGTCTGCACTATACAGGATTGTTTTATTTAGTTCCGAGTCAGGTATACCTCGGATTATAAATTGGATTAAATCACTATCGTCCACTTCGATTCGTGATGCTATTTCTTGCATATGCAACACGTACTGTTGCATAGTTTCATCTTTGCGTTTCTTTCGACCACAAAGTTCGTTATACACATCCGACTTTGTCACAATTTTCCGAAATTCACTTGTTATTGCATTCTTTAACTCAATCCAGGTTCTGGGACTAATTGTTCTAACATACAATTTTGCTGTACCTGTCAAAAGCCTCTTGCAGTATATATATTTGGCTCGATCATCCAGATGTAGAATTTCAGAGCATTCCTCGAACTGCTCTATCCATCTTTCTACGGGAAAGTTGTCATCGCCGTTAAAGGGAGAGATAGCATCTTCAACGTCCTTGAAACTGCAACCAGCGAAAGATCCTGAATTGGAGACGGGACCATCTTCCACTTGAAGTTCGCGTAGTTGCTGCTTTAATTGAGCTATTTCCCTCTTCTTTTGTGCTATTCGTCTTAACTTGGCGAGTTCCTCATCAAGACGTTCTTCTTCGTCATTTTCAGAGCCGTTTCCCTCGTCAGTCACATCACGATCTGGTGCGATCGAATCTTCCATCCCATTCTCCTTGTTCTTCGTCGAGGCATCGTGCATCAGCTTCCGAAGATCTTCATTTGCCATTTCCCGCGCTGCTTCGTGTGCTCGAACTTTCAGCTCCGCCTTAGTGCCAGTCGTCTGCAACTTCAAAATTCGGAGGACTTCTTTCAGCTTGATCACTGTCGCTGATTCGATGAAATTAGCCCACTCCTCATACATCATGTGGCTAGATACTACACACGCGGAATACTCGAACGATTTTCACAAATTTTCGCGGTATTGACTAAAAAAAAAATCGGTAAACTAAGATGTACGCGATCCCACTTCTGAAAATTCTGTGGTCGAACCGAAATGAAACCCAGATCTCCAGTGTACTGACTATATCCCATTTATTTTCTCAACTTCTATATAAACTTATATCGAACATCGACTAATAACTCCGAATATGACTACAAACGTTATTGGAGACTTTTCAGTATAATCACCTCATCAGATGACCGAACCAAAGGTTGTGTTATCTACTAATACAAATAAAATAATAATATATTGTTTATAACCATATACAGTGGTGTACAAAATAATTCGACTACAGAAGGAAACTCAAAAAAGAACAGTTTCTCAATATCTCGACAACCGTCAAGACTATTGAGAAGCCGTTGCTATCGTCTTGTAGAGAAATGAGGAATCTACAATTTGTACTACAATGTACAATGCCATGACTGTCCCATTCACTTCTGAGATATCCGAGGGAAACTCAAAGAAGGACAGTTTCTCAATATCTCGACAGCCGTCAAAAGTATTGAGAAGCCATTGCTACCGTCTTGCAGGCCAACGAGGAAACTACAATACTACAATGTACAATGCCATGACTGAGCTAGTCACTTCAAAGATATCCAAGGGAAACTCAGAAAAGGACAGTTTCTCAATATCTCGATAACCGTCAAGACTATTGAGAAGCCCTTGCTACCGACTTGTAGAGAAATGAGGAATCTACAATATGTACTACAATGTACAATGCCATGACTGTCCCATTCACTTCTGAGATATCCGAGGGAAACTCAAAAAAGGACAGTTTCGCAATATCTCGACAACCGTCAGGACTATTGAGAAGAAGTTGCTACCGTCTTGTAGAGAAATGAGGAATATACAATATGTACTACAATGTACAATGCCATGACTGTCCCATTCACTTCTGAGATATCCGAGGGAAATTCAGAAGAGGACAGTTTCTCAATATCTCGACAACCGTCAAGACTATTGAGAAGCCGTTGCTACCGACTTGTAGAGAAATGAGGAATCTACAATATGTACTACAATGTACAATGCCATGACTGTCCCATTCATTTCTGAGATATCCGAGGGAAACTCAAAAAAGGACAGTTTCTCAATATCTCGACAACTGTCAAAACTATTGAGAAGCCGTTGCTATCGTCTTGTAGAGAAATGAGGAATCCACAATTTCTACTACAATGTACAATGCCATGACTGTCCCATTCACTTCTGAGATATCCGAGGGAAACTCAAAAAAGGACAGTTTCTCAATATCTCGACAACCGTCAAGACTATTGAGAAGCCGTTGCTACCGACTTGTTGAGAAATGAGGAATCTACAATATGTACTACAATGTACAATGCCATGACTGTCCCATTTACTTCTGAGATATCCGAGCGAAACTCAAAAAAGGACAGTTTCTCAATATCTCGACAACTGTCAAAACTATTGAGAAGCCGTTGCTATCGTCTTGTAGACAAATGAGGAATCCACAAATTCTACTACAATGTACAATGCCATGACTGACCCATTCACTTCTGAGATATCCGGGGGAAACTCAAAAAAGGACAGTTTCTCAATATCTCGACAACCGTCAAGACTATTGAGAAGCCGTTGCTATCGTCTTGTAGAGGAATGAGGAATCTACAATTTGTACTACAATGTACAATGCCATGACTGTCCCATTCATTTCTGAGATATCCGAGGGAAACTCAGAAGAGGACAGTTTCTCAATATCTCGACAACCGTTAAGACTATTGAGAAGCCGTTGCTATCGTCTTGTAGAGAAATGAGGAATCTACAATTTGTACTACAGTGTACAATGCCATGACTGTCCCATTCACTTCTGAGATATCCGAGGGAAACTCAAAAAAGGACAGTTTCTCAATATCTCGACAGCCGTCAAAACTATTGAGAAGCCATTGCTACCGTCTTGCAGGCCAACGAGGAATCTACAATACTACAATGTACAATGCCATGACTGAGCTAGTCACTTCAAAGATATCCAAGGGAAACTCAGAAAAGGATAGTTTCTCAATATCTCGATAACCGTCAAGACTATTGAGAAGCCGTTGCTACCGACTTGTAGAGAAATGAGGAATCTACAATATGTACTACAATACACAATGCCATGACTGTCCCATTCACTTCTGAGGTATTCGAGGGAAACTCAAAAAAGGACAGTTTCTCAATATCTCGACCACCGTCAAGACTATTGACAAGCCGTTGCTATCGTCTTGTAGAGAAATGAGGAATCCACAATTTCTACTACAATGTACAATGCCATGACTGTCCCATTCACTTCTGAGATATCCGAGGGAAACTCAAAAAAGGACAGTTTCTCAATATCTCGACAACCGTCAAGACTATTGAGAAGCCGTTGCTACCGTCTTGTAGAGAAATGAGGAATCTACAATACTACAATGTACAATGCCATGACTGTCCCATTCACTTCTGAGATATCCGAGGGAAACTCAAATAAGGACAGTTTCTCAATATCTCGACAGCCGTCAAAACTATTGAGAAGCCATTGCTACCGTCTTGTTGGCCAACGAGGAATCTACAATACTACAATGTACAATGCCATGACTGACCCATTCACTTCTGAGGTATCCGAGGGAAACTCAAAAAAGGACAGTTTTTCAATATCTCGACAACCGTCAAGACTATTGAGAAGCCGCTGCTATCGTCTTGTAGAGAAATGAGGAATCTACAATTTGTACTACAATGTACAATGCCATGACTGACCCATTCACTTCTGAGGTATCCGAGGGAAACTCAAAAAAGGACAGTTTCTCAATATCTCGATAACCGTCAAGACTATTGAGAAGCCATTGCTATCGTCTTGTAGAGAAATGAGGAATCTACAATTTGTACTACAATGTACAATGCCATGATTGTCCCATCCGCTTCTGAGATATCCGAGGGAAACTCAGAAGAGGACAGTTTCTCAACATCTCGACAACCGTCAAGACTATTGAGAAGCCGTTGCTATCGTCTTGTAGAGAAATGGGGAATCTACAATTTGTGCTACAATGTACAATGCAATGACTGTCCCATTCACTTCTGAGATATCCGTGGGAAATTGAGAAAAGGACAGTTTCTCAATATCTCGACAGCCGTCAAGACTATTGAGAAGCCGTTGCTATCGTCTTGTAGAGAAATGAGGAATCTACAATTTGTGCTACAATGTATAATGCAATGACTGTCCCATTCACTTCTGAGATATCCGTGGGAAATTGAAAAAAGGACAGTTTCTCAATATCTCGACAACCGTCAAGACTATTGAGAAGCCGTTGCTATCGTCTTGTAGAGAAATGAGGAATCTACAATATGTACTACAATGTACAATGCCATGACTGACCCATTCACTTCTGAGGTATCCGAGGGAAACTCAAAAAAGGACAGTTTCTCAATATCTCGACAACCGTCAAGACTATTGAGAAGCCGTTGCTATCGTCTTCTAGAGCAATGAGGAATCTACAATTTGTACTACAATGTACAATGCCATGACTGTCCCATTCATTTCTGAGGTATCCGAGGGAAACTCAAAAAAGGACAGTTTCTCAATATCTCGACAACCGTCAAGACTATTGAGAAGCCGTTGCTATCGTCTTGTAGGGAAATGAGGAATCTACAATACTTCAGTGTACAATGCCATGACTGACCCATTCACTTCTGACATATCCCAGGGAAACTCAAAAAAGGACAGCTTCTCAATATCTCGACAACCGTCTAGACTATTGAGAAGCCACTGCTATCGTCTTGTAGAGAAATGAGGAATCTACAATTTGTACTACAATGTACAATGCCATGACTGTCCCATTCACTTCTGAGGTATCCGAGGGAAACTCAAAAAAGGACAGTTTCTCAATATCTCGACAACCGTCAAGACTATTAAGAAGCCGTTGCTATCGTCTTGTAGAGAAATGAGGAATCTACAATTTGTACTACAATGTACAATGCCATGACTGTCCCATTCACTTCTGAGATATCCGAGGGAAACTCAAAAAAGGACAGTTTCTCAATATCTCGACAACCGACAAGACTATTGAGAAGCCGTTGCTACCGTCTTGTAGAGAAATGAGGAATCTACAATACTACAATGTACAATGCCATGACTGTCCCATTCACTTCTGAGATATCCGAGGGAAACTCAAATAAGGACAGTTTCTCAATATCTCGACAGCCGTCAAAACTATTGAGAAGCCATTGCTACCGTCTTGTTGGCCAACGAGGAATCTACAATACTACAATGTACAATGCCATGACTGACCCATTCACTTCTGAGGTATCCGCGGGAAACTCAAAAAAGGACAGTTTCTCAATATCTCGACAACCGTCAAGACTATTGAGAAGCCGTTGCTACCGTCTTGTAGAGAAATGAGGAATCTACAATACTACAATGTACAATGCCATGACTGTCCCATTCACTTCTGAGATATCCGAGGGAAACTCAAAAAAGGACAGTTTCTCAATATCTCGATAACCGTCAAGACTATTGAGAAGCCGTTGCTATCGTCTTGTAGAGAAATGAGGAATCTACAATTTGTACTACAATGTACAATGCCATGATTGTCCCATCCGCTTCTGAGATATCCGAGGGAAACTCAGAAGAGGGCAGTTTCTCAACATCTCGACAACCGTCAAGACTATTGAAAAGCCGTTGCTATCGTCTTGTAGAGAAATGGGGAATCTACAATTTGTGCTACAATGTACAATGCAATGACTGTCCCATTCACTTCTGAGATATCCGTGGGAAATTGAGAAAAGGACAGTTTCTCAATATCTCGACAGCCGTCAAAACTGTTGAGAAGCCGTTGCTATCGTCTTGTAGAGAAATGAGGAATCTACAATTTGTACTACAATGTACAATGCAATGACTGTCCCATTCACTTCTGAGATATCCGTGGGAAATTGAGAAAAGGACAGTTTCTCAATATCTCGACAACCGTCAAGACTATTGAGAAGCCGTTGCTATCGTCTTGTAGAGAAATGAGGAATCTACAATATGTACTGCAATGTACAATGCCATGACTGACCCTTTCACTTCTGAGGTATCCGAGGGAAACTCAAAAAAGGACAGTTTCTCAATATCTCGACAACCGTCAAGACTATTGAGAAGCCGTTGCTATCGTCTTCTAGAGAAATGAGGAATCTACAATTTGTACTACAATGTACAATGCCATGACTGTCCCATTCACTTCTGAGATATCCGAGGGAAACTCAAAAAAGGACAGTTTCTCAATATCTCGACAGCCGTCAAAACTATTGAGAAGCCATTGCTACCGTCTTGTTGACCAACGAGGAATCTACAATACTACAATGTACAATGCCATGACTGACCCATTCACTTCTGAGGTATCCGAGGGAAACTCAAAAAAGGACAGTTTCTCAATATCTCGACCACCGTCAAGACTATTGACAAGCCGTTGCTATCGTCTTGTAGAGAAATGAGGAATCCACAATTTCTACTACAATGTACAATGCCATGACTGTCCCATTCACTTCTGAGATATCCGAGGGAAACTCAAAAAAGGACAGTTTCTCAATATCTCGACAACCGACAAGACTATTGAGAAGCCGTTGCTACCGTCTTGTAGAGAAATGAGGAATCTACAATACTACAATGTACAATGCCATGACTGTCCCATTCACTTCTGAGATATCCGTGGGAAATTGAGAAAAGGACAGTTTCTCAATATCTCGACAGCCGTCAAAACTGTTGAGAAGCCGTTGCTATCGTCTTGTAGAGAAATGAGGAATCTACAATTTGTACTACAATGTACAATGCCATGACTGTCCCATTCACTTCTGAGATATCCGTGGGAAATTGAGAAAAGGACAGTTTCTCAATATCTCGACAGCCGTCAAAACTGTTGAGAAGCCGTTGCTATCGTCTTGTAGAGAAATGAGGAATCTACAATTTGTACTACAATGTACAATGCCATGACTGTCCCATTCACTTCTGAGATATCCGTGGGAAATTGAGAAAAGGACAGTTTCTCAATATCTCGACAACCGTCAAGACTATTGAGAAGCCGTTGCTATCGTCTTGTAGAGAAATGAGGAATCTACAATATGTACTGCAATGTACAATGCCATGACTGACCCATTCACTTCTGAGATATCCGAGGGAAACTCAAAAAAGGACAGTTTCTCAATATCTCGACCACCGTCAAGACTATTGACAAGCCGTTGCTATCGTCTTGTAGAGAAATGAGGAATCCACAATTTCTACTACAATGTACAATGCCATGACTGTCCCATTCACTTCTGAGATATCCGAGGGAAACTCAAAAAGGGACAGTTTCTCAATATCTCGACAACCGACAAGACTATTGACAAGCCGTTGCTATCGTCTTGTAGAGAAATGAGGAATCCACAATTTCTACTACAATGTACAATGCCATGACTGTCCCATTCACTTCTGAGATATCCGTGGGAAATTGAGAAAGGGACAGTTTCTCAATATCTCGACAGCCGTCAAAACTGTTGAGAAGCCGTTGCTATCGTCTTGTAGAGAAATGAGGAATCTACAATTTGTACTACAGTGTACAATGCCATGACTGTCCCATTCACTTCTGAGATATCCGTGGGAAATTGAGAAAAGGACAGTTTCTCAATATCTCGACAACCGTCAAGACTATTGAGAAGCCGTTGCTATCGTCTTGTAGAGAAATGAGGAATCTACAATATGTACTGCAATGTACAATGCCATGACTGACCCATTCACTTCTGAGGTATCCGAGGGAAACTCAAAAAAGGACAGTTTCTCAGTATCTCGACCACCGTCAAGACTATTGACAAGCCGTTGCTACCGTCTTGTAGAGAAATGAGGAATCTACAATACTACAATGTACAATGCCATGACTGTCCCATTCACTTCTGAGATATCCGTGGGAAATTGAGAAAAGGACAGTTTCTCAACATCTCGACAACCGTCAAGACTATTGAGAAGCCGTTGCTATCGTCTTGTAGAGAAATGGGGAATCTACAATTTGTGCTACAATGTACAATGCAATGACTGTCCCATTCACTTCTGAGATATCCGTGGGAAACTCAAAAAAGGACAGTTTCTCAATATCTCGACAGCCGTCAAAACTATTGAGAAGCCATTGCTACCGTCTTGTTGACCAACGAGGAATCTACAATACTACAATGTACAATGCCATGACTGACCCATTCACTTCTGAGGTATCCGAGGGAAACTCAAAAAAGGACAGTTTCTCAATATCTCGACCACCGTCAAGACTATTGACAAGCCGTTGCTATCGTCTTGTAGAGAAATGAGGAATCCACAATTTCTACTACAATGTACAATGCCATGACTGTCCCATTCACTTCTGAGATATCCGAGGGAAACTCAAAAAAGGACAGTTTCTCAATATCTCGACAACCGACAAGACTATTGAGAAGCCGTTGCTACCGTCTTGTAGAGAAATGAGGAATCTACAATACTACAATGTACAATGCCATGACTGTCCCATTCACTTCTGAGATATCCGTGGGAAATTGAGAAAAGGACAGTTTCTCAATATCTCGACAGCCGTCAAAACTGTTGAGAAGCCGTTGCTATCGTCTTGTAGAGAAATGAGGAATCTACAATTTGTACTACAATGTACAATGCCATGACTGTCCCATTCACTTCTGAGATATCCGTGGGAAATTGAGAAAAGGACAGTTTCTCAATATCTCGACAGCCGTCAAAACTGTTGAGAAGCCGTTGCTATCGTCTTGTAGAGAAATGAGGAATCTACAATTTGTACTACAATGTCCCATTCACTTCTGAGATATCCGTGGGAAATTGAGAAAAGGACAGTTTCTCAATATCTCGACAACCGTCAAGACTATTGAGAAGCCGTTGCTATCGTCTTGTAGAGAAATGAGGAATCTACAATATGTACTGCAATGTACAATGCCATGACTGACCCATTCACTTCTGAGGTATCCGAGGGAAACTCAAAAAAGGACAGTTTCTCAATATCTCGACCACCGTCAAGACTATTGACAAGCCGTTGCTATCGTCTTGTAGAGAAATGAGGAATCCACAATTTCTACTACAATGTACAATGCCATGACTGTCCCATTCACTTCTGAGATATCCGAGGGAAACTCAAAAAGGGACAGTTTCTCAATATCTCGACAACCGACAAGACTATTGACAAGCCGTTGCTATCGTCTTGTAGAGAAATGAGGAATCCACAATTTCTACTACAATGTACAATGCCATGACTGTCCCATTCACTTCTGAGATATCCGTGGGAAATTGAGAAAGGGACAGTTTCTCAATATCTCGACAGCCGTCAAAACTGTTGAGAAGCCGTTGCTATCGTCTTGTAGAGAAATGAGGAATCTACAATTTGTACTACAGTGTACAATGCCATGACTGTCCCATTCACTTCTGAGATATCCGTGGGAAATTGAGAAAAGGACAGTTTCTCAATATCTCGACAACCGTCAAGACTATTGAGAAGCCGTTGCTATCGTCTTGTAGAGAAATGAGGAATCTACAATATGTACTGCAATGTACAATGCCATGACTGACCCATTCACTTCTGAGGTATCCGAGGGAAACTCAAAAAAGGACAGTTTCTCAGTATCTCGACCACCGTCAAGACTATTGACAAGCCGTTGCTACCGTCTTGTAGAGAAATGAGGAATCTACAATACTACAATGTACAATGCCATGACTGTCCCATTCACTTCTGAGATATCCGTGGGAAATTGAGAAAAGGACAGTTTCTCAACATCTCGACAACCGTCAAGACTATTGAGAAGCCGTTGCTATCGTCTTGTAGAGAAATGGGGAATCTACAATTTGTGCTACAATGTACAATGCAATGACTGTCCCATTCACTTCTGAGATATCCGTGGGAAATTGAGAAAAGGACAATTTCTCAATATCTCGACAACCGTCAAGACTATTGAGAAGCCGTTGCTATCGTCTTGTAGAGAAATGAGGAATCCACAATTTCTACTACAATGTACAATGCCATGACTGTCCCATTCACTTCTGAGATATCCGAGGGAAACTCAAAAAGGGACAGTTTCTCAATATCTCGACAACCGACAAGACTATTGACAAGCCGTTGCTATCGTCTTGTAGAGAAATGAGGAATCCACAATTTCTACTACAATGTACAATGCCATGACTGTCCCATTCACTTCTGAGATATCCGTGGCAAATTGAGAAAAGGACAGTTTCTCAATATCTCGACAGCCGTCAAAACTGTTGAGAAGCCGTTGCTATCGTCTTGTAGAGAAATGAGGAATCTACAATTTGTACTACAATGTACAATGCCATGACTGTCCCATTCACTTCTGAGATATCCGTGGGAAATTGAGAAAAGGACAATTTCTCAATATCTCGACAACCGTCAAGACTATTGAGAAGCCGTTGCTATCGTCTTGTAGAGAAATGAGGAATCTACAATATGTACTGCAATGTACAATGCCATGACTGACCCATTCACTTCTGAGGTATCCGAGGGAAACTCAAAAAAGGACAGTTTCTCAATATCTCGACCACCGTCAAGACTATTGACAAGCCGTTGCTATCGTCTTGTAGAGAAATGAGGAATCCACAATTTCTACTACAATGTACAATGCCATGACTGTCCCATTCACTTCTGAGATATCCGAGGGAAACTCAAAAAGGGACAGTTTCTCAATATCTCGACAACCGACAAGACTATTGACAAGCCGTTGCTATCGTCTTGTAGAGAAATGAGGAATCCACAATTTCTACTACAATGTACAATGCCATGACTGTCCCATTCACTTCTGAGATATCCGTGGCAAATTGAGAAAAGGACAGTTTCTCAATATCTCGACAGCCGTCAAAACTGTTGAGAAGCCGTTGCTATCGTCTTGTAGAGAAATGAGGAATCTACAATTTGTACTACAATGTACAATGCCATGACTGTCCCATTCACTTCTGAGATATCCGTGGGAAATTGAGAAAAGGACAATTTCTCAATATCTCGACAACCGTCAAGACTATTGAGAAGCCGTTGCTATCGTCTTGTAGAGAAATGAGGAATCTACAATATGTACTGCAATGTACAATGCCATGACTGACCCATTCACTTCTGAGGTATCCGAGGGAAACTCAAAAAAGGACAGTTTCTCAATATCTCGACCACCGTCAAGACTATTGACAAGCCGTTGCTACCGTCTTGTAGAGAAATGAGGAATCTACAATACTACAATGTACAATGCCATGACTGTCCCATTCACTTCTGAGATATCCGTGGGAAATTGAGAAAAGGACAGTTTCTCAACATCTCGACAACCGTCAAGACTATTGAGAAGCCGTTGCTATCGTCTTGTAGAGAAATGGGGAATCTACAATTTGTGCTACAATGTACAATGCAATGACTGTCCCATTCACTTCTGAGATATCCGTGGGAAATTGAGAAAAGGACAGTTTCTCAATATCTCGACAGCCGTCAAAACTGTTGAGAAGCCGTTGCTATCGTCTTGTAGAGAAATGAGGAATCTACAATTTGTACTACAATGTACAATGCCATGACTGTCCCATTCACTTCTGAGATATCCGTGGGAAATTGAGAAAAGGACAGTTTCTCAATATCTCGACAGCCGTCAAAACTGTTGAGAAGCCGTTGCTATCGTCTTGTAGAGAAATGAGGAATCTACAATTTGTACTACAATGTACAATGCCATGACTGTCCCATTCACTTCTGAGATATCCGTGGGAAATTGAGAAAAGGACAGTTTCTCAATATCTCGACAACCGTCAAGACTATTGAGAAGCCGTTGCTATCGTCTTGTAGAGAAATGAGGAATCTACAATATGTACTGCAATGTACAATGCCATGACTGACCCATTCACTTCTGAGATATCCGAGGGAAACTCATATAAGGACAGTTTCTCAATATCTCGACAGCCGTCAAAACTATTGAGAAGCCATTGCTACCGTCTTGTTGGCCAACGAGGAATCTACAATACTACAATGTACAATGCCATGGCTGACCCATTCACTTCTGAGGTATCCGCGGGAAACTCAAAAAAGGACAGTTTCTCAATATCTCGACAACCGTCAAGACTATTGAGAAGCCGTTTCTATCGTCTTGTAGAGAAATGAGGAATCTACAATTTGTACTACAATGTACAATGCCATGACTGACCCACTCACTTCTGAGGTATCCGAGGGAAACTCAAAAAAGGACAGTTTCTCAATATCTCGACAACCGTCAAGACTATTGAGAAGCCGTTGCTACCGTCTTGTAGAGAAATGAGGAATCTACAATACTACAATGTACAATGCCATGACTGTCCCATTCACTTCTGAGATATCCGAGGGAAACTCAAAAAAGGACAGTTTCTCAATATCTCGATAACCGTCAAGACTATTGAGAAGCCGTTGCTATCGTCTTGTAGAGAAATGAGGAATCTACAATTAGTACTACAATGTACAATGCCATGATTGTCCTATCGGCTTCTGAGATATCCGAGGGAAACTCAGAAGAGGGCAGTTTCTCAACATCTCGACAACCGTCAAGACTATTGAGAAGCCGTTGCTATCGTCTTGTAGAGAAATGGGGAATCTACAATTTGTGCTACAATGTACAATGCAATGACTGTCCCATTCACTTCTGAGATGTCCGTGGGAAATTGAGAAAAGGACAGTTTCTCAATATCTCGACAACCGTCAAGACTATTGAGAAGCCGTTGCTATCGTCTTGTAGAGAAATGAGGAATCTACAATATGTACTGCAATGTACAATGCCATGACTGACCCATTCACTTCTGAGGTATCCGAGGGAAACTCAAAAAAGGACAGTTTCTCAATATCTCGACAACCGTCAAGACTATTGAGAAGCCGTTGCTATCGTCTTCTAGAGAAATGAGGAATCTACAATTTGTACTACAATGTACAATGCCATGACTGTCCCATTCACTTCTGAGGTATCCGAGGGAAACTCAAAAAAGGACAGTTTCTCAATATCTCGACAACCGTCAAGACTATTGAGAAGCCGTTGCTATCGTCTTGTAGAGAAATGAGGAATCTACAATACTTCAGTGTACAATGCCATGACTGACCCATTCACTTCTGACATATCCCAGGGAAACTCAAAAAAGGACAGCTTCTCAATATCTCGACAACCGTCTAGACTATTGAGAAGCCATTGCTATCGTCTTGTAGAGAAATGAGGAATCTACAATTTGTACTACAATGTACAATGCCATGATTGTCCCATCCGCTTCTGAGATATCCGAGGGAAACTCAGAAGAGGACAGTTTCTCAACATCTCGACAACCGTCAAGACTATTGAGAAGCCGTTGCTATCGTCTTATAGAGAAATGGGGAGTCTACAATTTGTGCTACAATGTACAATGCAATGACTGTCCCATTCACTTCTGAGATATCCGTGGGAAATTGAGAAAAGGAGAGTTTCTCAATATCTCGACAGCCGTCAAAACTATTGAGAAGCCGTTGCTATCGTCTTGTAGAGAAATGAGGAATCTACAATATGTACTACAATGTACAATGCCACGACTGACCCATTCACTTCTGAGGTATCCGAGGGAAACTCAAAAAAGGACAGTTTCTCAATATCTCAACAACCGTCAAGACTATTGAGAAGCCGTTGCTATCGTCTTCTAGAGAAATGAGGAATCTACAATATGTACTACAATGTACAATGCCACGACTGACCCATTCACTTCTGAGGTATCCGAGGGAAACTCAAAAAAGGACAGTTTCTCAATATCTCAACAACCGTCAAGACTATTGAGAAGCCGTTGCTATCGTCTTCTAGAGAAATGAGGAATCTACAATTTTTACTACAATGTACAATGCCATGACTGTCCCATTCACTTCTGAGGTATCCGAGGGAAACTCAAAAAATGACAGTTTCTCAATATCTCGACAACCGTCAAGACTATTGAGAAGCCGTTGCTATCGTCTTGTAGAGAAATGAGGAATCAACAATACTTCAGTGTACAATGCCATGACTGACCCATTCACTTCTGACATATCCCAGGGAAACTCAAAAAAGGACAGCTTCTCAATATCTCGACAACCGTCTAGACTATTGAGAAGCCATTGCTATCGTCTTGTAGAGAAATGAGGAATCTACAATTTGTACTACAATGTACAATGCCATGACTGTCCCATTCACTTCTGAGGTATCCGAGGGAAACTCAAAAAAGGACAGTTTCTCAATATCTCGACAACCGTCAAGACTATTGAGAAGCCGTTGCTATCGTCTTGTAGAGAAATGAGGAATCTACAATTTGTACTACAATGTACAATGCCATGACTGTCCCATTCACTTCTGAGGTATCCGAGGGAAACTCAAAAAAGGACAGTTTCTCAATATCCCGACAACCGTCAAGACTATTGAGAAGCCGTTGCTATCGTCTTGTAGAGAAATGAGGAATCTACAATATGTACTACAATGTACAATGCCATGACTGACCCATTCACTTCTGAGGTATCCGAGGGAAACTCAAAAAAGGACAGTTTCTCAATATCTCGACAACCGTCAAGACTATTGAGAAGCCGTTGCTATCGTCTTGTAGATAAATGGGGAATCTACAATTTGTGCTACAATGTACAATGCAATGACTGTCCCATTCACTTCTGAGATATCCGTGGGAAATTGAGAAAAGGACAGTTTCTCAATATCTCGCCAACCGTCAAGACTATTGAGAAGCCGTTGCTATCGTCTTGTAGAGAAATGAGGAATCTACAATATGTACTACAATGTACAATGCCATGACTGACCCATTCACTTCTGAGGTATCCAAGGGAAACTCAAAAAAGGACAGTTTCTCAATATCTCGACAACCGTCAAGACTATTGAGAAGCCGTTGCTATCGTCTTCTAGAGAAATGAGGAATCTACAATTTGTACTACAATGTACAATGCCATGACTGTCCCATTCACTTCTGAGGTATCCAAGGGAAACTCAAAAAAGGACAGTTTCTCAATATCTCGACAACCGTCAAGACTATTGAGAAGCAGTTGCTATCGTCTTGTAGAGAAATGAGGAATCTACAATACTTCAGTGTACAATGCCATGACTGACCCATTCACTTCTGACATATCCCAGGGAAACTCAAAAAAGGACAGTTTCTCAATATCTCGACAACCGTCAAGACTATTGAGAAGCCGTTGCTATCGTCTTGTAGAGAAATGGGGAATCTACAATTTGTGCTACAATGTACAATGCAATGACTGTCCCATTCACTTCTGATATATCCGTGGGAAATTGAGAAAAGGACAGTTTCTCAATATCTCGACAGCCGTCAAAACTATTGAGAAGCCGTTGCTATCGTCTTGTAGAGAAATGAGGAATCTACAATTTGTGCTACAATGTACAATGCCATGACTGACCCATTCACTTCTGAGGTATCCGAGGGAAACTCAAAAAAGGACAGTTTCTCAATATCTCGACAATCGTCAAGACTATTGAGAAGCCGTTGCTATCGTCTTGTAGAGAAATGAGGAATCTACAATTTGTACTACAATGCACAATGACATGTCTGTCCCATTCACTTCTGAGGTATCCGAGGGAAACTCAAAAAAGGACAGTTTCTCAATATCTCGACAACCGTCAAGACTATTGAGAAGCCGTTGCTATCGTCTTGTAGAGAAATGAGGAATCTAAAATACTTCAGTGTACAATGCCATGACTGACCCATTCACTTCTGACATATCCCAGGGAAACTCAAAAAAGGACAGCTTCTCAATATCTCGACAACCGTCAAGATTATTGAGAAGCCGTTGCTATCGTCTTGTAGAGAAATAAGGAATCTACAATTTGTACTACAATGTACAATGCCATGACTGTCCCATTCACTTCTGAGGTATCCGAGGGAAACTCAAAAAAGGACAGTTTCTCAATATCTCGACAATCGTCAACACTACTGAGAAGCCGTTGCTATCGTCTTGTAGAAAAATAAGGAATCTACAATTTGTACTACAATGTACAATGCCATGACTGTCCCATTCACTTCTGAGGTATCCGAGGGAAACTCAAAAAAGGACAGTTTCTCAATATCTCGACAATCGTCAACACTACTGAGAAGCCGTTGCTATCGTCTTGTAGAGAAATGAGGAATCCACAATTTCTACTACAATGTACAATGCCATGACTGACCCATTCACTTCTGAGGTATCCGAGGGAAACTCAAAAAAGGACAGTTTCTCAATATCTCAACAACCGTCAAGACTATTGAGAAGCCGTTGCTATCGTCTTGTAGAGAAATGGGGAATCTACAATTTGTGCTACAATGTACAATGCAATGACTGTCCCATTCACTTCTGAGATATCCGTGGGAAATTGAGAAAAGGACAGTTTCTCAATATCTCGACAACCGTCAAGACTATTGAGAAGCCGTTGCTATCGTCTTGTAGAGAAATGAGGAATCTACAATATGTACTACAATGTACAATGCCATGACTGACCCATTCACTTCTGAGGTATCCAAGGGAAACTCAAAAAAGGACAGTTTCTCAATATCTCGACAACCGTCAAGACTATTGAGAAGCAGTTGCTATCGTCTTGTAGAGAAATGAGGAATCTACAATACTTCAGTGTACAATGCCATGACTGACCCATTCACTTCTGACATATCCCAGGGAAACTCAAAAAAGGACAGTTTCTCAATATCTCGACAACCGTCAAGACTATTGAGAAGCCGTTGCTATCGTCTTGTAGAGAAACGGGGAATCTACAATTCGTGCTACAATGTACAATGCAATGACTGTCCCATTCACTTCTGAGATATCCGTGGGAAATTGAGAAAAGGACAGTTTCTCAATATCTCGACAGCCGTCAAAACTATTGAGAAGCCGTTGCTATCGTCTTGTAGAGAAATGAGGAATCTACAATTTGTGCTACAATGTACAATGCCATGACTGACCCATTCACTTCTGAGGTATCCGAGGGAAACTCAAAAAAGGACAGTTTCTCAATATCTCGACAACCGTCAAGACTATTGAGAAGCCGTTGATATCGTCTTGTAGAGAAATGAGGAATCTACAATTTGTACTACAATGCACAATGACATGACTGTCCCATTCACTTCTGAGGTATCCGAGGGAAACTCAAAAAAGGACAGTTTCTCAATATCTCGACAACCGTCAAGACTATTGAGAAGCCGTTGCTATCGTCTTGTAGAGAAATGAGGAATCTAAAATACTTCAGTGTACAATGCCATGACTGACCCATTCACTTCTGACATATCCCAGGGAAACTCAAAAAAGGACAGCTTCTCAATATCTCGACAACCGTCAAGATTATTGAGAAGCCGTTGCTATCGTCTTGTAGAGAAATAAGGAATCTACAATTTGTACTACAATGTACAATGCCATGACTGACCCATTCACTTCTGAGGTATCCAAGGGAAACTCAAAAAAGGACAGTTTCTCAATATCTCGACAACCGTCAAGACTATTGAGAAGCAGTTGCTATCGTCTTGTAGAGAAATGAGGAATCTACAATACTTCAGTGTACAATGCCATGACTGACCCATTCACTTCTGAGGTATCCGAGGGAAACTCAAAAAAGGACAGTTTCTCAATATCTCGACAATCGTCAACACTACTGAGAAGCCGTTGCTATCGTCTTGTAGAAAAATAAGGAATCTACAATTTGTACTACAATGTACAATGCCATGACTGTCCCATTCACTTCTGAGGTATCCGAGGGAAACTCAAAAAAGGACAGTTTCTCAATATCTCGACAATCGTCAACACTACTGAGAAGCCGTTGCTATCGTCTTGTAGAGAAATGAGGAATCCACAATTTCTACTACAATGTACAATGCCATGACTGACCCATTCACTTCTGAGGTATCCGAGGGAAACTCAAAAAAGGACAGTTTCTCAATATCTCAACAACCGTCAAGACTATTGAGAAGCCGTTGCTATCGTCTTGTAGAGAAATGGGGAATCTACAATTTGTGCTACAATGTACAATGCAATGACTGTCCCATTCACTTCTGAGATATCCGTGGGAAATTGAGAAAAGGACAGTTTCTCAATATCTCGACAACCGTCAAGACTATTGAGAAGCCGTTGCTATCGTCTTGTAGAGAAATGAGGAATCTACAATATGTACTACAATGTACAATGCCATGACTGACCCATTCACTTCTGAGGTATCCAAGGGAAACTCAAAAAAGGACAGTTTCTCAATATCTCGACAACCGTCAAGACTATTGAGAAGCAGTTGCTATCGTCTTGTAGAGAAATGAGGAATCTACAATACTTCAGTGTACAATGCCATGACTGACCCATTCACTTCTGACATATCCCAGGGAAACTCAAAAAAGGACAGTTTCTCAATATCTCGACAACCGTCAAGACTATTGAGAAGCCGTTGCTATCGTCTTGTAGAGAAACGGGGAATCTACAATTCGTGCTACAATGTACAATGCAATGACTGTCCCATTCACTTCTGAGATATCCGTGGGAAATTGAGAAAAGGACAGTTTCTCAATATCTCGACAGCCGTCAAAACTATTGAGAAGCCGTTGCTATCGTCTTGTAGAGAAATGAGGAATCTACAATTTGTGCTACAATGTACAATGCCATGACTGACCCATTCACTTCTGAGGTATCCGAGGGAAACTCAAAAAAGGACAGTTTCTCAATATCTCGACAACCGTCAAGACTATTGAGAAGCCGTTGCTATCGTCTTGTAGAGAAATGAGGAATCTACAATTTGTACTACAATGCACAATGACATGACTGTCCCATTCACTTCTGAGGTATCCGAGGGAAACTCAAAAAAGGACAGTTTCTCAATATCTCGACAACCGTCAAGACTATTGAGAAGCCGTTGCTATCGTCTTGTAGAGAAATGAGGAATCTAAAATACTTCAGTGTACAATGCCATGACTGACCCATTCACTTCTGACATATCCCAGGGAAACTCAAAAAAGGACAGCTTCTCAATATCTCGACAACCGTCAAGATTATTGAGAAGCCGTTGCTATCGTCTTGTAGAGAAATAAGGAATCTACAATTTGTACTACAATGTACAATGCCATGACTGTCCCATTCACTTCTGAGGTATCCGAGGGAAACTCAAAAAAGGACAGTTTCTCAATATCTCGACAATCGTCAACACTACTGAGAAGCCGTTGCTATCGTCTTGTAGAGAAATAAGGAATCTACAATTTGTACTACAATGTACAATGCCATGACTGTCCCATTCACTTCTGAGGTATCCGAGGGAAACTCAAAAAAGGACAGTTTCTCAATATCTCGACAATCGTCAACACTACTGAGAAGCCGTTGCTATCGTCTTGTAGAGAAATGAGGAATCCACAATTTCTACTACAATGTACAATGCCATGACTGTCCCATTCACTTCTGAGGTATCCGAGGGAAACTCAAAAAAGGACAGTTTCTCAATATCTCGACAATCGTCAACACTACTGAGAAGCCGTTGCTATCGTCTTGTAGAGAAATGAGGAATCCACAATTTCTACTACAATGTACAATGCCATGACTGTCCCATTCACTTCTGAGGTATCCGAGGGAAACTCAAAAAAGGACAGTTTCTCAATATCTCGACAACCGTCAAGACTATTGAGAAGCCGTTGCTATCGTCTTGTAGAGAAATGAGGAATCTACAATTTGTACTACAATGTACAATGCCATGACTGTCCCATTCATTTCTGAGATATCCGAGGGAAACTCAGAAGAGGACAGTTTCTCAATATCTCGACAGCCGTCAAAACTATTGAGAAGCCATTGCTACCGTCTTGCAGGCCAACGAGGAATCTACAATACTACAATGTACAATGCCATGACTGAGCTAGTCACTTCAAAGATATCCAAGGGAAACTCAGAAAAGGATAGTTTCTCAATATCTCGATAACCGTCAAGACTATTGAGAAGCCGTTGCTACCGACTTGTAGAGAAATGAGGAATCTACAATATGTACTACAATGTACAATGCCATGACTGTCCCATTCACTTCTGAGGTATTCGAGGGAAACTCAAAAAAGGACAGTTTCTCAATATCTCGACCACCGTCAAGACTATTGACAAGCCGTTGCTATCGTCTTGTAGAGAAATGAGGAATCCACAATTTCTACTACAATGTACAATGCCATGACTGTCCCATTCACTTCTGAGATATCCGAGGGAAACTCAAAAAAGGACAGTTTCTCAATATCTCGACAACCGTCAAGACTATTGAGAAGCCGTTGCTACCGTCTTGTAGAGAAATGAGGAATCTACAATACTTCAATGTACAATGCCATGACTGTCCCATTCACTTCTGAGATATCCGAGGGAAACTCAAATAAGGACAGTTTCTCAATATCTCGACAGCCGTCAAAACT
The DNA here is from genome assembly GCA_958301585.1 of Merodon equestris. Classification (NCBI taxonomy): domain Eukaryota; kingdom Metazoa; phylum Arthropoda; class Insecta; order Diptera; family Syrphidae; genus Merodon; species Merodon equestris. The sequence continues at coordinate 5,211,853 of OY284418.1, read as the reverse complement.
ATTGAGAAGCCATTGCTACCGTCTTGTTGGCCAACGAGGAATCTACAATACTACAATGTACAATGCCATGACTGACCCATTCACTTCTGAGGTATCCGAGGGAAACTCAAAAAAGGACAGTTTTTCAATATCTCGACAACCGTCAAGACTATTGAGAAGCCGCTGCTATCGTCTTGTAGAGAAATGAAGAATCTACAATTTGTACTACAATGTACAATGCCATGACTGACCCATTCACTTCTGAGGTATCCGAGGGAAACTCAAAAAAGGACAGTTTCTCAATATCTCGACAACCGTCAAGACTATTGAGAAGCCATTGCTACCGTCTTGTTGGCCAACGAGGAATCTACAATACTACAATGTACAATGCCATGACTGTCCCATTCACTTCTGAGATATCCGAGGGAAACTCAAGAAAGGACAGTTTTTCAATATCTCGACAACCGTCAAGACTATTGAGAAGCCGCTGCTATCGTCTTGTAGAGAAATGAGGAATCTACAATTTGTACTACAATGTACAATGCCATGATTGTCCCATCCGCTTCTGAGATATCCGAGGGAAACTCAGAAGAGGACAGTTTCTCAACATCTCGACAACCGTCAAGACTATTGAGAAGCCGTTGCTATCGTCTTGTAGAGAAATGGGGAATCTACAATTTGTGCTACAATGTACAATGTCCATTCACTTCTGAGATATCCGTGGGAAATTGAGAAAAGGACAGTTTCTCAATATCTCGACAGCCGTCAAGACTATTGAGAAGCCGTTGCTATCGTCTTGTAGAGAAATGAGGAATCTACAATTTGTGCTACAATGTATAATGCAATGACTGTCCCATTCACTTCTGAGATATCCGCGGGAAATTGAGAAAAGGACAGTTTCTCAATATCTCGACAACCGTCAAGACTATTGAGAAGCCGTTGCTATCGTCTTGTAGAGAAATGAGGAATCTACAATATGTACTACAATGTACAATGCCATGACTGACCCATTCACTTCTGAGGTATCCGAGGGAAACTCAAAAAAGGACAGTTTCTCAATATCTCGACAACCATCAAGACTATTGAGAAGCCGTTGCTATCGTCTTCTAGAGCAATGAGGAATCTACAATTTGTACTACAATGTACAATGCCATGACTGTCCCATTCATTTCTGAGGTATCCGAGGGAAACTCAAAAAAGGACAGTTTCTCAATATCTCGACAACCGTCAAGACTATTGAGAAGCCGTTGCTATCGTCTTGTAGAGAAATGAGGAATCTACAATACTTCAGTGTACAATGCCATGACTGACCCATTCACTTCTGACATATCCCAGGGAAACTCAAAAAAGGACAGCTTCTCAATATCTCGACAACCGTCTAGACTATTGAGAAGCCATTGCTATCGTCTTGTAGAGAAATGAGGAATCTACAATTTGTACTACAATGTACAATGCCATGACTGTCCCATTCACTTCTGAGGTATCCGAGGGAAACTCAAAAAAGGACAGTTTCTCAATATCTCGACAACCGTCAAGACTATTAAGAAGCCGTTGCTATCGTCTTGTAGAGAAATGAGGAATCTACAATTTGTACTACAATGTACAATGCCATGACTGTCCCATTCACTTCTGAGGTATCCGAGGGAAACTCAAAAAAGGACAGTTTCTCAATATCTCGACAACCGTCAAGACTATTGAGAAGCCGTTGCTATCGTCTTGTAGAGAAATGAGGAATCTACAATTTGTACTACAATGTACAATGCCATGACTGTCCCATTCACTTCTGAGGTATCCGAGGGAAACTCAAAAAAGGACAGTTTCTCAATATCTCGACAATCGTCAACACTATTGAGAAGCCGTTGCTATCGTCTTGTAGAGAAATGAGGAATCCACAATTTCTACTACAATGCCATGCCATGACTGTCCGATTCACGTCTGATGTATCCGAGGGAAACTCAAAAAAGGACAGTTTCTCAATATCTCAACAACCGTCAAGACTATTGAGAAGCCGTTGCTATCGTCTTGTAGAGAAATGAGGAATCTACAATTTGTACTACAATGTACATTGCCATGACTGTCCTATTCACTTCTGACGTATCCGAGGGAAACTTAAAAAAGGACAGTTTCTCAATATCTCGACAACCGTCAAGACTATTGAGAAGCCGTTGCTATCGTCTTGTAGAGAAATGAGGAATCTACAATTTGTACTACAATGTACAATGCCATGACTGTCCCATTCACTTCTGAGGTATCCGAGGGAAACTCAAAAAAGGACAGTTTCTCAATATCTCGACAACCGTCAAGACTATTGAGAAGCCGTTGCTATCGTCTTGTAGAGAAATGAGGAATCTACAATTTGTACTACAATGTACAATGCCATGACCGTCCCATTCACTTCTGAGGTATCCGAGGGAAACTCAAAAAAGGACAGTTTCTCAATATCTCGACAGCCGTCAAAACTATTGAGAAGCCATTGCTACCGTCTTGCAGGCCAACGAGGAATCTACAATACTACAATGTACAATGCCATGACTGAGCTAGTCACTTCAAAGATATCCAAGGGAAACTCAGAAAAGGACAGTTTCTCAATATCTCGATAACCGTCAAGACTATTGAGAAGCCGTTGCTATCGTCTTGTAGAGAAATGAGGAATCTACAATTTGTACTACAATGTACAATGCCATGACTGTCCCATTCACTTCTGAGATATCCGAGGGAAACTCAAAGAAGGACAGTTTCTCAATATCTCGACAGCCGTCAAAACTATTGAGAAGCCATTGCTACCGTCTTGCAGTCCAACGAGGAATCTACAATACTACAATGTACAATGCCATGACTGAGCTAGTCACTTCAAAGATATCCAAGGGAAACTCAGAAAAGGACAGTTTCTCAATATCTCGATAACCGTCAAGACTATTGAGAAGCCGTTGCTACCGACTTGTAGAGAAATGAGGAATCTACAATATGTACTACAATGTACAATGCCATGACTGTCCCATTCACTTCTGAGATATCCGAGGGAAACTCAAAAAAGGACAGTTTCGCAATATCTCGACAACCGTCAAGACTATTGAGAAGCCGTTGCTACCGTCTTGTAGAGAAATGAGGAATATACAATATGTACTACAATGTACAATGCCATGACTGTCCCATTCACTTCTGAGATATCCGAGGGAAACTCAGAAGAGGACAGTTTCTCAATATCTCGACAACCGTCAAGACTATTGAGAAGCCGTTGCTACCGACTTGTAGAGAAATGAGGAATCTACAATATGTACTACAATGTACAATGCCATGACTGACCCATTTACTTCTGAGATATCCGAGGGAAACTCAAAAAAACGACAGTTTCTCAATATCTCGACAACTGTCAAAACTATTGAGAAGCCGTTGCTATCGTCTTGTAGAGAAATAAGGAATCCACAATTTCTACTACAATGTACAATGCCATGACTGTCCCATTCACTTCTGAGGTATCCGAGGGAAACTCAAAAAAGGACAGTTTCTCAATATCTCGACAACCTTCAAGACTATTGAGAAGCCGTTGCTACCGACTTGTTGAGAAATGAGGAATCTCCAATATGTACTAAAATGTACAATGCCATGACTGGCCCATTTACTTCTGAGATATCCGAGGGAAACTCAAAAAAGGACAGTTTCTCAATATCTCGACAACTGTCAAAACAATTGAGAAGCCGTTGCTATCGTCTTGTAGAGAAATGAGGAATCCACAAATTATTACTACAATGTACAATGCCATGACTGACCCATTCACTTCTGAGATATCCGGGGGAAACTCAAAAAAGGACAGTTTCTCAATATCTCGACAACCGTCAAGACTATTGAGAAGCCGTTGCTATCGTCTTGTAGAGAAATGAGGAATCTACAATTTGTACTACAATGTACAATGCCATGACTGTCCCATTCATTTCTGAGATATCCGAGGGAAACTCAGAAGAGGACAGTTTCTCAATATCTCGGCAACCGTCAAGACTATTGAGAAGCCGTTGCTATCGTCTTGTAGAGAAATGAGGAATCTACAATTTGTACTACAATGTACAATGCCATGACTGTCCCATTCACTTCTGAGATATCCGAAGGAAACTCAAAAAAGGACAGTTTCTCAATATCTCGACAACCGTCAAACATATTGAGAAGCCGTTGCTATCGTCTTGTAGAGAAATGAGGAATCTACAATTTGTACTACAATGTACAATGCCATGACTGTCCCATTCACTTCTGAGATATCCGAGGGAAACTCAAAAAAGGACAGTTTCTCAATATCTCGACAGCCGTCAAAACTATTGAGAAGCCATTGCTACCGTCTTGCAGGCCAACGAGGAATCTACAATACTACAATGTACAATGCCATGACTGAGCTATTCACTTCAAAGATATCCAAGGGAAACTCAGAAAAGGATAGTTTCTCAATATCTCGATAACCGTCAAGACTATTGAGAAGCCGTTGCTACCGACTTGTAGAGAAATGAGGAATCTACAATATGTACTACAATGTACAATGCCATGACTGTCCCATTCACTTCTGAGATATCCGAGGGAAATTCAAAAAAGGACAGTTTCGCAATATCTCGACAACCGTCAAAACTATTGAAAAGCCATTGCTATCGTCATGCAGGCCAACGAGGAATCTACAATACTACAATGAACAATGCCATGACTGACCCATTCACTTCTGAGGTATCCGAGGAAAACTCAAAAAAGGACAGTTTCTCAATATCTCGACAACTATTGAGAAGCCGTTGCTATCGTCTTGTAGAGAAATGAGGAATCTACAATTTGTACTACAATGTACAATGCCATGACTGTCCCATTCACTTCTGAGATATCCGAGGGAAACTCAAAAAAGGACAGTTTCTCAATATCTCGACAGCCGTCAAAACTATTGAGAAGCCATTGCTACCGTCTTGTTGGCCAACGAGGAATCTACAATACTACAATGTACAATGCCATGACTGACCCATTCACTTCTGAGGTATTCGAGGGAAACTCAAAAAAGGACAGTTTCTCAATATCTCGACCACCGTCAAGACTATTGACAAGCCGTTGCTATCGTCTTGTAGAGAAATGAGGAATCCACAATTTCTACTACAATGTACAATGCCATGACTGTCCCATTCACTTCTGAGATATCCGAGGGAAAGTCAAAAAAGGACAGTTTCTCAATATCTCGACAACCGTCAAGACTATTGAGAAGCCGTTGCAACCGTCTTGTAGAGAAATGAGGAATCTACAATACTACAATGTACAATGCCATGACTGTCCCATTCACTTCTGAGATATCCGAGAGAAACTCAAATGAGGACAGTTTCTCAATATCTCGACAGCCGTCAAAACTATTGAGAAGCCATTGCTACCGTCTTGTTGGCCAACGAGGAATCTACAATACTACAATGTACAATGCCATGACTGACCCATTCACTTCTGAGGTATCCGAGGGAAACTCAAAAAAGGACAGTTTCTCAATATCTCGACAACCGTCAAGACTATTGAGAAGCCGCTGCTATCGTCTTGTAGAGAAATGAGGAATCTACAATTTGTACTACAATGTACAATGCCATGACTGACCCATTCACTTCTGAGGTATCCGAGGGAAACTCAGAAAAGGACAGTTTCTCAATATCTCGACAACCGTCAAGACTATTGAGAAGCCGTTGCTACCGTCTTGTAGAGAAATGAGGAATCTACAATACTACAATGTACAATGCCATGACTGTCCCATTCACTTCTGAGATATCCGAGGGAAACTCAAGAAAGGACAGTTTCTCAATATCTCGATAACCGTCAAGACTATTGAGAAGCCATTGCTATCGTCTTGTAGAGAAATGAGGAATCTACAATTTGTACTACAATGTACAATGCCATGACTGTCCCATTCACTTCTGATATATCCGAGGGAAACTCAAAAAAGGACAGTTTCTCAATATCTCGACAACCGTCAAGACTATTGAGAAGCCGTTGCTATCGTCTTGTAGAGAAATGAGGAATCTACAATTTGTACTACAATGTACAATGCCATGATTGTCCCATCCGCTTCTGAGATATCCGAGGGAAACTCAGAAGAGGACAGTTTCTCAACATCTCGACAACCGTCAAGACTATTGAGAAGCCGTTGCTATCGTCTTGTAGAGAAATGGGGAATCTACAATTTGTGCTACAATGTACAATGCAATGACTGTCCCATTCACTTCTGAGATATCCGTGGGAAATTGAGAAAAGGACAGTTTCTCAATATCTCGACAGCCGTCAAGACTATTGAGAAGCCGTTGCTATCGTCTTGTAGAGAAATGAGGAATCTACAATTTGTACTACAATGTACAATGCCATGACTGACCCATTCACTTCTGAGGTATCCGAGGGAAACTCAAAAAAGGACAGTTTCTCAATATCTCGACAACCGTCAAGACTATTGAGAAGCCGTTGCTATCGTCTTCTAGAGAAATGAGGAATCTACAATTTGTACTACAATGTACAATGCCATGACTGTCCCATTCACTATCCGAGGAAAACTCAAAAAAGGACAGTTTCTCAATATCTCGACCACCGTCAAGACTATTGACAAGCCGTTGCTATCGTCTTGTAGAGAAATGAGGAATCCACAATTTCTACTACAATGCCATGCCATGACTGTCCGATTCACTTCTGATGTATCCGAGGGAAACTCAAAAAAGGACAGTTTCTCAATATCTCAACAACCGTCAAGACTATTGAGAAGCCGTTGCTATCGTCTTGTAGAGAAATGAGGAATCTACAATTTGTACTACAATGTACATTGCCATGACTGTCCTATTCACTTCTGAGGTATCCGAGGGAAACTCAAAAAAGGACAGTTTCTCAATATCTCGACAACCGTCAAGACTATTGAGAAGCCGTTGCTATCGTCTTGTAGAGAAATGAGGAATCTACAATTTATACTACAATGTACATTGCCATGACTGTCCTATTCACTTCTGAGGTATCCGAGGGAAACTCAAAAAAGGACAGTTTCTCAATATCTCGACAACCGTCAAGACTATTGAGAAGCCGTTGCTATCGTCTGGTAGAGAAATGAGGAATCCACAATTTCTACTACAATGTACAATGCCATGACTGTCCCATTCACTTCTGATGTATCCGAGGGAAACTCAAAAAAGGACAGTTTCTCAATATCTCGACAACCGTCAAGACTATTGTGAAGCCGTTGCTATCGTCTTGTAGAGAAATGAGGAATCTACAATTTGTACTACAATGTACATTGCCATGACTGTCCTATTCACTTCTGAGGTATCCGAGGGAAACTCAAAAAAGGACAGTTTCTCAATATCTCGACAACCGTCAAGACTATTGAGAAGCCGTTGCTATCGTCTTGTAGAGAAATGAGGAATCTACAATTTGTACTACAATGTACAATGCCATGACTGTCCCATTCACTTCTGAGGTATCCGAGGGAAACTCAAAAAAGGACAGTTTCTCAATATCTCGACAACCGTCAAGACTATTGAGAAGCCGTTGCTATCGTCTTGTAGAGAAATGAGGAATCTACAATTTGTACTACAATGTACAATGCCATGACCGTCCCATTCCCTTCTGAGGTATCCGAGGGAAACTCAAAAAAGGACAGTTTCTCAATATCTCGACAACCGTCAAGACTATTGAGAAGCCGTTGCTATCGTCTTGTAGAGAAATGAGGAATCTACAATTTGTACTACAATGTACAATGCCATGACTGTCCCATTCACTTCTGAGGTATCCGAGGGAAACACAAAAAAGGACAGTTTCTCAATATCTCGACAACCGTCAAGACTATTGAGAAGCCGTTGGTATCGTCTTGTAGAGAAATGAGGAATCCACAATTTCTACAACAATGTACAATGCCATGACTGTCCCATTCACTTCTGAGGTATCCGAGGGAAACTCAAAAAAGGACAGTTTCTCAATATCTCGACAACCGTCAAGACTATTGAGAAGCCGTTGCTATCGTTTTGTAGAGAAATGAGGAATCCACAATTTCTACTACAATGTACAATGCCATGACTGTCCCATTCACATCTGAGATATCCGAGGGAAACTCAAATAAGGACAGTTTCTCAATATCTCGACAGCCGTCAAAACTATTGAGAAGCCATTGCTACCGTCTTGTTGGCCAACGAGGAATCTACAATACTACAATGTACAATGCCATGACTGACCCATTCACTTCTGAGGTATCCGAGGGAAACTCAAAAAAGGACAGTTTCTCAATATCTCGACAATCGTCAAGACTATTGAGAAGCCGTTGCTATCGTCTTGTAGAGAAATGAGGAATCTACAATTTGTACTACAATGTACAATGCCATGACTGACCCATTCACTTCTGAGGTATCCGAGGGAAACTCAAAAAAGGACAGTTTCTCAATATCTCGACAACCGTCAAGACTATTGAGAAGCCGTTGCTACCGTCTTGTAGAGAAATGAGGAATCTACAATACTACAATGTACAATGCCATGACTGTCCCATTCACTTCTGAGATATCCGAGGGAAACTCAAAAAAGGACAGTTTCTCAATATCTCGGCAACCGTCAAGACTATTGAGAAACCGTTGCTATCGTCTTGTAGAGAAATGAGGAATCTACATTTTGTACTACAATGTACAATGCCATGATTGTCCCATCCGCTTCTGAGATATCCGAGGGAAACTCAGAAGAGGACAGTTTCTCAACATCTCGACAACCGTCAAGACTATTGAGAAGCCGTTGCTATCGTCTTGTAGAGAAATGGGGAATCTACAATTTGTGCTACAATGTACAATGCAATGACTGTCCCATTCACTTCTGAGATATCCGTGGGAAATTGAAAAAAGGACAGTTTCTCAATATCACGACAGCCGGTAAAACTATTGAGAAGCCGTTGCTATCGTCTTGTAGAGAAATGAGGAATCTACAATTTGTGCTACAATGTACAATGCAATGACTGTCCCATTCACTTCTGAGATATCCGTGGGAAATTGAGAAAAGGACATTTTCTCAATATCTCGACAACCGTCAAGACTATTGAGAAGCCGTTGCTATCGTCTTGTAGAGAAATGAGGAATCTACAATATGTACTACAATGTACAATGCCATGACTGACTCATTCACTTCTGAGGTATCCGAGGGAAACTCAAAAAAGGACAGTTTCTCAATATCTCGACAACCGTCAAGACTATTGAGAAGCCGTTGCTATCGTCTTCTAGAGAAATGAGGAATCTACAATTTGTACTACAATGTACAAAGCCATGACTGTCCCACTCACTTCTGAGGTATCCGAGGGAAACTCAAAAAAGGACAGTTTCTCAATATCTCGACAACCGTCAAGACTATTGAGAAGCCGTCGCTATCGTCTTGTAGAGAAATGAGGAATCTATAATACTTCAGTGTACAATGCCATGACTGACCCATTCACTTCTGACATATCCCAGGGAAACTCAAAAAGGGACAGCTTCTCAATATCTCGACAACCGTCTAGACTATTGAGAAGCCATTGCTATCGTCTTGTAGAGAAATGAGGAATCTACAATTTGTACTACAATGTACAATGCCATGACTGTCCCATTCACTTCTGAGGTATCCGAGGGAAACTCAAAAAAGGACAGTTTCTCAATATCTCGACAACCGTCAAGACTATTGAGAAGCCGTTGCTATCGTCTTGTAGAGAAATGAGGAATCTACAATTTGTACTACAATGTACAATGCCATGACTGTCCCATTCACTTCTGAGGTATCCGAGGGAAACTCAAAAAAGGACAGTTTCTCAATATCTCGACAACCGTCAAGACTATTGAGAAGCCGTTGCTATCGTCTTGTAGAGAAATGAGGAATCTACAATTTGTACTACAATGTACAATGCCATGACTGTCCCATTCACTTCTGATGTATCCGAGGGAAACTCAAAAAAGGACAATTTCTCAATATCTCGACAACCGTCAAGACTATTGAGAAGCCGTTGCTATCGTCTTGTAGAGAAATGAGGAATCTACAATTTGTACTACAATGTACATTGCCATGACTGTCCCATTCACTTCTGAGGTATCCGAGGGAAACACAAAAAAGGACAGTTTCTCAATATCTCGACAACCGTCAAGACTATTGAGAAGCCGTTGCTATCGTCTTGTAGAGAAATGAGGAATCTACCATTTGTACTACAATGTACATTGCCATGACTGTCCCATTCACTTCTGAGGTATCCGTGGGAAATTGAGAAAAGGACAGTTTCTCAATATCTCGACAGCCGTCAAAACTATTGAGAAGCCGTTGCTATCGTCTTGTAGAGAAATGAGGAATCTACAATTTGTGCTACAATGTACAATGCAATGACTGTCCCATTCACTTCTGAGATATCCGTGGGAAATTGAGAAAAGGACAGTTTCTCAATATCTCGACAACCGCCAAGACTATTGAGAAGCCGTTGCTATCGTCTTGTAGTGAAATGAGGAATCTACAATATGTACTACAATGTACAATGCCACGACTGACCCATTCACTTCTGAGGTATCCGAGGGAAACTCAAAAAAGGACAGTTTCTCAATATCTCGACAACCGTCAAGACTATTGAGAAGCCGTTGCTATCGTCTTGTAGAGAAATGAGGAATCCACAATTTCTACTACAATGTACAATGCCATGACTGTCCCATTCACTTCTGAGATATCCGAGGGAAACTCAAAAAAGGACAGTTTCTCAATATCTCGACAACCGTCAAGACTATTGAGAAGCCGTTGGTACCGTCTTGTAGAGAAATGAGGAATCTACAATACTTCAGTGTACAATGCCATGACTGACCCATTCACTTCTGACATATCCCAGGGAAACTCAAAAAAGGACAGCTTCTCAATATCTCGACAACCGTCTAGACTATTGAGAAGCCATTGCTATCGTCTTGTAGAGAAATGAGGAATCTACAATTTGTACTACAATGTACAATGCCATGACTGTCCCATTCACTTCTGAGGTATCCGAGGGAAACTCAAAAAAGGACAGTTTCTCAATATCTCGACAACCGTCAAGACTATTGAGAAGCCGTTGCTATCGTCTTGTAGAGAAATGAGGAATCTACAATTTGTACTACAATGTACAATGCCATGACTGTCCCATTCACTTCTGAGGTATCCGAGGGAAACTCAAAAAAGGACAGTTTCTCAATATCCCGACAACCGTCAAGACTATTGAGAAGCCGTTGCTATCGTCTTGTAGAGAAATGAGGAATCTACAATATGTACTACAATGTACAATGCCATGACTGACCCATTCACTTCTGAGGTATCCGAGGGAAACTCAAAAAAGGACAGTTTCTCAATATCTCGACAACCGTCAAGTCTATTGAGAAGCCGTTGCTATCGTCTTGTAGAGAAATGGGGAATCTACAATTTGTGCTACAATGTACAATGCAATGACTGTCCCATTCACTTCTGAGATATCCGTGGGAAATTGAGAAAAGGACAGTTTCTCAATATCTCGACAACCGTCAAGACTATTGAGAAGCCGTTGCTATCGTCTTGTAGAGAAATCAGGAATCTACAATATGTACTACAATGTACAATGCCATGACTGACCCATTCACTTCTGAGGTATCCAAGGGAAACTCAAAAAAGGACAGTTTCTCAATATCTCGACAACCGTCAAGACTATTGAGAAGCCGTTGCTATCGTCTTCTAGAGAAATGAGGAATCTACAATTTGTACTACAATGTACAATGCCATGACTGTCCCATTCACTTCTGAGGTATCCGAGGGAAACTCAAAAAAGGACAGTTTCTCAATATCTCGACAACCGTCAAGACTATTGAGAAGCCGTTGCTATCGTCTTGTAGAGAAATGAGGAATCTACAATACTTCAGTGTACAATGCCATGACTGACCCATTCACTTCTGACATATCCCAGGGAAACTCAAAAAAGGACAGTTTCTCAATATCTCGACAACCGTCAAGACTATTGAGAAGCCGTTGCTATCGTCTTGTAGAGAAATGGGGAATCTACAATTTGTGCTACAATGTACAATGCAATGACTGTCCCATTCACTTCTGAGATATCCGTGGGAAATTGAGAAAAGGACAGTTTCTCAATATCTCGACAGCCGTCAAAACTATTGAGAAGCCGTTGCTATCGTCTTGTAGAGAAATGAGGAATCTACAATTTGTGCTACAATGTACAATGCCATGACTGACCCATTCACTTCTGAGGTATCCGAGGGAAACTCAAAAAAGGACAGTTTCTCAATATCTCGACAACCGTCAAGACTATTGAGAAGCCGTTGCTACCGTCTTGTAGAGAAATGAGGAATCTACAATTTGTACTACAATGCACAATGCCATGACTGTCCCATTCACTTCTGAGGTATCCGAGGGAAACTCAAAAAAGGACAGTTTCTCAATATCTCGACAACCGTCAAGACTATTGAGAAGCCGTTGCTATCGTCTTGTAGAGAAATGAGGAATCTAAAATACTTCAGTGTACAATGCCATGACTGACCCATTCACTTCTGACATATCCCAGGGAAACTCAAAAAAGGACAGCTTCTCAATATCTCGACAACCGTCTAGACTATCGTCTTGTTGAGAAATGAGGAATCTAAAATTTGTACTACAATGTACAATGCCATGACTGTCCCATTCACTTCTGAGGTATCCGAGGGAAACTCAAAAAAGGACAGTTTCTCAATATCTCGACAACCGTCAAGATTATTGAGAAGCCGTTGCTATCGTCTTGTAGAGAAATAAGGAATCTACAATTTGTACTACAATGTACAATGCCATGACTGTCCCATTCACTTCTGAGGTATCCGAGGGAAACTCAAAAAAGGACAGTTTCTCAATATCTCGACAATCGTCAACACTATTGAGAAGCCGTTGCTATCGTCTTGTAGAGAAATGAGGAATCCACAATTTCTACTACAATGTACAATGCCATGACTGTCCCATTCACTTCTGAGGTATCCGAGGGAAACTCAAAAAAGGACAGTTTCTCAATATCTCGACAACCGTCAAGACTATTGAGAAGCCGTTGCTATCGCCTTGTAGAGAAATGAGGAATCTACAATTTGTACTACAATGTACATTGCCATGACTGTCCCATTCACTTCTGAGGTATCCGAGGGAAACTCAAAAAAGGACAGTTTCTCAATATCTCGACAACCGTCAAGACTATTGAGAAGCCGTTGCTATCGTCTTGTTGGCCAACGAGGAATCTACAATACTACAATGTACGATGCCATGACTGACCCATTCACTTCTGAAGTATCCGAGGGAAACTCAAAAAAGGACAGTTTCTCAATATCTCGACAACCGTCAAGACTATTGAGAAGCCGTTGCTACCGTCTTGTAGAGAAATGAGGAATCGACAATACTACAATGTACAATGCCATGACTGTCCCATTCACTTCTGAGATATCCGAGGGAAACTCAAAAAAGGACAGTTTCTCAATATCTCGACAGCCGTCAAAACTATTGAGAAGCCATTGCTACCGTCTTGTTGGCCAACGAGGAATCTACAATACTACAATGTACGATGCCATGACTGACCCATTCACTTCTGAAGTATCCGAGGGAAACTCAAAAAAGGACAGTTTCTCAATATCTCGACAACCGTCAAGACTATTGAGAAGCCGTTGCTACCGTCTTGTAGAGAAATGAGGAATCTACAATATGTACTACAATGTACAATTCCATGACTGACCCATTCACTTCTGAGATATCCGAGGGAAACTCAAAAAAGGACAGTTTCTCAATATCTCGACAACCGCCAAGACTATTGAGAAGCCGTTGCTATCGTCTTGTAGAGAAATGAGGAATCCACAATTTCTACTACAATGTACAATGCCATGACTGTCCCATTCACTTCTGAGATATCCGAGGGAAACTCAAAAGAGGACAGTTTCTCAATATCTCGACAACCGTCAAGACTATTGAGAAGCCGTTGCTATCGTCTTGTAGAGAAATGAGGAATCTACAATTTGCACTACAGTGTACAATGCCATGACTGTCCCATTCACTTCTGAGGTATCCGAGGGAAACTCAAAAAAGGACAGTTTCTCAATATCTCGACAACCGTCAAGACTATTGAGAAGCCGTTGCTATCGTCTTGTTGAGAAATGAGGAATCTACAATATGTACTACAATTAACAATGCCATGACTGACCCATTCACTTCTGACATATCCCAGGGAAACTCAAAAAAGGACAGTTTCTCAATATCTCGACAACCGTCAAGACTATTGAGAAGCCGTTGCTACCGTCTTGTAGAGAAATGACGAATCTACAATACTTCAATTACAATGCCATGACTGACCCATTCACTTCTGACATATCCCAGGGAAACTCAAAAAAGGATAGTACAATATGTACTACAATGTACAATGCCATGACTGACCCATTCACTTCTGAGGTATCCGAGGGAAACTCAAAAAAGGACAGTTTCTCAATATCTCGACAACCGTCAAGACTATTGAGAAGCCGTTGCTATCGTCTTGTAGAGAAATGAGGAATCCACAATTTCTACTACAATGTACAATGCCATGACTGACCCATTCACTTCTGACATATCCCAGGGAAACTCAAAAAAGGACAGCTTCTCAATATCTCGACAACCGTCAAGACTACTGAGAAGCCGTTGCTATCGTCTTGTAGAGAAATGAGGAATCTACAATTTGTACTACAATGTACAATGCCATGACTGTCCCATTCACTTCTGAGGTATCCGAGGGAAACTCGAAAAAGGACAGTTTCTCAATATCTCGAACACTGTCAAGACTATTGAGAAGCCGTTGCTACCGTCTTGTAGAGAAATGAGGAATCTACAATATGTACTATAATGTACAATGCCATGACTGACCCATTCACTTCTGAGGTATCCGAGGGAAACTCAAAAAAGGACAGTTTCTCAATATCTCGACAACCGTCAAGACTATTGAGAAGCCGTTGCTATCGTCTTGTAGAGAAATGAGGAATCCACAATTTCTACTACAATGTACAATGCCATGACTGTCCCATTCACTTCTGAGATATCCGAGGGAAACTAAAAAAAGGACAGTTTCTCAATATCTCGACAACCGTCAAGACTATTGAGAAGCCGTTGCTACCGTCTTGTAGAGAAATGAGGAATCTACAATATGTACTACAATGTACAATGCCATGACTGTCCCATTCACTTCTGAGATATCCGAGGGAAACTCAAAAAAAGGACAGTTTCTCAGTATCTCGACAACCGTCAAGACTATTGAGTTGCTATCGTCTTGTAGAGAAATGAGGAATCTACAATTTGTACTACAATGTACAATGCCATGACTGTCCCATTCACTTCTGAGGTATCCGAGTGAAACTAAAAAAAGGACAGTTTCTCAATATCTCGACAACCGTCAAGACTATTGAGAAGTCGTTGCTATCGTCTTGTAGAGAAATGAGGAATCTACAATATGTACTACAATGTACAATGCCATGACTGACCCATTCACTTCTGACATATCCCAGGGAAACTCAAAAAAGGACAGTTTCTCAATATTTCGACAACCGTCAAGACTATTGAGAAGATGTTGCTACCGTCTTGTAGAGAAATGAGGAATCTACAATACTTCAATGTACAATGCCATGACTGACCCATTCACTTCTGACATATCCCAGGGAAACTCAAAAAAGGACAGCTTCTCAATATCTCGACAACCGTCAAGACTATTGAGAAGCCGTTGCTATCGTCTTGTAGAGAAATGAGGAATCTACAATTTGTTCTACAATGTACAATGCCATGACTGTCCCATTCACTTCTGAGATATCCGAGGGAAACTCAAAAGAGGACAGTTTCTCAATATCTCGACAACCGTCAAGACTATTGAGAAGCCGTTGCTACCGTCTTGTAGAGAAATGAGGAATCTACAATACTTCAATGTACAATGCCATGACTGACCCATTCACTTCTGACATATCCCAGGGAAACTCAAAAAAGGACAGCTTCTCAATATCTCGACAACCGTCAAGACTATTGAGAAGCCGTTGCTATCGTCTTGTAGAGAAATGAGGAATCCACAATTTCTACTACAATGTACAATGCCATGACTGTCCCATTCACTTCTGAGATATCCGAGGGAAACTCAAAAGAGGACAGTTTCTCAATATCTCGACAACCGTCAAGACTATTGAGAAGCCGTTGCTATCGTCTTGTAGAGAAATGAGGAATCTACAATTTGCACTACAGTGTACAATGCCATGACTGTCCCATTCACTTCTGAGGTATCCGAGGGAAACTCAAAAAAGGACAGTTTCTCAATATCTCGACAACCGTCAAGACTATTGAGAAGCCGTTGCTATCGTCTTGTTGAGAAATGAGGAATCTACAATATGTACTACAATTAACAATGCCATGACTGACCCATTCACTTCTGACATATCCCAGGGAAACTCAAAAAAGGACAGTTTCTCAATATCTCGACAACCGTCAAGACTATTGAGAAGCCGTTGCTACCGTCTTGTAGAGAAATGACGAATCTACAATACTTCAATTACAATGCCATGACTGACCCATTCACTTCTGACATATCCCAGGGAAACTCAAAAAAGGATAGTACAATATGTACTACAATGTACAATGCCATGACTGACCCATTCACTTCTGAGGTATCCGAGGGAAACTCAAAAAAGGACAGTTTCTCAATATCTCGACAACCGTCAAGACTATTGAGAAGCCGTTGCTATCGTCTTGTAGAGAAATGAGGAATCCACAATTTCTACTACAATGTACAATGCCATGACTGACCCATTCACTTCTGACATATCCCAGGGAAACTCAAAAAAGGACAGCTTCTCAATATCTCGACAACCGTCAAGACTACTGAGAAGCCGTTGCTATCGTCTTGTAGAGAAATGAGGAATCTACAATTTGTACTACAATGTACAATGCCATGACTGTCCCATTCACTTCTGAGGTATCCGAGGGAAACTCAAAAAAGGACAGTTTCTCAATATCTCGAACACTGTCAAGACTATTGAGAAGCCGTTGCTACCGTCTTGTAGAGAAATGAGGAATCTACAATATGTACTATAATGTACAATGCCATGACTGACCCATTCACTTCTGAGGTATCCGAGGGAAACTCAAAAAAGGACAGTTTCTCAATATCTCGACAACCGTCAAGACTATTGAGAAGCCGTTGCTATCGTCTTGTAGAGAAATGAGGAATCCACAATTTCTACTACAATGTACAATGCCATGACTGTCCCATTCACTTCTGAGATATCCGAGGGAAACTCAAAAAAGGACAGTTTCTCAATATCTCGACAACCGTCAAGACTATTGAGAAGCCGTTGCTACCGTCTTGTAGAGAAATGAGGAATCTACAATATGTACTACAATGTACAATGCCATGACTGTCCCATTCACTTCTGAGATATCCGAGGGAAACTCAAAAAAAGGACAGTTTCTCAGTATCTCGACAACCGTCAAGACTATTGAGTTGCTATCGTCTTGTAGAGAAATGAGGAATCTACAATTTGTACTACAATGTACAATGCCATGACTGTCCCATTCACTTCTGAGGTATCCGAGTGAAACTAAAAAAAGGACAGTTTCTCAATATCTCGACAACCGTCAAGACTATTGAGAAGTCGTTGCTATCGTCTTGTAGAGAAATGAGGAATCTACAATATGTACTACAATGTACAATGCCATGACTGACCCATTCACTTCTGACATATCCCAGGGAAACTCAAAAAAGGACAGTTTCTCAATATCTCGACAACCGTCAAGACTATTGAGAAGCCGTTGCTACCGTCTTGTAGAGAAATGAGGAATCTACAATACTTCAATGTACAATGCCATGACTGACCCATTCACTTCTGACATATCCCAGGGAAACTCAAAAAAGGACAGCTTCTCAATATCTCGACAACCGTCAAGACTATTGAGAAGCCGTTGCTATCGTCTTGTAGAGAAATGAGGAATCTACAATTTGTTCTACAATGTACAATGCCATGACTGTCCCATTCACTTCTGAGGTATCCGAGGGAAACTCAAAAAAGGACAGTTTCTCAATATCTCGAACACCGTCAAGGCTATTGAGAAGCCGTTGCTACCGTCTTGTAGAGAAATGATGAATCTACAATATGTACTACAATGTACAATGCCATGACTGACCCATTCACTTCTGAGGTATCCGAGGGAAACTCAAAAAAGGACAGTTTCTCAATATCTCGACAACCGTCAAGACTATTGAGAAGCCGTTGCTATCGTCTTGTAGAGAAATGAGGAATCCACAATTTCTACTACAATGTACAATGCCATGACTGTCCCATTCACTTCTGAGATATCCGAGGGAAACTCAAAAAAGGACAGTTTCTCAATATCTCGACAACCGTCAAGACTATTGAGAAGCCGTTGCTACCGTCTTGTAGAGAAATGAGGAATATACAATATGTACTACAATGTACAATGCCATGACTGTCCCATTCACTTCTGAGATATCCGAGGGAAACTCAAAAAAAAGGACAGTTTCTCAATATCTCGACAACCGTCAAGACTATTGAGTTGCCATCGTCTTGTAGAGAAATGAGGAATCTACAATTTGTACTACAATGTACAATGCCATGAATGTCCCATTCACTTCTGAGATATCCGAGGGAAACTCAAAAAAGGATAGTTTCTCAATATCTCGACAACCGTCAAGACTATTGAGAAGCCATTGCTACCGTCTTGTAGGCCAACGCTAAATCTACAATACTACAATGTACAATGCCATGACTGAGCTACTCACTTCAAAGATATCTAAGGGAAACTCAAAAAAGGACAGTTTCTCAGTATCTCGACAACCGTCAAAACTATTGAAAAGCCATTGCTGCCGTCTTGTAGGCCAACGAGGAATCTACAATACTACAATGTAGAATGCCATGACTGACCCATTCACTTCTGAGATATCCGAGGGAAACTCAAAAAAGGACAGTTTCTCAGTATTTCGACAACCGTCAAGACTATTGAGAAGCCGTTGCTATCGTCTTGTAGAGAAATGAGGAATCTACAATTTGTACTACAATCTACAATGCCATGACTGTCCCATTCACTTCTGAGGTATCCGAGGGAAACTCAAAAAAGGACAGTTTCTCAATATCTCGACAACCGTCAAGACTATTGAGAAGCCGTTGCTACCGTCTTGTAGAGAAATGAGGAATCCACAATTTCTACTACAATGTACAATGCCATGACTGTCCCATTCACTTCTGAGATATCCGAGGGAAACTCAAAAAAGGACAGTTTCTCAATATCTCGACAACCGTCAAGACTATTGAGAAGCCATTGCTACCGTCTTGTAGGCCAACGCTAAATCTACAATAGTACAATGTACAATGCCATGACTGAGCTAGTCACTTCAAAGATATCCAAGGGAAACTCAGAAAAGGACAGTTTCTCAATATCTCGACAGCCGTCAAAACTATTGAGAAGCCATTGTAACCGTCTTGCAGGCCAACGCGCAATATACAATACTACAATGTACAATGCCATGACTGAGCTAGCCACTTCAAAGATATCCAAGGGAAACTCAGAAAAGGACAGTTTCTCAATATCTCGACAACCGTCAAGACTATTGAGAAGCCATTGCTACCGTCTTGTTGGCCAACGAGGAATCTACAATACTACAATGTACGATGCCATGACTGACCCATTCACTTCTGAAGTATCCGAGGGAAACTCAAAAAAGGACAGTTTCTCAATATCTCGACAACCGTCAAGACTATTGAGAAGCCGTTGCTACCGTCTTGTAGAGAAATGAGGAATCTACAATATGTACTACAATGTACAATGCCATGACTGACCCATTCACTTCTGAGATATCCGAGGGAAACTCAAAAAAGGACAGTTTCTCAATATCTCGACAACCGCCAAGACTATTGAGAAGCCGTTGCTATCGTCTTGTAGAAAAATGAGGAATCCACAATTTCTACTACAATGTACAATGCCATGACTGTCCCATTCACTTCTGAGATATCCGAGGGAAACTCAAAAGAGGACAGTTTCTCAATATCTCGACAACCGTCAAGACTATTGAGAAGCCGTTGCTATCGTCTTGTAGAGAAATGAGGAATCTACAATTTGTACTACAGTGTACAATGCCATGACTGTCCCATTCACTTCTGAGGTATCCGAGGGAAACTCAAAAAAGGACAGTTTCTCAATATCTCGACAACCGTCAAGACTATTGAGAAGCCGTTGCTATCGTCTTGTTGAGAAATGAGGAATCTACAATATGTACTACAATTAACAATGCCATGACTGACCCATTCACTTCTGACATATCCCAGGGAAACTCAAAAAAGGACAGTTTCTCAATATCTCGACAACCGTCAAGACTATTGAGAAGCCGTTGCTACCGTCTTGTAGAGAAATGACGAATCTACAATACTTCAATTACAATGCCATGACTGACCCATTCACTTCTGACATATCCCAGGGAAACTCAAAAAAGGATAGTACAATATGTACTACAATGTACAATGCCATGACTGACCCATTCACTTCTGAGGTATCCGAGGGAAACTCAAAAAAGGACAGTTTCTCAATATCTCGACAACCGTCAAGACAATTGAGAAGCCGTTGCTATCGTCTTGTAGAGAAATGAGGAATCCACAATTTCTACTACAATGTACAATGCCATGACTGACCCATTCACTTCTGACATATCCCAGGACAGCTTCTCAATATCTCGACAACCGTCAAGACTACTGAGAAGCCGTTGCTATCGTCTTGTAGAGAAATGAGGAATCTACAATTTGTACTACAATGTACAATGCCATGACTGACCCATTCACTTCTGAGGTATCCCAGGGAAACTAAAAAAAGGACAGTTTCTCAATATCTCGACAACCGTCAAGACTATTGAGAAGCCGTTGCTATCGTCTTGTAGAGAAATGAGGAATCCACAATTTCTACTACAATGTACAATGCCATGACTGTCCCATTCACTTCTGAGGTATCCGAGGGAAACTCAAAAAAGGACAGTTTCTCAATATCTCGAACACCGTCAAGACTATTGAGAAGCCGTTGCTACCGTCTTGTAGAGAAATGAGGAATCTACAATATGTACTACAATGTACAATGCCATGACTGACCCATTCACTTCTGAGGTATCCGAGGGAAACTCAAAAAAGGACAGTTTCTCAATATCTCGACAACCGTCAAGACTATTGAGAAGCCGTTGCTATCGTCTTGTAGAGAAATGAGGAATCCACAATTTCTACTACAATGTACAATGCCATGACTGTCCCATTCACTTCTGAGATATCCGAGGGAAACTCAAAAAAGGACAGTTTCTCAATATCTCGACAACCGTCAAGACTATTGAGAAGCCGTTGCTACCGTCTTGTAGAGAAATGAGGAATCTACAATATGTACTACAATGTACAATGCCATGACTGTCCCATTCACTTCTGAGATATCCGAGGGAAACTCAAAAAAAGGACAGTTTCTCAGTATCTCGACAACCGTCAAGACTATTGAGTTGCTATCGTCTTGTAGAGAAATGAGGAATCTACAATTTGTACTACAATGTACAATGCCATGACTGTCCCATTCACTTCTGAGGTATCCGAGTGAAACTAAAAAAAGGACAGTTTCTCAATATCTCGACAACCGTCAAGACTATTGAGAAGTCGTTGCTATCGTCTTGTAGAGAATTGAGGAATCTACAATTTGTACTACAATGTACAATGCCATGACTGTCCCATTCACTTCTGAGGTATCCGAGGGAAACTCAAAAAAGGACAGTTTCTCAATATCTCGAACACCGTCAAGGCTATTGAGAAGCCGTTGCTACCGTCTTGTAGAGAAATGATGAATCTACAATATGTACTACAATGTACAATGCCATGACTGACCCATTCACTTCTGAGGTATCCGAGGGAAACTCAAAAAAGGACAGTTTCTCAATATCTCGACAACCGTCAAGACTATTGAGAAGCCGTTGCTATCGTCTTGTAGAGAAATGAGGAATATACAATATGTACTACAATGTACAATGCCATGACTGTCCCATTCACTTCTGAGATATCCGAGGGAAACTCAAAAAAAAGGACAGTTTCTCAATATCTCGACAACCGTCAAGACTATTGAGTTGCCATCGTCTTGTAGAGAAATGAGGAATCTACAATTTGTACTACAATGTACAATGCCATGAATGTCCCATTCACTTCTGAGATATCCGAGGGAAACTCAAAAAAGGACAGTTTCTCAATATCTCGACAACCGTCAAGACTATTGAGAAGCCATTGCTACCGTCTTGTAGGCCAACGCTAAATCTACAATACTACAATGTACAATGCCATGACTGAGCTAGTCACTTCAAAGATATCTAAGGGAAACTCAAAAAAGGACGGTTTCTCAGTATCTCGACAACCGTCAAAACTATTGAAAAGCCATTGCTGCCGTCTTGTAGGCCAACGAGGAATCTACAATACTACAATGTAGAATGCCATGACTGACCCATTCACTTCTGAGATATCCGAGGGAAACTCAAAAAAGGACAGTTTCTCAGTATTTCGACAACCGTCAAGACTATTGAGAAGAAGTTGCTATCGTCTTGTAGAGAAATGAGGAATCTACAATTTGTACTACAATCTACAATGCCATGACTGTCCCATTCACTTCTGAGGTATCCGAGGGAAACTCAAAAAAGGACAGTTTCTCAATATCTCGACAACCGTCAAGATTATTGAGAAGCCGTTGCTACCGTCTTGTAGAGAAATGAGGAATCCACAATTTCTACTACAATGTACAATGCCATGACTGTCCCATTCACTTCTGAGATATCCGAGGGAAATTCAAAAAAGGACAGTTTCTCAATATCTCGACAACCGTCAAGACTATTGAGAAGCCATTGCTACCGTCTTGTAGGCCAACGCTAAATCTACAATAGTACAATGTACAATGCCATGACTGAGCTAGTCACTTCAAAGATATCCAAGGGAAACTCAGAAAAGGACAGTTTCTCAATATCTCGACAGCCGTCAAAACTATTGAGAAGCCATTGTAACCGTCTTGCAGGCCAACGCGCAATATACAATACTACAATGTACAATGCCATGACTGAGCTAGCCACTTCAAAGATATCCAAGGGAAACTCAGAAAAGGACAGTTTCTCAATATCTCGACAACCGTCAAGACTATTGAGAAGCCATTGCTACCGTCTTGTAGGCCAACGCTAAATCTACAATAGTACAATGTACAATGCAATGACTGAGCTAGTCACTTCAAAGATATCCAAGGGAAACTCAGGAAAGGACAGTTTCTCAATATCTCGACAGCCGTCAAAACTATTGAGAAGCCGTTGCTATCGTCTTGTAGAGAAATGAGGAATCTACAATATGTACTACAATGTACAATGCCATGACTGTCCCATTCACTTCTGAGATATCCGAGGGAAACTCAAAAAAGGACAATTTCTCAATATCTCGACAACCGTCAAGACTATTGAGAAGCCGTTGCTATCGTCTTGTAGAGAAACGAGGAATCTACAATACTACAATGTACAATGCCATGACTGACCCATTCACTTCTGACATATCCCAGGGAAACTCAAAAAAGGACAGTTTCTCAATATCTTGACAACCGTCAAGACTATTGAGAAGCCATTGCTACCGTCTTGTAGGCCAACGCTAAATCTACAATACTACGATGTACAATGCCATGACTGAGCTAGTCACTTCAAAGATATCCAAGGGAAACTCAGAAAACGACAGTTTCTCAATATCTCGACAGCCGTCAAAACTATTGAGAAGCCATTGCTACCGTCTTGCAGGCCAACGCGCAATATACAATACTACAATGTACAATGCCATGACTGAGCTAGTCACTTCAAAGATATCCAAGGGAAACTCAGAAAAGGACAATTTCTCAATATCTCGACAACCGTCAAGACTATTGAGAAGCCGTTGCTACCGTCTTGTAGAGAAACGAGGAATCTACAATACTACAATGTACAATGCCATGATTGACCCATTCACTTCTGACATATCCCAGGGAAACTCAACGCCAACGCTAAATCTACAATACTACAATGTACAATGCCATGACTGAGCTAGTCACTTCAAAGATATCTAAGGGAAACTCAAAAAAGGACAGTTTCTCAGTATCTCGACAACCGTCAAAACTATTGAAAAGCCATTGCTGCCGTCTTGTAGGCCAACGAGGAATCTACGATACTACAATGTAGAATGCCATGACTGACCCATTCACTTCTGAGATATCCGAGGGAAACTCAAAAAAGGACAGTTTCTCAGTATTTCGACAACCGTCAAGACTATTGAGAAGCCGTTGCTATCGTCTTGTAGAGAAATGAGGAATCTACAATTTGTACTACAATCTACAATGCCATGACTGTCCCATTCACTTCTGAGGTATCCGAGGGAAACTCAAAAAAGGACAGTTTCTCAATATCTCGACAACCGTCAAGACTATTGAGAAGCCGTTGCTACCGTCTTGTAGAGAAATGAGGAATCCACAATTTCTACTACAATGTACAATGCCATGACTGTCCCATTCACTTCTGAGATATCCGAGGGAAACTCAAAAAAGGACAGTTTCTCAATATCTCGACAACCGTCAAGACTATTGAGAAGCCATTGCTACCGTCTTGTAGGCCAACGCTAAATCTACAATAGTACAATGTACAATGCCATGACTGAGCTAGTCACTTCAAAGATATCCAAGGGAAACTCAGAAAAGGACAGTTTCTCAATATCTCGACAGCCGTCAAAACTATTGAGAAGCCATTGTAACCGTCTTGCAGGCCAACGCGCAATATACAATACTACAATGTACAATGCCATGACTGAGCTAGCCACTTCAAAGATATCCAAGGGAAACTCAGAAAAGGACAGTTTCTCAATATCTCGACAACCGTCAAGACTATTGAGAAGCCATTGCTACCGTCTTGTAGGCCAACGCTAAATCTACAATAGTACAATGTACAATGCCATGACTGAGCTAGTCACTTCAAAGATATCCAAGGGAAACTCAGGAAAGGACAGTTTCTCAATATCTCGACAGCCGTCAAAACTATTGAGAAGCCGTTGCTATCGTCTTGTAGAGAAATGAGGAATCTACAATATGTACTACAATGTACAATGCCATGACTGTCCCATTCACTTCTGAGATATCCGAGGGAAACTCAAAAAAGGACAATTTCTCAATATCTCGACAACCGTCAAGACTATTGAGAAGCCGTTGCTACCGTCTTGTAGAGAAACGAGGAATCTACAATACTACAATGTACAATGCCATGACTGACCCATTCACTTCTGACATATCCCAGGGAAACTCAAAAAAGGACAGTTTCTCAATATCTTGACAACCGTCAAGACTATTGAGAAGCCATTGCTACCGTCTTGTAGGCCAACGCTAAATCTACAATACTACGATGTACAATGCCATGACTGAGCTAGTCACTTCAAAGATATCCAAGGGAAACTCAGAAAAGGACAGTTTCTCAATATCTCGACAGCCGTCAAAACTATTGAGAAGCCATTGCTACCGTCTTGCAGGCCAACGCGCAATATACAATACTACAATGTACAATGCCATGACTGAGCTAGTCACTTCAAAGATATCCAAGGGAAACTCAGAAAAGGACAATTTCTCAATATCTCGACAACCGTCAAGACTATTGAGAAGCCGTTGCTACCGTCTTGTAGAGAAACGAGGAATCTACAATACTACAATGTACAATGCCATGATTGACCCATTCACTTCTGACATATCCCAGGGAAACTCAAAAAAGGACAGTTTCTCAATATCTTGACAACCGTCAAGACTATTGAGAAGCCATTGCTATAGTCTTGTAGGCCAACGCTTAATCTACAATACTACAATGTACAATGCCATGACTGAGCTAGTCACTTCAAAGATATCCAAGGGAAACTCAGAAAAGGACAATTTCTCAATATCTCGACAACCGTCAAGACTAATGAGAAGCCGTTGCTACCGTCTTGTAGAGAAACGAGGAATCTACAATACTACAATGTACAATGCCATGACTGACCCATTCACTTCTGACATATCCCAGGGAAACTCAGAAAAGGACAGTTTCTCAATATCTCGACAGCCGTCAAAACTATTGAGAAGCCATTGCTACCGTCTTGCAGGCCAACGCGCAATATACAATACTACAATGTACAATGCCATGACTGAGCTAGTCACTTCAAAGATATCCAAGGGAAACTCAGAAAAGGACAGTTTCTCAATATCTCGACAACTGTCAAAACTATTGAGAAGCCATTGCTACCGTCTTGTAGGCCAACGCTAAATCTTCAATAGTACAATGTACAATGCCATGATTGAGCTAGTCACTTCAGAGATATCCAAGGGAAACTCAGAAAAGGACAGTTTCTCAATATCTCGACAACCGTCAAGACTATTGAGAAGCCGTTGTTATCGTCTTATAGAGAAATGAGGAATCTACAATTTGTACTACAATGTACAATGCCATGACTGTCCCATTCACTTCTGAGATATGCGAGGGAAACTCAAAAAAGGACAGTTTCTCAATATCTCGACAGCCGTCAAAACTATTGAGAAGCCATTGCTACCGTCTTGTTGGCCAACGAGGAATCTAAAATACTACAATGTACAATGCCATGACTGACCCATTCACTTCTGAGGTATCCGAGGGAAACTCAAAAAAGGACAGTTTCTCAATATCTCGACAACCGTCAAGACTATTGAGAAGCCGTTGCTACCGTCTTGCAGGCCAACGCTAAATCTACAATAGTACTATGTACAATGCCATGACTGAGCTAGTCACTTCAAAGATATAAAAGGGAAACTCAAAAAAGGACAGTTTCTCAATATCTCGACAACCGTCAAAACTATTGAAAGGCCATTGCTACCGTCTTGGAGGAAAACGAGGAATCTACAATACTACAATGTACAATGCCATGACTGACCCATTCGCTTCTCAGGTATCCGAGGGAAACTCGAAAAAGGACATTTTCTCAATATCTCGACAACCGTCAAGACTATTGAGAAGCCGTTGCTATCGTCTTGTAGAGAAATGAGGAATCTACAATATGTACTACAATGTACAATGCCATGACTGTCCCATTCACTTCTGAGATATCCGAGGGAAACTCAGAAGAGGACAGTTTCTCAATATCTCGACAACCGTCAAGACTATTGAGAAGCCGTTGCTATCGTCTTGTAGAGAAATGAGGAATCTACAATATGTACTACAATGTACAATGCCATGACTGTCCCATTCACTTCTGAGATATCCGAGGGAAACTCAGAAGAGGACAGTTTCTCAATATCTCGACAACCGTCAAGACTATTGAGAAGCCGTTGCTATCGTCTTGTAGAGAAATGAGGAATCTACAATATGTACTACAATGTACAATGCCATGACTGTCCCATTCACTTCTGAGATATCCGAGGGAAACTCAGAAGAGGACAGTTTCTCAATATCTCGACAACCGTCAAGACTATTGAGAAGCCGTTGCTATCGTCTTGTACAGAAATGAGTAATCTACAATTTGTACTACAATGTACAATGCCATGACTGTCCCATTCACTTTTGAGATATCCGAGGGAAACTCAAAAAAGGACAGTTTCTCAATATCTCGACAACCGTCAAGACTATTGAGAAGCCATTGCCACCGTCTTGTAGAGAAACGAGGAATCTACAATACTACAATGTACAATGCTACGACTGACCCATTCACTTCTGACATATCCCAGGGAAACTCAAAAAAGGACAGTTTCTCAATATCTCGACAACCGTCAAGACTATTGAGAAGCCATTGCTACCGTCTTGTAGGCCAACGCTAAATCTACAATTGTACAATGTACAATGCCGTGACTGAGCTAGTCACTTCAAAGATATCCAAGGGAAACTCAGAAAAGGACAGTTTCTCAATATCTCGACAACCGTCAAGACTATTGAGAAGCCATTGCTACCGTCTTGTAGGCCAACGCTAAATCTACAATAGTACAATGTACAATGCCATGACTGAGCTAGTCACTTCTCAGGTATCCGAGGGAAACTCAAAAAAGGACAGTTTCTCAATATCTCGACAACCGTCAAGACTATTGAGAAGCCGTTGCTATCGTCTTGTAGAGAAATGAGGAATCTACAATATGTACTACAATGTACAATGCCATGACTGTCCCATTCACTTCTGAGATATCCGAGGGAAACTCAGAAGAGGACAGTTTCTCAATATCTCGACAACCGTCAAGATTATTAAGAAGCCGTTGCTATCGTCTTGTAGAGAAATGAGGAATCTACAATATGTACTACAATGTACAATGCCATGACTGTCCCATTCACTTCTGAGATATCCGAGGGAAACTCAGAAGAGGACAGTTTCTCAATATCTCGACAACCGTCAAGACAATTGAGAGGCCGTTGCTATCGTCTTATAGAGAAATGAGGAATCTACAATATGTACTACAATGTACAATGCCATGACTGTCCCATTCACTTCTGAGATATCCGAGGGAAACTCAGAAGAGGACAGTTTCTCAATATCTCGACAACCGTCAAGACTATTGAGAAGCCATTGCTACCGTCTTGTAGGCCAACGCTAAATCTACAATAGTACAATGTACAATGCCATGACTGAGCTAGTCACTTCAAAGATATCCAAGGGAAACTCAGAAAAGGACAGTTTCTCAATATCTCGACAACCGTCAAGACTATTGAGAAGCCATTGCCACCGTCTTGTAGAGAAACGAGGAATCTACAATACTACAATGTACAATGCCATGACTGACCCATTCACTTCTGACATATCCCAGGAAACTCAAAAAAGGACAGTTTCTCAATATCTCGACAACCGTCAAGACTATTGAGAAGCCATTGCTAGCGTCTTGTAGGCCAACGCTAAATCTACAATAGTACAATGTACAATGCCATGACTGAGCTAGTCACTTCAAAGATATCCAAGGGAAACTCAGAAAAGGACAGTTTCTCAATATCTCGACAGCCGTCAAAACTATTGAGAAGCCGTTGCTATCGTCTTGTAGAGAAATGAGGAATCTACAATATGTACTACAATGTACAATGAAATGACTGTCCCATTTAATTCTGAGATATCCGAGGGAAACTCAAAAAAGGACAATTTCTCAATATCTCGACAACCGTCAAGACTATTGAGAAGCCGTTGCTATCGTCTTGTAGAGAAATGAGGAATCTACAATTTGTACTACAATGTACAATGCCATGACTGTCCCATTCACTTCTGAGGTATCCGAGGGAAACTCAAAAAAGGACAGTTTCTCAATATCTCGACAACCGTCAAAACTATTGAGAAGCCGTTGCTACCGTCTTGTAGAGAAATGAGGAATCCGCAATTTCTACTACAATGTACAATGCCATGACTGTCCCATTCACTTCTGAGATATCCGAGGAAAACTCAAAAAAGGACAGTTTCTCAATATCTCGACAACCGTCAAGACTATTGAGAAGCCGTTGCTATCGTCTTGTAGAGAAATGAAGAATCTACAATTTGTACTACAATGTACAATGCCATGACTGTCCCATTCACTTCTGAGATATCCGAGGGAAACTCAAAAAAGGACAATTTCTCAATATCTCGACAACCGTCAAGACTATTGAGAAGCCATTGCCACCGTCTTGTAGAGAAACGAGGAATCTACAATACTACAATGTACAATGCCATGACTGACCCATTCACTTCTGACATATCCCAGGAAACTCAAAAAAGGACAGTTTCTCAATATCTCGACAACCGTCAAGACTATTGAGAAGCCATTGCTACCGTCTTGTAGGCCAACGCTAAATCTACAATAGTACAATGTACAATGCCATGACTGAGCTAGTCACTTCAAAGATATCCAAGGGAAACTCAGAAAAGGACATTTTCTCAATATCTCGACAGCCGTCAAAACTATTGAGAAGCCGTTGCTATCATCCTGTAGAGAAATGAGGAATCTACAATATGTGCTACAATGTACAATGCCATGACTGTCCCATTCACTTCTGAGATATCCGAGGGAAACTCAAAAAAGGACAATTTCTCAATATCTCGACAACCGTCAAGACTATTGAGAAGCCATTGCCACCGTCTTGTAGAGAAACGAGGAATCTACAATACTACAATGTACAATGCCATGACTGACCCATTCACTTCTGACATATCCCAGGAAACTCAAAAAAGGACAGTTTCTCAATATCTCGACAACCGTCAAGACTATTGAGAAGCCATTGCTACCGTCTTGTAGGCCAACGCTAAATCTACAATAGTACAATGTACAATGCCATGACTGAGCTAGTCACTTCAAAGATATCCAAGGGAAACTCAGAAAAGGACATTTTCTCAATATCTCGACAGCCGTCAAAACTATTGAGAAGCCGTTGCTATCGTCCTGTAGAGAAATGAGGAATCTACAATATGTGCTACAATGTACAATGCCATGACTGTCCCATTCACTTCTGAGATATCCGAGGGAAACTCAAAAAAGAACAATTTCTCAATATCTCGACAACCGTCAAGACTATTGAGAAGCCATTGCTACCGTCTTGTAGGCCAACGCTAAATCTACAATACTACAATGTACAATGCCATGACTGAGCTAGTCACTTCAAAGATATCTAAGGGAAACTCAAAAAAGGACAGTTTCTCAATATCTCGACAACCGTCAAAATTATTGAAAAGCCATTGCTGCCGTCTTGCAGGCCAACGAGGAATCTACAATACTACAATGTAGACTGCCATGACTGACCCATTCACTTCTGAGATATCCGAGGGAAACTCAAAAAAGGACAGTTTCTCAGTATTTCGACAACCGTCAAGACTATTGAGAAGCCGTTGCTATCGTCTTGTAGAGAAATGAGGAATCTACAATTTGTACTACAATGTACAATGCCATGACTGTCCCATTGACTTCTGAGGTATCCGAGGGAAACTCAAAAAAGGACAGTTTCTCAATATCTCGACAATCGTCAAGACTATTGAGAAGCCGTTGCTACCGTCTTGTAGAGAAATGAGGAATCCACAATTTCTACTACAATGTACAATGCCATGACTGTCCAATTCACTTCTGAGATATCCGAGGGAAACTCAAAAAAGGACAGTTTCTCAATATCTCGACAACCGTAAAGACTATTGAGAAGCCATTGCTACCGTCTTGTAGGCCAACGCTAAATCTACAATAGTACAATGTACAATGCCATGGCTGAGCTAGTCACTTCAAAGATATCCAAGGGAAACTCAGAAAAGGACAGTTTCTCAATATCTCGACAACCGTCAAGACTATTGAGAAGCCGTTGCTATCATCTTGTAGAGAAATGAGTAATCTACAATTTGTACTACAATGTACAATGCCATGACTGTCCCATTCACTTCTGAGATATCCGAGGGAAACTCAGAACAGGACAGTTTCTCAATATCTCGACAACCGTCAAGACTATTGAGAAGCCATTGCTACCGTCTTGTAGGCCAACGCTAAATCTACAATAGTACAATGTACAATGCCATGACTGAGCTAGTCACTTCAAAGATATCCAAGGGAAACTCAGAAAAGGACAGTTTCTCAATATCTCGACAACCGTCAAGACTATTGAGAAGCCATTGCCACCGTCTTGTAGAGAAACGAGGAATCTACAATACTACAATGTACAATGCCATGACTGACCCATTCACTTCTGACATATCCCAGGGAAACTCAAAAAAGGACAGTTTCTCAATATCTCGACAACCGTCAAGACTATTGAGAAGCCATTGCTGCCGTCTTGTAGGCCAACGCTAAATCTACAATAGTACAATGTACAATGCCATGACTGAGCTAGTCACTTCAAAGATATCCAAGGGAAACTCAGAAAAGGACAGTTTCTCAATATCTCGACAACCGTCAAAACTATTGAAAGGCCATTGCTACCGTCTTGGAGGAAAACGAGGAATCTACAATACTACAATGTACAATGCCATGACTGACCCATTCGCTTCTCAGGTATCCGAGGGAAACTCGAAAAAGGACATTTTCTCAATATCTCGACAACCGTCAAGACTATTGAGAAGCCGTTGCTATCGTCTTGTAGAGAAATGAGGAATCTACAATATGTACTACAATGTACAATGCCATGACTGTCCCATTCACTTCTGAGATATCCGAGGGAAACTCAGAAGAGGACAGTTTCTCAATATCTCGACAACCGTCAAGACTATTGAGAAGCCGTTGCTATCGTCTTGTAGAGAAATGAGGAATCTACAATATGTACTACAATGTACAATGCCATGACTGTCCCATTCACTTCTGAGATATCCGAGGGAAACTCAGAAGAGGACAGTTTCTCAATATCTCGACAACCGTCAAGACTATTGAGAAGCCGTTGCTATCGTCTTGTAGAGAAATGAGGAATCTACAATATGTACTACAATGTACAATGCCATGACTGTCCCATTCACTTCTGAGATATCCGAGGGAAACTCAGAAGAGGACAGTTTCTCAATATCTCGACAACCGTCAAGACTATTGAGAAGCCGTTGCTATCGTCTTGTAGAGAAATGAGTAATCTACAATTTGTACTACAATGTACAATGCCATGACTGTCCCATTCACTTTTGAGATATCCGAGGGAAACTCAAAAAAGGACAGTTTCTCAATATCTCGACAACCGTCAAGACTATTGAGAAGCCATTGCCACCGTCTTGTAGAGAAACGAGGAATCTACAATACTACAATGTACAATGCTACGACTGACCCATTCACTTCTGACATATCCCAGGGAAACTCAAAAAAGGACAGTTTCTCAATATCTCGACAACCGTCAAGACTATTGAGAAGCCATTGCTACCGTCTTGTAGGCCAACGCTAAATCTACAATTGTACAATGTACAATGCCGTGACTGAGCTAGTCACTTCAAAGATATCCAAGGGAAACTCAGAAAAGGACAGTTTCTCAATATCTCGACAACCGTCAAGACTATTGAGAAGCCATTGCTACCGTCTTGTAGGCCAACGCTAAATCTACAATAGTACAATGTACAATGCAATGACTGAGCTAGTCACTTCTCAGGTATCCGAGGGAAACTCAAAAAAGGACAGTTTCTCAATATCTCGACAACCGTCAAGACTATTGAGAAGCCGTTGCTATCGTCTTGTAGAGAAATGAGGAATCTACAATATGTACTACAATGTACAATGCCATGACTGTCCCATTCACTTCTGAGATATCCGAGGGAAACTCAGAAGAGGACAGTTTCTCAATATCTCGACAACCGTCAAGACTATTGAGAAGCCGTTGCTATCGTCTTGTAGAGAAATGAGGAATCTACAATATGTACTACAATGTACAATGCCATGACTGTCCCATTCACTTCTGAGATATCCGAGGGAAACTCAGAAGAGGACAGTTTCTCAATATCTCGACAACCGTCAAGACTATTGAGAGGCCGTTGCTATCGTCTTGTAGAGAAATGAGGAATCTACAATATGTACTACAATGTACAATGCCATGACTGTCCCATTCACTTCTGAGATATCCGAGGGAAACTCAGAAGAGGACAGTTTCTCAATATCTCGACAACCGTCAAGACTATTGAGAAGCCATTGCTACCGTCTTGTAGGCCAACGCTAAATCTACAATAGTACAACGTACAATGCCATGACTGAGCTAGTCACTTCAAAGATATCCAAGGGAAACTCAGAAAAGGACAGTTTCTCAATATCTCGACAACCGTCAAGACTATTGAGAAGCCATTGCCACCGTCTTGTAGAGAAACGAGGAATCTACAATACTACAATGTACAATGCCATGACTGACCCATTCACTTCTGACATATCCCAGGAAACTCAAAAAAGGACAGTTTCTCAATATCTCGACAACCGTCAAGACTATTGAGAAGCCATTGCTACCGTCTTGTAGGCCAACGCTAAATCTACAATAGTACAATGTACAATGCCATGACTGAGCTAGTCACTTCAAAGATATCCAAGGGAAACTCAGAAAAGGACAGTTTCTCAATATCTCGACAGCCGTCAAAACTATTGAGAAGCCGTTGCTATCGTCTTGTAGAGAAATGAGGAATCTACAATATGTACTACAATGTACAATGAAATGACTGTCCCATTCAATTCTGAGATATCCGAGGGAAACTCAAAAAAGGACAATTTCTCAATATCTCGACAACCGTCAAGACTATTGAGAAGCCGTTGCTATCGTCTTGTAGAGAAATGAGGAATCTACAATTTGTACTACAATGTACAATGCCATGACTGTCCCATTCACTTCTGAGGTATCCGAGGGAAACTCAAAAAAGGACAGTTTCTCAATATCTCGACAACCGTCAAAACTATTGAGAAGCCGTTGCTACCGTCTTGTAGAGAAATGAGGAATCCGCAATTTCTACTACAATGTACAATGCCATGACTGTCCCATTCACTTCTGAGATATCCGAGGAAAACTCAAAAAAGGACAGTTTCTCAATATCTCGACAACCGTAAAGACTATTGAGAAGCCGTTGCTATCGTCTTGTAGAGAAATGAAGAATCTACAATTTGTACTACAATGTACAATGCCATGACTGTCCCATTCACTTCTGAGATATCCGAGGGAAACTCAAAAAAGGACAATTTCTCAATATCTCGACAACCGTCAAGACTATTGAGAAGCCATTGCCACCGTCTTGTAGAGAAACGAGGAATCTACAATACTACAATGTACAATGCCATGACTGACCCATTCACTTCTGACATATCCCAGGAAACTCAAAAAAGGACAGTTTCTCAATATCTCGACAACCGTCAAGACTATTGAGAAGCCATTGCTACCGTCTTGTAGGCCAACGCTAAATCTACAATAGTACAATGTACAATGCCATGACTGAGCTAGTCACTTCAAAGATATCCAAGGGAAACTCAGAAAAGGACATTTTCTCAATATCTCGACAGCCGTCAAAACTATTGAGAAGCCGTTGCTATCGTCCTGTAGAGAAATGAGGAATCTACAATATGTGCTACAATGTACAATGCCATGACTGTCCCATTCACTTCTGAGACATCCGAGGGAAACTCAAAAAAGGACAATTTCTCAATATCTCGACAACCGCCAAGACTATTGAGAAGCCATTGCCACCGTCTTGTAGAGAAACGAGGAATCTACAATACTACAATGTACAATGCCATGACTGACCCATTCACTTCTGACATATCCCAGGAAACTCAAAAAAGGACAGTTTCTCAATATCTCGACAACCGTCAAGACTATTGAGAAGCCATTGCTACCGTCTTGTAGGCCAACGCTAAATCTACAATAGTACAATGTACAATGCCATGACTGAGCTAGTCACTTCAAAGATATCCAAGGGAAACTCAGAAAAGGACATTTTCTCAATATCTCGACAGCCGTCAAAACTATTGAGAAGCCGTTGCTATCGTCCTGTAGAGAAATGAGGAATCTACAATATGTGCTACAATGTACAATGCCATGACTGTCCCATTCACTTCTGAGATATCCGAGGGAAACTCAAAAAAGAACAATTTCTCAATATCTCGACAACCGTCAAGACTATTGAGAAGCCATTGCTACCGTCTTGTAGGCCAACACTAAATCTACAATACTACAATGTACAATGCCATGACTGAGCTAGTCACTTCAAAGATATCTAAGGGAAACTCAAAAAAGGACAGTTTCTCAATATCTCGACAACCGTCAAAACTATTGAAAAGCCATTGCTGCCGTCTTGCAGGCCAACGAGGAATCTACAATACTACAATGTAGACTGCCATGACTGACCCATTCACTTCTGAGATATCCGAGGGAAACTCAAAAAAGGACAGTTTCTCAGTATTTCGACAACCGTCAAGACTATTGAGAAGCCGTTGCTACCGTCTTGTAGAGAAATGAGGAATCCACAATTTCTACTACAATGTACAATGCCATGACTGTCCAATTCACTTCTGAGATATCCGAGGGAAACTCAAAAAAGGACAGTTTCTCAATATCTCGACAACCGTAAAGACTATTGAGAAGCCATTGCTACCGTCTTGTAGGCCAACGCTAAATCTACAATAGTACAATGTACAATGCCATGGCTGAGCTAGTCACTTCAAAGATATCCAAGGGAAACTCAGAAAAGGACAGTTTCTCAATATCTCGACAACCGTCAAGACTATTGAGAAGCCGTTGCTATCATCTTGTAGAGAAATGAGTAATCTACAATTTGTACTACAATGTACAATGCCATGACTGTCCCATTCACTTCTGAGATATCCGAGGGAAACTCAGAACAGGACAGTTTCTCAATATCTCGACAACCGTCAAGACTATTGAGAAGCCATTGCTACCGTCTTGTAGGCCAACGCTAAATCTACAATAGTACAATGTACAATGCCATGACTGAGCTAGTCACTTCAAAGATATCCAAGGGAAACTCAGAAAAGGACAGTTTCTCAATATCTCGACAACCGTCAAGACTATTGAGAAGCCATTGCCACCGTCTTGTAGAGAAACGAGGAATCTACAATACTACAATGTACAATGCCATGACTGACCCATTCACTTCTGACATATCCCAGGGAAACTCAAAAAAGGACAGTTTCTCAATATCTCGACAACCGTCAAGACTATTGAGAAGCCATTGCTGCCGTCTTGTAGGCCAACGCTAAATCTACAATAGTACAATGTACAATGCCATGACTGAGCTAGTCACTTCAAAGATATCCAAGGGAAACTCAGAAAAGGACAGTTTCTCAATATCTGGACAGCCGTCAAAACTATTGAGAAGCCGTTGCTATCGTCTTGTAGAGAAATGAGGAATCTACAATATGTACTACAATGTACAATGCCATGACTGTCCCATTCACTTCTGACATATCCGAGGGAAACTCAAAAAAGGACAATTTCTCAATATCTCGACAACCGTCAAGACTATTGAGAAGCCATTGCTACCGTCTTGTAGGCCAACGCTAAATCTACAATACTACAATGTACAATGCCATGACTGAGCTAGTCACTTCAAAGATATCTAAGGGAAACTCAAAAAAGGACAGTTTCTTAATATCTCGACAACCGTCAAAACTATTGAAAAGCCATTGCTGCCGTCTTGCAGGCCAACGAGGAATCTACAATACTACAATGTAGAATGCCATGACTGACCCATTCACTTCTGAGGTATCCGAGGGAAACTCAAAAAAGGACAGTTTCTCAATATCTCGACAACCGTCAAGACTATTGAGAAGCCGTTGCTACCGTCTTGTAGAGAAATGAGGAATCCACAATTTCTACTACAATGTACAATGCCATGCATGTCCCATTCACTTCTGAGATATCCGAGGGAAACTCAAAAAAGGACAGTTTCTCAATATCTCGACAACCGTAAAGACTATTGAGAAGCCATTGCTACCGTCTTGTAGGCCAACGCTAAATCTACAATAGTACAATGTACAATGCCATGACTGAGCTAGTCACTTCAAAGATATCCAAGGGAAACTCAGAAAAGTACAGTTTCTCAATATCTCGACAGCCGTCAAAACTATTGAGAAGCCATTGCTACCGTCTTGCAGGCCAACGCGCAATATACAATACTACAATGTACAATGCCATGACTGAGCTAGTCACTTCAAAGATATCCAAGGGAAACTCAGAAAAGGACAGTTTCTCAATATCTCGACAACCGTCAAGACTATTGAGAAGCCATTGCTACCGTCTTGTAGGCCAACGCTAAATCTACAATAGTACAATGTACAATGCCATGACTGAGCTAGTCACTTCAAAGATATCCAAGGGAAACTCAGAAAAGGACAGTTTCTCAATATCTCGACAACCGTCAAAACTATTGAGAAGCCGTTGCTATCGTCTTGTAGAAAAATGAGGAATCTACAATATGTACTACAATGTACAATGCCATGACTGTCCCATTCACTTCTGAGATATCCGAGGGAAACTCAAAAAAGGACAATATCTCAATATCTCGACAACCGTCAAGACTATTGAGAAGCCGTTGCTACCGTCTTGTAGAGAAACGAGGAATCTACAATACTACAATGTACAATGCCATGACTGACCCATTCACTTCTGACATATCCCAGGGAAACTCAAAAAAGGACAGTTTCTCAATATCTTGACAACCGTCAAGACTATTGAGAAGCCATTGCTACCGTCTTGTAGGCCAACGCTAAATCTACAATACTACGATGTACAATGCCATGACTGAGCTAGTCACTTCAAAGATATCCAAGGGAAACTCAGAAAAGGACAGTTTCTCAATATCTCGACAGCCGTCAAAACTATTGAGAAGCCATTGCTACCGTCTTGCAGGCCAACGCGCAATATACAATACTACAATGTACAATGCCATGACTGAGCTAGTCACTTCAAAGATATCCAAGGGAAACTCAGAAAAGGACAATTTCTCAATATCTCGACAACCGTCAAGACTATTGAGAACCCGTTGCTACCGTCTTGTAGAGAAACGAGGAATCTACAATACTACAATGTACAATGCCATGACTGACCCATTCACTTCTGACATATCCCAGGGAAACTCAAAAAAGGACAGTTTCTCAATATCTTGACAACCGTCAAGACTATTGAGAAGCCATTGCTACCGTCTTGTAGGCCAACGCTAAATCTACAATACTACAATGTACAATGCCATGACTGAGCTAGTCACTTCAAAGATATCCAAGGGAAACTCAGAAAAGGACAGTTTCTCAATATCTCGACAGCCGTCAAAACTATTGAAAAGCCATTGCTGCCGTCTTGCAGGCCAACGAGGAATCTACAATACTACAATGTAGAATGCCATGACTGACCCATTCACTTCTGAGATATCCGAGGGAAACTCAAAAAAGGACAGTTTCTCAGTATTTCGACAACCGTCAAGACTATTGAGAAGCCGTTGCTATCGTCTTGTAGAGAAATGAGGAATCTACAATTTGTACTACAATGTACAATGCCATGACTGTCCCATTCACTTCTGAGGTATCCGAGGGAAACTCAAAAAAGGACAGTTTCTCAATATCTCGACAACCGTCAAGACTATTGAGAAGCCGTTGCTACCGTCTTGTAGAGAAATGAGGAATCCACAATTTCTACTACAATGTACAATGCCATGAATGTCCCATTCACTTCTGAGATATCCGAGGGAAACTCAAAAAAGGACAGTTTCTCAATATCTCGACAACCGTAAAGACTATTGAGAAGCCATTGCTACCGTCTTGTAGGCCAACGCTAAATCTACAATAGTACAATGTACAATGCCATGACTGAGCTAGTCACTTCAAAGATATCCAAGGGAAACTCAGAAAAGGACAGTTTCTCAATATCTCGACAGCCGTCAAAACTATTGAGAAGCCATTGCTACCGTCTTGCAGGCCAACGCGCAATATACAATACTACAATGTACAATGCCATGACTGAGCTAGTCACTTCAAAGATATCCAAGGGAAACTCAGAAAAGGACAGTTTCTCAATATCTCGACAACCGTCAAGACTATTGAGAAGCCATTGCTACCGTCTTGTAGGCCAACGCTAAATCTACAATAGTACAATGTACAATGCCATGACTGAGCTAGTCGCTTCAAAGATATCCAAGGGAAACTCAGAAAAGGACAGTTTCTCAATATCTCGACAGCCGTCAAAACTATTGAGAAGCCGTTGCTATCGTCTTGTAGAGAAATGAGGAATCTACAATATGTACTACAATGTACAATGCCATGACTGTCCCATTCACTTCTGAGATATCCGAGGGAAACTCAAAAAAGGACAATTTCTCAATATCTCGACAACCGTCAAGACTATCGAGAAGCCGTTGCTACCGTCTTGTAGAGAAACGAGGAATCTACAATACTACAATGTACAATGCCATGACTGACCCATTCACTTCTGACATATCCCAGGGAAACTCAAAAAAGGACAGTCTCTCAATATCTTGACAACCGTCAAGACTATTGAGAAGCCATTGCTACCGTCTTGTAGGCCAACGCTAAATCTACAATACTACGATGTACAATGCCATGACTGAGCTAGTCACTTGAAAGATATCCAAGGGAAACTCAGAAAAGGACAGTTTCTCAATATCTCGACAGCCGTCAAAACTATTGAGAAGCCGTTGCTATCGTCTTGTAGAGAAATGAGGAATCTACAATATGTACTACAATGTACAATGAAATGACTGTCCCATTCAATTCTGAGATATCCGAGGGAAACTCAAAAAAGGACAATTTCTCAATATCTCGACAACCGTCAAGACTATTGAGAAGCCGTTGCTATCGTCTTGTAGAGAAATGAGGAATCTACAATTTGTACTACAATGTACAATGCCATGACTGTCCCATTCACTTCTGAGGTATCCGAGGGAAACTCAAAAAAGGACAGTTTCTCAATATCTCGACAACCGTCAAAACTATTGAGAAGCCGTTGCTACCGTCTTGTAGAGAAATGAGGAATCCGCAATTTCTACTACAATGTACAATGCCATGACTGTCCCATTCACTTCTGAGATATCCGAGGAAAACTCAAAAAAGGACAGTTTCTCAATATCTCGACAACCGTAAAGACTATTGAGAAGCCGTTGCTATCGTCTTGTAGAGAAATGAAGAATCTACAATTTGTACTACAATGTACAATGCCATGACTGTCCCATTCACTTCTGAGATATCCGAGGGAAACTCAAAAAAGGACAATTTCTCAATATCTCGACAACCGTCAAGACTATTGAGAAGCCATTGCCACCGTCTTGTAGAGAAACGAGGAATCTACAATACTACAATGTACAATGCCATGACTGACCCATTCACTTCTGACATATCCCAGGAAACTCAAAAAAGGACAGTTTCTCAATATCTCGACAACCGTCAAGACTATTGAGAAGCCATTGCTACCGTCTTGTAGGCCAACGCTAAATCTACAATAGTACAATGTACAATGCCATGACTGAGCTAGTCACTTCAAAGATATCCAAGGGAAACTCAGAAAAGGACATTTTCTCAATATCTCGACAGCCGTCAAAACTATTGAGAAGCCGTTGCTATCGTCCTGTAGAGAAATGAGGAATCTACAATATGTGCTACAATGTACAATGCCATGACTGTCCCATTCACTTCTGAGACATCCGAGGGAAACTCAAAAAAGGACAATTTCTCAATATCTCGACAACCGCCAAGACTATTGAGAAGCCATTGCCACCGTCTTGTAGAGAAACGAGGAATCTACAATACTACAATGTACAATGCCATGACTGACCCATTCACTTCTGACATATCCCAGGAAACTCAAAAAAGGACAGTTTCTCAATATCTCGACAACCGTCAAGACTATTGAGAAGCCATTGCTACCGTCTTGTAGGCCAACGCTAAATCTACAATAGTACAATGTACAATGCCATGACTGAGCTAGTCACTTCAAAGATATCCAAGGGAAACTCAGAAAAGGACATTTTCTCAATATCTCGACAGCCGTCAAAACTATTGAGAAGCCGTTGCTATCGTCCTGTAGAGAAATGAGGAATCTACAATATGTGCTACAATGTACAATGCCATGACTGTCCCATTCACTTCTGAGATATCCGAGGGAAACTCAAAAAAGAACAATTTCTCAATATCTCGACAACCGTCAAGACTATTGAGAAGCCATTGCTACCGTCTTGTAGGCCAACACTAAATCTACAATACTACAATGTACAATGCCATGACTGAGCTAGTCACTTCAAAGATATCTAAGGGAAACTCAAAAAAGGACAGTTTCTCAATATCTCGACAACCGTCAAAACTATTGAAAAGCCATTGCTGCCGTCTTGCAGGCCAACGAGGAATCTACAATACTACAATGTAGACTGCCATGACTGACCCATTCACTTCTGAGATATCCGAGGGAAACTCAAAAA
The DNA here is from genome assembly GCA_958301585.1 of Merodon equestris. Lineage (NCBI taxonomy): Eukaryota > Metazoa > Arthropoda > Insecta > Diptera > Syrphidae > Merodon > Merodon equestris. Next base: position 5,170,058 of record OY284418.1, on the reverse strand, counting down.
AGGACAGTTTCTCAGTATTTCGACAACCGTCAAGACTATTGAGAAGCCGTTGCTACCGTCTTGTAGAGAAATGAGGAATCCACAATTTCTACTACAATGTACAATGCCATGACTGTCCAATTCACTTCTGAGATATCCGAGGGAAACTCAAAAAAGGACAGTTTCTCAATATCTCGACAACCGTAAAGACTATTGAGAAGCCATTGCTACCGTCTTGTAGGCCAACGCTAAATCTACAATAGTACAATGTACAATGCCATGGCTGAGCTAGTCACTTCAAAGATATCCAAGGGAAACTCAGAAAAGGACAGTTTCTCAATATCTCGACAACCGTCAAGACTATTGAGAAGCCGTTGCTATCATCTTGTAGAGAAATGAGTAATCTACAATTTGTACTACAATGTACAATGCCATGACTGTCCCATTCACTTCTGAGATATCCGAGGGAAACTCAGAACAGGACAGTTTCTCAATATCTCGACAACCGTCAAGACTATTGAGAAGCCATTGCTACCGTCTTGTAGGCCAACGCTAAATCTACAATAGTACAATGTACAATGCCATGACTGAGCTAGTCACTTCAAAGATATCCAAGGGAAACTCAGAAAAGGACAGTTTCTCAATATCTCGACAACCGTCAAGACTATTGAGAAGCCATTGCCACCGTCTTGTAGAGAAACGAGGAATCTACAATACTACAATGTACAATGCCATGACTGACCCATTCACTTCTGACATATCCCAGGGAAACTCAAAAAAGGACAGTTTCTCAATATCTCGACAACCGTCAAGACTATTGAGAAGCCATTGCTGCCGTCTTGTAGGCCAACGCTAAATCTACAATAGTACAATGTACAATGCCATGACTGAGCTAGTCACTTCAAAGATATCCAAGGGAAACTCAGAAAAGGACAGTTTCTCAATATCTGGACAGCCGTCAAAACTATTGAGAAGCCGTTGCTATCGTCTTGTAGAGAAATGAGGAATCTACAATATGTACTACAATGTACAATGCCATGACTGTCCCATTCACTTCTGACATATCCGAGGGAAACTCAAAAAAGGACAATTTCTCAATATCTCGACAACCGTCAAGACTATTGAGAAGCCATTGCTACCGTCTTGTAGGCCAACGCTAAATCTACAATACTACAATGTACAATGCCATGACTGAGCTAGTCACTTCAAAGATATCTAAGGGAAACTCAAAAAAGGACAGTTTCTTAATATCTCGACAACCGTCAAAACTATTGAAAAGCCATTGCTGCCGTCTTGCAGGCCAACGAGGAATCTACAATACTACAATGTAGAATGCCATGACTGACCCATTCACTTCTGAGGTATCCGAGGGAAACTCAAAAAAGGACAGTTTCTCAATATCTCGACAACCGTCAAGACTATTGAGAAGCCGTTGCTACCGTCTTGTAGAGAAATGAGGAATCCACAATTTCTACTACAATGTACAATGCCATGCATGTCCCATTCACTTCTGAGATATCCGAGGGAAACTCAAAAAAGGACAGTTTCTCAATATCTCGACAACCGTAAAGACTATTGAGAAGCCATTGCTACCGTCTTGTAGGCCAACGCTAAATCTACAATAGTACAATGTACAATGCCATGACTGAGCTAGTCACTTCAAAGATATCCAAGGGAAACTCAGAAAAGTACAGTTTCTCAATATCTCGACAGCCGTCAAAACTATTGAGAAGCCATTGCTACCGTCTTGCAGGCCAACGCGCAATATACAATACTACAATGTACAATGCCATGACTGAGCTAGTCACTTCAAAGATATCCAAGGGAAACTCAGAAAAGGACAGTTTCTCAATATCTCGACAACCGTCAAGACTATTGAGAAGCCATTGCTACCGTCTTGTAGGCCAACGCTAAATCTACAATAGTACAATGTACAATGCCATGACTGAGCTAGTCACTTCAAAGATATCCAAGGGAAACTCAGAAAAGGACAGTTTCTCAATATCTCGACAACCGTCAAAACTATTGAGAAGCCGTTGCTATCGTCTTGTAGAAAAATGAGGAATCTACAATATGTACTACAATGTACAATGCCATGACTGTCCCATTCACTTCTGAGATATCCGAGGGAAACTCAAAAAAGGACAATATCTCAATATCTCGACAACCGTCAAGACTATTGAGAAGCCGTTGCTACCGTCTTGTAGAGAAACGAGGAATCTACAATACTACAATGTACAATGCCATGACTGACCCATTCACTTCTGACATATCCCAGGGAAACTCAAAAAAGGACAGTTTCTCAATATCTTGACAACCGTCAAGACTATTGAGAAGCCATTGCTACCGTCTTGTAGGCCAACGCTAAATCTACAATACTACGATGTACAATGCCATGACTGAGCTAGTCACTTCAAAGATATCCAAGGGAAACTCAGAAAAGGACAGTTTCTCAATATCTCGACAGCCGTCAAAACTATTGAGAAGCCATTGCTACCGTCTTGCAGGCCAACGCGCAATATACAATACTACAATGTACAATGCCATGACTGAGCTAGTCACTTCAAAGATATCCAAGGGAAACTCAGAAAAGGACAATTTCTCAATATCTCGACAACCGTCAAGACTATTGAGAACCCGTTGCTACCGTCTTGTAGAGAAACGAGGAATCTACAATACTACAATGTACAATGCCATGACTGACCCATTCACTTCTGACATATCCCAGGGAAACTCAAAAAAGGACAGTTTCTCAATATCTTGACAACCGTCAAGACTATTGAGAAGCCATTGCTACCGTCTTGTAGGCCAACGCTAAATCTACAATACTACAATGTACAATGCCATGACTGAGCTAGTCACTTCAAAGATATCCAAGGGAAACTCAGAAAAGGACAGTTTCTCAATATCTCGACAGCCGTCAAAACTATTGAAAAGCCATTGCTGCCGTCTTGCAGGCCAACGAGGAATCTACAATACTACAATGTAGAATGCCATGACTGACCCATTCACTTCTGAGATATCCGAGGGAAACTCAAAAAAGGACAGTTTCTCAGTATTTCGACAACCGTCAAGACTATTGAGAAGCCGTTGCTATCGTCTTGTAGAGAAATGAGGAATCTACAATTTGTACTACAATGTACAATGCCATGACTGTCCCATTCACTTCTGAGGTATCCGAGGGAAACTCAAAAAAGGACAGTTTCTCAATATCTCGACAACCGTCAAGACTATTGAGAAGCCGTTGCTACCGTCTTGTAGAGAAATGAGGAATCCACAATTTCTACTACAATGTACAATGCCATGAATGTCCCATTCACTTCTGAGATATCCGAGGGAAACTCAAAAAAGGACAGTTTCTCAATATCTCGACAACCGTAAAGACTATTGAGAAGCCATTGCTACCGTCTTGTAGGCCAACGCTAAATCTACAATAGTACAATGTACAATGCCATGACTGAGCTAGTCACTTCAAATATATCCAAGGGAAACTCAGAAAAGGACAGTTTCTCAATATCTCGACAGCCGTCAAAACTATTGAGAAGCCATTGCTACCGTCTTGCAGGCCAACGCGCAATATACAATACTACAATGTACAATGCCATGACTGAGCTAGTCACTTCAAAGATATCCAAGGGAAACTCAGAAAAGGACAGTTTCTCAATATCTCGACAACCGTCAAGACTATTGAGAAGCCATTGCTACCGTCTTGTAGGCCAACGCTAAATCTACAATAGTACAATGTACAATGCCATGACTGAGCTAGTCGCTTCAAAGATATCCAAGGGAAACTCAGAAAAGGACAGTTTCTCAATATCTCGACAGCCGTCAAAACTATTGAGAAGCCGTTGCTATCGTCTTGTAGAGAAATGAGGAATCTACAATATGTACTACAATGTACAATGCCATGACTGTCCCATTCACTTCTGAGATATCCGAGGGAAACTCAAAAAAGGACAATTTCTCAATATCTCGACAACCGTCAAGACTATCGAGAAGCCGTTGCTACCGTCTTGTAGAGAAACGAGGAATCTACAATACTACAATGTACAATGCCATGACTGACCCATTCACTTCTGACATATCCCAGGGAAACTCAAAAAAGGACAGTCTCTCAATATCTTGACAACCGTCAAGACTATTGAGAAGCCATTGCTACCGTCTTGTAGGCCAACGCTAAATCTACAATACTACGATGTACAATGCCATGACTGAGCTAGTCACTTGAAAGATATCCAAGGGAAACTCAGAAAAGGACAGTTTCTCAATATCTCGACAGCCGTCAAAACTATTGAGAAGCCATTGCTACCGTCTTGCAGGCCAACGCGCAATATACAATACTACAATGTACAATGCCATGACTGAGCTAGTCACTTCAAAGATATCCAAGGGAAACTCAGAAAAGGACAATTTCTCAATATCTCGACAACCGTCAAGACTATTGAGAAGCCGTTGCTACCGTCTTGTAGAGAAACGAGGAATCTACAATACTACAATGTACAATGCCATGACTGACCCATTCACTTCTGACATATCCCAGGGAAACTCAAAAAAGGACAGTTTCTCAATATCTTGACAACCGTCAAGACTATTGAGAAGCCATTGCTACCGTCTTGTAGGCCAACGCTAAATCTACAATAGTACAATGTACAATGCCATGACTGAGCTAGTCACTTCAAAGATATCCAAGGGAAACTCAGAAAAGGACAGTTTCTCAATATCTCGGCAGCCGTCAAAACTATTGAGAAGCCATTGCTACCGTCTTGCAGGCCAACGCGCAATATACAATACTACAATGTACAATGCCATGACTGAGCTAGTCACTTCAAAGATATCCAAGGGAAACTCAGAAAAGGATAGTTTCTCAATATCTCGACAACTGTCAAGACTATTGAGAAGCCATTGCTACCGTCTTGTAGGCCAACGCTAAATCTACAATAGTACAATGTACAATGCCATGACTGAGCTAGTCACTTCAAAGATATCCAAGGGAAACTCAGAAAAGGACAGTTTCTCAATATCTCGACAACCGTCAAGACTATTGAGAAGCCGTTGTTATCGTCTTGTAGAGAAATGAGGAATCTACAATTTGTACTACAATGTACAATGCCATGACTGTCCCATTCACTTCTGAGATATGCGAGTGAAACTCAAAAAAGGACAGTTTCTCAATATCTCGACAGCCGTCAAAACTATTGAGAAGGCATTGCTACCGTCTTGTTGGCAACCGAGGAATCTACAATACTACAATGTACAATGCCATGACTGACCCACTCACTTCTGAGGTATCCGAGGGAAACTCAAAAAAGGACAGTTTCTCAATATCTCGACAACCGTCAAGACTATTGAGAAGCCGTTGCTACCGTCTTGCAGGCCAACGCTAAATCTACAATAGTACTATGTACAATGCCATGACTGAGCTAGTCACTTCAAAGATATAAAAGGGAAACTCAAAAAAGGACAGTTTCTCAATATCTCGACAAACGTCAAAACTATTGAAAGGCCATTGCTACCGTCTTGGAGAAAAACGAGGAATCTACAATATGTACTACAATGTACAATGCCATGACTGTCCCATTCACTTCTGAGATATCCGAGGGAAACTCAGAACAGGACAGTTTCTCAATATCTCGACAACCGTCAAGACTACTGAGAAGCCGTTGCTATCGTCTTGTAGAGAAATGGGGAATCTACAATTTGTACTACAATGTACAATGCCATGACTGTCCTATTCACTTCTGAGATATCCGAGGGAAACTCAGAAGGGCACAGTTTCTCAATATCTCGACAACCGTCAAGACTATTGAGAAGCCGTTGCTATCGTCTTGTAGAGAAATGAGTAATCTACAATTTGTACTACAATGTACAATGCCATGACTGTCCCATTCACTTTTGAGATATCCAAGGGAAACTCAAAAAAGGACAGTTTCTCAATATCTCGACAACCGTCAAGATTATTGAGAAGCCGTTGCCACCGTCTTGTAGAGAAACGAGGAATCTACAATACTACAATGTACAATGCCACGACTGACCCATTCACTTTTGACATATCCCAGGGAAACTCAAAAAAGGACAGTTTCTCAATATCTCGACAACCGTCAAGACTATTGAGAAGCCATTGCCACCGTCTTGTAGAGAAACGAGGAATCTACAATACTGCAATGTACAATGCCACGACTGACCCATTCACTTCTGACATATCCCAGGGAAACTCAAAAAAGGACAGTTTCTCAATATCTCGACAACCGTCAAGACTATTGAGAAGCCATTGCTACCGTCTTGTAGGCCACCGCTAAATCTACAATACTACAATGTACAGTGCCATGACTGACCTAGTCACTTCAAAGATATCCAAGGGAAAGTCAGAAAAGGACAGTTTCTCAATATCTCGACAGCCGTCAACACTTTTGAGAAGCCATTGCTACCGTCTTGCAGGCCAACGCGCAATATACAATACTAGAATGTACAATGCCACGACTGACCCATTCACTTCTGACATATCCCAGGGAAACTCAAAAAAGGACAGTTTCTCAATATCTCGACAACCGTCAAGACTATTGAGAAGCCATTGCTACCGTCTTGTAGGCCACCGCTAAATCTACAATACTACAATGTACAGTGCCATGACTGAGCTAGTCACTTCAAAGATTTCCAAGGGAAACTCAGAAAAGGACAGTTTCTCAATATCTCGACAACCGTCAAGACTATTGAGAAGCCGTTGCTATCGTCTTGTAGAGAAATGAGTAATCTATAATTTGTACTACAATGTACAATGCCATGACTGTCCCATTCACTTCTGAGATATCCGAGGGAAACTCAGAACAGGACAGTTTCTCAATATCTCGACAACCGTCAAGACTACTGAGAAGCCGTTGCTATCGTCTTGTAGAGAAATGAGGAATCTACAATTTGTACTACAATGTACAATGCCATGACTGTCCTATTCACTTCTGAGATATCCGAGGGAAACTCAGAAGAGCACAGTTTCTCAATATCTCGACAACCGTCAAGACTATTGAGAAGCCGTTGCTATCGTCTTGTAGAGAAATGAGTAATCTACAATTTGTACTACAATGTACAATGCCATGACTATCCCATTCACTTCTGATATATCCGAGGGAAACTCAAAAAAGGACAGTTTCTCAATATCTCGAAAACCGTCAAGACTATTGAGAAGCCGTTGCCACCGTCTTGTAGAGAAACGCGGAATCTACAATACTACAATGTACAATGCCACGACTGACCCATTCACTTCTGACATATCCCAGGGAAACTCAAAAACGGACAGTTTCTCAATATCTCGACAACCTTCAAGACTATTGAGAAGCCGTTGCCACCGTCTTGTAGAGAAACGAGGAATCTACAATACTGCAATGTACAATGCCACGACTGACCCATTCACTTCTGGCATATCCCAGGGAAACTCAAAAAAGGATAGTTTCTCAATATCTCGACAACCGTCAAGACTATTGAGAAGCCATTTGCTACCGTCTTGTAGGCCTTCGCTAAATCTACAATACTACAATGTACAATGCCATGACTGAGCTAGGAACTTCAAAGATATCCAAGGGAAAGTCAGAAAAAGACAGTTTCTCAATATCTCGACAGCCGTCAAAACTTTTGAGAAGCCATTGCTACCATCTTGCAGGCCAACGCGCAATATACAATACTAGAATGTACAATGCCATGACTGAGCTAGTCATTTCGAAGATATCCAAGGGAAACTCAGAAAAGGACAGTTTCTCAATATCTCGACAACCGTCAAGACTATTGAGAAGCCGTTACTATCGTCTTGTAGAGAAATGAGGAATCTACAATTTGTTCTACAATGTACAATGCCATGACTGTCCTATTCTATTCTGAGATATCCGAGGGAAACTCAGAAGAGCACAATTTCTCAATATCTCGACAACCGTCAAGACTATTGAGAAGCCGTTGCTATCGTCTTGTAGAGAAATGAGTAATCTACAATTTGTACTACAATGTACAATGCCATGACTGTCCCATTCACTTCTGAGATATCCGAGGGAAACTCAAAAAAGGACAGTTTCTCAATATCTCGACAACCGTCAAGACTATTGAGAAGCCGTTGCCACCGTCTTGTAGAGAAACGAGGAATCTACAATACTGCAATGTACAATGCCACGACTGACCCATTCACTTCTGACATATCCCAGGGAAACTCAAAAAAGGACAGTTTCTCAATATCTCGACAACCGTCAAGACTATTGAGAAGCCATTGCTACCGTCTTGTAGGCCACCGCTAAATCTACAATACTACAATGTACAGTGCCATGACTGAGCTAGTCACTTCAAAGATTTCCAAGGGAAACTCAGAAAAGGACAGTTTCTCAATATCTCGACAACCGTCAAGACTATTGAGAAGCCGTTGCTATCGTCTTGTAGAGAAATGAGTAATCTACAATTTGTACTACAATGTACAATGCCATGACTGTCCCATTCACTTCTGAGATATCCGAGGGAAACTCAGAACAGGACAGTTTCTCAATATCTCGACAACCGTCAAGACTACTGAGAAGCCGTTGCTATCGTCTTGTAGAGAAATGAGGAATCTACAATTTGTACTACAATGTACAATGCCATGACTGTCCTATTCACTTCTGAGATATCCGAGGGAAACTCAGAAGGGCACAGTTTCTCAATATCTCGACAACCGTCAAGACTATTGAGAAGCCGTTGCTATCGTCTTGTAGAGAAATGAGTAATCTACAATTTGTACTACAATGTACAATGCCATGACTGTCCCATTCACTTCTGATATATCCGAGGGAAACTCAAAAAAGGACAGTTTCTCAATATCTCGAAAACCGTCAAGACTATTGAGAAGCCGTTGCCACCGTCTTGTAGAGAAACGAGGAATCTACAATACTACAATGTACAATGCCACGACTGACCCATTCACTTCTGACATATCCCAGGGAAACTCAAAAACGGACAGTTTCTCAATATCTCGACAACCTTCAAGACTATTGAGAAGCCGTTGCCACCGTCTTGTAGAGAAACGAGGAATCTACAATACTGCAATGTACAATGCCACGACTGACCCATTCACTTCTGACATATCCCAGGGAAACTCAAAAAAGGATAGTTTCTCAATATCTCGACAACCGTCAAGACTATTGAGAAGCCATTTGCTACCGTCTTGTAGGCCTTCGCTAAATCTACAATACTACAATGTACAATGCCATGACTGAGCTAGTCACTTCAAAGATATCCAAGGGAAAGTCAGAAAAAGACAGTTTCTCAATATCTCGACAGCCGTCAAAACTTTTGAGAAGCCATTGCTACCATCTTGCAGGCCAACGCGCAATATACAATACTAGAATGTACAATGCCATGACTGAGCTAGTCATTTCGAAGATATCCAAGGGAAACTCAGAAAAGGACAGTTTCTCAATATCTCGACAACCGTCAAGACTATTGAGAAGCCGTTACTATCGTCTTGTAGAGAAATGAGGAATCTACAATTTGTTCTACAATGTACAATGCCATGACTGTCCTATTCAATTCTGAGATATCCGAGGGAAACTCAGAAGAGCACAATTTCTCAATATCTCGACAACCGTCAAGACTATTGAGAAGCCGTTGCTATCGTCTTGTAGAGAAATGAGTAATCTACAATTTGTACTACAATGTACAATGCCATGACTGTCCCATTCACTTCTGAGATATCCGAGGGAAACTCAAAAAAGGACAGTTTCTCAATATCTCGACAACCGTCAAGACTATTGAGAAGCCATTGCTACCGTCTTGTAGGCCACCGCTAAATCTACAATACTACAATGTACAATGCCATGACTGAGCTAGTCACTTCAAAGATATCCAAGGGAAAGTCAGAAAAGGACAGTTTCTCAATATCTCGACAGCCGTCAAAACTATTGAGAAGCCATTGCTACCGTCTTGCAGGCCAACGCTAAATCTACAATACTACAATGTACAATGCCATGACTGAGCTAGTCACTTCAAAGATATCCAAAGGAAACTCAGAAAAGGACAGTTTCTCAATATCTCGACAGCCGTCAAAACTATTGAGAAGCCATTGCTACCGTCTTGCAGGCAATATACAATACTACAATGAACAATGCCATGACTGAGCTAGTCACTTCAAAGATATCCGAGGGAAACTCAGAAGAGGACAGTTTCTCAATATCTCGACAACCGTCAAGACTATTGAGAAGTCGTTGCTATCGTCTCGTAGAGAAATGAGGAATCTACAATATGTACTACAATGTACAATGCCATGACTGTCCCATTCACTTCTGAGATATCCGAGGGAAACTCAGAAGAGGACAGTTTCTCAATATCTCGACAACCGTCAAGACTATTGAGAAGCCATTGCTACCGTCTTGTAGGCCACCGCTAAATCTACAATACTACAATGTACAATGACTGAGCTAGTCACTTCAAAGATATCCAAGGGAAAGTCAGAAAAGGACAGTTTCTCAATATCTCGACAACCGTCAAGACTATTGGGAAGCCATTGCCACCGTCTTGTAGAGAAACGAGGAATTTACAATACTGCAATGTACAATGCCACGACTGACCCATTCACTTCTGACATATCCCAGGGAAATTCAAAAAAGGACAGTTTCTCAATATCTCGACAACCGTCAAGACTATTGAGAAGTCATTGCTACCGTCTTGTAGGCTACCGCTAAATCTACAATACTACAATGTACAATGCCATGACTGAGCTAGTCACTTCAAAGATATCCAAGGGAAAGTCAGAAAAGGACAGTTTCTCAATATCTCGACAGCCGTCAAAACTTTTGAGAAGCCATTGCTACCGTCTTGCAGGCCAACGCGCAATATACAATACTAGAATGTACAATGCCATGACTGAGCTAGTCACTTCAAAGATATCCAAGGGAAACTCAGAAAAGGACAGTTTCTCAATATCTCGACAACCGTCAAGACTATTGAGAGGCCATTGCCACCGTCTTGTAGAGAAACGAGGAATCTACAATACTACAATGTACAATGCCATGACTGACCCATTCACTTCTGACATATCCCAGGAAACTCAAAAAAGGACAGTTTCTCAATATCTCGACAACCGTCAAGACTATTGAGAAGCCATTGCTACCGTCTTGTAGGCCAACGCTAAATCTACAATAGTACAATGTACAATGCCATGACTGAGCTAGTCACTTCAAAGATATCCAAGGGAAACTCAGAAAAGGACAGTTTCTCAATATCTCGACAGCCGTCAAAACTATTGAGAAGCCGTTGCTATCGTCTTGTAGAGAAATGAGGAATCTACAATATGTACTACAATGTACAATGCCATGACTGTCCCATTCACTTCTGAGATATCCGAGGGAAACTCAAAAAAGGACAATTTCTCAATATCTCGACAACCGTCAAGACTATTGAGAAGCCGTTGCTATCGTCTTGTAGAGAAATGAGGAATCTACAATTTGTACTACAATGTACAATGCCATGACTGTCCCATTCACTTCTGAGGTATCCGAGGGAAACTCAAAAAAGGACAGTTTCTCTATATCTCGACAACCGTCAAAACTATTGAGAAGCCGTTGCTACCGTCTTGTAGAGAAATGAGGAATCCGCAATTTCTACTACAATGTACAATGCCATGACTGTCCCATTCACTTCTGAGGTATCCGAGGAAAACTCAAAAAAGGACAGTTTCTCAATATCTCGACAACCGTCAAGACTATTGAGAAGTCATTGCTACCGTCTTGTAGGCCACCGCTAAATCTACAATACTACAATGTACAATGCCATGACTGAGCTAGTCACTTCAAAGATATCCAAGGGAAAGTCAGAAAAGGACAGTTTCTCAATATCTCGACAGCCGTCAAAACTATTGAGAAGCCGTTGCCACCGTCTTGTAGAGAAACGAGGAATCTACAATACTACAATGTACAATGCCACGACTGACCCATTCACTTCTGACATATCCCAGGGAAACTCAAAAAAGGACAGTTTCTCAATATCTCGACAACCGTCAAGACTATTGAGAAGCCGTTGCCACCGTCTTGTAGAGAAACGAGGAATCTACAATACTGCAATGTACAATGCCACGACTGACCCATTCACTTCTGACATATCCCAGGGAAACTCAAAAAAGGACAGTTTCTCAATATCTCGACAACCGTCAAGACTATTGAGAAGCCATTGCTACCGTCTTGTAGGCCACCGCTAAATCTACAATACTGCAATGTACAATGCCACGACTGACCCATTCACTTCTGACATATCCCAGGGAAACTCAAAAAAGGACAGTTTCTCAATATCTCGACAACCGTCAGGACTATTGAGAAGCCATTGCTACCGTCTTGTAGGCCACCGCTAAATCTACAATACTACAATGAACAATGCTATGACTGAGCTAGTCACTTCAAAGATATCCAAGCGAAACTCAGAAAAGGACAGTTTCTCAATATCTCGACAACCGTCAAGACTATTGAGAAGCCGTTACTATCGTCTTGCAGAGAAATGAGGAATCTACAATTTGTTCTACAATGTACAATGCCATGACTGTCCTATTCAATTCTGAGATATCCGAGGGAAACTCAGAAGAGCACAGTTTCTCAATATCTCGACAACCGTCAAGACTATTGAGAAGCCGTTGCTATCGTCTTGTAGAGAAATGAGTAATCTACAATTTGTACTACAATGTACAATGCCATGACTGTCCCATTCACTTCTGAGATATCCGAGGGAAACTCAAAAAAGGACAGTTTCTCAATATCTCGACAACCGTCAAGACTATTGAGAAGCCGTTGCCACCGTCTTGTAGAGAAACGAGGAATCTACAATACTACAATGTACAATGCCACGACTGACCCATTCACTTCTGACATATCCCAGGGAAACTCAAAAAAGGACAGTTTCTCAATATCTCGACAACCGTCAAGACTATTGAGAAGCCGTTGCTATCGTCTTGTAGAGAAATGAGGAATCTACAATATGTACTACAATGTACAATGCCATGACTGTCCCATTCACTTCTGAGATATCCGAGGGAAACTCAGAACAGGACAGTTTCTCAATATCTCGACAACCGTCAAGACTACTGAGAAGCCGTTGCTATCGTCTTGTAGAGAAATGAGGAATCTACAATTTGTACTACAATGTACAATGCCATGACTGTCCCATTCACTTCTGAGATATCTGAGGGAAACTCAGAAGAGGACAGTTTCTCAATATCTCGACAACCGTCAAGACTATTGAGAAGCCGTTGCTATCGTCTTGTAGAGAAATGAGTAATCTACAATTTGTACTACAATGTACAATGCCATGACTGTCCCATTCACTTCTGAGATATCCGAGGGAAACTCAGAACAGGACAGTTTCTCAATATCTCGACAACCGTCAAGACTACTGAGAAGCCGTTGCTATCGTCTTGTAGAGAAATGAGGAATCTACAATTTGTACTACAATGTACAATGCCATGACTGTCCTATTCACTTCTGAGATATCCGAGGGAAACTCAGAAGAGCACAGTTTCTCAATATCTCGACAACCGTCAAGACTATTGAGAAGCCGTTGCTATCGTCTTGTAGAGAAATGAGTAATCTACAATTTGTACTACAATGTACAATGCCATGACTGTCCCATTCACTTCTGAGATATCCGAGGGAAACTCAGAACAGGACAGTTTCTCAATATCTCGACAACCGTCAAGACTACTGAGAAGCCGTTGCTATCGTCTTGTAGAGAAATGAGGAATCTACAATTTGTACTACAATGTACAATGCCATGACTGTCCCATTCACTTCTGAGATATCCGAGGGAAACTCAGAACAGGACAGTTTCTCAATATCTCGACAACCGTCAAGACTACTGAGAAGCCGTTGCTATCGTCTTGTAGAGAAATGAGGAATCTACAATTTGTACTACAATGTACAATGCCATGACTGTCCCATTCACTTCTGAGATATCCGAGGGAAACTCAGAAGAGGACAGTTTCTCAATATCTCGACAACCGTCAAGACTATTGAGAAGCCATTGCTACCGTCTTGTAGGCCACCGCTAAATCTACAATACTACAATGTACAATGACTGAGCTAGTCACTTCAAAGATATCCAAGGGAAAGTCAGAAAAGGACAGTTTCTCAATATCTCGACAGCCGTCAAAACTATTGAGAAGCCGTTGCCACCGTCTTGTAGAGAAACGAGGAATCTACAATACTACAATGTACAATGCCACGACTGACCCATTCACTTCTGACATATCCCAGGGAAACTCAAAAAAGGACAGTTTCTCAATATCTCGACAACCGTCAAGACTATTGAGAAGCCGTTGCCACCGTCTTGTAGAGAAACGAGGAATCTACAATACTGCAATGTACAATGCCACGACTGACCCATTCACTTCTGACATATCCCAGGGAAACTCAAAAAAGGACAGTTTCTCAATATCTCGACAACCGTCAAGACTATTGAGAAGCCATTGCTACCGTCTTGTAGGCCACCGCTAAATCTACAATACTACAATGAACAATGCCATGACTAAGCTAGTCACTTCAAAGATATCCAAGGGAAACTCAGAAAAGGACAGTTTCTCAATATCTCGACAACCGTCAAGACTATTGAGAAGCCGTTACTATCGTCTTGTAGAGAAATGAGGAATCTACAATTTGTTCTACAATGTACAATGCCATGACTGTCCTATTCAATTCTGAGATATCCGAGGGAAACTCAGAAGAGCACAGTTTCTCAATATCTCGACAACCGTCAAGACTATTGAGAAGCCGTTGCTATCGTCTTGTAGAGAAATGAGTAATCTACAATTTGTACTACAACGTACAATGCCATGACTGTCCCATTCACTTCTGAGATATCCGAGGGAAACTCAAAAAAGGACAGTTTCTCAATATCTCGACAACCGTCAAGACTATTGAGAAGCCGTTGCCACCGTCTTGTAGAGAAACGAGGAATCTACAATACTACAATGTACAATGCCATGACTGACCCATTCACTTCTGACATATCCCAGGGAAACTCAAAAAAGGACAGTTTCTCAATATCTCGACAACCGTCAAGACTATTGAGAAGCCGTTGCTATCATCTCGTAGAGAAATGAGGAATCTACAATATGTACTACAATGTATAATGCCATGTCTGTCCCATTCACTTCTGAGATATCCGAGGGAAACGCAGAAGAGGACAGTTTCTCAATATCTCGACAACCGTCAAGACGTTGCTATCGTCTCGTAGAGAAATGAGGAATCTACAATATGTACTACAATGTACAATGCCATGACTGTCCCATTCACTTCTGAGATATCCGAGGGAAATTCAGAAGAGGACAGTTTCTCAAAAACTCAAAAAAGGACAGTTTCTCAATATCTCGACAACCGTCAAGACTATTGAGAAGCCATTGGTACCGTCTTGTAGGCCACCGCTAAATCTACAATACTACAATGTACAATGCCATGACTGAGCTAGTCACTTCAAAGATATCCAAGGGAAACTCAGAAAAGGACAGTTTCTCAATATCTCGACAGCCGTCAAAACTATTGAGAAGCCATTGCTACCGTCTTGCAGGCCAACGCGCAATATACAATACTACAATGTACAATGCCATGACTGAGCTAGTCACTTCAAAGATATCCAAGGGAAACTCAGAAAAGGACAGTTTCTCAATATCTTGACAACCGTCAAGACTATCGAGAAGCCATTGCTACCGTCTTGTAGGCCAACGCTAAATCTACAATAGTACAATGTACAATGCCATGACTGAGCTAGTCACTTCAAAGATATCCAAGGGAAACTCAGAAAAGGACAGTTTCTCAATATCTCGACAGCCGTCAAAACTATTGAGAAGCCGTTGCTATCGTCTTGTAGAGAAATGAGGAATCTACAATATGTACTACAATGTACAATGCCATGACTGTCCCATTCACTTCTGAGATATCCGAGGGAAACTCAAAAAAGGACAATTTCTCAATATCTCGACAACCGTCAAGACTATCGAGAAGCCGTTGCTACCGTCTTGTAGAGAAACGAGGAATCTACAATACTACAATGTACAATGCCATGACTGACCCATTCACTTCTGACATATCCCAGGGAAACTCAAAAAAGGACAGTCTCTCAATATCTTGACAACCGTCAAGACTATTGAGAAGCCATTGCTACCGTCTTGTAGGCCAACGCTGAATCTACAATACTACGATGTACAATGCCATGACTGAGCTAGTCACTTGAAAGATATCCAAGGGAAACTCAGAAAAGGACAGTTTCTCAATATCTCGACAGCCGTCAAAACTATTGAGAAGCCATTGCTACCGTCTTGCAGGCCAACGCGCAGTATACAATACTACAATGTACAATGCCATGACTGAGCTAGTCACTTCAAAGATATCCAAGGGAAACTCAGAAAAGGACAATTTCTCAATATCTCGACAACCGTCAAGACTATTGAGAAGCCGTTGCTACCGTCTTGTAGAGAAACGAGGAATCTACAATACTACAATGTACAATGCCATGACTGACCCATTCACTTCTGACATATCCCAGGGAAACTCAAAAAAGGACAGTTTCTCAATATCTTGACAACCGTCAAGACTATTGAGAAGCCATTGCTACCGTCTTGTAGGCCAACGCTAAATCTACAATACTACAATGTACAATGCCATGACTGAGCTAGTCACTTCAAAGATATCCAAGGGAAACTCAGAAAAGGACAGTTTCTCAATATCTCGACAGCCGTCAAAACTATTGAGAAGCCATTGCTACCGTCTTGCAGGCCAACGCGCAATATACAATACTACAATGTACAATGCCATGACTGAGCTAGTCACTTCAAAGATATCCAAGGGAAACTCAGAAAAGGATAGTTTCTCAATATCTCGACAACTGTCAAGACTATTGAGAAGCCATTGCTACCGTCTTGTAGGCCAACGCTAAATCTACAATAGTACAATGTACAATGCCATGACTGAGCTAGTCACTTCAAAGATATCCAAGGGAAACTCAGAAAAGGACAGTTTCTCAATATCTCGACAACCGTCAAGACTATTGAGAAGCCGTTGTTATCGTCTTGTAGAGAAATGAGGAATCTACAATTTGTACTACAATGTACAATGCCATGACTGTCCCATTCACTTCTGAGATATGCGAGGGAAACTCAAAAAAGGACAGTTTCTCAATATCTCGACAGCCGTCAAAACTATTGAGAAGCCATTGCTACCGTCTTGTTGGCAACCGAGGAATCTACAATACTACAATGTACAATGCCATGACTGACCCACTCACTTCTGAGGTATCCGAGGGAAACTCAAAAAAGGACAGTTTCTCAATATCTCGACAACCGTCAAGACTATTGAGAAGCCGTTGCTAATGTCTTGCAGGCCAACGCTAAATCTACAATAGTACTATGTACAATGCCATGACTGAGCTAGTCACTTCAAAGATATAAAAGGGAAACTCAAAAAATTACAGTTTCTCAATATCTCGACAACCGTCAAAACTATTGAAAGGCCATTGCTACCGTCTTGGAGGAAAACGAGGAATCTACAATATGTACTACAATGTACAATGCCATGACTGTCCCATTCACTTCTGAGATATCCGAGGGAAACTCAGAACAGGACAGTTTCTCAATATCTCGACAACCGTCAAGACTACTGAGAAGCCGTTGCTATCGTCTTGTAGAGAAATGAGGAATCTACAATTTGTACTACAATGTACAATGCCATGACTGTCCTATTCACTTCTGAGATATCCGAGGGAAACTCAGAAGAGCACAGTTTCTCAATATCTCGACAACCGTCAAGACTATTGAGAAGCCGTTGCTATCGTCTTGTAGAGAAATGAGTAATCTACAATTTGTACTACAATGTACAATGCCATGACTGTCCCATTCACTTTTGAGATATCCGAGGGAAACTCAAAAAAGGACAGTTTCTCAATATCTCGACAACCGTCAAGATTATTGAGAAGCCGGTGCCACCGTCTTGTAGAGAAACGAGGAATCTACAATACTACAATGTACAATGCCACGACTGACCCATTCACTTTTGACATATCCCAGGGAAACTCAAAAAAGGACAGTTTCTCAATATCTCGACAACCGTCAAGACTATTGAGAAGCCATTGCCACCGTCTTGTAGAGAAACGAGGAATCTACAATACTGCAATGTACAATGCCACGACTGACCCATTCACTTCTGACATATCCCAGGGAAACTCAAAAAAGGACAGTTTCTCAATATCTCGACAACCGTCAAGACTATTGAGAAGCCATTGCTACCGTCTTGTAGGCCACCGCTAAATCTACAATACTACAATATACAGTGCCATGACTGAGCTAGTCACTTCAAAGATATCCAAGGGAAAGTCAGAAAAGGACAGTTTCTCAATATCTCGACAGCCGTCAACACTTTTGAGAAGCCATTGCTACCGTCTTGCAGGCCAACGCGCAATATACAATACTAGAATGTACAATGCCACGACTGACCCATTCACTTCTGACATATCCCAGGGAAACTCAAAAAAGGACAGTTTCTCAATATCTCGACAACCGTCAAGACTATTGAGAAGCCATTGCTACCGTCTTGTAGGCCACCGCTAAATCTACAATACTACAATGTACAGTGCCATGACTGAGCTAGTCACTTCAAAGATTTCCAAGGGAAACTCAGAAAAGGACAGTTTCTCAATATCTCGACAACCGTCAAGACTATTGAGAAGCCGTTGCTATCGTCTTGTAGAGAAATGAGTAATCTACAATTTGTACTACAATGTACAATGCCATGACTGTCCCATTCACTTCTGAGATATCCGAGGGAAACTCAGAACAGGACAGTTTCTCAATATCTCGACAACCGTCAAGACTACTGAGAAGCCGTTGCTATCGTCTTGTAGAGAAATGAGGAATCTACAATTTGTACTACAATGTACAATGCCATGACTGTCCTATTCACTTCTGAGATATCCGAGGGAAACTCAGAAGAGCACAGTTTCTCAATATCTCGACAACCGTCAAGACTATTGAGAAGCCGTTGCTATCGTCTTGTAGAGAAATGAGTAATCTACAATTTGTACTACAATGTACAATGCCATGACTGTCCCATTCACTTCTGATATATCCGAGGGAAACTCAAAAAAGGACAGTTTCTCAATATCTCGAAAACCGTCAAGACTATTGAGAAGCCGTTGCCACCGTCTTGTAGAGAAACGAGGAATCTACAATACTACAATGTACAATGCCACGACTGACCCATTCACTTCTGACATATCCCAGGGAAACTCAAAAAAGGACAGTTTCTCAATATCTCGACAACCTTCAAGACTATTGAGAAGCCGTTGCCACCGTCTTGTTGAGAAACGAGGAATCTACAATACTGCAATGTACAATGCCACGACTGACCCATTCACTTCTGACATATCCCAGGGAAACTCAAAAAAGGATAGTTTCTCAATATCTCGACAACCGTCAAGACTATTGAGAAGCCATTTGCTACCGTCTTGTAGGCCTTCGCTAAATCTACAATACTACAATGTACAATGCCATGACTGAGCTAGTCACTTCAAAGATATCCAAGGGAAAGTCAGAAAAAGACAGTTTCTCAATATCTCGACAGCCGTCAAAACTTTTGAGAAGCCATTGCTACCATCTTGCAGGCCAACGCGCAATATACAATACTAGAATGTACAATGCCATGACTGAGCTAGTCATTTCGAAGATATCCAAGGGAAACTCAGAAAAGGACAGTTTCTCAATATCTCGACAACCGTCAAGACTATTGAGAAGCCGTTACTATCGTCTTGTAGAGAAATGAGGAATCTACAATTTGTTCTACAATGTACAATGCCATGACTGTCCTATTCAATTCTGAGATATCCGAGGGAAACTCAGAAGAGCACAATTTCTCAATATCTCGACAACCGTCAAGACTATTGAGAAGCCGTTGCTATCGTCTTGTAGAGAAATGAGGAATCTACAATATGTACTACAATGTACAATGCCATGACTGTCCCATTCACTTCTGAGATATCCGAGGAAAACTCAAAAAAGGACAGTTTCTCAATATCTCGACAACCGTCAAGACTATTGAGAAGCCGTTGCCACCGTCTTGTAGAGAAACGAGGAATCTACAATACTGCAATGTACAATGCCACGACTGACCCATTCACTTTTGACATATCCCAGGGAAACTCAAAAAAGGACAGTTTCTCAATATCTCGACAACCGTCAAGACTATTGAGAAGCCATTGCCACCGTCTTGTAGAGAAACGAGGAATTTACAATACTGCAATGTACAATGCCACGACTGACCCATTCACTTCTGACATATCCCAGGGAAATTCAAAAAAGGACAGTTTCTCAATATCTCGACAACCGTCAAGACTATTGAGAAGTCATTGCTACCGTCTTGTAGGCCACCGCTAAATCTACAATACTACAATGTACAATGCCATGACTGAGCTAGTCACTTCAAAGATATCCAAGGGAAAGTCAGAAAAGGACAGTTTCTCAATATCTCGACAGCCGTCAAAACTTTTGAGAAGCCATTGCTACCGTCTTGCAGGCCAACGCGCAATATACAATACTAGAATGTACAATGCCATGACTGAGCTAGTCATTTCGAAGATATCCAAGGGAAACTCAGAAAAGGACAGTTTCTCAATATCTCGACAACCGTCAAGACTATTGAGAAGCCGTTGCTATCGTCTCGTAGAGAAATGAGTAATCTACAATTTGTACTACAATGTACAATGCCATGACTGTCCCATTCACTTCTGAGATATCCGAGGGAAACTCAGAACAGGACAGTTTCTCAATATCTCGACAACCGTCAAGACTACTGAGAAGCCGTTGCTATCGTCTTGTAGAGAAATGAGAATCTACAATTTGTACTACAATGTACAATGCCATGACTGTCCTATTCACTTCTGAGATATCCGAGGGAAACTCAGAAGAGCACAGTTTCTCAATATCTCGACAACCGTCAAGACTATTGAGAAGCCGTTGCTATCGTCTTGTAGAGAAATGAGTAATCTACAATTTGTACTACAATGTACAATGCCATGACTGTCCCATTCACTTCTGAGATATCCGAGGGAAACTCAAAAAAGGACAGTTTCTCAATATCTCGAAAACCGTCAAGACTATTGAGAAGCCGTTGTCACCGTCTTGTAGAGAAACGAGGAATCTACAATACTAGAATGTACAATGCCATGACTGAGCTAGTCATTTCGAAGATATCCAAGGGAAACTCAGAAAAGGACAGTTTCTCAATATCTCGACAACCGTCAAGACTATTGAGAAGCCGTTGCTATCGTCTCGTAGAGAAATGAGTAATCTACAATTTGTACTACAATGTACAATGCCATGACTGTCCCATTCACTTCTGAGATATCCGAGGGAAACTCAGAACAGGACAGTTTCTCAATATCTCGACAACCGTCAAGACTACTGAGAAGCCGTTGCTATCGTCTTGTAGAGAAATGAGAATCTACAATTTGTACTACAATGTACAATGCCATGACTGTCCTATTCACTTCTGAGATAACCGAGGGAAACTCAGAAGAGCACAGTTTCTCAATATCTCGACAACCGTCAAGACTATTGAGAAGCCGTTGCTATCGTCTTGTAGAGAAATGAGTAATCTACAATTTGTACTACAATGTACAATGCCATGACTGTCCCATTCACTTCTGAGATATCCGAGGGAAACTCAAAAAAGGACAGTTTCTCAATATCTCGAAAACCGTCAAGACTATTGAGAAGCCGTTGTCACCGTCTTGTAGAGAAACGAGGAATCTACAATACTACAATGTACAATGCCACGACTGACCCATTCACTTCTGACATATCCCAGGGAAACTCAAAAAAGGACAGTTTCTCAATATCTCGACAACCGTCAAGACTATTGAGAAGCCGTTGCCACCGTCTTGTAGAGAAACGAGGAATCTACAATACTGCAATGTACAATGCCACGACTGACCCATTCACTTCTGACATATCCCAGGGAAACTCAAAAAAGGACAGTTTCTCAATATCTCGACAACCGTCAAGACTATTGAGAAGCCATTGCTACCGTCTTGTAGGCCACCGCTAAATCTACAATACTACAATGTACAATGCCATGACTGACATCACTTCAAAGATATCCAAGGGAAAGTCAGAAAAGGACAGTTTCTCAATATCTCGACAGCCGTCAAAACTTTTGAGAAGCCATTGCTACCGTCTTGCAGGCCAACGCGCAATATACAATACTAGAATGTACAATGCCATGACTGAGCTAGTCATTTCGAAGATATCCAAGGGAAACTCAGAAAAGGACAGTTTCTCAATATCTCGACAACCGTCAAGACTATTGAGAAGCCGTTACTATCGTCTTGTAGAGAAATGAGGAATCTACAATTTGTTCTACAATGTACAATGCCATGACTGTCCTATTCAATTCTGAGATATCCGAGGGAAACTCAGAAGAGCACAGTTTCTCAATATCTCGACAACCGTCAAGACTATTGAGAAGCCGTTGCTATCGTCTTGTAGAGAAATGAGTAATCTACAATTTGTACTACAATGTACAATGCCATGACTGTCCCATTCACTTCTGAGATATCCGAGGGAAACTCAAAAAAGGACAGTTTCTCAATATCTCGATAACCGTCAAGACTATTGAGAAGCCGTTGCCACCGTCTTGTAGAGAAACGAGGAATCTACAATACTGCAATGCACAATGCCACGACTGACCCATTGACTTCTGACATATCCCAAGGAAACTCAAAAAAGGACAGTTTCTCAATATCTCGACAACCGTCAAGACTATTGAGAAGCCATTGCTACCGTCTTGTAGGCCACCGCTAAATCTACAATACTACAATGTACAATGCCATGACTGAGCTAGTCACTTCAAAGATATCCAAGGGAAAGTCAGAAAAGGACAGTTTCTCAATATCTCGACAGCCGTCAAAACTATTGAGAAGCCATTGCTACCGTCTTGCAGGCCAACGCTAAATCTACAATACTACAATGTACAATGCCATGACTGAGCTAGCCACTTCAAAGATATCCAAGGGAAACTCAGAAAAGGACAGTTTCTCAATATCTCGACAGCCGTCAAATCTATTGAGAAGCCATTGCTACCGTCTTGCAGGCAATACTACAATGAACAATGCCATGACTGAGCTAGTCACTTCAAAGATATCCGAGGGAAACTCAGAAGAGGACAGTTTCTCAATATCTCGACAACCGTCTAGACTATTGAGAAGCCGTTGCAATCGTCTCGTAGAGAAATGAGGAATCTACAATATGTACTACAATGTACAATGCCATGACTGTCCCATTCACTTCTGAGATATCCGAGGGAAACTCAGAAGAGGACAGTTTCTCAATATCTCGACAACCGTCAAGACTATTGAGAAGCCATTGCTACCGTCTTGTAGGCCACCGCTAAATCTACAATACTACAATGTACAATGACTGAGCTAGTCACTTCAAAGATATCCAAGGGAAAGTCAGAAAAGGACAGTTTCTCAATATCTCGACAGCCGTCAAAACTATTGAGAAGCCGTTGCCACCGTCTTGTAGAGAAACGAGGAATCTACAATACTACAATGTACAATGCCACGACTGACCCATTCACTTCTGACATATCCCAGGGAAACTCAAAAAAGGACAGTTTCTCAATATCTCGACAACCGTCAAGACTATTGAGAAGCCGTTGCCACCGTCTTGTAGAGAAACGAGGAATCTACAATACTGCAATGTACAATGCCACGACTGACCCATTCACTTCTGACATATCCCAGGGAAACTCAAAAAAGGACAGTTTCTCAATATCTCGACAACCGTCAAGACTATTGAGAAGCCATTGCTACCGTCTTGTAGGCCACCGCTAAATCTACAATACTACAATGAACAATGCCATGACTGAGCTAGTCACTTCAAAGATATCCAAGGGAAACTCAGAAAAGGACAGTTTCTCAATATCTCGACAACCGACAAGACTATTGAGAAGCCGTTACTATCGTCTTGTAGAGAAATGAGGAATCTACAATTTGTTCTACAATGTACAATGCCATGACTGTCCTATTCAATTCTGAGATATCCGAGGGAGACTCAGAAGAGCACAGTTTCTCAATATCTCGACAACCGTCAAGACTATTGAGAAGCCGTTGCTATCGTCTTGTAGAGAAATGAGTAATCTACAATTTGTACTACAATGTACAATGCCATGACTGTCCCATTCACTTCTGAGATATCCGAGGGAAACTCAAAAAAGGACAGTTTCTCAATATCTCGACAACCGTCAAGACTATTGAGAAGCCGTTGCCACCGTCTTGTAGAGAAACGAGGAATCTACAATACTACAATGTACAATGCCATGACTGACCCATTCACTTCTGACATATCCCAGGGAAACTCAAAAAAGGACAGTTTCTCAATATCTCGACAACCGTCAAGACTATTGAGAAGCCGTTGCTATCATCTCGTAGAGAAATGAGGAATCTACAATATGTACTACAATGTATAATGCCATGTCTGTCCCATTCACTTCTGAGATATCCGAGGGAAACGCAGAAGAGGACAGTTTCTCAATATCTCGACAACCGTCAAGACGTTGCTATCGTCTCGTAGAGAAATGAGGAATCTACAATATGTACTACAATGTACAATGCCATGACTGTCCCATTCACTTCTGAGATATCCGAGGGAAATTCAGAAGAGGACAGTTTCTCAATATCTCGACAACCGTCAAGACTATTGAGAAGCCGTTGCTATCGTCTTGTAGAGAAATGAGTAATCTACAATTTGTACTACAATGTACAATGCCATGACTGTCCCATTCACTTCTGAGATATCCTAGGGAAATTCATAAAAGGACAGTTTCTCAATATCTCGACAACCGTCAAGACTATTGAGAAGCCGTTGCCACCGTCTTGTAGAGAAACGAGGAATCTACAATACTACAATGTACAATGCCACGACTGACCCATTCACTTCTGAGATATCCCAGGGAAACTCAAAAAAGGACAGTTTCTCAATATCTCGACAACCGTCAAGACTATTGAGAAGCCGTTGCCACAGTCTTGTAGAGAAACGAGGAATCTACAATACTGCAATGTACAATGCCTCGACTGACCCATTCACTTCTGACATATCCCAGGGAAACTCAAAAAAGGACAGTTTCTCAATATCTCGACAACCGTCAAGACTATTGAGAAGCCATTGCTACCGTCTTGTAGGCCACCGCTAAATCTACAATACTACAATGTACAATGCCATGACTGAGCTAGTCACTTCAAAGATATCCAAGGGAAAGTCAAAAAAGGACAGTTTCTCAATATCTCGACAGCCGTCAAAACTATTGAGAAGCCATTGCTACCGTCTTGCAGTCCAACGCGCAATATACAATACTAGAATGTACAATGCCATGACTGAGCTAGTCATTTCGAAGATATCCAAGGGAAACTCAGAAAAGGACAGTTTCTCAATATCTCGACAACCGTCAAGACTATTGAGAAGCCGTTGCTACCGTCTTGTAGAGAAACGAGGAATCTACAATACTGCAATGTACAATGCCACGACTGACCCATTGACTTCTGACATATCCATGGGAAACTCAAAAAAGGACAGTTTCTCAATATCTCGACAACCGTCAAGACTATTGAAAAGCCGTGGCTATCGTCTTGTAGAGAAATGAGGAATCTACAATTTGTACTACAATGTACAATGCCATGACTGTCCCATTCACTTCAAAGATATCCAAGGGAAATTCAGAAAAGGACAGTTTCTCAATATCTCGACAACCGTCAAGACTATTGAGAAACCGTTGCTACCGTCTTGTTGGCCAACGAGGAATCTACAATACTACAATGTACAATGCCATGACTGACCCATTCACTTCTGAGGTATCCGAGGGAAACTCAAAAAACGACAGTTTCTCAATATCTCGACAACCGTCAAGACTACTGAGAAGCCGTTGCTATCGTCTTGTAGAGAAATGAGGAATCTACAATTTGTACTACAATGTACAATGCCATGACTGTCCCATTTACTTCTGAGATATCCGAGGGAAACTCAGAAGAGGACAGTTTCTCAATATCTCGACAACCGTCAAGAGTATTGAGAAGCCATTGCTACCGTCTTGTAGGCCAACGCTAAATCTACAATACTACAATGTACAATGCCATTACTGAGCTAGCCACTTCAAAGATATCCAAGGGAAACTCAGAAAAGGACAGTTTCTCAATATCTCGACAGCCGTCAAAAACCGTCTTGTTGGCCAACGAGGAATCTACAATACTACAATGTACAATGCCATGACTGACCCATTCACTTCTGAGGTATCCGAGGGAAACTCAAAAAACGACAGTTTCTCAATATCTCGACAACCGCCAAGACTATTGAGAAGCCGTTGCTATCGTCTTGTAGAGAAATGAGGAATCTATAATTTGTACTACAATGTACAATGCCATGACTGTCCCATTTACTTCTGAGATATCCGGGGGAAACTCAGAAGAGGACAGTTTCTCAATATCTCGACAACCGTCAAGACTATTGAGAAGCCGTTGCTATCGTCTTGTAGAGAAATGAGGAATCTACAATTTGTACTACAATGTACAATGCCATGACTGTCCCATTTACTTCTGAGATATCCGAGGGAAACTCAGAAGAGGACAGTTTCTCAATATCTCGACCTCAAAACTATTGAAAAGCCATTGCTACCGTCTTGCAGGCCAACGCGCAATATACAATACTACAATGTACAATGCCATGACTGAGCTAGTCACTTCAAAGATATCCAAGGGAAACTCAAAAAAGGACAGTTTCTCAATATCTCGACAACCGTCAAGACTATTGAGAAGCCATTGCTACCGTCTTGTAGGCCACCGCTAAATCTACAATACTACAATATACAATGCCATGACTGAGCTAGTCACTTCAAAGATATCCAAGGGAAACTCAGAAAAGGACAGTTTCTCAATATCTCGACAGCCGTCAAAATTATTGAGAAGCCATTGCTACCGTCTTGTTGGCCAACGAGGAATCTACAATACTACAATGTACAATGCCACGACTGACCCATTCACTTCTGACATATCCGAGGGAAACTCAGAAGAGGTCGGTTTCTCAATATCTCGACAACCGTCAAGACTATTGAGAAGCCGTTGCTATCGTTTTGTAGAGAAATGAGGAATCTACAATTTGTACTACAGTGTACAATGCCATGAATGTCCCATTCACTTCTGAGATATCCGAGGAAAACACAAAAAAGGACAGTTTCTCAATATCTCGAACACCGTCAAAACTATTGAAAAGCCATTGCTACCGTCTTGTAGAGAAATGAGGAATCTACAATACTACAATGTACAATGCCATGACTGACCCATTCACTTCTGAGGTATCCGAGGGAAACTCAAAAAAGGACAATTTCTCAATATCTCGACAACCGTCAAGACTATTGAGAAGCCGTTGCTACCGTCTTGTAGAGTAATGAGGAATCTACAATATGTACTACAATGTACAATGCCATGACTGTCCCATTCACTTCTGAGATAATCGAGGGAAACTCAGAAGAGTACAGTTTCTCAATATCTCGACAGCCGTCAAAACTATTGAGAAGCCATTGCTACCGTCTTGCAGGCCAACGCTAAATCTACAATACTACAATGTACAATGCCATGACTGAGCTAGCCACTTCAAAGATATCCAAGGGAAACTCAGAAAAGGACAGTTTCTCAATATCTCGACAGCCGTCAAATCTATTGAGAAGCCATTGCTACCGTCTTGCAGGCAATATACAATACTACAATGAACAATGCCATGACTGAGCTAGTCACTTCAAAGATATCCGAGGGAAACTCAGAAGAGGACAGTTTCTCAATATCTCGACAACCGTCTAGACTATTGAGAAGCCGTTGCTATCGTCTCGTAGAGAAATGAGGAATCTACAATATGTACTACAATGTACAATGCCATGACTGTCCCATTCACTTCTGAGATATCCGAGGGAAACTCAGAAGAGGACAGTTTCTCAATATCTCGACAACCGTCAAGACTATTGAGAAGCCATTGCTACCGTCTTGTAGGCCACCGCTAAATCTACAATACTACAATGTACAATGACTGAGCTAGTCACTTCAAAGATATCCAAGGGAAAGTCAGAAAAGGACAGTTTCTCAATATCTAGACAGCCGTCAAAACTATTGAGAAGCCGTTGCCACCGTCTTGTAGAGAAACGAGGAATCTACAATACTACAATGTACAATGCCACGACTGACCCATTCACTTCTGACATATCCCAGGGAAACTCAAAAAAGGACAGTTTCTCAATATCTCGACAACCGTCAAGACTATTGAGAAGCCGTTGCCACCGTCTTGTAGAGAAACGAGGAATCTACAATACTGCAATGTACAATGCCACGACTGACCCATTCACTTCTGACATATCCCAGGGAAACTCAAAAAAGGACAGTTTCTCAATATCTCGACAACCGTCAAGACTATTGAGAAGCCATTGCTACCGTCTTGTAGGCCACCGCTAAATCTACAATACTACAATGAACAATGCCATGACTGAGCTAGTCACTTCAAAGATATCCAAGGGAAACTCAGAAAAGGACAGTTTCTCAATATCTCGACAACCGACAAGACTATTGAGAAGCCGTTACTATCGTCTTGTAGAGAAATGAGGAATCTACAATTTGTTCTACAATGTACAATGCCATGACTGTCCTATTCAATTCTGAGATATCCGAGGGAGACTCAGAAGAGCACAGTTTCTCAATATCTCGACAACCGTCAAGACTATTGAGAAGCCGTTGCTATCGTCTTGTAGAGAAATGAGTAATCTACAATTTGTACTACAATGTACAATGCCATGACTGTCCCATTCACTTCTGAGATATCCGAGGGAAACTCAAAAAAGGACAGTTTCTCAATATCTCGACAACCGTCAAGACTATTGAGAAGCCGTTGCCACCGTCTTGTAGAGAAACGAGGAATCTACAATACTACAATGTACAATGCCGTGACTGACCCATTCACTTCTGACATATCCCAGGGAAACTCAAAAAAGGACAGTTTCTCAATATCTCGACAACCGTCAAGACTATTGAGAAGCCGTTGCTATCATCTCGTAGAGAAATGAGGAATCTACAATATGTACTACAATGTATAATGCCATGTCTGTCCCATTCACTTCTGAGATATCCGAGGGAAACGCAGAAGAGGACAGTTTCTCAATATCTCGACAACCGTCAAGACGTTGCTATCGTCTCGTAGAGAAATGAGGAATCTACAATATGTACTACAATGTACAATGCCATGACTGTCCCATTCACTTCTGAGATATCCGAGGGAAATTCAGAAGAGGACAGTTTCTCAATATCTCGACAACCGTCAAGACTATTGAGAAGCCGTTGCTATCGTCTTGTAGAGAAATGAGTAATCTACAATTTGTACTACAATGTACAATGCCATGACTGTCCCATTCACTTCTGAGATATCCGAGGGAAATTCATAAAAGGACAGTTTCTCAATATCTCGACAACCGTCAAGACTATTGAGAAGCCGTTGCCACCGTCTTGTAGAGAAACGAGGAATCTACAATACTACAATGTACAATGCCACGACTGACCCATTCACTTCTGACATATCCCAGGGAAACTCAAAAAAGGACAGTTTCTCAATATCTCGACAACCGTCAAGACTATTGAGAAGCCGTTGCCACCGTCTTGTAGAGAAACGAGGAATCTACAATACTGCAATGTACAATGCCACGACTGACCCATTCACTTCTGACATATCCCAGGGAAACTCAAAAAAGGACAGTTTCTCAATATCTCGACAACCGTCAAGACTATTGAGAAGCCATTGCTACCGTCTTGTAGGCCACCGCTAAATCTACAATACTACAATGTACAATGCCATGACTGAGCTAGTCACTTCAAAGATATCCAAGGGAAAGTCAAAAAAGGACAGTTTCTCAATATCTCGACAGCCGTCAAAATTATTGAGAAGCCATTGCTACCGTCTTGTTGGCCAACGAGGAATCTACAATACTACAATGTACAATGCCACGACTGACCCATTCACTTCTGACATATCCGAGGGAAACTCAGAAGAGGTCGGTTTCTCAATATCTCGACAACCGTCAAGACTATTGAGAAGCCGTTGCTATCGTTTTGTAGAGAAATGAGGAATCTACAATTTGTACTACAGTGTACAATGCCATGAATGTCCCATTCACTTCTGAGATATCCGAGGGAAACACAAAAAAGGACAGTTTCTCAATATCTCGAACACCGTCAAAACTATTGAAAAGCCATTGCTACCGTCTTGTAGAGAAATGAGGAATCTACAATACTACAATGTACAATGCCATGACTGACCCATTCACTTCTGAGGTATCCGAGGGAAACTCAAAAAAGGACAATTTCTCAATATCTCGACAACCGTCAAGACTATTGAGAAGCCGTTGCTACCGTCTTGTAGAGTAATGAGGAATCTACAATATGTACTACAATGTACAATGCCATGACTGTCCCATTCACTTCTGAGATAATCGAGGGAAACTCAGAAGAGTACAGTTTCTCAATATCTCGACAACCTTCAAGACTATTGAGAAGCCGTTGCTATCGTCTTGTAGAGAAATGAGGAATATACAATATGTACTACAATGTAGAATGCCATGAATGTCCCATTCACTTCTGAGATATCCGAGGGAAACTCAGAAGAGGACAGTTTCTCAATATCTCGACAACCGTCAAGACTATTGAGAAGCCGTTGCTATCGTCTTGTAGAGAAATGAGTAATCTACAATTTGTACTACAATGTACAATGCCATGACTGTCCCATTCACTTCTGAGATACCCGAGGGAAACTCAGAACAGGACAGTTTCTCAATATCTCGACAACCGTCAAGACTACTGAGAAGCCGTTGCTATCGTCTTGTAGAGAAATGAGGAATCTACAATTTGTACTACAATGTACAATGCCATGACTGTCCCATTCACTTCTGAGATATCCGAGGGAAACTCAGAAGAGGACAGTTTCTCAATATCTCGACAACCGTCAAGACTATTGAGAAGCCGTTGCTATCGTCTTGTAGAGAAATGAGTAATCTACAATTTGTACTACAATGTACAATGCCATGACTGTCCCATTCACTTCTGAGATATCCGAGGGAAACTCAAAAAAGGACAGTTTCTCAATATCGCGACAACCGTCAAGACTATTGAGAAGCCGTTGCCACCGTCTTGTAGAGAAACGAGGAATCTACAATACTACAATGTCACTTCTGACATATCCCAGGGAAACTCAAAAAAGGACAGTTTCTCAATATCTCGACAACCGTCAAGACTATTGAGAAGCCATTGCTACCGTCTTGTAGGCCACCGCTAAATCTACAATACTACAATGTACAATGCCATGACTGAGTTAGTCACTTCAAAGATATCCAAGGGAAAGTCAGAAAAGGACAGTTTCTCAATATCTCGACAGCCGTCAAAACTTTTGAGAAGCCATTGCTACCGTCTTGCAGGCCAACGCGCAATATACAATACTAGAATGTACAATGCCATGACTGAGCTAGTCATTTCGAAGATATATAAGGGAAACTCAGAAAAGGACAGTTTCTCAATATCTCGACAACCGTCAAGACCATTGAGAAGCCGTTACTATCGTCTTGTAGAGAAATGAGGAATCTACAATTTGTTCTACAATGTACAATGCCATGACTGTCCTATTCAATTCTGAGATATCCGAGGGAAACTCAGAAGAGCACAGTTTCTCAATATCTCGACAACCGTCAAGACTATTGAGAAGCCGTTGCTATCGTCTTGTAGAGAAATGAGTAATCTACAATTTGTACTAGAATGTACAATGCCATGACTGTCCCATTCACTTTTGAGATATCCGAGGGAAACTCAAAAAAGGACAGTTTCTCAATATCTCGACAACCGTCAAGACTATTGAGAAGCCGTTGCCACCGTCTTGTAGAGAAACGAGGAATCTACAATACTACAATGTACAATGCCACGACTGACCCATTCACTTCTGACATATCCCAGGGAAACTCAAAAAAGGACAGTTTCTCAATATCTCGACAACCGTCAAGACTATTGAGAAGCCATTGCCACCGTCTTGTAGAGAAACTGCAATGTACAATGCCACGACTGACCCATTCACTTCTAACATATCCCAGGGAAACTCAAAAAAGGACAGTTTCTCAATATCTCGACAACCGTCAAGACTATTGAGAAGCCATTGCTACCGTCTTGTAGGCCACCGCTAAATCTACAATACTACAATGTACAATGCCATGACTGAGCTAGTCACTTCAAAGATATCCAAGGGAAAGTCAGAAAAGGACAGTTTCTCAATATCTCGACAGCCGTCAAAACTTTTGAGAAGCCATTGCTACCGTCTTGCAGGCCAACGCGCAATATACAATACTAGAATGTACAATGCCATGACTGAGCTAGTCATTTCGAAGATATCCAAGGGAAACTCAGAAAAGGACAGTTTCTCAATATCTCGACAACCGTCAAGACTATTGAGAAGCCGTTGCTATCGTCTTGTAGAGAAATGAGTAATCTACAATTTGTACTACAATGTACAGTGCCATGACTGTCCCATTCACTTCTGAGATATCCGAGGGAAACTCAGAACAGGACAGTTTCTCAATATCTCGACAACCGTCAAGACTACTGAGAAGCCGTTGCTATCGTCTTGTAGAGAAATGAGGAATCTACAATTTGTACTACAATGTACAATGCCATGACTGTCCTATTCACTTCTGAGATATCCGAGGGAAACTCAGAAGAGCACAGTTTCTCAATATCTCGACAACCGTCAAGACTATTGAGAAGCCGTTGCTATCGTCTTGTAGAGAAATGAGTAGTCTACAATTTGTACTACAATGTACAATGCCATGACTGTCCCATTCACTTCTGAGATATCCGAGGGAAACTCAAAAAAGGACAGTTTCTCAATATCGCGACAACCGTCAAGACTATTGAGAAGCCGTTGCCACCGTCTTGTAGAGAAACGAGGAATCTACAATACTACAATGTCACTTCTGACATATCCCAGGGAAACTCAAAAAAGGACAGTTTCTCAATATCTCGACAACCGTCAAGACTATTGAGAAGCCGTTGCCACCGTCTTGTAGAGAAACGAGGAATCTACAATACTGCAATGTACAATGCCACGACTGACCCATTCACTTCTGACATATCCCAGGGAAACTCAAAAAAGGACAGTTTCTCAATATCTCGACAACCGTCAAGACTATTGAGAAGCCATTGCTACCGTCTTGTAGGCCACCGCTAAATCTACAATACTGCAATGTACAATGCCATGACTGAGCTAGTCACTTCAAAGATATCCAAGGGAAAGTCAGAAAAGGACAGTTTCTCAATATCTCGGCAGCCGTCAAAACTTTTGAGAAGCCATTGCTACCGTCTTGCAGGCCAACGCGCAATATACAATACTAGAATGTACAATGCCATGACTGAGCTAGTCATTTCGAAGATATCCAAGGGAAACTCAGAAAAGGACAGTTTCTCAATATCTCGACAACCGTCAAGACCATTGAGAAGCCGTTACTATCGTCTTGTAGAGAAATGAGGAATCTACAATTTGTTCTACAATGTACAATGCCATGACTGTCCTATTCAATTCTGAGATATCCGAGGGAAACTCAGAAGAGCACAGTTTCTCAATATCTCGACAACCGTCAAGACTATTGAGAAGCCGTTGCTATCGTCTTGTAGAGAAATGAGTAATCTACGATTTGTGCTACAATGTACAATGCCATGACTGTCCCATTCACTTCTGAGATATCCGAGGGAAACTCAAAAAAGGACAGTTTCTCAATATCTCGACAACCGTCAAGACTATTGAGAAGCCGTTGCCACCGTCTTGTAGAGAAACGAGGAATCTACAATACTGCAATGTACAATGCCACGACTGACCCATTCACTTCTGACATATCCCAGGGAAACTCAAAAAAGGACAGTTTCTCAATATCTCGACAACCGTCAAGACTATTGAGAAGCCATTGCTACCGTCTTGTAGGCCACCGCTAAATCTACAATACTACAATGTACAATGCCATGACTGAGCTAGTCACTTCAAAGATATCCAAGGGAAAGTCAGAAAAGGACAGTTTCTCAATATCTCGACAGCCGTCAAAACTTTTGAGAAGCCATTGCTACCGTCTTGCAGGCCAACGCGCAATATACAATACTAGAATGTACAATGCCATGACTGAGCTAGTCATTTCGAAGATATCCAAGGGAAACTCAGAAAAGGACAGTTTCTCAATATCTCGACAACCGTCAATACCATTGAGAAGCCGTTACTATCGTCTTGTAGAGAAATGAGGAATCTACAATTTGTTCTACAATGTACAATGCCATGACTGTCCTATTCAATTCTGAGATATCCGAGGGAAACTCAGAAGAGCACAGTTTCTCAATATCTCGACAACCGTCAAGACTATTGAGAAGCCGTTGCTATCGTCTTGTAGAGAAATGAGTAATCTACGATTTGTGCTACAATGTACAATGCCATGACTGTCCCATTCACTTCTGAGATATCCGAGGGAAATTCAGAAGAGGACAGTTTCTCAATATCTCGACAACCGTCAAGACTATTGAGAAGCCGTTGCTATCGTCTTGTGGAGAAATGAGAAATCTACAATTTGTACTACAATGTACAATGCCATGACTGTCCTATTCACTTCTGAGATATCCGAGGGAAACTCAGAAGAGCACAGTTTCTCAATATCTCGACAACCGTCAAGACTATTGAGAAGCCGTTGCTATCGTCTTGTAGAGAAATGAGTAATCTACAATTTGTACTACAATGTACAATGCCATGACTGTCCCATTCACTTCTGAGATATCCGAGGGAAATTCAAAAAAGGACAGTTTCTCAATATCTCGACAACCGTCAAGACTATTGAGAAGCCGTTGCCACCGTCTTGTAGAGAAACGAGGAATCTACAATACTACAATGTACAATGCCACGACTGACCCATTCACTTCTGACATATCCCAGGGAAACTCAAAAAAGGACAGTTTCTCAATATCTCGACAACCGTCAAGACTATTGAGAAGCCGTTGCCACCGTCTTGTAGAGAAACGAGGAATCTACAATACTGCAATGTACAATGCCACGACTGACCTATTCACTTCTGACATATCCCAGGGAAACTCAAAAAAGGACAGTTTCTCAATATCTCGACAACCGTCAAGACTATTGAGAAGCCATTGCTACCGTCTTGTAGGCCACCGCTAAATCTACAATACTACAATGTACAATGCCATGACTGAGCTAGTCACTTCAAAGATATCCAAGGGAAAGTCAAAAAAGGACAGTTTCTCAATATCTCGACAGCCGTCAAAACTATTGAGAAGCCATTGCTACCGTCTTGCAGTCCAACGCGCAATATACAATACTAGAATGTACAATGCCATGACTGAGCTAGTCATTTCGAAGATATCCAAGGGAAACTCAGAAAAGGACAGTTCCTCAATATCTCGACAACCGTCAAGACTATTGAGAAGCCGTTGCCACCGTCTTGTAGAGAAACGAGGAATCTACAATACTGCAATGTACAATGCCACGACTGACCCATTGACTTCTGACATATCCATGGGAAACTCAAAAAAGGACAGTTTCTCAATATCTCGACAGCCGTCAAAACTATTGAGAAGCCATTGCTACCGTCTTGCAGTCCAACGCGCAATATACAATACTAGAATGTACAATGCCATGACTGAGCTAGTCATTTCGAAGATATCCAAGGGAAACTCAGAAAAGGACAGTTCCTCAATATCTCGACAACCGTCAAGACTATTGAGAAGCCATTGCTACCGTCTTGTAGAGAAATGAGGAATCTACAATACTACAATGTACAATGCCATGACTGAGCTAGTCGCTTCAAAGATATCCAAGGGAAACTCAGAAAAGGACAGTTTCTCAATATCTCGACAACCGTCAAGGCTATTGAGAAGCCGTTGCTACCGTCTTTTAGAGTAATGAGGAATCTACAATATGTACTACAATGTACAATGCCATGACTGTCCCATTCACTTCTGAGATATCCGAGGGAAACTCAGAAGAGGACAGTTTCTCAATATATCGACAACCGTCAAGACTATTGAGAAGCCGTTTCCATCGTCTTGTAGAGAAATGAGGAATCTACAATATGTACTACAATGTACAATGCCATGACTGACCCATTCACTTCTGAGGTATCCGAGGGAAACTCAAAAAAGGACAATTTCTCAATATCTCGACAACCGTCAAGACTATTGAGAAGCCGTTGCTACCGTCTTGTAGAGTAATGAGGAATCTACAATATGTACTACAATGTACAATGCCATGACTGTCCCATTCACTTCTGAGATAATCGAGGGAAACTCAGAAGAGTACAGTTTCTCAATATCTCGACAACCCTCAAGACTATTGAGAAGCCGTTGCTATCGTCTTGTAGAGAAATGAGGAATCTACAATATGTACTACAATGTACAATGCCATGAATGTCCCATTCACTTCTGAGATATCCGAGGGAAACTCAGAAGAGGACAGTTTCTCAATATCTCGACAACCGTCAAGACTATTGAGAAGCCGTTGCCACCGTCTTGTAGAGAAACGAGGAATCTACAATACTACAATGTCACTTCTGACATATCCCAGGGAAACTCAAAAAAGGACAGTTTCTCAATATCTCGACAACCGTCAAGACTATTGAGAAGCCATTGCTACCGTCTTGTAGGCCACCGCTAAATCTACAATACTACAATGTACAATGCCATGACTGAGCTAGTCACTTCAAAGATATCCAAGGGAAAGTCAGAAAAGGATAGTTTCTCAATATCTCGACAGCCGTCAAAACTTTTGAGAAGCCATTGCTACCGTCTTGCAGGCCAACGCGCAATATACAATACTAGAATGTACAATGCCATGACTGAGCTAGTCATTTCGAAGATATCCAAGGGAAACTCAGAAAAGGACAGTTTCTCAATATCTCGACAACCGTCAAGACCATTGAGAAGCCGTTACTATCGTCTTGTAGAGAAATGAGGAATCTACAATTTGTTCTACAATGTACAATGCCATGACTGTCCTATTCAATTCTGAGATATCCGAGGGAAACTCAGAAGAGCACAGTTTCTCAATATCTCGACAACCGTCAAGACTATTGAGAAGCCGTTGCTATCGTCTTGTAGAGAAATGAGTAATCTACAATTTGCACTAGAATGTACAATGCCATGACTGTCCCATTCACTTTTGAGATATCCGAGGGAAACTCAAAAAAGGACAGTTTCTCAATATCTCGACAACCGTCAAGACTATTGAGAAGCCGTTGCCACCGTCTTGTAGAGAAACGAGGAATCTACAATACTACAATGTACAATGCCACGACTGACCCATTCACTTCTGACATATCCCAGGGAAACTCAAAAAAGGACAG
The DNA here is from genome assembly GCA_958301585.1 of Merodon equestris. NCBI lineage: Eukaryota > Metazoa > Arthropoda > Insecta > Diptera > Syrphidae > Merodon > Merodon equestris. The sequence continues at coordinate 5,132,628 of OY284418.1, read as the reverse complement.
TTTCTCAATATCTCGACAACCGTCAAGACTGTTGAGAAGCCATTGCCACCGTCTTGTAGAGAAACGAGGAATCTACAATACTGCAATGTACAATGCCACGACTGACCCATTCACTTCTGACATATCCCAGGGAAACTCAAAAAAGGACAGTTTCTCAATATCTCGACAACCGTCAAGACTATTGAGAAGCCATTGCTACCGTCTTGTAGGCCACCGCTAAATCTACAATACTACAATGTACAATGCCATGACTGAGCTAGTCACTTCAAAGATATCCAAGGGAAAGTCAGAAAAGGACAGTTTCTCAATATCTCGACAGCCGTCAAAACTTTTGAGAAGCCATTGCTACCGTCTTGCAGGCCAACGCGCAATATACAATACTAGAATGTACAATGCCATGACTGAGCTAGTCATTTCGAAGATATCCAAGGGAAACTCAGAAAAGGACAGTTTCTCAATATCTCGACAACCGTCAAGACTATTGAGAAGCCGTTGCTATCGTCTTGTAGAGAAATGAGTAATCTACAATTTGTACTACAATGTACAATGCCATGACTGTCCCATTCACTTCTGAGATATCTGAGGGAAACTCAGAACAGGACAGTTTCTCAATATCTCGACAACCGTCAAGACTACTGAGAAGCCGTTGCTATCGTCTTGTAGAGAAATGAGGAATCTACAATTTGTACTACAATGTACAATGCCATGACTGTCCTATTCACTTCTGAGATATCCGAGGGAAACTCAGAAGAGCACAGTTTCTCAATATCTCGACAACCGTCAAGACTATTGAGAAGCCGTTGCTATCGTCTTGTAGAGAAATGAGTAATCTACAATTTGTACTACAATGTACAATGCCATGACTGTCCCATTCACTTCTGAGATATCCGAGGGAAACTCAAAAAAGGACAGTTTCTCAATATCGCGACAACCGTCAAGACTATTGAGAAGCCGTTGCCACCGTCTTGTAGAGAAACGAGGAATCTACAATACTACAATGTCACTTCTGACATACCCCAGGGAAACTCAAAAAAGGACAGTTTCTCAATATCTCGACAACCGTCAAGACTATTGAGAAGCCGTTGCCACCGTCTTGTAGAGAAACGAGGAATCTACAATACTTCAATGTACAATGCCACGACTGACCCATTCACTTCTGACATATCCCAGGGAAACTCAAAAAAGGACAGTTTCTCAATATCTCGACAACCGTCAAGACTATTGAGAAGCCATTACTACCGTCTTGTAGGCCACCGCTAAATCTACAATACTACAATGTACAATGCCATGACTGAGCTAGTCACTTCAAAGATATCCAAGGGAAAGTCAGAAAAGGACAGTTTCTCAATATCTCGACAGCCGTCAAAACTTTTGAGAAGCCATTGCTACCGTCTTGCAGGCCAACGCGCAATATACAATACTAGAATGTACAATGCCATGATTGAGCTAGTCATTTCGAAGATATCCAAGGGAAACTCAGAAAAGGACAGTTTCTCAATATCTCGACAACCGTCAAGACCATTGAGAAGCCGTTACTATCGTCTCGTAGAGAAATGAGGAATCTACAATTTGTTCTACAATGTACAATGCCATGACTGTCCTATTCAATTCTGAGATATCCGAGGGAAACTCAGAAGAGCACAGTTTCTCAATATCTCGACAACCGTCAAGACTATTGAGAAGCCGTTGCTATCGTCTTGTAGAGAAATGAGTAATCTACGATTTGTGCTACAATGTACAATGCCATGACTGTCCCATTCACTTCTGAGATATCCGAGGGAAACTCAAAAAAGGACAGTTTCTCAATATCTCGACAACCGTCAAGACTATTGAGAAGCCGTTGCCACCGTCTTGTAGAGAAACGAGGAATCTACAATACTGCAATGTACAATGCCACGACTGACCCATTCACTTCTGACATATCCCAGGGAAACTCAAAAAAGGACAGTTTCTCAATATCTCGACAACCGTCAAGACTATTGAGAAGCCGTTGCTATCGTCTCGTAGAGAAATGAGGAATCTACAATATGTACTACAATGTACAATGCCATGACTGTCCTATTCAATTCTGAGATATCCGAGGGAAACTCAGAAGAGCACAGTTTCTCAATATCTCGACAACCGTCAAGACTATTGAGAAGCCGCTGCTATCGTCTTGTAAAGAAATGAGTAATCTACAATTTGTACTACAATGTACAATGCCATGACTGTCCCATTCACTTCTGAGATATCCGAGGGAAATTCAAAAAAGGGACAGTTTCTCAAAATCTCGACAACCGTCAAGACTATTGAGAAGCCGTTGCCACCGTCTTGTAGAGAAACGAGGAATCTACAATACTGCAATGTACAATGCCACGACTGACCAATTCACTTCTGACATATCCCAGGGAAACTCAAAAAAGGACAGTTTCTCAATATCTCGACAACCGTCAAGACTATTGAGAAGCCGTTGCCACCGTCTTGTAGGCCACCGCTAAATCTACAATACTACAATGTACAATGCCATGACTGAGCTAGTCACTTCAAAGATATCCAAGGGAAAGTCAGAAAAGGACAGTTTCTCAATATCTCGACAGCCGTCAAAACTATTGAGAAGCCATTGCTACCGTCTTGCAGGCCAACGCTAAATCTACAATACTACAATGTACAATGCCATGACTGAGCTAGTCACTTCAAAGATATCCAAGGGAAACTCAGAAAAGGACAGTTTCTCAATATCTCGACAGCCGTCAAAACTATTGAGAAGCCATTGCTACCGTCTTGCAGGCAATATACAATACTACAATGAACAATGCCATGACTGAGCTAGTCACTTCAAAAATATCCGAGGGAAACTCAGAAGAGGACAGTTTCTCAATATCTCGACAACCGTCAAGACTATTGAGAAGCCGTTGCTATCGTCTCGTAGAGAAATGAGGAATCTACAATATGTACTACAATGTACAATGCCATGACTGTCCCATTCACTTCTGAGATATCCGAGGGAAACTCAGAAGAGGACAGTTTCTCAATATCTCGACAACCGTCAAGACTATTGAGAAGCCATTGCTACCGTCTTGTAGGCCACCGCTAAATCTACAATACTAGAATGTACAATGCCATAACTGAGCTAGTCATTTCGAAGATATCCGAGGGAAACTCAGAAGAGCACAGTTTCTCAATATCTCGACAACCGTCAAGACTATTGAGAAGCCGTTGCTATCGTCTTGTAGAGAAATGAGTAATCTACGATTTGTACTACAATGTACAATGCCATGACTGACCCATTCACTTCTGACATATCCCAGGGAAACTCAAAAAAGGACAGTTTCTCAATATCTCGACAACCGTCAAGACTATTGAGAAGCCATTGCTACCGTCTTGTAGGCCACCGCTAAACCTACAATACTACAATGTACAATGCCATGACTGAGCTAGTCACTTCAAAGATATCCAAGGGAAAGTCAGAAAAGGACAGTTTCTCAATATCTCGACAGCCGTCAAAACTATTGAGAAGCCATTGCTACCGTCTTGCAGGCCAACGCTAAATCTACAATACTACAATGTACAATGCCATGACTGAGCTAGTCACTTCAAAGATATCCAAGGGAAACTCAGAAAAGGACAGTTTCTCAATATCTTGACAGCCGTCAAAACTATTGAGAAGCCGTTGCTATCGTCTCGAAGAGAAATGAGGAATCTACAATATGTACTACAATGTACAATGCCATGACTGTCCCATTCACTTCTGAGATATCCGAGGGAAACGCAGAAGAGGACAATTTCGCAATATCTCGACAACCGTCAAGACTATTGAGAAGCCGTTGCTATCGTCTCGTAGAGAAATGAGGAATCTACAATATGTACTACAATGTACAATGCCATGACTGTCCCATTCATTTCTGAGATATCCGAGGGAAATTCAGAAGAGGACAGTTTCTCAATATCTCGACTACCGTCAAGACTATTGAGAAGCCATTGCTATCGTCTTGTAGAGAAATGAGAAATCTACAATTTGTACTACAATGTACAATGCCATGACTGTCCTATTCACTTCTGAGATATCCGAGGGAAACTCAGAAGAGCACAGTTTCTCAATATCTCGACAACCGTCAAGACTATTGAGAAGCCGTTGCTATCGTCTTGTAGAGAAATGAGTAATCTACAATTTGTACTACAATGTACAATGCCATGACTGTCCCATTCACTTCTGAGATATCCGAGGGAAATTCAAAAAAGGGACAGTTTCTCAATATCTCGACAACCGTCAAGACTATTGAGAAGCCGTTGCTATCGTCTCGTAGAGAAATGAGGAATCTACAATATGTACTACAATGTACAATGCCATGACTGTCCCATTCACTTCTGAGATATCCGAGGGAAACTCAGAAGAGGACAGTTTCTCAATATCTCGACAACCGTCAAGACTATTGAGAAGTCATTGCTACCGTCTTGTAGGCCACCGCTAAATCTACAATACTACAATGTACAATGACTGAGCTAGTCACTTCAAAGATATCCAAGGGAAAGTCAGAAAAGGACAGTTTCTCAATATCTCGACAGCCGTCAAAACTATTGAGAAGCCATTGCTACCGTCTTGCAGGCCAACGCGCAATATACAATACTAGAATGTACAATGCCATAACTGAGCTAGTCATTTCGAAGATATCCAAGGGAAACTCAGAAAAGGACAGTTTCTCAATATCTCGACAACCGTCAAGACTATTGAGAAGCCATTACTATCGTCTTGTAGAGAAATGAGGAATCTACAATTTGTTCTACAATGTACAATGCCATGACTGTCCTATTCAATTCTGAGATATCCGAGGGAAACTCAGAAGAGCACAGTTTCTCAATATCTCGACAACCGTCAAGACTATTGAGAAGCCGTTGCTATCGTCTTGTAGAGAAATGAGTAATCTACAATTTGTACTACAATGTACAATGCCATGACTGTCCCATTCACTTCTGAGATATCCGAGGGAAACTCAAAAAAGGACAGTTTCTCAATAACTCGACAACCGTCAAGACTGTTGAGAAGCCGTTGCTATCGTCTTGTAGAGAAATGAGGAATCTATAATTTATACTACAATGTACAATGCCATGACTGTCCCATTCACTTCAAAGATATCCGAGGGAAACTCAAAAAAGGACAGTTTCTCAATATCTCGACAACCGTCAAAACTATTGAAAAGCCATTGCTACCGTCTTGCAGGCCAACGCGCAATATACAATACTACAATGTACAATGCCATGACTGAGCTAGTCACTTCAAAGATATCCAAGGGAAATTCAGAAAAGGACAGTTTCTCAATATCTCGACAACCGTCAAGACTATTGAGAAACCGTTGCTACCGTCTTGTAGAGAAACGAGGAATCTACAATACTACAATGTACAATGCCGTGACTGACCCATTCACTTCTGACATATCCCAGGGAAACGCAAAAAAGGACAGTTTCTCAATATCTCGACAACCGTCAAGAGTATTGAGAAGCCATTGCTACCGTCTTGTAGGCCAACGCTAAATCTACAATACTACAATGTACAATGCCATTACTGAGCTAACCACTTCAAAGATATCCAAGGGAAACTCAGAAAAGGACAGTTTCTCAATATCTCGACAGCCGTCAAAACTATTGAGAAGCCATTGCTACCGTCTTGTTGGCCAACGAGGAATCTACAATACTACAATGTACAATGCCATGACTGACCCATTCACTTCTGAGGTATCCGAGGGAAACTCAAAAAAGAACAGTTTCTCAATATCTCGACAACCGTCAAGACTATTGAGAAGCTGTTGCTACCGACTTGTAGAGAAATGAGGAATCTACAATATGTACTACAATGTACAATGCCATGACTGACCCATTCACTTCTGAGGTATCCGATGGAAACTCAAAAAAGGACAGTTTCTCAATATCTCGACAACCGTCAAAACTATTGAGAAGTCATTGCTCCCGTCTTGTAGGCCACCGCTAAATCTACAATACTACAATGTACAATGACTGAGCTAGTCACTTCAAAGATATCCAAGGGAAAGTCAGAAAAGGACAGTTTCTCAATATCTCGACAGCCGTCAAAACTATTGAGAAGCCATTGCTACCGTCTTGCAGGCCAACGCGCAATATACAATACTAGAATGTACAATGCCATAACTGAGCTAGTCATTTCGAAGATATCCAAGGGAAACTCAGAAAAGGACAGTTTCTCAATATCTCGACAACCGTCAAGACTATTGAGAAGCCATTACTATCGTCTTGTAGAGAAATGAGGAATCTACAATTTGTTCTACAATGTACAATGCCATGACTGTCCTATTCAATTCTGAGATATCCGAGGGAAACTCAGAAGAGCACAGTTTCTCAATATCTCGATAACCGTCAAGACTATTGAGAAGCCGTTGCTATCGTCTTGTAGAGAAATGAGTAATCTACAATTTGTACTACAGTGTACAATGCCATGACTGTCCCATTCACTTCTGAGATATCCGAGGGAAACTCAGAAGAGCACAGTTTCTCAATATCTCGACAACCGTCAAGACTATTGAGAAGCTGTTGCTATCGTCTTGTAGAGAAATGAGGAATCTATAATTTGTACTACAATGTACAATGCCATGACTGTCCCATTCACTTCTGAGATATCCGAGGGAAACTCAAAAAAGGACAGTTTCTCAATAACTCGACAACCGTCAAGACTGTTGAGAAGCCGTTGCTATCGTCTTGTAGAGAAATGAGGAATCTATAATTTGTACTACAATGTACAATGCCATGACTGTCCCATTCACTTTAAAGATATCCGAGGGAAACTCAAAAAAGGACAGTTTCTCAATATCTCGACAACCGTCAAAACTATTGAAAAGCCATTGCTACCGTCTTGCAGGCCAACGCGCAATATACAATACTACAATGTACAATGCCATGACTGAGCTAGTCACTTCAAAGATATCCAAGGGAAATTCAGAAAAGGACAGTTTCTCAATATCTCGACAACCGTCAAGACTATTGAGAAACCGTTGCTACCGTCTTGTAGAGAAACGAGGAATCTACAATACTACAATGTACAATGCCATGACTGAGCTAGTCACTTCAAAGATATCCAAGGGAAAGTCAGAAAAGGACAGTTTCTCAATATCTCGACAGCCGTCAAAACTATTGAGAAGCCATTGCTACCGTCTTGCAGGCCAACGCTAAATCTACAATACTACAATGTACAATGCCATGACTGAGCTAGTCACTTCAAAGATATCCAAGGGAAACTCAGAAAAGGACAGTTTCTCAATATCTTGACAGCCGTCAAAACTATTGAGAAGCCGTTGCTATCGTCTCGAAGAGAAATGAGGAATCTACAATATGTAGTACAATGTACAATGCCATGACTGTCCCATTCACTTCTGAGATATACGAGGGAAACGCAGAAGAGGACAGTTTCGCAATATCTCGACAACCGTCAAGACTATTGAGAAGCCGTTGCTATCGTCTCGTAGAGAAATGAGGAATCTACAATATGTACTACAATGTACAATGCCATGACTGTCCCATTCACTTCTGAGATATCCGAGGGAAATTCAGAAGAGGACAGTTTCTCAATATCTCGACTACCGTCAAGACTATTGAGAAGCCGTTGCTATCGTCTTGTAGAGAAATGAGAAATCTACAATTTGTACTACAATGTACAATGCCATGACTGTCCTATTCACTTCTGAGATATCCGAGGGAAACTCAGAAGAGCACAGTTTCTCAATATCTCGACAACCGTCAAGACTATTGAGAAGCCGTTGCTATCGTCTTGTAGAGAAATGAGTAATCTACAATTTGTACTACAATGTACAATGCCATGACTGTCCCATTCACTTCTGAGATATCCGAGGGAAATTCAAAAAAGGGACAGTTTCTCAATATCTCGACAACCGTCAAGACTATTGAGAAGCCGTTGCTATCGTCTCGTAGAGAAATGAGGAATCTACAATATGTACTACAATGTACAATGCCATGACTGTCCCATTCACTTCTGAGATATCCGAGGGAAACTCAGAAGAGGACAGTTTCTCAATATCTCGACAACCATGAAGACTATTGAGAATTCATTGCTACCGTCTTGTAGGCCACCGCTAAATCTACAATACTACAATGTACAATGACTGAGCTAGTCACTTCAAAGATATCCAAGGGAAAGTCAGAAAAGGACAGTTTCTCAATATCTCGACAGCCGTCAAAACTATTGAGAAGCCATTGCTACCGTCTTGCAGGCCAACGCGCAATATACAATACTAGAATGTACAATGCCATAACTGAGCTAGTCATTTCGAAGATATCCAAGGGAAACTCAGAAAAGGACAGTTTCTCAATATCTCGACAACCGTCAAGACTATTGAGAAGCCATTACTATCGTCTTGTAGAGAAATGAGGAATCTACAATTTGTTCTACAATGTACAATGCCATGACTGTCCTATTCAATTCTGAGATATCCGAGGGAAACTCAGAAGAGCACAGTTTCTCAATATCTCGACAACCGTCAAGACTATTGAGAAGCCGTTGCTATCGTCTTGTAGAGAAATGAGTAATCTACAATTTGTACTACAATGTACAATGCCATGACTGTCCCATTCACTTCTGAGATATCCGAGGGAAACTCAAAAAAGGACAGTTTCTCAATAACTCGACAACCGTCAAGACTGTTGAGAAGCCGTTGCTATCGTGTTGTAGAGAAATGAGGAATCTATAATTTGTACTACAATGTACAATGCCATGACTGTCCCATTCACTTCAAAGATATCCGAGGGAAACTCAAAAAAGGACAGTTTCTCAATATCTCGACAACCGTCAAAACTATTGAAAAGCCATTGCTACCGTCTTGCAGGCCAACGCGCAATATACAATACTACAATGTACAATGCCATGACTGAGCTAGTCACTTCAAAGATATCCAAGGGAAATTCAGAAAAGGACAGTTTCTCAATATCTCGACAACCGTCAAGACTATTGAGAAACCGTTGCTACCGTCTTGTAGAGAAACGAGGAATCTACAATACTACAATGTACAATGCCGTGACTGACCCATTCACTTCTGACATATCCCAGGGAAACGCAAAAAAGGACAGTTTCTCAATATCTCGACAACCGTCAAGAGTATTGAGAAGCCATTGCTACCGTCTTGTAGGCCAACGCTAAATCTACAATACTACAATGTACAATGCCATTACTGAGCTAACCACTTCAAAGATATCCAAGGGAAACTCAGAAAAGGACAGTTTCTCAATATCTCGACAGCCGTCAAAACTATTGAGAAGCCATTGCTACCGTCTTGTTGGCCAACGAGGAATCTACAATACTACAATGTACAATGCCATGACTGACCCATTCACTTCTGAGGTATCCGAGGGAAACTCAAAAAAGAACAGTTTCTCAATATCTCGACAACCGTCAAGACTATTGAGAAGCTGTTGCTACCGACTTGTAGAGAAATGAGGAATCTACAATACGTACTACAATGTACAATGCCATGACTGACCCATTCACTTCTGAGGTATTCGATGGAAACTCAAAAAAGGACAGTTTCTCAATATCTCGACAACCGTCAAAACTATTGAAAAGCCATTGCTACCGTCTAGTAGAGAAATGAGGAATCTACAATACTACAATGTACAATGCCATGACTGACCCATTCCCTTCTGAGGTATCCGAGGGAAACTCAAAAAAGGACAGTTTCTCAATATCTCGACAGCCGTCAACACTATGGGGAAGCCGTTGCTACCGTCTTGTAAAGAAATGAGGAATCTACAATACTACAATGTACAATGCCATGACTGTCCCATTCACTTCTGAGATATCCGAGGGAAATTCAAAAAAGGGACAGTTTCTCAAAATCTCGACAACCGTCAAGACTATTGAGAAGCCGTTGCCACCGTCTTGTAGAGAAACGAGGAATCTACAATACTGCAATGTACAATGCCACGACTGACCAATTCACTTCTGACATATCCCAGGGAAACTCAAAAAAGGACAATTTCTCAATATCTCGACAACCGTCAAGACTATTGAGAAGCCGTTGCTATCGTCTTGTAGAGAAATGAGTAATCTACAATTTGTACTACAATGTACAATGCCATGACTGACCCATTCACTTCTGAGGTATCCGATGGAAACTCAAAAAAGGACAGTTTCTCAATATCTCGACAACCGTCAAAACTATTGAAAAGCCATTGCTACCGTCTTGTAGAGAAACGAGGAATCTACAATACTACAATGTACAATGCCGTGACTGACCCATTCACTTCTGACATATCCCAGGGAAACTCAAAAAAGGACAGTTTCTCAATATCTCGACAACCGTCAAGACTATTGAAAAGCCGTTGCTACCGTCTAGTAGAGAAATGAGGAATCTACAATACTACAATGTACAATGCCATGACTGACCCATTCCCTTCTGAGGTATCCGAGGGAAACTCAAAAAAGGACAGTTTCTCAATATCTCGACAGCCGTCAACACTATGGGGAAGCCGTTGCTACCGTCTTGTAAAGAAATGAGGAATCTACAATACTACAATGTACAATGCCATGACTGTCCCATTCACTTCTGAGGTATCAGAGGGAAACTCAAAAAAGAACAGTTTCTCAATATCTCGACAACCGTCAAGACTATTGAGAAGCCGTTGCTACCGACTTGTAGAGAAATGAGGAATCTACAATATGTACTACAATGTACAATGCCATGACTATCCCATTCACTTCTGAGATATCCGAAGGAAACTCAGAAGAGGACAGTTTCTCAATATCTCGACAACCGTCAAGACTATTGAGAAGCCGTGGCTATCGTCTTGTAGAGAAATGAGGAATCTACAATTTGTACTACAATGTACAATGCCATGACTGTCCCATTCACTTCTGAGATATCCGAGGGAAACTCAAAAAAGGACAGTTTCTCAATAACTCGACAACCGTCAAGACTGTTGAGAAGCCGTTGCTATCGTCTTGTAGAGAAATGAGGAATCTATAATTTGTACTACAATGTACAATGCCATGACTGTCCCATTCACTTCAAAGATATCCGAGGGAAACTCAAAAAAGGACAGTTTCTCAATATCTCGACAACCGTCAAAACTATTGAAAAGCCATTGCTACCGTCTTGCAGGCCAACGCGCAATATACAATACTACAATGTGCAGTGCCATGACTGAGCTAGTCACTTCAAAGATATCCAAGGGAAACTCAGAAAATGACAGTTTCTCAATATCTCGACAACCGTCAAGACCATTGAGAAGCCGTTGCTATCGTCTTGTAGAGAAATGAGGAATATACAATTTGTACTACAATGTACAATGCCATGACTGTCCCATTCACTTCTGAGATATCCGAGGGAAACTCAAAAAAGGACAGTTTCTCAATCACCCCTATTGCGATAGTCGTTTTTATTGAACGACAAATGTCACTTATAGAAGTCGGTATTGCGATAGTCATTATGTTGTCGGTTTGCTTGTCAGTAAGTAGAACGTATTTTTCTTATCGACAGATATCACTCGTCGGTATTGTAACTCTCGTTTAAGTTCTAATAAACGACGAGTACTATGACACTTTTTGGCGATCACATTTTTTGCAACGCCAAGCTGTGCATTTCCAAATATGTAAGTTTTCGTTGTTTTTTCTTTTTACTTTTGTTAATTAGTTTTGAATTAATTTTTAATTACTATAGGCCGAAGATAACAAATCGGGAGCAATTTGCGTTATTAGTGCAATTGATGGAACAAAACCCTGCATTAGCGACCAACTTCCGGAGAGGAGTTTCGCCAACGGTTGACAAAGTTCAAGAATGGGAAGCAATTTCCATTCAACTTAATTGTTTAGGGCCGCCAGTTAGGATCGCGAAAGAGTGGCAAAAGGTAAATAAATATGAAATAAATTGATATCATATGCATACATGTATGTGCCCTTAAAAATATATGTATTTACAGGTTTGGTTCGATGCAAAATTCAAAGTGAAGCAAAGGCTCGTCTACAATAAGAAGCAGATGGGAATAACTGGAGGAGGGCCTTTTAGGCCAAAGTATTTAAGCGACACGGACAAATCTATTGCTGATCTCCTCCAGTTAAACAATCTAGCTGAACCGGAAGGTGTTGCATTTGGGGGTGCAAATATTAAACAACCTCCCGGTTCAGAAGAGATTGACCCATCTGTTGAATTTCCAAAAATTAATGACGCACTTGACATGAGAGATACAGCGCAAGAGACACTAAATGAGAAATGCAAAAAGGCTAATTCCACCACAGCCACCACCACAACAGGTCTGAATTTTAACGAAATGCTGCAACGGCAAACGGAGGTACAGGAGGCCTTGTACAATGAGGTCAAGCTTTCGTTAAAAAGAATTGAGGACAATATGAAAGAAAGTGTGAGATACGCGAGAAAACGTTTTTTTTTGGAAGAGGAGAAAATGAGACGGGAAGAGCAGCAACAAATGAAGGATAACGAGATCAAGTTGATTGAACTCGAAATAAAAAAAAAGAAATTGTCGCTTTTGGAAAAAAAACTAAATGCATGAAGTGAAGAGAATAATTGAAAATAAATAAAAAAAATTAATTACATTTAACGCTAAATCTACAATACTACAATGTACAATGCCATGACTGACCCATTCACTTCTGAGGTATCCGAGGGAAACTCAAAAAAGGACAGTTTCTCAATATATCGACAACCGTCAACACTATGGGGAAGCCGTTGCTACCGTCTTGTAGAGAAATGAGGAATCTACAATTTGTTCTACAATGTACAATGCCATGACTGTCCTATTCAATTCTGAGATATCCGAGGGAAACTCAGAAGAGCACAGTTTCTCAATATCTCGACAACCGTCAAGACTATTGAGAAGCCGTTGCTATCGTCTTGTAGAGAAATGAGTAATCTACAATTTGTACTACAATGTACAATGCCATGACTGTCCCATTCACTTCTGAGATATCCGAGGGAAACTCAAAAAAGGACAGTTTCTCAATAACTCGACAACCGTCAAGACTGTTGAGAAGCCGTTGCTATCGTCTTGTAGAGAAATGAGGAATCTATAATTTGTACTACAATGTACAATGCCATGACTGTCCCATTCACTTCAAAGATATCCGAGGGAAACTCAAAAAAGGACAGTTTCTCAATATCTCGACAACCGTCAAAACTATTGAAAAGCCATTGCTACCGTCTTGCAGACCAACGCGCAATATACAGTACTACAAAATACAATGCCATGACTGAGCTAGTCACTTCAAAGATATCCAAGGGAAATTCAGAAAAGGACAGTTTCTCAATATCTCGACAACCGTCAAGACTATTGAGAAACCGTTGCTACCGTCTTGTAGAGAAACGAGGAATCTACAATACTACAATGTACAATGCCGTGACTGACCCATTCACTTCTGACATATCCCAGGGAAACGCAAAAAAGGACAGTTTCTCAATATCTCGACAACCGTCAAGAGTATTGAGAAGCCATTGCTACCGTCTTGTAGGCCAACGCTAAATCTACAATACTACAATGTACAATGCCATTACTGAGCTAACCACTTCAAAGATATCCAAGGGAAACTCAGAAAAGGACAGTTTCTCAATATCTCGACAGCCGTCAAAACTATTGAGAAGCCATTGCTACCGTCTTGTTGGCCAACGAGGAATCTACAATACTACAATGTACAATGCCATGACTGACCCATTCACTTCTGAGGTATCCGAGGGAAACTCAAAAAAGAACAGTTTCTCAATATCTCGACAACCGTCAAGACTATTGAGAAGCTGTTGCTACCGACTTGTAGAGAAATGAGGAATCTACAATACGTACTACAATGTACAATGCCATGACTGACCCATTCACTTCTGAGGTATTCGATGGAAACTCAAAAAAGGACAGTTTCTCAATATCTCGACAACCGTCAAAACTATTGAAAAGCCATTGCTACCGTCTAGTAGAGAAATGAGGAATCTACAATACTACAATGTACAATGCCATGACTGACCCATTCCCTTCTGAGGTATCCGAGGGAAACTCAAAAAAGGACAGTTTCTCAATATCTCGACAGCCGTCAACACTATGGGGAAGCCGTTGCTACCGTCTTGTAAAGAAATGAGGAATCTACAATACTACAATGTACAATGCCATGACTGTCCCATTCACTTCTGAGATATCCGAGGGAAATTCAAAAAAGGGACAGTTTCTCAAAATCTCGACAACCGTCAAGACTATTGAGAAGCCGTTGCCACCGTCTTGTAGAGAAACGAGGAATCTACAATACTGCAATGTACAATGCCACGACTGACCAATTCACTTCTGACATATCCCAGGGAAACTCAAAAAAGGACAATTTCTCAATATCTCGACAACCGTCAAGACTATTGAGAAGCCGTTGCTATCGTCTTGTAGAGAAATGAGTAATCTACAATTTGTACTACAATGTACAATGCCATGACTGACCCATTCACTTCTGAGGTATCCGATGGAAACTCAAAAAAGGACAGTTTCTCAATATCTCGACAACCGTCAAAACTATTGAAAAGCCATTGCTACCGTCTTGTAGAGAAACGAGGAATCTACAATACTACAATGTACAATGCCGTGACTGACCCATTCACTTCTGACATATCCCAGGGAAACTCAAAAAAGGACAGTTTCTCAATATCTCGACAACCGTCAAGACTATTGAAAAGCCGTTGCTACCGTCTAGTAGAGAAATGAGGAATCTACAATACTACAATGTACAATGCCATGACTGACCCATTCCCTTCTGAGGTATCCGAGGGAAACTCAAAAAAGGACAGTTTCTCAATATCTCGACAGCCGTCAACACTATGGGGAAGCCGTTGCTACCGTCTTGTAAAGAAATGAGGAATCTACAATACTACAATGTACAATGCCATGACTGTCCCATTCACTTCTGAGGTATCAGAGGGAAACTCAAAAAAGAACAGTTTCTCAATATCTCGACAACCGTCAAGACTATTGAGAAGCCGTTGCTACCGACTTGTAGAGAAATGAGGAATCTACAATATGTACTACAATGTACAATGCCATGACTATCCCATTCACTTCTGAGATATCCGAAGGAAACTCAGAAGAGGACAGTTTCTCAATATCTCGACAACCGTCAAGACTATTGAGAAGCCGTGGCTATCGTCTTGTAGAGAAATGAGGAATCTACAATTTGTACTACAATGTACAATGCCATGACTGTCCCATTCACTTCTGAGATATCCGAGGGAAACTCAAAAAAGGACAGTTTCTCAATAACTCGACAACCGTCAAGACTGTTGAGAAGCCGTTGCTATCGTCTTGTAGAGAAATGAGGAATCTATAATTTGTACTACAATGTACAATGCCATGACTGTCCCATTCACTTCAAAGATATCCGAGGGAAACTCAAAAAAGGACAGTTTCTCAATATCTCGACAACCGTCAAAACTATTGAAAAGCCATTGCTACCGTCTTGCAGGCCAACGCGCAATATACAATACTACAATGTGCAGTGCCATGACTGAGCTAGTCACTTCAAAGATATCCAAGGGAAACTCAGAAAATGACAGTTTCTCAATATCTCGACAACCGTCAAGACCATTGAGAAGCCGTTGCTATCGTCTTGTAGAGAAATGAGGAATATACAATTTGTACTACAATGTACAATGCCATGACTGTCCCATTCACTTCTGAGATATCCGAGGGAAACTCAAAAAAGGACAGTTTCTCAATCACCCCTATTGCGATAGTCGTTTTTATTGAACGACAAATGTCACTTATAGAAGTCGGTATTGCGATAGTCATTATGTTGTCGGTTTGCTTGTCAGTAAGTAGAACGTATTTTTCTTATCGACAGATATCACTCGTCGGTATTGTAACTCTCGTTTAAGTTCTAATAAACGACGAGTACTATGACACTTTTTGGCGATCACATTTTTTGCAACGCCAAGCTGTGCATTTCCAAATATGTAAGTTTTCGTTGTTTTTTCTTTTTACTTTTGTTAATTAGTTTTGAATTAATTTTTAATTACTATAGGCCGAAGATAACAAATCGGGAGCAATTTGCGTTATTAGTGCAATTGATGGAACAAAACCCTGCATTAGCGACCAACTTCCGGAGAGGAGTTTCGCCAACGGTTGACAAAGTTCAAGAATGGGAAGCAATTTCCATTCAACTTAATTGTTTAGGGCCGCCAGTTAGGATCGCGAAAGAGTGGCAAAAGGTAAATAAATATGAAATAAATTGATATCATATGCATACATGTATGTGCCCTTAAAAATATATGTATTTACAGGTTTGGTTCGATGCAAAATTCAAAGTGAAGCAAAGGCTCGTCTACAATAAGAAGCAGATGGGAATAACTGGAGGAGGGCCTTTTAGGCCAAAGTATTTAAGCGACACGGACAAATCTATTGCTGATCTCCTCCAGTTAAACAATCTAGCTGAACCGGAAGGTGTTGCATTTGGGGGTGCAAATATTAAACAACCTCCCGGTTCAGAAGAGATTGACCCATCTGTTGAATTTCCAAAAATTAATGACGCACTTGACATGAGAGATACAGCGCAAGAGACACTAAATGAGAAATGCAAAAAGGCTAATTCCACCACAGCCACCACCACAACAGGTCTGAATTTTAACGAAATGCTGCAACGGCAAACGGAGGTACAGGAGGCCTTGTACAATGAGGTCAAGCTTTCGTTAAAAAGAATTGAGGACAATATGAAAGAAAGTGTGAGATACGCGAGAAAACGTTTTTTTTTGGAAGAGGAGAAAATGAGACGGGAAGAGCAGCAACAAATGAAGGATAACGAGATCAAGTTGATTGAACTCGAAATAAAAAAAAAGAAATTGTCGCTTTTGGAAAAAAAACTAAATGCATGAAGTGAAGAGAATAATTGAAAATAAATAAAAAAAATTAATTACATTTAACGCTAAATCTACAATACTACAATGTACAATGCCATGACTGACCCATTCACTTCTGAGGTATCCGAGGGAAACTCAAAAAAGGACAGTTTCTCAATATATCGACAACCGTCAACACTATGGGGAAGCCGTTGCTACCGTCTTGTAGAGAAATGAGGAATCTACAATTTGTTCTACAATGTACAATGCCATGACTGTCCTATTCAATTCTGAGATATCCGAGGGAAACTCAGAAGAGCACAGTTTCTCAATATCTCGACAACCGTCAAGACTATTGAGAAGCCGTTGCTATCGTCTTGTAGAGAAATGAGTAATCTACAATTTGTACTACAATGTACAATGCCATGACTGTCCCATTCACTTCTGAGATATCCGAGGGAAACTCAAAAAAGGACAGTTTCTCAATAACTCGACAACCGTCAAGACTGTTGAGAAGCCGTTGCTATCGTCTTGTAGAGAAATGAGGAATCTATAATTTGTACTACAATGTACAATGCCATGACTGTCCCATTCACTTCAAAGATATCCGAGGGAAACTCAAAAAAGGACAGTTTCTCAATATCTCGACAACCGTCAAAACTATTGAAAAGCCATTGCTACCGTCTTGCAGACCAACGCGCAATATACAGTACTACAAAATACAATGCCATGACTGAGCTAGTCACTTCAAAGATATCCAAGGGAAATTCAGAAAAGGACAGTTTCTCAATATCTCGACAACCGTCAAGACTATTGAGAAACCGTTGCTACCGTCTTGTAGAGAAACGAGGAATCTACAATACTACAATGTACAATGCCGTGACTGACCCATTCACTTCTGACA
The DNA here is from genome assembly GCA_958301585.1 of Merodon equestris. Taxonomy (NCBI): domain Eukaryota; kingdom Metazoa; phylum Arthropoda; class Insecta; order Diptera; family Syrphidae; genus Merodon; species Merodon equestris. The sequence goes on along the minus strand of OY284418.1, from coordinate 5,114,916 downwards.
TATCCCAGGGAAACGCAAAAAAGGACAGTTTCTCAATATCTCGACAACCGTCAAGAGTATTGAGAAGCCATTGCTACCGTCTTGTAGGCCAACGCTAAATCTACAATACTACAATGTACAATGCCATTACTGAGCTAACCACTTCAAAGATATCCAAGGGAAACTCAGAAAAGGACAGTTTCTCAATATCTCGACAGCCGTCAAAACTATTGAGAAGCCATTGCTACCGTCTTGTTGGCCAACGAGGAATCTACAATACTACAATGTACAATGCCATGACTGACCCATTCACTTCTGAGGTATCCGAGGGAAACTCAAAAAAGAACAGTTTCTCAATATCTCGACAACCGTCAAGACTATTGAGAAGCTGTTGCTACCGACTTGTCGAGAAATGAGGAATCTACAATATGTACTACAATGTACAATGCCATGACTGACCCATTCACTTCTGAGGTATCCGATGGAAACTCAAAAAAGGACAGTTTCTCAATATCTCGACAACCGTCAAAACTATTGAAAAGCCATTGCTACCGTCTAGTAGAGAAATGAGGAATCTACAATACTACAATGTACAATGCCATTCACTTCTGAGATATCCGAGGGAAACGCAGAAGAGGACAATTTCGCAATATCTCGACAACCGTCAAGACTATTGAGAAGCCGTTGCTATCGTCTCGTAGAGAAATGAGGAATCTACAATATGTACTACAATGTACAATGCCATGACTGTCCCATTCATTTCTGAGATATCCGAGGGAAATTCAGAAGAGGACAGTTTCTCAATATCTCGACTACCGTCAAGACTATTGAGAAGCCATTGCTATCGTCTTGTAGAGAAATGAGAAATCTACAATTTGTACTACAATGTACAATGCCATGACTGTCCTATTCACTTCTGAGATATCCGAGGGAAACTCAGAAGAGCACAGTTTCTCAATATCTCGACAACCGTCAAGACTATTGAGAAGCCGTTGCTATCGTCTTGTAGAGAAATGAGTAATCTACAATTTGTACTACAATGTACAATGCCATGACTGTCCCATTCACTTCTGAGATATCCGAGGGAAATTCAAAAAAGGGACAGTTTCTCAATATCTCGACATCCGTCAAGACTATTGAGAAGCCGTTGCTATCGTCTCGTAGAGAAATGAGGAATCTACAATATGTACTACAATGTACAATGCCATGACTGTCCCATTCACTTCTGAGATATCCGAGGGAAACTCAGAAGAGGACAGTTTCTCAATATCTCGACAACCGTCAAGACTATTGAGAAGTCATTGCTACCGTCTTGTAGGCCACCGCTAAATCTACAATACTACAATGTACAATGACTGAGCTAGTCACTTCAAAGATATCCAAGGGAAAGTCAGAAAAGGACAGTTTCTCAATATCTCGACAGCCGTCAAAACTATTGAGAAGCCATTGCTACCGTCTTGCAGGCCAACGCGCAATATACAATACTAGAATGTACAATGCCATAACTGAGCTAGTCATTTCGAAGATATCCAAGGGAAACTCAGAAAAGGACAGTTTCTCAATATCTCGACAACCGTCAAGACTATTGAGAAGCCATTACTATCGTCTTGTAGAGAAATGAGGAATCTACAATTTGTTCTACAATGTACAATGCCATGACTGTCCTATTCAATTCTGAGATATCCGAGGGAAACTCAGAAGAGCACAGTTTCTCAATATCTCGACAACCGTCAAGACTATTGAGAAGCCGTTGCTATCGTCTTGTAGAGAAATGAGTAATCTACAATTTGTACTACAATGTACAATGCCATGACTGTCCCATTCACTTCTGAGATATCCGAGGGAAACTCAAAAAAGGACAGTTTCTCAATAACTCGACAACCGTCAAGACTGTTGAGAAGCCGTTGCTATCGTCTTGTAGAGAAATGAGGAATCTATAATTTGTACTACAATGTACAATGCCATGACTGTCCCATTCACTTCAAAGATATCCGAGGGAAACTCAAAAAAGGACAGTTTCTCAATATCTCGACAACCGTCAAAACTATTGAAAAGCCATTGCTACCGTCTTGCAGGCCAACGCGCAATATACAATACTACAATGTACAATGCCATGACTGAGCTAGTCACTTCAAAGATATCCAAGGGAAATTCAGAAAAGGACAGTTTCTCAATATCTCGACAACCGTCAAGACTATTGAGAAACCGTTGCTACCGTCTTGTAGAGAAACGAGGAATCTACAATACTACAATGTACAATGCCGTGACTGACCCATTCACTTCTGACATATCCCAGGGAAACGCAAAAAAGGACAGTTTCTCAATATCTCGACAACCGTCAAGAGTATTGAGAAGCCATTGCTACCGTCTTGTAGGCCAACGCTAAATCTACAATACTACAATGTACAATGCCATTACTGAGCTAACCACTTCAAAGATATCCAAGGGAAACTCAGAAAAGGACAGTTTCTCAATATCTCGACAGCCGTCAAAACTATTGAGAAGCCATTGCTACCGTCTTGTTGGCCAACGAGGAATCTACAATACTACAATGTACAATGCCATGACTGACCCATTCACTTCTGAGGTATCCGAGGGAAACTCAAAAAAGAACAGTTTCTCAATATCTTGACAACCGTCAAGACTATTGAGAAGCTGTTGCTACCGACTTGTAGAGAAATGAGGAATCTACAATATGTACTACAATGTACAATGCCATGACTGACCCATTCACTTCTGAGGTATCCGATGGAAACTCAAAAAAGGACAGTTTCTCAATATCTCGACAACCGTCAAAACTATTGAGAAGTCATTGCTCCCGTCTTGTAGGCCACCGCTAAATCTACAATACTACAATGTACAATGACTGAGCTAGTCACTTCAAAGATATCCAAGGGAAAGTCAGAAAAGGACAGTTTCTCAATATCTCGACAGCCGTCAAAACTATTGAGAAGCCATTGCTACCGTCTTGCAGGCCAACGCGCAATATACAATACTAGAATGTACAATGCCATAACTGAGCTAGTCATTTCGAAGATATCCAAGGGAAACTCAGAAAAGGACAGTTTCTCAATATCTCGACAACCGTCAAGACTATTGAGAAGCCATTACTATCGTCTTGTAGAGAAATGAGGAATCTACAATTTGTTCTACAATGTACAATGCCATGACTGTCCTATTCAATTCTGAGATATCCGAGGGAAACTCAGAAGAGCACAGTTTCTCAATATCTCGATAACCGTCAAGACTATTGAGAAGCCGTTGCTATCGTCTTGTAGAGAAATGAGTAATCTACAATTTGTACTACAGTGTACAATGCCATGACTGTCCTATTCACTTCTGAGATATCCGAGGGAAACTCAGAAGAGCACAGTTTCTCAATATCTCGACAACCGTCAAGACTATTGAGAAGCTGTTGCTATCGTCTTGTAGAGAAATGAGGAATCTATAATTTGTACTACAATGTACAATGCCATGACTGTCCCATTCATTTCTGAGATATCCGAGGGAAACTCAAAAAAGGACAGTTTCTCAATAACTCGACAACCGTCAAGACTGTTGAGAAGCCGTTGCTATCGTCTTGTAGAGAAATGAGGAATCTATAATTTGTACTACAATGTACAATGCCATGACTGTCCCATTCACTTTAAAGATATCCGAGGGAAACTCAAAAAAGGACAGTTTCTCAATATCTCGACAACCGTCAAAACTATTGAAAAGCCATTGCTACCGTCTTGCAGGCCAACGCGCAATATACAATACTACAATGTACAATGCCATGACTGAGCTAGTCACTTCAAAGATATCCAAGGGAAATTCAGAAAAGGACAGTTTCTCAATATCTCGACAACCGTCAAGACTATTGAGAAACCGTTGCTACCGTCTTGTAGAGAAACGAGGAATCTACAATACTACAATGTACAATGCCATGACTGAGCTAGTCACTTCAAAGATATCCAAGGGAAAGTCAGAAAAGGACAGTTTCTCAATATCTCGACAGCCGTCAAAACTATTGAGAAGCCATTGCTACCGTCTTGCAGGCCAACGCTAAATCTACAATACTACAATGTACAATGCCATGACTGAGCTAGTCACTTCAAAGATATCCAAGGGAAACTCAGAAAAGGACAGTTTCTCAATATCTTGACAGCCGTCAAAACTATTGAGAAGCCGTTGCTATCGTCTCGAAGAGAAATGAGGAATCTACAATATGTAGTACAATGTACAATGCCATGACTGTCCCATTCACTTCTGAGATATCCGAGGGAAACGCAGAAGAGGACAGTTTCGCAATATCTCGACAACCGTCAAGACTATTGAGAAGCCGTTGCTATCGTCTCGTAGAGAAATGAGGAATCTACAATATGTACTACAATGTACAATGCCATGACTGTCCCATTCACTTCTGAGATATCCGAGGGAAATTCAGAAGAGGACAGTTTCTCAATATCTCGACTACCGTCAAGACTATTGAGAAGCCGTTGCTATCGTCTTGTAGAGAAATGAGAAATCTACAATTTGTACTACAATGTACAATGCCATGACTGTCCTATTCACTTCTGAGATATCCGAGGGAAACTCAGAAGAGCACAGTTTCTCAATATCTCGACAACCGTCAAGACTATTGAGAAGCCGTTGCTATCGTCTTGTAGAGAAATGAGTAATCTACAATTTGTACTACAATGTACAATTCCATGACTGTCCCATTCACTTCTGAGATATCCGAGGGAAATTCAAAAAAGGGACAGTTTCTCAATATCTCGACAACCGTCAAGACTATTGAGAAGCCGTTGCTATCGTCTCGTAGAGAAATGAGGAATCTACAATATGTACTACAATGTACAATGCCATGACTGTCCCAGGTATCCGATGGAAACTCAAAAAAGGACAGTTTCTCAATATCTCGACAACCGTCAAAACTATTGAAAAGCCATTGCTACCGTCTAGTAGAGAAATGAGGAATCTACAATACTACAATGTACAATGCCATGACTGACCCATTCCCTTCTGAGGTATCCGAGGGAAACTCAAAAAAGGACAGTTTCTCAATATCTCGACAGCCGTCAACACTATGGGGAAGCCGTTGCTACCGTCTTGTAAAGAAATGAGGAATCTACAATACTACAATGTACAATGCCATGACTGTCCCATTCACTTCTGAGATATCCGAGGGAAATTCAAAAAAGGGACAGTTTCTCAAAATCTCGACAACCGTCAAGACTATTGAGAAGCCGTTGCCACCGTCTTGTAGAGAAACGAGGAATCTACAATACTGCAATGTACAATGCCACGACTGACCAATTCACTTCTGACATATCCCAGGGAAACTCAAAAAAGGACAATTTCTCAATATCTCGACAACCGTCAAGACTATTGAGAAGCCGTTGCTATCGTCTTGTAGAGAAATGAGTAATCTACAATTTGTACTACAATGTACAATGCCATGACTGACCCATTCACTTCTGAGGTATCCGATGGAAACTCAAAAAAGGACAGTTTCTCAATATCTCGACAACCGTCAAAACTATTGAAAAGCCATTGCTACCGTCTTGTAGAGAAACGAGGAATCTACAATACTACAATGTACAATGCCGTGACTGACCCATTCACTTCTGACATATCCCAGGGAAACTCAAAAAAGGACAGTTTCTCAATATCTCGACAACCGTCAAGACTATTGAAAAGCCGTTGCTACCGTCTAGTAGAGAAATGAGGAATCTACAATACTACAATGTACAATGCCATGACTGACCCATTCCCTTCTGAAGTATCCGAGGGAAACTCAAAAAAGGACAGTTTCTCAATATCTCGACAGCCGTCAACACTATGGGGAAGCCGTTGCTACCGTCTTGTAAAGAAATGAGGAATCTACAATACTACAATGTACAATGCCATGACTGTCCCATTCACTTCTGAGGTATCAGAGGGAAACTCAAAAAAGAACAGTTTCCCAATATCTCGACAACCGTCAAGACTATTGAGAAGCCGTTGCTACCGACTTGTAGAGAAATGAGGAATCTACAATATGTACTACAATGTACAATGCCATGACTATCCCATTCACTTCTGAGATATCCGAGGGAAACTCAGAAGAGGACAGTTTCTCAATATCTCGACAACCGTCAAGACTATTGAGAAGCCGTGGCTATCGTCTTGTAGAGAAATGAGGAATCTACAATTTGTACTACAATGTACAATGCCATGACTGTCCCATTCACTTCTGAGATATCCGAGGGAAACTCAAAAAAGGACAGTTTCTCAATAACTCGACAACCGTCAAGACTGTTGAGAAGCCGTTGCTATCGTCTTGTAGAGAAATGAAGAATCTATAATTTGTACTACAATATACAATGCCATGACTGTCCCATTCACTTCAAAGATATCCGAGGGAAACTCAAAAAAGGACAGTTTCTCAATATCTCGACAACCGTCAAAACTATTGAAAAGCCATTGCTACCGTCTTGCAGGCCAACGCGCAATATACAATACTACAATGTGCAGTGCCATGACTGAGCTAGTCACTTCAAAGATATCCAAGGGAAACTCAGAAAATGACAGTTTCTCAATATCTCGACAACCGTCAAGACCATTGAGAAGCCGTTGCTATCGTCTTGTAGAGAAATGAGGAATATACAATTTGTACTACAATGTACAATGCCATGACTGTCCCATTCACTTCTGAGATATCCGAGGGAAACTCAAAAAAGGACAGTTTCTCAATCACCCCTATTGCGATAGTCGTTTTTATTGAACGACAAATGTCACTTATAGAAGTCGGTATTGCGATAGTCATTATGTTGTCGGTTTGCTTGTCAGTAAGTAGAACGTATTTTTCTTATCGACAGATATCACTCGTCGGTATTGTAACTCTCGTTTAAGTTCTAATAAACGACGAGTACTATGACACTTTTTGGCGATCACATTTTTTGCAACGCCAAGCTGTGCATTTCCAAATATGTAAGTTTTCGTTTTTTTTTCTTTTTACTTTTGTTAATTAGTTTTGAATTAATTTTTAATTACTATAGGCCGAAGATAACAAATCGGGAGCAATTTGCGTTATTAGTGCAATTGATGGAACAAAACCCTGCATTAGCGACCAACTTCCGGAGAGGAGTTTCGCCAACGGTTGACAAAGTTCAAGAATGGGAAGCAATTTCCATTCAACTTAATTGTTTAGGGCCGCCAGTTAGGATCGCGAAAGAGTGGCAAAAGGTAAATAAATATGAAATAAATTGATATCATATGCATACATGTATGTGCCCTTAAAAATATATGTATTTACAGGTTTGGTTCGATGCAAAATTCAAAGTGAAGCAAAGGCTCGTCTACAATAAGAAGCAGATGGGAATAACTGGAGGAGGGCCTTTTAGGCCAAAGTATTTAAGCGACACGGACAAATCTATTGCTGATCTCCTCCAGTTAAACAATCTAGCTGAACCGGAAGGTGTTGCATTTGGGGGTGCAAATATTAAACAACCTCCCGGTTCAGAAGAGATTGACCCATCTGTTGAATTTCCAAAAATTAATGACGCACTTGACATGAGAGATACAGCGCAAGAGACAGTAAATGAGAAATGCAAAAAGGCTAATTCCACCACAGCCACCACCACAACAGGTCTGAATTTTAACGAAATGCTGCAACGGCAAACGGAGGTACAGGAGGCCTTGTACAATGAGGTCAAGCTTTCGTTAAAAAGAATTGAGGACAATATGAAAGAAAGTGTGAGATACGCGAGAAAACGTTTTTTTTTGGAAGAGGAGAAAATGAGACGGGAAGAGCAGCAACAAATGAAGGATAACGAGATCAAGTTGATTGAACTCGAAATAAAAAAAAAGAAATTGTCGCTTTTGGAAAAAAAACTAAATGCATGAAGTGAAGAGAATAATTGAAAATAAATAAAAAAAATTAATTACATTTAACGCTAAATCTACAATACTACAATGTACAATGCCATGACTGACCCATTCACTTCTGAGGTATCCGAGGGAAACTCAAAAAAGGACAGTTTCTCAATATATCGACAACCGTCAACACTATGGGGAAGCCGTTGCTACCGTCTTGTACAGAAATGAGGAATCTACAATACTACAATGTACAATGCCATGACTGTCCCATTCACTTCTGAGGTATCAGAGGGAAACTCAAAAAAGAACAGTTTCTCAACATCTCGACAACCATCAAGACTATTGAGAAGCCGTTGCTACCGACTTGTAGAGAAATGAGGAATCTACAATATGTACTACAATGTACAATGCCATGACTATCCCATTCACTTCTGAGATATCCGAGGGAAACTCAGAAGAGGACAGTTTCTCAATATCTCGACAACCGTCAAGACTATTGAGAAGCCGTTGCTATCGTCTTGTAGAGAAATGCGGAATCTACAATATGTACTACAATGTACAATGCCATGACTGACCCATTAACTTCTGAGGTATCCGAGGGAAACTCAGAAGAGGACAGTTTCTCAATATCTCGACAACCGCCAAGACTTTTGAGAAGCCGTTGCTACCGTCTTGTAGAGAAATGAGGAATCTACAATACTACAATGTACAATGCCATGACTGTCCCATTCACTTCTGAGATATCCAAGGGAAACTCAAAAAAGGACAGTTTCTCAATATCTCGACAACCGTCAAGACTATTGAGAAGCCGTTGCTACCGTCTTGTAGAGAAATGAGGAATCTACAATATATACTACAATGTACAATGCCATGACTGACCCATTAACTTCTGAGGTATCCGAGGGAAACTCAGAAGAGGACAGTTTCTCAATATCTCGACAACCGTCAAGACTATTGAGAAGCCGTTGCTATCGTCTTGTAGAGAATTGAGGAATCTACAATTTGTACTACAATGTACAATGCCATGACTGTCCCATTCACTTCTGAGATATCCGGGGGAAACTCAGAAGAGGACAGTTTCTCAATATCTCGACAACCGTCAAGACTATTGAAAAGCCATTGCTACCGTCTTGCAGGCCAACGAGGAATCTACAATACTACAATGTACAATGCCATGACTGACCCATTCACTTCTGAGGTATCCGAGGGAAACTCAAAAAAGGACAGTTTCTCAATATCTCGACAACCGTCAAAACTATTGAAAAGCCATTGCTACCGTCTTGCAGGCCAACGAGGAATCTACAATACTACAATGCACAATGCCATGACTGACCCATTCACTTCTGAGGTATCCGAGGGAAACTCAAAAAAGGACAGTTTCTCAATATCTCGACAACCGTCAACACTATTGGGAAGCCGTTGCTACCGTCTTGTAGAGCAATGAGGAATCTACAATACTACAATGTACAATGCCATGACTGTCCCATTCACTTCTGAGGTATCCGAGGAAAACTCAAAAAAGAACAGTTTCTCAATATCTCGACAACCGTCAAGACTATTGAGAAGCCGTTGCTACCGACTTGTAGAGAAATGAGGAATCTACAATATGTACTACAATGTACAATGCCATGACTATCCCATTCACTTCTGAGATATCCGAGGGAAACTCAGAAGAGGACAGTTTCTCAATATCTCGACAACCGTCAAGACTATTGAGAAGCCGTTGCTATCGTCTTGTAGAGAAATGAGGAATCTACAATATGTACTACAATGTACAATGCCATGACTGACCCATTCACTTCTGAGGTATCCGATGGAAACTCAAAAAAGGACAGTTTCTCAATATCTCGACAACCGTCAAAACTATTGAAAAGCCATTGCTACCGTCTTGCAGGCCAACGAGGAATCTACAATACTACAATGTACAATGCCATGACTGACCCATTCACTTCTGAGGTATCCGAGGGAAACTCAAAAAAGGACAGTTTCTCAATATCTCGACAACCGTCAACACTAATGGGAAGCCGTTGCTACCGTCTTGTAGAGAAATGAGGAATCTACAATACTACAATGTACAATGCCATGACTGTCCCATTCACTTCTGAGGTATCCGAGGGAAACTCAAAAAAGAACAGTTTCTCAATATCTCGACAACCGTCAAGACTATTGAGAAGCTGTTGCTACCGACTTGTAGAGAAATGAGGAATCTACAATATGTACTACAATGTACAATGCCATGACTATCCCATTCACTTCTGAGATATCCGAGGGAAACTCAGAAGATTACAGTTTCTCAATATCTCGACAACCGTCAAGACTATTGAGAAGCTATTGCTACCGTCTTGTAAAGCAACGAGGAATCTACATTACTACAATGTACAATGCCATGACTGACCAATTCACTTCTGAGATAACCGAGAGAAACTCAAAAAAGGACAGTTTCTCAATATCTCGACAACCGTCAAAACTATTGAAAAGCCATTGCTACCGTCTTGCAGGCCAACGAGGAATCTACAATACTACAATGTACAATGCCATGACTGACCCATTCACCTCTCAGGAATCCGAGGGAAACTCAAAAATGGACAATTTCTCAATATCTCGACAACCGTCAAGACTATTGAGAAGCTATTGCTACCGTCTTGTAAAGCAACGAGGAATCTACATTACTACAATGTACAATGCCATGACTGACCCATTCACTTCTGAGGTATCCGAGGGAAACTCAAAAATGGTCAGTTTCTCAATATCTCGACAACCGTCAAGACTATTGAGAAGCCGTTGCTACCGTCTTGTAGAGAAATGAGGAATCTACAATATGTACAATGCCATGACTGACCCATTCACTTCTGAGGTATCCGAGGGAAACTCAAAAAAGGACAGTTTCTCAATATCTCGACAACCGTCAAGACTATTGAGAAGCTAATGCTACCGTCTTGTAAAGCAACGAGGAATCTACATTACTACAATGTACAATGCCATGACTGACCCATTCACTTCTGAGGTATCCGAGGGAAACTCAAAAATGGACAGTTTCTCAATATTTCGACAACCGTCAAGACTATTGAGAAGCCGTTGCTATCGTCTTGTAGAGAAATGAGGAATCTACAATTTGTACTACAATGTACAATGCCATGACTGTCCCATTCACTTCTGAGATATCCGAGGGAAACTCAAAAAAGGACAGTTTCTCAATATCTCGACAACCGTCAAGACTATTGAGAAGCCGTCCCTATCATCTTGTAGAGAAATGAGGAATCTACAATTTGTACTACAATGTACAATGCCATGACTGTCCCATTCACTTCTGAGATATCCAGGGGAAACTCAGAAAAGGACAGTTTCTCAATATCTCGACAACCGTCAAGACTATTGAGAAGCCGTCCCTATCATCTTGTAGAGAAATGAGGAATCTACAATTTGTACTACAATGTACAATGCCATGACTGTCCCATTCACTTCTGAGGTATCAGAGGGAAACTCAAAAAAGAACAGTTTCTCAACATCTCGACAACCATCAAGACTATTGAGAAGCCGTTGCTACCGACTTGTAGAGAAATGAGGAATCTACAATATGTACTACAATGTACAATGCCATGACTATCCCATTCACTTCTGAGATATCCGAGGGAAACTCAGAAGAGGACAGTTTCTCAATATCTCGACAACCGTCAAGACTATTGAGAAGCCGTTGCTATCGTCTTGTAGAGAAATGCGGAATCTACAATATGTACTACAATGTACAATGCCATGACTGACCCATTAACTTCTGAGGTATCCGAGGGAAACTCAGAAGAGGACAGTTTCTCAATATCTCGACAACCGCCAAGACTTTTGAGAAGCCGTTGCTACCGTCTTGTAGAGAAATGAGGAATCTACAATACTACAATGTACAATGCCATGACTGTCCCATTCACTTCTGAGATATCCAAGGGAAACTCAAAAAAGGACAGTTTCTCAATATCTCGACAACCGTCAAGACTATTGAGAAGCCGTTGCTACCGTCTTGTAGAGAAATGAGGAATCTACAATATATACTACAATGTACAATGCCATGACTGACCCATTAACTTCTGAGGTATCCGAGGGAAACTCAGAAGAGGACAGTTTCTCAATATCTCGACAACCGTCAAGACTATTGAGAAGCCGTTGCTATCGTCTTGTAGAGAATTGAGGAATCTACAATTTGTACTACAATGTACAATGCCATGACTGTCCCATTCACTTCTGAGATATCCGGGGGAAACTCAGAAGAGGACAGTTTCTCAATATCTCGACAACCGTCAAGACTATTGAAAAGCCATTGCTACCGTCTTGCAGGCCAACGAGGAATCTACAATACTACAATGTACAATGCCATGACTGACCCATTCACTTCTGAGGTATCCGAGGGAAACTCAAAAAAGGACAGTTTCTCAATATCTCGACAACCGTCAAAACTATTGAAAAGCCATTGCTACCGTCTTGCAGGCCAACGAGGAATCTACAATACTACAATGCACAATGCCATGACTGACCCATTCACTTCTGAGGTATCCGAGGGAAACTCAAAAAAGGACAGTTTCTCAATATCTCGACAACCGTCAACACTATTGGGAAGCCGTTGCTACCGTCTTGTAGAGCAATGAGGAATCTACAATACTACAATGTACAATGCCATGACTGTCCCATTCACTTCTGAGGTATCCGAGGAAAACTCAAAAAAGAACAGTTTCTCAATATCTCGACAACCGTCAAGACTATTGAGAAGCCGTTGCTACCGACTTGTAGAGAAATGAGGAATCTACAATATGTACTACAATGTACAATGCCATGACTATCCCATTCACTTCTGAGATATCCGAGGGAAACTCAGAAGAGGACAGTTTCTCAATATCTCGACAACCGTCAAGACTATTGAGAAGCCGTTGCTATCGTCTTGTAGAGAAATGAGGAATCTACAATATGTACTACAATGTACAATGCCATGACTGACCCATTCACTTCTGAGGTATCCGATGGAAACTCAAAAAAGGACAGTTTCTCAATATCTCGACAACCGTCAAAACTATTGAAAAGCCATTGCTACCGTCTTGCAGGCCAACGAGGAATCTACAATACTACAATGTACAATGCCATGACTGACCCATTCACTTCTGAGGTATCCGAGGGAAACTCAAAAAAGGACAGTTTCTCAATATCTCGACAACCGTCAACACTAATGGGAAGCCGTTGCTACCGTCTTGTAGAGAAATGAGGAATCTACAATACTACAATGTACAATGCCATGACTGTCCCATTCACTTCTGAGGTATCCGAGGGAAACTCAAAAAAGAACAGTTTCTCAATATCTCGACAACCGTCAAGACTATTGAGAAGCTGTTGCTACCGACTTGTAGAGAAATGAGGAATCTACAATATGTACTACAATGTACAATGCCATGACTATCCCATTCACTTCTGAGATATCCGAGGGAAACTCAGAAGATTACAGTTTCTCAATATCTCGACAACCGTCAAGACTATTGAGAAGCTATTGCTACCGTCTTGTAAAGCAACGAGGAATCTACATTACTACAATGTACAATGCCATGACTGACCAATTCACTTCTGAGATAACCGAGAGAAACTCAAAAAAGGACAGTTTCTCAATATCTCGACAACCGTCAAAACTATTGAAAAGCCATTGCTACCGTCTTGCAGGCCAACGAGGAATCTACAATACTACAATGTACAATGCCATGACTGACCCATTCACCTCTCAGGAATCCGAGGGAAACTCAAAAATGGACAATTTCTCAATATCTCGACAACCGTCAAGACTATTGAGAAGCTATTGCTACCGTCTTGTAAAGCAACGAGGAATCTACATTACTACAATGTACAATGCCATGACTGACCCATTCACTTCTGAGGTATCCGAGGGAAACTCAAAAATGGTCAGTTTCTCAATATCTCGACAACCGTCAAGACTATTGAGAAGCCGTTGCTACCGTCTTGTAGAGAAATGAGGAATCTACAATATGTACAATGCCATGACTGACCCATTCACTTCTGAGGTATCCGAGGGAAACTCAAAAAAGGACAGTTTCTCAATATCTCGACAACCGTCAAGACTATTGAGAAGCTAATGCTACCGTCTTGTAAAGCAACGAGGAATCTACATTACTACAATGTACAATGCCATGACTGACCCATTCACTTCTGAGGTATCCGAGGGAAACTCAAAAATGGACAGTTTCTCAATATTTCGACAACCGTCAAGACTATTGAGAAGCCGTTGCTATCGTCTTGTAGAGAAATGAGGAATCTACAATTTGTACTACAATGTACAATGTCATGACTGTCCCATTCACTTCTGAGATATCCGAGGGAAACTCAAAAAAGGACAGTTTCTCAATATCTCGACAACCGTCAAGACTATTGAGAAGCCGTCCCTATCATCTTGTAGAGAAATGAGGAATCTACAATTTGTACTACAATGTACAATGCCATGACTGTCCCATTCACTTCTGAGATATCCAGGGGAAACTCAGAAAAGGACAGTTTCTCAATATCTCGACAACCGTCAAGGCTATTGAGAAGCCGTTGCTACCGTCTTGTAGAGAAATGAGGAATCTACAATATGTACTACAATGTACAATGCCATGACTGACCCATTCACTTCTGAGGTATCCGAGGGAAACTCAAAAAAGGACAGTTTCTCAATATCTCGACAACCGTCAAGACTATTGAGAAGCTACCGTCTTGTAAAGCAACGAGGAATCTACATTACTACAATGTACAATGCCATGATTGACCCATTCACTTCTTAGGTATCCGAGGGAAACTCAAAAATGGACAGTTTCTCAATATCTCGACAACCGTCAAAACTATTGAAAAGAGATTGCTACCGTATTGCAGGCCAACGAGCAATATACAATACTACAATGTACAATGCCATGACTGAGCTAGTCACTTCAAAGATATCCAAGGGAAACTCAGAAAAGGACAGTTTCTCAATATCTCGACAACCGTCAAGACTATTGAGAAGCCGTTGCTACCGACATGTAGAGAAATGAGGAATCAACAATATGTACTACAATGTACAATGCCATGACTGACCCATTTACTTCTGAGATATCCGAGGGAAACTCAAAAAAGGACAGTTTCTCAATATCTCGACAACCGTCAAGACTATTGAGAAGCTATTGCTACCGTCTTGTAAAGCAACGAGGAATCTACATTACTACAATGTACAATGCCATGACTGACCCATTCACTTCTGAGGTATCCGAGGGAAACTCAAAAAATGGACAGTTTCTCAATATCTCGACAACCGTCAAGACTATTGAGAAGCCGTTGCTACTGTCTTGTAGAGAAATGAGGAATCTACAATATGTACTACAATGTACAATGCCATGACTGACCCATTCACTTCTGAGGTATCCGAGGGAAACTCAAAAAAGGACAGTTTCTCAATATCTCGACAACCGTCAAAACTATTGAAAAGCCATTGCTACCGTCTTGCAGGCCAACGAGGAATCTACAATACTACAATGCACAATGCCATGACTGACCCATTCACTTCTGAGGTATCCGAGGGAAACTCAAAAAAGGACAGTTTCTCAATATCTCGACAACCGTCAAAACTATTGAAAAGCCATTGCTATCGTCTTGTAGAGAAATGAGGAATCTACAATATGTACTACAATGTACAATGCCATGACTGACCCATTCACTTCTGAGGTATCCGATGGAAACTCAAAAAAGGACAGTTTCTCAATATCTCGACAACCGTCAAGACTATTGAGAAGCTATTGCTACCGTCTTGTAAAGCAACGAGGAATCTACATTACTACAATGTACAATGCCATGATTGACCCATTCACTTCTTAGGTATCCGAGGGAAACTCAAAAATGGACAGTTTCTCAATATCTCGACAACCGTCAAAACTATTGAAAAGAGATTGCTACCGTATTGCAGGCCAACGAGCAATATACAATACTACAATGTACAATGCCATGACTGAGCTAGTCACTTCAAAGATATCCAAGGGAAACTCAGAAAAGGACAGTTTCTCAATATCTCGACAACCGTCAAGACTATTGAGAAGCCGTTGCTACCGACATGTAGAGAAATGAGGAATCAACAATATGTACTACAATGTACAATGCCATGACTATCCCATTCACTTCTGAGATATCCGAGGGAAACTCAGAAGAGGACAGTTTCTCAATATCTCGACAACCGTCAAGACTATTGAGAAGCTAATGCTACCGTCTTGTAAAGCAACGAGGAATCTACATTACTACAATGTACAATGCCATGACTGACCCATTCACTTCTGAGGTATCCGAGGGAAACTCAAAAATGGACAGTTTCTCAATATTTCGACAACCGTCAAGACTATTGAGAAGCCGTTGCTATCGTCTTGTAGAGAAATGAGGAATCTACAATTTGTACTACAATGTACAATGCCATGACTGTCCCATTCACTTCTGAGATATCCGAGGGAAACTCAAAAAAGGACAGTTTCTCAATATCTCGACAACCGTCAAGACTATTGAGAAGCCGTCCCTATCATCTTGTAGAGAAATGAGGAATCTACAATTTGTACTACAATGTACAATGCCATGACTGTCCCATTCACTTCTGAGATATCCAGGGGAAACTCAGAAAAGGACAGTTTCTCAATATCTCGACAACCGTCAAGACTATTGAGAAGCCGTCCCTATCATCTTGTAGAGAAATGAGGAATCTACAATTTGTACTACAATGTACAATGCCATGACTGTCCCATTCACTTCTGAGGTATCAGAGGGAAACTCAAAAAAGAACAGTTTCTCAACATCTCGACAACCATCAAGACTATTGAGAAGCCGTTGCTACCGACTTGTAGAGAAATGAGGAATCTACAATATGTACTACAATGTACAATGCCATGACTATCCCATTCACTTCTGAGATATCCGAGGGAAACTCAGAAGAGGACAGTTTCTCAATATCTCGACAACCGTCAAGACTATTGAGAAGCCGTTGCTATCGTCTTGTAGAGAAATGCGGAATCTACAATATGTACTACAATGTACAATGCCATGACTGACCCATTAACTTCTGAGGTATCCGAGGGAAACTCAGAAGAGGACAGTTTCTCAATATCTCGACAACCGCCAAGACTTTTGAGAAGCCGTTGCTACCGTCTTGTAGAGAAATGAGGAATCTACAATACTACAATGTACAATGCCATGACTGTCCCATTCACTTCTGAGATATCCAAGGGAAACTCAAAAAAGGACAGTTTCTCAATATCTCGACAACCGTCAAGACTATTGAGAAGCCGTTGCTACCGTCTTGTAGAGAAATGAGGAATCTACAATATATACTACAATGTACAATGCCATGACTGACCCATTAACTTCTGAGGTATCCGAGGGAAACTCAGAAGAGGACAGTTTCTCAATATCTCGACAACCGTCAAGACTATTGAGAAGCCGTTGCTATCGTCTTGTAGAGAATTGAGGAATCTACAATTTGTACTACAATGTACAATGCCATGACTGTCCCATTCACTTCTGAGATATCCGGGGGAAACTCAGAAGAGGACAGTTTCTCAATATCTCGACAACCGTCAAGACTATTGAAAAGCCATTGCTACCGTCTTGCAGGCCAACGAGGAATCTACAATACTACAATGTACAATGCCATGACTGACCCATTCACTTCTGAGGTATCCGAGGGAAACTCAAAAAAGGACAGTTTCTCAATATCTCGACAACCGTCAAAACTATTGAAAAGCCATTGCTACCGTCTTGCAGGCCAACGAGGAATCTACAATACTACAATGCACAATGCCATGACTGACCCATTCACTTCTGAGGTATCCGAGGGAAACTCAAAAAAGGACAGTTTCTCAATATCTCGACAACCGTCAACACTATTGGGAAGCCGTTGCTACCGTCTTGTAGAGCAATGAGGAATCTACAATACTACAATGTACAATGCCATGACTGTCCCATTCACTTCTGAGGTATCCGAGGAAAACTCAAAAAAGAACAGTTTCTCAATATCTCGACAACCGTCAAGACTATTGAGAAGCCGTTGCTACCGACTTGTAGAGAAATGAGGAATCTACAATATGTACTACAATGTACAATGCCATGACTATCCCATTCACTTCTGAGATATCCGAGGGAAACTCAGAAGAGGACAGTTTCTCAATATCTCGACAACCGTCAAGACTATTGAGAAGCCGTTGCTATCGTCTTGTAGAGAAATGAGGAATCTACAATATGTACTACAATGTACAATGCCATGACTGACCCATTCACTTCTGAGGTATCCGATGGAAACTCAAAAAAGGACAGTTTCTCAATATCTCGACAACCGTCAAAACTATTGAAAAGCCATTGCTACCGTCTTGCAGGCCAACGAGGAATCTACAATACTACAATGTACAATGCCATGACTGACCCATTCACTTCTGAGGTATCCGAGGGAAACTCAAAAAAGGACAGTTTCTCAATATCTCGACAACCGTCAACACTAATGGGAAGCCGTTGCTACCGTCTTGTAGAGAAATGAGGAATCTACAATACTACAATGTACAATGCCATGACTGTCCCATTCACTTCTGAGGTATCCGAGGGAAACTCAAAAAAGAACAGTTTCTCAATATCTCGACAACCGTCAAGACTATTGAGAAGCTGTTGCTACCGACTTGTAGAGAAATGAGGAATCTACAATATGTACTACAATGTACAATGCCATGACTATCCCATTCACTTCTGAGATATCCGAGGGAAACTCAGAAGATTACAGTTTCTCAATATCTCGACAACCGTCAAGACTATTGAGAAGCTATTGCTACCGTCTTGTAAAGCAACGAGGAATCTACATTACTACAATGTACAATGCCATGACTGACCAATTCACTTCTGAGATAACCGAGAGAAACTCAAAAAAGGACAGTTTCTCAATATCTCGACAACCGTCAAAACTATTGAAAAGCCATTGCTACCGTCTTGCAGGCCAACGAGGAATCTACAATACTACAATGTACAATGCCATGACTGACCCATTCACCTCTCAGGAATCCGAGGGAAACTCAAAAATGGACAATTTCTCAATATCTCGACAACCGTCAAGACTATTGAGAAGCTATTGCTACCGTCTTGTAAAGCAACGAGGAATCTACATTACTACAATGTACAATGCCATGACTGACCCATTCACTTCTGAGGTATCCGAGGGAAACTCAAAAATGGTCAGTTTCTCAATATCTCGACAACCGTCAAGACTATTGAGAAGCCGTTGCTACCGTCTTGTAGAGAAATGAGGAATCTACAATATGTACAATGCCATGACTGACCCATTCACTTCTGAGGTATCCGAGGGAAACTCAAAAAAGGACAGTTTCTCAATATCTCGACAACCGTCAAGACTATTGAGAAGCTAATGCTACCGTCTTGTAAAGCAACGAGGAATCTACATTACTACAATGTACAATGCCATGACTGACCCATTCACTTCTGAGGTATCCGAGGGAAACTCAAAAATGGACAGTTTCTCAATATTTCGACAACCGTCAAGACTATTGAGAAGCCGTTGCTATCGTCTTGTAGAGAAATGAGGAATCTACAATTTGTACTACAATGTACAATGTCATGACTGTCCCATTCACTTCTGAGATATCCGAGGGAAACTCAAAAAAGGACAGTTTCTCAATATCTCGACAACCGTCAAGACTATTGAGAAGCCGTCCCTATCATCTTGTAGAGAAATGAGGAATCTACAATTTGTACTACAATGTACAATGCCATGACTGTCCCATTCACTTCTGAGATATCCAGGGGAAACTCAGAAAAGGACAGTTTCTCAATATCTCGACAACCGTCAAGGCTATTGAGAAGCCGTTGCTACCGTCTTGTAGAGAAATGAGGAATCTACAATATGTACTACAATGTACAATGCCATGACTGACCCATTCACTTCTGAGGTATCCGAGGGAAACTCAAAAAAGGACAGTTTCTCAATATCTCGACAACCGTCAAGACTATTGAGAAGCTACCGTCTTGTAAAGCAACGAGGAATCTACATTACTACAATGTACAATGCCATGATTGACCCATTCACTTCTTAGGTATCCGAGGGAAACTCAAAAATGGACAGTTTCTCAATATCTCGACAACCGTCAAAACTATTGAAAAGAGATTGCTACCGTATTGCAGGCCAACGAGCAATATACAATACTACAATGTACAATGCCATGACTGAGCTAGTCACTTCAAAGATATCCAAGGGAAACTCAGAAAAGGACAGTTTCTCAATATCTCGACAACCGTCAAGACTATTGAGAAGCCGTTGCTACCGACATGTAGAGAAATGAGGAATCAACAATATGTACTACAATGTACAATGCCATGACTGACCCATTTACTTCTGAGATATCCGAGGGAAACTCAAAAAAGGACAGTTTCTCAATATCTCGACAACCGTCAAGACTATTGAGAAGCTATTGCTACCGTCTTGTAAAGCAACGAGGAATCTACATTACTACAATGTACAATGCCATGACTGACCCATTCACTTCTGAGGTATCCGAGGGAAACTCAAAAAATGGACAGTTTCTCAATATCTCGACAACCGTCAAGACTATTGAGAAGCCGTTGCTACTGTCTTGTAGAGAAATGAGGAATCTACAATATGTACTACAATGTACAATGCCATGACTGACCCATTCACTTCTGAGGTATCCGAGGGAAACTCAAAAAAGGACAGTTTCTCAATATCTCGACAACCGTCAAAACTATTGAAAAGCCATTGCTACCGTCTTGCAGGCCAACGAGGAATCTACAATACTACAATGCACAATGCCATGACTGACCCATTCACTTCTGAGGTATCCGAGGGAAACTCAAAAAAGGACAGTTTCTCAATATCTCGACAACCGTCAAAACTATTGAAAAGCCATTGCTATCGTCTTGTAGAGAAATGAGGAATCTACAATATGTACTACAATGTACAATGCCATGACTGACCCATTCACTTCTGAGGTATCCGATGGAAACTCAAAAAAGGACAGTTTCTCAATATCTCGACAACCGTCAAGACTATTGAGAAGCTATTGCTACCGTCTTGTAAAGCAACGAGGAATCTACATTACTACAATGTACAATGCCATGATTGACCCATTCACTTCTTAGGTATCCGAGGGAAACTCAAAAATGGACAGTTTCTCAATATCTCGACAACCGTCAAAACTATTGAAAAGAGATTGCTACCGTATTGCAGGCCAACGAGCAATATACAATACTACAATGTACAATGCCATGACTGAGCTAGTCACTTCAAAGATATCCAAGGGAAACTCAGAAAAGGACAGTTTCTCAATATCTCGACAACCGTCAAGACTATTGAGAAGCCGTTGCTACCGACATGTAGAGAAATGAGGAATCAACAATATGTACTACAATGTACAATGCCATGACTATCCCATTCACTTCTGAGATATCCGAGGGAAACTCAGAAGAGGACAGTTTCTCAATATCTCGACAACCGTCAAGACTATTGAGAAGCCGTTGCTATCGTCTTGTAGAGAAATGAGGAATCTACAATATGTACTACAATGTACAATGCCATGACTGACCCATTCACTTCTGAGGTATCCGATGGAAACTCAAAAAAGGACAGTTTCTCAATATCTCGACAACCGTCAAAACTATTGAAAAGCCATTGCTACCGTCTTGCAGGCCAACGAGGAATCTACAATACTACAATGTACAATGCCATGACTGACCCATTCACTTCTGAGGTATCCGAGGGAAACTCAAAAAAGGACAGTTTCTCAATATCTCGACAACCGTCAACACTAATGGGAAGCCGTTGCTACCGTCTTGTAGAGAAATGAGGAATCTACAATACTACAATGTACAATGCCATGACTGTCCCATTCACTTCTGAGGTATCCGAGGGAAACTCAAAAAAGAACAGTTTCTCAATATCTCGACAACCGTCAAGACTATTGAGAAGCTGTTGCTACCGACTTGTAGAGAAATGAGGAATCTACAATATGTACTACAATGTACAATGCCATGACTATCCCATTCACTTCTGAGATATCCGAGGGAAACTCAGAAGATTACAGTTTCTCAATATCTCGACAACCGTCAAGACTATTGAGAAGCCGTTGCTATCGTCTTGTAGAGAATTGAGGAATCTACAATTTGTACTACAATGTACAATGCCATGACTGTCCCATTCACTTCTGAGATATCCGGGGGAAACTCAGAAGAGGACAGTTTCTCAATATCTCGACAACCGTCAAGACTATTGAGAAGCTATTGCTACCGTCTTGTAAAGCAACGAGGAATCTACATTACTACAATGTACAATGCCATGACTGACCAATTCACTTCTGAGATAACCGAGAGAAACTCAAAAAAGGACAGTTTCTCAATATCTCGACAACCGTCAACACTAATGGGAAGCCGTTGCTACCGTCTTGTAGAGAAATGAGGAATCTACAATACTACAATGTACAATGCCATGACTGTCCCATTCACTTCTGAGGTATCCGAGGGAAACTCAAAAAAGAACAGTTTCTCAATATCTCGACAACCGTCAAGACTATTGAGAAGCTGTTGCTACCGACTTGTAGAGAAATGAGGAATCTACAATATGTACTACAATGTACAATGCCATGACTATCCCATTCACTTCTGAGATATCCGAGGGAAACTCAGAAGATTACAGTTTCTCAATATCTCGACAACCGTCAAGACTATTGAGAAGCTATTGCTACCGTCTTGTAAAGCAACGAGGAATCTACATTACTACAATGTACAATGCCATGATTGACCCATTCACTTCTTAGGTATCCGAGGGAAACTCAAAAAAGGACAGTTTCTCAATATCTCGACAACCGTCAAAACTATTGAAAAGCCATTGCTACCGTCTTGCAGGCCAACGAGGAATCTACAATACTACAATGCACAATGCCATGACTGACCCATTCACTTCTGAGGTATCCGAGGGAAACTCAAAAAAGGACAGTTTCTCAATATCTCGACAACCGTCAAAACTATTGAAAAGCCATTGCTATCGTCTTGTAGAGAAATGAGGAATCTACAATATGTACTACAATGTACAATGCCATGACTGACCCATTTACTTCTGAGATATCCGAGGGAAACTCAAAAAAGGACAGTCTCTCAATATCTCGACAACCGTCAAGACTATTGAGAAGCTATTGCTACCGTCTTGTAAAGCAACGAGGAATCTACATTACTACAATGTACAATGCCATGACTGACCCATTCACTTCTGAGGTATCCGAGGGAAACTCAGAAGAGGACAGTTTCTCAATATCTCGACAACCGTCAAGACTATTGAGAAGCCGTTGCTATCGTCTTGTAGAGAAATGAGGAATCTACAATATGTACTACAATGTACAATGCCATGACTGACCCATTAACTACTGAGGTATCCGAGGGAAACTCAGAAGAGGACAGTTTCTCAATATCTCGACAACCGCCAAGACTTTTGAGAAGCCGTTGCTACCGTCTTGTAGAGAAATGAGGAATCTACAATACTACAATGTACAATGCCATGACTGTCCCATTCACTTCTGAGATATCCAAGGGAAACTCAAAAAAGGACAGTTTCTCAATATCTCGACAACCGTCAAGACTATTGAGAAGCCGTTGCTACCGTCTTGTAGAGAAATGAGGAATCTACAATATATACTACAATGTACAATGCCATGACTGACCCATTAACTTCTGAGGTATCCGAGGGAAACTCAGAAGAGGACAGTTTCTCAATATCTCGACAACCGTCAAGACTATTGAGAAGCCGTTGCTATCGTCTTGTAGAGAATTGAGGAATCTACAATTTGTACTACAATGTACAATGCCATGACTGTCCCATTCACTTCTGAGATATCCGGGGGAAACTCAGAAGAGGACAGTTTCTCAATATCTCGACAACCGTCAAGACTATTGAAAAGCCATTGCTACCGTCTTGCAGGCCAACGAGGAATCTACAATACTACAATGTACAATGCCATGACTGACCCATTCACTTCTGAGGTATCCGAGGGAAACTCAAAAAAGGACAGTTTCTCAATATCTCGACAACCGTCAAAACTATTGAAAAGCCATTGCTACCGTCTTGCAGGCCAACGAGGAATCTACAATACTACAATGCACAATGCCATGACTGACCCATTCACTTCTGAGGTATCCGAGGGAAACTCAAAAAATGACAGTTTCTCAATATCTCGACAACCGTCAACACTATTGGGAAGCCGTTGCTACCGTCTTGTAGAGCAATGAGGAATCTACAATACTACAATGTACAATGCCATGACTGTCCCATTCACTTCTGAGGTATCCGAGGAAAACTCAAAAAAGAACAGTTTCTCAATATCTCGACAACCGTCAAGACTATTGAGAAGCCGTTGCTACCGACTTGTAGAGAAATGAGGAATCTACAATATGTACTACAATGTACAATGCCATGACTATCCCATTCACTTCTGAGATATCCGAGGGAAACTCAGAAGAGGACAGTTTCTCAATATCTCGACAACCGTCAAGACTATTGAGAAGCCGTTGCTATCGTCTTGTAGAGAAATGAGGAATCTACAATATGTACTACAATGTACAATGCCATGACTGACCCATTCACTTCTGAGGTATCCGATGGAAACTCAAAAAAGGACAGTTTCTCAATATCTCGACAACCGTCAAAACTATTGAAAAGCCATTGCTACCGTCTTGCAGGCCAACGAGGAATCTACAATACTACAATGTACAATGCCATGACTGACCCATTCACTTCTGAGGTATCCGAGGGAAACTCAAAAAAGGACAGTTTCTCAATATCTCGACAACCGTCAACACTAATGGGAAGCCGTTGCTACCGTCTTGTAGAGAAATGAGGAATCTACAATACTACAATGTACAATGCCATGACTGTCCCATTCACTTCTGAGGTATCCGAGGGAAACTCAAAAAAGAACAGTTTCTCAATATCTCGACAACCGTCAAGACTATTGAGAAGCTGTTGCTACCGACTTGTAGAGAAATGAGGAATCTACAATATGTACTACAATGTACAATGCCATGACTATCCCATTCACTTCTGAGATATCCGAGGGAAACTCAGAAGATTACAGTTTCTCAATATCTCGACAACCGTCAAGACTATTGAGAAGCTATTGCTACCGTCTTGTAAAGCAACGAGGAATCTACATTACTACAATGTACAATGCCATGACTGACCAATTCACTTCTGAGATAACCGAGAGAAACTCAAAAAAGGACAGTTTCTCAATATCTCGACAACCGTCAAAACTATTGAAAAGCCATTGCTACCGTCTTGCAGGCCAACGAGGAATCTACAATACTACAATGTACAATGCCATGACTGACCCATTCACCTCTCAGGAATCCGAGGGAAACTCAAAAATGGACAATTTCTCAATATCTCGACAACCGTCAAGACTATTGAGAAGCTATTGCTACCGTCTTGTAAAGCAACGAGGAATCTACATTACTACAATGTACAATGCCATGACTGACCCATTCACTTCTGAGGTATCCGAGGGAAACTCAAAAATGGTCAGTTTCTCAATATCTCGACAACCGTCAAGACTATTGAGAAGCCGTTGCTACCGTCTTGTAGAGAAATGAGGAATCTACAATATGTACAATGCCATGACTGACCCATTCACTTCTGAGGTATCCGAGGGAAACTCAAAAAAGGACAGTTTCTCAATATCTCGACAACCGTCAAGACTATTGAGAAGCTAATGCTACCGTCTTGTAAAGCAACGAGGAATCTACATTACTACAATGTACAATGCCATGACTGACCCATTCACTTCTGAGGTATCCGAGGGAAACTCAAAAATGGACAGTTTCTCAATATTTCGACAACCGTCAAGACTATTGAGAAGCCGTTGCTATCGTCTTGTAGAGAAATGAGGAACCTACAATTTGTACTACAATGTACAATGCCATGACTGTCCCATTCACTTCTGAGATATCCGAGGGAAACTCAAAAAAGGACAGTTTCTCAATATCTCGACAACCGTCAAGACTATTGAGAAGCCGTCCCTATCATCTTGTAGAGAAATGAGGAATCTACAATTTGTACTACAATGTACAATGCCATGACTGTCCCATTCACTTCTGAGATATCCAGGGGAAACTCAGAAAAGGACAGTTTCTCAATATCTCGACAACCGTCAAGGCTATTGAGAAGCCGTTGCTACCGTCTTGTAGAGAAATGAGGAATCTACAATATGTACTACAATGTACAATGCCATGACTGACCCATTCACTTCTGAGGTATCCGAGGGAAACTCAAAAAAGGACAGTTTCTCAATATCTCGACAACCGTCAAGACTATTGAGAAGCTACCGTCTTGTAAAGCAACGAGGAATCTACATTACTACAATGTACAATGCCATGATTGACCCATTCACTTCTTAGGTATCCGAGGGAAACTCAAAAATGGACAGTTTCTCAATATCTCGACAACCGTCAAAACTATTGAAAAGGGATTGCTACCGTATTGCAGGCCAACGAGCAATATACAATACTACAATGTACAATGCCATGACTGAGCTAGTCACTTCAAAGATATCCAAGGGAAACTCAGAAAAGGACAGTTTCTCAATATCTCGACAACCGTCAAGACTATTGAGAAGCCGTTGCTACCGACATGTAGAGAAATGAGGAATCAACAATATGTACTACAATGTACAATGCCATGACTGACCCATTTACTTCTGAGATATCCGAGGGAAACTCAAAAAAGGACAGTTTCTCAATATCTCGACAACCGTCAAGACTATTGAGAAGCTATTGCTACCGTCTTGTAAAGCAACGAGGAATCTACATTACTACAATGTACAATGCCATGACTGACCCATTCACTTCTGAGGTATCCGAGGGAAACTCAAAAAATGGACAGTTTCTCAATATCTCGACAACCGTCAAGACTATTGAGAAGCCGTTGCTACTGTCTTGTAGAGAAATGAGGAATCTACAATATGTACTACAATGTACAATGCCATGACTGACCCATTCACTTCTGAGGTATCCGAGGGAAACTCAAAAAAGGACAGTTTCTCAATATCTCGACAACCGTCAAGACTATTGAGAAGCCGTTGCTATCGTCTTCTAGAGAAATGAGGAATCTACAATTTGTACTACAATGTACAATGCCATGACTGTCCCATTCACTTCTGAGATATCCAGGGGAAACTCAGAAAAGGACAGTTTCTCAATATCTCGACAACCGTCAAGGCTATTGAGAAGCCGTTGCTACCGTCTTGTAGAGAAATGAGGAATCTACAATATGTACTACAATGTACAATGCCATGACTGACCCATTCACTTCTGAGGTATCCGAGGGAAACTCAAAAAAGGACAGTTTCTCAATATCTCGACAACCGTCAAGACTATTGAGAAGCTATTGCTACCGTCTTGTAAAGCAACGAGGAATCTACATTACTACAATGTACAATGCCATGATTGACCCATTCACTTCTGAGGTATCCGAGGGAAAATCAAAAATGGACAGTTTCTCAATATCTCGACAACCGTCAAGACTATTGAGAAGCCGTTGCTACCGTCTTGTAGAGAAATGAGGAATCTACAATATGTACTACAATGTATACTGCCATGACTGTCCCATTCAGTTCTGAGATATCCGAGGGAAACTCAGCAGAGGACAGTTTCTCAATATCTCGGCAACCGTCAAAACTATTGAAAAGAGATTGCTACCGTCTTGCAGGCCAACGAGCAATATACAATACTACAATGTACAATGCCATGACTGAGCTAGTCACTTCAAAGATATCCAAGGGAAACTCAGAAAAGGACAGTTTCTCAATATCTCGACAATCGTCAAGACTATTGAGAAGCCGTTGCTACCGACATGTAGAGAAATGAGGAATCAACAATATGTACTACAATCTACAATGCCATGACTGACCCATTTACTTCTGAGATATCCGAGGGAAACTCAAAAAAGGACAGTTTCTCAATATCTCGACAACCGTCAAGACTATTGAGAAGCCGTTGCTACCGTCTTGTAGAGAAACGAGGAATCTACAATACTACAATGTACAATGCCATGACTGACCCATTCACTTCTGACATATCCGAGGGAAACTCAAAAAAGGACAGTTTCTCAATATCTCGACAACCGTCAAGACTATTGAGAAGCCGTTGCTACCGTCTTGTAGGCCAACGCTAAATCTACAATACTACAATGTACAATGCCATGACTGAGCTAGTCACTTCAAAGATATACAAGGGAAACCCAGAAAAGGACAGTTTCTCAATATCTCGACAGCCGTCAAAACTATTGAGAAGCCATTGCTACCGTCTTGCAGGCCAACGCGCAATATACAATACTACAATGTACAATGCCATGTCTGTCCCATTCACTTCTGAGATATCCGAGGGAAACTCAAAAAAGGACAGTTTCTCAATATCTCGACAACCGTCAAGACTATTGAGAAGCCGTTGCTATCGTCTTGTAGAGAAATGAGGAATCTACAATTTGTACTACAATGTACAATGCCATGACTGTCCCATTCACTTCTGAGATATCCGAGGGAAACTCAAAAAAGGACAGTTTCTCAATATCTCGACAACCGTCAAAACTATTTAGAAGCCATTGCTACCGTCATGCAGGCCAACGAGGAATCTACAATACTACAATGTACAATGCCATGACTGACCCACTCACTTCTGAGGTATCCGAGGGAAACTCAAAAAAGGACAGTTTCTCCATATCTCGACAACCGTCAAGACTATTGAGAAGCCGTTGCTACCGTCTTGTAGAGAAACGAGGAATCTACAATACTACAATGTACAATGCCATGACTGACCCATTCAATTCTGACATATCCGAGGGAAACTCAAAAAAGGACAGTTTCTCAATATCTCGACAACCGTCAAGACTATTGAGAAGCCGTTGCTACCGTGTTGTAGGCCAACGCTAAATCTACAATACTACAATGTACAATGCCATGACTGAGCTAGTCACTTCAAAGATATCGAAGGGAAACCCAGAAAAGGACAGTTTCTCAATATCTCGACAGCCGTCAAAACTATTGAGAAGCCATTGCTACCGTCTTGCAGGCCAACGCGCAATATACAATACTACAATGTACAATGCCATGTCTGAGCTAGTCACTTCAAAGATATCTAAGGGAAACTCAGAAAAGGACAGTTTCTCAATATCTCGACAACCGTCAATTTTAATTTAATTTAATTTTCGTGGCGGCAAACACCCCCATTTATTAAGCTTAATTCAAGCACATGATACTTAATCTAACTTAACCTAACTTAAACTAGCTTAGAAGGTAAGGGGTAGGGGAGAGGGGGGCATGAAAAAGAAGGGTTTTTAAGCATGGAGTGCTAAGGTTGAGGTCGAAGAAGGGATTCGAGTTGACTCTTCCGAGCATACGAAAGATGGGTTCGTTAGAGCCATAAGCGGTACGGGTGGTGGGTACATAGAAGAGACGGGGGTTTCGTACATTGCGAGGGTTAGTGTTGAGAGAGACAGAGTTATAGAGGGTAGCGCAGTCAATGGAGCCTGAAAGGAGTCGATGTTTGAAGAGGATGTCAGATACAGTTCTTCTTTCCTCCAAGGTGTTCATGTTAATTAGTTTAAGGCGGTCTAGATAAGATGGTAAGAGCAAAGGATTGTTCCAGGGGAGACCTCGCAGAGCAGAACGTAAGAACCGGCGTTGGATGCTCTCGATTCTGGAAATGTGGATTTTTTTTTTTTTTTTTTTATTTCGTTTCCTTTCCTTTCTACATGTTACATATTATAAATATAAGTACATAAGCAAACATTTTATTACAAGCAAAAGGGAAATGAAGGGGCATCATTCTATAGTCCGTATTGACTAGAGGCGAATAATGCATCAAGAAATCTACATATTATTATACATACTCGTTTGTGGGGTATACTACACGTTTTAAAAGGATACACATTAAAATAGATTTAAAATATACAGTATAATGAAACAAAGGAAATATAACCAAATTTAATATAAATCAACAACATTAAAGCATTAGGTATTCCGTGCAGGGACGGGTTAAGAATATCCCTGCAGCGATACCTCTCGCTTGTCGTAAAAGGCGACTAAAACAAAGGTAAACAAAAATCACATCTAGGCAATTTAGAAAACACCAAGGTGAGCCTAGGAACACATATACCACCATTAAACTGCCCCACAAGTGTACATGCAAATCAGTGGGCTGACACGACTGGAGATCACCGGTGTTGTAAGAGTAAGATCAAACAAAAAAATATGGAGCATGCCCGTGTCACAAAAAAAAAAGCAGGCCGAAAAACAATTGGTGCAAAATGCAAAAACACCAGCATTTGATTGGCCTCAGCGATGAAGTAATCCCAAACCGGGAAGCCTGCCGCTACTTTCTGAGGTCAAACCGGCGGACCCCACAAGCGGACCAGTAGGAATGCAGTAAAGTGGGAAGGTTATGGTCCTACCCTTCTGACCATAACAACGCCGGAAAAAGGAAAAGAAGAAGAAGATTAAAGCATTAGGTAGGCAGCCGAATTATCCAAACTAAAAAGAAATTTTTTAAGCTCCTTTAGAAATACGACAGGTTGAGACAGTTTTCTTATGTGTTCTGGCAATTTATTAAAGAGCCTAGGTGCAGTCGTAGTATAAAATTTAAAACAACGGATTTTTTTAGTGAGTGGGACAGACAAAGCCATATTATTTATTCTAAGACTGTATATATCTGAAGATCTTAAGGTCGTACTATACCCGCTTCTTAAATAAAATACTTTTAAAACCTTGTAGATATAGAGGTGGTTAAGTGGAAGTATACGCAAAGTCAGAAATAGAGGCCAACTATGAGCTAATCGATTACGTTTGCAAATAATTCTCACTATATGCTTTTGAGATTTACGCAATGCTTCAATAGTGCTATTATAGGTACCCCCCAACTTGCAATACCATACTGAAATTTGGAGTGGGCAAGTCCATAGTAAAACATTAATAATATTTTTTGAGAGCAGTGCTCCTTTAACAGATACATTTTTCGAATGACAGATAACATATAATCTTTAAGGTTTTCCACGTGTGGCTTCCATGTCATTTTATTATCTAAAGTAATGCCTAAATATTTAAAGCTTTCAATCCCTTCTATTTTAAAACAATTTTAATCACACGAAATATTATCTTGATAATTAATTTGCTCACATTTATGAACAGAAATCGAATACTTGGTACAGGCACTAGAATGAAATATGGTATCACCGTCAAGAGATGATAGGCCTTTTGGGTTACATATCATTAGCCTTGTTTTATTGCTTACTAGAAGTTCATGTTTGGAGAACCATTGTCTTAAAATATTTAAGTCCATATTTAACTGAGCTACAGAGTCAAAAATAGTTTTATTCTCATATGTTAATGCTATATCATCAGCGAAAGCTGTTAGATTTCCACTAAGTCTTTGATAGAATAGTGAGCTGGTATATATTAGAAACAGCAACGGTCCCAACACCGAACCCTGTGGTACACCAATCTTAATATTTCGCGGACTGCTAATGTAACCACCACGTAACTTAACACATTGAGTTCTATTTGACAAATAAGAAGGCAACCACCTGTGAATTACACCTCTTAAGCCTGCTCTATGTAATTTCTCTAAAAGAATATCATGATTAACCATATCGAATGCTTTGGTCATATCTATAAACAAGACTAAGTTCGAGGTGTTGTTGTTAAAACTGTCATAAATTTCAGTGCAAAGCTTAAGAATAGCATCTTCAGTAGATTTTCCTTCTCGAAAGCCAAACTGTTCTTTTCCGAAATATTGTTTCTTGTTAAAAAAGGATACAATGCGTATCTTCATTAGCTTTTCCAATAGTTTAGAGAGGGTCGGAAGTATGGAGATAGGTCTATATTGCGTCATCAACGTTCGGGATCCTTTTTTGAAAAAGGGAATTACCTCCACAGTTTTTAACGATAAGGGAAATATACCACAATGAACACTTAAGTTAAATATATGGCTTAGCACATCTATCACATAAAAAGAAATACGTTTCAACATATTATTAGTAATACCATCAGAGGTACAAGAATTTTTGTTATCAAGTGACAGAATACATTTATGGATTTCGACTGGGGTAAACGGTTGGAATACAAAGGTGTCACATTGGGAAATGTCTTCAACAATGTCAGGAAACATATTACAATTACAAATGTAGTTACAAGGACTGGGTTTCATATCAGAGGCCATTGTAGTGAAAAACATATTGAAATGATTTGCTATT
Organism: Merodon equestris; assembly: GCA_958301585.1. NCBI lineage: Eukaryota > Metazoa > Arthropoda > Insecta > Diptera > Syrphidae > Merodon > Merodon equestris. The sequence continues at coordinate 5,082,785 of OY284418.1, read as the reverse complement.
TCCAAAGGGTTTGTTATAGTTTCACCATCAACTTTGAGTTGTTTAATATAATTTTTTTCATCCGATTTGTTAAGAATGCTATTAACTATTTTCCATTCATTTTTAACATTTCCTCTACAATTTTGAAACTTTGTTGAGTAATAAGTATCGCGACTAGATTTGACCTCCCTTTGTACATCTTTGGTTAGCTTTAAATAGTTCTGTTTCAATCTCTGATTACAGGGGTGACGTTTGCATTTTTTCCTCAACGAGTTCTTTTTATTTATTTTTTGTAGTAATCTTTTGCTTATCCACGGTCTGAGACGCTTTAACCCTAGTTTAGTTTTTTTTAGTTTTTAACTCATTTTTATTCTTAACTTCTTAGATCTATCTTACCCTAGACAAAAATGCTTAAAAACTAGCTTAACTATCTTAACAATCTAGATATCTTACTGGCCCTAGGCGGACACTCTAAAATAGACGTAACAGCTTAAATCTATGTCTTTCGACTACTATATCAACTTACCACTAACATTACTATATCTAGCTTAAGCTAAGAAAAATGTTTTTTTTATTAAAAACTTAGCATATGATCATTTGTATTATATATAAAACTTAAGCCTACCTTAATGTAACTAAACCTAACTTATTCTACCTTAACTAAAATATATATATATAAATTATATACATAATATATATATTTAATATATATATCTTTTTTTTTTGTTTTTTTTTTTTTGTTGTTTTATATACAATATATATACCCTACTACTACCTACCCTACCCCACCTTACCCTACCTTAGCCTATGTAAGCCTGCCATTGGTGTTAGGCAGGCGATGCCTTGAAGAGGCTGAAGCTCTCAAAGTGTCCACTGACGTAGCTCTCTCCAGCCACCAAAAGCGTTGATGCTGTCGGACTACGTCTCCTCGATCCCGGCGTGAGACCGATCTACAGAACCTGAGGCGCTCGGGCTCACGGAGCGCGACATCGGGTTCGTAGAGGAATCGCCGTTCCACGGAATTGCGACCCACGTGGAAGATTAGCGGTATCGCCAATCTATCCTGGATCAGCCCACATCTATCTAAATAGAGGAATGCTTCTGGCGGCACAAAGCCATTAAGGCGCACTCTCTCGTGATATAAATCGTTGGGGTAGTAAGCCCCGAAGATCAGGCTATTGACCGAAGTCATTGCTCTCGCAACGTGGCTTCGAATCAGTTTGATCAAAAAATTATCTATCCGTACAATCCTGGCCCTATTGTATAGGACCTCGTTCGGGTAAAATTTCATGTACTCAGATTCGGGTGTCCTATGTAGCCCCAGACACGTTCTGAGACATTGTCTCTCAAACACCCGAATCCTTTCCATTAAGCTGGCTCTCACATTGAACCAGACGGGACATCCATAGGCAACCATGGGCCTGATTAAGGCCATGTAGCAGATTACCTTCACCCTAGAATCAAGTTGGCTGCTATGAAACAGCCATCTTGTCAGAGCGAAAGCGCCCCGGGCCCTTGCCAGAGCAGCATCTACATGTTTGTCAAAATATAGATACTGATCCAGCACGATCCCAAGATATCTGACCACACTTTGTTTCGCCAGTGGACGCCCGTCCGGTCCTAAAATTAGGAACCTGCGCCAGTTTTTTCTAGTGTCCCGAGAGGCCCTAGACAAAGGCGTTCTGAACAATATAGATTCTGATTTCTGGAAGTTGATTTTCAACTTCCAGTCATCACAATACTGCTGAATTTTTTCGAAGTCACGCTGTAGAAGAGTAACAATGACGTCGATCGTTGGACCTGATCTGTACGCGATTAGGTCGTCTGCGTACGCTATTGAATGGTGAAGAGAAACTAGCAGATCGCTTAGGTAAATGCTGAAAAGGATCGGCGAATTTACCGTACCCTGTTGCAGCAGTGGTTTACTTATGCCCCGCCGACTGAGCTTGTAATAAAGACCTTCTAACCATACGGTATCGAAGGCTTTTTCCAAGTCAATCAGACAGGCACCCGTGCATTGGTTCTTGCATTTATTCCATTGAACATCCGACACAAGCTTCGACGCGGCATGAATAGTGTCATGCCCCGCTCTGAAACCGAATTGGTTATCCGGGATGATTTTATTGTCCTCAACCCATTTAGACAGGGCCCTATGGATCACCTTCTCGAAAACCTTGCTGATACTCGGAAGGAGACTTATTGACCGGAGATTTTCCGGGTTAGATGTGTCTTTACCCCTCTTGGGAATTGGTTGCACTACCGCTGTCTTCCAGTGCACTGGATAATATGCATTATTCAGTGCATTGTTGAACAGGATGGTGTACCTCTCTACAGCCACTGGCGAAAGGTGCCTAAGCACAACATTGGATATACCGTCGACTCCCGCGGATTTTTTCTTCCTCAATGACTCGAAGATCATCTGAAGATCCTCCTTCGATATGAACAGGGTATTAACCCCCTCATTGGCGATGATATTGTTTGCCACGAAATCTTCATTGAACCCTGTAAAACCAAGGTTCTCTGATCGCCAATGATCGATATCATTTCGAAGATAGAAGTGATGAAGCAGGGCTCTATCTTCCAGGTCGTGGTTCGGGCGAATACTATCATTCACCTTGTACACTTCCTGGAAGACAGCTCCTACTGTCGCCACCTTCTCCTGAGGATCCTCGATCACGAAGAAGTCGTCATCCAGGATGGCGCTCTCCGGATCGATGCTAACTGTTCGTAGCAAGCGTTCATTGTCTGACGTTCTCGGAAGCTTTAGATCCTGAATGTCATTCTGATTGTTTCTCCGAAATATTTTATTTATTTGCGGGAACATACTCGCGCTGTTGGATTTTACAGCACGAATTCTGTTGTTCCAATGCAAACTTACAGATATTCTGTAATTTTCCTTGATTAACTGTTGGATATTTTTAATCAGTGACTTCAGTGTCCTGACCTCCGAGTTTTGTCTGTCGGTAAACCGCCTGTACAAGAGTTTGAGTCTTGTCAGGAGTCTACTTTTTTGTCTGTGCAGTGCGTCGATTGTCGCGTTTCGGTATACGTTTGTGGTATCGTGCTGTCTTTGGCGTGGTATCGTACTGTTCATTGTTTGTTTAATGACATCGTCCATTTGTTTGAGATACCTGTCAATCTCGTAGTTTGACAGGTTCCTATTAGGCGGTGGAAAGGAGGCGCTCGAAGTGAGCGCTCTCGTCAGGGAATTGGCAAAGCGCGGCCAGCACACCCTACTGTAATCGTAGGGGTGCGTTTGGACACACTCTGCCATCTCCGCGAACTCGTCAGGTACTGTGATCACGGCACATAGTCCGCAATGGTCACTGTCGTATACAATGGTCCGTAGACAGTTAATAGACCATTCGTTCGTGTCTGTCAGTCTCAGTCGAGAGTCTATCAGCATTAGATCCAGATAGGAGCCGCTCCTAGGATACGACGGACTATCCGTTGCGAGCAACTTGACTCTATATTCAATGTTGTGAAGAACCCACCAATGGCTTAGTAGGCTCCCCCTAGTGTTGGGAATGTTATTTCCCCAATCACTATGTTTGGCATTTAAATCGCCGGCCAGAATGTAGAAGTTTTCTACCGAGTTCAAGCGCAGAGATCGAAAGAGTGTCTCGAGTTCTGCGATAAAAATATTGGGTTGAGGTGCTTCAGGTGCATAGGCTGATACAATGTACACTCTCTTTCCGTTTCGGAGAGGAATGCACACAATACAGGCCTCTAGCACCTGGAACCTCCGCACTTCACCGCTATATATGACTTTATGTTTAAGATTATTTTTAATGAAGATCGCAACTCCTCCGCCTTGAGTAGCGTTGGGTCGGTCCCTTCTAATTATTCTATAAGAACTGTGCCGGATTTTGTGCTTCTGGTTTAGCTTTGTTTCGCTAACCAAGAGTACATCGGGGCTTTCGTCCTGCAACAGGTTAAAAAGTACAACTCGTCGCTCGATCCTTATCAGTGAATTTACATTCACCGACAGGATCTTCAAGGGCCTCTCTACCAGCGTACCCATCACGACCTTAGGTGCGCTAGGCCCGGCAGAAGCGAGTAGATACTATCTACTCGGGTCGCCGTCTCCACGATCTGTTGCTGGAGCTGCCCAATCTGCCCTTGGATTGCGAGCAAGATCGAACAGACATCCACCTCGGCCACCGGTGCCTTAGAGACAGGCACTGGGGCTTTAGGAACAGTCATGGGCTTTTGTACCGTCTTTCCCGAACCTGCCGCCATTTGGGCGTAGGTCAATTGGGATGTGACGGCTGGTGTTTGGAAGCGACCCGAGGGACGCTTCTCCTCGACCTTCTGCTTACGGGCCAGGTTTTCTTTTTTGATGTCCTGGAACTTAGGACATCCCCGATAGTTTGCAGGGTGCCCTCGGTTCCTACACAAGACACACTCGAGCTGCTCTCTATCCGCCACCTTGTCTTTCCCAAGGTCGCATTCCTCGTTCTTGTGGTTCTTTGCACACTTAACGCATCGAGGCTGCATTTCGCAGTTCGACGCGGCGTGCCCGAACCTTTGGCAGCGGATACATTGCAAAATGTTTCCGCTCCTCTTTAATGTTTCCCATGTGACAGTCTGGGACGCTAAGTTGGTGATAGTCCTTAACCTCTCCAGCTTGCTGCTGGGTGTGAGCTGTACCAAGAAGAAGGGAATAACTCGCTTCTCCCGTCGGGAGCTCACCGTAGTGAATGGCTTAACCCCCACGAATTTGAGGTCGTCACTCTCGAACTCTTTGAGCTCTGAGAGCATTTCCTCGGGGTCTGCAATCGACTCCACGCCTTTAAGGAGCATTGTCCGCAACCTCTCGGCCTTCGGCGTGAAGGAGAAAAACTCCGTTGTGGACTCCTTTAATAAGCTTTTTATACGCTTATGCTGCTCCAGTGTCTTGCACCGAACAGCATAGCGTTTTTGGCCTAAACATTTGATTTCAAAATTGCCTACACCAATAGCATACTTACAGAGATCGATGGTCTCTCGTAGGGCCGTGGTATAGGTGAAGATGGGTGGCACTTTCTCCTTTTTAGGACGTTGCTGCTGCTTCTGCTGCTGCGGCTGTTGTTGTTGCTGCTGCTGTTGCGGCTGCTGTTTCTGCTGCTGCTGTTGCGGCTGTCGTTGTTGCTGCTGTGGCTGTTGTTGTTGCTGCTGCTTTTTCTGCGGCTGCTGTTGTTGTTGCTGCTTTTGCTGTGGGGCGGCTGTTGCCTGTTCTAAATCCCTCTTCTTTATCTGCTTCAGCTTATCAACTACGGCCTGCAGCTGGGCACGTAGGATACGCTCTTTCTCTTCCAATTCGCTACGCTCTTCCTCCGTAGCCGAATATAAAAGGGGGGCAAAGGGGTTATTGTCCCCCATGTAGCGGCCTTCCCTACCATAGGAAAGGTAGGCAGTATCCGCTTCCACGGGGATCGCTGGTTTTGGTTGTTGTAGTCCAGCTGCTTTCGACGTTGATGGTGTTGGTGATGGCGCCCCTTTCCTCGCTTCGACCTGCAGCTTTTCAGTCGAAGCAGTGAGGGAGGGGCGCTTAGTTAGATCGGGCTTCTTGTTGGCCCTTCTGCGCCTCTTCATGACGACGGTCGGTGTTGCGAAATCGGATGATAAATCACCCGATTCCGACTCCGTACGACGTACGGGTTTTCCCCCGCCGTCTCCCGACATCCTCCTCCTACTACTTCCAACTAATTGAGAAGCAGCAGAAAGAAACGGAGAAAACACACACAAAAAACTTTCCTCCCGACTTGGGATCCGAACCGGCGACCTTCCGACTGCGGGTTGGGGACTTAACCACCGGGCTAATTGAGGTTCCGCGTATGTTTCGCCTAAATGCGCACTTATACCTTTTTATTGTTTTGTTTATATCGTAAACAAGCCGAAACACTACCTTCCACTTCACTGGTCTGTGATCAACTGACGCTTTAACCCTTTATTATTTGGGGTGATAGAAAGAGAAGCTTTTTGAATATGGCCTGTGAGTATTTGAACAAATAAGTCATAAGCGTTTGTGGGCCTACTTTCTTCGTATACTATTTCCCAAAATTCATACTTCAGAAATTCTACTAGTTTATTAACATCAATTTCGCTTTTATTACTAAAGGGGACGTATTTACGGCTATTCTTAAATTTGTAGGTTTCTATATTCAGGTTCGTCATGCAATGGTCCGAGATTTTTAAGTCAATAACTTCACTTGTTAAATTGTGAGGAAAGTTGGAGTCTATTCTAATAAAAATATGGTCTATGCATGTTTGTGACCTCTCCGTTATTCTAGTTGGTACCGTTATGAGTGGCTGTAGTCCAAAGGAAGACATTAATGTTAAATAATTATATGTATCATTGCTTCGTTTTAGGAGATCAATGTTTAGGTCACCTATAACAACAAGGTTTTTAGTCTTAATTTTTTTGAGAATGTTTTTGAAGTCTTCTAAAAATGGGTCAATATTGATGTTGTTTCTATGCAAACGGTATACACATAAGATCGTAAACTTTTCACCACATATATAACAGTTAATTTCTAATATGTCCGCACTTTTCAAATTTGGTTTTTTAACCTCAGCTTAATTCTTGTTTTACTTTAATAAATACTACGACACCACCTGAGCTATTAGAATTATTGCATTTGAAATAAGGCTCGTAGCCAGGAATATTATAGTCGGATAATTCATAGTCGTACATCCAGATTTCTGTAAGTACAATAACATCTGAGTTAAAATTACCGGCATTTAAGTGAGCTAAGAAGAGATCGAAGTTTTTTCTCATACTACGAATATTTTGGTGAATAACTAGGGTACATAGTTGAGAAACGCCATAATTTCTTGCGTGTGTTGATGTTAAGTTATTCATTTATAGTTTTTGTATAATTAAATATTATTGAGATCATTAAGGCACCTTACTTTAAATGCCTCGTCCCCATCATTTTTACGCAAGAAAATGATGACGTTCCTCATCCACATATACTTAATTTTTTTCGCTTCGAAAAACACTGACCTCATACGGTGTGAGACTGTCATTAATATATATTTTTGATGTATTTAAATTTTCACCCAAAAGTTTTGTTGTGAGTCCCTGTACTTTCTTCTTCATGTTCATGATTTTCTCCTTTGTTTTTTGTCTGCTTAAGTTGAGAGTTATGATGTTCGTGGGCGTTGCACTCTTCTTTGTTTTTATTTTACGCAAGCGAAGAGCGTCAATGTCACTCTCGTTGATATCACATCCGACACCATCGCGCTGGATAGTTAGTGCTGCTTGCACTGCAGTAGACTCATTGACGTTTGGCACATTGAAAATTTCAATCGCTTTATTTAATTTTGATTGTTCAAGCTCATTTATGCGTTGCTGCAAAACACCAATATCCGACCGTAAGTGAAAGTTTTCATTTGAAGATCACTGATTTTTGCAAGAAATTCGTTGTTAATTTTTTTTAATTCCTGTATTTCTTTAAGATTCATATCATTGTTTATGTTTTGTTTCAGTTCACAAATCTCTGGATTTGCTGGTAAGGAGACCACACTTGAGAGGCGTATTCAAGGAGGGGCCGGACAAAGGTTGTGTGGAGAGATCGGGTAACGTAAGGGTTAGAAAATTCTTTAGAACGTCGCTTCACGAACCCGAGTGCTGAATTAGCTTTGAGGATTATCTCGTCTATATGTGCGCGAAAATTTAGCTGTTGGTCACATAATATACCAAGATCGCGGATAGTTTGAACGGTGGAGATGGGCTGATTATTGAGGAAGTAGAGACGGGGATGAGGTTTAATACGTTTACGTGAAAAAGTGATTGATTGGCATTTGCTTATGTTAAGCTCCAAGCAATTTTTGGAACACCACATTTTCCATAGTTTTTCCAACTATTGAGATCGGATTGAATAAGGGAAGAGTCGTGATTGGAGGAAATAGACTTGTAGAACTTGGTGTCGTCGGCATATAGTGAGATGTGGGAATTTTTAATCACTATTTCAATATCGTTAATGGTAAGGACAAAAAGAAGTGGACCTAAGTGGCTACCTTGGGGGATGCCGGAGGAAGCTAAGAAAGGATTGGAAAAGGCAGGTCCGAAGCGAACACTATAATACCGATTTTCCAAGTAAGAAGATATCCACTTCAATAAAATGGGTTCAAAGCCAAGAGAAGACAATTTGAAGAGTATTAGATTGTGGGAGATTTTATCAAAAGCCTTACTGAAATCGATTGAAACCATGTCGACATCTTTGCCATTCTCTAAAGCCAAGAGGGTAAAAGACACAAATTCAACAAGGTTTGTGGTTGTAGATCGGGCCTTGACGAATCCGTGTTGTCTGGGGGAGATTAAAGACTTGCAGCGAAAACTTAAGATTTCGTACAGAACTCTCTCGAAGATTTTGGGTATATGTGACAGTTTGGCAATGGGACGATAATTGTTAATAACGTTCTTCGGACCTTTCTTATGTATATGGGTTATAAATGAGGTTTTCCATAACTGGGGGAATTCACCAAAAGATAGGGATAAACTGAAGATCTTTGAGAGAGGGAGAGAGAGGGTTGACGAGCACTTTTTAAGGAATATTAAGACTATTGAAATTAGGAATCTACAATTTGTACTACAATGTACAATGCCATGACTGTCCCATTCACTTCTGAGATATCCGAGGATCTGAGATAACGAGGAATCTACAATACTACAATGTACTGACCCATTCACTTCTGAGGTATCCGAGGGAAACTCAAAAAAGGACAGTTTCTCAATATCTCGACAACCGTCAAGACAATTGAGAAGCCGTTGCTATCGTCTTGTAGAGAAATGAGGAATCTACAATTTGTACTACAATGTACAATGCCATGACTGTCCCATTCACTTTTGAGATATCCGATGGAAACTCAAAAAAGGACAGTTTCTCAATATCTCGACAACCGTCAAGACTATTGAGATGCCGTTGCTACCGTCTTGTAGAGAAATGAGGAATCTACAATACTACAATGTACAATGCCATGACTGACCCATTCACTTCTGACATATTACAGGGAAACTCAAAAAAGAACAGCTTCTCAATACCTCGACAACCGTCAAGACTATTGAGAAGCCATTGCTACCGTCTTGTAGGCCAACGCTAAATCTACAATACTACAATGTACAATGCCATGACTGAGCTAGTCACTTCAAAGATATTCAAGGGAAACTCAAAAAAGACAGTTTCTCAATATCTCGACAACCGTCAAAACTATTGAAAAGCCATTGCTGCCGTCTTGCAGGCCAACGAGGAATCTACAATACTACAATGTACAATGCCATGACTGACCCACTCACTTCCGAGGTATCCGAGGGAAACTCAAAAAAGGACAGTTTCCCAATATCTCGACCACCGTCAAGACTATTGAGAAGCCGTTGCTACCGTCTTGTAGAGAAATGAGGAATCTACAATACTACAATGTACAATGCCCAGACTGTCCCATTCACTTCTGAGATATCCGAGGGAAACTCAAAAAAGGACAGTTTCTCAATATCTCGATAACCGTCAAGACTATTGAGAAGCCGTTGCTATCGTCTTGTAGAGAAATGAGGAATCTACAATTTGTGCTACAATGTACAATGCCATGACTGTCCCATTCACTTCTGAGATATCCGAGGGAAACTCAAAAAAGGACAGTTTCTCAATATCTCGACAACCGTCAATGTACAATGCCACGAATGTCCCATCCGCTTCTGAGATATCCGAGGGAAACTCAGAAGAGGACAGTTTCTCAATATCTCGACAACCGTCAAGACTATTGAGAAGTCGTTGCTATCGTCTTGTAGAGAAATGGGGAATCTACAATTTGTACTACAATGTACAATGCCATGACTGAGCTAGTCACTTCAAAGATATTCAAGGGAAACTCAAAAAAGACAGTTTCTCAATATCTCGACAACCGTCAAAACTATTGAAAAGCCATTGCTGCCGTCTTGCAGGCCAACGAGGAATCTACAATACTACAATGTACAATGCCATGACTGACCCACTCACTTCCGAGGTATCCGAGGGAAACTCAAAAAAGGACAGTTTCCCAATATCTCGACCACCGTCAAGACTATTGAGAAGCCGTTGCTACCGTCTTGTAGAGAAATGAGGAATCTACAATACTACAATGTACAATGCCCAGACTGTCCCATTCACTTCTGAGATATCCGAGGGAAACTCAAAAAAGGACAGTTTCTCAATATCTCGATAACCGTCAAGACTATTGAGAAGCCGTTGCTATCGTCTTGTAGAGAAATGAGGAATCTACAATTTGTGCTACAATGTACAATGCCATGACTGTCCCATTCACTTCTGAGATATCCGAGGGAAACTCAAAAAAGGACAGTTTCTCAATATCTCGACAACCGTCAATGTACAATGCCACGAATGTCCCATCCGCTTCTGAGATATCCGAGGGAAACTCAGAAGAGGACAGTTTCTCAATATCTCGACAACCGTCAAGACTATTGAGAAGCCGTTGCTATCGTCTTGTAGAGAAATGGGGAATCTACAATTTGTACTACAATGTACAATGCCATGACTGTCCGATTCACTTCTGAGATATCCGAGGAAAACTCAAAAAAGGACAGTTTCTCAATATCTCGATAACCGTCAAGACTATTGAGAAGCCGTTGCTATCGTCTTGTAGAGAAATGAGGAATCTACAATTTGTACTACAATGTACAATGCCATGACTGTCCCATTCACTTCTGAGATATCCGAGGGAAACTCAAAAAAGGACAGTTTCTCAATATCTCGACAACCGTCAATGTACAATGCCACGACTGTCCCATCCGCTTCTGAGATATCCGAGGGAAACTCAGAAGAGGACAGTTTCTCAATATCTCGACAACCGTCAAGCCTATTGAGAAGCCGTTGCTATCGTCTTGTAGAGAAATGAGGAATCTACAATACTTCAATGTACAATGCCATGACTCACCCATTCACTTCTGACATATCCCAGGGAAACTCAAAAAAGGACAGCTTCTCAATATCTCGACAACCGTCAAGACTATTGAGAAGCCATTGCTACCGTCTTGTAGGCCAACGCTAAATCTACAATACTACAATGTACAATGCCATGACTGAGCTAGTCACTTCAAAGATATCCAAGGGAAACTCAAAAAAGGACAGTTTCTCAATATCTCGACAGCCGTCAAAACTATTGAGAAGCCATTGCTACCGTCTTGTTGGCCAACAAGGAATCTACAATACTACAATGTACAATGCCATGACTGACCCATTCACTTTTGAGGTATCCGAGGGAAACTCAAAAAAGGACAGTTTATCAATATCTCGACAACCGTCAAGACTATTGAGAAGCCGTTGCTATCGTCTTGTAGAGAAACGAGGAATCTACAATTTGTACTACAATGTACAATGCCATGACTGTCCCATTCACTTCTGAGATATCCGAGGGAAACTCAAAAAAGGACAGTTTCTCAATATCTAGACAACCGTCAAGACTATTGAGAAGCCGTTGCTATCGTCTTGTAGAGAAATGAGGAATCTACAATTTGTACTACAATGTACAATGCCATGACTCACCCATTCACTTCTGAGATATCCGAGGGAAACTCAAAAAAGGACAGTTTCTCAATATCTCGATAACCGTCAAGACTATTGAGAAGCCGTTGCTACCGTCTTGTAGAGAAATGAGGGATCTACAATACTACAATGTACAATGCCATGACTGTCCCATCCGCTTCTGGGATATCCGAGGGAAACTCAGAAGAGGACAGTTTCTCAATATCTCGACAACCGTCAAGACTATTGAGAAGCCGTTGCTACCGTCTTGTAGAGAAATGAGGAATCTACAATATGTACTACAATGTACAATGCCATGACTGACCCATTCACTTCTGTGGTATCCGAGGGAAACTCAAAAAAGGACAGTTTCTCAATATCTCGACAACCGTCAAGACTATTGAGAAGCCGTTGCTATCGTCTTGTAGAAAAATGAGTAATCTACAATACTTCAATGTACAATGCCATGACTGACCAATTCACTTCTGACATATCCGAGGGAAACTCAAAAAAGGACAGCTTCTCAATATCTTGACAACCGTCAAGACTATTGAGAAGCCGTTGCTATCGTCTTGTAGAGAAATGTGGAATCTACAATACTACAATGTGCAACGCCTTGACTGACCCATTCACTTCTGACATAGCCCAGGGAAACTCAAAAAAGGACAGCTTCTCAATACCTCGACAACCGTCAAGACTATTGAGAAGCCATTGCTACCGTCTTGTAGGCCAACGCTAAATCTACAATACTACAATGTACAATGCCATGACTGAGCTAGTCACTTCAAAGATCTTTTTCTTCTTCTTTTCCTTTTTATCCCGGCGTCGTTATGGTCAGAAGTGTAGGACCATAAGCTTCCCACTTAACTGCATTCCTACTGGTCCGCTTGTGGGGCCGCCGGTTTGACCTCAGAAAGTAGCGGCAGGCTTCCCGGTTTGGGATTACTTCATCGCTGAGGCCAATCAAATGCTGGTGTTTTTGCATTTGTTTGCACCAATTGTTTTTCGGCCTGCCTTTTTTGCGTGTTGAAATTGGAACGTTGATTGATAACGCCTTTTGGACGGGGTTCAAAGGATCTCTCCTTTGAACATGGCAATACCAACTGAGTCGGTCGCGCTCTATATTTCTTGTGATGGTTTCTTTTACGTGGAGGCTTCCTCGGATCTTTGAACTTCTAATTCTGTCACGCTTTGTTACTCCCGCTGTCATGCGAAGCATCTTCATCTCAGTTGCCGTTAATTTGCTCGCATACTTTTTGTGCATTGTCCAGCGTTGTGAACCGTATGTGAGCGCCGGACGTACAACTGAAGTGTAGAGCCTTCCTTTCAGCTTAGGGGGCATTTTTCGATCACAGAAGATGGCGGAGTTTTCCCGCCACTTCATTCACCCTACGCTTACGCGATGTTTGATGTCGTCATCACAAGTTGCTTCTCTATTAATCATAGATCCCAGATATTTAAACTTTTCACACTTGGGAAGCACTCTTCCATTCAAGTAAATGTCTGGATTAGGCTGATGAGGGTCAGAGAACGGGCAGCACAGATACTCTGTCTTCTTTGAACTAATACGATACCCGTGTCCCTCAAAAATGTCCACCCACACATCAAGTGCTCGTTGTAGGGACGCCTGATCATCACTTATAATGGCCCCATCGTCAGCAAAGAATAGCTGGTGCACATTGGGGTCCGTCACTTTTCCTTCAAGCAAGCAATCAAGGACTGCTATAAAAAGCAGTGGCCTGAGGACGCTCCCTTGGTGTACACCGACTTTGATTGCGAACTCTTCTGTAACTCCTGCGGTGCATCTTACTCTTGTCGTTGCTCTCTCGTACATGTCCATAATCACTCGTACGTAGGTTTCTGGAACTCCTTTTTTGTCTTAGCGCTACCCATAAAAGATCTCTTGGTTGCCGGTCAAAGGCCTTCTCGAAATCAACCAACACCGTATGCAAGTCCTTTGAAGAATCACGATGCTTTTCCATCATGATCCTTATACTTTGGATTGCATCTGTTGTTGATTTACCCGAGACAAACCCGCACTGGTCATCAGATAGTCGTATTATTTTCCGCAGTCGGCTATCTAATACCCGTTCAACGATCTTCATGGTGTGCGACATCAGCTTGACAGAACGGTAGTTATCACAATTTCGCGTATCACCCTTTCCTTTGTGCAATGGAAGAAGATAGCTTTCCCTCCATTGATTAGGCATAGTGTCGCCTCTCATAAGTTTAGAGATAAGAACCATGAGCCATCTAGACCCGATGTCTCCCATCTTTTTCCAGAACTCAGAGGGTATCCCGTCCGGCCCAACAGCTTTTCTTTTCTTGGAGTTTTTAACCGCGTACCGAACTTCTTCGACTGTGATGTCGGATATTTCGGCATGATTCGGGGCGGCCCTTGGAAAGTGCACTCAGGGAAACTGTTCGTTCAGAAGTTCCTCGCAATACTGTCGCCATCTGTGGAGAATTTTTTCGTCTTCCACAAGGAGTTGGCCTTCAGCATTGTTAATAAACTTTGGGAAACGAATCTCCTGAGCATTTCTTCTTCTCTGGGCGGCTATCTTAAAATATTTGCTCCTTTGTTCAAATTGTTTTGTCGAAGCTCCTGGATAGCCTGGTTCCTGTCAGACGCGGAAGACGATATTTCTTCCAACTCCTGATAAAGGCCTTCCATGCTTTTCGCTTTGAATTCGGCGCATTTTTTCTTCGCGATACCTTTGCAACATCTATATACCTTTTCACGGCGAGCTTTTTCCTCTCTATTAATAGAAGAGCACTTTGACCAAGCTTGGAAAGCCATTTTCTTTTCGTGTATCACTGCTTTGGCTTCGTCTGTCCACCACCAGGTTTCTTTTGCGTGTTGGCAGGGGCCTTTAGATGTTCCGAGCAGTGATTTGGCTTTCTCCAGGCCAGATTGTTGTAGGGAATCCCACATGTCTTGTGCTCTGCACTCCTCATTACCGACCTCATCGATAATGGAAGAGAGGTAGTTTTCCATGATGGTAATAAAAGCTTCGCCTTTTCCTTTATCCAGCTTATACCACTTGATTCTCTCAGACACCTTCGTTTGCTGCTTTGACTTCTTTCTCGCATCCATAAAAAATTCAGTCAGGAGGAGACGATGTTGAGGGGCGATCGCGTCTCCCAGGATCACTTTGCAATCTTTAGCTCGTGGCTTCATGAAACTGGATACCAAATTTGAGTCTATTTGAGTTTCATTTCCGCCGCTGCTATAAGTGATCAGGTGCCGGCTTTGTTTGACGAACATGGTATTTAGCACTATAAGACCGTACGACTTGCACATGTTTAGGATATCTTCACCTGAAGAGTTCCTGGTGCCGTATCCCAGCCCTCCGTGGTAGCCTTCATAGTCTTCGCTTGTCTTCCCGACATGTCCGTTTAAATCTCCCCCAACAAAAAAAAGCTCTTCCTTTGGGATGATTTTGACAAGGTTGTGGAAACCTAGCCAGAATGCATCTTTTTCTTTTTGTTCGCATCCTACTTGAGGGGCATATGCGCTTACGATGTTCCACACCTCACCATGCATCACCAATTTGAGAGGAATCTACAATATGTACTACAATGTACAATGCCATGACTGACTCATTCACTTCTGAGGTATCCGAGGGAAACACAAAAAAGGACAGTTTCTCAATATCTCGACAACCGTCAAGACTATTGAGAAGCCGTTGCTATCGTCTTGTAGAGAAATGAGGAATCTACAATACTTCAATGTACAATGCCATGACTGACCCATTCACTTCTGACATATCCGAGGGAAACTCAAAAAAGGACAGCTTCTCAATATCTTGACAACCGTCAAGACTATTGAGAAGCCATTGCTACCGTCTTGTAGGCCAACGCTAAATCTACAATACTACAATGTACAATGCCATGACTGAGCTAGTCACTTCAAAGATATCCAAGGGAAACTCAAAAAAGGAGAGTTTCTCAATATCTCGACAACCGTCAAAACTATTGAAAAGCCATTGCTGCCGTCTTGCAGGCCAACGAGGAATCTACAATACTACAATGTACAATGCCATGACTGAGCTAGTCACTTCAAAGATATCCAAGGGAAACTCAGAAAAGGACAGTTTCTCAATATCTCGACAGCCGTCAAAACTATTGAGAAGCCATTGCTACCGCCTTGTTGGCCAACAAGGAATCTACAATACTACAATGTACAATGCCATGACTGACCCATTCACTTTTGAGGTATCCGAGGGAAACTCAAAAAAGGACAGTTTATCAATATCTCGACAACCGTCAAGACTATTGAGAAGCCGTTGCTGTCGTCTTGTAGAGAAATGAGGAATCTACAATTTGTACTACAATGTACAATGCCATGACTGTCCCATTCACTTCTGAGATATCCGAGGGAAACTCAAAAAAGGACAGTTTCTCAATATCTCGACAACCGTCAAGACTATTGAGAAGCCGTTGCTACCGTCTTGTAGAGAAATGAGGGATCTACAATACTACAATGTACAATGCCATGACTGTCCCATTCACTTCTGAGATATCCAAGGGAAACTCAAAAAAGGACAGTTTCTCAATATCTCGACAACCATCAAGACTATTGAGAAGCCGTTGCTATCGTCTTGTAGAGAAATGTGGAATCTACAATTTGTACTACAATGTACAATGCCATGACTGTCCCATCCGCTTCTGGGATATCCGAGGGAAACTCAAAAAAGGACAGTTTCTCAATATCTCGACAACCGTCAAGACTATTGAGAAGCCGTTGCTACCGTCTTGTTGGCCAACAAGGAATCTACAGTACTACAATGTACAATGCCATGACTGTCCCATTCACTTCTGAGATATCCAAGGGAAACTCAAAAAAGGACAGTTTCTCAATATCTCGACAACCATCAAGACTATTGAGAAGCCGTTGCTATCGTCTTGTAGAGAAATGTGGAATCTACAATTTGTACTACAATGTACAATGCCATGACTGTCCCATCCGCTTCTGGGATATCCGAGGGAAACTCAAAAAAGGACAGTTTCTCAATATCTCGACAACCGTCAAAACTATTGAAAAGCCATTGCTGCCGTCTTGCAGGCCAACGAGGAATCTACAATACTACAATGTACAATGCCATGATTGACCCATTCACTTTTGAGGTATCCGAGGGAAACTCAAAAAAGGACAGTTTATCAATATCTCGACAACCGTCAAGACTATTGAGAAGCCGTTGCTGTCGTCTTGTAGAGAAATGAGGAATCTACAATTTGTACTACAATGTACAATGCCATGACTGTCCCATTCACTTCTGAGATATCCGAGGGAAACTCAAAAAAGGACAGTTTCTCAATATCTCGACAACCGTCAAGACTATTGAGAAGCCGTTGCTATCGTCTTGTAGAGAAATGAGGAATCTACAATTTGTACTACAATGTACAATGCCATGACTGTCCCATTCACTTCTGAGATATCCGAGGGAAACTCAAAAAAGGAAAATTTCTCAATATCTCGACAACCGTCAAGACTATTGAGAAGCCGTTGCTACCGTCTTGTAGAGAAATGAGGGATCTACAATACTACAATGTACAATGCCATGACTGTCCCATTCACTTCTGAGATATCCAAGGGAAACTCAAAAAAGGACAGTTTCTCAATATCTCGACAACCGTCAAGACTATTGAGAAGCCGTTGCTATCGTCTTGTAGAGAACTGAGGAATCTACAATACTTCAATGTACAATGCCATGACTGACCCATTCACTTCTGACATAGCCCAGGGAAACCCAAAAAAGGACAGCTTCTCAATACCTCGACAACCGTCAAGACTATTGAGAAGCCATTGCTACCGTCTTGTAGGCCAACGCTAAATCTACAATACTACAATGTACAATGCCATGACTGAGCTAGTCACTTCAAAGTTATCCAAGGGAAACTCAAAAAAGGACAGTTTCTCAATATCTCGACAACCGTCAAAACTATTGAAAAGCCATTGCTGCCGTCTTGCAGGCCAACGAGGAATCTACAATACTACAATGTACAATGAAATGACTGACCCATTCACTTCTGAGGTATCCGAGGGAAACTCAAAAAAGGACAGTTTCTCAATATCTCGACAACCGTCAAGACTATTGAGAAGCCGTTGCTATCGTCTTGTAGAGAAATGAGGAATCTACAATTTGTACTACAATGTACAATGAAATGACTGTCCCATTCACTTCTGAGATATCCGAGGAAAACTCAAAAAAGGACAGTTTCTCAATATCTCGACAGCCGTCAAAACTATTGAGAAGCCATTGCTACCGTCTTGCAGGCCAACGAGGAATCTACAATACTATAAGGTACAATGCCATTCACTTCTGAGGTATCCCAGGAAAACTCAAAAAAGGACAGTTTCTCAATATCTCGACAACCGTCAAGACTATTGAGAAGCCGTTGCTATCGTCTTGTAGAGAAATGAGGAATCTACAATTTGTACTACAATGTACAATGCCATGACTGTCCCATTCACTTCTGAGATATCCGAGGGAAACTCAAAAAAGGACAGTTTCGCAATATCTCGACAACCGTCAAAACTATTGAAAAGCTATTGCTACCGTCATGCAGGCAAACGAGGAATCTACAATACTACAATGTACAATGCCATGACTGTCCCATTCACTTCTGAGATATCCGAGGGAAACTCAAAAAAGGACAGTTTCTCAATATCTCGACAACCGTCAAGACTATTGAGAAGCCGTTGCTATCGTCTTGTAGAGAAATGAGGAATCTACAATTTGTACTACAATGTACAATGCCATGACTGTCCCATTCACTTCTGAGATATCCGAGGGAAACTCAAAAAAGGACAGTTTCTCAATATCTCGACAACCGTCAAGACTATTGAGAAGCCGTTGCTACCGTCTTGTAGAGAAATGAGGGATCTACAATACTACAATGTACAATGCCATGACTGTCCCATTCACTTCTGAGATATCCAAGGGAAACTCAAAAAAGGACAGTTTCTCAATATCTCGACAACCGTCAAGATTATTGAGAAGCCATTGCTGCCGTCTTGCAGGCCAACGAGGAATCTACAATACTACAATGTACAATGCCATGACTGTCCCATTCACTTCTGAGATATCCAAGGGAAACTCAAAAAAGGACAGTTTCTCAATATCTCGACAACCATCAAGACTATTGAGAAGCCGTTGCTATCGTCTTGTAGAGAAATGTGGAATCTACAATTTGTACTACAATGTACAATGCCATGACTGTCCCATCCGCTTCTGGGATATCCGAGGGAAACTCAAAAAAGGACAGTTTCTCAATATCTCGACAACCGTCAAAACTATTGAAAAGCCATTGCTGCCGTCTTGCAGGCCAACGAGGAATCTACAATACTACAATGTACAATGCCATGATTGACCCATTCACTTTTGAGGTATCCGAGGGAAACTCAAAAAAGGACAGTTTATCAATATCTCGACAACCGTCAAGACTATTGAGAAGCCGTTGCTGTCGTCTTGTAGAGAAATGAGGAATCTACAATTTGTACTACAATGTACAATGCCATGACTGTCCCATTCACTTCTGAGATATCCGAGGGAAACTCAAAAAAGGACAGTTTCTCAATATCTCGACAACCGTCAAGACTATTGAGAAGCCGTTGCTATCGTCTTGTAGAGAAATGAGGAATCTACAATTTGTACTACAATGTACAATGCCATGACTGTCCCATTCACTTCTGAGATATCCGAGGGAAACTCAAAAAAGGAAAATTTCTCAATATCTCGACAACCGTCAAGACTATTGAGAAGCCGTTGCTACCGTCTTGTAGAGAAATGAGGGATCTACAATACTACAATGTACAATGCCATGACTGTCCCATTCACTTCTGAGATATCCAAGGGAAACTCAAAAAAGGACAGTTTCTCAATATCTCGACAACCGTCAAGACTATTGAGAAGCCGTTGCTATCGTCTTGTAGAGAACTGAGGAATCTACAATACTTCAATGTACAATGCCATGACTGACCCATTCACTTCTGACATAGCCCAGGGAAACCCAAAAAAGGACAGCTTCTCAATACCTCGACAACCGTCAAGACTATTGAGAAGCCATTGCTACCGTCTTGTAGGCCAACGCTAAATCTACAATACTACAATGTACAATGCCATGACTGAGCTAGTCACTTCAAAGTTATCCAAGGGAAACTCAAAAAAGGACAGTTTCTCAATATCTCGACAACCGTCAAAACTATTGAAAAGCCATTGCTGCCGTCTTGCAGGCCAACGAGGAATCTACAATACTACAATGTACAATGAAATGACTGACCCATTCACTTCTGAGGTATCCGAGGGAAACTCAAAAAAGGACAGTTTCTCAATATCTCGACAACCGTCAAGACTATTGAGAAGCCGTTGCTATCGTCTTGTAGAGAAATGAGGAATCTACAATTTGTACTACAATGTACAATGAAATGACTGTCCCATTCACTTCTGAGATATCCGAGGAAAACTCAAAAAAGGACAGTTTCTCAATATCTCGACAGCCGTCAAAACTATTGAGAAGCCATTGCTACCGTCTTGCAGGCCAACGAGGAATCTACAATACTATAAGGTACAATGCCATTCACTTCTGAGGTATCCCAGGAAAACTCAAAAAAGGACAGTTTCTCAATATCTCGACAACCGTCAAGACTATTGAGAAGCCGTTGCTATCGTCTTGTAGAGAAATGAGGAATCTACAATTTGTACTACAATGTACAATGCCATGACTGTCCCATTCACTTCTGAGATATCCGAGGGAAACTCAAAAAAGGACAGTTTCGCAATATCTCGACAACCGTCAAAACTATTGAAAAGCTATTGCTACCGTCATGCAGGCAAACGAGGAATCTACAATACTACAATGTACAATGCCATGACTGTCCCATTCACTTCTGAGATATCCGAGGGAAACTCAA
Source organism: Merodon equestris (assembly GCA_958301585.1). Lineage (NCBI taxonomy): Eukaryota > Metazoa > Arthropoda > Insecta > Diptera > Syrphidae > Merodon > Merodon equestris. The sequence continues at coordinate 5,062,388 of OY284418.1, read as the reverse complement.
AAAAGGACAGTTTCTCAATATCTCGACAACCGTCAAGACTATTGAGAAGCCGTTGCTATCGTCTTGTAGAGAAATGAGGAATCTACAATTTGTACTACAATGTACAATGCCATGACTGTCCCATTCACTTCTGAGATATCCGAGGGAAACTCAAAAAAGGACAGTTTCTCAATATCTCGACAACCGTCAAGACTATTGAGAAGCCGTTGCTACCGTCTTGTAGAGAAATGAGGGATCTACAATACTACAATGTACAATGCCATGACTGTCCCATTCACTTCTGAGATATCCAAAGGAAACTCAAAAAAGGACAGTTTCTCAATATCTCGACAACCGTCAAGACTATTGAGAAGCCGTTGCTATCTGAAGAAAATATAGGCCCGGCGAGTAAATAAAATACAACTTCAACCTTATAATAAGTTTATTAAATAACCGAAATCTATCGGGTCAAAGCAAACTACTTATATCGTGGAACTGTACAATCCAAAGTTCTTCGCGCTTGTAATTCATTTAAAAAAGGAAAATGGTTTATATAGTTTTTTTTTTTTTACATAAAGGAGACAACCATAGAGCTAGTATTTATACTCGCATATAAAGGGAATAAATCGGTGATGCCACCTCATTTATTTTCAACACTATCGTCTTGTAGAGAAATGAGGAATCTACAATACTTCAATGTACAATGCCATGACTGACCCATTCACTTCTGACATAGCCCAGGGAAACTCAAAAAAAGACAGCTTCTCAACACCTCGACATCTTTCTCGCATCCATAAAAAATTCAGTCAGGAGGAGACGGTGTTGAGGGGCGATCGCGTCTCCCAGGATCACTTTGCAATCTTTAGCTCGTGGCTTCATGAAACTGGATACCAAATGATAGTCTATTTGAGTTTCATTTCCGCCGCTGCTATAAGTGATCAGGTGCCGGCTTTGTTTGACGAACATGGTATTTAGCACTATAAGACCGTACGACTTGCACATGTTTAGGATATCTTCACCTGAAGAGTTCCTGGTGCCGTATCCCAGCCCTCCGTGGTAGCCTTCATAGTCTTCGCTTGTCTTCCCGACATGTCCGTTTAAATCTCCCCCAACAAAAAAAAGGTCTTCCTTTGGGATGATTTTGACAAGGTTGTGGAAATCTAGCCAGAATGCATCTTTTTCTTTTTGTTCGCATCCTACTTGAGGGGCATATGCGCTTACGATGTTCCACACCTCACCATGCATCACCAATTTGAGAGGAATCTACAATATGTAATACAATGTACAATGCCATGACTGACCCATTCACTTTTGAGGTATCCGAGGGAAACTCAAAAAAGGACAGTTTCTCAATATCTCGACAACCGTCAAGACTATTGAGAAGCCGTTGCTATCGTCTTGTAGAGAAATGAGAAATCTACAATACTTCAATGTACAATGCCATGACTGACCCATTCACTTCTGACATATCCGAGGGAAACTCAAAAAAGGACAGCTTCTCAATATCTTGACAACCGTCAAGACTATTGAGAAGCCATTGCTACCGTCTTGTAGGCCAACGCTAAATCTACAATACTACAATGTACAATGCCATGACTGAGCTAGTCACTTCAAAGATATCCAAGGGAAACTCAAAAAAGGAGAGTTTCTCAATATCTCGACAACCGTCAAAACTATTGCGAAGCCATTGCTGCCGTCTTGCAGGCCAACGAGGAATCTACAATACTACAATGTACAATGCCATGACTGAGCTAGTCACTTCAAAGATATCCAAGGGAAACTCAGAAAAGGACAGTTTCTCAATATCTCGACAGCCGTCAAAACTATTGAGAAGCCATTGCTACCGTCTTGTTGGCCAACAAGGAATCTACAATACTACAATGTACAATGCCATGACTGACCCATTCACTTTTGAGGTATCCGAGGGAAACTCAAAAAAGGACAGTTTATCAATATCTCGACAACCGTCAAGACTATTGAGAAGCCGTTGCTGTCGTCTTGTAGAGAAATTAGGAATCTACAATTTGTACTACAATGTACAATGCCATGACTGTCCCATTCACTTCTGAGATATCCGAGGGAAACTCAAAAAAGGACAGTTTCTCAATATCTCGACAACCGTCAAGACTATTGAGACCCCGTTGCTATCGTCTTGTAGAGAAATGAGGAATCTACAATTTGTACTACAATGTACAATGCCATGACTGTCCCATTCACTTCTGAGATATCCGAGGGAGACTCAAAAAAGGACAGTTTCTCAATATCTCGACAACCGTCAAGACTATTGAGAAGCCGTTGCTACCGTCTTGTAGAGAAATGAGGGATCTACAATACTACAATGTACAATGCCATGACTGTCCCATCCGCTTCTGGGATATCCGAGGGAAACTCAAAAAAGGACAGTTTCTCAATATCTCGACAACCGTCAAAACTATTGAAAAGCCATTGCTGCCGTCTTGCAGGCCAACGAGGAATCTACAATACTACAATGTACAATGCCATGACTGAGCTAGTCACTTCAAAGATATCCAAGGGAAACTCAGAAAAGGACAGTTTCTCAATATCTCGACAGCCGTCAAAACTATTGAGAAGCCATTGCTACCGTCTTGTTGGCCAACAAGGAATCTACAATACTACAATGTACAATGCCATGACTGACCCATTCACTTTTGAGGTATCCGAGGGAAACTCAAAAAAGGACAGTTTATCAATATCTCGACAACCGTCAAGACTATTGAGAAGCCGTTGCTGTCGTCTTGTAGAGAAATGAGGAATCTACAATTTGTACTACAATGTACAATGCCATGCCTGACTTCTGAGATATCCGAGGGAAACTCAAAAAAGGACAGTTTCTCAATATCTCGACAACCGTCAAGACTATTGAGAAGCCGTTGCTATCGTCTTGTAGAGAAATGAGGAATCTACAATTTGTACTACAATGTACAATGCCATGACTGTCCCATTCACTTCTGAGATATCCGAGGGAAACTCAAAAAAGGACAGTTTCTCAATATCTCGACAATCGTCAAGACTATTGAGAAGCCGTTGCTACCGTCTTGTAGAGAAATGAGGGATCTACAATACTACAATGTACAATGCCATGACTGTCCCATTCACTTCTGAGATATCCAAGGGAAACTCAAAAAAGGACAGTTTCTCAATATCTCGACAACCGTCAAGACTATTGAGAAGCCGTTGCTATCGTCTTGTAGAGAAATGAGGAATCTACAATACTTCAATGTACAATGCCATGACTGACCCATTCACTTCTGACATAGCCCAGGGAAACTCAAAAAAGGACAGCTTCTCAATACCTCGACAACCGTCAAGACTATTGAGAAGCCATTGCTACCGTCTTGTAGGCCAACGCTAAATCTACAATACTACAATGTACAATGCCATGACTGAGCTAGTCACTTCAAAGATATCCAAGGGAAACTCAAAAAAGGACAGTTTCTCAATATCTCGACAACCGTCAAAACTATTGAAAAGCCATTGCTGCCGTCTTGCAGGCCAACGAGGAATCTACAATACTACAATGTACAATGCCATGACTGACCCATTCACTTCTGAGGTATCCGAGGGAAACTCAAAAAAGGACAGTTTCTCAATATCTCGACAACCGTCAAGACTATTGAGAAGCCGTTGCTATCGTCTTGTAGAGAAATGAGGAATCTACAATTTGTACTACAATGTACAATGTCATGACTGTCCCATTCACTTCTGAGATATACGAGGAAAACTCAAAAAAGGACAGTTTCTCAATATCTCGACAGCCGTCAAAACTATTGAGAAGCCATTGCTACCGTCTTGCAGGTCAACGAGGAATCTACAATACTATAAGGTACAATGCCATTCACTTCTGAGGTATTCCAGGAAAACTCAAAAAAGGACAGTTTCTCAATATCTCGACAACCGTCAAGACTATTGAGAAGCCGTTGCTATCGTCTTGTAGAGAAATGAGGAATCTACAATTTGTACTACAATGTACAATGCCATGACTGTCCCATTCACTTCTGAGATATCCGAGGGAAACTCAAAAAAGGACAGTTTCGCAATATCTCGACAACCGTCAAAACTATTGAAAAGCTATTGCTACCGTCATGCAGGCAAACGAGGAATCTACAATACTACAATGTACAATGCCATGACTGACCCATTCACTTCTGAGGTATCCGAGGGAAACTCAAAAAAGGACAGTTTCCCAATATCTCGACAACCGTCAAGACTATTGAGAAGCCGTTGCTATCGTCTTGTAGAGAAATGAGGAATCTACAATACTACAATGTACAATGCCCAGACTGTCCCATTCACTTCTGAGATATCCGAGGGAAACTCAAAAGAGGACAGTTTCTCAATATCTCGATAACCGTCAAGACTATTGAGAAGCCGTTGCTATCGTCTTGTAGAGAAATGAGGAATCTACAATTTGTGCTACAATGTACAATGCCATGACTGTCCCATTCACTTCTGAGATATCCGAGGGAAACTCAAAAAAGGACAGTTTCTCAATATCTCGACAACCGTCAATGTACAATGCCACGACTGTCCCATCCGCTTCTGAGATATCCGAGGGAAACTCAGAAGAGGACAGTTTCTCAATATCTCGACAACCGTCAAGACTATTGAGAAGCCGTTGCTATCGTCTTGTAGAGAAATGGGGAATCTACAGTTTGTACTACAATGTACAATGCCATGACTGTCCCATTCACTTCTGAGATATCCGAGGGAAACTCAAAAAAGGACAGTTTCTCAATATCTCGACAACCGTCAATGTACAATGCCACGACTGTCCCATCCGCTTCTGAGATATCCGAGGGAAACTCAGAAGAGGACAGTTTCTCAATATCTCGATAACCGTCAAGACTATTGAGAAGCCGTTGCTATCGTCTTGTAGAGAAATGAGGAATCTACAATTTGTGCTACAATGTACAATGCCATGACTGTCCCATTCACTTCTGAGATATCCGAGGGAAACTCAAAAAAGGACAGTTTCTCAATATCTCGACAACCGTCAATGTACAATGCCACGACTGTCCCATCCGCTTCTGAGATATCCGAGGGAAACTCAGAAGAGGACAGTTTCTCAATATCTCGACAACCGTCAAGACTATTGAGAAGCCGTTGCTATCGTCTTGTAGAGAAATGAGGGATCTACAATACTTCAATGTACAATGCCATGACTCACCCATTCACTTCTGACATATCCCAGGGAAACTCAAAAAAGGACAGCTTCTCAATATCTCGACAACCGTCAAGACTATTGAGAAGCCATTGCTACCGTCTTGTAGGCCAACGCTAAATCTACAATACTACAATGTACAATGCCATGACTGAGCTAGTCACTTCAAAGATATCCAAGGGAAACTCAAAAAAGGACAGTTTCTCAATATCTCGACAGCCGTCAAAACTATTGAGAAGCCATTGCTACCGTCTTGTTGGCCAACAAGGAATCTACAGTACTACAATGTACAATGCCATGACTGACCCATTCACTTTTGAGGTATCCGAGGGAAACTCAAAAAAGGACAGTTTATCAATATCTCGACAACCGTCAAGACTATTGAGAAGCCGTTGCTATCGTTTTGTAGAGAAATGAGGAATCTACAATTTGTACTACAATGTACAATGCCATGACTGTCCCATTCACTTCTGAGATATCCGAGGGAAACTCAAAAAAGGACAGTTTCTCAATATCTCGACAACCGTCAAGACTATTGAGAAGCCGTTGCTATCGTCTTGTAGAGAAATGAGGAATCTACAATTTGTACTACAATGTACAATGCCATGACTGTCCCATTCACTTCTGAGATATCCGAGGGAAACTCAAAAAAGGACAGTTTCTCAATATCTCGACAACCGTCAAGACTATTGAGAAGCCGTTGCTACCGTCTTGTAGAGAAATGAGGGATCTACAATACTACAATGTACAATGCCATGACTGTCCCATCCGCTTCTGGGATAGCCGAGGGAAACTCAGAAGAGGACAGTTTCTCAATATCTCGACAACCGTCAAGACTATTGAGAAGCCGTTGCTACCGTCTTGTAGAGAAATGAGGAATCTACAATATGTACTACAATGTACAATGCCATGACTGACCCATTCACTTCTGTGGTATCCGAGGGAAACTCAAAAAAGGACAGTTTCTCAATATCTCGACAACCGTCAAGACTATTGAGAAGCCGTTGCTATCGTCTTGTAGAGAAATGAGTAATCTACAATACTTCAATGTACAATGCCATGACTGACCCATTCACTTCTGAGATATCCGAGGGAAACTCAAAAAAGGACAGTTTCTCAATATCTCGACAACCGTCAATGTACAATGCCACGACTGTCCCATCTGCTTCTGAGATATCCGAGGGAAACTCAGAAGAGGACAGTTTCTCAATATCTCGACAACCGTCAAGACTATTGAGAAGCCGTTGCTATCGTCTTGTAGAGAAATGGGGAATCTACAATTTGTACTACAATGTACAATGCAATGACTGTCCCATTCACTTCTGAGATATCCGAGGGAAACTCAGAAAAGGACAGTTTCTCAATATCTCGACAGCCGTCAAAACTATTGAGAAGCCATTGCTACCGTCTTGTTGGCCAACGAGGAATCTACAATACTACAATGTACAATGCCATGACTGACCCATTCACTTCTGAGGTATCCGGGGGAACTCCAAAAAGGGCAGTTTCGACAACCGTCAAGACTATTGAGAAGCCGTTGCTATCGTCTTGTAGAGAAATGAGGAATCTACAATTTGTACTACAATGTACAATGCCATGACTGTCCCATTCACTTCTGAGATATCCGAGGGAAACTCAAAAAAGGACAGTTTCTCAATATCTCGACAACCGTCAAGACTATTGAGAAGCCGTTGCTATCGTCTTGTAGAGAAATGAGGAATCTACAATACTTCAATGTACAATGCCATGACTGACCCATTCATTTCTGACATATCCCAGGGAAACTCAAAAAAGGACAGCTTCTCAATATCTCGACAACCGTCAAGACTATTGAGAAGCCATTGCTACCGTCGTGTAGGCCAACGCTAAATCTGCAATACTACAATGTACAATGCCATGACAGAGCTAGTCACTTCAAAGATATTCAAGGGAAACTCAAAAAAGGACAGTTTCTCAATATCTCGACAACCGTCAAGACTATTGAGAAGCCGTTGCTATCGTCTTGTAGAGAAATGAGGAATCTACAATTTGTACTACAATGTACAATGCCATGACTGTCCCATTCACTTCTGAGGTATCCGAGGGAAACTCAAAAAAGGACAGTTTCTCAATATCTCGACAACCGTCAAGACCATTGAGAAGCCGTTGCTATCGTCTTGTAGAGAAATGAGGAATCTGCAATTTGTAAAGGGTCCGCCGTCTAACGTTTTTTTTTTCAAGTAGTGCTTATGTCGTGAATGGTAACACTTAGCTCATGTCTGATTTGACAGATAATTAGTTTTATCCTTCCGCTGAACGGATATGGTTGTGTATACGCTTGAACAATGCTGGGAAATATTGCGACATTACTTTGAAAATCATGGTAATGTTGCAGAATGTGTGCGAAAATTGCGTACATCTTTTCAGATGAAGCTCATTTTGATCTTGGCGGGTATGTAAACAAGCAAAATTGTCGCATTTGGGGCACAGAAAACCCGCACGCATACATTGAAAAGCCGGTGCACCCAAAACGAGCGACTGTTTGGTGCGGATTTTGGTCCAGAGGCATAATTGGGCCATTTTTCTTCGAAAATGAGCAAGGAGTGGCCGTTACAGTCAATGGCGATCGTTATCGGCCCATGTTGAACGAATTTTAGTTCACAAAAATTGAAGAGGAGGATATTGGCGACATTTGGTTTCAACAGGACGGCGCTACGTGCCACACAGCCGAAGCTACACTCGATGTTTTGCGCCCTGTTTTTGAAGATCGCATTATCAGCCGCAGAGCTGATCTCGTTTGGCCACCTCGGAGCTGCGATTTGACACCGTTGGACTATTATTTGTGGGGTACCGTCAAAGATAAATGTTACGCCGACAAGCCAGAGACAATTGACGCTTTAAAGGACAATATTCGTGCAGCCATTGGTGAAATACAGCTGCACACAATCGATAATGTGCTTAAAAATTTTACCGATCGTGTAGGCTACTGCATGGTCAGCCGAGGCAGCCGTTTGAATGAAATTATTTTCCTTTATTAACCGGAAGGATTGTACTTTCAAATAAAAAAAGAAATTTGAGCAAATATTCAGTAATTTTTTTTTTGTAGCATTTTCAAAAAAAAAAAAATTATTTGGCGGACCAGTTATCTGAGTTATCCGAGGGAAACTCAAAAAAGGACAGTTTCTTAATATCTCGACAACCGTCAGAACTATTGAGAAGCCGCTGCTACCGTCTTGTAGGCCAACGCGGAATCTACAATACTACAATGTACAATGCCATGTCTGACCTAGTATTTTTTGTATTTATTTATTTGAGTAATGTTTCACAGCAAGATTCGTATCTTATGGGTGAAACGCTTAATACATGTATACATTTTCTGATTTTGAGTAATTTAAATTTACCTAAATAGTTACAAGAATATAAGACACAATTTTATTAAATTGGGTGAGTTTATAGGTTTAGTTTTCATTGGCCAGGTGTTGGGAGAGTAAAGCTTTAAGTTTGTTGGTGTTTGTGATTTTCCTAAACGCGATTGGCAGCGTGTTCCATAACAATGTAGCATTAACAAAAAACGAACGTTTTGATTGACGGCAGTTGAATCTTGGTCGAATAAGTATGTTAGTACGATTTGAACTGGGGAGAATGAGTCTGTTGTACAAGTAATTCCGTTGACGAGTTAGCATTATGTTGTGCAGAAGAACAATTGATTTGAATTTCACGAAGTTGTTGAAATTCATTCCAAGTATTTGTCGTGCATAAGAAGAGATGTGATCGGAATATCTTTTGTTAAAAACATATCTGGCTAAATTGTTAAATATGGCGTTTAGTTTTCGTCTGGTGTTGAAATCAAACTCACCGAGCACTTCGCAACAATACAATAGTATGGGTAGAAGTAGAGCCTTTACTGTGAGCATTTTTGTGCTGATTGGTATGCAATTTTGAGTTGACCATAACAGGCGGAGGCCATTATAAATTTTTCCTACAGTAGTTGTTACGTGGTCTGACCAGGTTAACGTGTTGTCGAAGATGACTCCAAGATTTATGGCTGTAGTAACGTATTCAATAGGTGTATTTTGTAGTAAAATTCGGGGGAAAACTGAAGTATCTAACACACGTTTGTATATACACAACGTCTTAGACTTTTTAGGATTGAGTGATAAGTTGTGTTTCAATGCCCACTCTTGGATTTTCTGCAAGTCTTCGTTTATACAGCCTATACCGTTTGAAATATTGGCCACCGGACAACTTAAGTAAAGTTGTACGTCGTCGGCAAACATATGCATAGAGCAATGAGTAACGCGCTTCGGAAGCTCATTGATGTATAATGAAAATAGTAGTGGTCCAAGAATGGATCCTTGAGGAACTCCTGCTGAAATCCTAAGGTATGGCGATGTTTGTTTATTGGTTGAGGCACATTGTTGTCGGCCAGATATGTAGATAAGAAAATAAAAGTTTTACAGCCAAATGAACTTGTAATGTGTTAACAGTTTCCTACACAGCACATGATGATTTACTGTGTCAAATGCCTTAGAAAAATCCAGTAATGTTAGAAATGTACAATACTTTGAGTCCATTGCCAATCGTATGTCATCCGCCACGCAGAGGAGTGCGGTTTTGCAGCTTCGTTTAGAGCGAAACCCGGACTGATTATTACACAAGAGCTCATTTCGACTTAGATGAGCTTGCATCTGTTTCAGTATTGCCCTCTCAAATACCTTAGAGAAAAAGGGTAGTATGGATATAGGCCTATAGTCGGTGCAAGTGCGGTGTGACGTTTTCGGTACCGGAACAATTTTGGCAAATTTCCAGACTAGCGGGTAATCGCAAGTTGTAAGAATTGTATTAAATGTGTGTACTATATACTTAAGTATGTAAGGAAGGATGACTTTGGTAAATTGAGGATTAATTTCGTCAAGGCCTACCGCGTTTGACTTTATTGTTATAATGGCATCGACTATGTCCTCGTCAATGAGGTGAATGAATCTAAAGCATGTCTCGCCTTTAAATTGGTGCCTGTTTTGCCATGCGAGGGATTCAAACTGTGAACTAGCACTTTGGGTTTGTAAGTTGGAGACTGCCGCGAAAAGTTGGTTTAGAAAATTACAATCTATATCGACTGGTGGCGATAAATATTTTTTGCCAAATCCCATTTTCCGAAGTTTGCGCCATAAAACTTTGCTGTCTTGATAGTCGTTATTTAATGTACGGTCAAAGTAGCGACGCTTCGCACTTCTTATGCGGACAACGACTGAATTTCTGAGATGGCGATAGGTGTTATAATGGTCTTGCAATTTGTAGCGCTTCCATCGAGAATAAGCAATGTCACGTTTTTTAATAAGTTCGTGTAGACTAATATTGAACCATGGTGGAGATTTATTCCTCATTACTTTAGAAATTAGAGGCACATGCTGGTTGAAAAGCCTTTGTATATTATTTTGTATAAACAAGAGTTGGTCATTGGCCGAGGGCATGTGATAAACTTCTTCCCATGCAATAGCGCTTACATCTGAATATAAATCATTGTAATTAATGTTCTTGAAATCTCTATACCTAAAACTAATTTGATCTGTTTTCAAGTGCACATCGTATGATAGATACAGCATTGGAGAACCCTGGGGCGGCTAGTTGAGTATAGAGTAGAGCTTTAGTTATGTCATTCACAAGAAAGATATCCAACAAGGTGGAAGAATGAGTTGTAAAGTGCGTGGGTGTTGTCATGTTTACTGGTGTAAGATCCAAACATTTAAAATTGCTAATCAGATTAGACGAAGAATTAGCAAGAAGATCATTATTGAGGTCACCACAGACAATTATACTCGACACAATGCATGATATTTCCTCTAAAACACCTAAGATATGAGAAATGTTGGTTTGCTTGTTTGGTCTATATACCACACCTAGAAGAATACATTGATGAACAGATGTTCGCAAGGCTCGGCGTTTGATTTGCACACAAGTTTGCAGTTTATTTCATTTCTTGCGTATATTGCTACACCTCCCCCTATTCGATCTGCTCTGTCCGCTCGAAATACTTTATAACCTTCAACAGCATATGCACTGTCGGGAAACTTAGGACTGAACCATGTTTCAGTCACACATATGAAATCGACACCAGAATCCGAGAACATCATACGAAATTCGTCCAGCTTTGGCTTCAGGCTTTGTGCATTTAATAATGCGACATGTAAACCCGATTTCTGCTTTCTTAAAACACGAATCATACACTTTAAATGTTTATCAACGCTACTGTTCAGGAACACGTCGCTGATACCAATGTTAAAATTTGCCATGAAATACTACAAGTGAGTTTTTACGTGAGTTATTTAGGTGAATCAAAAACACAAACAAATGTGTGTAAATATGTAGAGAGAGAGTAAATAATTACCTTGGCCAATGAGAACTGGAGAGAAGAGTAACACAAAAAGTTTATGAAATTAAGAGGGAGTACAGTGAATTAGTTAGGAGTCTTCTTTGCATCTCTGAGCGTTCGCATTAAACGGTCAATATCGTCTACAGCAACTCTTTCCCCTCCCTCGGTGTACTGGACTAACACACACCCAAGATGCGTGTGCACAGAAAACAGCTGGTTATCTTTCTTCATGTGTGTTGTATGACGGAGTAGTTGGCGATTCCGTGGTGTCAAACTTTCATTGATGTACACGGTCGATGTTGAATCGAACCCCAGGTTGGTAAGGATCTTCGGTAATTTGCCAGTGCTTTAAGCAACGCATAACGATCGCTGACACTCGTAAATTAAACAATCACAGGAGAATCGTCACTTTTGTTTCGCTTTTTGGTGCGAAATATACCTTTCAGTGTTGGTGGTGCTACACCGACACTCTCACATAATTTGGTGAAGATGGCAGGTAAATTTTCTTCTGGGAGTTTAGGAATACCAAACATGATTGCGTCCGTAAGGAATTCCTTCCTCTCCAACATGTCGCATCGTTGGCGTAGCTCAGTAATGTTGCACTGAGCATGATCTACGCGCTGTGTTAAGTAGAAGATCGCTGAGTTAATGAGTTCGACTAGTCCTAGTCACTTCTGAGATGATAGAGGGAAACTCAAAAAAGGACAGTTTCTCAATATCTCGACAATCGTCAAGACTACTGAGAAGCCGTTGCTACCGTCTCGTAGAGCAACGCGGAATCTACAATACTACAATGTACAATGCCATGACTGTCTTATTCACTTCTGAGTTATGCGAGGGAAACTCAAAAAAGGACAGTTTCTCAATATCTCGACAACCGTCAGAACTATTGAGAAGCCGCTGCTACCGTCTTGTAGGCCAACGCGGAATCTACAATACTGCAATGAACAATGCCATGTCTGACCTAGTCACTTCTGAGATGATAGAGGGAAACTCAAAAAAGGACAGTTTCTCAATATCTCGACAGCCGTCAAAACTATTTAGAAGCCATTGCTACCGTCTTGTAGGCCAACGAGGAATCTACAATACTACAATGTACAATGCCATGACTGACCCATTCACTTCTGAGATATCCGAGGGAAACTCAAAAAAGGACAGTTTCTCAATATCTCGACAACCGTCAAGACTATTGAGAAGCCGTTGCTATCGTCTTGTAGAGAAATGAGGAATCTACAATTTGTACTACAATGTACAATGCCATGACTGTCCCATTCACTTCTGAGGTATCCGAGGGAAACTCAAAAAAGGACAGTTTCTCAATATCTCGACAACCGTCAAGACTATTGAGAAGCCGTTGCTATCGTCTTGTAGAGAAATGAGGAATCTACAATACTTCAATGTACAATGCCATGACTGACCCATTCACTTCTGACATATCCCAGGGAAACTCAAAAAAGGACAGCTTCTCAATATCTCGACAACCGTCAAGACTATTGAGAAGCCATTGCTACCGTCTTGTAGGCCAACGCTAAATCTACAATACTACAATGTACAATGTCATGACTGAGCTAGTCACTTCAAAGATATCCAAGGGAAACTCAGAAAAGGACAGTTTCTCAATATCTCGACAACCGTCAAGACTATTGAGAAGCCGTTGCTATCGCCTTGTAGAGAAATGAGGAATCTACAATTTGTACAAAATGTACAATGCCATGACTGTCCCATTCACTTCTGAGATATCCGAGGGAAACTCAAAAAAGGACAGTTTCTCAATATCTCGACAGCCGTCAAAACTATTGAGAAGCCATTGCTACCGTCTTGTTGGCCAACGAGGAATCTACAATACTACAATGTACAATGCCATGACTGACCCATTCACTTCTGAGGTATCCGAGGGAAACTCAAAAAAGGACAGTTTCTCAATATCTCGACAACCGTCAAGACTATTGAGAAGCCGTTGCTACCGTCTTGCAGGCCAACGCTAAATCTACAATACTACAATGTACAATGCCATGACTGTCCCATTCACTTCTGAGATATCCGAGGGAAACTCAAAAAAGGACAGTTTCTCAATATCTCGACAGCCGTCAAAACTATTGAGAAGCCATTGCTACCGTCTTGTTGGTCAACGAGGAATCTACAATACTACAATGTACAATGCCATGACTGACCCATTCACTTCTCAGGTATCCGAGGGAAACTCAAAAAAGGACAGTTTCTCAATATCTCGACAACCGTCAAGACTATTGAGAAGCCGTTGCTACCGTCTTGTAAAGCAACGAGGAATCTACATTACTACAATGTACAATGCCATGACTGACCCATTCACTTCTGAGGTATCCGAGGGAAACTCAAAAATGGACAATTTCTCAATATCTCGACAACCGTCAAGACTATTGAGAAGCCGTTGCTATCGCCTTGTAGAGAAATGAGGAATCTACAATTTGTACTACAATGTACAATGCCATGACTGTCCCATTCACTTCTGAGATATCCGAGGGAAACTCAAAAAAGGACAGTTTCTCAATATCTCGACAGCCGTCAAAACTATTGAGAAGCCATTGCTACCGTCTTGTTGGCCAACGAGGAATCTACAATACTACAATGTACAATGCCATGACTGACCCATTCACTTCTGAGGTATCCGAGGGAAACTCAAAAAAGGACAGTTTCTCAATATCTCGACAACCGTCAAGACTATTGAGAAGCCGTTGCTACCGTCTTGCAGGCCAACGCTAAATCTACAATACTACAATGTACAATGCCATGACTGTCCCATTCACTTCTGAGATATCCGGGGGAAACTCAAAAAAGGACAGTTTCTCAATATCTCGACAGCCGTCAAAACTATTGAGAAGCCACTGCTACCGTCTTGTTGGCCAACGAGGAATCTACAATACTACAATGTACAATGCCATGACTGACCCATTCACTTCTCAGGTATCCGAGGGAAACTCAAAAAAGGACAGTTTCTCAATATCTCGACAACCGTCAAGACTATTGAGAAGCCGTTGCTACCGTCTTGTAAAGCAACGAGGAATCTACATTACTACAATGTACAATGCCATGACTGACCCATTCACTTCTGAGGTATCCGAGGGAAACTCAAAAATGGACAGTTTCTCAATATCTCGACAACCGTCAAACTGTTGAAAAGCCATTGCTACCGTCTTGTAGAGAAATGAGGAATCTACAATACTACAATGTACAATGCTGATAATGAATGTGAATAAATGTTTATATATGTAATGTATAGAGTGTGTAATGTATACAATTTTATAACTTATCCTGTTTTTTATCCAGTGTGGGATATGTTGTTGTGTTATGTGTTTCAAACAAAATGTGTGTTGTGTTTTATAACAATAGTTTATTTTACAGTGTTCCTTTTATTGTGTTTAAATTGAAAATTATCTGGTTTATGTGATGTTATGTGAACAAACAAATCGATAATCGCGAGCCAACCGATCTCGTTGGTGGATGAAACAAGAGTGTCACAAATGGTAAGATAATCCAATCGAACTCGTTGTTATTAGAGAGTGAGCAAATTACAAAAACAATACATGTTCTCTTAACTTAATACATTATAGAGTTGCTTTAAGGGCACATTGTTTATAACAAACAACGAAATGTATAACAATTTATTTTTTTCTCTCTTTCTTTGTTTTTTTTTTTTATTTCTTCTAATTCAGCCGGCCCTGAAAGCCTGTGGCCTTTCAGAAGAAGGCAGTGGAGCCACCTTTATTGTAGGTCGGGTATAATCGCCGAATTTCGTTCGGATGGTCACCACTCTGCAGAGGTTGTCGGCACCAGGATGAATCTTGATGATGCGTCCGATGATCCACTTCGATGGTGGTAGATTTGGTTCCTTGATTAGTACGACATCGTCGATTTCAAAGTTGTGATGTGATGTTTGCCATTTTGGCCGTTGTTGCAAAGAAGTAAGAAATTCTTTGTGCCAGCGTTTCCAAAAACCTTGTAACATAGCCTGTAAGAGAGACCAATTAGTTTTGATCTTACTTGCATTTGTTAAAACTTCTGGCTGAGGAATAGCAGTATATGCTTCTCCAATTAAAAAATGTGAAGGTGTAAGGGCAATAGGGTCAGAGTCAGATGTTTGCCACATAGGGCGGGAGTTTAAAATGGCTTCAATTTTTGTAAGTAAGGTGTACTTACTTCGTAGGTAAGTTTATTGTCGCCTATAACTCGTTTCAGGTGTAGTTTAACAGATTTTACCCCCGACTCCCACAAGCCTCCGAAATGTGGGGAAGAAGGTGGTATAAATTTCCATTGTATGTTATCCTTAGACAGGTGGTCGATTATGATATTGTTATGCTGTTGACTGCAGAGAAGCTTGTGTAGTTCATCAAGTAGACGTTTAGCACCATGGAAATTAGTTCCGTTGTCACTCCATATTTCGTGAGGTTTGCCGCGACGCGATACGAATCGATCTAGTGCGAGTTAAAAGGCATTTGAGGATAGATCGCCGACCAGCTCGAGATGGATGGCCTTTGTCACGAAACAGACAAACAAAAAGTGCTATGTAAGCCTTTTCAAACCGTGGATTCCTTCCTCGATTTACGCGGATCATAATCGGCCGCGCATAGTCACAACCAACACGGCTAAACGGACGCGAATAACGGATTCGTTGTTGTGGAAGGTTTCCCATGAGTTGCTTCGATATAGCTTGACGTTGCCGAAAACATGTGACGCAGTCATGCACCACCTTTCGGGCGAGGTTCCTGCAACCAAGTATATAGTAAGTTTGTCGTACTAACGCGAATAAAAGTGATACGCCGGGATGTAAATGTTTTTTATGAATGTATTCAACGATACGTTTTGCAATGGGGTGAGATTTACACAACAAAATAGGATGCTTTTCTGCATACGTTAAATCCGAATATTCTAAACGACCGCCAACGCGAAGGACACCGTAAGAGTCAATGAAAGGGGTTAAACTTAAAAGTCTATTTTTTAGGGGTAAATCCTTTTTGTTTGTTAATATTTTGATTTCCTCATAAAAAACCGATGACTGAGCAACCTTGATTAGTCGAGTTTTTGCGAGAGTGATCTCATCAGGCGATAAGGCCCCAAAGATTCGGTTGTTTGAAGGTAAACGACAATTTTTTAAGAAACGCATTACATAGGCTATGACACGCACGGATTTTAACCAGCTCGAGCAGTTGAATAACACGCTTTCTAGTACGTTGATCGTTGATGTATTCGAAATTATTACCTGGAGATTGGATACCTTCCTTTCTTCCAATTCATTGAAATCGATGTCTTCCTGGTTGTAATTCGATAACTTCCACTGATCTCTGTGTTCCCAGAGAAACTGTGGTCCCTTCCACCATATGGCCGAGTCCGCTAGTACAGAAGGTAGAATGCCACGTGTAGCTACATCAGCAGGATTGCTTGCAGATCGAACATGGTTCCAAGACTTGATCGGGATTGAAGATAAGATTTCCGATGTCCGGTTGCCAATGAAGATAGACCATTTCTTTGGAGGGGCTGATAACCAATGGAGGACTATGGTAGAATCTGTCCAGGCAAATATCCTAATGTTTGGTTCCTGTAACGAATTCTTTATTCTATTAATTAGACGGGTTAGTAATAGCGCTCCGCACAACTCAAGTCTAGGAAGGGGCTGAACCTTTAAATGAGCTACCTTTGTTTTCGCTGCAACAAGGCTGACCTTTATGGAGTTATCTTTGTTAATGTTTCGACAGTATACAACCGCCGAATATGCATCCAAAGATGCATCACAAAACCCATGAAGCTCCCAATTTTGTTTATTGTACACTATAATTCTAGGTATTGAAAACGATTCGATGAGATGTAATTCATTCCTGATAGTGTTCCACTGACGCGACACATTCTCTGGTACCTCATCATCCCACTTAAGATGCTTCCTCCAGAGTTCCTGAAATTTATTATAAAAAAAAATAATTATTTTGATTGCGATGACGATAGGAGATAGAAATCCGAGAGGATCAAAAATTCTTGACGCATCTGATAAAATACGACGTTTTGTCCATGTATTCAAAGAGGTCAGTTTGACATTATATGAAAAGCAGTCACGAAGTGGACACCACTTCAACCCAAGCATCTTAACCGAATTAGACTCCTCAAAATCCACTGGCGAAAGTTCTCGCTGGTCTTCCGGCAGAGAAACAAGCAGTGACCAACAGTTTGTTGTCCATTTACGAAGATTAAAGCCTGCGGTTTTTAAAAGGTCAATGAGCTCTGCACGAAGAGCGATAACTTCATCCACTGTATCAGCTCCTGTAATTACGTCGTCGACATAAAAGTCATTAAGAATAGCTGCGGATGCAAGTGGATGGGAGTTTAGAGAATCTGTGGCCAGCTGTTTCAACACTCGTACCATATGTCACGGTAAGCAGCCTATAATGTTTAAGCTGGTCGTCTGAGTTTTCACGCCATAAAATCCGTTGGAAGTCGGTATGGTTTGGTGAGATCCATACCTGCCTGTACATTTTTTCGATGTCACCTGTTATCAAATACGAGTGCCTACGAGATCGCAAACAAATGGAAAAGATATCCCGCTGAATAGTCGGACCGACCAATAGGATTTCATTCAACGAAACTGAATTGTTGGACTTTGTAGATGCGTCAAAGATAACTCTAATTTTAGTAGTAGTACTATCGCTTTTGAAAACTGAGTGATGAGGTAGATAGTAGACAGGTCGTTTTGCTTGTTGCGCTAATTCATCAGCACCAATCTCCTCCATGTGGCCCAGTTTAATGTACTCATTAATGAACGAAGAATATTGATATTTTAAGCTACTATTTGAATTAAGCCTGCCCTCAAGTGCATAAAAGCGAATTAATGATGTGCCAAAGGAATCTCCGAAATCAAATTTCGCTGAGGGTTTAAAAGGCAAGCTCACTTCGAATTTGCCATCTGGCCGACGAATGTGCGTTTTGATGAAATGTTCCTCAGCTAGCTGCTCCTCTAGGGACAATGATGACTCGGTGGGTACCTCCTCTAACTTCCAAAAACCTTCCAAGTCAAAGTCTAGGTTATGATCCAACCGAGTGAAATATGACTTTACTTCAGGTTCTGTCAAAGAAAGTGTTGATCCACGTCCTGCCATTACCCATCCAAAAATAGTGGGAATTGAAGTCATACCAGTTCCATCGTTTTCCTTTGCTGCTCCAGTTATGATGTTAAAAAGCTTATCAGCACCTAACAGGATGTCAATAGGACCAGGCAAATAAAATTTGGGATCAGCTAAATCAACGGGTAGAGAATTTTTAGATAACCGGTTCATAATAAAGGGTGGAAGAGAAGAGGAAATTTTTGGCAACACAAAGCAGCTGCTTTCCACAAATTCTGAATTAAAACGGGAATGTATTTTCAATGTTACCACCCCATTTGTAACTCCAGCCGACGTAGATCCAATTCCTATTATAGGTACCCGAGAGTGTTTTCGTAGAAGTCCTAAACTTTGAGCGACATGCTCAGTGATAAATGAGACCTGGGATCCCGAATCAAGAAGAATGCGAGAGATGCGGTAATTCCCTTGTCGGTCCTGAATCCGGACGAGTGCAGTTGGTAGAATTGTTACATGACGAGAGTCGGATTCAAGAGCTTGATTTGCGACGAAAGATTGTTCTAAACCTTGCCGTGGATTCGAAAGATCTGCAGTTGATGAAGCGGAAGCACCCATAATCTGAACTCCAGGTGTAGTTAATTGTGTGGGGTGAACCAAGGTGTGATGCCGAGAATTGCATTGGCGACAGCGAAACGTTGAGCGACATTTATTGGATGCATGTCCCTGGCGCAAACAATTGAAACAAAGAGATTTATTTTTAACAAATTCCCGACGAGAATCAATATTAAGGGATTTGAATTCTGGACAATGCGAAAGTGTGTGATCCGCCTTACATTTGGGACAGCCATGCGTTGACTCCACGAGATGCGTACGTATCGCACTAGAGCGCTTACTACGAGAGGTGTTAAATCGCGAAAAGGATATGCATGACTCAAGGCATGCACAACGTGTTTGTAAAAAATTTAAAAACTCGCTGATGGTACAATCATCCCTAGAACCCACTTCCTCAGCCCAGGCTTGCTTGGTATCATGATCGAGTTTTTGGATCAAGAGGTAGATGAGCCAAAGGTCACGGTTGTTGGACCCTAAGGAGTTGAGCCCCCGGAGAGCTTCATCTGCTCCATCAGTGATCTTACGTAGCATGTGAATATTGGAAGTGGTGCATGACGGAAGCGATAAAAAGGAATGAATGAAAGATTGAATTATGAGAATTTTTTGATCATACCGCCTTTCCAAACGATCCCAAGCTTCAACATAATTTTGTTCCGAACACGAGATATGCTTAATTAAATTCGCGGCGTCTCCGCGAAGGAAAGATTTCAAATAATGTAATTTTTGAGTGCACGTGAGCGAGATATTTGCATCAATTGTACCGGTAAACATATCGCGGAACGCGGGCCAATCTTTATAATCCCCTGAGAAGATTGGAATGGTAATCTCGGGCAAATGCGTTCATTTGCCTTAGATGGCATGGAAATTTCTTGTGGGGACTTAGCATCTTGGGTATTCACCCTGTCTTCCCCTTTAGGCTCTCCATTCAACCGGCGAATCGCACTAGAAATTGCGGCATGAGCGTCGAAATATTTAATTTCGTATTCAGAAAACTCGGGTTCACGATCTATGTAACCAGGTTCGTCGATAAATTCCAAGCGTTCATTTTGCAACGTTACAAACTCTTTCCAAGCTTCTTCGAGTCTTTGAAGACGAAATTCTAAGGTTGCTAGATTGATACTATCGTTAATAGTTTCCGCGAATGTTGTCAAAAGTGTGATACAACCCTTTGCACGACCACGTTTTGCGATAATTTTATTCATTTTAATTGACGGCAATGTAATTCGCGAAAGGCAATAACACTTCAAGACAACAGTTGACAGTCAATATAAAAACAGTTTTATATCGCGATATGATTGTCCCGTTGGCTGAAGAACGCGTGATTTTACGGCACTTATGTATATATAAACGTACGTATATATGCAAGTATATATGTCAGAATATAATGTTCGCGAAAAAGAAAAAAAAAAAAAGAAGATTTTAATTGTTAATTTATCGCCATAAGGAAAGATTTGTAAAGCACTGATTATACATACATATACATATGTTTGTTTTTATTAGTATAATAATAGCCGCAGATCCGGCTCGAAGGACCAAAATGATAATGAATGTGAATAAATGTTTATATATGTAATGTATAGAGTGTGTAATGTATACAATTTTATAACTTATCCTGTTTTTTATCCAGTGTGGGATATGTTGTTGTGTTATGTGTTTCAAACAAAATGTGTGTTGTGGTTTATAACAATAGTTTATTCTACAGTGTTCCTTTTATTGTGTTTAAATTGAAAATTATCTGGTTTATGTGATGTTATGTGAACAAACAAATCGATAATCGCGAGCCAACCGATCTCGTTGGTGGATGAAACAAGAGTGTCACATTAAGGCAAATGGTAAGATAATCCAATCGAACTCGTTGTGATTAGAGAGTGAGCAAATTACAAAGACAATACATATTCTCTTAACTTAATACATTATAGAGTTGCTTTAAGAGCACAATGTTTATAACAAACAACAAAATGTATAACAATTTATTTGTTTCCCTCTTTCTTTGTTTTTTTTTTTTATTTCTTCTCAATGCCATGAATGACCCATTCACTTCTGAGGTATCCGAGGGAAACTCAAAAAAGGACAGTTTCTCAATATCTCGACAACCGTCAAGACTATTGAGAAGCCGTTGCTATCGTCTTGTAGAGAAATGAGGAATCTACAATTTGTACTACAATGTACAATGCCATGACTGTCCCATTCACTTCTGAGATATCCGAGGGAAACTCAAAAAAGGACAGTTTCTCAATATCTCGACAACCGTCAAGACTATTGAGAAGCCGTTGCTACCGTCTTGTTGAGAAATGAGGAATCTACAATACTACAATGTACAATGCCATGACTGTCTTATTCACTTCTGAGTTATGCGAGGGAAACTCAAAAAAGGACAGTTTCTCAATATCTCGACAACCGTCAGAACTATTGAGAAGCCGCTGCTACCGTCTTGTAGGCCAACGCGGAATCTACAATACTACAATGAACAATGCCATGTCTGACCTAGTCACTTCTGAGATGATAGAGGGAAACTCAAAAAAGGACAGTTTCTCAATATCTCGACAACCGTCAAGACTATTGAGAAGCCGTTGCTACCGTCTTGTTGAGAAATGAGGAATCTACAATACTACAATGTACAATGCCATGACTGTCTTATTCACTTCTGAGTTATGCGAGGGAAACTCAAAAAAGGACAGTTTCTCAATATCTCGACAACCGTCAAGACTATTGAGAAGCCGTTGCTACCGTCTTGTTGAGAAATGAGGAATCTACAATACTACAATGTACAATGCCATGACTGACCCATTCACTTCTGAGATATCCGAGGGGAAACTCAAAAAAGGACAGTTTCTCAATATCTCGACAACCGTCAAGACTATTGAGAAGCCGTTGCTACCGTCTTGTTGAGAAATGAGGAATCTACAATACTACAATGTACAATGCCATGACTGACTTCTGAGGTATCCGAGGGAAACTCAAAAACGACAGTTTCTCAATATCTCGACAACCGTCAAGACTATTGAGAAGCCGTTGCTACCGTCTTGTTGAGAAATGAGGAATCTACAATACTACAATGTACAATGCCATGACTGACCCATTCACTTCTGAGATATCCGAGGGAAACTCAAAAAAGGACAGTTTCTCAATATCTCGACAACCGTCAAGACTATTGAGAAGCCGTTGCTATCGTCTTGTAGAGAAATGAGGAATCTACAATTTGTAATACAATGTACAATGCCATGACTGTCCCATTCACTTCTGAGGTATCCGAGGGAAACTCAAAAAAGGACAGTTTCTCAATATCTCGACAACCGTCAAGACTATTGAGAAGCCGTTGCTATCGTCTTGTAGAGAAATGAGGAATCTACAATACTTCAATGTACAATGCCATGACTGACCCATTCACTTCTGACATATCCCAAGGAAACTCAAAAAAGGACAGCTTCTCAATATCTCGACAACCGTCAAGACTATTGAGAAGCCATTGCTACCGTCTTGTAGGCCAACGCTAAATCTACAATACTACAATGTACAATGCCATGACTGAGCTAGTCACTTCAAAGATATCCAAGGGAAACTCAGAAAAGGACAGTTTCTCAATATCTCGACAACCGTCAAGACTATTGAGAAGCCGTTGCTATCGCCTTGTAGAGAAATGAGGAATCTACAATTTGTACTACAATGTACAATGCCATGACTGTCCCATTCACTTCTGAGATATCCGAGGGAAACTCAAAAAAGGACAGTTTCTCAATATCTCGACAGCCGTCAAAACTATTGAGAAGCCATTGCTACCGTCTTGTTGGCCAACGAGGAATCTACAATACTACAATGTACAATGCCATGACTGACCCATTCACTTCTGAGGTATCCGAGGGAAACTCAAAAAAGGACAGTTTCTCAATATCTCGACAACCGTCAAGACTATTGAGAAGCCGTTGCTACCGTCTTGCAGGCCAACGCTAAATCTACAATACTACAATGTACAATGCCATGACTGTCCCATTCACTTCTGAGATATCCGAGGGAAACTCAAAAAAGGACAGTTTCTCAATATCTCGACAACCGTCAAGACTATTGAGAAGCCGTTGCTATCGTCTTGTAGAGAAATGAGGAATCTACAATACTTCAGTGTACAATGCCATGACTGACCCATTCACTTCTGAGGTATCCGAGGGAAACTCAAAAATGGACAGTTTCTCAATATCTCGACAACCGTCAAGACTATTGAGAAGCCGTTGCTATCGTCTTGTAGAGAAATGAGGAATCTACAATATGTACTACAATGTACAATGCCATGACTGTCCCATTCACTTCTGAGATATCCGAGGGAAACTCGAAAAAGGACAGTTTCTCAATATCTCGACAACCGTCAAACTGTTGAAAAGCCATTGCTACCGTCTTGTAGAGAAATGAGGAATCTACAATACTACAATGTACAATGCTGATAATGAATGTGAATAAATGTTTATATATGTAATGTATAGAGTGTGTAATGTATACAATTTTATAACTTATCCTGTTTTTTATCCAGTGTGGGATATGTTGTTGTGTTATGTGTTTCAAACAAAATGTGTGTTGTGTTTTATAACAATAGTTTATTTTACAGTGTTCCTTTTATTGTGTTTAAATTGAAAATTATCTGGTTTATGTGATGTTATGTGAACAAACAAATCGATAATCGCGAGCCAACCGATCTCGTTGGTGGATGAAACAAGAGTGTCACATTTAGGCAAATGGTAAGATAATCCAATCGAACTCGTTGTTATTAGAGAGTGAGCAAATTACAAAAACAATACATGTTCTCTTAACTTAATACATTATAGAGTTGCTTTAAGAGCACATTGTTTATAACAAACAACAAAATGTATAACAATTTATTTGTTTCTCTCTTTCTTTGTTTTTTTTTTTATTTCTTCTAATTCAGCCGGCCCTGAAAGCCTGTGGCCTTTCAGAAGAAGGCAGTGGAGCCACCTTTATTGTAGGTCGGGTATAATCGCCGAATTTCGTTCGGATGGTCACCACTCTGCAGAGGTTGTCGGCACCAGGATGAATCTTGATGATGCGTCCGATGATCCACTTCGATGGTGGTAGATTTGGTTCCTTGATTAGTACGACATCGTCGATTTCAAAGTTGTGATGTGATGTTTGCCATTTTGGCCGTTGTTGCAAAGAAGTAAGAAATTCTTTGTGCCAGCGTTTCCAAAAACCTTGTAACATAGCCTGTAAGAGAGACCAATTAGTTTTGATCTTACTTGCATTTGTTAAAACTTCTGGCTGAGGAATAGCAGTATATGCTTCTCCAATTAAAAAAATGTGAAGGTGTAAGGGCAATAGGGTCAGAGTCAGATGTTTGCCACATAGGGCGGGAGTTTAAAATGGCTTCAATTTTTGTAAGTAAGGTGTACTTACTTCGTAGGTAAGTTTATTGTCGCTTATAACTCGTTTCAGGTGTAGTTTAACAGATTTTACCCCCGACTCCCACAAGCCTCCGAAATGTGGGGAAGAAGGTGGTATAAATTTCCATTGTATGTTATCCTTAGACAGGTGGTCGATTATGATATTGTTATGCTGTTGACTGCAGAGAAGCTTGTGTAGTTCATCAAGTAGACGTTTAGCACCATGGAAATTAGTTCCGTTGTCACTCCATATTTCGTGAGGTTTGCCGCGACGCGATACGAATCGATCTAGTGCGAGTAAAAAGGCATTTGAGGATAGATCGCCGACCAGCTCGAGATGGATCGCCTTTGTCACGAAACAGACAAACAAAAAGTGCTATGTAAGCCTTTTCAAACCGTGGATTCCTTCCTCGATTTACGCGGATCATAATCGGCCGCGCATAGTCACAACCAACACGGCTAAACGGACGCGAATAACGGATTCGTTGTTGTGGAAGGTTTCCCATGAGTTGCTTCGATATAGCTTGACGTTGCCGAAAACATGTGACGCAGTCATGCACCACCTTTCGGGCGAGGTTCCTGCAACCAAGTATATAGTAAGTTTGTCGTACTAACGCGAATAAAAGTGATACGCCGGGATGTAAATGTTTTTTATGAATGTATTCAACGATACGTTTTGCAATGGGGTGAGATTTACACAACAAAATAGGATGCTTTTCTGCATACGTTAAATCCGAATATTCTAAACGACCGCCAACGCGAAGAACACCGTAAGAGTCAATGAAAGGGGTTAAACTTAAAAGTCTATTTTTTAGGGGTAAATCCTTTTTGTTTGTTAATATTTTGATTTCCTCATAAAAAACCGATGACTGAGCAACCTTGATTAGTCGAGTTTTTGCGAGAGTGATCTCATCAGGCGATAAGGCCCCAAAGATTCGGTTGTTTGAAGGTAAACGACAATTTTTTAAGAAACGCATTACATAGGCTATGACACGCACGGATTTTAACCAGCTCGAGCAGTTGAATAACACGCTTTCTAGTACGTTGATCGTTGATGTATTCGAAATTATTACCTGGAGATTGGATACCTTCCTTTCTTCCAATTCATTGAAATCGATGTCTTCCTGGTTGTAATTCGATAACTTCCACTGGTCTCTGTGTTCCCAGAGAAACTGTGGTCCCTTCCACCATATGGCCGAGTCCGCTAGTACAGAAGGTAGAATGCCACGTGTAGCTACATCAGCAGGATTGCTTGCAGATCGAACATGGTTCCAAGACTTGATCGGGATTGAAGATAAGATTTCCGATGTCCGGTTGCCAGTGAAGATAGACCATTTCTTTGGAGGGGCTGATAACCAATGGAGGACTATGGTAGAATCTGTCCAGGCAAATATCCTAATGTTTGGTTCCTGTAACGAATTCTTTATTCTATTAATTAGACGGGTTAGTAATAGCGCTCCGCACAACTCAAGTCTAGGAAGGGGCTGAACCTTTAAATGAGCTACCTTTGTTTTCGCTGCAACAAGGCTGACCTTTATGGAGTTATCTTTGTTAATGTTTCGACAGTATACAACCGCCGAATATGCATCCAAAGATGCATCACAAAACCCATGAAGCTCCCAATTTTGTTTATTGTACACTATAATTCTAGGTATTGAAAACGATTCGATGAGATGTAATTCATTCCTGATAGTGTTCCACTGACGCGACACATTCTCTGGTACCTCATCATCCCACTTAAGATGCTTCCTCCAGAGTTCCTGAAATTTATTATAAAAAAAAATAATTATTTTGATTGCGATGACGATAGGAGATAGAAATCCGAGAGGATCAAAAATTCTTGACGCATCTGATAAAATACGACGTTTTGTCCATGTATTCAAAGAGGTCAGTTTGACATTATATGAAAAGCAGTCACGAAGTGGACACCACTTCAACCCAAGCATCTTAACCGAATTAGACTCCTCAAAATCCACTGGCGAAAGTTCTCGCTGGTCTTCCGGCAGAGAAACAAGCAGTGACCAACAGTTTGTTGTCCATTTACGAAGATTAAAGCCTGCGGTTTTTAAAAGGTCAATGAGCTCTGCACGAAGAGCGATAACTTCATCCACTGTATCAGCTCCTGTAATTACGTCGTCGACATAAAAGTCATTAAGAATAGCTGCGGATGCAAGTGGATGGGAGTTTAGAGAATCTGTGGCCAGCTGTTTCAACACTCGTACCATATGTCACGGTAAGCAGCCTATAATGTTTAAGCTGGTCGTCTGAGTTTTCACGCCATAAAATCCGTTGGAAGTCGGTATGGTTTGGTGAGATCCATACCTGCCTGTACATTTTTTCGATGTCACCTGTTATCAAATACGAGTGCCTACGAGATCGCAAACAAATGGAAAAGATATCCCGCTGAATAGTCGGACCGACCAATAGGATTTCATTCAACGAAACTGAATTGTTGGACTTTGCAGATGCGTCAAAGATAACTCTAATTTTAGTAGTAGTACTATCGCTTTTGAAAACTGAGTGATGAGGTAGATAGTAGACAGGTCGTTTTGCTTGTTGCGCTAATTCATCAGCACCAATCTCCTCCATGTGGCCCAGTTTAATGTACTCATTAATAAACGAAGAATATTGATATTTTAAGCTACTATTTGAATTAAGCCTGCCCTCAAGTGCATAAAAGCGAATTAATGATGTGCCAAAGGAATCTCCGAAATCAAATTTCGCTGAGGGTTTAAAAGGCAAGCTCACTTCGAATTTGCCATCTGGCCGACGAATGTGCGTTTTGATGAAATGTTCCTCAGCTAGCTGCTCCTCTAGGGACAATGATGACTCGGTGGGTACCTCCTCTAACTTCCAAAAACCTTCCAAGTCAAAGTCTAGGTTATGATCCAACCGAGTGAAATATGACTTTACTTCAGGTTCTGTCAAAGAAAGTGTTGATCCACGTCCTGCCATTACCCATCCAAAAATAGTGGGAATTGAAGTCATACCAGTTCCATCGTTTTCCTTTGCTGCTCCAGTTATGATGTTAAAAAGCTTATCAGCACCTAACAGGATGTCAATAGGACCAGGCAAATAAAATTTGGGATCAGCTAAATCAACGGGTAGAGAATTTTTAGATAACCGGTTCATAATAAAGGGTGGAAGAGAAGAGGAAATTTTTGGCAACACAAAGCAGCTGCTTTCCACAAATTCTGAATTAAAACGGGAATGTATTTTCAATGTTACCACCCCATTTGTAACTCCAGCCGACGTAGATCCAATTCCTATTATAGGTACCCGAGAGTGTTTTCGTAGAAGTCCTAAACTTTGAGCGACATGCTCAGTGATAAATGAGACCTGGGATCCCGAATCAAGAAGAATGCGAGAGATGCGGTAATTCCCTTGTCGGTCCTGAATCCGGACGAGTGCAGTTGGTAGAATTGTTACATGACGAGAGTCGGATTCAAGAGCTTGATTTGCGACGAAAGATTGTTCTAAACCTTGCCGTGGATTCGAAAGATCTGCAGTTGATGAAGCGGAAGCACCCATAATCTGAACTCCAGGTGTAGTTAATTGTGTGGGGTGAACCAAGGTGTGATGCCGAGAATTGCATTGGCGACAGCGAAAAGTTGAGCGACATTTATTGGATGCATGTCCCTGGCGCAAACAATTGAAACAAAGAGATTTATTTTTAACAAATTCCCGACGAGAATCAATATTAAGGGATTTGAATTCTGGACAATGCGAAAGTGTGTGATCCGCCTTACATTTGGGACAGCCATGCGTTGACTCCACGAGATGCGTACGTATCGCACTAGAGCGCTTACTACGAGAGGTGTTAAATCGCGAAAAGGATATGCATGACTCAAGGCATGCACAACGTGTTTGTAAAAAATTTAAAAACTCGCTGATGGTACAATCATCCCTAGAGCCAAGGGTCACGGTTGTTGGACCCTAAGGAGTTGAGCCCCCGGAGAGCTTCATCTGCTCCATCAGTGATCTTACGTAGCATGTGAATATTGGAAGTGGTGCATGACGGAAGCGATAAAAAGGAATGAATGAAAGATTGAATTATGAGAATTTTTTGATCATACCGCCTTTCCAAACGATCCCAAGCTTCAACATAATTTTGTTCCGAACACGAGATATGCTTAATTAAATTCGCGGCGTCTCCGCGAAGGAAAGATTTCAAATAATGTAATTTTTGAGTGCACGTGAGCGAGATATTTGCATCAATTGTACCGGTAAACATATCGCGGAACGCGGGCCAATCTTTATAATCCCCTGAGAAGATTGGAATGGTAATCTCGGGCAAATGAACGGCCTTAGATGGCATGGAAATTTCTTGTGGGGACTTAGCATCTTGGGTATTCACCCTGTCTTCCCCTTTAGGCTCTCCATTCAACCGGCGAATCGCACTAGAAATTGCGGCATGAGCGTCGAAATATTTAATTTCGTATTCAGAAAACTCGGGTTCACGATCTATGTAACCAGGTTCGTCGATAAATTCCAAGCGTTCATTTTGCAACGTTACAAACTCTTTCCAAGCTTCTTCGAGTCTTTGAAGACGAAATCCTAAGGTTGCTAGATTGATACTATCGTTAATAGTTTCCGCGAATGTTGTCAAAAGTGTGATACAACCCTTTGCACGACCACGTTTTGCGATAATTTTATTCATTTTAATTGACGGCAATGTAATTCGCGAAAGGCAATAACACTTCAAGACAACAGTTGATAGTCAATATGGAACAGTTTTATATCGCGATATGATTGTCCCGTTGGCTGAAGAACGCGTGATTTTACGGCACTTATGTATATATAAACGTACGTATATATACAAGTATATATGTCAGAATATAATGTTCGCGAAAAAGAAAAAAAAAAAAGAAGATTTTAATTGTTAATTTATCGCCATAAGGAAAGATTTGTAAAGCACTGATTATACATATATATACATATGTTTGTTTTTATTAGTATAATAATAGCCGCAGATCCGGCTCGAAGGACCAAAATGATAATGAATGTGAATAAATGTTTATATATGTAATGTATAGAGTGTGTAATGTATACAATTTTATAACTTATCCTGTTTTTTATCCAGTGTGGGATATGTTGTTGTGTTATGTGTTTCAAACAAAATGTGTGTTGTGGTTTATAACAATAGTTTATTCTACAGTGTTCCTTTTATTGTGTTTAAATTGAAAATTATCTGGTTTATGTGATGTTATGTGAACAAACAAATCGATAATCGCGAGCCAACCGATCTCGTTGGTGGATGAAACAAGAGTGTCACATTAAGGCAAATGGTAAGATAATCCAATCGAACTCGTTGTGATTAGAGAGTGAGCAAATTACAAAGACAATACATATTCTCTTAACTTAATACATTATAGAGTTGCTTTAAGAGCACAATGTTTATAACAAACAACAAAATGTATAACAATTTATTTGTTTCCCTCTTTCTTTGTTTTTTTTTTTTATTTCTTCTCAATGCCATGAATGACCCATTCACTTCTGAGGTATCCGAGGGAAACTCAAAAAAGGACAGTTTCTCAATATCTCGACAACCGTCAAGACTATTGAGAAGCCGTTGCTATCGTCTTGTAGAGAAATGAGGAATCTACAATTTGTACTACAATGTACAATGCCATGACTGTCCCATTCACTTCTGAGATATCCGAGGGAAACTCAAAAAAGGACAGTTTCTCAATATCTCGACAACCGTCAAGACTATTGAGAAGCCGTTGCTACCGTCTTGTTGAGAAATGAGGAATCTACAATACTACAATGTACAATGCCATGACTGTCTTATTCACTTCTGAGTTATGCGAGGGAAACTCAAAAAAGGACAGTTTCTCAATATCTCGACAACCGTCAGAACTATTGAGAAGCCGCTGCTACCGTCTTGTAGGCCAACGCGGAATCTACAATACTACAATGAACAATGCCATGTCTGACCTAGTCACTTCTGAGATGATAGAGGGAAACTCAAAAAAGGACAGTTTCTCAATATCTCGACAACCGTCAAGACTATTGAGAAGCCGTTGCTACCGTCTTGTTGAGAAATGAGGAATCTACAATACTACAATGTACAATGCCATGACTGTCTTATTCACTTCTGAGTTATGCGAGGGAAACTCAAAAAAGGACAGTTTCTCAATATCTCGACAACCGTCAAGACTATTGAGAAGCCGTTGCTACCGTCTTGTTGAGAAATGAGGAATCTACAATACTACAATGTACAATGCCATGACTGACCCATTCACTTCTGAGATATCCGAGGGGAAACTCAAAAAAGGACAGTTTCTCAATATCTCGACAACCGTCAAGACTATTGAGAAGCCGTTGCTACCGTCTTGTTGAGAAATGAGGAATCTACAATACTACAATGTACAATGCCATGACTGACTTCTGAGGTATCCGAGGGAAACTCAAAAACGACAGTTTCTCAATATCTCGACAACCGTCAAGACTATTGAGAAGCCGTTGCTACCGTCTTGTTGAGAAATGAGGAATCTACAATACTACAATGTACAATGCCATGACTGACCCATTCACTTCTGAGATATCCGAGGGAAACTCAAAAAAGGACAGTTTCTCAATATCTCGACAACCGTCAAGACTATTGAGAAGCCGTTGCTATCGTCTTGTAGAGAAATGAGGAATCTACAATTTGTAATACAATGTACAATGCCATGACTGTCCCATTCACTTCTGAGGTATCCGAGGGAAACTCAAAAAAGGACAGTTTCTCAATATCTCGACAACCGTCAAGACTATTGAGAAGCCGTTGCTATCGTCTTGTAGAGAAATGAGGAATCTACAATACTTCAATGTACAATGCCATGACTGACCCATTCACTTCTGACATATCCCAGGGAAACTCAAAAAAGGACAGCTTCTCAATATCTCGACAACCGTCAAGACTATTGAGAAGCCATTGCTACCGTCTTGTAGGCCAACGCTAAATCTACAATACTACAATGTACAATGCCATGACTGAGCTAGTCACTTCAAAGATATCCAAGGGAAACTCAGAAAAGGACAGTTTCTCAATATCTCGACAACCGTCAAGACTATTGAGAAGCCGTTGCTATCGCCTTGTAGAGAAATGAGGAATCTACAATTTGTACTACAATGTACAATGCCATGACTGTCCCATTCACTTCTGAGATATCCGAGGGAAACTCAAAAAAGGACAGTTTCTCAATATCTCGACAACCGTCAAAACTATTGAAAGGCCATTGCTACCGTCTTGCAGGCCAACGAGGAATCTACAATACTACAATGTACAATGCCATGACTGACCCATTCACTTCTGAGGTATCCGAGGGAAACTCAGAAGAGGACAGTTTCTCAATATCTCGACAACCGTCAAGACTATTGAGAAGCCGTTGCTATCGTTTTGTAGAGAAAAGAGGAATCTACAATTTGTACTACAGTGTACAATGCCATGACTGTCCCATTCACTTCTGAGATATCCGAGGGAAACTCAAAAAAGGACAGTTTCTCAATATCTCGACAACCGTCAAACTATTCAAAAGCCATTGCTGTCGTTTTGTAGAGAAATGAGGAATCTACAATTTGTACTACAATGTACAATGCCATGACTGTCCCATTCACTTCTGAGATATCCGAGGGAAACTCAAAAAATGACAGTTTCTCAATATCTCGACAACCGTCAAGACTATTGAGAAGCCGTTGCTACCGACTTGTAGAGAAATGAGGAATCTACAATACTACAATGTACAATGCCATGACTGACCCATTCACTTCTGAGGTATCCGAGTTAAACTCAAAAAAGGACAGTTTCTCAATATCTCGACAACCGTCAAAACTATTGAAAAGCCATTGCTACCGTCTTGCATGCCAACGCGCAATATACAATACTACCATGTACAATGCCATGACTGAGCTGGTCACTTCAAAGATATCCAAGGGAACCTCAAAAAAGGACAGTTTCTCAATATCTCGACAACCGTCAAGATTATTAGAAGCCGTTGCTACCGTCTTGTAGAGAAATGAGGAATCTACAATACTACAATGTACAATGCCATGACTGACCCATTCACTTCTGACATATCCCAGGGAAATTCAAAAAAGGACAGTTCCTCAATATCTCGACAACCGTCAAGACTATTGAGAAGCCATTGCCACCGTCGTGTAGGCCAACGCTAAATCTACAATACTACAATGTACAATGCCACGACTGAGCTAGTCACTTCAAAAATATCCAAGGGCAACCCAGAAAAGGACAGTTTCTCAATATCTCGACAGCCGTCAAAACTATTGAGAAGCCATTGCTACCGTCTTGCAGGCCAACGCGCAATATGCAATACTACAATATACAATGCCATGACTGAGCTAGTCACTTCAAAGATATCCAAGGGAAACTCAGAAAAGGACAGTTTCTCAATATCTCGACAACCGTCAAGGCTATTGAGAAGCCATTGCTACAGTCTTGTTGGCCAACGAGGAATCTACAATACTACAACGTACAATGCCATGACTGACCCATTCACTTCTGAGGTATCCGAGGGAAACTCAAAAAAGGACAGTTTCTCAATACCTCGACAACCGTCAAGACTATTGAGAAGCCATTGCTACCGTCTTGTAGACCAACGCTAAATCTGCAATAGTACAATGTACAATGCCATGACTGAGCTAGTCACTTCAAAGATATCCAAGGGAAACTCAGAAAAGGACAGTTTCTCAATATCTCGACAACCGTCAAGACTATTGAGAAGCCGTTGCTGTCGCCTTGTAGAGAAATGAGGAATCTACAATTTGTACTACAATGTACAATGTCATGACTGTCCCATTCACTTCTGAGATATCCGAGGGAAACTCAAAAAAGGACAGTTTCTCAATATCTCGACAGGCGTCAAGACTATTGAGAAGCCGTTGCTATCGTTTTGTAGAGAAATGAGGAATCTGCAATTTGTACTACAGTGTACAATGCCATGACTGTCCCATTCACTTCAAAAATATCCGAGGGAAACTCAAAAAAGGACAGTTTCTCAATATCTCGACAACCGTCAAGACTATTGAGAAGCCGTTGCTATCGTCTTGTAGAGAAATGAGGAATCTACAATTTGTACTACAATGTACAATGCCATGACTGTCCCATTCACTTCTGAGATATCCGAGGGAAACTCAAAAAAGGACAGTTTCTCAATATCTCGACAACCGTCAAGACTATTGAGAAGCCGTTGCTATCGTCTTGTAGACAAATGAGGAATCTACAATTTGTACTACAATGTACAATGCCATGACTGTTCCATTCACTTCTGAGATATCCGAGGGAAACTCAAAAAAGGACAGTTTCTCAATATCTCGACAACCGTCAAGACTGTTGAGAAGCCGTTGCTACCGACTTGTAGAGAAATGAGGAATCTACAATATGTACTACATTGTACAATGCCATGACTGACCCATTCACTTCTGAGGTATCCGAGTTAAACTCAAAAAAGGACAGTTTCTCAATATCTCGACAACCGTCAAAACTATTGAAAAGCCATTGCTACCGTCTTGCATGCCAACGCGCAATATACCATGTACAATGCCATGACTGAGCTGGTCACTTGAAAGATATCCAAGGGAACCTCAAAAAAGGACAGTTTCTCAATATCTCGACAACCGTCAAGATTATTAGAAGCCGTTGCTACCGTCTTGTAGAGAAATGAGGAATCTACAATACTACAATGTACAATGCCATGACTGACCCATTCACTTCTGACATATCCCAGGGAAACTCAAAAAAGGACAGTTTCTCAATATCCCGACAACCGTCAAGACTATTGAGAAGCCATTACCACCGTCTTGTAGGCCAACGAAATCTACAATACTACAATGTACAATGCCACGACTGAGCTAGTCACTTCAAAAATATCCAAGGGCAACCCAGAAAAGGACAGTTTCTCAATATCTCGACAGCCGTCAAAACTATTGAGAAGCCATTGCTACCGTCTTGCAGGCCAACGCGCAATATGCAATACTACAATATACAATGCCATGACTGAGCTAGTCACTTCAAAGATATCCAAGGGAAACTTAGAAAAGGACAGTTTCTCAATATCTCGACAACCGTCAAGGCTATTGAGAAGCCATTGCTACAGTCTTGTTGGCCAACGAGGAATCTACAATACTACAACGTACAATGCCATGACTGACCCATTCACTTCTGAGGTATCCGAGGGAAACTCAAAAAAGGACAGTTTCTCAATATCTCGACAACCGTCAAGACTATTGAGAAGCCATTGCTACCGTCTTGTAGACCAACGCTAAATCTACAATAGTACAATGTACAATGCCATGACTGAGCTAGTCACTTCAAAGATATCCAAGGGAAACTCAGAAAAGGACAGTTTCTCAATATCTCGACAACCGTCAAGACTATTGAGAAGCCGTTGCTGTCGCCTTGTAGAGAAATGAGGAATCTACAATTTGTACTACAATTTACAATGTCATGACTGTCCCATTCACTTCTGAGATATCCGAGGGAAACTCAAAAAAGGACAGTTTCTCAATATCTCGACAGCCGTCAAAACTATTGAGAAGCCATTGCTACAGTCTTGTTGGCCAACGAGGAATCTACAATACTACAATGTACAATGCCATGACTGATCCATTCACTCCTGAGGTATCCGAGGGAAACTCAAAAAAGGACAGTTTCTCAATATCTCGACAACCGTCATGACTATTGAGAAGCCGTTTCTACCGTCTTGCAGGCCAACGTTAATCTACAATACTACAATGTACAATGCCATGACTGAGCTAGTCACTTCAAAGATATAAAAGGGAAACTCAAAAACGGACAGTTTCTCAATATCTCGACAACCGTCAAAACTATTGAAAGGCCATTGCTACCGTCTTGCAGGCCAACGAGGAATCAACAATACTACAATGTACAATGCCATGACTGATCCATTCACTTCTCAGGTATCCGAGGGAAACTCAAAAAAGGACAGTTTCTCAATATCTCGACAACCGTCAAGACTATTGAGAAGCCGTTGCTACCGTCTTGTAGAGAAATGAGGAATCTACAATATGTACTACAATGTACAATGCCATGACTGTCCCATTCACTTCTGAGATATCCGAGGGAAACTCAAAAAAGGACAGTTTCTCAATATCTTGACAACCCACACTTCTGAGGTATCCGAGGGAAACTAAAAAAAGGACAGTTTCTCAATATCTCGACAACCGTCAAAACTATTGAAAGGCCATTGCTACCGTCTTGCAGGCCAACGAGGAATCTACAATACTACAATGTACAATGCCATGACTGTCCCATTCACTTCTGAGATATCCGAGGGAAACTCAAAAAAGGACAGTTTCTCAATATCTTGACAACCCACACTTCTGAGGTATCCGAGGGAAACTAAAAAAAGGACAGTTTCTCAATATCTCGACAACCGTCAAAACTATTGAAAGGCCATTGCTACCGTCTTGCAGGCCAACGAGGAATCTACAATACTACAATGTACAATGCCATGACTGACCCATTCACTTCTGAGGTATCCAAGGGAAACTCAAAAAAGGACAGTTTCTCAATATCTCGACAACCGTCAAGACTATTGAGAAGCCGTTGCTACCGACTTGTAGAGAAATGGTGAATCTACTATACTACAATGTACAATGCCATGACTGACCCATTCACTTCTGAGGTATCCGAGGGAAACTCAAAAATGGACAGTTTCTCAATATCTCGACAACCGTCAAGACTATTGAGAAGCCGTTGCTACCGACTTGTAGAGAAATGAGGAATCTACAATACTACAATGTACAATGCCATGACTGACCCATTCACTTCTGAGGTATCCGAGGGAAACTCAAAAATGGACAGTTTCTCAATATTTCGACCACCGTCAAAACTACTGAAAAGCCATTGCTACCGTCTTGCATGCCAACGCGCAATATACAATACTACCATGTACAATGCCATGACTGAGCTGGTCACTTCAAAGATATCCAAGGGAACCTCAAAAAAGGACAGTTTCTCAATATCTCGACAACCGTCAAGATTATTAGAAGCCGTTGCTACCGTCTTGTAGAGAAATGAGGAATCTACAATACTACAATGTACAATGCCATGACTGACCCATTCACTTCTGACATATCCCAGGGAAACTCAAAAAAGGACAGTTTCTCAATATCTCGACAACCGTCAAGACTATTGAGAAGCCATTGCCACCGTCTTGTAGGCCAACGCTAAATCTACATTACTACAATGTACAATGCCATGACTGACCATTCACTTCTGAGGTATCCGAGGGAAACTCAAAAATGGACAGTTTCTCAATATATCGACAACCGTCAAAACTATTGAAAGGCCATTGCTACCGTCTTGCAGGCCAACGAGGAATCTACAATACTACAATGTACAATGTCATGACCGTCCCATTCACTTCTGAGATATCCGAGGGAAACTCAAAAAAGGACAGTTTCTCAATATCTCGACAGCCGTCAAAACTATTGAGAAGCCATTGCTACAGTCTTGTTGGCCAACGAGGAAACTACAATACTACAATGTACAATGCCATGACTGATCCATTCACTTCTGAGGTATCCGAGGGAAACTCAAAAAAGGACAGTTTCTCAATATCTCGACAACCGTCAAGACTATTCAGAAGCCGTTTCTACCGTCTTGCAGGCCAACGCTAAATCTACAATACTACAATGTACAATGCCATGACTGAGATAGTCACTTCAAAGATATAAAAGGGAAACTCAAAAACGGACAGTTTCTCAATATCTCGACAACCGTCAAAACTATTGAAAGGCCATTGCTACCGTCTTGCAGGCCAACGAGGAATCTACAATACTACAATGTACAATGCCATGACTGACCCATTCACTTCTCAGGTATCCGAGGGAAACTCAAAAAAGGACAGTTTCTCAATATCTCGACAACCGTCAAGACTATTGAGAAGCCGTTGCTACCGTCTTGTAGAGAAATGAGGAATCTACAATCTGTACTACAATGTACAATGTCATGACCGTCCCATTCACTTCTGAGATATCCGAGGGAAACTCAAAAAAGGACAGTTTCTCAATATCTCGACAGCCGTCAAAACTATTGAGAAGCCATTGCTACAGTCTTGTTGGCCAACGAGGAAACTACAATACTACAATGTACAATGCCATGACTGATCCATTCACTTCTGAGGTATCCGAGGGAAACTCAAAAAAGGACAGTTTCTCAATATCTCGACAACCGTCAAGACTATTCAGAAGCCGTTTCTACCGTCTTGCAGGCCAACGCTAAATCTACAATACTACAATGTACAATGCCATGACTGAGCTAGTCACTTCAAAGATATAAAAGGGAAACTCAAAAACGGACAGTTTCTCAATATCTCGACAACCGTCAAAACTATTGAAAGGCCATTGCTACCGTCTTGCAGGCCAACGAGGAATCTACAATACTACAATGTACAATGCCATGACTGACCCATTCACTTCTCAGGTATCCGAGGGAAACTCAAAAAAGGACAGTTTCTCAATATCTCGACAACCGTCAAGACTATTGAGAAGCCGTTGCTACCGTCTTGTAGAGAAATGAGGAATCTACAATATGTACTACAATGTACAATGCCATGACTGTCCCATTCACTTCTGAGATATCCGAGGGAAACTCAAAAAAGGACAGTTTCTCAATATCTTGACAACCCACACTTCTGAGGTATCCGAGGAAAACTAAAAAAAGGACAGTTTCTCAATATCTCGACAACCGTCAAGACTATTGAGCAGCCGTTGCTACCGTCTTGTAGAGAAATGAGGAATCTACAATATGTACTACAATGTACAATGCCACGACTGACCCATTCACTTCTGAGGTATCCGAGGGAAACTCAAAAAGGGACAGTTTCTCAATATCTCGACAACCGTCAAGACTATTGAGAAGCCATTGCTACCGTCTTGTAGACCAACGCTAAATCTACAATAGTACAATGTACAATGCCATGACTGAGCTAGTCACTTCAAAGATATCCAAGGGAAACTCAGAAAAGGACAGTTTCTCAATATCTCGACAACCGTCAAGACTATTGAGAAGCCGTTGCTATCGTCTTGTAGAGAAATGAGGAATCTACAATATGTACTACAATGTACAATGCCATGACTGTCCCATTCACTTCTGAGATATCCGAGGGAAACTCAAAAAAGGACAGTTTCTCAATCCTCGACAACCGTCCAAACTATTGAAAAGCCATTGCTACCGTCTTGTACAGAAATAAGGAATCTACAATACTACAATGTACAATGCCATGACTGACCCATTCACTTCTGAGGTATTCGAGGGAAACTCAGAAGAGGACAGTTTCTCAATATCTCGACAACCGTCAAGACTATTGAGAAGCCGTTGCTACCGTCTTGTAAAGCAACGAGGAATCTACATTACTACAATGTACAATGCCATGACTGACCCATTCACTTCTGAGGTATCCGAGGGAAACTCAAAAATGGATAGTTTCTCAATATCTCGACAACCGTCAAGACTATTGAGAAGCCGTTGCTATCGTCTTGTAGAGAAATGAGGAATCTACAATATGTACTACAATGTACAATGCCATGACTATCCCATTCATTTCTGAGATATCCAAGGGAAACTCAAAAAAGGACAGTTTCTCAATCCTCGACAACCGTCAAAACTATTGAAAAGCCATTGCTACCGTCTTGTACAGAAATAAGGAATCTACAATACTACAATGTACAATGCCATGACTGACCCATTCACTTCTGAGGTATTCGAGGGAAACTCAGAAGAGGACAGTTTCTCAATATCTCGACAACCGTCAAGACTATTGAGAAGCCGTTGCTATCGTTTTGTAGAGAAATGAGGAATCTACAATTTGTACTACAGTGTACAATGCCATGACTGTCCCATTCACTTCTGAGATATCCGAGGAAAACTCAAAAAAGGACAGTTTCTCAATATCTCGACAACCGTCAAACTATTGAAAAGCCATTGCTACCGTCTTGTAGAGAAATGAGGAATCTACAATACTACAATGTACAATGCCATGAATAACCCATTAACTTCTGAGGTATCCGAGGGAAACTCAAAAAAGGGCAGTTTCTCAATATCTCGACAACCGAGGAATCTACAATTTGTACTACAATGTACAATGCCATGACTGTCCCATTCACTTCTGAGATATCCGAGGGAAACTCAAAGAGGACAGTTTCTCAATATCTCGACAACCGTCAAGACTATTGAGAAGCCGTTGCTACCGACTTGTAGAGAAATGAGGAATCTACAATACTACAATGTACAATGCCATGACTGACCCATTCACTTCTGAGGTATCCGAGGGAAACTCAAAAAAGGACAGTATCTCAATATCTCGACAACCGTCAAGACTATTGAGAAGCCGTTGCTATCGTCTTGTAGAGAAATGAGGAATCTACAATTTGTACTACAATGTAAAATGCCATGACTGTCCCATTCACTTCTGAGATATCCGAGGGAAACTCAAAAAAGGACAGTTTCTCAATATCTCGACAACCGTCAAGACTATTGAGAAGCCGTTGCTATCGTCTTGTAGACAAATGAGGAATCTACAATTTGTACTACAATGTACAATGCCATGACTGTCCCATTCACTTCTGAGATATCCGAGGACAGTTTTTCAATATCTCGACAACCGTCAAGACTATTGAGAAGCCGTTGCTACCGACTTGTAGAGAAATGAGGAATCTACAATACTACAATGTACAATGCCATGACTGAGCTAGTCACTTCTAAGATATCCAAGGGAAACTGAGAAAAGGACAGTTTCTCAATATCTCGACAACCGTCAAGACTATTGAGAAGCCGTTGCTATCGTTTTGTAAAGAAATGAGGAATCTACAATTTGTACTACAGTGTACAATGACTGTCCCATTCACTTCTGAGATATCCGAGGGAAACTCAAAACAGGACAGTTTCTCAATATCTCGACAACCGTCAAGACTATTGAGAAGCCGTTGCTACCGTCTTGTAAAGCAACGAGGAATCTACATTACTACAATGTACAATGCCATGACTGACCCATTCACTTCTGAGGTATCCGAGGGAAACTCAAAAAAGGACAGTTTCTCAATATCTCGACAACCGTCGAGACTATTGAGAAGCCGTTGCTACCGACTTGTAGAGAAATGAGGAATCTACAATTTGTACTACAATGTAAAATGCCATGACTGTCCCATTCACTTCTGAGATATCCGAGGGAAACTCAAAAAAGGACAGTTTCTCAATATCTCGACAACCGTCAAGACTATTGAGAAGCCGTTGCTATCGTCTTGTAGAGAAATGAGGAATCTACAATTTGTACTACAATGTAAAATGCCATGACTGTCCCATTCACTTCTGAGATATCCGAGGGAAACTCAAAAAAGGACAGTTTCTCAATATCTCGACAACCGTCAAGACTATTGAGAAGCCGTTGCTATCGTCTTGTAGAGAAATGAGGAATCTACTATTTGTACTACAATGTAAAATGCCATGACTGTCCCATTCAGTTCTGAGATATCCGAGGGAAACTCAAAAAAGGACAGTTTCTCAATATCTCGACAACCGTCAAGACTATTGAGAAGCCGTTGCTATCGTCTTGTAGAGAAATGAGGAATCTACAATTTGTACTACAATGTAAAATGCCATGACTGTCCCATTCACTTCTGAGATATCCGAGGGAAACTCAAAAAAGGACAGTTTCTCAATATCTCGACAACCGTCAAGACTATTGAGAAGCCGTTGCTATCGTCTTGTAGAGAAATGAGGAATCTACAATTTGTACTACAATGTACAATGCCATGAATGACCCATTCACTTCTGAGGTATCCGAGGGAAACTCAAAAAAGGACAGTTTCTCAATATCTCGACAACCGTCGAGACTATTGAGAAGCCGTTGCTACCGACTTGTAGAGAAATGAGGAATCTACAATTTGTACTACAATGTACAATGCCATGACTGTCCCATTCACTTCTGAGATATCCGAGGGAAACTCAAAGAGGACAGTTTCTCAATATCTCAACAACCGTCAAGACTATTGAGAAGCCGTTGCTACCGACTTGTAGAGAAATCAGGAATCTACAATTTGTACTACAATGTAAAATGCCATGACTGTCCCATTCACTTCTGAGGTATCCGAGGGAAACTCAAAAAAGGACAGTTTCTCAATATCTCGACAACCGTCAAGACTATTGAGAAGCCGTTGCTATCGTCTTGTAGAGAAATGAGGAATCTACAATTTGTACTACAATGTAAAATGCCATGACTGTCCCATTCACTTCTGAGATATCCGAGGGAAACTCAAAAAAGGACAGTTTCTCAATATCTCGACAACCGTCAAGAATATTGAGAAGCCGTTGCTTTCGTCTTGTAGACAAATGAGGAATCTACAATTTGTACTACAATGTACAATGCCATGACTGTCCCATTCACTTCTGAGATATCCGAGGGAAACTCAAAAAAGGACAGTTTTTCAATATCTCGACAACCGTCAAGACTATTGAGAAGCCGTTGCTATCGTCTTGTAGACAAATGAGGAATCTACAATTTGTACTACAATGTACAATGCCATGACTGTCCCATTCACTTCTGAGATATCCGAGGGAAACTCAAAAAAGGACAGTTTCTCAATATCTCGACAACCGTCAAGACAATTGAGAAGCCGTTGCTACCGTCTTGCAGGCCAACGCTAAATCTACAATACTACAATGTACAATGCCATGACTGAGCTAGTCACTTCAAAGATATAAAAGGGAAACTCAAAAAAGGACAGTTTCTCAATATTTCGACAACCGTCAAAACTATTGAAAGGCCATTGCTACCGTCTTGCAGGCCAACGAGGAATCTACAATACTACAATGTACAATGCCATGACTGACCCATTCACTTCTCAGGTATCCGAGGGAAACTCAAAAAAGGACAGTTTCTCAATATCTCGACAACCGTCAAGACTATTGAGAAGCCGTTGCTACCGTCTTGTAAAGCAACGAGGAATCTACATTACTACAATGTACAATGCCATGACTGACCCATTCACTTCTGAGATATCCGAGGGAAACTCAAAAAAGGACAGTTTCTCAATATCTCGACACCCGTCAAAACTATTGAGAAGCCATTGCTACAGTCTTGTTGGCCAACGAGGAATCTACAATACTACAATGTACAATGCCATGACTGACCCATTCACTTCTGAGGTATCCGAGGGAAACTCAAAAAAGGACAGTTTCTCAATATCTCGACAACCGTCAAGACTATCGAGAAGCCGTTGCTATCGTCTTGTAGAGAAATGAGGATCTACAATATGTACTACAATGTACAATGCCATGACTGTCCCATTCACTTCTGAGATATCCGAGGGAAACTCAAAAAAGGACAGTTTTTCAATATCTCGACAACCGTCAAAACTATTGAAAAGCCATTGCTACCGTCTTGTACAGAAATGAGGAATCTACAATACTACAATGTACAATGCCATGACTGACCCATTCACTTCTGAGGTATCCGAGGGAAACTCAGAAGAGGACAGTTTCTCAATATCTCGACAACCGTCAAGACTATTGAGAAGCCGTTGCTATCGTTTTGTAGAGAAATGAGGAATCTACAATTTGTACTACAGTGTACAATGCCATGACTGTCCCATTCACTTCTGAGATATCCGAGGGAAACTCAAAAAAGGACAGTTTCTCAATATCTCGACAACCGTCAAACTATTGAAAAGCCATTGCTACCGTCTTGTTGAGAAATGAGGAATCTACAATACTACAATGTACAATGCCATGACTGACCCATTCACTTCTGAGGTATCCGAGTTAAACTCAAAAAAGGACAGTTTATCAATATCTCGACAACCGTCAAAACTATTGAAAAGCCATTGCTACCGTCTTGCATGCCAACGCGCAATATACAATACTACAATGTACAATGCCATGACTGAGCTGGTCACTTCAAAGGTATCCAAGGGAAACTCAGAAAAGGACAGTTTCTCAATATCTCGACAACCGTCAAGATTATTAGAAGCCGTTGCTACCGTCTTGTAGAGAAATGAGGAATCTACAATACTACAATGTACAATGCCATGACTGACCCATTCACTTCTGACATATCCCAGGGAAACTCAAAAAAGGACAGTTTCTCAATATCTCGACAACCGTCAAGACTATTGAGAAGCCATTGCCACCGTCTTGTAGGCCAACGCTAAATCTACAATACTACAATGTACAATGGCATGACTGAGCTAGTCACTTCTAAGATATCCAAGGGAAACTCAGAAAAGGACAGTTTCTCAATATCTCGACAGCCGTCAAAACTATTGAGAAGCCATTGCTACCGTCTTGCAGGCCAACGCGCAATATGCAGTACTACAATATACAATGCCATGACTGAGCTAGTCACTTCAAAGGTATCCAAGGGAAACTCAGAAAAGGACAGTTTCTCAATATCTCGACAACCGTCAAGACTATTGAGAAGCCGCTGCTACCGTCTTGTAGAGAAACGAGGAATCTACAATACTACAATGTACAATGCCATGACTGACCCATTCACTTCTGACATATCCCAGGGAAACTCAAAAAAGGACAGTTTCTCAATATCTCGACAACCGTCAAGACTATTGAGAAGCCATTGCTACCGTCTCGTAGACCAACGCTAAATCT
Organism: Merodon equestris; assembly: GCA_958301585.1. Classification (NCBI taxonomy): domain Eukaryota; kingdom Metazoa; phylum Arthropoda; class Insecta; order Diptera; family Syrphidae; genus Merodon; species Merodon equestris. Next base: position 5,018,179 of record OY284418.1, on the reverse strand, counting down.
ACTATAGTACAATGTACAATGCCATGACTGAGCTAGTCACTTCAAAGATATCCAAGGGAAACTCAGAAAAGGACAGTTTCTCATTATCTCGACAACCGTCAAGACTATTGAGAAGCCGTTGCTATCGCCTTGTAGAGAAATGAGGAATCTACAATTTGTACTACAATGCCATGACTGTCCCATTCACTTCTGAGATATCCGAGGGAAACTCAAAAAAGGACAGTTTCTCAATATCTCGACAGCCGTCAAAACTATTGAGAAGCCATTGCTACAGTCTTGTTGGCCAACGAGGAATCTACAATACTACAATGTACAATGCCATGACTGACCCATTCACTTCTGAGGTATCCGAGGGAAACTCAAAAAAGGACAGTTTCTCAATATCTCGACAACCGTCAAGACTATTGAGAAGCCGTTGCTATCGTCTTGTAGAGAAATGAGGAATCTACAATATGTACTACAATGTACAATGCCATGACTGTCCCATTCACTTCTGAGATATCCGAGGGAAACTCAAAAAAGGACAGTTTCTCAATATCTCGACAACCGTCAAAACTATTGAAAAGCCACTGCTACCGTCTTGTACAGAAATGAGGAATCTACAATACTACAATGTACAATGCCATGACAGACCCATTCACTTCTGAGGTATCCGAGGGAAACTCAGAAGAGGACAGTTTCTCAATATCTCGACAACCGTCAAGACTATTGAGAAGCCGTTGCTATCGTTTTGTAGAGAAATGAGGAATCTACAATTTGTACTACAGTGTACAATGCCATGACTGTCCCATTCACTTCTGAGATATCCGAGGGAAACTCAAAAAAAAATTGAAAAGCCATTGCTACCGTCTTGTAGAGAAATGAGGAATCTACAATACTACAATGTACAATGCCATGAATAACCCATTCACTTCTGAGGTATCCGAGGGAAACTCAAAAAAGGACAGTTTCTCAATATCTCGACAACCGAGGAATCTACAATTTGTACTACAATGTACAATGCCATGACTGTCCCATTCACTTCTGAGATATCCGAGGGAAACTCAAAGAGGACAGTTTCTCAATATCTCGACAACCGTCAAGACTATTGAGAAGCCGTTGCTACCGACTTGTAGAGAAATGAGGAATCTACAATACTACAATGTACAATGCCATGACTGACCCATTCACTTCTGAGGTATCCGAGTTAAACTCAAAAAAGGACAGTTTATCAATATCTCGACAACCGTCAAAACTATTGAAAAGCCATTGCTACCGTCTTGCATGCCAACGCGCAATATACAATACTACAATGCACAATGCCATGACTGAGCTGGTCACTTCAAAGATATCCAAGGGAACCTCAAAAAAGGACAGTTTCTCAATATCTCGACAACCGTCAAGATTATTAGAAGCCGTTGCTACCGTCTTGTAGAGAAATGAGGAATCTACAATACTACAATGTACAATGCCATGACTGACCCATTCACTTCTGACATATCCCAGGGAAACTCAAAAAGGACAGTTTCTCAATATCTCGACAACCGTCAAGACTATTGAGAAGCCATTGCCACCGTCTTGTAGGCCAACGCTAAATCTACAATACTACAATGTACAATGCCATGACTGAGCTAGTCACTTCAAAGATATCCAAGGGAAACTCAGAAGAGGACAGTTTCTCAATATCTCGACAACCGTCAAGACTATTGAGAAGCCGTTGCTATCGCCTTGTAGAGAAATGAGGAATCTACAATTTGTACTACAATGTACAATGCCATGACTGTCCCATTCACTTCTGAGATATCCGAGGGAAACTCAAAAAAGGACAGTTTCTCAATATCTCGACAGCCGTCAAAACTATTGAGAAGCCATTGCTACAGTCTTGTTGGCCAACAAGGAATCTACAATACTACAATGTACAATGCCATGACTGACCCATTCACTTCTGAGGTATCCGAAGGAAACTCAAAAAAGGACAGTTTCTTAATATCTCGATAACCGTCAAGACTATTGAGAAGCCGTTGCTACCGTCTTGCAGGTCAACGCTAAATCTACAATACTACAATGTACAATGCCATGACTGAGCTAGTCACTTCAAAGATATAAAAGGTAAACTCAAAAAAGGACAGTTTCTCAATATCTCGACAACCGTCAAAACTATTGAAAGGCCATTGCTACCGTCTTGCAGGCCAACGAGGAATCTACAATACAATGGCAATATCGACAACCGTCAAGACTATTGAGAAGCTACTGCTACCGTCTTGTAAAGCAAGGAGGAATCTACATTACTACAATGTACAATGCCATGACTGACCATTCACTTCTGAGGTATCCGAGGGAAACTCAAAAATGGACAGTTTCTCAATATCTCGACAACCGTCAAGACTATTGAGAAGCCGTTGCTATCGTCTTGTAGAGAAATGAGGAATCTACAATATGTACTACAATGTACAATGCCATGACTGTCCCATTCACTTGTGAGATATCCGAGGGAAACTCAAAAAATAACAGTTTCTCAATATCTCGACAACCGTCAAAACTATTGAAAAGCCATTGCTACCGTCTTGTAGAGAAATGAGGAATCTACAGTACTACAATGTACAATGCCATGACTGACCCATTCACTTCTGAGGTATCCGAGGGAAACTCAGAAGAGGACAGTTTCTCAATATCTCGACAACCGTCAAGACTATTGAGAAGCCGTTGCTATCGTTTTGTAAAGAAATGAGGAATCTACAATTTGTACTACAGTGTACAATGACTGTCCCATTCACTTCTGAGATATCCGAGGGAAACTCAAAACAGGACAGCTTCTCAATATCTCGACAACCGTCAAAACTATTGAAAAGCCATTGCTACCGTCTTGTAGAGAAATGAGGAATCTACAATACTACAATGTACAATGCCATGAATGACCCATTCACTTCTGAGGTATCCGAGGGAAACTCAAAAAAGGACAGTTTCTCAATATCTCGACAACCGTCGAGACTATTGAGAAGCCGTTGCTATCGTCTTGTAGACAAATGAGGAATCTACAATTTGTACTACAATGTACAATGCCATGACTGTCCCATTCACTTCTGAGATATCCGAGGGAAACTCAAAAAAGGACAGTTTCTCAATATCTCGACAACCGTCAAGACTATTGAGAAGCCGTTGCTACCGTCTTGCAGGCCAACGCGCAATATACAATACTACAATGTACAATGCCATGACTGTCCCATTCACTTCTGAGATATCCGAGGGAAACTCAAAAAAGGACAGTTTCTCAATATCTCGACAACCGCCAAGACTGTTGAGAAGCCATTGCTACCGTCTTGTAGACCAACGCTAGACCTACAATACTACCATGTACAATGCCATGACTGAGCTAGTCACTTCAAAGATATCCAAGGGAAGCTCAGAAAAGGGCAGTTTCTCAATATCTCGAAAACCGTCAAGACTATTGAGAAGCCGTTGCTACCGTCTCGTAGAGAAATGAGGAATCTACAATACTACAATGTACAATGCCATGACTCACCCATTCCCTTCTGAGATATCTGAGGGAAACTTAGAAGAGGACAGTTTCTCAATATCTCGACAACCGTCAAGACTATTGAGAAGCCGTTGCTATCGTCTTGTAGAGAAATGAGGAATCTACAATTTGTACTACAATGTACAATGCCATGACTGTCCCATTCACTTCTGAGATATCCGAGGGAAACTCAAAAAAGGACAGTTTCTCAATATCTCGACAACCGTCAAGACTATTGAGAAGCCATTGCTATCGTCTTGTAGGCCAACGCTAGACCTACAATACTACAATGTACAATGCCATGACTGAGCTAGTCACTTCAAAGATATCCAAGGGAAACTCAGAAAAGGACAGTTTCTCAATATCTCGACAGCCGTCGAAATTATTGAGAAGCCATTGCTACCGTCTTGTTGGCCAACAAGGAATCTACAATACTACAATGTACAATGCCATGACTGAGCAAGTCACTTCAAAGATATCCAAGGGAAACTCAAAAAAGGACAGTTTCTCAATATCTCGACAACCGTCAAGACTATTGAGAAGCCATTGCTACCGTCTTGTAGGCCACCGCTAAATATACAATACTACAATGTACAATGCCATGACTGACCCATTCACTTCTGAGGTATCCGAGGGAAACTCAAAAAAGGACAGTTTCTCAATATCTCGACAACCGTCAAGACTATTGAAAAGCCGTTGCTACCGTCTAGTAGAGAAATGAGGAATCTACAATACTACAATGTACAATGCCATGACTGACCCATTCCCTTCTGAGGTATCCGAGGGAAACTCAAAAAAGGACAGTTTCTCAATATCTCGACAGCCGTCAACACTATGGGGAAGCCGTTGCTACCGTCTTGTAAAGAAATGAGGAATCTACAATACTACAATGTACAATGCCATGACTGTCCCATTCACTTCTGAGGTATCAGAGGGAAACTCAAAAAAGAACAGTTTCTCAATATCTCTGCAACCGTCAAGACTATTGAGAAGCCGTTGCTACCGACTTGTAGAGAAATGAGGAATCTACAATATGTACTACAATGCACAATGCCATGACTGACCCATTCACTTCTGAAGTATCCGAGGGAAACTCAAAAAAGGACAGTTTCTCAATATCTCGACAACCGTCAAGACTATTGGAAAGCCGTTGCTACCGTCTAGTAGAGAAATGAGAAATCTACAATACTACAATGTACAATGCCATGACTGAGCTAGTCACTTCAAAGATATCCAAGGGAAACTCAGAAAAGGGCAGTTTGTCAATATCTCGACAACCGTCAAGACTATTCAGAAGCCATTGCTACCGTCTTGCAGGCCAACGCGCAATATACAATACTACAATGTACAATGCCATGACTGTCCCATATATCCGAGATATCCCAGGGAAACTCAAAAAAGGACAGTTTCTCAATATCTCGACAACCGTCAAGATTATTGAGAAGCCATTGCTACCGTCTTGTAGGCCAACGCTAGACCTACAATACTACCATGTACAATGCCATGACTGAGCTAGTCACTTCAAAGATATCCAAGGGAAACTCAGAAAAGGACAGTTTCTCAATATCTCGACAGCCGTCAAAACTATTGAGAAGCCATTGCTACCGTCTTGTAGGCCAACGAGGAATCTACAATACTACAATGTACAATGCCATGACTGACCCATTCACTTCTCAGGTATCCGAGGGAAACTCAAAAAAGGACAGTTTCTCAATATCTCGACAATCCTCAAGACTATTGAGAAGCCATTGCTACCGTCTTGCAGGCCAACGCGCAATATACAATACTACAATGTACAATGCCATGACTGTCCCATTCACTTCTGAGATATCCGAGGGAAACTGAAAAAAGGACAGTTTCTCAATATCTCGACAACCGTCAAGACTATTGAGAAGCCATTGCTACCGTCTTGTAGGCCAACGCTAGACCTACAATACTACCATGTACAATGCCATGACTGAGCTAGTCACTTCAAAGATATCCAAGGGAAACTCAGAAAAGGGCAGTTTCTGAATATCTCGAAAACCGTCAAGACTATTGAGAAGCCGTTGCTACCGTCTTGTTGAGAAATGAGGAATCTACAATATGTACTCCAATTTAGAAGGCCATGACTGTCCCATTCACTTCTGAGATATCCGAGGAAAACTCAAAAAAGCACAGTTTCTCAATATCTCGACAACCGTCAAAACTATTGAGAAACCATTGCTACCGTCTTGCAGGCCAACGCGCAATATACAATACTACAATGTACGATGCCCTGACTGAGCTAGTCACTTCAAAGATATCCAAGGGAAACTCAGAAAAGGGCAGTTTCTCAATATCTCGAAAACCCTCAAGACTATTGAGAAGCCGTTGCCGTCTTGTAGAGAAATGAGGAATCTACATAATGTACTACAATGTACAATGCCATGACTGACCTATTCACTTCTGAGGTATCCGAGGGAAACTCAAAAAAGGACAGTTTCTCAATATCTCGACAACCGTCATGACTATTGAGAAGCTATTGCTACCGTCTTGTAAAGCAACGAGGAATCTACATTACTACAATGTACAATGCCATGACCGACCCATTCACTTCTGAGGTATCCGAGGGAAACTAAAAAATGGACAGTTTCTCAATATCTCGACAACCGTCAAGACTATTGAGAAGCCGTTGCTACCGTCTTGTAGGCCAACGCTAGACCTACAATACTACCATGTACAATGCCATGACTGAGCTAGTCACTTCAAAGATATCCAAGGGAAACTCAGAAAAGGGCAGTTTCTGAATATCTCGAAAACCGTCAAGACTATTGAGAAGCCGTTGCTACCGTCTTGTAGAGAAATGAGGAATCTACAATATGTACTCCAATGTAGAATGCCATGACTGTCCCATTCACTTCTGAGATATCCGAGGGAAACTCAAAAAAAGGACGGTTTCTCAATATCTCGACAACCGTCAAAACTATTGAGAAACCATTGCTACCGTCTTGCAGGCCAACGCGCAATATACAATACTACAATGTACGATGCCCTGACTGAGCTAGTCACTTCAAAGATATCCAAGGGAAACTCAGAAAAGGGCAGTTTCTCAATATCTCGAAAACCCTCAAGACTATTGAGAAGCCGTTGCCGTCTTGTAGAGAAATGAGGAATCTACATAATGTACTACAATGTACAATGCCATGACTGACCCATTCACTTCTGAGGTATCCGAGGGAAACTCAAAAAAGGACAGTTTCTCAATATCTCGACAACCGTCATGACTATTGAGAAGCTATTGCTACCGTCTTGTAAAGCAACGAGGAATCTACATTACTATAATGTACAATGCCATGACCGACCCATTCACTTCTGAGGTATCCGAGGGAAACTAAAAAATGGACAGTTTCTCAATATCTCGACAACCGTCAAGACTATTGAGAAGCCGTTGCTACCGTCTTGTAGAGAAATAAGGAATCTACAATATGTAGTACAATGTACAATACCATGACTGTCCCATTCACTTCTGAGATATCCGAGGGAAACTCAGAAGAGGACAGTTTCTCAATATCTCGACAACCGTCAAGACTATTGAGAAGCCGTTGCTATCGTCTTGTAGAGAAATGAGGAATCTACAATTTGTACTACAATGTACAATGCCATGACTGTCCCATTCACTTCTGAGATATCCGAGGGAAACTCAAAAAAGGACAGTTTCTCAATATCTCGACAACCGTCAAAACTATTGAAAAGCCATTGCTACCGTCTTGCAGGCCAACGCGCTATATACAATACTACAATGTACAATGCCATGACTGAGCTAGTCACTTCAAAGATATCCAAGGGAAACTCAGAAAAGGACAGTTTCTCAATATCTCGACAACCGTCAAGACTACTGAGAAGCCGTTGCTACCGTCTTGTAGAGAAATGAATCTACAATATGTACTTCAATGTACAATGCCATGACTGTCAATATCTCGACAACCGTCAAGACTATTGAGAAGCCGTTGCTATCGTCATGTAGAGAAACGAGGAATCTACAATTTGTACTACAATGTGCAATACCATGACTGTCCCATTCACTTCTGAGATATCCGAGGGAAACTCAGAAGAGGACAGTTTCTCAATATCTCGACAACCGTCAAGACTATTGAGAAGCCGTTGCTACCGTCTTGTAGAGAAATGAGGAATCTACAATATGTAGTACAATGTACAATACCATGACTGTCCCATTCACTTCTGAGATATCCGAGGGAAACTCAGAAGAGGACAGTTTCTCAATATCTCGACAACCGTCAAGACTATTGAGAAGCCGTTGCTACCGTCTTGTAGAGAAATGAGGAATCTACAATATGTAGTACAATGTACAATACCATGACTGTCCCATTCACTTCTGAGATATCCGAGGGAAACTCAGAAGAGGACAGTTTCTCAATATCTCGACAACCGTCAAGACTATTGAGAAGCCGTTGCTACCGTCTTGTAGAGAAATGAGGAATCTACAATATGTAGTACAATGTACAATACCATGACTGTCCCATTCACTTCTGAGATATCCAAGGGAAACTCAGAAAAGGACAGTTTCTCAATATCTCGACAACCGTCAAGACTATTGAGAAGCCGTTGCTACCGTCTTGTAGAGAATTGAGGAATCTACAATATGTACTACAATGTACAATGCCATGACTGTCAATATCTCGACAACCGTCAAGACTATTGAGAAGCCGTTGCTACCGTCTTGTAGAGAAATGAGGAATCTACAATATGTACTACAATGTACAATGCCATGACTGTCCCATTCACTTCTGGGCTATCCGAGGGAAACTCAAAAAAGGACAGTTTCTCAATATCTCGACAACCGTCAAGACTATTGAGAAGCCGTTGCTGCCGACTTGTAGAGAAATGAGGAATCTACAATGTGTATTACAATGTACAATGCCGTTACTGTCCCATTCAGTTCTGAGATATCCGAGGGAAACTCAAAAAAGGACAGTTTCTCAATATCTCGACAACCGTCAAAACTATTGAAAAGCCATTGCTACCGTCTTGCAGGCCAACGCGCTATATACTATACTACAATGTACAATGCCATGACTGACCCATTCACTTCTGAGGTATCCGACGGAAACTCAGAAGAGGACAGTTTCTCAATATCTCGACAACCGTCAAGACTATTGAGAAGCCGTTGCTATCGTCATGTAGAGAAATGAGGAATCTACAATGTGTATTACAATGTACAATGCCGTTACTGTCCCATTCAGTTCTGAGATATCCGAGGGAAACTCAAAAAAGGACAGTTTCTCAATATCTCGACAACCGTCAAAACTATTGAAAAGCCATTGCTACCGTCTTGCAGGCCAACGCGCTATATACTATACTACAATGTACAATGCCATGACTGAGCTAGTCACTTCAAAGATATCCAAGGGAAACTCAGAAAGGGACAGTTTCTCAATATCTCGACAACCGTCAAGACTACTGAGAAGCCGTTGCTACCGTCTTGTAGAGAAATGAAGAATCTACAATATGTACTACAATGTACAATGCCATGACTGTCAATATCTCGACAACCGTCAAGACTATTGAGAGGCCGTTGCTATCGTCTTGTAGACAAATGAGGAATCTACAATTTGTACTACAATGTACAATGCCATGACTGTCCCATTCACTTCTGAGGTATCCGAGGGAAACTCAAAAGAGGACAGTTTCTCAATATCTCGACAACCGTCAAGACTATTGAGAAGCCGTTGCTATCGTCTTGTAGAGAAATGAGGAATCTACAATATGTACTACAATGTACAATGCCATGACTGACCCATTCACTTCTGAGATATCCGAGGGAAACTCAGAAGAGGACAGTTTCTCAATATCTCGACAACCGTCAAGAATATTGAGAAGCCGTTGCTATCGTCTTGTAGAGAAATGAGAAATCTACAATATGTACTACAATGTACAATGCCATGACTGACCCAAAAAAGGACAGTTTCTCAATATCTCGACAACCGTCAAGACTATTGAGAAGCTATTGCTACCGTCTTGTAAAGCAACGAGGAATCTACATTACTACAATGTACAATGCCATGACCGACCCATTCACTTCTGAGGTATCCGAGGGAAACTAAAAAATGGACAGTTTCTCAATATGTCGACAACCGTCAAGACTATTGAGAAGCCGTCGCTACCGTCTTGTAGAGAAATGAGGAATCTACAATATGTAGTACAATGTACAATACCATGACTGTCCCATTCACTTCTGAGATATCCGAGGGAAACTCAGAAGAGGACAGTTTCTCAATATCTCGACAACCGTCAAGACAATTGAGAAGCCGTTGCTATCGTCTTGTAGAGAAATGAGGAATCTACAATTTGTACTACAATGTACAATGCCATGACTGTCCCATTCACTTCTGAGATATCCGAGGGAAACTCAGAAGAGGACAGTTTCTCAATATCTCGACAACCGTCAAGACTATTGAGAAGCCGTTGCTATCGTCTTGTAGGAATCTACAATTTGTACTACAATGTACAATGCCATGACTGTCCCATTCACTTCTGAGATATCCGAGGGAAACTCAAAAAAGGACAGTTTCTCAATATCTCGACAACCGTCAAAACTTTTGAAAAGCCACTGCTACCGTCTTGCAGGCCAACGCGCTATATACAATACTACAATGTACAATGCCATGACTGAGCTAGTCACTTCAAAGATATCCAAGGGAACCTCAGAAAAGGACAGTTTCTCAATATCTCGACAACCGTCAAGACTACTGAAAAGCCGTTGCTACCGTCCTGTAGAGAAATGAAGAATCTACAATATGTACTACAATGTACAATGCCATGACTGTCAATATCTCGACAACCGTCAAGACTATTGAGAAGCCGTTGCTATCGTCTTGTAGACAAATGAGGAAACTACAATTTGTACTTCAATGTACAATGCCATGACTGTCCCATTCACTTCTGAGGTATCCGAGGGGAACTCAAAAGAGGACAGTTTCTCAATATCTCGACAACCGTCAAGACTATTGAGAAGCCGTTGCTACCGACTTGTAGAGAAATGAGGAATCTACTACATATACTACAATGTACAATGCCATGGCTGTCCCATTCACTTCTGAGATATCCGAGGGAAACTCAGAAGAGGACAGTTTCTCAATATCTCGACAACCGTCAAGACTATTGAGAAGCCGTTGCTATCGTCTTGTAGAGAAATGAGGAATCTACAATATGTACTACAATGTACAATGCCATGACTGACCCATTCACTTCTGAGATATCCGAGGGAAACTCAGAAGAGGACAGTTTCTCAATATATCGACAGCCGTCAAGACTATTGAGAAGCCGTTGCTATCGTCTTGTAGAGAAATGAGGAATCTACAATTTGTACTACAATGTACAACGCCATGACTGTCCCATTCACTTCTCAGATATCCGAGGGAAACTCAAAAAAGGACTGTTTCTCAATATCTCGACAACCGTCAAAACTATTGAAAAGCCATTGCTACCGTCTTGCAGGCCAACGCGCAATATACAATACTACAATGTACAATGCCATGACTGAGCTAGTCACTGCAAAGATATCCAAGGGAAACTCAGAAAAGGACAGTTTCTCAATATCTCGACAACCGTCAAGACTATTGAGAAGCCGTTGCTACCGTCTTTTAGAGTAATGAGGAATCTACAATATGTACTACAATGTACAATGCCATGACTGTCCCATTCACTTCTGAGATATCCGAGGGAAACTCAGAAGAGGACAGTTTCTCAATATCTCGACAACCGTCAAGACTATTGAGAAGCCGTTGCTATCGTCTTGTAGAGAAATGAGGAATCTACAATATGTACTACAATGTACAATGCCATGACTGTCCCATTCACTTCTGAGATATCCGAGGGAAACTCAGAAGAGGACAGTTTCTTAATATCTCGACAACCGTCAAGACTATTGAGAAGCCGTTGCTATCGTCTTGTAGAGAAATGAGGAATCTAGAATTTGCACTACAATGTACAATGCCATGACTGTCCTATTCACTTCTGAGATATCCGAGGGAAACTCAAAAAAGGACAGTTTCTCAATATCTCGACAACCGTCAAGACTATTGAGAAGCCGTTGCTATCGTCTTGTATAGAAATGAGTAATCTACAATTTGTACTACAATGTACAATGCCATGACTGTCCCATTCACTTCTGAGATATCCGAGGGAAACTCAAAAAAGGACAGTTTCTCAATATCTCGACAACCGTCAAAACTATTGAAAAGCCATTGCTACCGTCTTGCAGGCCAACGCGCAATATACAATACTAGAATGTTCAATGCCATGACTGAGCTAGTCATTTCGAAGATATCCAAGGGAAACTGAGAAAAGAACAGTTTCTCAATATCTCGACAACCGTCAAGACTATTGAGAAGCCGTTGCCACCGTCTTGTAGAGAAACGAGGAATCTACAATACTACAATGTACAATGCCACGACTGACCAATTCACTTCTGACATATCCCAGGGAAACTCAAAAAGGACAGTTTCTCAATATCTCGACAGCCGTCAAAACTATTGAGAAGCCATTGCTACCGTCTTGCAGGCCAACGCGCAATATACAATACTACAATGTACAATGCCATGACTGAGCTAGTCACTTCAAAGTTATCCAAGGGAAACTCAGAAAAGGACAGTTTCTCAATATCTCGACAACCGTCAAGACTATCGAGAAGCCGTTGCTACCGTCTTGTAGAGAAACGAGGAATCTACAATACTACAATGTACAATGCCATGACTGACCCATTCACATATCCCAGGGAAACTCAAAAAGGACAGTTTTTCAATATCTCGACAACCGTCAAGACTGAGCTAGTCACTTCAAAGATATCCAAGGGAAACTCAGAAAAGGACAGTTTCTCAATATCTCGACAGCCGTCAAAACTATTGAGAAGCCATTGCTACCGTCTTGCAGGCAATATACAATACTACAATGTACAATGTCATGACTGAGCTAGTCACTTCAAAGATATCCAAGGGAAACTCAGAAAAGGACTATCTCTACAACCGTCAAGACTATTGAGAAGCCGTTGCTAACGTCTTGTAAAGCAACGAGGAATCTACATTACTAAAATGTACAATGCCATGACTGACCCACTCACTTCTGAGGTATCCGAGGGAAACTCAAAAATGGACAGTTTCTCAATATCTCAACAACCGTCAAGACTACTGAGAAACCGTTGCTACCGTCTTGTAGAGAAATGAGGAATCTACAATACTACAATGTACAATGCCATGACTGTCCCATTCGCTTCTGAGATATCCGAGGGAAACTAAAAAAAGGACAGTTTCTCAATATCTCGGCAACCGTCAAGACTATTGAGAAGCCGTTACTACCGTCTTGTAGAGAAATGAGGAATCTACAATACTACAATGTACAATGCCATGACTGTCCCATTCGCTTCTGAGATATCCGAGGGAAACTCAAAAAAGGACAGTTTCTTAATATCTCGACAACCGTCAAAACTATTGAGAAGCCATTGCTACCGTCTTGTAGGCCAACGCGGAATCTATAATACTACAATGTACAATGCCATGACTGACCTAGTCACTTCTGGGATGATAGAGGGAAACTCAAAAAAGGACAGTTTCTCAATATCTCGACAACCGTCAAGACTATTGAGAAGCCGTTGCTACCATCTTGTACAGAAATGAGGAATCTACAATATGTACTACAATGTACAATGCCATGACTGTCCCATTCACTTCTGAGATATCCGAGGGAAACTAAAAAAAGAACAGTTTCTCAATATCTCGGCAACCGTCAAGACTATTGAGAAGCCGTTGCTACCGTCTTGTAGAGAAATGAGGAATCTACAATATGTACTAAAATGTACAATGCCATGGCTGACCCATTCACTTCTGAGGTATCCGAGGGAAACTCGAAAAAGGACAGTTTCTCAATATCTCAACAACCGTCAAGACTATTGAGAAGCTATTGCTACCGTCTTGTAAAGCAACGAGGAATCTACATTACTAAAATGTACAATGCCATGACTGACCCATTCACTTCTGAGGTATCGGAGGGAAACTCAAAAATGGACAGTTTCTCAATATCTCAACAACCGTCAAGACTATTGAGAAACCGTTGCTACCGTCTTGAAGAGTAATGAGGAATCTACAATATGTACTACAATGTACAATGCCATGACTGTCCCATTCACTTCTGAGATATCCGAGGGAAACTAAAAAAAGGACAGTTTCTCAATATCTCGGCAACCGTCAAGACTATTGAGAAGCCGTTGCTACCGTCTTGTAGAGAAATGAGGAATCTACAATACTACAATGTACAATGCCATGACTGTCCCATTCGCTTCTGAGATATCCGAGGGAAACTCAAAAAAGGACAGTTTCTTAATATCTCGATAACCGTCAAAACTATTGAGAAGCTATTGCTACCGTCTTGCAGGCCAACGCGCAATATACAATACTACAATGTACAATGCCATGACTGAGCTAGTCACTTCAAAGTTATCCAAGGGAAACTCAGAAAAGGACAGTTTCTCAATATCTCGACAACCGTCAAGACTATCGAGAAGCCGTTGCTACCGTCTTGTAGAGAAACGAGGAATCTACAATACTACAATGTACAATGCCATGACTGACCCATTCACATATCCCAGGGAAACTCAAAAAGGACAGTTTTTCAATATCTCGACAACCCTCAAGACTGAGCCAGTCACTTCAAAGATATCCAAGGGAAACTCAGAAAAGGACAGTTTCTAGAAATCTCCACAGCCGTCAAAACTATTGAGAAGCCATTGCTACCGTCTTGTAGTCCAACGAGGAATCTACAATACTACAATGTACAATGCCATGACTGACCCATTTACGTCTGAGGTATCCGAGGGAAACTCAAAAAGGACAGTTTCTCAATATCTCGACAACCGTCAAGACTATTGAGAAGCCGTTGCTACCGTCTGGTAGAGAAATGAGGAATCTACAATATGTAGTACAATGTACAATACCATGATTGTCCCATTCACTTCTGAGATATCCGAGGGAAACTCAGAAGAGGACAGTTTCTCAATATCTCGACAACCGTCAAGACTATTGAGAAGCCGTTGCTATCGTCTTGTAGAGAAATGAGGAATCTACAATTTGTACTACAATGTACAATGCCATGACTGTCCCATTCACTTCTGAGATATCCGAGGGAAACTCAAAAAAGGACAGTTTCTCAATATCTCGACAACCGTCAAAACTATTGAAAAGCCATTGCTACCGTCTTGCAGGCCAACGCGCTATATACAATACTACAATGTACAATGCCATGACTGAGCTAGTCACTTCAAAGATATCCAAGGGAAACTCAGAATAGGGCAGTTTGTCAATATCTCGACAACCGTCAAGACTATTGAGAAGCCATTGCTACCGTCTTGCAGGCCAACGCGCAATATACAATACTACAATGTACAATGCCATGACTGAGCTAGTCACTTCAAAGATATCCAGGGGAAACTCAGAAAAGGACAGTATCTCAATATCTCGACAACCGTCAAGACTATTGAGAAGCCGTTGCTACCGTCTTGTAGAGAAACGAGGAATCTACAATACTACAAAGTACAATGCCACGACTGACCCATTCACTTCTGACATATCCCAGGGAAACTCAAAAAAGGACAGTTTCTCAATATCTCGACAACCGTCAAGACTATTGAGAAGCCATTGCTACCGTCTTGTAGGCCAACGCTAAATCTACAATACTACAATGTACAATGCCATGACTGAGCTAGTCACTTCAAAGATATCCAAGGGAAACTCAGAAAAGGACAGTTTCTCAATATCTCGACAGCCGTCAAAACTATTGAGAAGCCATTGCTACCGTCTTGTTGGCCAACGAGGAATCTACAATACTACAATGTACAATGCCATGACTGTCCCATATATCCGAGATATCCGAGGGAAACTCAAAAAAGGACAGTTTCTCAATATCTCGACAACCGTCAAGACTATTGGGGAGCCATTGCTACCGTCTTGTAGGCCAACGCTAGACCTACAATACTACCATGTACAATGCCATGACTGAGCTGGTCACTTCAAAGATATCCAAGGGAAACTCAGAAAAGGACAGTTTCTCAATATCTCGACAGCCATCAAAACTATTGAGAAGCCATTGCTACCGTCTTGTAGGCCAACGAGGAATCTACAATACTACAATGTACAATGCCATGACTGACCCATTCACTTCTCAGGTATCAGAGGGAAACTCAAAAAAGGACAGTTTCTCAATATCTCGACAACCGTCAAGACTATTGAGAAGCCATTGCTACCGTCATGTAGGCCAACGCTAGACCTACAATACTACCATGTACAATGCCATGACTGAGCTAGTCACTTCAAAGATATCCAAGGGAAACTCAGAAAAGGGCAGTTTGTCAATATCTCGACAACCGTCAAGACTATTGAGAAGCCATTGCTACCGTCTTGCAGGCCAACGCGCAATATACAATACTACAATGTACAATGCCATGACTGAGCTAGTCACTTCAAAGATATCCAGGGGAAACTCAGAAAAGGACAGTATCTCAATATCTCGAAAACCGTCAAGACTATTGAGAAGCCGTTGCTACCGTCTTGTAGAGAAATGAGGAATCTACAATATGTACTCCAATGTACAATGCCATGACTGTCCCATTCACTTCTGAGATATCCGAGGGAAACTCAAAAAAGGACAGTTTCTCAATATCTCGACAACCGTCAAAACTATTGAGAAACCATTGCTACCGTCTTGCAGGCCAACGCGCAATATACAATACTACAATGAACGATGCCCTGACTGAGCTAGTCACTTCAAAGATATCCAAGGGAAACTCAGAAAAGGCCAGTTTCTCAATATCTCGAAAACCCTCAAGACTATTGAGAAGCCGTTGCTACCGTCTTGTAGAGAAATGAGGAATCTACATAATGTACTACAATGTACAATGCCATGACTGACCCATTCACTTCTGAGGTATCCGAGGGAAACTCAAAAAAGGACAGTTTCTCAATATCTAGACAACCGTCAAGACTATTGAGAAGCTATTGCTACCGTCTTGTAAAGCAACGAGGAATCTACATTACTACAATGTACAATGCCATGACCGACCCATTCACTTCTGAGGTGTCCGAGGGAAACTAAAAAATGGACAGTTTCTCAATATCTCGACAACCGTCAAGACTATTGAGAAGCCGTTGATACGGTCTAGTAGAGAAATCAGGATTCTACAATATGTAGTACAATGTACAATACCATGACTGTCCCATTCACTTCTGAGATATCCGAGGGAAACTCAGAAGAGGACAGTTTCTCAATATCTCGACAACCGTCAAGACTATTGAGAAGCCGTTGCTGCCGTCTTGTAGAGAAATGAGGAATCTACAATATGTAGTACAATGTGCCATTCTGTCCCATTCACTTCTGAGATATCCGAGGGAAACTCAAAAAAGGACAGTTTCTCAATATCTCGACAACCGTCAAAACTATTGAAAAGCCATTGCTACCGTCTTGCAGGCCAACGCGCTATATACAATACTACAATGTACAATGCCATGACTGAGCTAGTCACTTCAAAGATCTCCAAGGGAAACTCAGAAAAGGACAGTTTCCCAATATCTCGACAACCGTCAAGACTATTGAGAAGCCGTTGCTACCGTCTTGTAGAGAATTGAGGAATCTACAATATGTACTACAATGTACAATGCCATGACTGTCAATATCTCGACAACCGTCAAGACTATTGAGAAGCCGTTGCTACCGTCTTGTAGAGAAATGAGGAATCTACAATATGTACTACAATGTACAATGCCATGACTGTCCCATTCACTTCTGAGCTACCCGAGGGAAACTCAAAAAAGGACAGTTTCTCAATATCTCGACAACCGTCAAGACTATTGAGAAGCCGTTGCTACCGACTTGTAGAGAAATGAGGAATCTACAATACTACAATGTACAATGCCATGACTGACCCATTGACTTCTGAGGTATCCGACGGAAACTCAGAAGAGGACAGTTTCTCAATATCTCGACAACCGTCAAGACTATTGAGAAGCCGTTGCTATCGTCTTGTAGAGAAATGAGGAATCTACAATTTGTACTACAATGTACAATGCCATGACTGTCCCATTCACTTCTGAGATATCCGAGGGAAACTCAAAAAAGGACAGTTTCTCAATATCTCGACAACCGTCAAAACTATTGAAAAGCCATTGCTACCGTCTTGCAGGCCAACGCGCAATATACAATACTAGAATGTACAATGCCATGACTGAGCTAGTCATGTCGAAGATATCCAAGGGAAACTCAGAAAAGGACAGTTTCTCAATATCTCGATAACCGTCAAGACTATTGAGAAGCCGTTGCCACCGTCTTGTAGAGAAATGAGGAATCTACAATTTGTACTACAATGTACAATGCCTTCTCAATAGTCTTGACGGTTGTCGAGATATTGACAGTCATTTCATTGTACATTGTAGTACATATTGTAGATTCTTCATTTCTCTACAAGACGGTAGCAACGGCTTCTCAGTAGTCTTGACGGTTGTCGAGATATTGAGAAGCCGTTGCTACCGACTTGTAGAGAAATGAGGAATCTACAACATGTACTACAATGTACAATGCCATGACTGTCCCATTCACTTCTGAGATATCCGAGGGAAACTCAGAAGAGGACAGTTTCTCAATATCTCGACAACCGTCAAGACTATTGAGAAGCCGTTGCTATCGACTTGTAGAGAAATGAGGAATCTACAATATGTACTACAATGTACAATGCCATGACTGACCCATTCACTTCTGAGATATCCGAGGGAAACTCAGAAGAGGACAGTTTCTCAATATCTCGACAGCCGTCAAGACTATTGAGAAGCCGTTGCTATCGTCTTGTAGAGAAATGAGGAATCTACAATTTGTACTACAATGTACAATGCCATGACTGTCCGATTCACTTCTGAGATATCCGAGGGAAACTCAAAAAAGGACAGTTTCTCAATATCTCGACAACCGTCAAAACTATTGAAAAGCCATTGCTACCGTCTTGCAGGCCAACGCGCAATATACAATACTAGAATGTACAATGCCATGACTGAGCTAGTCATGTCGAAGATATCCAAGGGAAACTCAGAAAAGGACAGTTTCTCAATATCTCGATAACCGTCAAGACTATTGAGAAGCCATTGCTACCGACTTGTAGAGAAATGAGGAATCTACAATACTACAATGTACAATGCCATGACTGACCCATTGACTTCTGAGGTATCCGACGGAAACTCAGAAGAGGACAGTTTCTCAATATCTCGACAACCGTCAAGACTATTGAGAAGCCGTTGCTATCGTCTTGTAGAGAAATGAGGAATCTACAATTTGTACTACAATGTACAATGCCACGACTGACGCATTCACTTCTGACATATCCCAGGGAAACTCAAAAAGGACAGTTTCTCAATATCTCGACAGCCGTCAAAACTATTGAGAAGCCATTGCTACCGTCTTGCAGGCCAACGCGCAATATACAATACTACAATGTACAATGCCATGACTGAGCTAGTCACTTCAAAGTTATCCAAGGGAAACTCAGAAAGGGACAGTTTCTCAATATCTCGACAACCGTCAAGACTATCGAGAAGCCGTTGCTACCGTCTTGTAGAGAAACGAGGAATCTACAATGTACAATGCCATGACTGACCCATTCACATATCCCAGGGAAACTCAAAAAGGATAGTTTTTCAATATCTCGACAACCGTCAAGACTGAGCTAGTCACTTCAAAGATATCCAAGGGAAACTCAGAAGAGGACAGTTTCTCAATATCTCGACAGCCGTCAAAACTATTGAGAAGCCATTGCTACCTTGCAGGCAATATACAATACTACAATGTACAATGCCATGACTGAGCTACTCACTTTAAAGATATCCAAGGGAAACTCAGAAAAGGACTATCTCTACAACCGTCAAGACTATTGAGAAGCCGTTGCTAACGTCTTGTAAAGCAACGAGGAATCTACATTACTAAAATGTACAATGCCATGACTGACCCATTCACTTCTGAGGTACCCGAGGGAAACTCAAAAATGGACAGTTTCTCAATATCTCAACAACCGTCAAGACTATTGAGAAACCGTTGCTACCGTCTTGTAGAGAAATGAGGAATCTACAATACTACAATATACAATGCCATGACTGTCCCATTAGCTTCTGAGATATCCGAGGGAAACTAAAAAAAGGACAGTTTCTCAATATCTCGGCAACCGTCAAGACTATTGAGAAGCCGTTGCTACCGTCTTGTAGAGAAATGAGGAATCTAGAATACTACTGTTTGAGAATGCAGAGTTAAAAACAAACATATACAACATCACACTATTAATACTCGTAATTACAATTGTTTCTCTTTTTTTTGTTCTCTCTTTCTTGCTACTCTTATTGCACAACATTGTAATATTAAGAGACCCTTCTGGTCTCTCGCTAGTGCCGATGCGCGGGAGGATTGCCGCTTCACGGCATTCGTGATTCAGCCAGCGATCGGTGTAGTTCATTTGATATTTTACAAAACACTTGTTGAAGTTAAATCCATATAATACACATTGTAACACACAACACAAAGTACAATCAAACATTCCTTTTATTATATTTTACAAAACACTTGTTGAAGTTAAACCATATAATACACATTGTAACACACAACACAAATACAATCAACTATTCTTTTTATTATAATTTATATACAAGTTACAAAAATACTCGATTAACTTAACAGTCTCGCACACTTCACAAACAACACACACAACTCAGATATCGTCGTCGTTTTGGTGCTCAGCCCTGCTGATCAAGGGAGGTCATGTAATGATTTTTTGGGGAGACTATTTATGATAGTCATTGGTTGGTATAAGAATTTCAAAACAACTACAATGTACAATGCCATGACTGTCCCATTCGCTTCTGAGATATCCGAGGGAAACTCAAAAAAGGACAGTTTCTTAATATCTCGACAACCGTCAAAACTATTGAGAAGCCATTGCTACCGTCTTGTAGGCCAACGCGGAATCTATAATACTACAATGTACAATGCCATGACTGACCTAGTCACTTCTGGGATGATAGAGGGAAACTCAAAAAAGGACAGTTTCTCAATATCTCGACAACCGTCAAGACTATTGAGAAGCCATTGCCACCGCCTTGTAGGCCAACGCTAAATCTACAATACTACAATGTACAATGCCATGACTGAGCTGGTCACTTCAAAGATATCCAAGGGAAACTCAGAAAAGGACAGTTTCTCAATATCTCGACAGCCGTCAAAACTATTGAAAAGCCATTGCTACCGTCTGGCAGGCCAACGCGCTATATACAATACTACAATGTACAATGCCATGACTGAGCTAGTCACTTCAAAGATATCCAAGGGAAACTCAGAAAAGGACAGTTTCTCAAAATCTCCACAGCCGTCAAAACTATTGAGAAGCCATTGCTACCGTCTTGTAGTCCAACGAGGAATCTACAATACTACAATGTACAATGCCATGACTGACCCATTTACTTCTGAGGTATCCGAGGGAAACTCAAAAAGGACAGTTTCTCAATATCTCGACAACCGTCAAGACTATCGAGAAGCCGTTGCTACCGTCTTGTAGAGAAATGAGAAATCTACAATACTACAATGTACAATGCCATGACTGTCCCATTCACTTCTGAGGTATCGGAGGGAAACTCAAAAATGGACAGTTTCTCAATATCTCAACAACCGTCAAGACTATTGAGAAACCGTTGCTACCGTCTTGAAGAGAAATGAGGAATCTACAATATGTACTACAATGTACAATGCCATGACTGTCCCATTCACTTCTGAGATATCCGAGGGAAACTAAAAAAAGGACAGTTTCTCAATATCTCGGCAACCGTCAAGACTATTGAGAAGCCGTTGCTACCGTCTTGTAGAGAAATGAGGAATCTACAATACTACAATGTACAGTGCCATGACTGTCCCATTCGCTTCTGAGATATCCGAGGGAAACTCAAAAAAGGACAGTTTTTTAATATCTCGACAACCGTCAAAACTATTGAGAAGCCATTGCTACCGTCTTGTAGGCCAACGCGGAATCTATAATACTACAATGTACAATGCCATGACTGACCTAGTCACTTCTGGGATGATAGAGGGAAACTCAAAAAAGGACAGTTTCTCAATATCTCAACAACCGTCAAGACTATTGATAAGCAATTGCTACCGTCTTGTAAAGCAACGAGGAATCTACATTACTAAAATGTACAATGCCATGACTGACCCATTCACTTCTGAGGTATCGGAGGGAAACTCAAAAATGGACAGTTTCTCAATATCTCAACAACCGTCAAGACTATTGAGAAACCGTTGCTACCGTCTTGAAGAGAAATGAGGAATCTACAATATGTACTACAATGTACAATGCCATGACTGTCCCATTCACTTCTGAGATATCCGAGGGAAACTAAAAAAAGGACAGTTTCTCAATATCTCGGCAACCGTCAAGACTATTGAGAAGCCGTTGCTACCGTCTTGTAGAGAAATGAGGAATCTACAATACTACAATGTACAGTGCCATGACTGTCCCATTCGCTTCTGAGATATCCGAGGGAAACTCAAAAAAGGACAGTTTTTTAATATCTCGACAACCGTCAAAACTATTGAGAAGCCATTGCTACCGTCTTGTAGGCCAACGCGGAATCTATAATACTACAATGTACAATGCCATGACTGACCTAGTCACTTCTGGGATGATAGAGGGAAACTCAAAAAAGGACAGTTTCTCAATATCTCGACAACCGTCAAGACTATTGAGAAGCCATTGCCACCGCCTTGTAGGCCAACGCTAAATCTACAATACTACAATGTACAATGCCATGACTGAGCTGGTCACTTCAAAGATATCCAAGGGAAACTCAGAAAAGGACAGTTTCTCAATATCTCGACAGCCGTCAAAACTATTGAGAAGCCATTGCTACCGTCTTGCAGGCCAACGCGCAATATACAATACTACAATGTACAATGCCATGACTGAGCTAGTCACTTCAAAGATATCCAAGGGAAACTCAGAAAAGGACAGTTTCTCAAAATCTCCACAGCCGTCAAAACTATTGAGAAGCCATTGCTACCGTCTTGTAGTCCAACGAGGAATCTACAATACTACAATGTACAATGCCATGACTGACCCATTTACTTCTGAGGTATCCGAGGGAAACTCAAAAAGGACAGTTTCTCAATATCTCGACAACCGTCAAGACTATCGAGAAGCCGTTGCTACCGTCTTGTAGAGAAATGAGAAATCTACAATACTACAATGTACAATGCCATGACTGTCCCATTCACTTCTGAGATATCCGAGGGAAACTCAAAAAAGGACAGTTTCTCAATATCTCGACAACCGTCAAAACTATTGAAAAGCCATTGCTACCGTCTTGCAGGCCAACGCGCTATATACAATACTACAATGTACAATGCCATGACTGAGCTAGTCACTTCAAAGATATCCAAGGGAAACTCAGAAAAGGACAGTTTCTCAATATCTCGACAACCGTCAAGACTATTGAGAAGCCGTTGCTACCGTCTTGTAGAGAATTGAGGAATCTACAATATGTACTACAATGTACAATGCCATGACTGTCAATATCTCGACAACCGTCAAGACTATTGAGAAGCCGTTGCTACCGTCTTGTAGAGAAATGAGGAATCTACAATATGTACTACAATGTACAATGCCATGACTGTCCCATTCACTTCTGAGCTATCCGAGGGAAACTCAAAAAAGGACAGTTTCTCAATATCTCGACAACCGTCAAGACTATTGAGAAGCCGTTGCTACCGACTTGTAGAGAAATGAGGAATCTACAATACTACAATGTATAATGCCATGACTGACCCATTCACTTCTGAGGTATCCGACGGAAACTCAGAAGAGGACAGTGTCTCAATATCTCGACAACCGTCAAGACTATTGAGAAGCCGTTGCTATCGTCTTGTAGAGAAATGAGGAATCTACAATTTGTACTACAATGTACAATGCCATGACTGTCCCATTCACTTCTGAGATATCCGAGGGAAACTCAAAAAAGGACAGTTTCTCAATATCTCGACAACCGTCAAAACTATTGAAAAGCCATTGCTACCGTCTTGCAGGCCAACGCGCTATATACAATACTACAATGTACAATGCCATGACTGAGCTAGTCACTTCAAAGATATCCAAGGGAAACTCAGAAAAGGACAGTTTCTCAATATCTCGACAACCGTCAAGACTACTGAGAAGCCGTTGCTACCGTCTTGTAGAGAAATGAAGAATCTACAATATGTACTACAATGTACAATGCCATGACTGTCCCATTCACTTCTGAGATATCCGAAGGAAACTCAGAAGAGGACAGTTTCTCAATATCTCGACAACCGTCAAGACTATTGAGAAGCCGTTGCTATCGTCTTGTAGAGAAATGGGGAATCTACAATATGTACTACAATGTACAATGCCATGACTGTCCCATTCACTTCTGAGATATCCGAGGGAAACTCAGAAGAGGACAGTTTCTCAATATCTCGACAACCGTCAAGACTATTGAGAAGCCGTTGCTATCGTCTTGTAGAGAAATGAGGAATCTACAATTTGTACTACAATGTACAATGCCATGACTGTCCTATTCACTTCTGAGATATCCGAGAGAAACTCAAAAGAGGACAGTTTCTCAATATCTCGACAACCGTCAAGACTATTGAGAAGCCGTTGCTATCGTCTTGTAGAGAAATGAGTAATCTACAATTTGTACTACAATGTACAATGCCATGACTGTCCCATTCACTTCTGAGATATCCGAGGGAAACTCAAAAAAGGATAGTTTCTCAATATCTCGACAACCGTCAAAACTATTGAAAAGCCATTGCTACCGTCTTGCAGGCCAACGCGCAATATACAATACTAGAATGTACAATGCCATGACTGAGCTAGTCATGTCGAAGATATCCAAGGGAAACTCAGAAAAAGACAGTTTCTCAATATCTCGATAACCGTCAAGACTATTGAGAAGCCGTTGCCACCGTCTTGTAGAGAAATGAGGAATCTACAATTTGTACTACAATGTACAATGCCACGACTGACGCATTCACTTCTGACATATCCCAGGGAAACTCAAAAAGGACAGTTTCTCAATATCTCGACAGCCGTCAAAACTATTGAGAAGCCATTGCTACCGTCTTGCAGGCCAACGCGCAATATACAATACTACAATGTACAATGCCATGACTGAGCTAGTCACTTCAAAGTTATCCAAGGGAAACTCAGAAAGGGACAGTTTCTCAATATCTCGACAACCGTCAAGACTATCGAGAAGCCGTTGCTACCGTCTTGTAGAGAAACGAGGAATCTACAATGTACAATGCCATGACTGACCCATTCACATATCCCAGGGAAACTCAAAAAGGATAGTTTTTCAATATCTCGACAACCGTCAAGACTGAGCTAGTCACTTCAAAGATATCCAAGGGAAACTCAGAAAAGGACAGTTTCTCAATATCTCGACAGCCGTCAAAACTATTGAGAAGCCATTGCTACCTTGCAGGCAATATACAATACTACAATGTACAATGCCATGACTGAGCTAGTCACTTTAAAGATATCCAAGGGAAACTCAGAAAAGGACTATCTCTACAACCGTCAAGACTATTGAGAAGCCGTTGCTAACGTCTTGTAAAGCAACGAGGAATCTACATTACTAAAATGTACAATGCCATGACTGACCCATTCACTTCTAAGGTATCCGAGGGAAACTCAAAAATGGACAGTTTCTCAATATCTCAACAACCGTCAAGACTATTGAGAAACCGTTGCTACCGTCTTGTAGAGAAATGAGGAATCTACAATACTACAATATACAATGCCATGACTGTCCCATTAGCTTCTGAGATATCCGAGGGAAACTAAAAAAAGGACAGTTTCTCAATATCTCGGCAACCGTCAAGACTATTGAGAAGCCGTTGCTACCGTCTTGTAGAGAAATGAGGAATCTACAATACTACAATGTACAATGCCATGACTGTCCCATTCGCTTCTGAGATATCCGAGGGAAACTCAAAAAATTACAGTTTCTTAATATCTCGACAACCGTCAAAACTATTGAGAAGCCATTGCTACCGTCTTGTAGGCCAACGCGGAATCTATAATACTACAATGTACAATGCCATGACTGACCTAGTCACTTCTGGGATGATAGAGGGAAACTCAAAAAAAGGACAGTTTCTCAATATCTCGACAACCGTCAAGACTATTGAGAAGCCGTTTCTACCGTCTTGTACAGAAATGAGGAATCTACAATATGTACTACAATGTACAATGCCATGACTGTCCCATTCACTTCTGAGATATCCGAGGGAAACTAAAAAAGAACAGTTTCTCAATATCTCGGCAACCGTCAAGACTATTGAGAAGCCGTTGCTACCGTCTTGTAGAGAAATGAGGAATCTACAATACAACAATGTACAATGCCATGACTGACCCATTCACTTCTGAGGTATCCGAGGGAAACTCGAAAAAGGACAGTTTCTCAATATCTCAACAACCGTCAAGACTATTGAGAAGCAATTGCTACCGTCTTGTAAAGCAACGAGGAATCTACATTACTAAAATGTACAATGCCATGACTGACCCATTCACTTCTGAGGTATCGGAGGGAAACTCAAAAATGGACAGTTTCTCAATATCTCAACAACCGTCAAGACTATTGAGAAACCGTTGCTACCGTCTTGAAGAGAAATGAGGAATCTACAATATGTACTACAATGTACAATGCCATGACTGTCCCATTCACTTCTGAGATATCCGAGGGAAACTAAAAAAAGGGACAGTTTCTCAATATCTCGGCAACCGTCAAGACTATTGAGAAGCCGTTGCTACCGTCTTGTAGAGAAATGAGGAATCTACAATACTACAATGTACAGTGCCATGACTGTCCCATTCGCTTCTGAGATATCCGAGGGAAACTCAAAAAAGGACAGTTTTTTAATATCTCGACAACCGTCAAAACTATTGAGAAGCCATTGCTACCGTCTTGTAGGCCAACGCGGAATCTATAATACTACAATGTACAATGCCATGA
The DNA here is from genome assembly GCA_958301585.1 of Merodon equestris. Classification (NCBI taxonomy): domain Eukaryota; kingdom Metazoa; phylum Arthropoda; class Insecta; order Diptera; family Syrphidae; genus Merodon; species Merodon equestris. Next base: position 4,991,608 of record OY284418.1, on the reverse strand, counting down.
CTGACCTAGTCACTTCTGGGATGATAGAGGGAAACTCAAAAAAGGACAGTTTCTCAATATCTCGACAACCGTCAAGACTATTGAGAAGCCATTGCTACCGTCTTGCAGGCCAACGCGCAATATACGATACTACAATGTACAATGCCATGACTGAGCTAGTCACTTCAAAGATATCCAAGGGAAACTCAGAAAAGGACAGTTTCTCAAAATCTCCACAGCCGTCAAAACTATTGAGAAGCCATTGCTACCGTCTTGTAGTCCAACGAGGAATCTACAATACTACAATGTACAATGCCATGACTGACCCATTTACTTCTGAGGTATCCGAGGGAAACTCAAAAAGGACAGTTTCTCAATATCTCGACAACCGTCAAGACTATTGAGAAGCCGTTGCTACCGTCTTGTAGAGAAATGAGAAATCTACAATACTACAATGTACAATGCCATGACTGTCCCATTCACTTCTGAGATATCCGAGGGAAACTCAAAAAAGGACAGTTTCTCAATATCTCGACAACCGTCAAAACTATTGAAAAGCCATTGCTACCGTCTTGCAGGCCAACGCGCTATATACAATACTACAATGTACAATGCCATGACTGAGCTAGTCACTTCAAAGATATCCAAGGGAAACTCAGAAAAGGACAGTTTCTCAATATCTCGACAACCGTCAAGACTATTGAGAAGCCGTTGCTACCGTCTTGTAGAGAATTGAGGAATCTACAATATGTACTACAATGTACAATGCCATGACTGTCAATATCTCGACAACCGTCAAGACTATTGAGAAGCCGTTGCTACCGTCTTGTAGAGAAATGAGGAATCTACAATATGTACTACAATGTACAATGCCATGACTGTCCCATTCACTTCTGAGCTATCCGAGGGAAACTCAAAAAAGGACAGTTTCTCAATATCTCGACAACCGTCAAGACTATTGAGAAGCCGTTGCTACCGACTTGTAGAGAAATGAGGAATCTACAATACTACAATGTATAATGCCATGACTGACCCATTCACTTCTGAGGTATCCGACGGAAACTCAGAAGAGGACAGTTTCTCAATATCTCGACAACCGTCAAGACTATTGAGAAGCCGTTGCTATCGTCTTGTAGAGAAATGAGGAATCTACAATTTGTACTACAATGTACAATGCCATGACTGTCCCATTCACTTCTGAGATATCCGAGGGAAACTCAAAAAAGGACAGTTTCTCAATATCTCGACAACCGTCAAAACTATTGAAAAGCCATTGCTACCGTCTTGCAGGCCAACGCGCTATATACAATACTACAATGTACAATGCCATGACTGAGCTAGTCACTTCAAAGATATCCAAGGGAAACTCAGAAAAGGACAGTTTCTCAATATCTCGACAACCGTCAAGACTACTGAGAAGCCGTTGCTACCGTCTTGTAGAGAAATGAAGAATCTACAATATGTACTACAATGTACAATGCCATGACTGTCAATATCTCGACAACCGTCAAGACTATTGAGAAGCCGTTGCTATCGTCTTGTAGACAAATGAGGAATCTACAATTTGTACTACAATGTACAATGCCATGACTGTCCCATTCACTTCTGAGGTATCCGAGGGAAACTCAAAAGAGGACAGTTTCTCAATATCTCGACAACCGTCAAGACTATTGAGAAGCCGTTGCCACCGACTTGTAGAGAAATGAGGAATCTACAACATGTACTACAATGTACAATGCCATGACTGTCCCATTCACTTCTGAGATATCCGAGGGAAACTCAGAAGAGGACAGTTTCTCAATATCTCGACAACCGTCAAGACTATTGAGAAGCCGTTGCTATCGTCTTGTAGAGAAATGAGGAATCTACAATATGTACTACAATGTACAATGCCATGACTGACCCATTCACTTCTGAGATATCCGAGGGAAACTCAGAAGAGGACAGTTTCTCAATATCTCGACAACCGTCAAGACTATTGAGAAGCCGTTGCTATCGTCTTGTAGAGAAATGAGGAATCTACAATTTGTACTACAATGTACAATGCCATGACTGTCCCATTCACTTCTCAGATATCCGAGGGAAACTCAAAAAGGACTGTTTCTCAATATCTCGACAACCGTCAAAACTATTGAAAAGCCATTGCTACCGTCTTGCAGGCCAACGCGCAATATACAGTACTACAATGTACAATGCCATGACTGAGCTAGTCACTTCAAAGATATCCAAGGGAAACTCAGAAAGGACAGTTTCTCAATATCTCGACAACCGTCAAGACTATTGAGAAGCCGTTGCTACCGTCTTTTAGAGTAATGAGGAATCTACAATATGTACTACAATGTACAATGCCATGACTGTCCCATTCACTTCTGAGATATCCGAGGGAAACTCAAAAGAGCACAGTTTCTCAATATCTCGACAACCGTCAAGACTATTGAGAAGCCGCTGCCACCGACTTGTAGAGAAATGAGGAATCTACAACATGTACTACAATGTACAATGCCATGACTGTCCCATTCACTTCTGAGATATCCGAGGGAAACTCAGAAGAGGACAGTTTCTCAATATCTCGACAACCGTCAAGACTACTGAGAAGCCGTTGCTATCGTCTTGTAGAGAAATGAGGAATCTACAATATGTACTACAATGTACAATGCCATGACTGACCCATTCACTTCTGAGATATCCGAGGGAAACTCAGAAGAGGACAGTTTCTCAATATCTCGACAACCGTCAAGACTATTGAGAAGCCGTTGCTATCGTCTTGTAGAGAAATGAGGAATCTACAATTTGTACTACAATGTACAATGCCATGACTGTCCCATTCACTTCTCAGATATCCGAGGGAAACTCAAAAAGGACTGTTTCTCAATATCTCGACAACCGTCAAAACTATTGAAAAGCCATTGCTACCGTCTTGCAGGCCAACGCGCAATATACAGTACTACAATGTACAATGCCATGACTGAGCTAGTCACTTCAAAGATATCCAAGGGAAACTCAGAAAGGACAGTTTCTCAATATCTCGACAACCGTCAAGACTATTGAGAAGCCGTTGCTACCGTCTTTTAGAGTAATGAGGAATCTACAATATGTACTACAATGTACAATGCCATGACTGTCCCATTCACTTCTGAGATATCCGAGGGAAACTCAAAAGAGCACAGTTTCTCAATATCTCGACAACCGTCAAGACTATTGAGAAGCCGCTGCTATCGTCTTGTAGAGAAATGAGTAATCTACAATTTGTACTACAATGTACAATGCCATGACTGTCCCATTCACTTCTGAGATATCCGAGGGAAACTCAAAAAAGGACAGTTTCTCAATATCTCGACAACCGTCAAAACTATTGAAAAGCCATTGCTACCGTCTTGCAGGCCAACGCGCAATATACAATACTAGAATGTACAATGCCATGACTGAGAAGATATCCAAGGGAAACTCAGAAAAGGACAGTTTCTCAATATCTCGATAACCGTCAAGACTATTGAGAAGCCGTTGCCACCGTCTTGTAGAGAAACGAGGAATCTACAATACTACAATGTACAATGCCACGACTGACGCATTCACTTCTGACATATCCCAGGGAAACTCAAAAAGGACAGTTTCTCAATATCTCGACAGCCGTCAAAACTATTGAGAAGCCATTGCTACCGTCTTGCAGGCCAACGCGCAATATACAATACTACAATGTACAATGCCATGACTGAGCTAGTCACTTCAAAGTTATCCAAGGGAAACTAAGAAAGGGACAGTTTCTCAATATCTCAACAACCGTCAAGACTATCGAGAAGCCGTTGCTACCGTCTTGTAGAGAAACGAGGAATCTACAATACTACAATGTACAATGCCATGACTGACCCATTCACATATCCCAGGGAAACTCAAAAAGGACAGTTTTTCAATATCTCGACAACCGTCAAGACTGAGCTAGTCACTTCAAAGATATCCAAGGGAAACTCAGAAAAGGACAGTTTCTCAATATCTCGACAGCCGTCAAAACTATTGAGAAACCATTGCTACCGTCTTGCAGGCAATATACAATACTACAATGTACAATGCCATGACTGAGCTAGTCACTTCAAAGATATCCAAGGGAAACTCAGAAAAGGACTATCTCTACAACCGTCAAGACTATTGAGAAGCCGTTGCTAACGTCTTGTAAAGCAACGAGGAATCTACATTACTAAAATGTACAATGCCATGACTGACCCATTCACTTCTGAGGTATCCGAGGGAAACTCAAAAATGGACAGTTTCTCAATATCTCAACAACCGTCAAGACTATTGAGAAACCGTTGCTACCGTCTTGTAGAGAAATGAGGAATCTACAATACTACAATGTACAATGCCATGACTGTCCCATTCGCTTCTGAGATATCCGAGGGAAACTCAAAAAAGGACAGTTTCTCAATATCTCGACAACCGTCAAGACTATTGAGAAGCCGTTGCTACCGTCTTGTACAGAAATGAGGAATCTACAATATGTACTACAATGTACAATGCCATGACTGTCCCATTCACTTCTGAGATATCCGAGGGAAACTAAAAAAAGAACAGTTTCTCAATATCTCGGCAAACGTCAAGACTATTGAGAAGCCGTTGCTACCGTCTTGTAGAGAAATGAGGAATCTACAATATGTACTACAATGTACAATGCCATGACTGACCCATTCACTTCTGAGGTATCCGAGGGAAACTCGAAAAAGGACAGTTTCTCAATATCTCAACAACCGTCAAGACTATTGAGAAGCTATTGCTACCGTCTTGTAAAGCAACGAGGAATCTACATTACTAAAATGTACAATGCCATGACTGACCCATTCACTTCTGAGGTATCGGAGGGAAACTCAAAAATGGACAGTTTGTCAATATCTCAACAACCGTCAAGACTATTGAGAAACCGTTGTTACCGTCTTGAAGAGAAATGAGGAATCTACAACATGTACTACAATGTACAATGCCATGACTGTCCCATTCACTTCTGAGATATCCGAGGGAAACTAAAAAAAGGACAGTTTCTCAATATCTCGGCAACCGTCAAGACTATTGAGAAGCCGTTGCTACCGTCTTGTAGAGAAATGAGGAATCTACAATACTACAATGTACAGTGCCATGACTGTCCCATTCGCTTCTGAGATATCCGAGGGAAACTCAAAAAAGGACAGTTTCTTAATATCTCGACAACCGTCAAAACTATTGGGAAGCCATTGCTACCGTCTTGTAGGCCAACGCGGAATCTACAATACTACAATGTACAATGCCATGACTGAGCTAGTCACTTCTGGGATGATAGAGGGAAACTCGAAAAAGGACAGTTTTTCAATATCTCGACAACCGTCAAGACTATTGAGAAGCCATTGCCACCGCCTTGTAGGCCAACGCTAAATCTACAATACTACAATGTACAATGCCATGACTGAGCTGGTCACTTCAAAGATATCCAAGGGAAACTCAGAAAAGGACAGTTTCTCAATATCTCGACAGCCGTCAAAACTAATGAGAAGCCATTGCTACCGTCTTGCAGGCCAACGCGCAATATACAATAATACAATGTACAATGCCATGACTGAGCTAGTCACTTCAAAGATATCCAAGGGAAACTCAGAAAAGGACAGTTTCTCAAAATCTCCACAGCCGTCAAAACTATTGAGAAGCCATTGCTACCGTCTTGTAGTCCAACGAGGAATCTACAATACTACAATGTACAATGCCATGACTGACCCATTTACTTCTGAGGTATCCGAGGGAAACTCAAAAAGGACAGTTTCTCAATATCTCGACAACCGTCAAGACTATTGAGAAGCCGTTGCTACCGTCTTGTAGAGAAATGAGAAATCTACAATTCTACAATGTACAATGCAATGACTGTCCCATTCGCTTCTGAGATATCCGAGGGAAACTCAAAAAAGGACAGTTTCTTAATATCTCGACAACCGTCAAAACTATTGGGAAGCCATTGCTACCGTCTTGTAGGCCAACGCGGAATCTACAATACTACAATGTACAATGCCATGACTGAGCTAGTCACTTCTGGGATGATAGAGGGAAACTCAAAAAGGACAGTTTCTTAATATCTCGACAACCGTCAAAACTATTGAGAAGCCATTGCTACCGACTTGTAAAGCAACGAGGAATCTACAATACTACAATGTACAATGCCATGACTGTCCCATTCGCTTCTGAGATATCCGAGGGAAACTCAAAAAGGACAGTTTCTTAATGTCTCGACAACCGTCAAGACTATTGGGAAGCCATTGCTACCGTCTTGCAGGCCAACGCGCAATATACAATACTTCAATGTACAATGCCATGACTGAGCTAGTCACTTCAAAGATATCCAAGGGAAACTCAGAAAAGGACAGTTTCTCAAAATCTCGACTGCCGTCACAACTATTGACAAGCCGTTGCTACCGTCTTGTAGAGAAATGAGGAATCTACAATACTACAATGTACAATGCCATGACTGTCAATATCTCGACAACCGTCAAGACTATTGAGAAGCCATTACCACCGCCTTGTAGGCCAACGCTAAATCTACAACACTACAATGTACAATGCCATGACTGAGTTAGTCACTTCAAAGTTATCCAAGGGAAACTCAGAAAAGGACAGTTTCTCAATATCTCGACAGCCGTCAAAACTATTGAGAAGCCATTGCTGCCGTCTTGCAGGCCAATGCGCAATATACAATACTTCAATGTACAATGCCGCGACTGAGCTAGTCACTTCAAAAATATCCAAGTGAAACTCAGAAAAGGACAGTTTCTCAAAATCTCGACTGCCGTCACAACTATTGACAAGCCGTTGCTACCGTCTTGTAGAGAAATGAGGAATCTACAATACTACAATGTACAATGCCATGACTGTCCCATTCGCTTCTGAGATATCCGAGGGAAACTCAAAAAAGGACAGTTTCTTAATATCTCGACAACCGTCAAAACTATTGAGAAGCCATTGCTACCATTGCCATTGTAGGCCAACGCGGAATCTACAATACTACAATGTACAATGCCATGACTGACCTAGTCACTTCTGGGATGATAGAGGGAAACTCAAAAAAGGACAGTTTCACAATATCTCGACAACCGTCAAGACTATTGAGAAGCCATTGCTACCGTCTTGCAGGCCAACGCGCTACATGTACATATGTACAATGCCATGACTGAGCTAGTCACTTCAAAGATATCCAAGGGAAACTCAGAAAAGGACAGTTCCTCAATATCTCGACAACCGTCAAGACTATTGAGAAGCCGTTGCTACCGACTTGTAAAGCAACGAGAGATCTACAATACTACAATGTACAATGCCATGACTGACCCATTCACTTCTGAGGTATCGTAGGGAAACTCAAAAAAGGACAGTTTCTCAATATCTCGACAACCGTCAAGACTATTGAGAAGCCGTTGCTACCGACTTGTAAAGCAACGAGGAATCTACAATACTACAATGTACAATGCCATGACTGACCCATGCACTTCTGAGGTATCCGAGGGAAACTCAAAAACGACAGTTTCTCAATATCTCGACAACCGTCAAGACTATTGAGAAGCCGTTGCTACCGTCTTGTAGAGAAATGAGGAATCTACAATACTACAATGTACAATGCCATGACTGACCCATTCACTTCTGAGGTATCGTAGGGAAAGTCAAAAAAGGACAGTTACTCAATATCTCGACAACCATCAAGACTATTGAGAAGCCGTTGCTACCGTCTTGTAGAGAAATGAGGAATCTACAATATGTACTACAATGTACAATGTCATGACTGTCAATATCTCGACAACCGTTAAGACTATTGAGAAGCCGTTGCTACCGTCTTCACTTCTGACCCATTCACTTCTGACATATCCCAGGGAAACTCAAAAAAGGACAGCTTCTCAATATCTCGACAACCGTCAAGACTATTGAGAAGCCGTTGCTACCGTCTTGTAGAGAAGTGAGGAATCAACAATATGTACTACAATGTACAATGCCATGACTGTCAATATCTCGACAACCGTCAAGACTATTGAGAAGCCATTGCCACCGCCTTGTAGGCCAACGCTAAATCTACAATACTACAATGTACAATGCCATGACTGAGCTAGTCACTTCAAAGATATCCAAGGGAAACTCAGAAAAGGACAGTTTCTCAATATCTCGACAGCCGTCAAAACTATTGAGAAGCCATTACTACCGTTTTGCAGGCCAACGCGCAATATACAATACTACAATATACAACGCCGTGACTGAGCTAGTCACTTCAAAGATATCCAAGGGAAACTCAGAAAAGGACAGTTTCTCAAAATCTCGACAGTCGTCAAAACTATTGAGAAGCCATTGCTACCGTCTTGCAGGCCAACGCGCAATATACAATACTACAATGTACAATGCCGTGACTGAGCTAGTCACTTCAAAGATATCCAAGGGAAACTCCGAAAAGGACAGTTTCTCAATATCTCGACAGCCGTCAAAACTATTGAGAAGCCATTGCTACCGTCTTGCAGGCCAACGCGCAATATACAATACTACAATGTACAGTGCCGTGACGGAGCTAGTCACTTCAAAGATATCCAAGGGAAACTCAGAAAAGGACAGTTTCTCAATATCTCGACAGCCGTCAAAACTATTGAGAAGCCATTGCTACCGTTTCGCAGGCCAACGCGCAATATACAATACTACAATGTACACTGCCGTGACTGAGCTAGTCACTTCAAAGATATCCAAGGGAAACTCAGAAAAGGACAGTTTCTCAAAATCTCGACTGCCGTCAAAACAATTGAGAAGCCGTTGCTACCGTCTTGTAGAGAAATGAGGAATCTACAATACTACAATGTACAATGCCATGACTGTCCCATTCGCTTCTGAGATATCCGAGAGAAACTCAAAAAGGGACAGTTTCTTAATATCTCGACAACCGTCAAAACTATTGAGAAGCCATTGCTACCGTCTTGTAGGCCAACGCTACAATGCTACAATGTACAATGCCATGACTGACCTAGTCACTTCTGGGATGATAGAGGGAAACTCAAAAAAGGACAGTTTCTGAATATCTCGACAACCGTCAAGACTATTGAGAAGCCATTGCTACCGTCTTGCAGGCCAACGCGATACATGTACAAATGAACAAATGCCATGACTGAGCTAGTCACTTCAAAGATATCCAAGGGAAACTCAGAAAAGGACAGTTTCCCAATATCTCGACAACCGTCAAGACTTGTAAAGCAACGAGGAATCTACAATACTACAATGTACAATGCCATGACTGACCCATCCACTTCTGAGGTATCGTAGGGAATCTCAAAAAAGGACAATTTCTCAATATCTCGACAACCGTCAAGACTATTGAGAAGCCATTGCTACCGTCTTGTAGAGAAATGAGGAATATACAATATGTACTACAATGTACAATGCCATGACTGTCAATATCTCGACAACCGTCAAGACTATTGAGAAGCCATTGCCACCGCCTTGTAGGCCAACGCTAAATCTACAATACTACAATGTATAATGCCATGACTGAGCTAGTCACTTCAAAGATATCCAAGGGAAACTCAGAAAAAGACAGTTTCTCAATATCTCGACAGCCGTCAAAACTATTGAGAAGCCATTGCTACCGTCTTGCAGGCCAACGCGGAATCTACAATGCTACAATGTACAATGCCATGACTGACCTAGTCACTTCTGGGATGATAGAGGGAAACTCAAAAAAGGACAGTTTCTGAATATCTCGACAACCGTCAAGACTATTGAGAAGCCATTGCTACCGTTTTGCAGGCCAACGCGCAATATACAATGTACAATGCCGTGACTGAGCTAGTCACTTCAAAGATATCCAAGGGAAACTCAGAAAAGGACAGTTTCTCAAAATCTCGACAGCCGTCAAAACTATTGAGAAGCCATTGCTACCGTCTTGTAGGCCAACGAGGTATCTACAATACTACAATGTACAATGCCATGACTGACTCATTCACTTCTGAGGTATCCGAGGGAAACTCAAAAAGACAGTTTCTCAATATCTCGACAACCGTCAAGACAATTGAGAAGCCGTTGCTACCGTCTTGTAGAGAAATGAGGAATCTACAATACTACAATGTACAATGCCATGACTGTCCCATTCGCTTCTGAGATATCCGAGGGAAACTCAAAAAAGGACAGTTTCTTAATATCTCGACAACCATCAAAACTATTGAGAAGCCATTGCTACTGTCTTGTAGGCCAACGCGGAATCTTCAATACTACTAATTTGTACTACAATGTACTGTCCCATTCACTTCTGAGATATCCGAGGGAAACTCAAAAAAGGACAGTTTCTCAATATCTCGACAACCGTCAAGACTATTGAAAAGCCATTGCTACCATCTTGCAGGCCAACGCGCGATATACAATACTACAATGTACAATGCCATGACTGAGCTAGTCACTTCAGAGATATCCAAGGGAAACTCAGAAAAGGACAGTTTCTCAATATCTCGACAACCGTCAAGACTACTGAGAAGCCGTTGCTACCGTCTTGTAGAGAAACGAAGAATCTACAATATGTACTATAATGTACAATGCCATGACTGTCAATATCTCGACAACCGTCAAGACTATTGAGAAGCCGTTGCTATCGTCTTGTAGACAAATGAGGAATCTACAATTTGTACTACAATGTACAATGCCATGACTGTCCCATTCACTTCTGAGGTATCCGAGGGAAACTCAAAAGAGGACAGTTTCTCAATATCTCGACAGCCGTCAATACTATTGAGAAGCCGTTGCTACCGACTTGTAGAGAAATGAGGAATCTACAACATGTACTACAATGTACAATGCCATGACTGTCCCATTCACTTCTGAGATATCCGAGGAAAACTCAGAAGAAGACAGTTTCTCAATATCTCGACAACCGTCAAGACTATTGAGAAGCCGTTGCTATCGTCTTGTAGAGAAATGAGGAATCTACAATATGTACTACAATGTACAATGCCATGACTGACCCATTCACTTCTGAGATATCCGAGGGAAACTCAGAAGAGGACAGTTTCTCAATATCTCGACAGCCGTCAAGACTATTGAGAAGCCGTTGCTATCGTCTTGTAGAGAAATGAGGAATCTACAATTTGTACTACAATGTACAATGCCATGACTGTCCCATTCACTTCTCAGATATCCGAGGGAAACTCAAAAAAGGACTGTTTCTCAATATCTCGACAACCGTCACAACTATTGAAAAGCCATTGCTACCGTCTTGCACGCCAACGCGCAATATACAATACTACAATGTACAATGCCATGACTGAGCTAGTCACTTCAAAGATATCCAAGGGAAACTCAGAAAAGGACAGTTTCTCAATATCTCGACAACCGTCAAGGCTATTGAGAAGCCGTTGCTACCGTCTTTTAGAGTAATGAGGAATCTACAATATGTACTACAATGTACAATGCCATGACTGTCCCATTCACTTCTGAGATATCCGAGGGAAACTCAGAAGAGGACAGTTTCTCAATATATCGACAACCGTCAAGACTATTGAGAAGCCGTTGCCGTCGTCTTGTAGAGAAATGAGGAATCTACAATATGTACTACAATGTACAATGCCATGACTGTCCCATTCACTTCTGAGATATCCGAGGGAAACTCAGAAGAGGACAGTTTCTCAATATCTCGACAACCGTCAAGACTATTGAGAAGCCGTTGCTATCGTCTTGTAGAGAAATGAGGAATCTACAATTTGTACTACAATGTACAATGCCATGACTGTCCTATTCACTTCTGAGATATCCGAGGGAAACTCAAAAGAGGACAGTTTCTCAATATCTCGACAACCGTCAAGACTATTGAGAAGCCGTTGCTATCGTCTTGTAGAGAAATGAGTAATCTACAATTTGTACTACAATGTACAATGCCATGACTGTCCCATTCACTTCTGAGATATCCGAGGGAAACTCAAAAAAGGACAGTTTCTCAATATCTCGACAACCGTCAAAACTATTGAAAAGCCATTGCTACCGTCTTGCAGGCCAACGCGCAATATACAATACTAGAATGTACAATGCCATGACTGAGCTAGTCATGTCGAAGATATCCAAGGGAAACTCAGAAAAGGACAGTTTCTCAATATCTCGATAACCGTCAAGACTATTGAGAAGCCGTTGCCACCGTCTTGTAGAGAAATGAGGAATCTACAATTTGTACTACAATGTACAATGCCACGACTGACGCATTCACTTCTGACATATCCCAGGGAAACTCAAAAAGGACAGTTTCTCAATATCTCGACAGCCGTCAAAACTATTGAGAAGCCATTGCTACCGTCTTGCAGGAAAGCGCGCAATATACAATACTACAATGTACAATGCCATGACTGAGCTAGTCACTTCAAAGTTATCCAAGGGAAACTCAGAAAGGGACAGTTTCTCAATATCTCGACAACCGTCAAGACTATCGAGAAGCCGTTGCTACCGTCTTGTAGAGAAACGAGGAATCTACAATGTACAATGCCATGACTGACCCATTCACATATCCCAGGGAAACTCAAAAAGGATAGTTTTTCAATATCTCGACAACCGTCAAGACTGAGCTAGTCACTTCAAAGATATCCAAGGGAAACTCAGAAAAGGACAGTTTCTCAATATCTCGACAGCCGTCAAAACTATTGAGAAGCCATTGCTACCTTGCAGGCAATATACAATACTACAATGTACAATGCCATGACTGAGCTAGTCACTTTAAAGATATCCAAGGGAAACTCAGAAAAGGACTATCTCTACAACCGTCAAGACTATTGAGAAGCCGTTGCTAACGTCTTGTAAAGCAACGAGGAATCTACATTACTAAAATGTACAATGCCATGACTGACCCATTCACTTCTGAGGTATCCGAGGGAAACTCAAAAATGGACAGTTTCTCAATATCTCAACAACCGTCAAGACTATTGAGAAACCGTTGCTACCGTCTTGTAGAGAAATGAGGAATCTACAATACTACAATATACAATGCCACGACTGTCCCATTAGCTTCTGAGATATCCGAGGGAAACTAAAAAAAGGACAGTTTCTCAATATCTCGGCAACCGTCAAGACTATTGAGAAGCCGTTGCTACCGTCTTGTAGAGAAATGAGGAATCTACAATACTACAATGTACAATGCCATGACTGTCCCATTCGCTTCTGAGATATCCGAGGGAAACTCAAAAAAGGACAGTTTCTTAATATCTCGACAACCGTCAAAACTATTGAGAAGCCATTGCTACCGTCTTGTAGGCCAACGCGGAATCTATAATACTACAATGTACAATGCCATGACTGACCTAGTCACTTCTGGGATGATAGAGGGAAACTCAAAAAAGGACAGTTTCTCAATATCTCGACAACCGTCAAGACTATTGAGAAGCCGTTGCTACCGTCTTGTACAGAAATGAGGAATCTACAATATGTACTACAATGTACAATGCCATGACTGTCCCATTCACTTCTGAGATATCCGAGGGAAACTAAAAAAGAACAGTTTCTCAATATCTCGGCAACCGTCAAGACTATTGAGCAGCCGTTGCTACCGTCTTGTAGAGAAATGAGGAATCTACAATACAACAATGTACAATGCCATGACTGACCCATTCACTTCTGAGGTATCCGAGGGAAACTCAAAAGAGGACAGTTTCTCAATATCTCGACAGCCGTCAAGACTATTGAGAAGCCGTTGCTACCGACTTGTAGAGAAATGAGGAATCTAAAACATGTACTACAATGTACAATGCCATGACTGTCCCATTCACTTCTGAGATATCCGAGGAAAACTCAGAAGAGGACAGTTTATCAATATCTCGACAACCGTCAAGACTATTGAGAAGCCGTTGCTATCGTCTTGTAGAGAAATGATGAATCTACAATATGTACTACAATGTACAATGCCATGACTGACCCATTCACTTCTGAGATATCCGAGGGAAACTCAGAAGAGGACAGTTTCTCAATATCTCGACAGCCGTCAAGACTATTGAGAAGCCGTTGCTATCGTCTTGTAGAGAAATGAGGAATCTACAATTTGTACTACAATGTACAATGCCATGACTGTCCCATTCACTTCTCAGATATCCGAGGGAAACTCAAAAAAGGACTGTTTCTCAATATCTCGACAACCGTCAAAACTATTGAAAAGCCATTGCTACCGTCTTGCAGGCCAACGCGCAATATACAATACTACAATGTACAATGCCATGACTGAGCTAGTCACTTCAAAGATATCCAAGGGAAACTCAGAAAAGGACAGTTTCTCAATATCTCGACAACCGTCAAGGCTATTGAGAAGCCGTTGCTACCGTCTTTTAGAGTAATGAGGAATCTACAATATGTACTACAATGTACAATGCCATGACTGTCCCATTCACTTCTGAGATATCCGAGGGAAACTCAGAAGAGGACAGTTTCTCAATATATCGACAACCGTCAAGACTATTGAGAAGCCGTTGCCATCGTCTTGTAGAGAAATGAGGAATCTACAGTATGTACTACAATGTACAATGCCATGACTGTCCCATTCACTTCTGAGATATCCGAGGGAAACTCAGAAGAGGACAGTTTCTCAATATCTCGACAACCGTCAAGACTATTGAGAAGCCGTTGCTATCGTCTTGTAGAGAAATGAGGAATCTACAATTTGTACTACAATGTACAATGCCATGACTGTCCTATTCACTTCTGAGATATCCGAGGAAAACTCAAAAGAGGACAGTTTCTCAATATCTCGACAACCGTCAAGACTATTGAGAAGCCGTTGCTATCGTCTTGTAGAGAAATGAGTAATCTACAATTTGTACTACAATGTACAATGCTATGACTGTCCCATTCACTTCTGAGATATCCGAGGGAAACTCAAGAAAGGACAGTTTCTCAATATCTCGACAACCGTCAAAACTATTGAAAAGCCATTGCTACCGTCTTGCAGGCCAACGCGCAATACACAATACTAGAATGTACAATGCCATGACTGAGCTAGTCATGTCGAAGATATCCAAGGGAAACTTAGAAAAGGACAGTTTCTCAATATCTCGACAACCGTCAAGACTATTGAGAAGCCGTTGCTACCGTCTTTTAGAGTAATGAGGAATCTACAATATGTACTACAATGTACAATGCCATGACTGACGCATTCACTTCTGACATATCCCAGGGAAACTCAAAAAGGACAGTTTCTCAATATCTCGACAGCCGTCAAAACTATTGAGAAGCCATTACTACCGTTTTGCAGGCCAACGCGCAATATACAATACTACAATGTACAACGCCGTGACTGAGCTAGTCACTTCAAAGATATCCAAGGGAAACTCAGAAAAGGACAGTTTCTCAAAATCTCGACAGTCGTCAAAACTATTGAGAAGCCATTGCTACCGTCTTGCAGGCCAACGCGCAATATACAATACTACAATGTACAATGCCGTGACTGAGCTAGTCACTTCAAAAATATCCAAGGGAAACTCCGAAAAGGACAGTTTCTCAATATCTCGACAGCCGTCAAAACTATTGAGAAGCCATTGCTACCGTCTTGCAGGCCAACGCGCAATATACAATACTACAATGTACAGTGCCGTGACGGAGCTAGTCACTTCAAAGATATCCAAGGGAAACTCAGAAAAGGACAGTTTCTCAATATCTCGACAGCCGTCAAAACTATTGAGAAGCCATTGCTACCGTTTCGCAGGCCAACGCGCAATATACAATACTACAATGTACACTGCCGTGACTGAGCTAGTCACTTCAAAGATATCCAAGGGAAACTCAGAAAAGGACAGTTTCTCAAAATCTCGACTGCCGTCAAAACAATTGAGAAGCCGTTGCTACCGTCTTGTAGAGAAATGAGGAATCTACAATACTACAATGTACAATGCCATGACTGTCCCATTCGCTTCTGAGATATCCGACAGAAACTCAAAAAGGGACAGTTTCTTAATATCTCGACAACCGTCAAAACTATTGAGAAGCCATTGCTACCGTCTTGTAGGCCAACGCTACAATGCTACAATGTACAATGCCATGACTGACCTAGTCACTTCTGGGATGATAGAGGGAAACTCAAAAAAGGACAGTTTCTGAATATCTCGACAACCGTCAAGACTATTGAGAAGCCATTGCTACCGTCTTGCAGGCCAACGCGATACATGTACAAATGAACAAATGCCATGACTGAGCTAGTCACTTCAAAGATATCCAAGGGAAACTCAGAAAAGGACAGTTTCCCAATATCTCGACAACCGTCAAGACTTGTAAAGCAACGAGGAATCTACAATAATACAATGTACAATGCCATGACTGACCCATCCACTTCTGAGGTATCGTAGGGAATCTCAAAAAAGGACAATTTCTCAATATCTCGACAACCGTCAAGACTATTGAGAAGCCATTGCTACCGTCTTGTAGAGAAATGAGGAATATACAATATGTACTACAATGTACAATGCCATGACTGTCAATATCTCGACAACCGTCAAGACTATTGAGAAGCCATTGCCACCGCCTTGTAGGCCAACGCTAAATCTACAATACTACAATGTATAATGCCATGACTGAGCTAGTCACTTCAAAGATATCCAAGGGAAACTCAGAAAAGGACAGTTTCTGAATATCTCGACAACCGTCAAGACTATTGAGAAGCCATTGCTACCGTCTTGCAGGCCAACGCGATACATGTACAAATGAACAAATGCCATGACTGAGCTAGTCACTTCTGGGATGATAGAGGGAAACTCAAAAAAGGACAGTTTCTGAATATCTCGACAACCATCAAGACTATTGAGAAGCCATTGCTACCGTCTTGCAGGCCAACGCGATACATGTACAAATGAACAAATGCCATGACTGAGCTAGTCACTTCAAAGATATCCAAGGGAAACTCAGAAAAGGACAGTTTCCCAATATCTCGACAACCGTCAAGACTTGTAAAGCAACGAGGAATCTACAATAATACAATGTACAATGCCATGACTGACCCATCCACTTCTGAGGTATCGTAGGGAATCTCAAAAAAGGACAATTTCTCAATATCTCGACAGCCGTCAAAACTATTGAGAAGCCATTGCTACCGTCTTGTAAGCCAACGCGGAATCTACAATGCTACAATGTACAATGCCATGACTGACCTAGTCACTTCTGGGATGATAGAGGGAAACTCAAAAAAGGACAGTTTCTGAATATCTCGACAACCGTCAAGACTATTGAGAAGCCATTGCTACCGTTTTGCAGGCCAACGCGCAATATACAATACTACAATGTACAATGCCGTGACTGAGCTAGTCACTTCAAAGATATCCAAGGGAAACTCAGAAAAGGACAGTTTCTCAAAATCTCGACAGCCGTCAAAACTATTGGGAAGCCATTGCTACCGTCTTGTAGGCCAACGAGGTATCTACAATACTACAATGTACAATGCCATGACTGACTCATTCACTTCTGAGGTATCCGAGGGAAACTCAAAAAGACAGTTTCTCAATATCTCGACAACCGTCAAGACAATTGAGAAGCCGTTGCTACCGTCTTGTAGAGAAATGAGGAATCTACAATACTACAATGTACAATGCCATGACTGTCCCATTCGCTTCTGAGATATCCGAGGGAAACTCAAAAAAGGACAGTTTCTTAATATCTCGACAACCATCAAAACTATTGAGAAGCCATTGCTACTGTCTTGTAGGCCAACGCGGAATCTTCAATACTACTAATTTGTACTACAATGTACTGTCCCATTCACTTCTGAGATATCCGAGGGAAACTCAAAAAAGGACAGTTTCTCAATATCTCGACAACCGTCAAGACTATTGAAAAGCCATTGCTACCATCTTGCAGGCCAACGCGCTATATACAATACTACAATGTACAATGCCATGACTGAGCTAGTCACTTCAGAGATATCCAAGGGAAACTCAGAAAAGGACAGTTTCTCAATATCTCGACAACCGTCAAGACTACTGAGAAGCCGTTGCTACCGTCTTGTAGAGAATCGAAGAATCTACAATATGTACTATAATGTACAATGCCATGACTGTCAATATCTCGACAACCGTCAAGACTATTGAGAAGCCGTTGCTATCGTCTTGTAGACAAATGAGGAATCTACAATTTGTACTACAATGTACAATGCCATGACTGTCCCATTCACTTCTGAGGTATCCGAGGGAAACTCAAAAGAGGACAGTTTCTCAATATCTCGACAGCCGTCAAGACTATTGAGAAGCCGTTGCTACCGACTTGTAGAGAAATGAGGAATCTACAACATGTACTACAATGTACAATGCCATGACTGTCCCATTCACTTCTGAGATATCCGAGGAAAACTCAGAAGAAGACAGTTTCTCAATATCTCGACAACCGTCAAGACTATTGAGAAGCCGTTGCTATCGTCTTGTAGAGAAATGAGGAATCTACAATATGTTCTACAATGTACAATGCCATGACTGACCCATTCACTTCTGAGATATCCGAGGGAAACTCAGAAGAGGACAGTTTCTCAATATCTCGACAGCCGTCAAGACTATTGAGAAGCCGTTGCTATCGTCTTGTAGAGAAATGAGGAATCTACAATTTGTACTACAATGTACAATGCCATGACTGTCCCATTCACTTCTCAGATATCCGAGGGAAACTCAAAAAAGGACTGTTTCTCAATATCTCGACAACCGTCACAACTATTGAAAAGCCATTGCTACCGTCTTGCAGGCCAACGCGCAATATACAATACTACAATGTACAATGCCATGACTGAGCTAGTCACTTCAAAGATATCCAAGGGAAACTCAGAAAAGGACAGTTTCTCAATATCTCGACAACCGTCAAGGCTATTGAGAAGCCGTTGCTACCGTCTTTTAGAGTAATGAGGAATCTACAATATGTACTACAATGTACAATGCCATGACTGTCCCATTCACTTCTGAGATATCCGAGGGAAACTCAGAAGAGGACAGTTTCTCAATATATCGACAACCGTCAAGACTATTGAGAAGCCGTTGCCATCGTCTTGTAGAGAAATGAGGAATCTACAATATGTACTACAATGTACAATGCCATGACTGTCCCATTCACTTCTGAGATATCCGAGGGAAACTCAACAGAGGACAGTTTCTCAATATCTCGACAACCGTCAAGACTATTGAGAAGCCGTTGCTATCGTCTTGTAGAGAAATGAGGAATCTACAATTTGTACTACAATGTACAATGCCATGACTGTCCTATTCACTTCTGAGATATCCGAGGGAAACTCAAAAGAGGACAGTTTCTCAATATCTCGACAACCGTCAAGACTATTGAGAAGCCGTTGCTATCGTCTTGTAGAGAAATGAGTAATCTACAATTTGTACTACAATGTACAATGCCATGACTGTCCCATTCACTTCTGAGATATCCGAGGGAAACTCAAAAAAGGACAGTTTCTCAATATCTCGACAACCGTCAAAACTATTGAAAAGCCATTGCTACCGTCTTGCAGGCCAACGCGCAATATACAATACTAGAATGTACAATGCCATGACTGAGCTAGTCATGTCGAAGATATCCAAGGGAAACTCAGAAAAGGACAGTTTCTCAATATCTCGATAACCGTCAAGACTATTGAGAAGCCGTTGCCACCGTCTTGTAGAGAAATGAGGAATCTACAATTTGTACTACAATGTACAATGCCACGACTGACGCATTCACTTCTGACATATCCCAGGGAAACTCAAAAAGGACAGTTTCTCAATATCTCGACAGCCGTCAAAACTATTGAGAAGCCATTGCTACCGTCTTGCAGGAAAACGCGCAATATACAATACTACAATGCACAATGCCATGACTGAGCTAGTCACTTCAAAGTTATCCAAGGGAAACTCAGAAAGGGACAGTTTCTCAATATCTCGACAACCGTCAAGACTATCGAGAAGCCGTTGCTACCGTCTTGTAGAGAAACGAGGAATCTACAATGTACAATGCCATGACTGACCCATTCACATATCCCAGGGAAACTCAAAAAGGATAGTTTTTCAATATCTCGACAACCGTCAAGACTGAGCTAGTCACTTCAAAGATATCCAAGGGAAACTCAGAAAAGGACAGTTTCTCAATATCTCGACAGCCGTCAAAACTATTGAGAAGCCATTGCTACCTTGCAGGCAATATACAATACTACAATGTACAATGCCATGACTGAGCTAGTCACTTTAAAGATATCCAAGGGAAACTCAGAAAAGGACTATCTCTACAACCGTCAAGACTATTGAGAAGCCGTTGCTAACGTCTTGTAAAGCAACGAGGAATCTACATTACTAAAATGTACAATGCCATGACTGACCCATTCACTTCTGAGGTATCCGAGGGAAACTCAAAAATGGACAGTTTCTCAATATCTCAACAACCGTCAAGACTATTGAGAAACCGTTGCTACCGTCTTGTAGAGAAATGAGGAATCTACAATACTACAATATACAATGCCATGACTGTCCCATTAGCTTCTGAGATATCCGAGGGAAACTAAAAAAAGGACAGTTTCTCAATATCTCGGCAACCGTCAAGACTATTGAGAAGCCGTTGCTACCGTCTTGTAGAGAAATGAGGAATCTACAATACTACAATGTACAATGCCATGACTGTCCCATTCGCTTCTGAGATATCCGAGGGAAACTCAAAAAAGGACAGTTTCTTAATATCTCGACAACCGTCAAAACTATTGAGAAGCCATTGCTACCGTCTTGTAGGCCAACGCGGAATCTATAATACTACAATGTACAATGCCATGACTGACCTAGTCACTTCTGGGATGATAGAGGGAAACTCAAAAAAGGACAGTTTCTCAATATCTCGACAACCGTCAAGACTATTGAGAAGCCGTTGCTACCGTCTTGTACAGAAATGAGGAATCTACAATATGTACTACAATGTACAATGCCATGACTGTCCCATTCACTTCTGAGATATCCGAGGGAAACTAAAAAAGAACAGTTTCTCAATATCTCGGCAACCGTCAAGACTATTGAGCAGCCGTTGCTACCGTCTTGTAGAGAAATGAGGAATCTACAATTTGTACTACAATGTACAATGCCACGACTGACGCATTCACTTCTGACATATCCCAGGGAAACTCAAAAAGGACAGTTTCTCAATATCTCGACAGCCGTCAAAACTATTGAGAAGCCATTGCTACCGTCTTGCAGGAAAACGCGCAATATACAATACTACAATGCACAATGCCATGACTGAGCTAGTCACTTCAAAGTTATCCAAGGGAAACTCAGAAAGGGACAGTTTCTCAATATCTCGACAACCGTCAAGACTATCGAGAAGCCGTTGCTACCGTCTTGTAGAGAAACGAGGAATCTACAATGTACAATGCCATGACTGACCCATTCACATATCCCAGGGAAACTCAAAAAGGATAGTTTTTCAATATCTCGACAACCGTCAAGACTGAGCTAGTCACTTCAAAGATATCCAAGGGAAACTCAGAAAAGGACAGTTTCTCAATATCTCGACAGCCGTCAAAACTATTGAGAAGCCATTGCTACCTTGCAGGCAATATACAATACTACAATGTACAATGCCATGACTGAGCTAGTCACTTTAAAGATATCCAAGGGAAACTCAGAAAAGGACTATCTCTACAACCGTCAAGACTATTGAGAAGCCGTTGCTAACGTCTTGTAAAGCAACGAGGAATCTACATTACTAAAATGTACAATGCCATGACTGACCCATTCACTTCTGAGGTATCCGAGGGAAACTCAAAAATGGACAGTTTCTCAATATCTCAACAACCGTCAAGACTATTGAGAAACCGTTGCTACCGTCTTGTAGAGAAATGAGGAATCTACAATACTACAATATACAATGCCATGACTGTCCCATTAGCTTCTGAGATATCCGAGGGAAACTAAAAAAAGGACAGTTTCTCAATATCTCGGCAACCGTCAAGACTATTGAGAAGCCGTTGCTACCGTCTTGTAGAGAAATGAGGAATCTACAATACTACAATGTACAATGCCATGACTGTCCCATTCGCTTCTGAGATATCCGAGGGAAACTCAAAAAAGGACAGTTTCTTAATATCTCGACAACCGTCAAAACTATTGAGAAGCCATTGCTACCGTCTTGTAGGCCAACGCGGAATCTATAATACTACAATGTACAATGCCATGACTGACCTAGTCACTTCTGGGATGATAGAGGGAAACTCAAAAAAGGACAGTTTCTCAATATCTCGACAACCGTCAAGACTATTGAGAAGCCGTTGCTACCGTCTTGTACAGAAATGAGGAATCTACAATATGTACTACAATGTACAATGCCATGACTGTCCCATTCACTTCTGAGATATCCGAGGGAAACTAAAAAAGAACAGTTTCTCAATATCTCGGCAACCGTCAAGACTATTGAGCAGCCGTTGCTACCGTCTTGTAGAGAAATGAGGAATCTACAATACAACAATGTACAATGCCATGACTGACCCATTCACTTCTGAGGTATCCGAGGGAAACTCAAAAGAGGACAGTTTCTCAATATCTCGACAGCCGTCAAGACTATTGAGAAGCCGTTGCTACCGACTTGTAGAGAAATGAGGAATCTAAAACATGTACTACAATGTACAATGCCATGACTGTCCCATTCACTTCTGAGATATCCGAGGAAAACTCAGAAGAGGACAGTTTCTCAATATCTCGACAACCGTCAAGACTATTGAGAAGCCGTTGCTATCGTCTTGTAGAGAAATGAGGAATCTACAATATGTACTACAATGTACAATGCCATGACTGACCCATTCACTTCTGAGATATCCGAGGGAAACTCAGAAGAGGACAGTTTCTCAATATCTCGACAGCCGTCAAGACTATTGAGAAGCCGTTGCTATCGTCTTGTAGAGAAATGAGGAATCTACAATTTGTACTACAATGTACAATGCCATGACTGTCCCATTCACTTCTCAGATATCCGAGGGAAACTCAAAAAAGGACTGCTTCTCAATATCTCGACAACCGTCAAAACTATTGAAAAGCCATTGCTACCGTCTTGCAGGCCAACGCGCAATATACAATACTACAATGTACAATGCCATGACTGAGCTAGTCACTTCAAAGATATCCAAGGGAAACTCAGAAAAGGACAGTTTCTCAATATCTCGACAACCGTCAAGGCTATTGAGAAGCCGTTGCTACCGTCTTTTAGAGTAATGAGGAATCTACAATATGTACTACAATGTACAATGCCATGACTGTCCCATTCACTTCTGAGATATCCGAGGGAAACTCAGAAGAGGACAGTTTCTCAATATATCGACAACCGTCAAGACTATTGAGAAGCCGTTGCCATCGTCTTGTAGAGAAATGATGAATCTACAATATGTACTACAATGTACAATGCCATGACTGTCCCATTCACTTCTGAGATATCCGAGGGAAACTCAGAAGAGGACAGTTTCTCAATATCTCGACAACCGTCAAGACTATTGAGAAGCCGTTGCTATCGTCTTGTAGAGAAATGATGAATCTACAATATGTACTACAATGTACAATGCCATGACTGTCCCATTCACTTCTGAGATATCCGAGGGAAACTCAGAAGAGGACAGTTTCTCAATATCTCGACAACCGTCAAGACTATTGAGAAGCCGTTGCTATCGTCTTGTAGAGAAATGAGGAATCTACAATTTGTACTACAATGTACAATGCCATGACTGTCCTATTCACTTCTGAGATATCCGAGGGAAACTCAAAAGAGGACAGTTTCTCAATATCTCGACAACCGTCAAGACTATTGAGAAGCCGTTGCTATCGTCTTGTAGAGAAATGAGTAATCTACAATTTGTACTACAATGTACAATGCCATGACTGTCCCATTCACTTCTGAGATATCCGAGGGAAACTCAAAAAAGGACAGTTTCTCAATATCTCGACAACCGTCAAAACTATTGAAAAGCCATTGCTACCGTCTTGCAGGCCAACGCGCAATATACAATACTAGAATGTACAATGCCATGACTGAGCTAGTCATGTCGAAGATATCCAAGGGAAACTCAGAAAAGGACAGTTTCTCAATATCTCGACAACCGTCAAGACTATTGAGAAGCCGTTGCTACCGTCTTTTAGAGTAATGAGGAATCTACAATATGTACTACAATGTACAATGCCATGACTGACGCATTCACTTCTGACATATCCCAGGGAAACTCAAAAAGGACAGTTTCTCAATATCTCGACAGCCGTCAAAACTATTGAGAAGCCATTGCTACCGTCTTGCAGGAAAACGCGCAATATACAATACTACAATGCACAATGCCATGACTGAGCTAGTCACTTCAAAGTTATCCAAGGGAAACTCAGAAAGGGACAGTTTCTCAATATCTCAACAACCGTCAAGACTATCGAGAAGCCGTTGCTACCGTCTTGTAGAGAAACGAGGAATCTACAATACTACAATGTACAATGCCATGACTGACCCATTCACATATCCCAGGGAAACTCAAAAAGACAGTTTTTCAATATCTCGACAACCGTCAAGACTGAGCTAGTCACTTCAAAGATATCCAAGGGAAACTCAGAAAAGGACAGTTTCTCAATATCTCGACAACCGTCAAGACTATTGAGAAGCCGTTGCTACCGTCTTTTAGAGTAATGAGGAATCTACAATATGTACTACAATGTACAATGCCATGACTCTCCCATTCACTTCTGAGATATCCGAGGGAAACTAAAAAAGAACAGTTTCTCAATATCTCGGCAACCGTCAAGACTATTGAGCAGCCGTTGCTACCGTCTTGTAGAGAAATGAGGAATCTACAATACAACAATGTACAATGCCATGACTGACCCATTCACTTCTGAGGTATCCGAGGGAAACTCGAAAAAGGACAGTTTCTCAATATCTCAACAACCGTCAAGACTATTGAGAAGCAATTGCTACCGTCTTGTAAAGCAACGAGGAATCTACATTACTAAAATGTACAATGCCATGACTGACCCATTCACTTCTGAGGTATCGGAGGGAAACTCAAAAATGGACAGTTTCTCAATATCTCAACAACCGTCAAGACTATTGAGAAACCGTTGCTACCGTCTTGAAGAGAAATGAGGAATCTACAATATGTACTACAATGTACAATGCCATGACTGTCCCATTCACTTCTGAGATATCCGAGGGAAACTAAAAAAAGGACAGTTTCTCAATATCTCGGCAACCGTCAAGACTATTGAGAAGCCGTTGCTACCGTCTTGTAGAGAAATGAGGAATCTACAATACTACAATGTACAGTGCCATGACTGTCCCATTCGCTTCTGAGATATCCGAGGGAAACTCAAAAAAGGACAGTTTTTTTAATATCTCGACAACCGTCAAAACTATTGAGAAGCCATCGCTACCGTCTTGTAGGCCAACGCGGAATCTATAATACTACAATGTACAATGCCATGACTGACCTAGTCACTTCTGGGATGATAGAGGGAAACTCAAAAAAGGACAGTTTCTCAATATCTCGACAACCGTCAAGACTATTGAGAAGCCGTTGCTACCGTCTTGTAGAGAAATGAGGAATCTACAATACTACAATGTACAATGCCATGACTGTCCCATTCACTTCTGAGATATCCGAGGGAAACTCAAAAAAGGACAGTTTCTCAATATCTCGACAACCGTCAAAACTATTGATAAGCCATTGCTACCGTCTTGCAGGCCAACGCGCTATATACAATACTACAATGTACAATGCCATGTCACTTCAAAGATATCCAAGGGAAACTCAGAAAAGGACAGTTTCTCAATATCTCGACAACCGTCAAGACTACTGAGAAGCCGTTGCTACCGTCTTGTAGAGAAATGAAGAATCTACAATATGTACTACAATGTACAATGCCATGACTGTCAATATCTCGACAACCGTCAAGACTATTGAGAAGCCGTTGCTATCGTCTTGTAGACAAATGAGGAATCTACAATTTGTACTACAATGTACAATGCCATGACTGTCCCATTCACTTCTGAGGTATCCGAGGGAAACTCAAAAGAGGACAGTTTCTCAATATCTCGACAACCGTCAAGACTATTGAGAAGCCGTTGCCACCGACTTGTAGAGAAATGAGGAATCTACAACATGTACTACAATGTACAATGCCATGACTGTCCCATTCACTTCTGAGATATCCGAGGGAAACTCAGAAGAGGACAGTTTCTCAATATCTCGACAACCGTCAAGACTATTGAGAAGCCGTTGCTATCGTCTTGTAGAGAAATGAGGAATCTACAATATGTACTACAATGTACAATGCCATGACTGACCCATTCACTTCTGAGATATCCGAGGGAAACTCAGAAGAGGACAGTTTCTAAATATCTCGACAACCGTCAAGACTATTGAGAAGCCGTTGCTATCGTCTTGTAGAGAAATGAGGAATCTACAATTTGTACTACAATGTACAATGCCATGACTGTCCCATTCACTTCTCAGATATCCGAGGGAAACTCAAAAAGGACTGTTCCTCAATATCTCGACAACCGTCAAAACTATTGAAAAGCCATTGCTACCGCCTTGCAGGCCAACGCGCAATATACAGTACTACAATGTACAATGCCATGACTGAGCTAGTCACTTCAAAGATATCCAAGGGAAACTCAGAAAAGGACAGTTTCTCAATATCTCGACAACCGTCAAGACTATTGAGAAGCCGTTGCTACCGTCTTTTAGAGTAATGAGGAATCTACAATATGTACTACAATGTACAATGCCATGACTGTCCCATTCACTTCTGAGATATCCGAGGGAAACTCAAAAGAGCACAGTTTCTCAATATCTCGACAACCGTCAAGACTATTGAGAAGCCGCTGCTATCGTCTTGTAGAGAAATGAGTAATCTACAATTTGTACTACAATGTACAATGCCATGACTGTCCCATTCACTTCTGAGATATCCGAGGGAAACTCAAAAAAGGACAGTTTCTCAATATCTCGACAACCGTCAAAACTATTGAAAAGCCATTGCTACCGTCTTGCAGGCCAACGCGCAATATACAATACTAGAATGTACAATGCCATGACTGAGCTAGTCATTTCGAAGATATCCAAGGGAAACTCAGAAAAGGACAGTTTCTCAATATCTCGATAACCGTCAAGACTATTGAGAAGCCGTTGCCACCGTCTTGTAGAGAAACGAGGAATCTACAATACTACAATGTACAATGCCACGACTGACGCATTCACTTCTGACATATCCCAGGGAAACTCAAAAAGGACAGTTTCTCAATATCTCGACAGTCGTCAAAACTATTGAGAAGCCATTGCTACCGTCTTGCAGGCCAACGCGCAATATACAATACTACAATGTACAATGCCATGTCTGAGCTAGTCACTTCAAAGTTATCCAAGGGAAACTCAGAAAGGGACAGTTTCTCAATATCTCAACAACCGTCAAGACTATCGAGAAGCCGTTGCTACCGTCTTGTAGAGAAACGAGGAATCTACAATACTACAATGTACAATGCCATGACTGACCCATTCACATATCCCAGGGAAACTCAAAAAGGACAGTTTTTCAATATCTCGACAACCGTCAAGACTGAGCTAGTCACTTCAAAGATATCCAAGGGAAACTCAGAAAAGGACAGTTTCTCAATATCTCGACAGCCGTCAAAACTATTGAGAAGCCATTGCTACCGTCTTGCAGGCAATATACAATACTACAATGTACAATGCCATGACTGAGCTAGTCACTTCAAAGATATCCAAGGGAAACTCAGAAAAGGACTATCTCTACAACCGTCAAGACTATTGAGAAGCCGTTGCTAACGTCTTGTAAAGCAACGAGGAATCTACATTACTAAAATGTACAATGCCATGACTGACCCATTCACTTCTGAGGTATCCGAGGGAAACTCAAAAATGGACAGTTTCTCAATATCTCAACAACCGTCAAGACTATTGAGAAACCGTTGCTACCGTCTTGTAGAGAAATGAGGAATCTACAATACTACAATGTACAATGCCATGACTGTCCCATTCGCTTCTGAGATATCCGAGGGAAACTCAAAAAAGGACAGTTTCTTAATATCTCGACAATCGTCAAAACTATTGAGAAGCCATTGCTACCGTCTTGTAGGCCAACGCGGAATCTATAATACTACAATGTACAATGCCATGACTGACCTAGTCACTTCTGGGATGATAGAGGGAAACTCAAAAAAGGACAGTTTCTCAATATCTCGACAACCGTCAAGACTATTGAGAAGCCGTTGCTACCGTCTTGTACAGAAATGAGGAATCTACAATATGTACTACAATGTACAATGCCATGACTGTCCCATTCACTTCTGAGATATCCGAGGGAAACTAAAAAAAGAACAGTTTCTCAATATCTCGGCAACCGTCAAGACTATTGAGAAGCCGTTGCTACCGTCTTGTAGAGAAATGAGGAATCTACAATATGTACTACAATGTACAATGCCATGACTGACCCATTCACTTCTGAGGTATCCGAGGGAAACTCGAAAAAGGACAGTTTCTCAATATCTCAACAACCGTCAAGACTATTGAGAAGCTATTGCTACCGTCTTGTAAAGCAACGAGGAATCTACATTACTAAAATGTACAATGCCATGACTGACCCATTCACTTCTGAGGTATCGGAGGGAAACTCAAAAATGGACAGTTTGTCAATATCTCAACAACCGTCAAGACTATTGAGAAACCGTTGTTACCGTCTTGAAGAGAAATGAGGAATCTACAACATGTACTACA
Organism: Merodon equestris; assembly: GCA_958301585.1. Lineage (NCBI taxonomy): Eukaryota > Metazoa > Arthropoda > Insecta > Diptera > Syrphidae > Merodon > Merodon equestris. Next base: position 4,962,930 of record OY284418.1, on the reverse strand, counting down.
ATGTACAATGCCATGACTGTCCCATTCACTTCTGAGATATCCGAGGGAAACTAAAAAAAGGACAGTTTCTCAATATCTCGGCAACCGTCAAGACTATTGAGAAGCCGTTGCTACCGTCTTGTAGAGAAATGGGGAATCTACAATACTACAATGTACAATGCCATGACTGTCCCATTCACTTCTGAGATATCCGAGGGAAACTCAAAAAAGGACAGTTTTTTAATATCTCGACAACCGTCAAAACTATTGAGAAGCCATTGCTACCGTCTTGTAGGCCAACGCAGAATCTACAATACTACAATGTACAATGCCATGACTGAGCTGGTCACTTCAAAGATATCCAAGGGAAACTCAGAAAAGGACAGTTTCTCAATATCTCGACAGCCGTCAAAACTAATGAGAAGCCATTGCTACCGTCTTGCAGGCCAACGCGCAATATACAATACTACAATGTACAATGCCATGACTGAGCTAGTCACTTCAAAGATATCCAAGGGAAACTCAGAAAAGGACAGTTTCTCAATATCTCGACAGCCGTCAAAACTAATGAGAAGCCATTGCTACCGTCTTGCAGGCCAACGCGCAATATACAATACTACAATGTACAATGCCATGACTGACCTAGTCACTTCTGGGATGATAGAGGGAAACTCAAAAAAGGACAGTTTCTCAATATCTCGACAACCGTCAAGACTATTGAGAAGCCATTGCCACCGCCTTGTAGGCCAACGCTAAATCTACAATACTACAATGTACAATGCCATGACTGAGCTGGTCACTTCAAAGATATCCAAGGGAAACTCAGAAAAGGACAGTTTCTCAAAATCTCCACAGCCGTCAAAACTATTGGGAAGCCATTGCTACCGTCTTGTAGGCCAACGCGGAATCTACAATACTACAATGTACAATGCCATGACTGAGCTAGTCACTTCTGGGATGATAGAGGGAAACTCAAAAAGGACAGTTTCTTAATGTCTCGACAACCGTCAAGACTATTGGGAAGCCATTGCTACCGTCTTGCAGGCCAACGCGCAATATACAATACTTCAATGTACAATGCCGCGACTGAGCTAGTCACTTCAAAGATATCCAAGGGAAACTCAGAAAAGGACAGTTTCTCAAAATCTCGACTGCCGTCACAACTATTGACAAGCCGTTGCTACCGTCTTGTAGAGAAATGAGGAATCTACAATACTACAATGTACAATGCCATGACTGACCCATTTACTTCTGAGGTATCCGAGGGAAACTCAAAAAGGACAGTTTCTCAATATCTCGACAACCGTCAAGACTATTGAGAAGCCGTTGCTACCGTCTTGTAGAGAAATGAGAAATCTACAATTCTACAATGTACAATGCAATGACTGTCCCATTCGCTTCTGAGATATCCGAGGGAAACTCAAAAAAGAACAGTTTCTTAATATCTCGACAACCGTCAAAACTATTGGGAAGCCATTGCTACCGTCTTGTAGGCCAACGCGGAATCTACAATACTACAATGTACAATGCCATGACTGAGCTAGTCACTTCTGGGATGATAGAGGGAAACTCAAAAAGGACAGTTTCTTAATATCTCGACAACCGTCAAAACTATTGAGAAGCCATTGCTACCGACTTGTAAAGCAACGAGGAATCTACAATACTACAATGTACAATGCCATGACTGTCCCATTCGCTTCTGAGATATCCGAGGGAAACTCAAAAAAGGACAGTTTCTTAATATCTCGACAACCGTCAAAACTATTGGGAAGCCATTGCTACCGTCTTGTAGGCCAACGCGGAATCTACAATACTACAATGTACAATGCCATGACTGAGCTAGTCACTTCTGGGATGATAGAGGGAAACTCAAAAAGGACAGTTTCTTAATGTCTCGACAACCGTCAAGACTATTGGGAAGCCATTGCTACCGTCTTGCAGGCCAACGCGCAATATACAATACTTCAATGTACAATGCCGCGACTGAGCTAGTCACTTCAAAGATATCCAAGGGAAACTCAGAAAAGGACAGTTTCTCAAAATCTCGACTGCCGTCACAACTATTGACAAGCCGTTGCTACCGTCTTGTAGAGAAATGAGGAATCTACAATACTACAATGTACAATGCCATGACTGTCAATATCTCGACAACCGTCAAGACTATTGAGAAGCCATTGCCACCGCCTTGTAGGCCAACGCTAAATCTACAATACTACAATGTACAATGCCGTGACTGAGCTAGTCACTTCGAAGATATCCAGGGGAAACTCAGAAAAGGACAGTTTCTCAAAATCTCGACAGTCGTCAAAACTATTGAGAAGCCATTGCTACCGTCTTGTAGGCCAACGAGGAATCTACAATACTAAAATGTACAATGCCATGACTGTCCCATTCGCTTCTGAGATATCCGAGGGAAACTCAAAAAAGCACAGTTTCTTAATATCTCGACAACCGTCAAAACTATTGAGAAGCCATTGCTACCGTCTTGCACGCCAACGCGCTACATGTACAAATGTACAATGCCATGACTGAGCTAGTCACTTCAAAGATATCCAAGGGAAACTCAGAAAAGGACAGTTTCTCAATATCTCGACAACCGTCAAGACTATTGAGAAGCCGTTGCTACCGACTTGTAAAGCAAAAGGAATCTACAGTACTACAATGTAAAATGCTATGACTGACCCACTCACTTCTGAGGTATCGTAGGTAAACTCAAAAAAGGACAGTTTCTCAATATCTCGACAACCGTCAAGACTATTGAGAAGCCGTTGCTACCGACTTGTAAAGCAACGAGGTATCTACAATACTACAATGAACAATGCCATGACTGACCCGTTCACTTCTGAGGTATCGTAGGGAAACTCAAAAAATGACAGTTTCTCAATATCTCGACAACCGTCAAGACTATTGAGAAGCCATTGCTACCGTCTTGTAGTCCAACGAGGAATCTACAATGCTACAATGTACAATGCCATGACTGACCCATTCACTTCTGACATATCCCAGGGAAACTCAAAAAAGGACAGCTTCTCAATATCTCGACAACCGTCAAGACTATTGAGAAGCCATTGCTACCGTCTTGCAGGCCAATGCGCAATATACAATACTTCAATGTACAATGCCGCGACTGAGCTAGTCACTTCAAAAATATCCAAGGGAAACTCAGAAAAGGACAGTTTCTCAAAATCTCGACTGCCGTCACAACTATTGACAAGCCGTTGCTACCGTCTTGTAGAGAAATGAGGAATCTCATTTACCGACTTGTAAAACAACGAGAGATCTACAATACTACAATGTACAATGCCATGACTGACCCATTCACTTCTGAGGTATCGTAGGGAAACTCAAAAAAGGACAGTTTCTCAATATCTCGACAACCGTCAAGACTATTGAGAAGCCGTTGCTACCGACTTGTAAAGCAACGAGGAATCTACAATGCTACAATGTACAATGCCATGACTGACCCATTCACTTCTGACATATCCCAGGGAAACTCAAAAAAGGACAGCTTCTCAATATCTCGACAACCGTCAAGACTATTGAGAAGCCATTGCTACCGTCTTGCAGGCCAATGCGCAATATACAATACTTCAATGTACAATGCCATGACTGAGTTAGTCACTTCAAAGTTATCCAAGGGAAACTCAGAAAAGGACAGTTTCTCAATATCTCGACAGCCGTCAAAACTATTGAGAAGCCATTGCTACCGTCTTGCAGGCCAATGCGCAATATACAATACTTCAATGTACAATGCCGCGACTGAGCTAGTCACTTCAAAAATATCCAAGGGAAACTCAGAAAAGGACAGTTTCTCAAAATCTCGACTGCCGTCACAACTATTGACAAGCCGTTGCTACCGTCTTGTAGAGAAATGAGGAATCTCATTTACCGACTTGTAAAACAACGAGAGATCTACAATACTACAATGTACAATGCCATGACTGACCCATTCACTTCTGAGGTATCGTAGGGAAACTCAAAAAAGGACAGTTTCTCAATATCTCGACAACCGTCAAGACTATTGAGAAGCCGTTGCTACCGACTTGTAAAGCAACGAGGAATCTACAATACTACAATGTACAATGCCATGACTGACCCATGCACTTCTGAGGTATCCGAGGGAAACTCAAAAACGACAGTTTCTCAATATCTCGACAACCGTCAAGACTATTGAGAAGCCGTTGCTACCGTCTTGTAGAGAAATGAGGAATCTACAATACTACAATGTACAATGCCATGACTGACCCATTCACTTCTGAGGTATCGTAGGGAAAGTCAAAAAAGGACAGTTACTCAATATCTCGACAACCATCAAGACTATTGAGAAGCCGTTGCTACCGTCTTGTAGAGAAATGAGGAATCTACAATATGTACTACAATGTACAATGTCATGACTGTCAATATCTCGACAACCGTTAAGACTATTGAGAAGCCGTTGCTACCGTCTTCACTTCTGACCCATTCACTTCTGACATATCCCAGGGAAACTCAAAAAAGGACAGCTTCTCAATATCTCGACAACCGTCAAGACTATTGAGAAGCCGTTGCTACCGCCTTGTAGAGAAATGAGGAATCTACAATATGTACTACAATGTACAATGCCATGACTGTCAATATCTCGACAACCGTCAAGACTATTGAGAAGCCATTGCCACCGCCTTGTAGGCCAACGCTAAATCTACAATACTACAATGTACAATGCCATGACTGAGCTAGTCACTTCAAAGATATCCAAGGGAAACTCAGAAAAGGACAGTTTCTCAATATCTCGACAGCCGTCAAAACTATTGAGAAGCCATTACTACCGTTTTGCAGGCCAACGCGCAATATACAATACTACAATGTACAACGCCGTGACTGAGCTAGTCACTTCAAAGATATCCAAGGGAAACTCAGAAAAGGACAGTTTCTCAATATCTCGACAGCCGTCAAAACTATTGAGAAGCCATTGCTACCGTCTTGCAGGCCAACGCGCAATATACAATACTACAATGTACAGTGCCGTGACGGAGCTAGTCACTTCAAAGATATCCAAGGGAAACTCAGAAAAGGACAGTTTCTCAATATCTCGACAGCCGTCAAAACTATTGAGAAGCCATTGCTACCGTTTCGCAGGCCAACGCGCAATATACAATACTACAATGTACACTGCCGTGACTGAGCTAGACACTTCAAAGATATCCAAGGGAAACTCAGAAAAGGACAGTTTCTCAAAATCTCGACTGCCGTCAAAACAATTGAGAAGCCGTTGCTACCGTCTTGTAGAGAAATGAGGAATCTACAATACTACAATGTACAATGCCACGACTGTCCCATTCGCTTCTGAGATATCCGAGAGAAACTCAAAAAGGGACAGTTTCTTAATATCTCGACAACCGTCAAAACTATTGAGAAGCCATTGCTACCGTCTTGTAGGCCAACGCGGAATCTACAATGCTACAATGTACAATGCCATGACTGACCTAGTCACTTCTGGGATGATAGAGGAAAACTCAAAAAAGGACAGTTTCTGAATATCTCGACAACCGTCAAGACTATTGAGAAGCCATTGCTACCGTCTTGCAGGCCAACGCGATACATGTACAAATGTACAAATGCCATGACTGAGCTAGTCACTTCAAAGATATCCAAGAGAAACTCAGAAAAGGACAGTTTCCCAATATCTCGACAACCGTCAAGACTTGTAAAGCAACGAGGAATCTACAATACTACAATGTACAATGCCATGACTGACCCATCCACTTCTGAGGTATCGTAGGGAATCTCAAAAAAGGACAATTTCTCAATATCTCGACAACCGTCAAGACTATTGAGAAGCCATTGCTACCGTCTTGTAGAGAAATGAGGAATATACAATATGTACTACAATGTACAATGCCATGACTGTCAATATCTCGACAACCGTCAAGAATATTGAGAAGCCATTGCCACCGCCTTGTAGGCCAACGCTAAATCTACAATACTACAATGTATAATGCCATGACTGAGCTAGTCACTTCAAAGATATCCAAGGGAAACTCAGAAAAGGACAGTTTCTCAATATCTCGACAGCCGTCAAAACTATTGAGAAGCCATTGCTACCGTTTTGCAGGCCAACGCGCAATATACAATACTACAATGTACAATGCCGTGACTGAGCTAGTCACTTCAAAGATATCCAAGGGAAACTCAGAAAAGGACAGTTTCTCAAAATCTCGACAGCCGTCAAAACTATTGAGAAGCCATTGCTACCGTCTTGTAGGCCAACGAGGTATCTACAATACTACAATGTACAATGCCATGACTGACTCATTCACTTCTGAGGTATCGTAGGGAAACTCAAAAAAGGACAGTTTCTCAATATCTCGACAACCGTCAATGACTATTGAGAAGCCGTTGCTACCGACTTGTAAAGCAACGAGGAATCTACAATACTACAATGTACAATGCCATGACTGACCCATTCACTTCTGAGGTATCGTAGGGAAACTCAAAAAAGGACAGTTTCTCAATATCTCGACAACCGTCAAGACTATTGAGAAGCCGTTGCTACCGTCTTGTAGAGAAATGAGGAATCTACAATATGTACTACAATGTACAATGCCATGACTGTCAATATCTCGACAACCGTCAAGACTATTGAGAAGCCATTGCCACCGCCTTGTAGGCCAACGCTAAATCTACAATACTACAATGTACAATGCCGTGACTGAGCTAGTCACTTCGAAGATATCCAAGGGAAACTCAGAAAAGGACAGTTTCTCAAAATCTCGACAGTCGTCAAAACTATTGAGAAGCCATTGCCACCGCCTTGTAGGCCAACGCTAAATCTACAATACTACAATGTACAATGCCGTGACTGAGCTAGTCACTTCGAAGATATCCAAGGGAAACTCAAAAAGGACAGTTTCTCAATATCTCGACAACCGTCAAGACTATTGAGAAGCCGTTGCTACCGTCTTGTAGAGAAATGAAGAATCTACAATATGTACTACAATGTACAATGCCATGACTGTCAATATCTCGACAACCGTCAAGACTATTGAGAAGCCGTTGCTATCGTCTTGTAGAGAAATGAGGAATCTACAATATGTACTACAATGTACAATGCCATGACTGACCCATTCACTTCTGAGATATCCGAGGGAAACTCAGAAGAGGACAGTTTCTAAATATCTCGACAACCGTCAAGACTATTGAGAAGCCGTTGCTATCGTCTTGTAGAGAAATGAGGAATCTACAATTTGTACTACAATGTACAATGCCATGACTGTCCCATTCACTTCTCAGATATCCGAGGGAAACTCAAAAAGGACTGTTCCTCAATATCTCGACAACCGTCAAAACTATTGAAAAGCCATTGCTACCGCCTTGCAGGCCAACGCGCAATATACAGTACTACAATGTACAATGCCATGACTGAGCTAGTCACTTCAAAGATATCCAAGGGAAACTCAGAAAAGGACAGTTTCTCAATATCTCGACAACCGTCAAGACTATTGAGAAGCCGTTGCTACCGTCTTTTAGAGTAATGAGGAATCTACAATATGTACTACAATGTACAATGCCATGACTGTCCCATTCACTTCTGAGATATCCGAGGGAAACTCAAAAGAGCACAGTTTCTCAATATCTCGACAACCGTCAAGACTATTGAGAAGCCGCTGCTATCGTCTTGTAGAGAAATGAGTAATCTACAATTTGTACTACAATGTACAATGCCATGACTGTCCCATTCACTTCTGAGATATCCGAGGGAAACTCAAAAAAGGACAGTTTCTCAATATCTCGACAACCGTCAAAACTATTGAAAAGCCATTGCTACCGTCTTGCAGGCCAACGCGCAATATACAATACTAGAATGTACAATGCCATGACTGAGCTAGTCATTTCGAAGATATCCAAGGGAAACTCAGAAAAGGACAGTTTCTCAATATCTCGATAACCGTCAAGACTATTGAGAAGCCGTTGCCACCGTCTTGTAGAGAAACGAGGAATCTACAATACTACAATGTACAATGCCACGACTGACGCATTCACTTCTGACATATCCCAGGGAAACTCAAAAAGGACAGTTTCTCAATATCTCGACAGTCGTCAAAACTATTGAGAAGCCATTGCTACCGTCTTGCAGGCCAACGCGCAATATACAATACTACAATGTACAATGCCATGTCTGAGCTAGTCACTTCAAAGTTATCCAAGGGAAACTCAGAAAGGGACAGTTTCTCAATATCTCAACAACCGTCAAGACTATCGAGAAGCCGTTGCTACCGTCTTGTAGAGAAACGAGGAATCTACAATACTACAATGTACAATGCCATGACTGACCCATTCACATATCCCAGGGAAACTCAAAAAGGACAGTTTTTCAATATCTCGACAACCGTCAAGACTGAGCTAGTCACTTCAAAGATATCCAAGGGAAACTCAGAAAAGGACAGTTTCTCAATATCTCGACAGCCGTCAAAACTATTGAGAAGCCATTGCTACCGTCTTGCAGGCAATATACAATACTACAATGTACAATGCCATGACTGAGCTAGTCACTTCAAAGATATCCAAGGGAAACTCAGAAAAGGACTATCTCTACAACCGTCAAGACTATTGAGAAGCCGTTGCTAACGTCTTGTAAAGCAACGAGGAATCTACATTACTAAAATGTACAATGCCATGACTGACCCATTCACTTCTGAGATATCCGAGGGAAACTCAAAAAAGGACAGCTTCTCAATATCTCAACAACCGTCAAGACTATTGAGAAACCGTTGCTACCGTCTTGTAGAGAAATGAGGAATCTACAATACTACAATGTACAATGCCATGACTGTCCCATTCGCTTCTGAGATATCCGAGGGAAACTCAAAAAAGGACAGTTTCTTAATATCTCGACAATCGTCAAAACTATTGAGAAGCCATTGCTACCGTCTTGTAGGCCAACGCGGAATCTATAATACTACAATGTACAATGCCATGACTGACCTAGTCACTTCTGGGATGATAGAGGGAAACTCAAAAAAGGACAGTTTCTCAATATCTCGACAACCGTCAAGACTATTGAGAAGCCGTTGCTACCGTCTTGTACAGAAATGAGGAATCTACAATATGTACTACAATGTACAATGCCATGACTGTCCCATTCACTTCTGAGATATCCGAGGGAAACTAAAAAAAGAACAGTTTCTCAATATCTCGGCAACCGTCAAGACTATTGAGAAGCCGTTGCTACCGTCTTGTAGAGAAATGAGGAATCTACAATATGTACTACAATGTACAATGCCATGACTGACCCATTCACTTCTGAGGTATCCGAGGGAAACTCGAAAAAGGACAGTTTCTCAATATCTCAACAACCGTCAAGACTATTGAGAAGCTATTGCTACCGTCTTGTAAAGCAACGAGGAATCTACATTACTAAAATGTACAATGCCATGACTGACCCATTCACTTCTGAGGTATCGGAGGGAAACTCAAAAATGGACAGTTTGTCAATATCTCAACAACCGTCAAGACTATTGAGAAACCGTTGTTACCGTCTTGAAGAGAAATGAGGAATCTACAACATGTACTACAATGTACAATGCCATGACTGTCCCATTCACTTCTGAGATATCCGAGGGAAACTAAAAAAAGGACAGTTTCTCAATATCTCGGCAACCGTCAAGACTATTGAGAAGCCGTTGCTACCGTCTTGTAGAGAAATGGGGAATCTACAATACTACAATGTACAATGCCATGACTGTCCCATTCACTTCTGAGATATCCGAGGGAAACTAAAAAAAGGACAGTTTTTTAATATCTCGACAACCGTCAAAACTATTGAGAAGCCATTGCTACCGTCTTGTAGGCCAACGCAGAATCTACAATACTACAATGTACAATGCCATGACTGAGCTGGTCACTTCAAAGATATCCAAGGGAAACTCAGAAAAGGACAGTTTCTCAATATCTCGACAGCCGTCAAAACTAATGAGAAGCCATTGCTACCGTCTTGCAGGCCAACGCGCAATATACAATACTACAATGTACAATGCCATGACTGAGCTAGTCACTTCAAAGATATCCAAGGGAAACTCAGAAAAGGACAGTTTCTCAATATCTCGACAGCCGTCAAAACTAATGAGAAGCCATTGCTACCGTCTTGCAGGCCAACGCGCAATATACAATACTACAATGTACAATGCCATGACTGACCTAGTCACTTCTGGGATGATAGAGGGAAACTCAAAAAAGGACAGTTTCTCAATATCTCGACAACCGTCAAGACTATTGAGAAGCCATTGCCACCGCCTTGTAGGCCAACGCTAAATCTACAATACTACAATGTACAATGCCATGACTGAGCTGGTCACTTCAAAGATATCCAAGGGAAACTCAGAAAAGGACAGTTTCTCAAAATCTCCACAGCCGTCAAAACTATTGGGAAGCCATTGCTACCGTCTTGTAGGCCAACGCGGAATCTACAATACTACAATGTACAATGCCATGACTGAGCTAGTCACTTCTGGGATGATAGAGGGAAACTCAAAAAGGACAGTTTCTTAATGTCTCGACAACCGTCAAGACTATTGGGAAGCCATTGCTACCGTCTTGCAGGCCAACGCGCAATATACAATACTTCAATGTACAATGCCGCGACTGAGCTAGTCACTTCAAAGATATCCAAGGGAAACTCAGAAAAGGACAGTTTCTCAAAATCTCGACTGCCGTCACAACTATTGACAAGCCGTTGCTACCGTCTTGTAGAGAAATGAGGAATCTACAATACTACAATGTACAATGCCATGACTGACCCATTTACTTCTGAGGTATCCGAGGGAAACTCAAAAAGGACAGTTTCTCAATATCTCGACAACCGTCAAGACTATTGAGAAGCCGTTGCTACCGTCTTGTAGAGAAATGAGAAATCTACAATTCTACAATGTACAATGCAATGACTGTCCCATTCGCTTCTGAGATATCCGAGGGAAACTCAAAAAAGAACAGTTTCTTAATATCTCGACAACCGTCAAAACTATTGGGAAGCCATTGCTACCGTCTTGTAGGCCAACGCGGAATCTACAATACTACAATGTACAATGCCATGACTGAGCTAGTCACTTCTGGGATGATAGAGGGAAACTCAAAAAGGACAGTTTCTTAATATCTCGACAACCGTCAAAACTATTGAGAAGCCATTGCTACCGACTTGTAAAGCAACGAGGAATCTACAATACTACAATGTACAATGCCATGACTGTCCCATTCGCTTCTGAGATATCCGAGGGAAACTCAAAAAAGGACAGTTTCTTAATATCTCGACAACCGTCAAAACTATTGGGAAGCCATTGCTACCGTCTTGTAGGCCAACGCGGAATCTACAATACTACAATGTACAATGCCATGACTGAGCTAGTCACTTCTGGGATGATAGAGGGAAACTCAAAAAGGACAGTTTCTTAATGTCTCGACAACCGTCAAGACTATTGGGAAGCCATTGCTACCGTCTTGCAGGCCAACGCGCAATATACAATACTTCAATGTACAATGCCGCGACTGAGCTAGTCACTTCAAAGATATCCAAGGGAAACTCAGAAAAGGACAGTTTCTCAAAATCTCGACTGCCGTCACAACTATTGACAAGCCGTTGCTACCGTCTTGTAGAGAAATGAGGAATCTACAATACTACAATGTACAATGCCATGACTGTCAATATCTCGACAACCGTCAAGACTATTGAGAAGCCATTGCCACCGCCTTGTAGGCCAACGCTAAATCTACAATACTACAATGTACAATGCCGTGACTGAGCTAGTCACTTCGAAGATATCCAGGGGAAACTCAGAAAAGGACAGTTTCTCAAAATCTCGACAGTCGTCAAAACTATTGAGAAGCCATTGCTACCGTCTTGTAGGCCAACGAGGAATCTACAATACTAAAATGTACAATGCCATGACTGTCCCATTCGCTTCTGAGATATCCGAGGGAAACTCAAAAAAGCACAGTTTCTTAATATCTCGACAACCGTCAAAACTATTGAGAAGCCATTGCTACCGTCTTGCACGCCAACGCGCTACATGTACAAATGTACAATGCCATGACTGAGCTAGTCACTTCAAAGATATCCAAGGGAAACTCAGAAAAGGACAGTTTCTCAATATCTCGACAACCGTCAAGACTATTGAGAAGCCGTTGCTACCGACTTGTAAAGCAAAAGGAATCTACAGTACTACAATGTAAAATGCTATGACTGACCCACTCACTTCTGAGGTATCGTAGGTAAACTCAAAAAAGGACAGTTTCTCAATATCTCGACAACCGTCAAGACTATTGAGAAGCCGTTGCTACCGACTTGTAAAGCAACGAGGTATCTACAATACTACAATGAACAATGCCATGACTGACCCGTTCACTTCTGAGGTATCGTAGGGAAACTCAAAAAATGACAGTTTCTCAATATCTCGACAACCGTCAAGACTATTGAGAAGCCATTGCTACCGTCTTGTAGTCCAACGAGGAATCTACAATGCTACAATGTACAATGCCATGACTGACCCATTCACTTCTGACATATCCCAGGGAAACTCAAAAAAGGACAGCTTCTCAATATCTCGACAACCGTCAAGACTATTGAGAAGCCATTGCTACCGTCTTGCAGGCCAATGCGCAATATACAATACTTCAATGTACAATGCCGCGACTGAGCTAGTCACTTCAAAAATATCCAAGGGAAACTCAGAAAAGGACAGTTTCTCAAAATCTCGACTGCCGTCACAACTATTGACAAGCCGTTGCTACCGTCTTGTAGAGAAATGAGGAATCTCATTTACCGACTTGTAAAACAACGAGAGATCTACAATACTACAATGTACAATGCCATGACTGACCCATTCACTTCTGAGGTATCGTAGGGAAACTCAAAAAAGGACAGTTTCTCAATATCTCGACAACCGTCAAGACTATTGAGAAGCCGTTGCTACCGACTTGTAAAGCAACGAGGAATCTACAATGCTACAATGTACAATGCCATGACTGACCCATTCACTTCTGACATATCCCAGGGAAACTCAAAAAAGGACAGCTTCTCAATATCTCGACAACCGTCAAGACTATTGAGAAGCCATTGCTACCGTCTTGCAGGCCAATGCGCAATATACAATACTTCAATGTACAATGCCATGACTGAGTTAGTCACTTCAAAGTTATCCAAGGGAAACTCAGAAAAGGACAGTTTCTCAATATCTCGACAGCCGTCAAAACTATTGAGAAGCCATTGCTACCGTCTTGCAGGCCAATGCGCAATATACAATACTTCAATGTACAATGCCGCGACTGAGCTAGTCACTTCAAAAATATCCAAGGGAAACTCAGAAAAGGACAGTTTCTCAAAATCTCGACTGCCGTCACAACTATTGACAAGCCGTTGCTACCGTCTTGTAGAGAAATGAGGAATCTCATTTACCGACTTGTAAAACAACGAGAGATCTACAATACTACAATGTACAATGCCATGACTGACCCATTCACTTCTGAGGTATCGTAGGGAAACTCAAAAAAGGACAGTTTCTCAATATCTCGACAACCGTCAAGACTATTGAGAAGCCGTTGCTACCGACTTGTAAAGCAACGAGGAATCTACAATACTACAATGTACAATGCCATGACTGACCCATGCACTTCTGAGGTATCCGAGGGAAACTCAAAAACGACAGTTTCTCAATATCTCGACAACCGTCAAGACTATTGAGAAGCCGTTGCTACCGTCTTGTAGAGAAATGAGGAATCTACAATACTACAATGTACAATGCCATGACTGACCCATTCACTTCTGAGGTATCGTAGGGAAAGTCAAAAAAGGACAGTTACTCAATATCTCGACAACCATCAAGACTATTGAGAAGCCGTTGCTACCGTCTTGTAGAGAAATGAGGAATCTACAATATGTACTACAATGTACAATGTCATGACTGTCAATATCTCGACAACCGTTAAGACTATTGAGAAGCCGTTGCTACCGTCTTCACTTCTGACCCATTCACTTCTGACATATCCCAGGGAAACTCAAAAAAGGACAGCTTCTCAATATCTCGACAACCGTCAAGACTATTGAGAAGCCGTTGCTACCGCCTTGTAGAGAAATGAGGAATCTACAATATGTACTACAATGTACAATGCCATGACTGTCAATATCTCGACAACCGTCAAGACTATTGAGAAGCCATTGCCACCGCCTTGTAGGCCAACGCTAAATCTACAATACTACAATGTACAATGCCATGACTGAGCTAGTCACTTCAAAGATATCCAAGGGAAACTCAGAAAAGGACAGTTTCTCAATATCTCGACAGCCGTCAAAACTATTGAGAAGCCATTACTACCGTTTTGCAGGCCAACGCGCAATATACAATACTACAATGTACAACGCCGTGACTGAGCTAGTCACTTCAAAGATATCCAAGGGAAACTCAGAAAAGGACAGTTTCTCAATATCTCGACAGCCGTCAAAACTATTGAGAAGCCATTGCTACCGTCTTGCAGGCCAACGCGCAATATACAATACTACAATGTACAGTGCCGTGACGGAGCTAGTCACTTCAAAGATATCCAAGGGAAACTCAGAAAAGGACAGTTTCTCAATATCTCGACAGCCGTCAAAACTATTGAGAAGCCATTGCTACCGTTTCGCAGGCCAACGCGCAATATACAATACTACAATGTACACTGCCGTGACTGAGCTAGTCACTTCAAAGATATCCAAGGGAAACTCAGAAAAGGACAGTTTCTCAAAATCTCGACTGCCGTCAAAACAATTGAGAAGCCGTTGCTACCGTCTTGTAGAGAAATGAGGAATCTACAATACTACAATGTACAATGCCACGACTGTCCCATTCGCTTCTGAGATATCCGAGAGAAACTCAAAAAGGGACAGTTTCTTAATATCTCGACAACCGTCAAAACTATTGAGAAGCCATTGCTACCGTCTTGTAGGCCAACGCGGAATCTACAATGCTACAATGTACAATGCCATGACTGACCTAGTCACTTCTGGGATGATAGAGGAAAACTCAAAAAAGGACAGTTTCTGAATATCTCGACAACCGTCAAGACTATTGAGAAGCCATTGCTACCGTCTTGCAGGCCAACGCGATACATGTACAAATGTACAAATGCCATGACTGAGCTAGTCACTTCAAAGATATCCAAGAGAAACTCAGAAAAGGACAGTTTCCCAATATCTCGACAACCGTCAAGACTTGTAAAGCAACGAGGAATCTACAATACTACAATGTACAATGCCATGACTGACCCATCCACTTCTGAGGTATCGTAGGGAATCTCAAAAAAGGACAATTTCTCAATATCTCGACAACCGTCAAGACTATTGAGAAGCCATTGCTACCGTCTTGTAGAGAAATGAGGAATATACAATATGTACTACAATGTACAATGCCATGACTGTCAATATCTCGACAACCGTCAAGAATATTGAGAAGCCATTGCCACCGCCTTGTAGGCCAACGCTAAATCTACAATACTACAATGTATAATGCCATGACTGAGCTAGTCACTTCAAAGATATCCAAGGGAAACTCAGAAAAGGACAGTTTCTCAATATCTCGACAGCCGTCAAAACTATTGAGAAGCCATTGCTACCGTTTTGCAGGCCAACGCGCAATATACAATACTACAATGTACAATGCCGTGACTGAGCTAGTCACTTCAAAGATATCCAAGGGAAACTCAGAAAAGGACAGTTTCTCAAAATCTCGACAGCCGTCAAAACTATTGAGAAGCCATTGCTACCGTCTTGTAGGCCAACGAGGTATCTACAATACTACAATGTACAATGCCATGACTGACTCATTCACTTCTGAGGTATCGTAGGGAAACTCAAAAAAGGACAGTTTCTCAATATCTCGACAACCGTCAATGACTATTGAGAAGCCGTTGCTACCGACTTGTAAAGCAACGAGGAATCTACAATACTACAATGTACAATGCCATGACTGACCCATTCACTTCTGAGGTATCGTAGGGAAACTCAAAAAAGGACAGTTTCTCAATATCTCGACAACCGTCAAGACTATTGAGAAGCCGTTGCTACCGTCTTGTAGAGAAATGAGGAATCTACAATATGTACTACAATGTACAATGCCATGACTGTCAATATCTCGACAACCGTCAAGACTATTGAGAAGCCATTGCCACCGCCTTGTAGGCCAACGCTAAATCTACAATACTACAATGTACAATGCCGTGACTGAGCTAGTCACTTCGAAGATATCCAAGGGAAACTCAGAAAAGGACAGTTTCTCAAAATCTCGACAGTCGTCAAAACTATTGAGAAGCCATTGCCACCGCCTTGTAGGCCAACGCTAAATCTACAATACTACAATGTACAATGCCGTGACTGAGCTAGTCACTTCGAAGATATCCAAGGGAAACTCAAAAAGGACAGTTTCTCAATATCTCGACAACCGTCAAGACTATTGAGAAGCCGTTGCTACCGTCTTGTAGAGAAATGAGAAATCTACAATTCTACAATGTACAATGCAATGACTGTCCCATTCGCTTCTGAGATATCCGAGGGAAACTCAAAAAAGGACAGTTTCTTAATATCTCGACAACCGTCAAAACTATTGGGAAGCCATTGCTACCGTCTTGTAGGCCAACGCGGAATCTACAATACTACAATGTACAATGCCATGACTGAGCTAGTCACTTCTGGGATGATAGAGGGAAACTCAAAAAGGACAGTTTCTTAATATCTCGACAACCGTCAAAACTATTGAGAAGCCATTGCTACCGACTTGTAAAGCAACGAGGAATCTACAATACTACAATGTACAATGCCATGACTGTCCCATTCGCTTCTGAGATATCCGAGGGAAACTCAAAAAAGGACAGTTTCTTAATATCTCGACAACCGTCAAAACTATTGGGAAGCCATTGCTACCGTCTTGTAGGCCAACGCGGAATCTACAATACTACAATGTACAATGCCATGACTGACCTAGTTACTTCTGGGATGATAGAGGGAAACTCAAAAAAGGACAGTTTCTCAATATCTCGACAACCGTCAAGACTATTGAAAAGCCATTGCTACCGTCTTGCAGGCCAACGCGCTACATGTAGAAATGTACAATGACATTACTGAGCTAGTCAATTCAAAGATATCCAAGGGAAACTCAGAAAAGGACAGTTTCTCAATATCTCGACAACCGTCAAGACTATTGAGAAGCCATTGCTACCGTCTTGTAGGCCAACGCGGAATCTACAATACTACTAATTTGTACTACAATGTACAATGCCATGACTGTCCCATTCACTTCTGAGATATCCGAGGGAAACACTCAAAAAAGGACAGTTTCTCAATATCTCGACAACCGTCAAGACTATTGAGAAGCCGTTGCTACCGACTTGTAAAGCAACGAGGAATCTACAATACTACAATGTACAATGCCATGACTGACCCATTCACTTCTGAGGTATCGTAGGGAAACTCAAAAAAGGACAGTTTCTCAATATCTCGACAACCGTCAAGACTATTGAGAAGCCGTTGCTACCGTCTTGTAGAGAAATGAGGAATCTACAATATGTACTACAATGTACAATGCCATGACTGTCAATATCTCGACAACCGTCAAGACTATTGCGAAGCCATTGCCACCGCCTTGTAGGCCAACGCTAAATCTACAATACTACAATGTACAATGCCATGACTGAGCTAGTCACTTCAAAGTTATCCAAGGGAAACTCAGAAAAGGACAGTTTCTCAATATCTCGACAGCCGTCAAAACTATTGAGAAGCCATTGCTACCGTCTTGTAGGCCAACGAGGAATCTACAATACTACAATGTACAATGCCGTGACTGAGCCAGTCACTTCAAAGATATCCAAGGGAAACTCAGAAAAGGACAGTTTCTCAAAATCTCGACAGCCGTCAAAACTAGAGAAGCCATTGCTACCGTCTTGTAGGCCAACGCGGAATCTACAATACTATAATGTACAATGCCGTGACTGAGCTAGTCACTTCAAAGATATCCAAGGACCCAGTCACTTCTGGGATGATAGAGGGAAACTCAAAAAAGGACAGTTTCTCAATATCTCGACAACTGTCAAGAATATTGAGAAGCCATTGTTACCGTCTTGCAGGCCAACGCGCTACATGTACAAATGTACAATGCCATGACTGAGCTAGTCACTTCAAAGGTATCCAAGCGAAACTCAGAAAAGGACAGTTTCTCAATATCTCGACAACCGTCAAGACTATTGAGAAGCCGACTTGTAAAGCAACGAGGAATCTACAATACTACAATGTACAATGCCATGACTGACCCATTCACTTCTGAGGTATAAGAGGGAAACTCAAAAAAAGACAGTTTCTCAATATCTCGACAGCCGTCTACTGAGAAGCCGTTGCTACCGTCTTGTAGAGAAATGAGGAATCTACAATACTACAATGTACAATCCCATGATTGTCCCATTCGCTTCTGAGATATCCGAGGGAAACTCAAAAAACGACAGTTCCTTAATATCTCGACAACCGTCAAAACTATTGAGAAGCCATTGCTACCGTCTTGTAGGCCAACGCGGAATCCACAATACTACAGTGTACAAAGCCATGACTGACCTAGTCACTTCTGGGATGATAGAGGGAAACTCAAAAAAGGACAGTTTCTCAATATCTCGACAACCGTCAAGACTATTGAAAAGCCATTGCTACCGTCTTGCAGGCCAACGCGCTACATGTAGAAATGTACAATGACATTACTGAGCTAGTCACTTCAAAGATATCCAAGGGAAACTCAGAAAAGGACAGTTTCTCAATATCTCGACAGCCGTCAAAACTATTGAGAAGCCATTGCTACCGTCTTGCAGGCCAATGCGCAATATACAATACTACAATGTACAATGCCGTGACTGAGCTTTTTTTTTTTTTTTTTTTTTTTTTTTTGTTGGAGGCTTCTACTATCTGCTGGAGCACTCAGACACAAGTACTGGTCCATTGTACTACCAGACAGACACCTTGTCTTTATTGTATTTTCCCCGTTGTCCGGAGAAAAGTGAGGAGAGGCTTCAGTGATGTTGAGCTAAGAGATTCGGCACCCACCACGTCGGCCCCAAGGGTGCGCCACCGTGCACGAGCGAAGGCGGGACAGTCGCAGAGAAAGTGTTCCGCTGTGTCGTCCTCCTCGCAACAAGCAGCACAGGTAGGCGTCTCACTGATGCCAAGCACGTAAAGATGCCTGGCAAAAGTGTAATGGCCCGTAATGACGCCCGTTAGCCTTCTGCAGTCATTTCTTCTTAAGGATAAGAAGAATGTTGCGGACTTTTTACAGACGTCAGGGCGTACGCGCTTAGTCATCCTGCATCCTGGATATTCCTTCCATCTGCGACTGTGTACGTTAAATACCCAGTCATTGATGTCAGATTTAACCGTTGAAGCTGGTAGACCTAAGGCGGGTTCAGGCCCTGAGAAACTCTCCTCTGAGCCTTTTCTAGCGAGTTCATCGGAGATCTCGTTTCCTGGGATTCCAGAGTGACCTGGAACCCATACAAGCCTAAGTGAATTAAGTCTTCCGACTTTGTTCAACAAGGTCTTGAGTTCATGCACTAGTTTGGAGTTGGACAGAGGATTGGATAAAGCTTTGAGTGCAGCTTGGCTGTCACTGCAGACACATATGCTCTTTCCCCTCCATCTGTGTTTCACAGCATAGTGCATGGCCATTAGGATTGCGTAAATCTCCGCCTGGAAGACAGACGCATATTTTCCTTACGAGAAGTGCAGTCGAATGTTTTCGCGCTCGAAGAAAACTCCGGCGCCGGATCCCTGATCAGTCCTGGAGCCATCTGTGAAGATGCGAAGACATTCTATTCCAGGTTCAGTGTCTGGCCAAAGCCAGTCCTGACGCCAAGGAAATGTGACTGTGTAGTTACAGCGCAGTAGGATGGCAGGTGTCATTGCGTCAGAGGGCATATCCATGAGACAGTGATCGTAGGATATTTCTCTCTCAAGTACACTTTCACTCCACTGCGAGTTGTACCAAAGACCATTCCTCTTTAGGCGAGAAATAGTTTTCAGTGCACACCCTCTGATATATATGTCAAGGGGTGGAAGGTTCATCATAGCATCCAAAGCAGCTCCCGGTATGCTGGGGAAACCCCCGTGCAACTGAGGCAGACCGCTCTTTGGAGTTTGGTGAGTGAAGCCACAACGTGTTTTCGTGTCAGCCTGCTCCACCAAACAACCGATGCATATGAGATTATTGGTCTTACCATTGCCGTGTAGATCCAAAGGACCTTTTTCGGCGATAAGCCCCATGTTTTGCCAAAGGCACCTTTGCATTGCCAGAAAGCTGACTGCGCTTTGGTGGTTTTGGACTCAACATGTTTTGACCAGAGAAGTTTGTTATCTAGAATGACTCCCAGATACTTAGCTTCCTTGGATATAGGGATGGGAATGCCTTTTAGCACCAGCTGAGCAATGCCAGTTGTTTTCCTCCTTCTCGTGAAGATAACGACATCGGTCTTAAGAGGATTAACCGACAGCCCATTTCTCGTGCACCAGTCATCGATCACGTTTAGCGCTGCCTGCGCTTTGAGACAGACATTCGCTAAACATGAGCCGACAGAGAGAACAGCAACATCATCCGCATAGGCCTGGGCATAGATTCCAGAGGCATTGAGAGCATCTAGCAGAGAGTCGACCACCATGCACCATAGCAGCGGAGACAAGACGCCACCTTGCGGGCAGCCCCTGTTTACTCCAGACTTGACACATTGTTCGAGGCCTGTATCAGCGATCAATGTCCTGTGCACAAGCATTGCTTTGATCCACAAAACCAGTGCTTCATCTACGCCATGCCGTCTAGCAGCGTTACACATGCTGTCGAAGGTAGCGTTATCAAAAGCTCCCTCAATGTCGACGAAAATGCCTAGTACGTACTCTTTTCTTTCGAGAGCGCATTCAATTCTCCCAACTAGGTTTTGAAGCGCAGTCTGGCAGGATTTTCCGCGCTGATAAGCATGTTGCATGTCCGACAGAGGATGCATTCGAAGGGCATCTTTGCGCACGTGCAACTCTACTAGTCTTTCCATGCTTTTCAGCAGGAATGATGTTAGACTTATTGGTCTGAAACTCTTGGCTAGTGAGTAATCCTCTTTCCCTATTTTGGGAATAAAGACCACTTTCACCGCGCGCCAAGGGATAGGTATGTAGGCAAGTGCCAGGCTAGCAGTGAAGATTCTTTTCAGTGTAGGAAGCAGCTGTCTTATACCTTTTTGCAGCATAACGGGGTATATCCCATCAGTGCCCGGCGACTTAAAGCCATCGAAGGATGCTACAGCAAATTCAATGGCCTCAGTAGTTGCCACGCGTGACGCAACATACCAGCTACGCCGAGTTGTTTTCATCGCTACAGCCGCAGTATCCAATGAGGGAGTGTGCAACGAGCCGATGACAGTCTGATTTCCCGGAAAATGGGTCTGAAACAGTAAACTAAGAGTTTCTGCTTTAGACTCGGTAAAGGTACCATCAGACTTTCTGAGTACCTCCAGCCTTGTCGATTTTCCTCGTTTGAGGACTTTAACCAACTTGCTGGTCGCGCTCAGGGATTTGATCTCTTCGCAGAAGGACTTATAGGAATCATTCTTCGATTTTCGAATAAGCTTCTTATATTCCTTCTGCTTCGATCGGTATTTATTCCAGTCATCTTCCGAGTTCGATTTAAGCGATCTGTTCAGAAGACTTCTGGCTTCCCTACGAAGCCGTTGGAGCTCAGCATTCCACCAGGGAACCGGCTTCCTGTTGGGAGGTTTTTTGACAGGACATGCGAGTTCAAAACATTTGGTGATGGCGCTGTTCAGGTTATGAACTGCATCCTCCACCGATTGATTAGTTTTGAGTTTAGGCGGGGCTTGAGTGGATTTCTCAAGCTCCTCCCTAAATCGCACCCAGTCTGTTTTTCTCGGATTCCGCTTGGGCTGTGAGGGGGAGATCCCGCACTTCAATTGGAATTCGATGTATCTATGGTCTGACAGCGTAACATCTGGTGAGACTCTCCAGTTAGTGATGGCCTTCGCATGCCTGTTAGATAAGGTTAGGTCAATCACTTCCTGTCGTCTCGCCGTCACAAAGGTTGGTAGAGAGCCAACATTGTTAATGAAAAGGTCAGACGAAAGAATGAAGTTTAAAAGATGGTCTCCTCTCCGGTTGCATTTGCTGCTGCCCCAAAATGTGTTTTGAGCGTTAGCATCGCAACAGATGATGAGTCCAATCCTTCTGGCTTCACAGTACTCTACGAGTTCGGAAACCGCCTTAGGTGGCGGGGGTAGTACCGAGTCGTAGGGGAAGTAAGCAGACGCCACGACGAAGTGTTCAATTTCTCCGTGCGCCTTGTAGCTCACTTTCGCAGCTACCAGATCTTGACCACAGAATTGACCAAGTTTGGCTGCCGATAGCGTATTCGATATGATGAGGCAGACCCTGGGCCTTTCGGATCGCTCATCATAAAGGATTGTAGCATCACGTATGCCACCAAGACCACACAGGCGTTTGTTCCACACCCATGGTTCTTGAATGGATACAATGTGATGATTTGTACTACTGCATGCAATTCTGCTACTTAGAAGAGCGGTAGCAGCCTTGCAATGCTGTAGGTTGATCTGAGTAAAAATCATGGATTCATACTGGGGAGCACGTTCCATCCTTCGACTACTTGACATCAAAATGGAATACAATCCTACCAAGGCCGAAGTAGGGACGTGAGTCGTACGCGGTTTTCAGGGCCTCAACAGAGCCATTGTCCATTCCCACTACCAGAGTGAAGCCCTCTTTTTTCAGAGAGTTCTTTTTCTCCTTGTAGGAATAGACAGTCCAGGCCCTCGTGTCGAGTCCCGGGTTCTGCGCACGTATTCGCGTCAGCACTTTCAGCTTGTTTCCGGGTTTTCCCGGAATCCAGCAGATGGCGCGCGTTAGTTTCGGGAGACTAACTACTTGATAAGTGCTAGTTCCCAAGGGGGGGGGGGGATTTTCGGCACCATGCTCCTGATCCAGGCAGATGTCTGCTGAGAGGAACAGCTCACCACGAAGGTACCATTCATCAAAGCAGACCTCTCCGCTTGAATACAGAAGCCTGTTGCTGAAGCTAGCTCCAGTAGATGATCCTCGCAGTGTTGGCAATCTGCGCTGGTCATTCTGCTGTCACTGCCAGCCTTCCCTATTCTGACCTTTTCGGAGGAGATGGCTGCCTCTTTGTAGGAGAGGTGCTTGTCTCGACTCTTTACGGTCATTTGTGTTGCCTTTCCAGAGGAAGGGGTTTTTTTGTGTGAAGTGCCCGCCTCCGATGAGCAGCCTTTGGTCCTCTCCGTCTTCAGGTTTTTGCTTTGATCTCTATTGATCGCCGCATCTGCCCTTGGACTCCGATTTCCCGCCGCCATATCAGAGGAGGAGACATCACGTTCTCTCTCCCCTGCAAGATTGTCCCCGGCGGCCATCTTCCGCTTGCAAGTGCTCTTACCTTTTTCGGTTCGAGCTCCTGCTCCCTTCCGACGCCGCTTTCGAACAGCTTTGCCAGCCTGAGGGTTGTTATGATCCAAGACCGCTTCGCCTTCTGCGATCAGAGTCAGTCTGCCAGCATCATCACCTTTTTCGGCGGTGGCACCGACCATGACAGGACCCTGAACATCTTCAGCTCCGTCAGTTTTGGAACTTGGCACGCTCTTATTGGGAGTTTGACCGTCACCAATAAGAGGAGGAGTGTTTGAGGCGCATGCCGAAAGTGCTGGCATGCTTGTGCCTCCAGCAGCAACCTTTACTAGCCGCCGACGTTTTCTGCGCTGCGCGCCGGCAAGAAGTGACTGAGCTAGTCACTTCAAAGATATCCAAGGGAAACTCAGAAAAGGACAGTTTCTCAAAATCCCGACATCCGTCAAAATTATTGAGAAGCCATTGCTACCGTCTTGCAGGCCAACGCGCAATCTACAATACTACAATGTACAATGCCGTGACTGAGCTAGTCACTTCAAAGATATCCAAGGGAAACTCAGAAAAGGACAGTTTCTCAAAATCTCGACAGTCGTCAAAACTATTGAGAAGCCATTGCTACCGTCTTGTAGGCCCACGAGGAATCTACAATACTACAATGTACAATGCCATGACTGTCCCATTCGCTTCTGAGATATCCGAGGGAAACTCAAAAAAGCACAGTTTCTTAATATCTCGACAACCGTCAAAACTATTGAGAAGCCATTGCTACCGTCTTGCACGCCAACGCGCTACATGTACAAATGTACAATGCCATGACTGAGCTAGTCACTTCAAACATATCCAAGGGAAACTCAGAAAAGGACAGTTTCTCAATATCTCGACAACCGTCAAGACTATTGAGAAGCCGTTGCTACCGACTTGTAAAGCAAAGAGGAATCTACAATACTACAATGTACAATGCCATGACTGACCCATTCACTTCTGAGGTATCGTAGGGAAACTCAAAAAAGGACAGTTTCTCAATATCTCGACAACCGTCAAGACTATTGAGAAGCCGTTGCTACCGACTTGTAAAGCAACGAGGAATCTACAATACTACAATGTACAATGCCATGACTGACCCATGCACTTCTGAGGTATCCGAGGGAAACTCAAAAACGACAGTTTCTCAATATCTCGACAACCGTCAAGACTATTGAGAAGCCGTTGCTACCGTCTTGTAAAGAAATGAGGAATCTACAATACTACAATGTACAATGCCATGACTGTCCCATTCGCTTCTGAGGTATCCGAGGGAAACTCAAAAAAGGACAGTTTCTTAATATCTCGACAACCGTCAAAACTATTGAGAAGCCATTGCTACCGTCTTGTAGGCCAACGCGGAATCTACAATACTACAATGTACAATGCCATGACTGACCTAGTCACTTCTGGGATGATAGAGGGAAACTCAAAAAAGGACAGTTTTTCAATATCTCGACAACCGTCAAGACTATTGAGAAGCCATTGCTACCGACTTGTAAAGCAACGAGGAATCTGCAATATTACAATGTACAATGCCATGACTGACGCATTCACTTCTGAGGTATCGTAGGGAAACTCAAAAAAAGACAGTTTCTCAATATCTCGACAACCGTCAAGACTATTGAGAAGCCGTTGCTACCGTCTTGTAGAGAAATGAGGAATCTACAATCATGCCGATCATTGAAAACGGCGGATTGACTGCGGCGGGAGAATTTCCTACTTTTTCTGTTTTGCCATCATTGAAAACGCAAGTGAATAAATGTCGGTAAAGAAGTCTAAAATCCTGCCATCATTGAATACGCATACGATCCGCACTCTATACAAACTGTGACGTTTCTCAACCGCAACACAGTTGATGCGGATTCCAGTCAGCAAAATGATGAAATTGAAGAAGTGAGTCTTCTTTTCCTTTTTTTGCCGGCGTCGTTATGGTGAGAAGTGTACGACCATAACCTTCCCACTTAATTGCATTCCTACTGGTCCGCTTGTGGGGTCCGCCGGTTTGGCCTCAGAAAGTAGCGGCAGGCTTCCCGGTTTGGGATTACTTCATCGCTGAGGCCAATCAAATGCTGGTGTTTTTGCATTTGTTTGCACCAATTGTTTTTCGACCTGCCTTTTTTGCGTGTTGAATTTGGAACGTTGATTGACATGGCAATACCAACTGAGTCGGTCGCGCTCTATCTTTCTTGTGATGGCTTTCTCGGATCTTTGAACTTCTAATTATGTTACGCTTTGTTACCCCCGCTGTCATGCGAAGCATCTTCATCTCAGCTGCCGTTAATTTGCTCTCATACTTTTTGTGCATTGTCCAGCATTGTGAACCGTATGTGAGCGCCGGACGTACAAATGAAGTAGTGTTGGGTAGGACAAGCATTTTTATTGAGTTTGTATGAGGTACGCATTTGGGGGAGTGAAGTGGTACATTGTCCCACCTCATTTGAGGTAAAGGATGTTTCTTATAGAGTTATAGAACTTTGAAGTGGAATAAAACAAAGATGATTTCTTTAAATTGACATGAAATTGACTTTATTCGAAAGATAATCTTCTGGCATTATAATTTAAATGTAATTTTTGGCATATGAGCGCCACGGCTGATTCGAACGTAGTCTAATCGGGAGGTCCAATTTACAATGATTTTTTTCCAACATTTGTGGCCGTATATCGGCAATAACGGGGCGAATGTTGTCCTCCAAGTGGTCAATCGTTTCGGATTTATCGGCGTAGACTAGCGACTTCAAATATCCTCAGAGAAAATAGTCAAGCGGCGTTAAATCGCAGGATCTTGGAGGCCAATTCACGGGTCCGTAACGTGAAATTATGCGGTTACCAAACGTTTCCTTCAATAAATCAATTGTGGCACGAGCTGTGTGACATGTTGCGCCGTCTTGTTGAAACCTCAGCTCCGGCACATCATGGTTGTTCAATTGATGAACGGAGAAGTCAGTAATCATCGCTCTATAGCGGTCACCATTGACTGTAACGTTCTGGCCAGCATCGTTTATAAAGAAGTACGAACCAGCCCATAAAGCACACCAAAAAGTCAGTTTTTGTGGATGTAACGGTGCCTCAACATACACTTGAGAATTATCATCACTCCAAATACGGCAGTTTTGTTTATTGACGTATCCATTCAATCAAAAGTGAGTTTCATCGCTAAACAAAATTCGTTTATGAAAATTGGGATCAACGCAATCTTGTTTTGGGCAGTCATATCCCAGAAATTATATTTAAATTATAATGTCAGAAGATTATCTTTCGAATAAAGTCAATTTCATGTCAATTTAAAAAAATCATCTTTGTTTTATTCCATTTCAAAGTTCTATACCTCTATTAATACACCCTTTACATCTTGTCACATGTCCCATTGATAGCTTGCAATATGTACTAATGCAAAAGTCGTGAGGTGCCTCTGACTATGACAAGAATTGAAGTGGTACAAATTATTTTTTTGAGGTGTTGGGATATTTTTGTACTGGTGTATGGGACATGAGGATGTGAGGTGCTCTGACTATGACAAGAATTGAAGTGGTACAAATTATTTTTTTGAGGTGTTGGGATATTTTTGTACTGGTGTATGGGACATGAGGATGTGAGGTGCTCTGACTATGACAAGAATTGAAGTGGTACAAATTATTTTTTTGAGGTGTTGGGATATTTTTGTATTGGTGTATGGGACATGAGGATGTGAGGTGCTCTGCCTATGACAAGAATTGAAGTGGGAAAAATATTTTTTTTGAGGTATTGGGATATTTTTGTACTGGTGTATGGGACATGAGGATTTGAGGTGCTCTGACTATGACAAGAATTGAAGTGGGAAAAATATTTTTTTTGAGGTATTGGGATATTTTTGTGCTGGTGTATGGGACATGAGGATGTGAGGTGCTCAGACTATGACAAGAATTGAAGTGGGAAAAATATTCTTTTTTGAGGTGTTGGGATATTTTTGTACTGGTGTATGGGACATGAGGACTTGAGGTGCCTTGACTATGACAAGAATTGAAGTGGGAAAAATATTCTTTTTTGAGGTGTCGGGATATTTTTATACTGGTGTATGGGACATGAGGATGTGAGGTGCTTCTGACTATGACAAGAATTGAAGTGGGACAAATAATTTTTTTGAGGTGTTGGGACATTTTTGTAGTGGTGTATGGGACATGAGGACTTGAGGTGCCTCTGACTATGACAAGAATTGAAGTGGGACAAATAATTTTTTTGAGTTGTTGCGACATTTTTGTAGTGATGTATGGGACGTTTGTAGTGCATCTTGTATGAGTAACCCAACACTAAAATGAAGTGTAGAGCCTTCCTTTCAGCTTAGGGGACATTTTTCGATCACAGAGGATGGCGGAGTTTTCCCGCCACTTCATCCTCCCTACGCTTACGCAATGGTTGATGTCGTCATCACAAGTTGCTTCTTTATTAATCATAGATCCCAGATATTTAAACTTTTCACACTTGGGAAGCACTCTTCCATTCAAGAAAATGTCTGGAATAGGCTGATGAGGGTCAGAGAACGGGCAGCACAGATACTCTGTCTTCTTTGAACTAATACGATACCCGTGTCACTCAAAAATGTCCACCCACACATCAAGTGCTCGTTGTAGGGTCGCCTGATCATCACTTATAATGGCTCCATCATCAGCAAAGAATAGCTGGTGCACATTGGGGTCCGTCACTTTTCCTTCAAGCAAGCAATCAAGGACTGCTTTAAAGAGCAGTGAGCTGACGACTCTCCCTTGTTGTACACCGACTTTGATTGCGAACTCTTCGGTGACTCCTGCGGTGCATCTTACTCTTGTTGTTGCTCTGTTGTACATGTCCATGATCACTCGCACGTAGGTTTCTGGAACTCCTTTTTGTCTTTGCGCTACCCATAAAAGATCTCTTGGTTGCCGGTCAAAGGCCTTCTCGAAATCAACCAACACCATATGCAAGTCCTTTGAAGAATCACGATGCTTTTCCATGACCCTTATACTTTGGATTGCATCTGTCGTTGATTTACCCGAGACAAACCCGCACTGGTCATCAGATAGTCGTATTATTTTCCGCAGTCGGCTATCTAATACCCGTTCAACGATCTTCATGGTGTGCGACATCAGCTTGACAGAACGGTAGTTATCACAATCCCGCGTATCACATGGCGTTAAGGGGTTTTGAAATGGGTACCGTCGCTGACACTGAAATTGGGGGTATGTCTTGTGAGGACATAGAAAATTACCCGAACAAAACAAATATCCCAACGCCGAGTATAACAAATGAAACGCCTAAAAGAACTGTCCAGGGCCAGTTTGGTATCCACTCTCTGCTAAAAATTTCAAACATGCTGTCAACTTCTATTCTGGAGTCCGTGATGATGACCTGACAACTGGTGGTAGCTTTGCCTTCAACACGTCCAAAATGTACTTAAAACCAGCTTTATTTATTCGAAACTGTTTGATAAACCTACAATTAAAACTAGTAAATTCACGCTGACTAAGAAAATTGCTCTCAACTTACTGAGCGTCGGGTAGCAAAAAAATGTCCTTTGCCATACTTATTATTTTGTGAAGAATATTTCGGCAATCGCATACATCTTTCTCCAAGTCGAAAAAAATTCCAATTGTGTCCATAATTTCAATTTATTTTGAATTTGAAATAATTTTCTTCCACAAACAATTTAAAATGACAGAACACAGCTGATGTAAAAGAAGGTCGGTAATGAGGTTCTACCGATAGATAATGTTGTGCATCCGTCGTTTTCAATGATAGGGTTAAACTGCGGAAGTGAAGTGATGCGGATCGGGTGAAGTCCCGCCGCAGTCAATCCGCTGTTTTAATGATCGGCATGAATATATACTACAATGTACAATGCCATGACTGTCAATATCTGGACAACCGTCAAGACTATTGAGAAGCAATTGCCACCGCCTTGTAGACCAACGCTAAATCTACAATACTACAATGTACAATGCCATGACTGAGCTAGTCACTTCAAAGATATCCAAGGGAAACTCAGAAAAGGACAGTTTCTCAATATCTCGACAACCGTCAAGACTATTGAGAAGCCGTTGCTACCGTCTTGTAGAGAAATGAGGAATCTACAATATGTACTACAATGTACAATGCCATGACGGTCAATATCTCGACAACCGTCAAAACTATTGAGAAGCCATTGCTACCGTCTTGTAGGCCAACGCGGAATCTACAATACTACAATGTACAATGCCATGACTGACCTAGTCACTTCTGGGATGATAGAGGGAAACTCAAAAAAGGACAGTTTTTCAATATCTCGACAACCGTCAAGACTATTGAGAAGCCATTGCTACCGACTTGTAAAGCAACGAGGAATCTGCAATATTACAATGTACAATGCCATGACTGACGCATTCACTTCTGAGGTATCGTAGGGTAACTCAAAAAAAGACAGTTTCTCAATATCTCGACAACCGTCAAGACTATTGAGAAGCCGTTGCTACCGTCTTGTAGAGAAATGAGGAATCTACAATCATGCCGATCATTGAAAACGGCGGATTGACTGCGGCGGGAGAATTTCCTACTTTTTCTGTTTTGCCATCATTGAAAACGCAAGTGAATAAATGTCGGTAAAGAAGTCTAAAATCCTGCCATCATTGAATACGCATACGATCCGCACTCTATACAAACTGTGACGTTTCTCAACCGCAACACAGTTGATGCGGATTCCAGTCAGCAAAATGATGAAATTGAAGAAGTGAGTCTTCTTTTCCTTTTTTTGCCGGCGTCGTTATGGTGAGAAGTGTACGACCATAACCTTCCCACTTAATTGCATTCCTACTGGTCCGCTTGTGGGGTCCGCCGGTTTGGCCTCAGAAAGTAGCGGCAGGCTTCCCGGTTTGGGATTACTTCATCGCTGAGGCCAATCAAATGCTGGTGTTTTTGCATTTGTTTGCACCAATTGTTTTTCGACCTGCCTTTTTTGCGTGTTGAATTTGGAACGTTGATTGACATGGCAATACCAACTGAGTCGGTCGCGCTCTATCTTTCTTGTGATGGCTTTCTCGGATCTTTGAACTTCTAATTATGTTACGCTTTGTTACCCCCGCTGTCATGCGAAGCATCTTCATCTCAGCTGCCGTTAATTTGCTCTCATACTTTTTGTGCATTGTCCAGCATTGTGAACCGTATGTGAGCGCCGGACGTACAAATGGAGTAGTGTTGGGTAGGTCAAGCATTTTTATTGAGTTTGTATGAGGTACGCATTTGGGGGAGTGAAGTGGTACATTGTCCCACCTCATTTGAGGTAAAGGATGTTTCTTATAGAGGTATAAAACTTTGAAATGGAATAAAACAAAGATGATTTCTTTAAATTGACATGAAATTGACTTTATTCGAAAGATAATCTTCTGGCATTATAATCTAAATGTAATTTTTGGCATATGAGCGCCACGGCTGATTCGAACGTAGTCTAATCTGCAGGTCCAATTTACAATGATTTTTTTTAACATTTGTGGCCGTATATCGGCAATAACGGGGCGAATGTTGTCCTCCAAGTGGTCAGTCGTTTCGGATTTATCGGCGTAGACTAGCGACTTCACATATCCTCAGAGAAAATAGTCAAGCGGCGTTAAATCGCAGGATCTTGGAGGCCAATTCACGGGTCCGTAACGTGAAATTATGCGGTTACCAAACGTTTCCTTCAATAAATCAATTGTGGCACGAGCTGTGTGACATGTTGCGCCGTCTTGTTGAAACCTCAGCTCCGGCACATCATGGTTGTTCAATTGATGAACGGAGAAGTCAGTAATCATCGCTCTATAGCGGTCACCATTGACTGTAACGTTCTGGCCAGCATCGTTTACCAGCCGTACGAACCAGCCCATAAAGCACACCAAAAAGTCAGTTTTTGTGGATGTAACGGTGCCTCAACATACACTTGCGAATTATCATCACTCCAAATACGGCAGTTTTGTTTATTGACGTATCCATTCAATCAAAAGTGAGTTTCATCGCTAAACAAAATTCGTTTATGAAAATTGGGATCAACGCAATCTTGTTTTGGGCAGTCATATCCCAGAAATTATATTTAAATTATAATGTCAGAAGATTATCTTTCGAATAAAGTCAATTTCATGTCAATTTAAAAAAATCATCTTTGTTTTATTCCATTTCAAAGTTCTATACCTCTATTAATACACCCTTTACATCTTGTCACATGTCCCATTGATAGCTTGCAATATGTACTAATGCAAAAGTCGTGAGGTGCCTCTGACTATGACAAGAATTGAAGTGGTACAAATTATTTTTTTGAGGTGTTGGGATATTTTTGTACTGGTGTATGGGACATGAGGATGTGACTATGACAAGAATTGAAGTGGTACAAATTATTTTTTTGAGGTGTTGGGATATTTTTGTACTGGTGTATGGGACATGAGGATGTGAGGTGCTCTGCCTATGACAAGAATTGAAGTGGGAAAAATATTTTTTTTGAGGTATTGGGATATTTTTGTACTCGTGTATGGGACATGAGGATTTGAGGTGCTCTGACTATGACAAGAATTGAAGTGGGAAAAATATTTTTTTTGAGGTATTGGGATATTTTTGTACTGGTGTATGGGACATGAGGACTTGAGGTGCCTTGACTATGACAAGAATTGAAGTGGGACAAATAATTTTTTTGAGGTGTTGCGACATTTTTGTAGTGATGTATGGGACGTTTGTAGTGCATCTTGTATGAGTAACCCAACACTAAAATGAAGTGTAGAGCATCCCTTTCAGCTTAGGGGACAATTTTCGATCACAGAGGATGGCGGAGTTTTCCCGCCACTTCATCCTCCCTACGCTTACGCAATGGTTGATGTCGTCATCACAAGTTGCTTCTCTATTAATCATAGATCCCAGATATTTAAACTTTTCACACTTGGGCAGCGCTCTTTCATTCAAGTAAATGTCTGGAATAGGCTGATGAGGGTCAGAGAACGGGCAGCACAGATACTCTGTCTTCTTTGAACTAATACGATACCCGTGTCCCTCAAAAATGTCCACCCACACATCAAGTGCTCGTTGTAGGGTCGCCTGATCATCACTTATAATGGCTCCATCATCAGCAAAGAATAGCTGGTGCACATTGGGGTCCGTCACTTTTCCTTCAAGCAAGCAATCAAGGACTGCTTTAAAGAGCAGTGAGCTGACGACTCTCCCTTGTTGTACACCGACTTTGATTGCGAACTCTTCGGTGACTCCTGCGGTGCATCTTACTCTTGTTGTTGCTCTGTTGTACATGTCCATGATCACTCGCACGTAGGTTTCTGGAACTCCTTTTTGTCTTTGCGCTACCCATAAAAGATCTCTTGGTTGCCGGTCAAAGGCCTTCTCGAAATCAACCAACACCATATGCAAGTCCTTTGAAGAATCACGATGCTTTTCCATGACCCTTATACTTTGGATTGCATCTGTCGTTGATTTACCCGAGACAAACCCGCACTGGTCATCAGATAGTCGTATTATTTTCCGCAGTCGGCTATCTAATACCCGTTCAACGATCTTCATGGTGTGCGACATCAGCTTGACAGAACGGTAGTTATCACAATCCCGCGTATCACATGGCGTTAAGGGGTTTTGAAATGGGTACCGTCGCTGACACTGAAATTGGGGGTATGTCTTGTGAGGACATAGAAAATTACCCGAACAAAACAAATATCCCAACGCCGAGTATAACAAATGAAACGCCTAAAAGAACTGTCCAGGGCCAGTTTGGTATCCACTCTCTGCTAAAAATTTCAAACATGCTGTCAACTTCAATTCTGGAGTTCGTGATGATGACCTGACAACTGGTGGTAGCTTTGCCTTCAACACGTCCAAAATGTACCTAAAACCAGCTTTATTTATTCGAAACTGTTTGATAAACCTACAATTAAAACTAG
Source organism: Merodon equestris (assembly GCA_958301585.1). NCBI lineage: Eukaryota > Metazoa > Arthropoda > Insecta > Diptera > Syrphidae > Merodon > Merodon equestris. The sequence continues at coordinate 4,929,597 of OY284418.1, read as the reverse complement.
TAAATTCACGCTGACTAAGAAAATTGCTCTCAACTTACTAAGCGTCGGGTAACAAAAAAATGTCCTTTGCCATACTTCTTATTTTGTGACGAATATGTCGGCAATCGCATAGATCTTCCTCCAAGTCGAAAAAAATTGCAATTGTGTCCATAATTTCAATTTATTTTGAATTTGAAATAATTTTCTTCCACAAACAATTTAAAATGACAGAACACAGCTAATGTAAAAGAAGGTCGGTAATGAGGTTCTACCGATAGATAATGTTGTGCATCCGTCGTTTTCAATGATAGGGTTAAACTGCGGAAGTGAAGTGATGCGGATCGGGTGAAGTCCCGCCGCAATCAATCCGCTGTTTTCAATGATCGGCATGAATATGTACTACAATGTACAATGCCATGACTGTCAATATCTCGACAACCGTCAAGACTATTGAGAAGCCATTGCCACCGCCTTGTAGACCAACGCTAAATCTACAATACTACAATGTACAATGCCATGACTGAGCTAGTCACTTCAAAGTTATCCAAGGGAAACTCAGAAAAGGACAGTTTCTCAATATCTCGACAACCGTCAAGACTATTGAGAAGCCGTTGCTACCGTCTTGTAGAGAAATGAGGAATCTACAATATGTACTACAATGTACAATGCCATGACTGTCAATATCTCGACAACCGTCAAGACTATTGAGAAGCCATTGCCACCGCCTTGCAGACCAACGCTAAATCTACAATACTACAATGTACAATGCCATGACTTCAAAGTTATCCAAGGGAAACTCAGAGAAGGACAGTTACTCAATATCTCGACAGCCGTCAAAACTATTGAGAAGCCATTGCTACCGTCTTGCAAGCCAACGCGCAATATACAATACTACAATGTACAATGCCGTGATTGAGCTAGTCACTTCAAAGATATCCAAGGGAAACTCAGAAAAGGACAGTTTCTCAAAATCTCGACAGCCGTCAAAACTATTGAAAAGCAATTGCTACCGTCTTGTAGGCCAACGAGGAATCTACAATACTACAATGTACAATGCCATGACTGACCCATTCACTTCTGAGTTATCCGAGGGAAACTCAAAAAGGACAGTTTCACAATATCTCGACAACCGTCAAGACTATTGAGAAGCCGTTGCTACCGTCTTGTAGAGAAATGAGGAATCTACAATACTACAATGTACAATGCCATGACTGTCCCATTCGCTTCTAAGATATCCGAGGGAAACTCAAAAAAGGACAGTTTCTCAATATCTCGACAACCGTCAAGACTATTGAGAAGCCGTTGCTACCGTCTTGTAGAGAAATGAGGAATCTACAATACTACAATGTACAATGCCATGACTGTCCAATTCGCTTCTGAGATATCCGAGGGATACTCAAAAAAGGACAGTTTCTTAATATCTCGACAACCGTCAAAACTATTGAGAAGCCATTGCTACCGTCTTGTAGGCCAACGCGGAATCTACAATACTACAATGTACTATGCCATGACTGACCTAGTCACTTCTGGGATGATAGAGGGAAATTCAAAAAAGGACAGTTTCTTAATATCTCGACAACCGTCAAGACTATTGAGAAGCCATTGCTACCGTCTTGCAGGCGAACGCGCTACATGTACAAATGTACAATGCCATGACTGAGCTAGTCACTTCTAAGATATCCAAGGGAAACTCAGAAAAGGACAGTTTCTCAATATCTCGACAACCGTCAAAATTATTGAGAAGCCGTTGCTACCGACTTGTAAAGCAACGAGGAATCTACAATACTACAATGTATAATGCCATGACTGACCCATTCACTTCTGAGGTATCGTAGGGAAACTCAAAAAAGGACAGTTTCTCAATAACTCGACAACCGTCAAGACTATTGAGAAGCCGTTGCTACCGTCTTGTAGAGATATGAGGAATCTACAATATGTACTACAATGTACAATGCCATGACTGTCCCATTCACTTCTGAGATATCCGAGGGAAACTAAAAAAAGGACAGTTTCTCAATACCTCGACAGCCGTCAAAACTATAGAGAAGCCATTGCTACCGTCTTGCAGGCCAACGCTAAATCTACAATACTACAATGTACAATGCCATGACTGAGCTAGTCACTTCAAAGATATCCAAGGGAAACTCAGAAAAGGACAGTTTCTCAATACCTCGACAGCCGTCAAAACTATTGAGAAGCCATTGCTACCGTCTTGCAGGCCAACGCGCAATATACAATACTACAATGTACAACGCCATGACTGAGCTAGTCACTTCAAAGATATCCAAGGGAAACTCAGAAAAGGAAAGTTTCTCAATATCTCGACAGCCGTCAAAACTATTGAGAAGCCATTGCTACCGTCTTGCAGGCCAACGCGCAATATACAATACTACAATGTACAATGCCGTGACTGAGCTAGTCACTTCAAAGATATCCAAGGGAAACTCAGAAAAGGACAGTTTCTCAAAATCTCGACAGCCGTCAAAACTATTGAGAAGCCATTGCTACCGTTTTGCAGGCCAACGCGCAATATACAATACTACAATGTACAATGCCGTGACTGAGCTAGTCACTTCAAAGATATCCAAGGGAAACTCAGAAAAGGACAGTTTCTCAAAATCTCGACAGCCGTCAAAACTATTGAGAAGCCATTGCTACCGTCTTGCAGGCCAACGCGCAATATACAATACTACAATGTACAATGCCATGACTGTCAATATCTCGACAACCGTTAAGACTATTGAGAAGCCGTTGCTACCGTCTTGTAGAGAAATGAGGAATCTACAATATGTACTACAATGTATAATGCCATGACTGCCCCATTCACTTCTGAGACATCCGAGGGAAACTAAAAAAAAAGACAGTTTCTCAATACCTCGACAGCCGTCAAAACTATTGAGAAGCCATTGCTACCGTCTTGCAGGCCAACGCTAAATCTACAATACTACAATGTACAATGCCATGACTGAGCTAGTTACTACAAAGATATCCAAGGGAAACTCAGAAAAGGACAGTTTCTCAATATCTCGACAGCCGCCAAAACTATTGAGAAGCAATTGCTACCGTCTTGCAGGCCAACGCGCAATATACAATACTACAATGTACAATGCCGTGACTGAGCTAGTCACTTCAAAGGTATCCAAGGGAAGCTCAGAAAAGGACAGTTTCTCAAAATCTCGACAGCCGTCAAAACTATTGAGAAGCCATTGCTACCGTATTGTAGGCCAACGAGGAATCTACAATACTACAATGTACAATGCCATGACTAACCCATTCACTTCTGAGGTATCCGAGGGAAACTCAAAAAGGACAGTTTCTCAATATCTCGACAACCGTCAAGACTATTGAGAAGCCGTTACTACTGTCTTGTAGAGAAATGAGGAATCTACAATACTACAATGTACAATGCCATGACTGTCCCATTCGCTTCTGAGATATCCGAGGGAAACTCAAAAAAGGACAGTTTCTCAATATCTCGACAACCGTCAAGACTATTGAGAAGCCGTTGCTACCGTCTTGTAGAGAAATGAGGAATCTACAATACTACAATGTACAATGCCGTGACTGTCCCATTCGCTTCTGAGATATCCGAGGGAAACTCAAAAAAGGACAGTCTTAATATCTCGACAACCGTCAAAACTATTGAGAAGCCATTGCTACCGTCTTGTAGGCCAACGCGGAATCTACAATACTACAATGTACAATGCCATGACTGACCTAGTCACTTCTGGGATGATAGAGGGAAACTCAAAAAAGGACAGTTTCTCAATATCTCGACAACAGTCAAGACTATTGAGAAGCCATTGCTACCGTCTTGCAGGCCAACGCGCTACATGTACAAATATACAATGCCATGACTGAGCTAGTCACTTCAAAGATATCCAAGGGAAACTCAGAAAAGGACAGTTTCTCAATATCTCGACAACCGTCAAGACTATTGAGAAGCCGTTGCTACCGACTTGTAAAGCAACGAGGAATCTGCAATACTACAATGTACAATGCCATGACTGGCCCATTCACTTCTGAGGTATCGTAGGGAAACTCAAAAAAGGACAGTTTCTCAATATCTCGACAACCGTCAAGACTATTGAGAAGCCATTGCTACCGTCTTGCAGGCCAACGCGCTACATGTACAAATGTACAATGCCATGACTGAGCTAGTCACTTCAAATATATCCAAGGGAAACTCAGAAAAGGACAGTTTCTCAATATCTCGACAACCGACAAGACTATTGAGAAGCCGTTGCTACCGACTTGTAAAGCAACGAGGAATCTACAATACTACTATGTACAATGCCATGACTGACCCATTCACTTCTGAGGTATCGTAGGGAAACTCAAAAAAGGACAGTTTCTCAATATCTCGACAACCGTCAAAACTATTGAGAAGCCATTGCTACCGTCTTGCAGGCCAACGCGCAATATACAATACTACAATGTACTACAATGTACAATGACTGAGCTAGTCACTTCAAAGATATCCAAGGGAAACTCAGAAAAGGACAGTTTCTCAATACCTCGACAGCCGTCAAAACTATTGAGAAGCCATTGCTACCGTCTTGCAGGCCAACGCGCAATATACAATACTACAATGTACAACGCCATGACTGAGCTAGTCACTTCAAAGATATCCAAGGGAAACTCAGAAAAGGACAGTTTCTCAATATCTCGACAACCGTCAAGATTATTGAGAAGCCGTTGCTACCGACTTGTAGAGCAACGAGGAATCTACAATACTACAATGTATAATGCCATGACTGACCCATTCACTTCTGAGGTATCGTAGGGAAACTCAAAAAAGGACAGTTTCTCAATAACTCGACAACCGTCAAGACTATTGAGAAGCCGTTGCTACCGTCTTGTAGAGATATGAGGAATCTACAATATGTACTACAATGTACAATGCCATGACTGTCCCATTCACTTCTGAGATATCCGAGGGAAACTAAAAAAAGGACAGTTTCTCAATACCTCGACAGCCGTCAAAACTATAGAGAAGCCATTGCTACCGTCTTGCAGGCCAACGCTAAATCTACAATACTACAATGTACAATGCCATGACTGAGCTAGTCACTTCAAAGATATCCAAGGGAAACTCAGAAAAGGACAGTTTCTCAATACCTCGACAGCCGTCAAAACTATTGAGAAGCCATTGCTACCGTCTTGCAGGCCAACGCGCAATATACAATACTACAATGTACAACGCCATGACTGAGCTAGTCACTTCAAAGATATCCAAGGGAAACTCAGAAAAGGACAGTTTCTCAATATCTCGACAGCCGTCAAAACTATTGAGAAGCCATTGCTACCGTCTTGCAGGCCAACGCGCAATATACAATACTACAATGTACAATGCCGTGACTGAGCTAGTCACTTCAAAGATATCCAAGGGAAACTCAGAAAAGGACAGTTTCTCAAAATCTCGACAGTCGTCAAAACTATTGAGAAGCCATTGCTACCGTCTTGTAGGCCCACGAGGAATCTACAATACTACAATGTACAATGCCATGACTGTCCCATTCGCTTCTGAGATATCCGAGGGAAACTCAAAAAAGCACAGTTTCTTAATATCTCGACAACCGTCAAAACTATTGAGAAGCCATTGCTACCGTCTTGCACGCCAACGCGCTACATGTACAAATGTACAATGCCATGACTGAGCTAGTCACTTCAAACATATCCAAGGGAAACTCAGAAAAGGACAGTTTCTCAATATCTCGACAACCGTCAAGACTATTGAGAAGCCGTTGCTACCGACTTGTAAAGCAAAGAGGAATCTACAATACTACAATGTACAATGCCATGACTGACCCATTCACTTCTGAGGTATCGTAGGGAAACTCAAAAAAGGACAGTTTCTCAATATCTCGACAGCCGTCAAAACTATTGAGAAGCCATTGCTACCGTCTTGCAGGCCAACGCGCAATATACAATACTACAATGTACAACGCCATGACTGAGCTAGTCACTTCAAAGATATCCAAGGGAAACTCAGAAAAGGAAAGTTTCTCAATATCTCGACAGCCGTCAAAACTATTGAGAAGCCATTGCTACCGTCTTGCAGGCCAACGCGCTACATGTACAAATGTACAATGCCATGACTGAGCTAGTCACTTCTAAGATATCCAAGGGAAACTCAGAAAAGGACAGTTTCTCAATATCTCGACAACCGTCAAAATTATTGAGAAGCCGTTGCTACCGACTTGTAAAGCAACGAGGAATCTACAATACTACAATGTATAATGCCATGACTGACCCATTCACTTCTGAGGTATCGTAGGGAAACTCAAAAAAGGACAGTTTCTCAATAACTCGACAACCGTCAAGACTATTGAGAAGCCGTTGCTACCGTCTTGTAGAGAAATGAGGAATCTACAATACTACAATGTACAATGCCATGACTGTCCAATTCGCTTCTGAGATATCCGAGGGATACTCAAAAAAGGACAGTTTCTTAATATCTCGACAACCGTCAAAACTATTGAGAAGCCATTGCTACCGTCTTGTAGGCCAACGCGGAATCTACAATACTACAATGTACTATGCCATGACTGACCTAGTCACTTCTGGGATGATAGAGGGAAATTCAAAAAAGGACAGTTTCTTAATATCTCGACAACCGTCAAGACTATTGAGAAGCCATTGCTACCGTCTTGCAGGCGAACGCGCTACATGTACAAATGTACAATGCCATGACTGAGCTAGTCACTTCTAAGATATCCAAGGGAAACTCAGAAAAGGACAGTTTCTCAATATCTCGACAACCGTCAAAATTATTGAGAAGCCGTTGCTACCGACTTGTAAAGCAACGAGGAATCTACAATACTACAATGTATAATGCCATGACTGACCCATTCACTTCTGAGGTATCGTAGGGAAACTCAAAAAAGGACAGTTTCTCAATAACTCGACAACCGTCAAGACTATTGAGAAGCCGTTGCTACCGTCTTGTAGAGATATGAGGAATCTACAATATGTACTACAATGTACAATGCCATGACTGTCCCATTCACTTCTGAGATATCCGAGGGAAACTAAAAAAAGGACAGTTTCTCAATACCTCGACAGCCGTCAAAACTATAGAGAAGCCATTGCTACCGTCTTGCAGGCCAACGCTAAATCTACAATACTACAATGTACAATGCCATGACTGAGCTAGTCACTTCAAAGATATCCAAGGGAAACTCAGAAAAGGACAGTTTCTCAATACCTCGACAGCCGTCAAAACTATTGAGAAGCCATTGCTACCGTCTTGCAGGCCAACGCGCAATATACAATACTACAATGTACAACGCCATGACTGAGCTAGTCACTTCAAAGATATCCAAGGGAAACTCAGAAAAGGAAAGTTTCTCAATATCTCGACAGCCGTCAAAACTATTGAGAAGCCATTGCTACCGTCTTGCAGGCCAACGCGCAATATACAATACTACAATGTACAATGCCGTGACTGAGCTAGTCACTTCAAAGATATCCAAGGGAAACTCAGAAAAGGACAGTTTCTCAAAATCTCGACAGCCGTCAAAACTATTGAGAAGCCATTGCTACCGTTTTGCAGGCCAACGCGCAATATACAATACTACAATGTACAATGCCGTGACTGAGCTAGTCACTTCAAAGATATCCAAGGGAAACTCAGAAAAGGACAGTTTCTCAAAATCTCGACAGCCGTCAAAACTATTGAGAAGCCATTGCTACCGTCTTGCAGGCCAACGCGCAATATACAATACTACAATGTACAATGCCATGACTGTCAATATCTCGACAACCGTTAAGACTATTGAGAAGCCGTTGCTACCGTCTTGTAGAGAAATGAGGAATCTACAATATGTACTACAATGTATAATGCCATGACTGCCCCATTCACTTCTGAGACATCCGAGGGAAACTAAAAAAAAAGACAGTTTCTCAATACCTCGACAGCCGTCAAAACTATTGAGAAGCCATTGCTACCGTCTTGCAGGCCAACGCTAAATCTACAATACTACAATGTACAATGCCATGACTGAGCTAGTTACTACAAAGATATCCAAGGGAAACTCAGAAAAGGACAGTTTCTCAATATCTCGACAGCCGCCAAAACTATTGAGAAGCAATTGCTACCGTCTTGCAGGCCAACGCGCAATATACAATACTACAATGTACAATGCCGTGACTGAGCTAGTCACTTCAAAGGTATCCAAGGGAAACTCAGAAAAGGACAGTTTCTCAAAATCTCGACAGCCGTCAAAACTATTGAGAAGCCATTGCTACCGTATTGTAGGCCAACGAGGAATCTACAATACTACAATGTACAATGCCATGACTAACCCATTCACTTCTGAGGTATCCGAGGGAAACTCAAAAAGGACAGTTTCTCAATATCTCGACAACCGTCAAGACTATTGAGAAGCCGTTACTACTGTCTTGTAGAGAAATGAGGAATCTACAATACTACAATGTACAATGCCATGACTGTCCCATTCGCTTCTGAGATATCCGAGGGAAACTCAAAAAAGGACAGTTTCTCAATATCTCGACAACCGTCAAGACTATTGAGAAGCCGTTGCTACCGTCTTGTAGAGAAATGAGGAATCTACAATACTACAATGTACAATGCCGTGACTGTCCCATTCGCTTCTGAGATATCCGAGGGAAACTCAAAAAAGGACAGTCTTAATATCTCGACAACCGTCAAAACTATTGAGAAGCCATTGCTACCGTCTTGTAGGCCAACGCGGAATCTACAATACTACAATGTACAATGCCATGACTGACCTAGTCACTTCTGGGATGATAGAGGGAAACTCAAAAAAGGACAGTTTCTCAATATCTCGACAACAGTCAAGACTATTGAGAAGCCATTGCTACCGTCTTGCAGGCCAACGCGCTACATGTACAAATATACAATGCCATGACTGAGCTAGTCACTTCAAAGATATCCAAGGGAAACTCAGAAAAGGACAGTTTCTCAATATCTCGACAACCGTCAAGACTATTGAGAAGCCATTGCTACCGACTTGTAAAGCAACGAGGAATCTACAATACTACTATGTACAATGCCATGACTGACCCATTCACTTCTGAGGTATCGTAGGGAAACTCAAAAAAGGACAGTTTCTCAATATCTCGACAACCGTCAAAACTATTGAGAAGCCATTGCTACCGTCTTGCAGGCCAACGCGCAATATACAATACTACAATGTACTACAATGTACAATGACTGAGCTAGTCACTTCAAAGATATCCAAGGGAAACTCAGAAAAGGACAGTTTCTCAATACCTCGACAGCCGTCAAAACTATTGAGAAGCCATTGCTACCGTCTTGCAGGCCAACGCGCAATATACAATACTACAATGTACAACGCCATGACTGAGCTAGTCACTTCAAAGATATCCAAGGGAAACTCAGAAAAGGACAGTTTCTCAATATCTCGACAACCGTCAAGATTATTGAGAAGCCGTTGCTACCGACTTGTAAAGCAACGAGGAATCTGCAATACTACAATGTACAATGCCATGACTGGCCCATTCACTTCTGAGGTATCGTAGGGAAACTCAAAAAAGGACAGTTTCTCAATATCTCGACAACCGTCAAGACTATTGAGAAGCCATTGCTACCGTCTTGCAGGCCAACGCGCTACATGTACAAATGTACAATGCCATGACTGAGCTAGTCACTTCAAATATATCCAAGGGAAACTCAGAAAAGGACAGTTTCTCAATATCTCGACAACCGACAAGACTATTGAGAAGCCGTTGCTACCGACTTGTAAAGCAACGAGGAATCTACAATACTACTATGTACAATGCCATGACTGACCCATTCACTTCTGAGGTATCGTAGGGAAACTCAAAAAAGGACAGTTTCTCAATATCTCGACAACCGTCAAAACTATTGAGAAGCCATTGCTACCGTCTTGCAGGCCAACGCGCAATATACAATACTACAATGTACTACAATGTACAATGACTGAGCTAGTCACTTCAAAGATATCCAAGGGAAACTCAGAAAAGGACAGTTTCTCAATACCTCGACAGCCGTCAAAACTATTGAGAAGCCATTGCTACCGTCTTGCAGGCCAACGCGCAATATACAATACTACAATGTACAACGCCATGACTGAGCTAGTCACTTCAAAGATATCCAAGGGAAACTCAGAAAAGGACAGTTTCTCAATATCTCGACAACCGTCAAGATTATTGAGAAGCCGTTGCTACCGACTTGTAGAGCAACGAGGAATCTACAATACTACAATGTATAATGCCATGACTGACCCATTCACTTCTGAGGTATCGTAGGGAAACTCAAAAAAGGACAGTTTCTCAATAACTCGACAACCGTCAAGACTATTGAGAAGCCGTTGCTACCGTCTTGTAGAGATATGAGGAATCTACAATATGTACTACAATGTACAATGCCATGACTGTCCCATTCACTTCTGAGATATCCGAGGGAAACTAAAAAAAGGACAGTTTCTCAATACCTCGACAGCCGTCAAAACTATAGAGAAGCCATTGCTACCGTCTTGCAGGCCAACGCTAAATCTACAATACTACAATGTACAATGCCATGACTGAGCTAGTCACTTCAAAGATATCCAAGGGAAACTCAGAAAAGGACAGTTTCTCAATACCTCGACAGCCGTCAAAACTATTGAGAAGCCATTGCTACCGTCTTGCAGGCCAACGCGCAATATACAATACTACAATGTACAACGCCATGACTGAGCTAGTCACTTCAAAGATATCCAAGGGAAACTCAGAAAAGGACAGTTTCTCAATATCTCGACAGCCGTCAAAACTATTGAGAAGCCATTGCTACCGTCTTGCAGGCCAACGCGCAATATACAATACTACAATGTACAATGCCGTGACTGAGCTAGTCACTTCAAAGATATCCAAGGGAAACTCAGAAAAGGACAGTTTCTCAAAATCTCGACAGTCGTCAAAACTATTGAGAAGCCATTGCTACCGTCTTGTAGGCCCACGAGGAATCTACAATACTACAATGTACAATGCCATGACTGTCCCATTCGCTTCTGAGATATCCGAGGGAAACTCAAAAAAGCACAGTTTCTTAATATCTCGACAACCGTCAAAACTATTGAGAAGCCATTGCTACCGTCTTGCACGCCAACGCGCTACATGTACAAATGTACAATGCCATGACTGAGCTAGTCACTTCAAACATATCCAAGGGAAACTCAGAAAAGGACAGTTTCTCAATATCTCGACAACCGTCAAGACTATTGAGAAGCCGTTGCTACCGACTTGTAAAGCAAAGAGGAATCTACAATACTACAATGTACAATGCCATGACTGACCCATTCACTTCTGAGGTATCGTAGGGAAACTCAAAAAAGGACAGTTTCTCAATATCTCGACAACCGTCAAGACTATTGAGAAGCCGTTGCTACCGACTTGTAAAGCAACGAGGAATCTACAATACTACAATGTACAATGCCATGACTGACCCATGCACTTCTGAGGTATCCGAGGGAAACTCAAAAACGACAGTTTCTCAATATCTCGACAACCGTCAAGACTATTGAGAAGCCGTTGCTACCGTCTTGTAAAGAAATGAGGAATCTACAATACTACAATGTACAATGCCATGACTGTCCCATTCGCTTCTGAGGTATCCGAGGGAAACTCAAAAAAGGACAGTTTCTTAATATCTCGACAACCGTCAAAACTATTGAGAAGCCATTGCTACCGTCTTGTAGGCCAACGCGGAATCTACAATACTACAATGTACAATGCCATGACTGACCTAGTCACTTCTGGGATGATAGAGGGAAACTCAAAAAAGGACAGTTTTTCAATATCTCGACAACCGTCAAGACTATTGAGAAGCCATTGCTACCGACTTGTAAAGCAACGAGGAATCTGCAATATTACAATGTACAATGCCATGACTGACGCATTCACTTCTGAGGTATCGTAGGGAAACTCAAAAAAAGACAGTTTCTCAATATCTCGACAACCGTCAAGACTATTGAGAAGCCGTTGCTACCGTCTTGTAGAGAAATGAGGAATCTACAATCATGCCGATCATTGAAAACGGCGGATTGACTGCGGCGGGAGAATTTCCTACTTTTTCTGTTTTGCCATCATTGAAAACGCAAGTGAATAAATGTCGGTAAAGAAGTCTAAAATCCTGCCATCATTGAATACGCATACGATCCGCACTCTATACAAACTGTGACGTTTCTCAACCGCAACACAGTTGATGCGGATTCCAGTCAGCAAAATGATGAAATTGAAGAAGTGAGTCTTCTTTTCCTTTTTTTGCCGGCGTCGTTATGGTGAGAAGTGTACGACCATAACCTTCCCACTTAATTGCATTCCTACTGGTCCGCTTGTGGGGTCCGCCGGTTTGGCCTCAGAAAGTAGCGGCAGGCTTCCCGGTTTGGGATTACTTCATCGCTGAGGCCAATCAAATGCTGGTGTTTTTGCATTTGTTTGCACCAATTGTTTTTCGACCTGCCTTTTTTGCGTGTTGAATTTGGAACGTTGATTGACATGGCAATACCAACTGAGTCGGTCGCGCTCTATCTTTCTTGTGATGGCTTTCTCGGATCTTTGAACTTCTAATTATGTTACGCTTTGTTACCCCCGCTGTCATGCGAAGCATCTTCATCTCAGCTGCCGTTAATTTGCTCTCATACTTTTTGTGCATTGTCCAGCATTGTGAACCGTATGTGAGCGCCGGACGTACAAATGAAGTAGTGTTGGGTAGGACAAGCATTTTTATTGAGTTTGTATGAGGTACGCATTTGGGGGAGTGAAGTGGTACATTGTCCCACCTCATTTGAGGTAAAGGATGTTTCTTATAGAGTTATAGAACTTTGAAGTGGAATAAAACAAAGATGATTTCTTTAAATTGACATGAAATTGACTTTATTCGAAAGATAATCTTCTGGCATTATAATTTAAATGTAATTTTTGGCATATGAGCGCCACGGCTGATTCGAACGTAGTCTAATCGGGAGGTCCAATTTACAATGATTTTTTTCCAACATTTGTGGCCGTATATCGGCAATAACGGGGCGAATGTTGTCCTCCAAGTGGTCAATCGTTTCGGATTTATCGGCGTAGACTAGCGACTTCAAATATCCTCAGAGAAAATAGTCAAGCGGCGTTAAATCGCAGGATCTTGGAGGCCAATTCACGGGTCCGTAACGTGAAATTATGCGGTTACCAAACGTTTCCTTCAATAAATCAATTGTGGCACGAGCTGTGTGACATGTTGCGCCGTCTTGTTGAAACCTCAGCTCCGGCACATCATGGTTGTTCAATTGATGAACGGAGAAGTCAGTAATCATCGCTCTATAGCGGTCACCATTGACTGTAACGTTCTGGCCAGCATCGTTTATAAAGAAGTACGAACCAGCCCATAAAGCACACCAAAAAGTCAGTTTTTGTGGATGTAACGGTGCCTCAACATACACTTGAGAATTATCATCACTCCAAATACGGCAGTTTTGTTTATTGACGTATCCATTCAATCAAAAGTGAGTTTCATCGCTAAACAAAATTCGTTTATGAAAATTGGGATCAACGCAATCTTGTTTTGGGCAGTCATATCCCAGAAATTATATTTAAATTATAATGTCAGAAGATTATCTTTCGAATAAAGTCAATTTCATGTCAATTTAAAAAAATCATCTTTGTTTTATTCCATTTCAAAGTTCTATACCTCTATTAATACACCCTTTACATCTTGTCACATGTCCCATTGATAGCTTGCAATATGTACTAATGCAAAAGTCGTGAGGTGCCTCTGACTATGACAAGAATTGAAGTGGTACAAATTATTTTTTTGAGGTGTTGGGATATTTTTGTACTGGTGTATGGGACATGAGGATGTGACTATGACAAGAATTGAAGTGGTACAAATTATTTTTTTGAGGTGTTGGGATATTTTTGTACTGGTGTATGGGACATGAGGATGTGAGGTGCTCTGCCTATGACAAGAATTGAAGTGGGAAAAATATTTTTTTTGAGGTATTGGGATATTTTTGTACTCGTGTATGGGACATGAGGATTTGAGGTGCTCTGACTATGACAAGAATTGAAGTGGGAAAAATATTTTTTTTGAGGTATTGGGATATTTTTGTACTGGTGTATGGGACATGAGGACTTGAGGTGCCTTGACTATGACAAGAATTGAAGTGGGACAAATAATTTTTTTGAGGTGTTGCGACATTTTTGTAGTGATGTATGGGACGTTTGTAGTGCATCTTGTATGAGTAACCCAACACTAAAATGAAGTGTAGAGCCTCCCTTTCAGCTTAGGGGACATTTTTCGATCACAGAGGATGGCGGAGTTTTCCCGCCACTTCATCCTCCCTACGCTTACGCAATGGTTGATGTCGTCATCACAAGTTGCTTCTCTATTAATCATAGATCCCAGATATTTAAACTTTTCACACTTGGGAAGCACTCTTTCATTCAAGTAAATGTCTGGAATAGGCTGATGAGGGTCAGAGAACGGGCAGCACAGATACTCTGTCTTCTTTGAACTAATACGATACCCGTGTCCCTCAAAAATGTCCACCCACACATCAAGTGCTCGTTGTAGGGTCGCCTGATCATCACTTATAATGGCTCCATCATCAGCAAAGAATAGCTGGTGCACATTGGGGTCCGTCACTTTTCCTTCAAGCAAGCAATCAAGGATTGCTTTAAAGAGCAGTGAGCTGACGACTCTCCCTTGTTGTACACCGACTTTGATTGCGAACTCTTCGGTGACTCCTGCGGTGCATCTTACTCTTGTTGTTGCTCTGTTGTACATGTCCATGATCACTCGCACGTAGGTTTCTGGAACTCCTTTTTGTCTTTGCGCTACCCATAAAAGATCTCTTGGTTGCCGGTCAAAGGCCTTCTCGAAATCAACCAACACCATATGCAAGTACTTTGAAGAATCACGATGCTTTTCCATGACCCTTATACTTTGGATTGCATCTGTCGTTGATTTACCCGAGACAAACCCGCACTGGTCATCAGATAGTCGTATTATTTTCCGCAGTCGGCTATCTAATACCCGTTCAACGATCTTCATGGTGTGCGACATCAGCTTGACAGAACGGTAGTTATCACAATCCCGCGTATCACATGGCGTTAAGGGGTTTTGAAATGGGTACCGTCGCTGACACTGAAATTGGGGGTATGTCTTGTGAGGACATAGAAAATTACCCGAACAAAACAAATATCCCAACGCCGAGTATAACAAATGAAACGCCTAAAAGAACTGTCCAGGGCCAGTTTGGTATCCACTCTCTGCTAAAAATTTCAAACATGCTGTCAACTTCAATTCTGGAGTTCGTGATGATGACCTGACAACTGGTGGTAGCTTTGCCTTCAACACGTCCAAAATGTACCTAAAACCAGCTTTATTTATTCGAAACTGTTTGATAAACCTACAATTAAAACTAGTAAATTCACGCTGACTAAGAAAATTGCTCTCAACTTACTAAGCGTCGGGTAACAAAAAAATGTCCTTTGCCATACTTCTTATTTTGTGACGAATATGTCGGCAATCGCATAGATCTTCCTCCAAGTCGAAAAAAATTGCAATTGTGTCCATAATTTCAATTTATTTTGAATTTGAAATAATTTTCTTCCACAAACAATTTAAAATGACAGAACACAGCTAATGTAAAAGAAGGTCGGTAATGAGGTTCTACCGATAGATAATGTTGTGCATCCGTCGTTTTCAATGATAGGGTTAAACTGCGGAAGTGAAGTGATGCGGATCGGGTGAAGTCCCGCCGCAATCAATCCGCTGTTTTCAATGATCGGCATGAATATGTACTACAATGTACAATGCCATGACTGTCAATATCTCGACAACCGTCAAGACTATTGAGAAGCCATTGCCACCGCCTTGTAGACCAACGCTAAATCTACAATACTACAATGTACAATGCCATGACTGAGCTAGTCACTTCAAAGTTATCCAAGGGAAACTCAGAAAAGGACAGTTTCTCAATATCTCGACAACCGTCAAGACTATTGAGAAGCCGTTGCTACCGTCTTGTAGAGAAATGAGGAATCTACAATATGTACTACAATGTACAATGCCATGACTGTCAATATCTCGACAACCGTCAAGACTATTGAGAAGCCATTGCCACCGCCTTGCAGACCAACGCTAAATCTACAATACTACAATGTACAATGCCATGACTTCAAAGTTATCCAAGGGAAACTCAGAAAAGGACAGTTACTCAATATCTCGACAGCCGTCAAAACTATTGAGAAGCCATTGCTACCGTCTTGCAAGCCAACGCGCAATATACAATACTACAATGTACAATGCCGTGATTGAGCTAGTCACTTCAAAGATATCCAAGGGAAACTCAGAAAAGGACAGTTTCTCAAAATCTCGACAGCCGTCAAAACTATTGAAAAGCAATTGCTACCGTCTTGTAGGCCAACGAGGAATCTACAATACTACAATGTACAATGCCATGACTGACCCATTCACTTCTGAGTTATCCGAGGGAAACTCAAAAAGGACAGTTTCACAATATCTCGACAACCGTCAAGACTATTGAGAAGCCGTTGCTACCGTCTTGTAGAGAAATGAGGAATCTACAATACTACAATGTACAATGCCATGACTGTCCCATTCGCTTCTAAGATATCCGAGGGAAACTCAAAAAAGGACAGTTTCTCAATATCTCGACAACCGTCAAGACTATTGAGAAGCCGTTGCTACCGTCTTGTAGAGAAATGAGGAATCTACAATACTACAATGTACAATGCCATGACTGTCCAATTCGCTTCTGAGATATCCGAGGGATACTCAAAAAAGGACAGTTTCTTAATATCTCGACAACCGTCAAAACTATTGAGAAGCCATTGCTACCGTCTTGTAGGCCAACGCGGAATCTACAATACTACAATGTACTATGCCATGACTGACCTAGTCACTTCTGGGATGATAGAGGGAAATTCAAAAAAGGACAGTTTCTTAATATCTCGACAACCGTCAAGACTATTGAGAAGCCATTGCTACCGTCTTGCAGGCCAACGCGCTACATGTACAAATGTACAATGCCATGACTGAGCTAGTCACTTCAAAGATATCCAAGGGAAACTCAGAAAAGGACAGTTTCTCAATATCTCGACAACCGTCAAGATTATTGAGAAGCCGTTGCTACCGACTTGTAAAGCAACGAGGAATCTACAATACTACAATGTATAATGCCATGACTTACCCATTCACTTCTGAGGTATCGTAGGGAAACTCAAAAAAGGACAGTTTCTCAATAACTCGACAACCGTCAAGACTATTGAGAAGCCGTTGCTACCGTCTTGTAGAGATATGAGGAATCTACAATATGTACTACAATGTACAATGCCATGACTGTCCCATTCACTTCTGAGATATCCGAGGGAAACTAAAAAAGGACAGTTTCTCAATACCTCGACAGCCGTCAAAACTATAGAGAAGCCATTGCTACCGTCTTGCAGGCCAACGCTAAATCTACAATACTACAATGTACAATGCCATGACTGAGCTAGTCACTTCAAAGATATCCAAGGGAAACTCAGAAAAGGACAGTTTCTCAATACCTCGACAGCCGTCAAAACTATTGAGAAGCCATTGCTACCGTCTTGCAGGCCAACGCGCAATATACAATACTACAATGTACAACGCCATGACTGAGCTAGTCACTTCAAAGATATCCAAGGGAAACTCAGAAAAGGACAGTTTCTCAATATCTCGACAGCCGTCAAAACTATTGAGAAGCCATTGCTACCGTCTTGCAGGCCAACGCGCAATATACAATACTACAATGTACAATGCCGTGACTGAGCTAGTCACTTCAAAGATATCCAAGGGAAACTCAGAAAAGGACAGTTTCTCAAAATCTCGACAGCCGTCAAAACTATTGAGAAGCCATTGCTACCGTTTTGCAGGCCAACGCGCAATATACAATACTACAATGTACAATGCCGTGACTGAGCTAGTCACTTCAAAGATATCCAAGGGAAACTCAGAAAAGGACAGTTTCTCAAAATCTCGACAGCCGTCAAAACTATTGAGAAGCCATTGCTACCGTCTTGCAGGCCAACGCGCAATATACAATACTACAATGTACAATGCCATGACTGTCAATATCTCGACAACCGTTAAGACTATTGAGAAGCCGTTGCTACCGTCTTGTAGAGAAATGAGGAATCTACAATATGTACTACAATGTATAATGCCATGACTGCCCCATTCACTTCTGAGACATCCGAGGCAAACTAAAAAAAAAGACAGTTTCTCAATACCTCGACAGCCGTCAAAACTATTGAGAAGCCATTGCTACCGTCTTGCAGGCCAACGCTAAATCTACAATACTACAATGTACAATGCCATGACTGAGCTAGTTACTACAAAGATATCCAAGGGAAACTCAGAAAAGGACAGTTTCTCAATATCTCGACAGCCGCCAAAACTATTGAGAAGCAATTGCTACCGTCTTGCAGGCCAACGCGCAATATACAATACTACAATGTACAATGCCGTGACTGAGCTAGTCACTTCAAAGATATCCAAGGGAAACTCAGAAAAGGACAGTTTCTCAAAATCTCGACAGCCGTCAAAACTATTGAGAAGCCATTGCTACCGTTTTGTAGGCCAACGAGGAATCTACAATACTACAATGTACAATGCCATGACTAACCCATTCACTTCTGAGGTATCCGAGGGAAACTCAAAAAGGACAGTTTCTCAATATCTCGACAACCGTCAAGACTATTGAGAAGCCGTTACTACTGTCTTGTAGAGAAATGAGGAATCTACAATACTACAATGTACAATGCCATGACTGTCCCATTCGCTTCTGAGATATCCGACGGAAACTCAAAAAAGGACAGTTTCTCAATATCTCGACAACCGTCAAGACTATTGAGAAGCCGTTGCTACCGTCTTGTAGAGAAATGAGGAATCTACAATACTACAATGTACAATGCCGTGACTGTCCCATTCGCTTCTGAGATATCCGAGGGAAACTCAAAAAAGGACAGTCTTAATATCTCGACAACCGTCAAAACTATTGAGAAGCCATTGCTACCGTCTTGTAGGCCAACGCGGAATCTACAATACTACAATGTACAATGCCATGACTGACCTAGTCACTTCTGGGATGATAGAGGGAAACTCAAAAAAGGACAGTTTCTCAATATCTCGACAACAGTCAAGACTATTGAGAAGCCATTGCTACCGTCTTGCAGGCCAACGCGCTACATGTACAAATATACAATGCCATGACTGAGCTAGTCACTTCAAAGATATCCAAGGGAAACTCAGAAAAGGACAGTTTCTCAATATCTCGACAACCGTCAAGACTATTGAGAAGCCGTTGCTACCGACTTGCAAAGCAACGAGGAATCTGCAATACTACAATGTACAATGCCATGACTGGCCCATTCACTTCTGAGGTATCGTAGGGAAACTCAAAAAAGGACAGTTTCTCAATATCTCGACAACCGTCAAGACTATTGAGAAGCCATTGCTACCGTCTTGCAGGCCAACGCGCTACATGTACAAATGTACAATGCCATGACTGAGCTAGTCACTTCAAATATATCCAAGGGAAACTCAGAAAAGGACAGTTTCTCAATATCTCGACAACCGACAAGACTATTGAGAAGCCGTTGCTACCGACTTGTAAAGCAACGAGGAATCTACAATACTACTATGTACAATGCCATGACTGACCCATTCACTTCTGAGGTATCGTAGGGAAACTCAAAAAAGGACAGTTTCTCAATATCTCGACAACCGTCAAAACTATTGAGAAGCCATTGCTACCGTCTTGCAGGCCAACGCGCAATATACAATACTACAATGTACTACAATGTACAATGACTGAGCTAGTCACTTCAAAGATATCCAAGGGAAACTCAGAAACGAACAGTTTCTCAATATCTCGACAGCCGACAAAACTATTGAGAAGCCGTCTTGCAGGCCAACGCGCAATATACAATACTACAATGTACAATGCCATGACTGACCTAGTCACTTCTGAGATGATAGAGGGAAACTAAAAAATGGACAGTCTCTCAATACCTCGACAACCGTCAAAACTGTGAGGTTGTAAGCCGTTGCTACCCCGCGGAGGAGCAACGCGGAATCTACAATACTAGGTACAATGTACAACGCCATTACTGACCTAGTCACTTCTGAGATAAGCGAGAGAAACTCAGAAAAGGGCAGTTTCTCAATATCCCGAAAAACGTCAAGACTATTGAGAAGCCGTTGCTACCATCTTGTAGAGCAACGCGGAATCTAAAATACTACAATGTTCAATGCCACGACTGACCTCGTCTCTTCTCAGATAATCGAGGGAAACTAAGAAAAGCACAGTTTCTCAAAATCTCGACAGCCGTCAAAACTATTGAGAGCCATTGCTACCGTCTTATAGTCCAACGGGGAATCTACAATACTACAATGTACAATGCCACGACTGACCCATTCACTTCTGAGGTATCCGAGGGAGACTCAAAAAGACAGTTTCTTAATATCTCGACAACCATCAAGACTATTGAGAAGCCATTGCTACCGTCTTGTAGGCCAACGCTAAATCTACAATACTACAATGTACAATGCCATGACTGAGCTAGTCACTTTAAAGATATCCAAGGGAAACTCAGAAAACGACAGTTTCTCAATATCTCGACAGCCGTCGAAACTATTGAGAAGCCATTGCTACCGTCTTGCAGGCCAACGCGCAATATACAATACTACAATGTACAATGCCATGACTGAGCTAGTCACTTCAAAGATATCCAAGGGAAACTCAGAAAAGGACAGTTTCTCAATATCTCGACAACCGTCAAGATTATTGAGAAGCCGTTGCTACCGACTTGTAAAGCAACGAGGAATCTACAATACTACAATGTATAATGCCATGACTGACCCATTCACTTCTGAGGTATCGTAGGGAAACTCAAAAAAGGACAGTTTCTCAATAACTCGACAACCGTCAAGACTATTGAGAAGCCGTTGCTACCGTCTTGTAGAGATATGAGGAATCTACAATATGTACTACAATGTACAATGCCATGACTGTCCCATTCACTTCTGAGATATCCGAGGGAAACTAAAAAAAGGACAGTTTCTCAATACCTCGACAGCCGTCAAAACTATAGAGAAGCCATTGCTACCGTCTTGCAGGCCAACGCTAAATCTACAATACTACAATGTACAATGCCATGACTGAGCTAGTCACTTCAAAGATATCCAAGGGAAACTCAGAAAAGGACAGTTTCTCAATACCTCGACAGCCGTCAAAACTATTGAGAAGCCATTGCTACCGTCTTGCAGGCCAACGCGCAATATACAATACTACAATGTACAACGCCATGACTGAGCTAGTCACTTCAAAGATATCCAAGGGAAACTCAGAAAAGGACAGTTTCTCAATATCTCGACAGCCGTCAAAACTATTGAGAAGCCATTGCTACCGTCTTGCAGGCCAACGCGCAATATACAATACTACAATGTACAATGCCGTGACTGAGCTAGTCACTTCAAAGATATCCAAGGGAAACTCAGAAAAGGACAGTTTCTCAAAATCTCGACAGCCGTCAAAACTATTGAGAAGCCATTGCTACCGTTTTGCGGGCCAACGCGCAATATACAATACTACAATGTACAATGCCGTGACTGAGCTAGTCACTTCAAAGATATCCAAGGGAAACTCAGAAAAGGACAGTTTCTCAAAATCTCGACAGCCGTCAAAACTATTGAGAAGCCATTGCTACCGTCTTGCAGGCCAACGCGCAATATACAATACTACAATGTACAATGCCATGACTGTCAATATCTCGACAACCGTTAAGACTATTGAGAAGCCGTTGCTACCGTCTTGTAGAGAAATGAGGAATCTACAATATGTACTACAATGTATAATGCCATGACTGCCCCATTCACTTCTGAGACATCCGAGGGAAACTAAAAAAAAAGACAGTTTCTCAATACCTCGACAGCCGTCAAAACTATTGAGAAGCCATTGCTACCGTCTTGCAGGCCAACGCTAAATCTACAATACTACAATGTACAATGCCATGACTGAGCTAGTTACTACAAAGATATCCAAGGGAAACTCAGAAAAGGACAGTTTCTCAATATCTCGACAGCCGCCAAAACTATTGAGAAGCAATTGCTACCGTCTTGCAGGCCAACGCGCAATATACAATACTACAATGTACAATGCCGTGACTGAGCTAGTCACTTCAAAGATATCCAAGGGAAACTCAGAAAAGGACAGTTTCTCAAAATCTCGACAGCCGTCAAAACTATTGAGAAGCCATTGCTACCGTATTGTAGGCCAACGAGGAATCTACAATACTACAATGTACAATGCCATGACTAACCCATTCACTTCTGAGGTATCCGAGGGAAACTCAAAAAGGACAGTTTCTCAATATCTCGACAACCGTCAAGACTATTGAGAAGCCGTTACTACTGTCTTGTAGAGAAATGAGGAATCTACAATACTACAATGTACAACGCCATGACTGTCCCATTCGCTTCTGAGATATCCGAGGGAAACTCAAAAAAGGACAGTTTCTCAATATCTCGACAACCGTCAAGACTATTGAGAAGCCGTTGCTACCGTCTTGTAGAGAAATGAGGAATCTACAATACTACAATGTACAATGCCGTGACTGTCCCATTCGCTTCTGAGATATCCGAGGGAAACTCAAAAAAGGACAGTCTTAATATCTCGACAACCGTCAAAACTATTGAGAAGCCATTGCTACCGTCTTGTAGGCCAACGCGGAATCTACAATACTACAATGTACAATGCCATGACTGACCTAGTCGCTTCTGGGATGATAGAGGGAAACTCAAAAAAGGACAGTTTCTCAATATCTCGACAACAGTCAAGACTATTGAGAAGCCATTGCTACCGTCTTGCAGGCCAACGCGCTACATGTACAAATATACAATGCCATGACTGAGCTAGTCACTTCAAAGATATCCAAGGGAAACTCAGAAAAGGACAGTTTCTCAATATCTCGACAACCGTCAAGACTATTGAGAAGCCGTTGCTACCGACTTGTAAAGCAACGAGGAATCTGCAATACTACAATGTACAATGCCATGACTGGCCCATTCACTTCTGAGGTATCGTAGGGAAACTCAAAAAAGGACAGTTTCTCAATATCTCGACAACCGTCAAGACTATTGAGAAGCCATTGCTACCGTCTTGCAGGCCAACGCGCTACATGTACAAATGTACAATGCCATGACTGAGCTAGTCACTTCAAATATATCCAAGGGAAACTCAGAAAAGGACAGTTTCTCAATATCTCGACAACCGACAAGACTATTGAGAAGCCGTTGCTACCGACTTGTAAAGCAACGAGGAATCTACAATACTACTATGTACAATGCCATGACTGACCCATTCACTTCTGAGGTATCGTAGGGAAACTCAAAAAAGGACAGTTTCTCAATATCTCGACAACCGTCAAAACTATTGAGAAGCCATTGCTACCGTCTTGCAGGCCAACGCGCAATATACAATACTACAATGTACTACAATGTACAATGACTGAGCTAGTCACTTCAAAGATATCCAAGGGAAACTCAGAAAAGGACAGTTTCTCAATATCTCGACAGCCGACAAAACTATTGAGAAGCCATTGGTACCGTCTTGCAGGCCAACGCGCAATATACAATACTACAATGTACAATGCCATGACTGACCTAGTCACTTCTGAGATGATAGAGGGAAACTCAAAAATGGACAGTCTCTCAATACCTCGACAACCGTCAAAACTGTGAGGTTGTAAGCCGTTGCTACCCCGCGGAGGAGCAACGCGGAATCTACAATACTAGGTACAATGTACAACGCCATTACTGACCTAGTCACTTCTGAGATAAGCGAGAGAAACTCAGAAAAGGGCAGTTTCTCAATATCCCGAAAAACGTCAAGACTATTGAGAAGCCGTTGCTACCATCTTGTAGAGCAACGCGGAATCTAAAATACTACAATGTACAATGCCACGACTGACCTCGTCTCTTCTCAGATAATCGAGGGAAACTAAGAAAAGCACAGTTTCTCAAAATCTCGACAGCCGTCAAAACTATTGAGAGCCATTGCTACCGTCTTATAGTCCAACGAGGAATCTACAATACTACAATGTACAATGCCACGACTGACCCATTCACTTCTGAGGTATCCGAGGGAGACTCAAAAAGGACAGTTTCTCAATATCTCGACAACCATCAAGACTATTGAGAAGCCATTGCTACCGTCTTGTAGGCCTACGCTAAATCTACAATACTACAATGTACAATGCCATGACTGAGCTAGTCACTTTAAAGATATCCAAGAGAAACTCAGAAAACGACAGTTTCTCAATATCTCGACAGCCGTCGAAACT
Source organism: Merodon equestris (assembly GCA_958301585.1). Taxonomy (NCBI): domain Eukaryota; kingdom Metazoa; phylum Arthropoda; class Insecta; order Diptera; family Syrphidae; genus Merodon; species Merodon equestris. The sequence continues at coordinate 4,905,228 of OY284418.1, read as the reverse complement.
ATTGAGAAGCCATTGCTACCGTCTTGCAGGCCAACGCGCAATATACAATACTACAATGTACAATGCCATGACTGAGCTAGTCACTTCAAAGATATCCAAGGGAAACTCAGAAAAGGACAGTTTCTCAATATCTCGACAGCCGTCAAAACTATTGAGAAGCCATTGGTACCGTCTTGCAGGCCAACGCGCAATATACAATACTACAATGTACAATGCCATGACTGAGCTAGTCACTTCAAAGATATCCAAGGGAAACTCAGAAAAGGACAGTTTCTCAAAATCTCGACAGCCGTCAAAACTATTGAGAGCCATTGCTACCGTCTTATAGTCCAACGAGGAATCTACAATACTACAATGTACAATGCCACGACTGACCCATTCACTTCTGAGGTATCCGAGGGAGACTCAAAAAGGACAGTTTCTCAATATCTCGACAACCATCAAGACTATTGAGAAGTCATTGCTACCGTCTTGTAGGCCAACGCTAAATATACAATACTACAATGTACAACGCCATGACTGAGCTAGTCACTTCAAAGATATCCAAGGGAAACTCAGAAAAGGACAGTTTCTCAAAATCTCGACAGCCGTCAAAACTATTGAGAGCCATTGCTACCGTCTTATAGTCCAACGAGGAATCTACAATACTACAATGTACAATGCCACGACTGACCCATTCACTTCTGAGGTATCCGAGGGAGACTCAAAAAGGACAGTTTCTCAATATCTCGACAGCCATCAAGACTATTGAGAAGCCATTGCTACCGTCTTGTAGGCCAACGCTAAATCTACAATACTACAATGTACAATGCCATGACTGAGCTAGTCACTTTAAAGATATCCAAGGGAAACTCAGAAAACGACAGTTTCTCAATATCTCGACAGCCGTCAAAACTATTGAGAAGCCATTGCTACCGTATTGTAGGCCAACGAGGAATCTACAATACTACAATGTACAATGCCATGACTAACCCATTCACTTCTGAGGTATCCGAGGGAAACTCAAAAAGGACAGTTTCTCAATATCTCGACAACCGTCAAGACTATTGAGAAGCCGTTACTACTGTCTTGTAGAGAAATGAGGAATCTACAATATGTACTACAATGTACAATGCCATGACTGTCAATATCTAGACAACCGTTAAGACTATTGAGAAGCCGTTGCTACTGTCTTGTAGAGAAATGAGGAATCTACAATATGTACTACAATGTACAATGCCATGACTGTCCCGTTCACTTCTGAGATATCCGAGGGAAACTAAAAAAATGACAGTTTCTCAATATCTCGGCAACCGTCAAGATTATTGAGAAGCCGTTGCTATCGTCTTGTTGAGGAATCTACAATTTGTACTACAATGTACAATGCCATGACTGTCAAATTCACTTCCGAGATATCCGAGGGAAACTAAAAAAATGACAGTTTCTCAATATCTCGACAACAGTCAAGACTATTGAGAAGCCATTGCTACCGTCTTGCAGGCCAACGCGCAACATGTACAAATGTACAATGCCATGACTGAGCTAGTCACTTCAAAGATATCCAAGAGAAACTCAGAAAAGGACAGTTTCTCAATATGTCGACAACCGTCAAGTCTATTGAGAAGCCGTTGCTACCGACTTGTAAAGCAACGAGGAATCTACAATACTACTATGTACAATGCCATGACTGACCCATTCGCTTCTGAGGTATCGTAGGGAAACTCAAAAAAGGACAGTTTCTCAATATCTCGACAACCGTCAAAACTATTGAGAAGCCATTGCTACCGTCTTGCAGGCCAACGCGCAATATACAATACTACAATGTACAATGCCATGACTGAGCTAGTCACTTCAAAGATATCCAAGGGAAACTCAGAAAAGGACAGTTTCTCAATATCTCGACAGCCGTCAAAACTATTGAGAAGCCATTGCTACCGTCTTGTAGGCCAACGCTAAATCTACAATAATACAATGTACAATGCCATGACTGAGCTAGTCACTTCAAAGATATCCAAGGGAAACTCAGAAAAGGACAGTTTCTCAATATCTCGACAGCCGTCAAAACTATTGAGAAGCCATTGCTACCGTCTTGCAGGCCAACGCGCAATATACAATACTACAATGTACAATGCCATGACTGAGCTAGTCACTTCAAAGATATCCAAGGGAAACTCAGAAAAGGACAGTTTCACAATATCTCGACAGCCGTCAAAACTATTGAGAAGCCATTGGTACCGTCTTGCAGGCCAACGCGCAATATACAATACTACAATGTACAATGCCATGACTGAGCTAGTCACTTCAAAGATATCCAAGGGAAACTCAGAAAAGGACAGTTTCTCAAAATCTCGACAGCCGTCAAAACTATTGAGAGCCATTGCTACCGTCTTATAGTCCAACGAGGAATCTACAATACTACAATGTACAATGCCACGACTGACCCATTCACTTCTGAGGTATCCGAGGGAGACTCAGAAAGGACAGTTTCTCAATATCTCGACAACCATCAAGACTATTGAGAAGCCATTGCTACCGTCTTGTAGGCCAACGCTAAATCTACAATACTACAATGTACAATGCCATGACTGAGCTGGTCACTTTAAAGATATCCAAGGGAAACTCAGAAAACGACAGTTTCTCAATATCTCGACAGCCGTCAAAACTATTGAGAAGCCATTGCTACCGTCTTGCAGGCCAACGCGCAATATACAATACTACAATGTACAATGCCATGACTGAGCTAGTCACTTCAAAGATATCCAAGGGAAACTCAGAAAAGGACAGTTTCTCAATATCTCGACAGCCGTCAAAACTATTGAGAAGCCATTGGTACCGTCTTGCAGGCCAACGCGGAATATACAATACTACAATGTACAATGCCATGACTGAGCTAGTCACTTCAAAGTTATCCAAGGGAAACTCAGAAAAGGACAGTTTCTCAAAATCTCGACAGCCGTCAAAACTATTGAGAGCCATTGCTACCGTCTTATAGTCCAACGAGGAATCTACAATACTACAATGTACAATGCCACGACTGACCCATTCACTTCTGAGGTATCCGAGGGAGACTCAAAAAGGACAGTTTCTCAATATCTCGACAACCATCAAGACTATTGAGAGGTCATTGCTACCGTCTTGTAGGCCAACGCTAAATCTACAATACTACAATGTACAATGCCATGACTGAGTTAGTCACTTTAAAGATATCCAAGGGAAACTCAGAAAACGACAGTTTCTCAATATCTCGACAGCCGTCAAAACTATTGAGAAGCCATTGCTACCGTCTTGCAGGCCAACGCGCAATATACAATACTACAATGTACAATGCCATAACTGAGCTAGTCACTTCAAAGATATCCAAGGGAAACTCAGAAAAGGACAGTTTCTCAATATCTCGACAGCCCTCAAAACTATTGAGAAGCCATTGGTACCGTCTTGCAGGCCAACGCGCAATATACAATACTACAATGTACTACAATGTACAATGACTGAGGTAGTCACTTCAAAGATATCCAAGGGAAACTCAGAAAAGGACAGTTTCTCAATATCACGACAGCCGACAAAACTATTGAGAAGCCATTGCTACCGTCTTGCAGGCCAACGCGCAATATACAATACTACAATGTACTACAATGTACAATGACTGAGCTAGTCACTTCAAAGATATCCAAGGGAAACTCAGAAAAGGACAATTTCTCAATATCTCGACAGCCGTCAAAACTATTGAGAAGCCATTGCTACCGTCTTGCAGGCCAACGCGCAATATACAATACTACAATGTACAATGCCATGACTGAGCTAGTCACTTCAAAGATATCCAAGGGAAACTCAGAAAAGGACAGTTTCTCAATATCTCGACAGCCGTCAAAACTATTGAGAAGCCATTGGTACCGTCTTGCAGGCCAACGCGCAATATACAATACTACAATGTACTACAATGTACAATGACTGAGCTAGTCACTTCAAAGATATCCAAGGGAAACTCAGAAAAGGACAGTTTCTCAATATCTCGACAGCCGACAAAACTATTGAGAAGCCATTGGTACCGTCTTGCAGGCCAACGCGCAATATACAATACTACAATGTACAATGCCATGACTGACCTAGTCACTTCTGAGATGATAGAGGGAAACTCAAAAATGGACAGTCTCTCAATACCTCGACAACCGTCAAAACTGTGAGGTTGTAAGCCGTTGCTACCCCGCGGAGGAGCAACGCGGAATCTACAATACTAGGTACAATGTACAACGCCATTACTGACCTAGTCACTTCTGAGATAAGCGAGAGAAACTCAGAAAAGGGCAGTTTCTCAATATCCCGAAAAACGTCAAGACTATTGAGAAGCCGTTGCTACCATCTTGTAGAGCAACGCGGAATCTAAAATACTACAATGTACAATGCCACGACTGACCTCGTCTCTTCTCAGATAATCGAGGGAAACTAAGAAAAGCACAGTTTCTCACTATCTGGAAAAACACCAAAACTATTAAGAACCCGTTTGTACAGTCTTGTAAAGCAACGAGGAATCTACAACACTGATTATCCTGGTTATCCTAGTCACTGCTGAGATAATCGAGGGAAACTCAGAAAATAACAGTTTTTTATTCTCACGAAAACTGTCAAAACTATTGAGAAGCTGTTACTACCGCCTTGTACAGCAACGCTGAATCTACAACACTACAATGTACAATGCCATGACTGACCCATTTATTTCTGAGATATCCGAAGAAAACTCAGAAAAGGACAGTTTCACAATGTCTCGACAACCGTCAAAACTATTGAGAAGCCGTTGCTACCGTATTGTAGGCCAACGCGGAATCTACAATACTACAATGCACAATGCCATTACTGACCTCGTCTCTTCTGAGATAATCGAGGGAAACTCAGAAAAGCACAGTTTCTCAATATCTGGAAAAACGCCAAAACTATTAAGAAGCCGCTTGTACAGTCTTCTAAAGCAACGAGGAATCTACAACACTGATTATCCTGGTTACCCTGCGTCACTGCTGAGATTTTTGCGGTAGGTCGCTTAAGTTCTCCATTAGATGTTTTTAATGTAACGACCCGCACCAAATTGTCTGCTCCTGGGTGAATGGTTATGACACGTGCTAAGCTCCACTTATTGGTGGCATAGGCCACCAGGCCTAGGCCTAGGTCTCCGATCGGAGGCTGCTGAAGTCGTGCTAGATATCGTGAGATACCGCGTGAGATAATCGCGGGAAACTCAGTGTTTCGTAATAAAGTATATTGTTATCCGTTCTAACCTTTCTCGAAATCTTTGCTTGTAAGTTTTCGTTATTCCTTTGATTTTGTATAAATATTGTTAATTTAATTCTTTGAGTCACTGTACTTATTAATGTGTAAGCAAATGTATTTAACTCCATGTACTAGATTGTATCGAACCACTTTTATGCAGTTGCATCCTACTAACAATTGCAGGCACTGCAATATCACGCGATGCAAACCAGCCCCGAGATGCATTGCGTAGGTGTGAACATGTGGTAGTGTGTCTTCCGATGCATTCTAAAATTCGTGACTCGGGCACTTGGAGTTTGGTCGCTGTGCGAAGTGGTTGCCTCTTATGATTATATTCACGAGTATTAACCAAATAAATTAAAATCGTTGTAAATCAAGTACTGTGGTTTTGTTATTTCAAAAGACTTCCGATTGAAAATAAAACATTTATTATCGAACATTGGTCCTTCGAGCCGGATTGTAAATATTGTGATAACAAATTACGTACGGAAATTCTACCTGTGTGATAAAGAAAACTTAATTACGTACACGTGTTCCCTTCGTCTTATATCAAACATTTTTATAAAACTGTAAGGGAGAAACTCGAAAAAAAGTCGAGTGTTCTCATTTTTTTTTTTACCTTTTTTTAAATAACCAAAAAAAATGAATGTATTAAAACTGAAACGCGGAAACGCAAAGGGGCGTTTAACTCGCGCGGCTGCATTTGCAGACACAATTGAACCGTCCACAACTCTAGAAATGCTAGAAATCCGTTTGAGCAAGCTAGAGGAAACATGGTCAGAGTTTTCATCTCTGCATTATGAGCTCTTACAGGACGTGGTGGATACGGGTTCTAATGATCTTGAAACTGAGTTCGGTGAATATGAACTTAAATACTTTACGGCTCATTCGCAACTCGTAAAGGCCACAGGAAGTAGATGTTTCGGTCGTTGAACAATTAGCTAATCAGCAATCTACCTTCCTGGAAAAACTGAATTCTACTACAAAACGTTCGTCATCGGTTAATCTACCAAAAATTGAAATACCATCGTTTTCGGGAGATTATAAGGATTGGCCGTCCTTTCGCGATTTTTACTTGGGCTCGGTTGATAGTAACAATGATCTCTCTATAGTACAAAAATTCCAATATTTGAAGTCATTCCTTCGCAATGAAGCGGCCGGCGTTGTTAAACACATGACCATTTCCGAGGCGAATTATGTTGAAGCTTGGGATTGGTTAGAGAGGCGTTATGATCGGGTTCATTTAATCGTGCGTTCATTTGTCCAAACGTTCTTATCGCTTCCTACAATAAGTACCAGTAATGTCCAAACATTACGCAAAATCGTCGACAGTGCGGATGAAGTCGTGCGCGGACTTAATGCCCTTGAAAAAAATGGCCGCGATCCTTGGCTTATATACATTTTGCTGAACAAGCTTGATCAGGACACAAAGCAAGCTTGGACAGAAAGTGTGTCAATCAGTTAATCGGCCTGCTATATCGCGGTTAAGGCCGCCTGTAACAATTCGATCACACGTAGCAGAAGAATCTCTTTCAAACCCCCAGTGCCCCAAGTGTAAAAATAACCATATTCTAACCCAGTGTCCCAAATTCGTTGCATTAGACACCAAATCGCGTCGAAACTTCGTGAAGGAAAACTCGCTGTGTTTTAACTGCCTCCGCATAGGACATTCGTCGAACAAATGTCGATCTACATTTCGGTGCCGCGTGTGTAAATCCCGCCATCACTCTTTAGTCCATCCGGAAGATTCAACACAGAGAATAACATCATCGTCGTCGCACACAAGACCATCATCCAATTTCAACTCGTCTCCATCCTCGCACCAACCTCAAACTTCGTCCTCGTTAAAAGATACTTGCCCGCTTCTTAATAATCATTCACTTAAATCGAATCTTACATCTTATCGTCGAAAGCAAACCATTCTTCCAACTGTGTTAGCAAAGGTTCAAGATATTCATGGAAACTTCATCAACTGTCGAGTCTTACTAGATTCTGGATCACAATCATCATTCATCATCGAATCGTTTGCCCAAAGACTAGGGTTATCTCGTACGCATGCTCGGATTCCAGTTCTCGGCGTCTCGTCAACGGAGACAGGCTATACAAGAGGGTGTATTTCCTTACAACTTTGCTCGCGGTACAACTCAACTCGTTTATTGGTGGATGCTTTTGTATTGAGTAAGCTAACTTCAAATCTTCCTTCTCAATCATTAGATGTTTCTTCGTGGTCACATATAAGAAATTTAGATCTTGCCGACCCACATTTTAATCTAGCTGCTCCTGTTGACGTACTGCTTGGAGCTGATAAACTTTGGTGTATTTTAAAGGGAGAACAAATCTACGGTCCTGAAGGTATTCCAATCGCCCAAAATACGACATTTGGTTGGGTTATTACCGGAGAGTATTTTGATAAGACCTCATCCGATAATTTTCCCTTGTCTTCTTTATACTCCACTGTCGACGTTGATGTTTTGTTGCAGAAATTTTGGGAGCTGGAAGAAGTAGCTCCTGTTAACAATGAATGTTCTTTCAACGATCAAGCAGAGCAACATTTTCAAGAAACGTTCAGTCGCTCTTCGGATGGCAAGTATGTTGTACAGCTTCCCTTTAAAACGACTGCCCATACATTAATAGGTCCCCCAATTCATAGGGATTTAATCGGAGTGTGTTTGCGCTTTCGGGAACATAAATACGTTTTTACCGCTGATGTGGTTAAAATGTTTAGGCAAATTAGGGTTGATGAATTACATACCGACTTTCAGCGTATAATTTGGCGTAAGAGTCCAGCTGAAGAAGTACAACATTTCCGGCTACGGACCGTCACATATGGTACCGCTGCTGCTTCGTTTTTGGCAGTTCGGGTGTTAAAGCAGCTAGCTCTTGACTACAAATCCGAATATCCAAATGTATCTCAGATCCTTTTGAATGATGTCTGTGTTGACGACGTCATGACGGAATCAAATTCCATTCAATCGTTAATCGATTTGCAGTCTGAGCTGATTGGTCTTCTATCGGTGGCTAAACTTCAGTTACGAAAATGGAGTTCTAATTGTTGGTCACTTCTCTCTCGATTACCAGAAGAAGATTGTGAGTACAGCCGTTTTGATACTGAACCCTCGCGCTCGGTAATAAAAGTCCTTGGTATGTATTGGAACCCAATGAGTGATGAATGTTTGTATTGCATGTCCAAATCGCTCCGGTCCACGTCATTGACCAGGAGAACCTTACTGTCGGAAGTCGCTCGCATTTTCGATCCCTTAGGATTGCTTGCTCCGTCTATAGTATTATTTAAAATACTGTTTCAAGCGCTGTGGTCTTCGGAATGGCAACTAGGCTGGGATGATCCGCTACCCTCCCATTTCTCTGAACGATGGAGTAGCTATCGAGAGGAACTTCCATTCTTAGAGCAGATACGGGTTCCCCGAAATGTGTTTTCATCTACGGTGGAGATCGAGCTTCATGGATTTTCGGATGCATCATCACTAGCTTATTCTGCCGTGGTATACAGTCGCTGCCGAATTGCTGAAGCAGAATTTAAGAGCACTATTATCGCCGCAAAGACGAAAGTAGCACCGATCAAGCCAATCTCCATTCCACGGTTGGAACTTTGTGGTGCCTTGCTGTTAACTCGGTTACTTAAGCTCGTCAAGTCATCAATAACTCCTAATATTTCAAGAACTTTGGCGTGGAGTGATTCAGAGATTGTATTACATTGGCTGTCTTCACCACCGCGTCGCTGGACAACATTCGTGGCCAATCGCACAGCAGCTATCCTCGAAACAGTTCCCCGACATTTCTGGTATCATATTCCATCAGAATCGAATCCTGCCGATTGTGCGTCGCGCGGTGTACTTCCATCCAATCTCGTCGGTCATAATCTTTGGTGGAACGGTCCGTCGTTTTTATTATTGCCAGATGAACAGTGGCCGAAATTAAGGTTTTTGTTACGAACGTCCGAGTGTTCAGACATTTTAATCGAAGAAAAACAATCACCCCGGCAAGTACTAGTTACCTCCGCTGACACTAATGCTATCCAAACCCTCATCGATAGACTATCTTCGTGGTATCGCGTGCAAAGGGTAATCGCATATTGCCTTCGGTATTGGTTTAATTGTCGCGCATCTAAAGCAGAACGTTTGATTGCTAGTTTAAGCTTAAATGAGATACAAAAGGCGAAAATACTTGTGATAAAATCCGTCCAACGAAACACATTTAGTGAAGATATTCGGTGTTTACTTGACAATCAAAGACTCCCTGCCAAATCAAAACTGCTTAAATACTCTCCATTTGTTGATTGTGATGGTTTACTACGGGTGGGGGGAAGATTAAAACATGCCATTGCTTCGTTTGACGTTAAACACCCTATTATTCTACGTAGCAATAATCAAATATCTTCTCTTATTGTAACAGATATTCACATAAATTACTTGCATCCAGGAGTTTCACACACCTTTGTCATCGTCCGGCAGCAATATTGCATTTTGGGGAGCCGTAATCTAATTCGAAAAATAGTCCATAAATGCAAGACATGCTTTATGCAACGAAGGTTAACAAGTGAACAACTGATGGGCGATCTACCACCTCAACGAATCCAGCCGAGTCGCCCCTTCTCCAATACTGGATGCGATTATGCTGGTCCCCTGACGATCAAACTTTCCCGATGCCGAAGGCCTGAACTATCGAAAGCATCCATAGCATTATTTGTATGCATGTCTACTAAGGCAATTCATTTGGAGCTGGTGAGTGACCTAACCACGGATGCCTTTCTCGCTGCCTTGCGTAGATTCGTCTCTCGACGTGGTCGATGTTCCCATATATATAGCGACCAAGGAACCAACTTCGTCGTTCTTCTTCTTCTTCTTTTCCTCTTTATCCCGGCGTCGTTATGGTCAGAAGTGTAGGACCATAACCTTCCTCGGATCTTTGAACTTCTAATTCTGTCACGCTTTGTTACTCCCGCTGTCATGCGAAGCATCTTCATCTCAGTTGCCGTTAATTTGCTCTCATACTTTTTGTGCATTGTCCAGCATTGTGAACCGTATGTGAGCGCCGGACGTACAACTGAAGTGTAGAGCCTTCCTTTCAGCTTAGGGGGCATTTTTCGATCACAGAAGATGGCGGAGTTTTCCCGCCACTTCATCCACCCTACGCTTACGCGATGTTTGATGTCGTCATCACAAGTTGCTTCTCTATTAATCATCCCAGATATTTAAACTTTTCACACTTGGGAAGCACTCTTCCATTCAAGTAAATGTCTGAATAGGCTGATGAGGGTCAGAGAACGGGCAGCACAGATACTCTGTCTTCTTTGAACTAATACGATACACGTGTCCCTCAAAAATGTCCACCCACATATCAAGTGCTCGTTGTAGGGACGCCTGATCATCACTTATAATGGCCCCATCGTCAGCAAAGAAGAAGAACGTAGTCACTTCAAAGATATCCGAGGGAAACTCAGAAAAGGGCAGTTTCTCAATATCTCGACAACCGTCAACATTTTTGCGAGGTCATTGCTACCTCCTTGTAGAGCAACGCGAAAAATACAATTCTACAAAGTACAATGCCGTGACTGATCTAGTCACTTCAAAGCTATCCTAGGGAAACTCAAAAAAGGACAGTTTCTCAATATCTCGACAACCGTCAAGACTATTGAGAAGCCGTTGCTACCGTCTTGTAGAGCAACGCGGAATCTACAATGCCACAAAGTACAATGCCACTACTGACCTAGTCACTTCTGAGATAATCGAAGGAAACTCAGAAGCGGGCAGTTTCTCAATATCTCGACAACCGTCAAAACTATTGAGAAGCCGTTGCTACCGGCTTCTAGAACAACGCGGAATCTACAACACTACGATGTACATTGAAATTATTGTAATAGGCACTGCTGAGATATCGGTAGGAAACTTTAAAGAAGGCAGTTTCTCAATATCCCGAAGAACGCCAAAACTATTGAGAAGCCGTTGCTACCGCTATGTAGAGCAACGCGGAATCTACAATACTGCAATGTACAATGCCATGACTGACCTAGTCACTTCTGAGATACATATCCGAGGGAAACTCATAAAGGACAGTTTCTCAATATCTCGACAACCGTTAAAACTATTACGAAGCCGTTTCTACCGTCGTGTAGAGCAACGCGGAATATAAAATACAACAATGTACAATGCCAGTACTGACCTAGACTCTTCTGAGATAATCGAGGGAAACTCAGAAAAGCACAGTTTCTTAATATCTGGAAAAACGCCAAAACTATTAAGAAGCCGTTTGTACAGTCTTGGATAGCAACGCGAAATCTACAACGCTGATTATCCTGGTTATCCTAGTCAGTGCTGAGATAATCGAGTTGAGGTCAGAAAATAACAGTTTCTCAATCTCACGAAAACCATCAAAACTATTGAGAAGACGTTACTACCGTCTTGTACAGCAACGCTGAATCTACAACACTACAATGTACAAGCCATGACTGACCAATTTACTTCTGAGATATCCGAGGGAAACTCAGAAAAGGGCAGTTTCTCAATATCTCGACAACCGTCAACATTTTTGCGAGGTCATTGCTACCTCCTTGTAGAGCAACGCGAAAAATACAATTCTACAAAGTACAATGCCGTGACTGATCTAGTCACTTCAAAGCTATCCTAGGGAAACTCAAAAAAGGACAGTTTCTCAATATCTCGACAACCGTCAAGACTATTGAGAAGCCGTTGCTACCGTCTTGTAGAGCAACGCGGAATCTACAATACTACACTGTACAATGCCATGACTGACCCATTTACTTCTGAGACATACGAGGAAAACTCAGAAAAGGACAGTTACTCAATATCTCGACAACCGTCAAAGCTATTGAGAAGCCGTTGCTACCGGCTTCTAGAACAACGCGGAATCTACAACACTACGATGTACATTGAAATTATTGTAATAGGCACTGCTGAGATATCGGTAGGAAACTTTAAAGAAGGCAGTTTCTCAATATCCCGAAGAACGCCAAAACTATTGAGAAGCCGTTGCTACCGCTATGTAGAGCAACGCGGAATCTACAATACTGCAATGTACAATGCCATGACTGACCTAGTCACTTCTGAGATACATATCCGAGGGAAACTCATAAAGGACAGTTTCTCAATATCTCGACAACCGTTAAAACTATTACGAAGCCGTTTCTACCGTCGTGTAGAGCAACGCGGAATATAAAATACAACAATGTACAATGCCAGTACTGACCTAGACTCTTCTGAGATAATCGAGGGAAACTCAGAAAAGCACAGTTTCTTAATATCTGGAAAAACGCCAAAACTATTAAGAAGCCGTTTGTACAGTCTTGGATAGCAACGCGAAATCTACAACGCTGATTATCCTGGTTATCCTAGTCAGTGCTGAGATAATCGAGTTGAGGTCAGAAAATAACAGTTTCTCAATCTCACGAAAACCATCAAAACTATTGAGAAGACGTTACTACCGTCTTGTACAGCAACGCTGAATCTACAACACTACAATGTACAAGCCATGACTGACCAATTTACTTCTGAGATATCCGAGGAAAACTCAGAAAAGGGCAGTTTCACAATGTCTCGACAACCGTCAAAACTATTACGAAGCCGTTTCTACCGTCTTGTAGAGCAACGCGGAATCTACTATACTACAGTTTACAATGCCATGACTGATCTAGTCACTTCAAAGATATCCTAGGAAAACTCAAAAAAGGACAGTTTCTCAATATCTCGACAACCGTCAAGACTATTGAGAAGCCGTTGCTACCGTCTTGTAGAGCAACGCGGAATCTACAATACTACACTGTACAATGCCATGACTGACCCATTTACTTCTGAGACATACGAGGAAAACTCAGAAAAGGACAGTTACTCAATATCTCGACAACCGTCAAAGCTATTGAGAAGCCGTTGCTACCGGCTTCTAGAACAACGCGGAATCTACAACACTACGATGTACATTAAAATGATTGTAATAGGCACTGCTGAGATATCGGAAGGAAACTTTAAAAAAGGCAGTTTCTCAACATCCCGAAGAACGCCAAACCTATTGAGAAGCCATTGCTACCGCTATGTAAAGCAACGCGGAATCTACAATACTACAATGTACAATGCCATGACTGACCTAGTCACTTCTGAGATACATATCCGAGGGAAACTCATAAAAGGACAGTTTCTCAATATCTCGACAACCGCCAAAACTATTACGAAGCCGTTTCCACCGTCGTGTAGAGCAACGCGGAATCTAAAATATTACAAAGTACAATGCCATTACTGACCTTGTCTCTTCTAAGATATCCGAGGGAAACTCAGAAAAGCGCAGTTTCTTGATATCTGGAAAACCGCCGAAACTATTAAGAAGCCGTTTGTACAGTCTTGTATCGCAGCGAGGAATCTACAACACTGATTATCCTGGTTATCCTAGTCACTGCTGAGATAATCGAGGGAAACTCAGAAAATACCAGTTTTTTATTCTCACGAAAACTGTCAAAACTATTGAGAAGCCGTTACTACCGCCTTGTACAGCAACGCTAAATCTACAACACTACAATGTACAATGCCATGACTGACCCATTGACTTCTGAGATATTCGAGGAAAACCCAGAAAAGGAAGGTTTCACAATGTCTCGACAACCGTCAATACTGTTGGGAAACGATTGCTACCTTGTTGTAGAGCAACGCGGAATCTACAATACTACAATGTACAATGTCATGACTGACGAAGTCACTTCTGAGATGATAGAGGCAAACTCAGAAAAGGGCAGTTTCTCAATATCCCGACAACCGCCAAAACTATTGAGAAGCCGTTGGTACGGGCTTCTAGAATAACGCGGAATCTACAGCACTACGATGTACATTAAAATGATTGTAATAGGCACTGCTGAGATATCGGAAGGAAACTTTAAAAAAGGCAGTTTCTCAATATCCCGAAGAACGCCAAAACTATTGAGTCCCCTCCCTTCGTTGAAATTGTGTTTGAGATTTTGATTCCCACGAGTCCCGCGAGAAAGGAGTTTCATTCGAACCAGAGCTCCGGATTAGCTCGAATGGGCATTTATTTAAATGGGACCTCGCCAGGGCATCCCAAGTTCGCATACTAGCGACTAGTTATCCCACTAGCCATTCATCCTTCGGCGTATGCAGTGCCACCTTGGATTAGGGAGTTTTTTAAGGAGTTAGTCTTCTCCTCGCCCAACTAGATTTTGCCAGCAATTCAGCAGAGACATGACCTTACTGAGCTTGCTGTTACCAGCGATCACCGCGGGGAGGTACTAGTTGCACTACCATGTATTCGATGCAGTTACGGCACGTGCACTTTTAAGTACTACATGTTGGTCCCCCTACACGAATTCACGGCCGATCGCCTTACATGTCATGACTGACCTAGTCACTTCTGAGATGATAGAGGGAAACTCAAAAAAGGACAGACTCTCAATATTTCGACAACCGTCAAAACTATTGAGAAGCCGTTTGTACAGTCTTGTAAAGCAACGCGGAATCTACAACGCTGATTATCCTGGTTGTCCTAGTCAATGCTGAGATAATCGAGGGAAACTCAGAAACTCAGTTTCTCAATCTCACGAAAACTGTCAAAATTATCGAGAAGCCGTTACTACCGTCTTGTACAGCAACGCTGAATCTAAAACACTACAATGTACAATGTCATCCGAGGAAAACTCAGAAAAGGACAGTTTCTAAATGTCTCGACAACCGTCAAAACTATTGGAAAGCCATTGCTACCTTGTTATAGAGCAACGCGGAATCTACAATACCACAATGTACAACGCCATTACTGACCTAGTCACTTCTGAGATAAGCGAGAGAAACTCAGAAAAGCACAGTTTCTCAATATCTGGAAAAACGCCAAAACTATTAAGAAGCCGTTTGTACAGTCTTGTAAAGCAACGAGGAATCTACAACACTGATTATCCTGGTTATGCTAGTCACTGCTGAGATAATCGAGGGAAACTCAGAAAATAACAGTTTTTTAGTCTCATGAAAACTGGCAAAACTATTAAGAAGCCGTTACTACCGCCTTGTACAGCAACGCTTAATCTACAACACTACAATGTACAATGCCATGACTGACCCATTTACTTCTGAGATATCCGAGGAAAACTCAGAAAAGGACAGTTTCAAAATGTCTCGACAACCGTCAAAACTATTGGGAAGCCATTGCTACCTTGTTGTAGAGCAACGCGGAATCTACAATGCCACAATGTACAATATCACTACTGACCTAGTCACTTCTGAGATAATCGAGGGAAACTCAGAAAAGGGCAGTTTCTCAATATCTCGACAGCCGTCAAAACTATTGAGAAGTCGTTGCTACCGGCTCCTAGAACAACCCGGAATCTACAACACTACGATGTACATTGAAATGATTGTAATAGGCACTGCTGAGATATAGGAAGGAAACTTTAAAAAAGGCAGTTTCTCAATATCCCGAAGAACGTCAAAACTATTGAGAAACAGTTGCTACCGCTATGTAGAGCAACGCGGAATCTATTGTACAATACTACAATGTACAATGCCATGACTGACCTAGTCACTTCTGAGATACATATCCGAGGGAAACTCATAAAAGGACAGTTTCACAATATCTCGACAACCGTCAAAACTATTACGAAGCCGTTTCTACCGTCTTGTAGAGCAACGCGGAATCTAAAATAATACAATGTACAATGCCATTACTGACCTAGTCTCTTCTGAGATAATCGAGGGAAACTCAGAAAAGCACAGTTTCTCAATATCGCGACAACGGTCAAAATTATCGCGATGTCATTGCTACCTTTTTGTAAAGCAACGGGGAATCTAAAATATTACAATGCCATTATTGACCTCGTCTCTTCTTAGATAATCGGGGGAAACTCAGAAAAGCACAGTTTCTCAGTATCCGGAAAAACGCCAAAACTATTAAGAAGCCGTTTGTACAGTCTTGTAAATCAACGCGAATCAATATCGCGACAACCGTCAAAATTATCGCGAGGTCATTGCTACCTTCTTGTAGAGCAACGCGGAATCTAAAATATTACAATGTACAATGTCATTACTGACCTCGTCTCTTCTGAGATAATCGAGGGAAACTCAGAAAAGCACAGTTTCTCAATATCTCGACAACCGTCAAAACAATTGAGAAGCCATTGCTACCGTCTTGTAGGCCGACGCGGAATCTACAATACTACAATGTACAATGGCACGACTGACCTATTCACTTCTAAGTTATCCAAGGGAAACTCAGAAAAGGACAGTTTCTCAATATCTCGACAACCGTATCCGGAAAAACGCCAAAACTATTAAGAAGCCGTTTGTACAGTCTTGTAAATCAACGCGAATCAATATCGCGACAACCGTCAAAATTATCGCGAGGTCATTGCTACCTTCTTGTAGAGCAACGCGGAATCTAAAATATTACAATGTACAATGTCATTACTGACCTCGTCTCTTCTGAGATAATCGAGGGAAACTCAGAAAAGCACAGTTTCTCAATATCTCGACAACCGTCAAAACAATTGAGAAGCCATTGCTACCGTCTTGTAGGCCGACGCGGAATCTACAATACTACAATGTACAATGGCACGACTGACCTATTCACTTCTAAGTTATCCAAGGGAAACTCAGAAAAGGACAGTTTCTCAATATCTCGACAACCGTCAAGACTATCGAGAAGCCGTTGCTACCGTCTTGTTGAGAAACGAGGAATCTACAATACTACAATGTACAATGCCATGACTGACCCATTCACATATCCCAGGGAAACTCAAAAAAGGACAGTTTCTCAATATCTCGACAACCGTCAAGACTGAGCTAGTCACTTCAAAGATATCCAAGGGAAACTCAGAAAAGGACAGTTTCTCAATATCTCGACAGCCGTCAAAACTATTGAGAAGCCATCGCTACCGTCTTGCAGGCAATATACAATACTACAATGTACAATGCCATGACTGAGCTAGTCACTTCAAAGTTATCCAAGGGAAACTCAGAAAAGGACAGTTTCTCAATATCTCGACAACCGTCAAGACTATCGAGAAGCCGTTGCTACCGTCTTGTTGAGAAACGAGGAATCTACAATACTACAATGTACAATGCCATGACTGACCCATTCACATATCCCAGGGAAACTCAAAAAAGGACAGTTTCTCAATATCTCGACAACCGTCAAGACTGAGCTAGTCACTTCAAAGATATCCAAGGGAAACTCAGAAAAGGACAGTTTCTCAATATCTCGACAGCCGTCAAAACTATTGAGAAGCCATCGCTACCGTCTTGCAGGCAATATACAACACTACAATGTACAATGCCATGACTGACCCATTTACTTCTGAGATATCCGAGGAAAACTCAGAAAAGGAACGTTTCACAATGTCTTGACAACCGTCAATACTGTTGGGAAACGATTTCTACCTTGTTGTAGAGCAACACGGAATCTACAATACAACAATGTACAATGCCATGACTGACCTAGTCACTTCTGAGATGATAGAAGGAAACTCAAAAAAGAAGAGTCTCTCAATATTTCGACAACCGTCAAAACTGTGAGGTTGTAAGCCGTTGCTACCCTGCGGCAGAGCAACGTGGAATCTACAATACTACAATGTACAATGCCACGACTGACCTCGTCTCTTCTGAGATAATCGATGGACACTCAGAAAAGCACAGTTTCTCAACATCTGGAAAAACGCCAAAACTATTAAGAAGCCGTTTGTACAGTCTTGTAAAGCAACGAGAAATCTACAACACTGATTATCCTGGTTATCCTAGTCACTGCTGAGATAATCGAGGGAAACTCAGAAAATAACAGTTTTCTATTCTCACGAAAACTGGCAAAACTATTAAGAAGCCGTTACTACCGCCTTGTACAGCAACGCTGAATCTACAACACTAGAACGTACAATGCCATGACTGACCCATTTACTTCTGAGATATCCGAGGAAAACTCAGAAAAGGACAGTTTCACAATGTCTCGACAACCTTCAAAACTATTGGGAAGCCATTGCTACTTTTTTGTAGAGCAACGCGGAATCTACAATGCCACAATGTACAATGCCACTAGTCACTTCTGAGATAATCGAGGGAAACTCAGAAAAGGGCAGTTTCTCAATATCTCGACAACCGTCAAAACTATTAAGAAGCCATTGCCACCGTCTTGCAGGCCAACGCGCAATATACAATACTACAATGTACAATGCCATGACTGTCAATATCTCGACAACCGTTAAGACTATTGAGAAGCCG
This sequence comes from Merodon equestris, assembly GCA_958301585.1. Lineage (NCBI taxonomy): Eukaryota > Metazoa > Arthropoda > Insecta > Diptera > Syrphidae > Merodon > Merodon equestris. Next base: position 4,886,770 of record OY284418.1, on the reverse strand, counting down.
TTGCTACCGTCTTGTAGAGAAATGAGGAATCTTCAATATGTACTACAATGTACAATGCCATGACTGTCCCATTCACTTCTGAGATATCCGAGGGAAACTAAAAAAAGGACAGTTTCTCAATACCTCGACAGCCGTCAAAACTATTGAGAAGCCATTGCTACCGTCTTGCAGGCCAACGCTAAATCTACAATACTACAATGTACAATTACATGACTGAGCTAGTCACTTCAAAGATATCCAAGGGAAACTCAGAAAAGGACAGTTTCTCAATACCTCGACAGCCGTCAAAACTATTGAGAAGCCATTGCTACCGTCTTGCAGGCCAACGCGCAATATACAATACTACAATGTACAATGCCATGACTGAGCTATTCACTTCAAAGATATCCAAGGGAAACTCAGAAAGGGACAGTTTCTCAAAATCTCTACAGCCGTCAAAACTATTGAGAAGCCATTGCTACCGTCTTGTAGGCCAACGAGGAATCTACAATACTACAATGTACAATGCCATGACTGACCAATTCACTTCTGAGGTATCCGAGGGAAACTCAAAAAGGACAGTTTCTCAATATCTCGACAACCGTCAAGACTATTGAGAAGCCGTTACTACCGTCTTGTAAAGAAATGAGGAATCTACAATACTACAATGTATAATGCCATGACTGTCCCATTCGCTTCTGAGATATCCGAGGGAAACTCAAAAAAGGACAGTTTCTCAATATCTCGACAACCGTCAATGTACAATGCCACGACTGTCCCATCCGCTTCTGAGATATCCGAGGGAAACTCAGAAGAGGACAGTTTCTCAATATCTCGACAACCGTCAAAACTATTAAGAAGCCATTGCTACCGTCTTGTAGGCCAACGCTAAATCTACATTACTACAATGTACAATGCCATGACTGAGCCAGTCACTTCAAAGATATCCAAGGGAAAGTCAGAAAAGGACAGTTTCTCAATATCTCGACAGCCGTCAAAACTATTGAGAAGCCATTGCTACCGTCTTGCAGGCCAACGCGCAATATACAATACTACAATGTACAATGCCATGACTGAGCTAGTCACTTCAAAGTTATCCAAGGGAAACTCAGAAAAGGACAGTTTCTCAATATCTCGACAACCGTCAAGACTATCGAGAAGCCGTTGCTACCGTCTTGTTGAGAAACGAGGAATCTACAATACTACAATGTACAATGCCATGACTGACCCATTCACATATCCCAGGGAAACTCAAAAAAGGACAGTTTCTCAATATCTCGACAACCGTCAATGTACAATGCCACGACTGTCCCATCCGCTTCTGAGATATCCGAGGGAAACTCAGAAGAGGACAGTTTCTCAATATCTCGACAACCGTCAAAACTATTAAGAAGCCATTGCCACCGTCTTGCAGGCCAACGCGCAATATACAATACTACAATGTACAATGCCATGACTGTCAATATCTCGACAACCGTTAAGACTATTGAGAAGCCGTTGCTACCGTCTTGTAGAGAAATGAGGAATCTTCAATATGTACTACAATGTACAATGCCATGACTGTCCCATTCACTTCTGAGATATCCGAGGGAAACTAAAAAAAGGACAGTTTCTCAATACCTCGACAGCCGTCAAAACTATTGAGGAGCCATTGCTACCGTCTTGCAATCCAACGCTAAATCTACAATACTACAATGTACAATGCCATGACTGAGCTAGTCACTTCAAAGATATCCAAGGGAAACTCAGAAAAGGACAGTTTCTCAATACCTCGACAGCCGTCAAAACTATTGAGAAGCCATTGCTACCGTCTTGCAGGCCAACGCGCAATATACAATACTACAATGTACAATGCCATGACTGAGCTAGTCACTTCAAAGATATCCAAGGGAAACTCAGAAAAGGACAGTTCCTCAATATCTCGACAGCCGTCAAAACTATTGAGAAGCCATTGCTACCGTCTTGCAGGCCAACGCGCAATATACAATACTACAATGTACAATGCCGTGACTGAGCTAGTCACTTCAAAGATATCCAAGGGAAACTCAGAAAGGGACAGTTTCTCAAAATCTCTACAGCCGTCAAAACTATTGAGAAGCCATTGCTACCGTCTTGTAGGCCAACGAGGAATCTACAATACTACAATGTACAATGCCATGACTGACCCATTCACTTCTGAGGTATCCGAGGGAAACTCAAAAAGGACAGTTTCTCAATATCTCGACAACCGTCAAGACTATTGAGAAGCCGTTACTACCGTCTTGTAAAGAAATGAGGAATCTACAATACTACAATGTATAATGCCATGACTGTCCCATTCGCTTCTGAGATATCCGAGGGAAACTCAAAAAAGGACAGTTTCTCAATATCTCAACAACCGTCAAGACTATTGAGAAGCCGTTGCTACCGTCTTGTAGAGAAATGAGGAATCTACAATACAACAATGTACAATGCCATGACTGTCCCATTCGCTTCTGAGATATCCGAGGGAAACTCAAAAAATGACAGTTTCTTAATATCTCGACAACTGTCAAAACTATTGAGAAGCCATTGCTACCGTCTTGTAGGCCAACGCGGAATCTACAATACTACAATGTACAATGCCATAACTGACCTAGTCACTTCTGGGATGATAGAGGGAAACTCAAAAAAGGACAGTTTCTCAATATCTCGACAACACTCAAGACTATTGAGAAGCCATTGCTACCGTCTTGTAGGTTTTTTTTTTTTTTTTTTTAGTTTTTAATTCATTTTTATTCTTATATTCTTAGATCTATCTTACCCTAGACAAAAATGCTTAAAAACTAGCTTAACTATCGTAACAATCTAGATATCTTACTGGCCCTAGGCGGACACTCTAAAATAGACGTAACAGCTTAAATCTATGTCTTTCGACTACTATATCAACTTACCACTAACATTACTATATCTAGCTTAAGCTAAGAAAAATGTTTTTTTTTAATTAAAAACTTAGCATATGATCATTTGCATTATATATAAAACTTAAGCCTACCTTAATGTAACTAAACCTAACTTATTCTACCTTAACTAAAATATATATATATAAATTATATACATAATATATATATTTAATATATATATCTTTTTCTTTTGTTTTATATACAATACATATACCCTACTACTACCTACCCTACCCCACCTTACCCTACCTTAGCCTATGTAAGCCTGCCATTGGTGTTAGGCAGGCGATGCCTTGAAGAGGCTGAAGCTCTCAAAGTGTCCACTGACGTAGCTCTCTCCAGCCACCAAAAGCGTTGATGCTGCCGGACTACGTCTCCTCGATCCCGGCGTGAGACCGATCTACAGAACCTGAGGCGCTCGGGCTCACGGAGCGCGACATCGGGTTCGTAGAGGAATCGCCGTTCCACGGAATTGCGACCCACGTGGAAGATTAGCGGTACCGCCACATCTATCTAAGTAGAGAAATGCTTCTGGCGGCACAAAGCCATTAAGGCGCACTCTCTCGTGATATAAATCGTTGGGGTAGTAAGCCCGGAAGATCAGGCTATTGACCGAAGTCATTGCTCTTGCAACGTGGCTTCGAATCAGTTTGATCAAAAAATTATCTATCCGTACAATCCTGGCCCTATTCGTGTTCTCAGATTCGGGTCTCCTATGTAGCCCCAGACACATCCTGAGACATTGTCTCTCAAACACTCGAATCCTTTCCATTAAGCTGGCTCTCACATTGAACCAGACGGGACATCCATAGGCAACCATGGGCCTGATTAAGGCCATGTAGCAGATTACCTTCACCCTAGAATCAAGTTGGCTGCTATGAAACAGCCATCTTGTCAGAGCGAAAGCGCCCCGGGCCCTTGCCAGAGCAGCATCTACATGTTTGTCAAAATATAGATACTGATCCAGCACGATCATAAGATATCTGACCACGCTTTGTTTCGCCAGTGGACGCCCGTCCGGTCCTAAAATTAAGAACCTGCGCCAGTTTTTTCTAGTGTCCCGAGAGGCCCTAGACAAAGGCGTTCTGAACAATATAGATTCTGATTTCTGGAAGTTGATTTTCAACTTCCAGTCATCACAATACTGCTGAATTTTTTCGAAGTCACGCTGCAGAAGAGTAACAATGACGTCGATCGTTGGACCTGATCTGTACGCTATTGAATGGTGAAGAGAAACTAGCAGATCGCTTAGGTAAATGCTGAAAAGGATCGGCGAATTTACCGTACTCTGTTGCAGTCCATTTTTGATTTCAAATGTTTGGGTAGAAGTCACGTTGGCAATTTTCACTACGATCTTTCTACCTGTTAACATGTCAAAAATCATATATAGCAGTGGTTTACTTATGCCCAGCCGACTGAGCTTGTAATAAAGACCTTCTAACCATACGGTATCGAAGGCTTTTTCCAAGTCAATCAGACAGGCACCCGTGCATTGGTTCTTGCATTTATTCCATTGGACATCCGACACAAGCTTCGACGCGGCATGAATAGTGTCATGCCCCGCTCTGAAACCGAATTGATTATCCGGGATGATTTTATTGTCCTCAACCCATTTAGACAGGGCCCTAAGGATCACCTTCTCGAAAACCTTGCTGATACTCGGAAGGAGACTTATTGACCGGAGATTTTCCGGGTTAGAAGTGTCTTTACCCCTTTTGGGAATTGGTTGCACTACTGCTATCTTCCAGTGCACTGGATAATATGCATTATTCAGTGCATTGTTGAACAAGATGGTGTACCTCTCTACAGCCACCGACTTGCAGGCCAACGCGCTACATGTACAAATGTACAATGCCATGACTGAGCTAGTCACTTCAAAGATATCCAAGGGAAACTCAGAAAAGGACAGTTTCTCAATATCTCGACTACCGTCAAGACTATTGAGAAGCCGTTCCTACCGACTTGTAAAGCAACGAGGAATCTAATATACAATGCCATGACTGGCCCATTCACTTCTGAGATATCCGAGGGAAACTCAAAAACGGACAGTTTCTTAATATCTCGACAACCGTCAAAACTATTGAAAAGCCATTGCTACCGTCTTGCAGGCCAACGCGCAATATACAATACTAGAATGTACTGAGCTAGTCATTTCGAAGATATCCAAGGGAAACTCAGAAAAGGACAGTTTCTCAATATCTCGACAACCGTCAAGACTATTGAGAAGCCGTTGCCACCGTCTTGTAGAGAAACGAGGAATCTACAATACTACAATGTACAATGCCACGACTGACCCATTCACTTCTGACATATCCCAGGGAAACTCAAAAAGGACAGTTTCTCAATATCACGACAACCGTCAAGACTATTGAGAAGCCATTGCTACCGTCTTGTAGGCCAACGCTAAATCTACAATACTACAATGTACAATGCCATGACTGAGCCAGTCACTTCAAAGATATCCAAGGGAAAGTCAGAAAAGGACAGTTTCTCAATATCTCGACAGCCGTCAAAACTATTGAGAAGCCATTGCTACCGTCTTGCAGGCCAACGCGCAATATACAATACTACAATGTACAATGCCATGACTGAGCTAGTCACTTCAAAGTTATCCAAGGGAAACTCAGAAAAGGACAGTTTCTCAATATCTCGACAACCGTCAAGACTATCGAGAAGCCGTTGCTACCGTCTTGTTGAGAAACGAGGAATCTACAATACTACAATGTACAATGCCATGACTGACCCATTCACATATCCCAGGGAAACTCAAAAAAGGACAGTTTCTCAATATCTCGACAACCGTCAAGACTGAGCTAGTCACTTCAAAGATATCCAAGGGAAACTCAGAAAAGGACAGTTTCTCAATATCTCGACAACCGTCAAGATTATTGAGAAGCCGTTGCTACCGACTTGTAAAGCAACGAGGAATCTACAATACTACAATGTATAATGCCATGACTGACCCATTCACTTCTGAGGTATCGTAGGGAAACTCAAAAAAGGACAGTTTCTCAATAACTCGACAACCGTCAAGACTATTGAGAAGCCGTTGCTACCGTCTTGTAGAGATATGAGGAATCTACAATATGTACTACAATGTACAATGCCATGACTGTCCCATTCACTTCTGAGATATCCGAGGGAAACTAAAAAAAGGACAGTTTCTCAATACCTCGACAGCCGTCAAAACTATAGAGAAGCCATTGCTACCGTCTTGCAGGCCAACGCTAAATCTACAATACTACAATGTACAATGCCATGACTGAGCTAGTCACTTCAAAGATATCCAAGGGAAACTCAGAAAAGGACAGTTTCTCAATACCTCGACAGCCGTCAAAACTATTGAGAAGCCATTGCTACCGTCTTGCAGGCCAACGCGCAATATACAATACTACAATGTACAACGCCATGACTGAGCTAGTCACTTCAAAGATATCCAAGGGAAACTCAGAAAAGGACAGTTTCTCAATATCTCGACAGCCGTCAAAACTATTGAGAAGCCATTGCTACCGTCTTGCAGGCCAACGCGCAATATACAATACTACAATGTACAATGCCGTGACTGAGCTAGTCACTTCAAAGATATCCAAGGGAAACTCAGAAAAGGACAGTTTCTCAAAATCTCGACAGCCGTCAAAACTATTGAGAAGCCATTGCTACCGTTTTGCAGGCCAACGCGCAATATACAATACTACAATGTACAATGCCGTGACTGAGCTAGTCACTTCAAAGATATCCAAGGGAAACTCAGAAAAGGACAGTTTCTCAAAATCTCGACAGCCGTCAAAACTATTGAGAAGCCATTGCTACCGTCTTGCAGGCCAACGCGCAATATACAATACTACAATGTACAATGCCATGACTGTCAATATCTCGACAACCGTTAAGACTATTGAGAAGCCGTTGCTACCGTCTTGTAGAGAAATGAGGAATCTACAATATGTACTACAATGTATAATGCCATGACTGCCCCATTCACTTCTGAGACATCCGAGGGAAACTAAAAAAAAAGACAGTTTCTCAATACCTCGACAGCCGTCAAAACTATTGAGAAGCCATTGCTACCGTCTTGCAGGCCAACGCTAAATCTACAATACTACAATGTACAATGCCATGACTGAGCTAGTTACTACAAAGATATCCAAGGGAAACTCAGAAAAGGACAGTTTCTCAATATCTCGACAGCCGCCAAAACTATTGAGAAGCAATTGCTACCGTCTTGCAGGCCAACGCGCAATATACAATACTACAATGTACAATGCCGTGACTGAGCTAGTCACTTCAAAGATATCCAAGGGAAACTCAGAAAAGGACAGTTTCTCAAAATCTCGACAGCCGTCAAAACTATTGAGAAGCCATTGCTACCGTATTGTAGGCCAACGAGGAATCTACAATACTACAATGTACAATGCCATGACTAACCCATTCACTTCTGAGGTATCCGAGGGAAACTCAAAAAGGACAGTTTCTCAATATCTCGACAACCGTCAAGACTATTGAGAAGCCGTTACTACTGTCTTGTAGAGAAATGAGGAATCTACAATACTACAATGTACAATGCCATGACTGTCCCATTCGCTTCTGAGATATCCGAGGGAAACTCAAAAAAGGACAGTTTCTCAATATCTCGACAACCGTCAAGACTATTGAGAAGCCGTTGCTACCGTCTTGTAGAGAAATGAGGAATCTACAATACTACAATGTACAATGCCGTGACTGTCCCATTCGCTTCTGAGATATCCGAGGGAAACTCAAAAAAGGACAGTCTTAATATCTCGACAACCGTCAAAACTATTGAGAAGCCATTGCTACCGTCTTGTAGGCCAACGCGGAATCTACAATACTACAATGTACAATGCCATGACTGACCTAGTCACTTCTGGGATGATAGAGGGAAACTCAAAAAAGGACAGTTTCTCAATATCTCGACAACAGTCAAGACTATTGAGAAGCCATTGCTACCGTCTTGCAGGCCAACGCGCTACATGTACAAATATACAATGCCATGACTGAGCTAGTCACTTCAAAGATATCCAAGGGAAACTCAGAAAAGGACAGTTTCTCAATATCTCGACAACCGTCAAGACTATTGAGAAGCCGTTGCTACCGACTTGTAAAGCAACGAGGAATCTGCAATACTACAATGTACAATGCCATGACTGGCCCATTCACTTCTGAGGTATCGTAGGGAAACTCAAAAAAGGACAGTTTCTCAATATCTCGACAACCGTCAAGACTATTGAGAAGCCATTGCTACCGTCTTGCAGGCCAACGCGCAATATACAATACTACAATGTACTACAATGTACAATGACTGAGCTAGTCACTTCAAAGATATCCAAGGGAAACTCAGAAAAGGACAGTTTCTCAATATCTCGACAGCCGACAAAACTATTGAGAAGCCATTGGTACCGTCTTGCAGGCCAACGCGCAATATACAATACTACAATGTACAATGCCATGACTGACCTAGTCACTTCTGAGATGATAGAGGGAAACTCAAAAATGGACAGTCTCTCAATACCTCGACAACCGTCAAAACTGTGAGGTTGTAAGCCGTTGCTACCCCGCGGAGGAGCAACGCGGAATCTACAATACTAGGTACAATGTACAACGCCATTACTGACCTAGTCACTTCTGAGATAAGCGAGAGAAACTCAGAAAAGGGCAGTTTCTCAATATCCCGAAAAACGTCAAGACTATTGAGAAGCCGTTGCTACCATCTTGTAGAGCAACGCGGAATCTAAAATACTACAATGTACAATGCCACGACTGACCTCGTATCTTCTCAGATAATCGAGGGAAACTAAGAAAAGCACATTTTCTCAAAATCTCGACAGCCGTCAAAACTATTGAGAGCCATTGCTACCGTCTTATAGTCCAACGAGGAATCTACAATACTACAATGTACAATGCCACGACTGACCCATTCACTTCTGAGGTATCCGAGGGAGACTCGAAAAGGACAGTTTCTCAATATCTCGACAACCATCAAGACTATTGAGAAGCCATTGCTACCGTCTTGTAGGCCTACGCTAAATCTACAATACTACAATGTACAATGCCATGACTGAGCTAGTCACTTTAAAGATATCCAAGAGAAACTCAGAAAACGACAGTTTCTCAATATCTCGACAGCCGTCGAAACTATTGAGAAGCCATTGCTACCGTCTTGCAGGCCAACGCGCAATATACAATACTACAATGTACAATGCCATGACTGAGCTAGTCACTTCAAAGATATCCAAGGGAAACTCAGAAAAGGACAGTTTCTCAATATCTCGACAGCCGTCAAACTATTGAGAAGCCATTGGTACCGTCTTGCAGGCCAACGCGCAATATACAATACTACAATGTACAATGCCATGACTGAGCTAGTCACTTCAAAGATATCCAAGGGAAACTCAGAAAAGGACAGTTTCTCAAAATCTCGACAGCCGTCAAAACTATTGAGAGCCATTGCTACCGTCTTATAGTCCAACGAGGAATCTACAATACTACAATGTACAATGCCACGACTGACCCATTCACTTCTGAGGTATCCGAGGGAGACTCAAAAAGGACAGTTTCTCAATATCTCGACAACCATCAAGACTATTGAGAAGTCATTGCTACCGTCTTGTAGGCCAACGCTAAATATACAACACTACAATGTACAACGCCATGACTGAGCTAGTCACTTCAAAGATATCCAAGGGAAACTCAGAAAAGGACAGTTTCTCAATATCTCGACAGCCGTCAAAACTATTGAGAAGCCATTGCTACCGTCTTGCAGGCCAACGCGCAATATACAATACTACAATGTACAATGCCGTGATTGAGCTAGTCACTTCAAAGATATCCAAGGGAAACTCAAAAAAGGACAGTTTCTCAAAATCTCGACAGCCGTCAAAACTATTGAGAGCCATTGCTACCGTCTTATAGTCCAACGAGGAATCTACAATACTACAATGTACAATGCCACGACTGACCCATTCACTTCTGAGGTATCCGAGGGAGACTCAAAAAGGACAGTTTCTCAATATCTCGACAACCATCAAGACTATTGAGAAGCCATTGCTACCGTCTTGTAGGCCAACGCTAAATCTACAATACTACAATGTACAATGCCATGACTGAGCTAGTCACTTTAAAGATATCCAAGGGAAACTCAGAAAACGACAGTTTCTCAATATCTCGACAGCCGTCAAAACTATTGAGAAGCCATTGCTACCGTATTGTAGGCCAACGAGGAATCTACAATACTACAATGTACAATGCCATGACTAACCCATTCACTTCTGAGGTATCCGAGGGAAACTCAAAAAGGACAGTTTCTCAATATCTCGACAACCGTCAAGACTATTGAGAAGCCGTTACTACTGTCTTGTAGAGAAATGAGGAATCTACAATATGTACTACAATGTACAATGCCATGACTGTCAATATCTAGACAACCGTTAAGACTATTGAGAAGCCGTTGCTACTGTCTTGTAGAGAAATGAGGAATCTACAATATGTACTACAATGTACAATGCCATGACTGTCCCGTTCACTTCTGAGATATCCGAGGGAAACTAAAAAAATGACAGTTTCTCAATATCTCGGCAACCGTCAAGATTATTGAGAAGCCGTTGCTATCGTCTTGTTGAGGAATCTACAATTTGTACTACAATGTACAATGCCATGACTGTCAAATTCACTTCCGAGATATCCGAGGGAAACTAAAAAAATGACAGTTTCTCAATATCTCGACAACAGTCAAGACTATTGAGAAGCCATTGCTACCGTCTTGCAGGCCAACGCGCAACATGTACAAATGTACAATGCCATGACTGAGCTAGTCACTTCAAAGATATCCAAGGGAAACTCAGAAAAGGACAGTTTCTCAATATGTCGACAACCGTCAAGACTATTGAGAAGCCGTTGCTACCGACTTGTAAAGCAACGAGGAATCTACAATACTACTATGTACAATGCCATGACTGACCCATTCGCTTCTGAGGTATCGTAGGGAAACTCAAAAAAGGACAGTTTCTCAATATCTCGACAACCGTCAAAACTATTGAGAAGCCATTGCTACCGTCTTGCAGGCCAACGCGCAATATACAATACTACAATGTACAATGCCATGACTGAGCTAGTCACTTCAAAGATATCCAAGGGAAACTCAGAAAAGGACAGTTTCTCAATATCTCGACAGCCGTCAAAACTATTGAGAAGCCATTGCTACCGTCTTGTAGGCCAACGCTAAATCTACAATAATACAATGTACAATGCCATGACTGAGCTAGTCACTTCAAAGATATCCAAGGGAAACTCAGAAAAGGACAGTTTCTCAATATCTCGACAGCCGTCAAAACTATTGAGAAGCCATTGCTACCGTCTTGCAGGCCAACGCGCAATATACAATACTACAATGTACAATGCCATGACTGAGCTAGTCACTTCAAAGATATCCAAGGGAAACTCAGAAAAGGACAGTTTCACAATATCTCGACAGCCGTCAAAACTATTGAGAAGCCATTGGTACCGTCTTGCAGGCCAACGCGCAATATACAATACTACAATGTACAATGCCATGACTGAGCTAGTCACTTCAAAGATATCCAAGGGAAACTCAGAAAAGGACAGTTTCTCAAAATCTCGACAGCCGTCAAAACTATTGAGAGCCATTGCTACCGTCTTATAGTCCAACGAGGAATCTACAATACTACAATGTACAATGCCACGACTGACCCATTCACTTCTGAGGTATCCGAGGGAGACTCAGAAAGGACAGTTTCTCAATATCTCGACAACCATCAAGACTATTGAGAAGCCATTGCTACCGTCTTGTAGGCCAACGCTAAATCTACAATACTACAATGTACAATGCCATGACTGAGCTAGTCACTTTAAAGATATCCAAGGGAAACTCAGAAAACGACAGTTTCTCAATATCTCGACAGCCGTCAAAACTATTGAGAAGCCATTGCTACCGTCTTGCAGGCCAACGCGCAATATACAATACTACAATGTACAATGCCATGACTGAGCTAGTCACTTCAAAGATATCCAAGGGAAACTCAGAAAAGGACAGTTTCTCAATATCTCGACAGCCGTCAAAACTATTGAGAAGCCATTGGTACCGTCTTGCAGGCCAACGCGGAATATACAATACTACAATGTACAATGCCATGACTGAGCTAGTCACTTCAAAGTTATCCAAGGGAAACTCAGAAAAGGACAGTTTCTCAAAATCTCGACAGCCGTCAAAACTATTGAGAGCCATTGCTACCGTCTTATAGTCCAACGAGGAATCTACAATACTACAATGTACAATGCCACGACTGACCCATTCACTTCTGAGGTATCCGAGGGAGACTCAAAAAGGACAGTTTCTCAATATCTCGACAACCATCAAGACTATTGAGAGGTCATTGCTACCGTCTTGTAGGCCAACGCTAAATCTACAATACTACAATGTACAATGCCATGACTGAGTTAGTCACTTTAAAGATATCCAAGGGAAACTCAGAAAACGACAGTTTCTCAATATCTCGACAGCCGTCAAAACTATTGAGAAGCCATTGCTACCGTCTTGCAGGCCAACGCGCAATATACAATACTACAATGTACAATGCCATAACTGAGCTAGTCACTTCAAAGATATCCAAGGGAAACTCAGAAAAGGACAGTTTCTCAATATCTCGACAGCCCTCAAAACTATTGAGAAGCCATTGGTACCGTCTTGCAGGCCAACGCGCAATATACAATACTACAATGTACTACAATGTACAATGACTGAGCTAGTCACTTCAAAGATATCCAAGGGAAACTCAGAAAAGGACAGTTTCTCAATATCACGACAGCCGACAAAACTATTGAGAAGCCATTGCTACCGTCTTGCAGGCCAACGCGCAATATACAATACTACAATGTACTACAATGTACAATGACTGAGCTAGTCACTTCAAAGATATCCAAGGGAAACTCAGAAAAGGACAATTTCTCAATATCTCGACAGCCGTCAAAACTATTGAGAAGCCATTGCTACCGTCTTGCAGGCCAACGCGCAATATACAATACTACAATGTACAATGCCATGACTGAGCTAGTCACTTCAAAGATATCCAAGGGAAACTCAGAAAAGGACAGTTTCTCAATATCTCGACAGCCGTCAAAACTATTGAGAAGCCATTGGTACCGTCTTGCAGGCCAACGCGCAATATACAATACTACAATGTACTACAATGTACAATGACTGAGCTAGTCACTTCAAAGATATCCAAGGGAAACTCAGAAAAGGACAGTTTCTCAATATCTCGACAGCCGACAAAACTATTGAGAAGCCATTGGTACCGTCTTGCAGGCCAACGCGCAATATACAATACTACAATGTACAATGCCATGACTGACCTAGTCACTTCTGAGATGATAGAGGGAAACTCAAAAATGGACAGTCTCTCAATACCTCGACAACCGTCAAAACTGTGAGGTTGTAAGCCGTTGCTACCCCGCGGAGGAGCAACGCGGAATCTACAATACTAGGTACAATGTACAACGCCATTACTGACCTAGTCACTTCTGAGATAAGCGAGAGAAACTCAGAAAAGGGCAGTTTCTCAATATCCCGAAAAACGTCAAGACTATTGAGAAGCCGTTGCTACCATCTTGTAGAGCAACGCGGAATCTAAAATACTACAATGTACAATGCCACGACTGACCTCGTCTCTTCTCAGATAATCGAGGGAAACTAAGAAAAGCACAGTTTCTCACTATCTGGAAAAACGCCAAAACTATTAAGAACCCGTTTGTACAGTCTTGTAAAGCAACGAGGAATCTACAACACTGATTATCCTGGTTATCCTAGTCACTGCTGAGATAATCGAGGGAAACTCAGAAAATAACAGTTTTTTATTCTCACGAAAACTGTCAAAACTATTGAGAAGCTGTTACTACCGCCTTGTACAGCAACGCTGAATCTACAACACTACAATGTACAATGCCATGACTGACCCATTTATTTCTGAGATATCCGAAGAAAACTCAGAAAAGGACAGTTTCACAATGTCTCGACAACCGTCAAAACTATTGAGAAGCCGTTGCTACCGTATTGTAGGCCAACGCGGAATCTACAATACTACAATGCACAATGCCATTACTGACCTCGTCTCTTCTGAGATAATCGAGGGAAACTCAGAAAAGCACAGTTTCTCAATATCTGGAAAAACGCCAAAACTATTAAGAAGCCGCTTGTACAGTCTTCTAAAGCAACGAGGAATCTACAACACTGATTATCCTGGTTACCCTGCGTCACTGCTGAGATTTTTGCGGTAGGTCGCTTAAGTTCTCCATTAGATGTTTTTAATGTAACGACCCGCACCAAATTGTCTGCTCCTGGGTGAATGGTTATGACACGTGCTAAGCTCCACTTATTGGTGGCATAGGCCACCAGGCCTAGGCCTAGGTCTCCGATCGGAGGCTGCTGAAGTCGTGCTAGATATCGTGAGATACCGCGTGAGATAATCGCGGGAAACTCAGTGTTTCGTAATAAAGTATATTGTTATCCGTTCTAACCTTTCTCGAAATCTTTGCTTGTAAGTTTTCGTTATTCCTTTGATTTTGTATAAATATTGTTAATTTAATTCTTTGAGTCACTGTACTTATTAATGTGTAAGCAAATGTATTTAACTCCATGTACTAGATTGTATCGAACCACTTTTATGCAGTTGCATCCTACTAACAATTGCAGGCACTGCAATATCACGCGATGCAAACCAGCCCCGAGATGCATTGCGTAGGTGTGAACATGTGGTAGTGTGTCTTCCGATGCATTCTAAAATTCGTGACTCGGGCACTTGGAGTTTGGTCGCTGTGCGAAGTGGTTGCCTCTTATGATTATATTCACGAGTATTAACCAAATAAATTAAAATCGTTGTAAATCAAGTACTGTGGTTTTGTTATTTCAAAAGACTTCCGATTGAAAATAAAACATTTATTATCGAACATTGGTCCTTCGAGCCGGATTGTAAATATTGTGATAACAAATTACGTACGGAAATTCTACCTGTGTGATAAAGAAAACTTAATTACGTACACGTGTTCCCTTCGTCTTATATCAAACATTTTTATAAAACTGTAAGGGAGAAACTCGAAAAAAAGTCGAGTGTTCTCATTTTTTTTTTTACCTTTTTTTAAATAACCAAAAAAAATGAATGTATTAAAACTGAAACGCGGAAACGCAAAGGGGCGTTTAACTCGCGCGGCTGCATTTGCAGACACAATTGAACCGTCCACAACTCTAGAAATGCTAGAAATCCGTTTGAGCAAGCTAGAGGAAACATGGTCAGAGTTTTCATCTCTGCATTATGAGCTCTTACAGGACGTGGTGGATACGGGTTCTAATGATCTTGAAACTGAGTTCGGTGAATATGAACTTAAATACTTTACGGCTCATTCGCAACTCGTAAAGGCCACAGGAAGTAGATGTTTCGGTCGTTGAACAATTAGCTAATCAGCAATCTACCTTCCTGGAAAAACTGAATTCTACTACAAAACGTTCGTCATCGGTTAATCTACCAAAAATTGAAATACCATCGTTTTCGGGAGATTATAAGGATTGGCCGTCCTTTCGCGATTTTTACTTGGGCTCGGTTGATAGTAACAATGATCTCTCTATAGTACAAAAATTCCAATATTTGAAGTCATTCCTTCGCAATGAAGCGGCCGGCGTTGTTAAACACATGACCATTTCCGAGGCGAATTATGTTGAAGCTTGGGATTGGTTAGAGAGGCGTTATGATCGGGTTCATTTAATCGTGCGTTCATTTGTCCAAACGTTCTTATCGCTTCCTACAATAAGTACCAGTAATGTCCAAACATTACGCAAAATCGTCGACAGTGCGGATGAAGTCGTGCGCGGACTTAATGCCCTTGAAAAAAATGGCCGCGATCCTTGGCTTATATACATTTTGCTGAACAAGCTTGATCAGGACACAAAGCAAGCTTGGACAGAAAGTGTGTCAATCAGTTAATCGGCCTGCTATATCGCGGTTAAAGCCGCCTGTAACAATTCGATCACACGTAGCAGAAGAATCTCTTTCAAACCCCCAGTGCCCCAAGTGTAAAAATAACCATATTCTAACCCAGTGTCCCAAATTCGTTGCATTAGACACCAAATCGCGTCGAAACTTCGTGAAGGAAAACTCGCTGTGTTTTAACTGCCTCCGCATAGGACATTCGTCGAACAAATGTCGATCTACATTTCGGTGCCGCGTGTGTAAATCCCGCCATCACTCTTTAGTCCATCCGGAAGATTCAACACAGAGAATAACATCATCGTCGTCGCACACAAGACCATCATCCAATTTCAACTCGTCTCCATCCTCGCACCAACCTCAAACTTCGTCCTCGTTAAAAGATACTTGCCCGCTTCTTAATAATCATTCACTTAAATCGAATCTTACATCTTATCGTCGAAAGCAAACCATTCTTCCAACTGTGTTAGCAAAGGTTCAAGATATTCATGGAAACTTCATCAACTGTCGAGTCTTACTAGATTCTGGATCACAATCATCATTCATCATCGAATCGTTTGCCCAAAGACTAGGGTTATCTCGTACGCATGCTCGGATTCCAGTTCTCGGCGTCTCGTCAACGGAGACAGGCTATACAAGAGGGTGTATTTCCTTACAACTTTGCTCGCGGTACAACTCAACTCGTTTATTGGTGGATGCTTTTGTATTGAGTAAGCTAACTTCAAATCTTCCTTCTCAATCATTAGATGTTTCTTCGTGGTCACATATAAGAAATTTAGATCTTGCCGACCCACATTTTAATCTAGCTGCTCCTGTTGACGTACTGCTTGGAGCTGATAAACTTTGGTGTATTTTAAAGGGAGAACAAATCTACGGTCCTGAAGGTATTCCAATCGCCCAAAATACGACATTTGGTTGGGTTATTACCGGAGAGTATTTTGATAAGACCTCATCCGATAATTTTCCCTTGTCTTCTTTATACTCCACTGTCGACGTTGATGTTTTGTTGCAGAAATTTTGGGAGCTGGAAGAAGTAGCTCCTGTTAACAATGAATGTTCTTTCAACGATCAAGCAGAGCAACATTTTCAAGAAACGTTCAGTCGCTCTTCGGATGGCAAGTATGTTGTACAGCTTCCCTTTAAAACGACTGCCCATACATTAATAGGTCCCCCAATTCATAGGGATTTAATCGGAGTGTGTTTGCGCTTTCGGGAACATAAATACGTTTTTACCGCTGATGTGGTTAAAATGTTTAGGCAAATTAGGGTTGATGAATTACATACCGACTTTCAGCGTATAATTTGGCGTAAGAGTCCAGCTGAAGAAGTACAACATTTCCGGCTACGGACCGTCACATATGGTACCGCTGCTGCTTCGTTTTTGGCAGTTCGGGTGTTAAAGCAGCTAGCTCTTGACTACAAATCCGAATATCCAAATGTATCTCAGATCCTTTTGAATGATGTCTGTGTTGACGACGTCATGACGGAATCAAATTCCATTCAATCGTTAATCGATTTGCAGTCTGAGCTGATTGGTCTTCTATCGGTGGCTAAACTTCAGTTACGAAAATGGAGTTCTAATTGTTGGTCACTTCTCTCTCGATTACCAGAAGAAGATTGTGAGTACAGCCGTTTTGATACTGAACCCTCGCGCTCGGTAATAAAAGTCCTTGGTATGTATTGGAACCCAATGAGTGATGAATGTTTGTATTGCATGTCCAAATCGCTCCGGTCCACGTCATTGACCAGGAGAACCTTACTGTCGGAAGTCGCTCGCATTTTCGATCCCTTAGGATTGCTTGCTCCGTCTATAGTATTATTTAAAATACTGTTTCAAGCGCTGTGGTCTTCGGAATGGCAACTAGGCTAGGATGATCCGCTACCCTCCCATTTCTCTGAACGATGGAGTAGCTATCGAGAGGAACTTCCATTC
The DNA here is from genome assembly GCA_958301585.1 of Merodon equestris. Taxonomy (NCBI): domain Eukaryota; kingdom Metazoa; phylum Arthropoda; class Insecta; order Diptera; family Syrphidae; genus Merodon; species Merodon equestris. The sequence continues at coordinate 4,868,936 of OY284418.1, read as the reverse complement.
TTAGAGCAGATACGGGTTCCCCGAAATGTGTTTTCATCTACGGTGGAGATCGAGCTTCATGGATTTTCGGATGCATCATCACTAGCTTATTCTGCCGTGGTATACAGTCGCTGCCGAATTGCTGAAGCAGAATTTAAGAGCACTATTATCGCCGCAAAGACGAAAGTAGCACCGATCAAGCCAATCTCCATTCCACGGTTGGAACTTTGTGGTGCCTTGCTGTTAACTCGGTTACTTAAGCTCGTCAAGTCATCAATAACTCCTAATATTTCAAGAACTTTGGCGTGGAGTGATTCAGAGATTGTATTACATTGGCTGTCTTCACCACCGCGTCGCTGGACAACATTCGTGGCCAATCGCACAGCAGCTATCCTCGAAACAGTTCCCCGACATTTCTGGTATCATATTCCATCAGAATCGAATCCTGCCGATTGTGCGTCGCGCGGTGTACTTCCATCCAATCTCGTCGGTCATAATCTTTGGTGGAACGGTCCGTCGTTTTTATTATTGCCAGATGAACAGTGGCCGAAATTAAGGTTTTTGTTACGAACGTCCGAGTGTTCAGACATTTTAATCGAAGAAAAACAATCACCCCGGCAAGTACTAGTTACCTCCGCTGACACTAATGCTATCCAAACCCTCATCGATAGACTATCTTCGTGGTATCGCGTGCAAAGGGTAATCGCATATTGCCTTCGGTATTGGTTTAATTGTCGCGCATCTAAAGCAGAACGTTTGATTGCTAGTTTAAGCTTAAATGAGATACAAAAGGCGAAAATACTTGTGATAAAATCCGTCCAACGAAACACATTTAGTGAAGATATTCGGTGTTTACTTGACAATCAAAGACTCCCTGCCAAATCAAAACTGCTTAAATACTCTCCATTTGTTGATTGTGATGGTTTACTACGGGTGGGGGGAAGATTAAAACATGCCATTGCTTCGTTTGACGTTAAACACCCTATTATTCTACGTAGCAATAATCAAATATCTTCTCTTATTGTAACAGATATTCACATAAATTACTTGCATCCAGGAGTTTCACACACCTTTGTCATCGTCCGGCAGCAATATTGCATTTTGGGGAGCCGTAATCTAATTCGAAAAATAGTCCATAAATGCAAGACATGCTTTATGCAACGAAGGTTAACAAGTGAACAACTGATGGGCGATCTACCACCTCAACGAATCCAGCCGAGTCGCCCCTTCTCCAATACTGGATGCGATTATGCTGGTCCCCTGACGATCAAACTTTCCCGATGCCGAAGGCCTGAACTATCGAAAGCATCCATAGCATTATTTGTATGCATGTCTACTAAGGCAATTCATTTGGAGCTGGTGAGTGACCTAACCACGGATGCCTTTCTCGCTGCCTTGCGTAGATTCGTCTCTCGACGTGGTCGATGTTCCCATATATATAGCGACCAAGGAACCAACTTCGTCGTTCTTCTTCTTCTTCTTTTCCTCTTTATCCCGGCGTCGTTATGGTCAGAAGTGTAGGACCATAACCTTCCTCGGATCTTTGAACTTCTAATTCTGTCACGCTTTGTTACTCCCGCTGTCATGCGAAGCATCTTCATCTCAGTTGCCGTTAATTTGCTCTCATACTTTTTGTGCATTGTCCAGCATTGTGAACCGTATGTGAGCGCCGGACGTACAACTGAAGTGTAGAGCCTTCCTTTCAGCTTAGGGGGCATTTTTCGATCACAGAAGATGGCGGAGTTTTCCCGCCACTTCATCCACCCTACGCTTACGCGATGTTTGATGTCGTCATCACAAGTTGCTTCTCTATTAATCATCCCAGATATTTAAACTTTTCACACTTGGGAAGCACTCTTCCATTCAAGTAAATGTCTGAATAGGCTGATGAGGGTCAGAGAACGGGCAGCACAGATACTCTGTCTTCTTTGAACTAATACGATACACGTGTCCCTCAAAAATGTCCACCCACATATCAAGTGCTCGTTGTAGGGACGCCTGATCATCACTTATAATGGCCCCATCGTCAGCAAAGAAGAAGAACGTAGTCACTTCAAAGATATCCGAGGGAAACTCAGAAAAGGGCAGTTTCTCAATATCTCGACAACCGTCAACATTTTTGCGAGGTCATTGCTACCTCCTTGTAGAGCAACGCGAAAAATACAATTCTACAAAGTACAATGCCGTGACTGATCTAGTCACTTCAAAGCTATCCTAGGGAAACTCAAAAAAGGACAGTTTCTCAATATCTCGACAACCGTCAAGACTATTGAGAAGCCGTTGCTACCGTCTTGTAGAGCAACGCGGAATCTACAATGCCACAAAGTACAATGCCACTACTGACCTAGTCACTTCTGAGATAATCGAAGGAAACTCAGAAGCGGGCAGTTTCTCAATATCTCGACAACCGTCAAAACTATTGAGAAGCCGTTGCTACCGGCTTCTAGAACAACGCGGAATCTACAACACTACGATGTACATTGAAATTATTGTAATAGGCACTGCTGAGATATCGGTAGGAAACTTTAAAGAAGGCAGTTTCTCAATATCCCGAAGAACGCCAAAACTATTGAGAAGCCGTTGCTACCGCTATGTAGAGCAACGCGGAATCTACAATACTGCAATGTACAATGCCATGACTGACCTAGTCACTTCTGAGATACATATCCGAGGGAAACTCATAAAGGACAGTTTCTCAATATCTCGACAACCGTTAAAACTATTACGAAGCCGTTTCTACCGTCGTGTAGAGCAACGCGGAATATAAAATACAACAATGTACAATGCCAGTACTGACCTAGACTCTTCTGAGATAATCGAGGGAAACTCAGAAAAGCACAGTTTCTTAATATCTGGAAAAACGCCAAAACTATTAAGAAGCCGTTTGTACAGTCTTGGATAGCAACGCGAAATCTACAACGCTGATTATCCTGGTTATCCTAGTTAGTGCTGAGATAATCGAGTTGAGGTCAGAAAATAACAGTTTCTCAATCTCACGAAAACCATCAAAACTATTGAGAAGACGTTACTACCGTCTTGTACAGCAACGCTGAATCTACAACACTACAATGTACAAGCCATGACTGACCAATTTACTTCTGAGATATCCGAGGAAAACTCAGAAAAGGGCAGTTTCACAATGTCTCGACAACCGTCAAAACTATTACGAAGCCGTTTCTACCGTCTTGTAGAGCAACGCGGAATCTACTATACTACAGTTTACAATGCCATGACTGATCTAGTCACTTCAAAGATATCCTAGGAAAACTCAAAAAAGGACAGTTTCTCAATATCTCGACAACCGTCAAGACTATTGAGAAGCCGTTGCTACCGTCTTGTAGAGCAACGCGGAATCTACAATACTACACTGTACAATGCCATGACTGACCCATTTACTTCTGAGACATACGAGGAAAACTCAGAAAAGGACAGTTACTCAATATCTCGACAACCGTCAAAGCTATTGAGAAGCCGTTGCTACCGGCTTCTAGAACAACGCGGAATCTACAACACTACGATGTACATTAAAATGATTGTAATAGGCACTGCTGAGATATCGGAAGGAAACTTTAAAAAAGGCAGTTTCTCAACATCCCGAAGAACGCCAAACCTATTGAGAAGCCATTGCTACCGCTATGTAAAGCAACGCGGAATCTACAATACTACAATGTACAATGCCATGACTGACCTAGTCACTTCTGAGATACATATCCGAGGGAAACTCATAAAAGGACAGTTTCTCAATATCTCGACAACCGCCAAAACTATTACGAAGCCGTTTCCACCGTCGTGTAGAGCAACGCGGAATCTAAAATATTACAAAGTACAATGCCATTACTGACCTTGTCTCTTCTAAGATATCCGAGGGAAACTCAGAAAAGCGCAGTTTCTTGATATCTGGAAAACCGCCGAAACTATTAAGAAGCCGTTTGTACAGTCTTGTATCGCAGCGAGGAATCTACAACACTGATTATCCTGGTTATCCTAGTCACTGCTGAGATAATCGAGGGAAACTCAGAAAATACCAGCTTTTTATTCTCACGAAAACTGTCAAAACTATTGAGAAGCCGTTACTACCGCCTTGTACAGCAACGCTAAATCTACAACACTACAATGTACAATGCCATGACTGACCCATTGACTTCTGAGATATTCGAGGAAAACCCAGAAAAGGAAGGTTTCACAATGTCTCGACAACCGTCAATACTGTTGGGAAACGATTGCTACCTTGTTGTAGAGCAACGCGGAATCTACAATACTACAATGTACAATGTCATGACTGACGAAGTCACTTCTGAGATGATAGAGGCAAACTCAGAAAAGGGCAGTTTCTCAATATCCCGACAACCGCCAAAACTATTGAGAAGCCGTTGGTACGGGCTTCTAGAATAACGCGGAATCTACAGCACTACGATGTACATTAAAATGATTGTAATAGGCACTGCTGAGATATCGGAAGGAAACTTTAAAAAAGGCAGTTTCTCAATATCCCGAAGAACGCCAAAACTATTGAGTCCCCTCCCTTCGTTGAAATTGTGTTTGAGATTTTGATTCCCACGAGTCCCGCGAGAAAGGAGTTTCATTCGAACCAGAGCTCCGGATTAGCTCGAATGGGCATTTATTTAAATGGGACCTCGCCAGGGCATCCCAAGTTCGCATACTAGCGACTAGTTATCCCACTAGCCATTCATCCTTCGGCGTATGCAGTGCCACCTTGGATTAGGGAGTTTTTTAAGGAGTTAGTCTTCTCCTCGCCCAACTAGATTTTGCCAGCAATTCAGCAGAGACATGACCTTACTGAGCTTGCTGTTACCAGCGATCACCGCGGGGAGGTACTAGTTGCACTACCATGTATTCGATGCAGTTACGGCACGTGCACTTTTAAGTACTACATGTTGGTCCCCCTACACGAATTCACGGCCGATCGCCTTACATGTCATGACTGACCTAGTCACTTCTGAGATGATAGAGGGAAACTCAAAAAAGGACAGACTCTCAATATTTCGACAACCGTCAAAACTATTGAGAAGCCGTTTGTACAGTCTTGTAAAGCAACGCGGAATCTACAACGCTGATTATCCTGGTTGTCCTAGTCAATGCTGAGATAATCGAGGGAAACTCAGAAACTCAGTTTCTCAATCTCACGAAAACTGTCAAAATTATCGAGAAGCCGTTACTACCGTCTTGTACAGCAACGCTGAATCTAAAACACTACAATGTACAATGTCATCCGAGGAAAACTCAGAAAAGGACAGTTTCTAAATGTCTCGACAACCGTCAAAACTATTGGAAAGCCATTGCTACCTTGTTATAGAGCAACGCGGAATCTACAATACCACAATGTACAACGCCATTACTGACCTAGTCACTTCTGAGATAAGCGAGAGAAACTCAGAAAAGCACAGTTTCTCAATATCTGGAAAAACGCCAAAACTATTAAGAAGAGGTTTGTACAGTCTTGTAAAGCAACGCGGAATCTACAACGCTGATTATCCTGGTTATCCTAGTCACTGCTGAAATAGTCGAGGGAAACTCAGAAACTCAGATTCTCAATCTCACGAAAACCTTCAAAACTATTGAGAAGACGTTGCTACCGTCTTGTACAGCAACGTTGAATCTATAACACTACAATGTACAATGCCATCCGAGGAAAACTCAGAAAATGACAGTTTCTCAATGTCTCGACAACCGTCAAAACTATTTGGAAGCCATTGCTACCTTGTTGTAGAGCAACGCGGAATCTACAATGCCACAATGTACAATGCCATTACTGATCTAGTCACTTCTGAGATAATCGAGGAAAACTCAGAAAAGGGCAGTTTCTCAATATCTCAACAACCGTCAAAACTGTGGGGTTGTAAGTCGTTGCTACCCCGCGGCAGAGCAACGTGAAATCTACAATACTAGGTACAATGTACAACGCCATAATTGACCTAGTCACTTCTGAGATAAGCGAGGGAAACTCAGAAAAGGGCAGTGTCTCAATATCCCGAAAAACGTCAAAACTATTGAGATGCCGTTGCTACCATCTTGTAGAGCATCGCGGAATCTACTATACCATATTTTACAATGCCATGACTGATCTACTCACTTCTAAGATATCCGAGGGAAACTCAGAAAAGGACAGTTTCTCAATATCACGACAACCGTCAAAATTATTGCGAGGTCATTGCTACCTTCTTTTAGAGCAACGCGGAATCTAAAATATTACAATGTACAATGCGTTTACTGACCTCGTCTCTTCCGAGATAATCGATGGAAACTCAGAAAAGCACAGTTTCTCAATATCTAGAAAAACGCCAAAACTATTAAGAAGCCGTTTGTACAGTCTTGTAAAGCAACGAGGAATCTACAACACTGATTATCCTGGTTATGCTAGTCACTGCTGAGATAATCGAGGGAAACTCAGAAAATAACAGTTTTTTAGTCTCATGAAAACTGGCAAAACTATTAAGAAGCCGTTACTACCGCCTTGTACAGCAACGCTTAATCTACAACACTACAATGTACAATGCCATGACTGACCCATTTACTTCTGAGATATCCGAGGAAAACTCAGAAAAGGACAGTTTCAAAATGTCTCGACAACCGTCAAAACTATTGGGAAGCCATTGCTACCTTGTTGTAGAGCAACGCGGAATCTACAATGCCACAATGTACAATATCACTACTGACCTAGTCACTTCTGAGATAATCGAGGGAAACTCAGAAAAGGGCAGTTTCTCAATATCTCGACAGCCGTCAAAACTATTGAGAAGTCGTTGCTACCGGCTTCTAGAACAACCCGGAATCTACAACACTACGATGTACATTGAAATGATTGTAATAGGCACTGCTGAGATATAGGAAGGAAACTTTAAAAAAGGCAGTTTCTCAATATCCCGAAGAACGTCAAAACTATTGAGAAACAGTTGCTACCGCTATGTAGAGCAACGCGGAATCTATTGTACAATACTACAATGTACAATGCCATGACTGACCTAGTCACTTCTGAGATACATATCCGAGGGAAACTCATAAAAGGACAGTTTCACAATATCTCGACAACCGTCAAAACTATTACGAAGCCGTTTCTACCGTCTTGTAGAGCAACGCGGAATCTAAAATAATACAATGTACAATGCCATTACTGACCTAGTCTCTTCTGAGATAATCGAGGGAAACTCAGAAAAGCACAGTTTCTCAATATCGCGACAACCGTCAAAATTATCGCGATGTCATTGCTACCTTTTTGTAAAGCAACGGGGAATCTAAAATATTACAATGCCATTATTGACCTCGTCTCTTCTTAGATAATCGGGGGAAACTCAGAAAAGCACAGTTTCTCAGTATCCGGAAAAACGCCAAAACTATTAAGAAGCCGTTTGTACAGTCTTGTAAATCAACGCGAATCAATATCGCGACAACCGTCAAAATTATCGCGAGGTCATTGCTACCTTCTTGTAGAGCAACGCGGAATCTAAAATATTACAATGTACAATGTCATTACTGACCTCGTCTCTTCTGAGATAATCGAGGGAAACTCAGAAAAGCACAGTTTCTCAATATCTCGACAACCGTCAAAACAATTGAGAAGCCATTGCTACCGTCTTGTAGGCCGACGCGGAATCTACAATACTACAATGTACAATGGCACGACTGACCTATTCACTTCTAAGTTATCCAAGGGAAACTCAGAAAAGGACAGTTTCTCAATATCTCGACAACCGTCAAGACTATCGAGAAGCCGTTGCTACCGTCTTGTTGAGAAACGAGGAATCTACAATACTACAATGTACAATGCCATGACTGACCCATTCACATATCCCAGGGAAACTCAAAAAAGGACAGTTTCTCAATATCTCGACAACCGTCAAGACTGAGCTAGTCACTTCAAAGATATCCAAGGGAAACTCAGAAAAGGACAGTTTCTCAATATCTCGACAGCCGTCAAAACTATTGAGAAGCCATCGCTACCGTCTTGCAGCCAATATACAATACTACAATGTACAATGCCATGACTGAGCTAGTCACTTCAAAGTTATCCAAGGGAAACTCAGAAAAGGACAGTTTCTCAATATCTCGACAACCGTCAAGACTATCGAGAAGCCGTTGCTACCGTCTTGTTGAGAAACGAGGAATCTACAATACTACAATGTACAATGCCATGACTGACCCATTCACATATCCCAGGGAAACTCAAAAAAGGACAGTTTCTCAATATCTCGACAACCGTCAAGACTGAGCTAGTCACTTCAAAGATATCCAAGGGAAACTCAGAAAAGGACAGTTTCTCAATATCTCGACAGCCGTCAAAACTATTGAGAAGCCATCGCTACCGTCTTGCAGGCAATATACAACACTACAATGTACAATGCCATGACTGACCCATTTACTTCTGAGATATCCGAGGAAAACTCAGAAAAGGAACGTTTCACAATGTCTTGACAACCGTCAATACTGTTGGGAAACGATTTCTACCTTGTTGTAGAGCAACACGGAATCTACAATACAACAATGTACAATGCCATGACTGACCTAGTCACTTCTGAGATGATAGAAGGAAACTCAAAAAAGAAGAGTCTCTCAATATTTCGACAACCGTCAAAACTGTGAGGTTGTAAGCCGTTGCTACCCTGCGGCAGAGCAACGTGGAATCTACAATACTACAATGTACAATGCCACGACTGACCTCGTCTCTTCTGAGATAATCGATGGACACTCAGAAAAGCACAGTTTCTCAACATCTGGAAAAACGCCAAAACTATTAAGAAGCCGTTTGTACAGTCTTGTAAAGCAACGAGAAATCTACAACACTGATTATCCTGGTTATCCTAGTCACTGCTGAGATAATCGAGGGAAACTCAGAAAATAACAGTTTTCTATTCTCACGAAAACTGGCAAAACTATTAAGAAGCCGTTACTACCGCCTTGTACAGCAACGCTGAATCTACAACACTAGAATGTACAATGCCATGACTGACCCATTTACTTCTGAGATATCCGAGGAAAACTCAGAAAAGGACAGTTTCACAATGTCTCGACAACCTTCAAAACTATTGGGAAGCCATTGCTACTTTTTTGTAGAGCAACGCGGAATCTACAATGCCACAATGTACAATGCCACTAGTCACTTCTGAGATAATCGAGGGAAACTCAGAAAAGGGCAGTTTCTCAATATCTCGACAACCGTCAAAACTATTAAGAAGCCATTGCCACCGTCTTGCAGGCCAACGCGCAATATACAATACTACAATGTACAATGCCATGACTGTCAATATCTCGACAACCGTTAAGACTATTGAGAAGCCGTTGCTACCGTCTTGTAGAGAAATGAGGAATCTTCAATATGTACTACAATGTACAATGCCATGACTGTCCCATTCACTTCTGAGATATCCGAGGGAAACTAAAAAAAGGACAGTTTCTCAATACCTCGACAGCCGTCAAAACTATTGAGAAGCCATTGCTACCGTCTTGCAGGCCAACGCTAAATCTACAATACTACAATGTACAATTACATGACTGAGCCAGTCACTTCAAAGATATCCAAGGGAAACTCAGAAAAGGACAGTTTCTCAATACCTCGACAGCCGTCAAAACTATTGAGAAGCCATTGCTACCGTCTTGCAGGCCAACGCGCAATATACAATACTACAATGTACAATGCCATGACTGAGCTATTCACTTCAAAGATATCCAAGGGAAACTCAGAAAGGGACAGTTTCTCAAAATCTCTACAGCCGTCAAAACTATTGAGAAGCCATTGCTACCGTCTTGTAGGCCAACGAGGAATCTACAATACTACAATGTACAATGCCATGACTGACCCATTCACTTCTGAGGTATCCGAGGGAAACTCAAAAAGGACAGTTTCTCAATATCTCGACAACCGTCAAGACTATTGAGAAGCCGTTACTACCGTCTTGTAAAGAAATGAGGAATCTACAATACTACAATGTATAATGCCATGACTGTCCCATTCGCTTCTGAGATATCCGAGGGAAACTCAAAAAAGGACAGTTTCTCAATATCTCGACAACCGTCAATGTACAATGCCACGACTGTCCCATCCGCTTCTGAGATATCCGAGGGAAACTCAGAAGAGGACAGTTTCTCAATATCTCGACAACCGTCAAAACTATTAAGAAGCCATTGCTACCGTCTTGTAGGCCAACGCTAAATCTACAATACTACAATGTACAATGCCATGACTGAGCCAGTCACTTCAAAGATATCCAAGGGAAAGTCAGAAAAGGACAGTTTCTCAATATCTCGACAGCCGTCAAAACTATTGAGAAGCCATTGCTACCGTCTTGCAGGCCAACGCGCAATATACAATACTACAATGTACAATGCCATGACTGAGCTAGTCACTTCAAAGTTATCCAAGGGAAACTCAGAAAAGGACAGTTTCTCAATATCTCGACAACCGTCAAGACTATCGAGAAGCCGTTGCTACCGTCTTGTTGAGAAACGAGGAATCTACAATACTACAATGTACAATGCCATGACTGACCCATTCACATATCCCAGGGAAACTCAAAAAAGGACAGTTTCTCAATATCTCGACAACCGTCAAGACTGAGCTAGTCACTTCAAAGATATCCAAGGGAAACTCAGAAAAGGACAGTTTCTCAATATCTCGACAGCCGTCAAAACTATTGAGAAGCCATCGCTACCGTCTTGCAGGCAATATACAACACTACAATGTACAATGCCATGACTGACCCATTTACTTCTGAGATATCCGAGGAAAACTCAGAAAAGGAACGTTTCACAATGTCTTGACAACCGTCAATACTGTTGGGAAACGATTTCTACCTTGTTGTAGAGCAACACGGAATCTACAATACTACAATGTACAATGCCATGACTGACCTAGTCACTTCTGAGATGATAGAAGGAAACTCAAAAAAGAAGAGTCTCTCAATATTTCGACAACCGTCAAAACTGTGAGGTTGTAAGCTGTTGCTACCCTGCGGCAGAGCAACGTGGAATCTACAATACTACAATGTACAATGCCACGACTGATCTCGTCTCTTCTGAGATAATCGATGGACACTCAGAAAAGCACAGTTTCTCAATATCTGGAAAAACGCCAAAACTATTAAGAAGCCGTTTGTACAGTCTTGTAAAGCAACGAGAAATCTACAACACTGATTATCCTGGTTATCCTAGTCACTGCTGAGATAATCGAGGGAAACTCAGAAAATAACAGTTTTCTATTCTCACGAAAATTGGCAAAACTATTAAGAAGCCGTTACTACCGCCTTGTACAGCAACGCTAGAATGTACAATGCCATGACTGACCCATTTACTTCTGAGATATCCGAGGAAAACTCAGAAAAGGACAGTTTCACAATGTCTCGACAACCTTCAAAACTATTGGGAAGCCATTGCTACTTTTTTGTAGAGCAACGCGGAATCTACAATGCCACAATGTACAATGCCACTAGTCACTTCTGAGATAATCGAGGGAAACTCAGAAAAGGGCAGTTTCTCAATATCTCGACAACCGTCAAAACTATTAAGAAGCCTCTGCCACCGTCTTGCAGGCCAACGCGCAATATACAATACTACAATGTACAATGCCATGACTGTCAATATCTCGACAACCGTTAAGACTATTGAGAAGCCGTTGCTATCGTCTTGTAGAGAAATGAGGAATCTACAATTTGTACTACAATGTACAATGCCATGACTGTCCCATTCACTTCTGAGATATCCGAGGGAAACTCAAAAAAGGACAGTTTCTCAATATCTCGACAACCGTCAATGTACAATGCCACGACTGTCCCATCCGCTTCTGAGATATCCGAGGGAAACTCAGAAGAGGACAGTTTCTCAATATCTCGACAACCGTCAAAACTATTAAGAAGCCATTGCCACCGTCTTGCAGGCCAACGCGCAATATACAATACTACAATGTACAATGCCATGACTGTCAATATCTCGACAACCGTTAAGACTATTGAGAAGCCGTTGCTACCGTCTTGTAGAGAAATGAGGAATCTTCAATATGTACTACAATGTACAATGCCATGACTGTCCCATTCACTTCTGAGATATCCGAGGGAAACTAAAAAAAGGACAGTTTCTCAATACCTCGACAGCCGTCAAAACTATTGAGGAGCCATTGCTACCGTCTTGCAGGCCAACGCTAAATCTACAATACTACAATGTACAATGCCATGACTGAGCTAGTCACTTCAAAGATATCCAAGGGAAACTCAGAAAAGGACAGTTTCTCAATACCTCGACAGCCGTCAAAACTATTGAGAAGCCATTGCTACCGTCTTGCAGGCCAACGCGCAATATACAATACTACAATGTACAATGCCATGACTGAGCTAGTCACTTCAAAGATATCCAAGGGAAACTCAGAAAAGGACAGTTCCTCAATATCTCGACAGCCGTCAAAACTATTGAGAAGCCATTGCTACCGTCTTGCAGGCCAACGCGCAATATACAATACTACAATGTACTATGCCGTGACTGAGCTAGTCACTTCAAAGATATCCAAGGGAAACTCAGAAAGGGACAGTTTCTCAAAATCTCTACAGCCGTCAAAACTATTGAGAAGCCATTGCTACCGTCTTGTAGGCCAACGAGGAATCTACAATACTACAATGTACAATGCCATGACTGACCCATTCACTTCTGAGGTATCCGAGGGAAACTCAAAAAGGACAGTTTCTCAATATCTCGACAACCGTCAAGACTATTGAGAAGCCGTTACTACCGTCTTGTAAAGAAATGAGGAATCTACAATACTACAATGTATAATGCCATGACTGTCCCATTCGCTTCTGAGATATCCGAGGGAAACTCAAAAAAGGACAGTTTCTCAATATCTCAACAACCGTCAAGACTATTGAGAAGCCGTTGCTACCGTCTTGTAGAGAAATGAGGAATCTACAATACAACAATGTACAATGCCATGACTGTCCCATTCGCTTCTGAGATATCCGAGGGAAACTCAAAAAATGACAGTTTCTTAATATCTCGACAACTGTCAAAACTATTGAGAAGCCATTGCTACCGTCTTGTAGGCCAACGCGGAATCTACAATACTACAATGTACAATGCCATAACTGACCTAGTCACTTCTGGGATGATAGAGGGAAACTCAAAAAAGGACAGTTTCTCAATATCTCGACAACACTCAAGACTATTGAGAAGCCATTGCTACCGTCTTGTAGGTTTTTTTTTTTTTTTTTTTAGTTTTTAATTCATTTTTATTCTTATATTCTTAGATCTATCTTACCCTAGACAAAAATGCTTAAAAACTAGCTTAACTATCGTAACAATCTAGATATCTTACTGGCCCTAGGCGGACACTCTAAAATAGACGTAACAGCTTAAATCTATGTCTTTCGACTACTATATCAACTTACCACTAACATTACTATATCTAGCTTAAGCTAAGAAAAATGTTTTTTTTAATTAAAAACTTAGCATATGATCATTTGCATTATATATAAAACTTAAGCCTACCTTAATGTAACTAAACCTAACTTATTCTACCTTAACTAAAATATATATATATAAATTATATACATAATATATATATTTAATATATATATCTTTTTCTTTTGTTTTATATACAATACATATACCCTACTACTACCTACCCTACCCCACCTTACCCTACCTTAGCCTATGTAAGCCTGCCATTGGTGTTAGGCAGGCGATGCCTTGAAGAGGCTGAAGCTCTCAAAGTGTCCACTGACGTAGCTCTCTCCAGCCACCAAAAGCGTTGATGCTGCCGGACTACGTCTCCTCGATCCCGGCGTGAGACCGATCTACAGAACCTGAGGCGCTCGGGCTCACGGAGCGCGACATCGGGTTCGTAGAGGAATCGCCGTTCCACGGAATTGCGACCCACGTGGAAGATTAGCGGTACCGCCACATCTATCTAAGTAGAGAAATGCTTCTGGCGGCACAAAGCCATTAAGGCGCACTCTCTCGTGATATAAATCGTTGGGGTAGTAAGCCCGGAAGATCAGGCTATTGACCGAAGTCATTGCTCTTGCAACGTGGCTTCGAATCAGTTTGATCAAAAAATTATCTATCCGTACAATCCTGGCCCTATTCGTGTTCTCAGATTCGGGTCTCCTATGTAGCCCCAGACACATCCTGAGACATTGTCTCTCAAACACCCGAATCCTTTCCATTAAGCTGGCTCTCACATTGAACCAGACGGGACATCCATAGGCAACCATGGGCCTGATTAAGGCCATGTAGCAGATTACCTTCACCCTAGAATCAAGTTGGCTGCTATGAAACAGCCATCTTGTCAGAGCGAAAGCGCCCCGGGCCCTTGCCAGAGCAGCATCTACATGTTTGTCAAAATATAGATACTGATCCAGCACGATCATAAGATATCTGACCACGCTTTGTTTCGCCAGTGGACGCCCGTCCGGTCCTAAAATTAAGAACCTGCGCCAGTTTTTTCTAGTGTCCCGAGAGGCCCTAGACAAAGGCGTTCTGAACAATATAGATTCTGATTTCTGGAAGTTGATTTTCAACTTCCAGTCATCACAATACTGCTGAATTTTTTCGAAGTCACGCTGCAGAAGAGTAACAATGACGTCGATCGTTGGACCTGATCTGTACGCTATTGAATGGTGAAGAGAAACTAGCAGATCGCTTAGGTAAATGCTGAAAAGGATCGGCGAATTTACCGTACTCTGTTGCAGTCCATTTTTGATTTCAAATGTTTGGGTAGAAGTCACGTTGGCAATTTTCACTACGATCTTTCTACCTGTTAACATGTCAAAAATCATATATAGCAGTGGTTTACTTATGCCCAGCCGACTGAGCTTGTAATAAAGACCTTCTAACCATACGGTATCGAAGGCTTTTTCCAAGTCAATCAGACAGGCACCCGTGCATTGGTTCTTGCATTTATTCCATTGGACATCCGACACAAGCTTCGACGCGGCATGAATAGTGTCATGCCCCGCTCTGAAACCGAATTGATTATCCGGGATGATTCTATTGTCCTCAACCCATTTAGACAGGGCCCTAAGGATCACCTTCTCGAAAACCTTGCTGATACTCGGAAGGAGACTTATTGACCGGAGATTTTCCGGGTTAGAAGTGTCTTTACCCCTTTTGGGAATTGGTTGCACTACTGCTATCTTCCAGTGCACTGGATAATATGCATTATTCAGTGCATTGTTGAACAAGATGGTGTACCTCTCTACAGCCACCGACTTGCAGGCCAACGCGCTACATGTACAAATGTACAATGCCATGACTGAGCTAGTCACTTCAAAGATATCCAAGGGAAACTCAGAAAAGGACAGTTTCTCAATATCTCGACTACCGTCAAGACTATTGAGAAGCCGTTCCTACCGACTTGTAAAGCAACGAGGAATCTAATATACAATGCCATGACTGGCCCATTCACTTCTGAGATATCCGAGGGAAACTCAAAAACGGACAGTTTCTTAATATCTCGACAACCGTCAAAACTATTGAAAAGCCATTGCTACCGTCTTGCAGGCCAACGCGCAATATACAATACTAGAATGTACTGAGCTAGTCATTTCGAAGATATCCAAGGGAAACTCAGAAAAGGACAGTTTCTCAATATCTCGACAACCGTCAAGACTATTGAGAAGCCGTTGCCACCGTCTTGTAGAGAAACGAGGAATCTACAATACTACAATGTACAATGCCACGACTGACCCATTCACTTCTGACATATCCCAGGGAAACTCAAAAAGGACAGTTTCTCAATATCACGACAACCGTCAAGACTATTGAGAAGCCATTGCTACCGTCTTGTAGGCCAACGCTAAATCTACAATACTACAATGTACAATGCCATGACTGAGCCAGTCACTTCAAAGATATCCAAGGGAAAGTCAGAAAAGGACAGTTTCTCAATATCTCGACAGCCGTCAAAACTATTGAGAAGCCATTGCTACCGTCTTGCAGGCCAACGCGCAATATACAATACTACAATGTACAATGCCATGACTGAGCTAGTCACTTCAAAGTTATCCAAGGGAAACTCAGAAAAGGACAGTTTCTCAATATCTCGACAACCGTCAAGACTATCGAGAAGCCGTTGCTACCGTCTTGTTGAGAAACGAGGAATCTACAATACTACAATGTACAATGCCATGACTGACCCATTCACATATCCCAGGGAAACTCAAAAAAGGACAGTTTCTCAATATCTCGACAACCGTCAAGACTGAGCTAGTCACTTCAAAGATATCCAAGGGAAACTCAGAAAAGGACAGTTTCTCAATATCTCGACAGCCGTCAAAACTATTGAGAAGCCATCGCTACCGTCTTGCAGGCAATATACAATACTACAATGTACAATGCCATGACTGAGCTAGTCACTTCAAAGATATCCAACGGAAACTCAGAAAAGGACTATGTTGGATCAATTGTTTTTGTTTTGATAAATTGAATTGTAATAATGCTAAAATCGTTGAAATCTAATGTCACATATGTACATATGTTATCGAAATTGTAATAATCTCATCACTAACATTTCACATTTCAATTTGTTCCATTTATTGCCATTTTTTGAATCAACCGCCTAAAAACCAATGTTCGCCATATTTTTTTTATATACCATAAGAACCAACTGAACTAGATAACTAAAATAAACGTCATTGTCATTCACTTGTCGATCACAGAACAAAGACGACGTGTTTTTTTTTAGTTCGGACAAAGGCACTCAGTTGGAGAAACTTCCACTGAACATTTTTGGCGCCCAAACGTGAGGCTCGTGGTTGCGAAATTAAAAGAAAGAAAAGTAAAAAAAAAAACATAAAACGCATAATTCCCAGTTGTTTTCAATCGAAGTGAATTTCAAAACTCGCAATAAAATTAAGTCCGCAGTCTGGATGAGAAAGAGAAGTACACACATATATTTCGTATATAAAGCTCCCTAAAAAAGGTACGTACGAATTACCTTAACACGAATGTGCGTTGCTCTTGGCTATCGACAAAAGAAATTCATACTACAATACATACATATATAATTAATACACTATTATTACACCTTCATGCATGTTAAGAAATATAAAGATATATGTATAAACCAACACATCAATCGATCTACAAAACGCACCTTCGTTTTAAGATTAATGCACATTAACAAGTATTAAATTAAAATAAAGACAAACTGAAATCAAATGAATATTTAAAACAAAAAAAAAAAAAAAAAAAAAAGATTTGCTTATTTGCTTGATCGTCATACGACGTCATCGTCATCAAACTTACAACAAAGAAAGCTTTCATTGCGGCTGGTCTTCATGTAAGCAGCATCCTTTTCGTGTTCGATTGTTCGATTGCAACCTAATACAACCTAAATAAAAGCTTTTACGTTGGGTGGTCTATTGCAATTGACTTTGGAAAGATTTTTAACATCATTGCATTTTCCAATAATTCTCGTCGTTATCTATTTCGTCACTCGCACAGCATCTTGTTACAATTGCTCACACCTGTGGTATAGGATTCAATTTATCAGTGGAGATTGGATATTGGATTCGTCGCAGCTTACTTAGGATTGGTTTTGTGCTGAAGTTGTTGCTACTATTGGGCTTTGGCTTACATTCATACACATACACATACTACCTACATACCTCGTTAGATAACATATTGGAGTTTTCTTTCGGATTTCGTTAAAGATTTTCATTATTTTTCGTTGGAGGTCAGTTGACTTCATTTTGCAAATTATTTTTTTTTCGATACTATTCATTTCATTTACAATGATTGAAGACGTACAATTCGCTGAAGAGTCGAGGCAACATCGCAGTACAATAGAGGAATTGAAGCAACAACGTGCGACAACTAAGGGCAGCATTACTCGCATCAAAAATCTTGTGTTTGAAAGAGCATCGAATCTTTCGCCCACTGAATTAGAATGTCGGCTAGGAATCTTAGAGTCCTATTTTAAACAGGGATTAGCATATCAAACCCAAATAGAACGATTATCACCGAACGATACAGGCCGAAACGAGTTGGAAGAATTATATGTGACTACAAAAACAAAAATTGTTTCACTGATGGGACCAGGTAGAAGAACAAGTTGTATAGAAACATCATTTGCTATTCCACCACAATCATCTAGTCGTCTTCCTCATCTTCGTTTGCCGAAATTTAGCGGAAAGTATTCCGAATATAAAAACTTTATAAATTGTTTCAATAGTTTGGTGAATTCGGATCCTTATTTAAGCAACATCGAAAAGTTTAACCATTTATTGTCATGTCTTTCGGACCAAGCTTTGGGAACTATACGCGCATTCCAAGTAACAGAGGAAAATTACAGTAAAGCGTTGGAAAGGCTCAAGGAGCGATATGACAACGACACCCTCATCTTTCTCGAAAATATCTCTACGATGTTTGAACTTCCAAAGGTAATAAAACCGTCTGCTTCACAACTTCGAAGTTTAGTAGATAATATTTCAGCATTATTTAATTCACTAAAATCGCTTGGATCTGAAGTCGATATCTGCAACGCCATTATCATTTACGTAGCCATGTCAAAGGTGGACGCAGAAACACAAGCTAAATGGGATGAACAAATAGATTATTCGAAACTTCCGAAGTGGGATGATTGCGCTAAGATGATTAACAAAAGATGTCAGTACCTTGAAGCTCGCGATAGCAAACAGACTCGTTTGGATCACTCAAATCGTACAACTCGCAATGATCATACGGATCGCTTTGAACCTCATCATCGGTGGACATCAAAGCCACGACCGCATGGAATTATTAGCAGTCCACATTCACAGACTTCATTAGCACTTGCACAAAAGTCTTGTACATTTTGCAAGGATGCAAGTCATTACATCAACAACTGTCCTAATTTCATCAAGCTCACAATTGGTGATCGGTTCATGAATATAAAGAAACTAGGATTGTGTATAAATTGTATTGCCAAAGGGCATAATATATCAAACTGTCCCTCAGTACACAAATGCAAAACATGCAATCAATCACATCACACTCTATTACATCGCCAACAGCAAGAAACTATTCAAAGGAGTAGTGATGATAATGCAACCTTTGCAGCGGTAAATACAGCTACTCAATCCGATTTCTTAGAGACCTCTAGCCGAGTCGTCTTGGCAACAGCTTTAGTCTTAGTAAAGGATTCGACAGGGAGCTTTCAAATCGGCAAGGCCCTTTTGGACTCAGGGTCGCAAATTAATTTAATTAGGGAAGACTTTGTTCGCATTCTTAATCTTAAAAGGAATAAAAAACATGTAGAAATTGTCGGAATAGGCTCCTCGAAAATGCACTCTAGCTACGAAACACAAACTCTCGTTAGATCGCGATTCAACAACTTCGAAACACCCTTGGAATTTTTAATAACAAAGAGCATTACTGGGCATCAGCCCGACAAGGAATTGGGTGTAGCAGACTGGAAAATCCCCAATAACATCGAATTAGCAGATGAAAGTTTCAACCAACCATCAAAGATTGATCTACTCTTAGGAGCAGAGGCGTTTTTTGAAATGCTCTCAGTAGGGCAGATAAAACTCGGACCAGGACGACCAATTCTACAAAAGACAAAGTTAGGATGGATTATCTCTGGAAGATACAATGATAAGGTTAACACATATAAGGCACTGTGCTATCACACAACGGAGGAAAATTCACTTCAAAAATATGTTGAAAAGTTTTGGGAACTTGAAGAAACGACCAGCTATAAACAGAATTGGACAGATGAGCAAGCACAATGCGAAGCACGGTTTCTGGAATCTGTTGAAGTTTGCCCCAATGGTCGACTTTCGGTCCACCTACCTTTTAAAAAAGATCCAAGTTGCTTAGGAGTATCATATGACATCGCTTTGAGACGGTTCCTTTCTCTTGAACGTAGACTTCGAAACACTTCTTTAAAAGAGGAATACATAAAATTCTTAAGGGAGTATGAACAATTGGGTCATATGTCATTCGTTGAAAATCCAAACTTTAGCGAACCTCACTATGTTATCCCACATCAATACGTTCTTAGGCCAAACAGTACATCTACGAAACTAAGGGTAGTGTTTGATGCTTCATGTCGAACCTCTTCGCAGGAATCTTTAAATGGAATCCTTATGGTTGGACCAACAATTCAGGATGACATTTTCACTATCTTGCTTCGTTTTCGTCTTCATAAATATGCATTGACGGCAGACATAGTAAAGATGTATCGGCAAGTCTTAATACATCCAACCCAACGACAATTTCAATATATACTTTGGAGGGAGACAGAGAATTCGTCAATAAAAACTTATCAGCTGAACACTGTTACTTATGGGACATCATCAGCACCATTTTTAGCTATTCGTTGTTTGCGTTATCTCGCAGATGAATTCGCTGAAGATTATCGTCTAGGATCTCAAATTCTTAGATCTGACTTTTACGTCGACGATATGATAACTGGAGCAGATGATTTAGAAACCTTACTAAAACTAAAGAATGAAGTTAGTACGATTTTGGGTTCAGCCGGATTTGAGCTGTCAAAATGGCACAGCAACCATCCATCGATCATTAACCATAAGAGTCAAACAAAGGACTTAAAGGTAGTTGAATCAAATCTCACTAGCACCTTGGGAGTCACATGGGACTCACAGCAGGATCATTTTAAATTTTCATTCAAACCCAGTCGAACTTATTCGAAGTCGAATAAAAGATCGATCCTTTCACTTTCATCCTCGCTTTTCGATCCAATGGGTCTATTGAGCCCAATCATAATTAGGGCTAAAATTATTTTACAGAAATTGTGGATTGAAAAATTAAACTGGGACGAATCGCTACCACAAGCAACAGACACAGAATGGAAACAATTTCTTGCGGACTTGTATTCACTTCAGGATATTCCAGTACTGAGGTACGTCCTGTCAGACGACAAAAGCGACTTACAAATACATGGATTTTGCGATGCATCTTTAAACGCATACGGATGTTGCATCTACGTTCGTTCAGTCAATTCAAATGGAATGATTTCATCGAAGTTGCTTGTAGCAAAATCCAGAGTCGCACCCGTTAAACGCAAACAACTACCACGCCTGGAACTGTGTGGCGCTCACTTGTTAGCAAAACTATGGGCAAAGATTCGACATATTTTTAAGGAATCATTATCACATGTATACTTTTGGACAGACTCAGAAATAGTTCTTTACTGGATCAACACTCATTCCTCCAAACTCAGTACATTTGTGGGAAATCGAGTAGCAGAAATACAAGAGAAATCATCTGACACTACTTGGAGACATGTTCCCGGTGAATACAATCCAGCGGACATCGTATCAAGAGGATGTACGGTACAGGAATTAAAGGAATCTACATGGTTTTCGGGTCCTACATTTTTGCTACATGATTCGTCTAGGTGGCCATCGGCAGTTACAAAGCAACTTTCCGGTGATGATCTGATGCTTGAGGTACGGAAAACAGCACTTCTTACCCAAAAGAAACAATCAAGTTACCTTTTAGCAAAAATCAACGAATGCAGCTCATATATGAAAATCGTTCGAGTAATTGCCTACGTGTTAAGATTCTGTCATCGGTTGAGAAAATTGGATACATGGGAACATGAACTTCTGTCTCCAAAAGAATTTCAAACATCGCTACATCATATCGTCTGGATCATACAACGTGAATTTTTTAGTGAAGAAATGGCTTGTATAAGGTCGCAAAAACCTATTAAAGGATCAATTAAATGGCTAAATCCATTTTTAGATAAATCAACAGGACTGAAACTATTAAGAGTAGGAGGGCGACTTAAACATTCGAATTTGCCTTACGACCAAAAATATCCCTTACTGTTGCCGAAAAATTGCAATTTCGTAGTTTGCATGATTAAACATTTGCATACGACAAACTATCATGCAGGAGCTAAAGCTTTAGTATGTCTGATTCGAAGGCAGTTCTGGATCATTAATGCTAGAGAAATTGCTCGTCAAATAGTAAGAAACTGCATTCACTGCGTCAAGTATAAACCCAAACTACTCGAACAAATCATGGGAAATTTACCATCGCAACGACTAGCACCATCTCGACCATTTTTACGTTGCGGAGTTGATTTCTGTGGACCAGTGATGATTCACTACAACATTCGTGGGAAAAAACCGTACAAGGCATATATTGCTGTATTTGTGTGTTTCTCTTCTAAGGCTGTCCATTTAGAAGTAGTATCAGACCTTTCATCAGACGCGTTCATAGCAGCCTTGAAGAGACTCATAGGACGTCGTGGGCTTCCGACGGACGTCTATTCAGACAACGCCACAAACTTCGTTGGCGCACAAGCAAAACTTGTTGAATTTAATCAAGCATTTTTTGAAAAATCATCGAAAAGCCAAATATCTAAATTTTGTGTAAATAATGGCATAAATTTTCATTTTATTCCCCCCAGGGCTCCTCACTTTGGTGGACTGTGGGAAGCTGCAGTCAAGGTGGCAAAGGGTCATCTCATTCGAAGTCTTGGGACTGCTAGACTGACATATGAAGGGCTCACTACAGCACTCGTCGAAATCGAAGCAGTGATGAATTCTCGTCCAATTACACCGCTTTCATCAGATCCTAACGACTACGAGGTACTTACACCAGGTCATTTTCTTATTGGCACATCCCTGAAGGCAATTCCGGAAGTACCAGTTGAATCGTCGAACATCAGCTTCCTGGAACGGTGGCGACAAATCACCGCCGTAAAATCGCATTTTTGGAAGATCTGGTCAAGGGAGTACCTTAGCGAACTTCAACAACGCAACAAGTGGTCATCAGACCAACCAAACCTACACATCAACGCCATGGTCCTGATACACGAAGACAATGTTCCACCCCATCGGTGGTCTATGGGACGAGTTATCAACATCTACAAGGGAGACGACGGCAAAGTAAGAGTTGCTGAAATCAAGACTCCAAGGGGGACGTTCAGACGTCCAATACGCAAACTAGCTTTGTTACCAATTTGAAAGCAGAGTCCTTTCAAAGGGGGCGGAATGTTGGATCAATTGTTTTTGTTTTGATAAATTGAATTGTAATAATGCTAAAATCGTTGAAATCTAATGTCACATATGTACATATGTTATCGAAATTGTAATAATCTCATCACTAACATTTCACATTTCAATTTATTCCATTTATTGCCATTTTTTGAATCAACCGCCTAAAAACCAATGTTCGCCATATTTTTTTTATATACCATAAGAACCAACTGAACTAGATAACTAAAATAAACGTCATTGTCATTCACTTGTCGATCACAGAACAAAGACGACGTGTTTTTTTTTAGTTCGGACAAAGGCACTCAGTTGGAGAAACTTCCACTGAACAGACTATCTCTACAACCGTCAAGACTATTGAGAAGCCGTTGCTACCGTCTTGTAGAGAAATGAGGAATCTACAATATGTACTACAATGTACAATGCCATGACTGTCCCATTCACTTCTGAGATATCCGAGGGAAACTAAAAATAGAACAGTTTCTCAATATCTCGGCAACCGTCAAGACTATTGAGAAGCCGTTGCTACCGTCTTATAGAGAAATGAGGAATCTACAATATGTACTACAATGTACAATGCCATGACTGACCCATTCACTTCTGAGGTATCCGAGGGAAACTCGAAAAAGGACAGTTTCTCAATATCTCGACAACCGTCAAGACTATTGAGAAGCTATTGCTACCGTCTTGTAAAGCAACGAGGAATCTACATTACTAAAATGTACAATACCATGACTGACCCATTCACTTCTGAGGTATCCGAGGGAAACTCAAAAATGGACAGTTTCTCAATATCTCAACAACCGTCAAGACTATTGAGAAACCGTTGCTACCGTCTTGTAGAGAAATGAGGAATCTACAATATGTACTAAAATGTACAATGCCATGACTGTCCCATTCACTTCTGAGATATCCGAGGGAAACTCAAAAAAGGACAGTTTCTTAATATCTCGACAAACGTCAAAACTATTGAGAAGCCATTGCTACCGTCTTGCAGGCCAACGCGCAATATACAATACTACAATGTACAATGCCGTGACTGAGCTAGTCACTTCAAAGATATCCAAGCGAAACTCAGAAAAGGACAGTTTCTCAAAATCTCGACAACCGTCAAAACTATTGAGAAGCCGTTGCTACCGTCTTGTAGAGAAATGAGGAATCTACAATACTACAATGTACAATGCCATGACTGACCTAGTCACTTCTGGGATGATAGAGGGAAACTCAAAAAAGGACAGTTTCTTAATATCTCGACAACCGTCAAAACTATTGAGAAGCCATTGCTACCGACTTGCAGAGCAACGAGGAATCTACAATACTACAATGTACAATGCCATGACTGACCCATTCACTTCTGAGGTATCGTAGGGAAACTCAAAAAAGGACAGTTTCTCAATATCTCGACAACCGTCAAGACTGTTGAAAAGCCGTTGCTACCGTCTTGTAGAGAAATGAGGAATCTACAATATGTACTACAATGTACAATGCCATGACTGTCAATATCTCGACAACCGTCAAGACTATTGAGAAGCCATTGCCACCGCCTTGTAGGCCAACGCTAAATCTACAATACTACAATGTACAATGCCATGACTGAGTTAGTCACTTCAAAGTTATCCAAGGCAAACTCAGAAAAGGACAGTTTCTCAATATCTCGACAGCCGTCAAAACTATTGAGAAGCCATTGCTACCGTCTTGCAGGCCAACGCGCAATATACAATACTACAATGTACAATGCCGTGACTGAGCTAGTCACTTCAAAGATATCCAAGCGAAACTCAGAAAAGGACAGTTTCTCAAAATCTCGACAACCGTCAAAACTATTGAGAAGCCGTTGCTACCGTCTTGTAGAGAAATGAGGAATCTACAATACTACAATGTACAATGCCATGACTGTCCCATTCGCTTCTGAGATATCCGAGGGAAACTCAAGAAAGGACAGTTTCTTAATATCTCGACAACCGTCAAAACTATTGAGAAGCCATTGCTACCGTCTTGTAGGCCAACGCGGAATCTACAATACTACAATGCCATGACTGACCTAGTCACTTCTGGGATGATAGAGGGAAACTCAAAAAAGGACAGTTTCTCAATATCTCGACAACTGTCAAGACTATTGAGAAGCTATTGCTACCGTCTTGCAGGCCAATGCGCTACATGTACAATGCCATGACTGAGCTAGTCACTTCAAAGATATCCAAGGGAAACTCAGAAAAGGACAGTTTCTCAATATCTCGACAACCGTCAAGACTATTGAGAAGCCGTTGCCACCGCCTTGTAGGCCAACGCTAAATCTACAATACTACAATGTACCATGCCATGACTGAGCTAGTCACTTCAAAGATATCCAAGGGAAACTCAGAAAAGGACAGTTTCTCAATATCTCGACAGCCGTCAAAACTATTGAGAAGCCATTGCTACGTTTTTCCGGCCAAGGCGCAATATCCAATACTACAATGTACAATGCCGTGACTGAGCTAGTCACTTCAAAGATATCCAAGGGAAACTCGGAAAAGGACAGTTTCTCAAAATCTCGACAGCCGTCAAAACTATTGAGAAGCCGTTTCTACCGTCTTGTAGAGAAATGAGGAATCTACAATACTACAATGTACAATGCCATGATTGACCCATTCACTTCTGACATATCCCAGGGAAACTCAAAAAAGGACAGCTTCTCAATATCTCGACAACCGTCAAGACTATTGAGAAGCAATTGCCACCGCCTTGTAGGCCAACGCTAAATCTACAATACAACAATGTACAATGCCATGACTGAGCTAGTCACTTCGAAGTTATCCAAGGGAAACTCAGAAAAGGACAGTTTCTCAAAATCTCGACAGCCGTCAAAACTATTGAGAAGCCATTGCTACCGTCTTGTAGGCCAACGCAGAATCTACAATACAACAATGTACACTGCCATGACTGAGCTAGTCACTTCAAAGTTATCCAAGGGAAACTCAGAAAAGGACAGTTTCTCAAAATCTCGACAGCCGTCAAAACTATTGAGAAGCCGTTTCTACCGTCTTGTAGAGAAATGAGGAATCTACAATACTACAATGTACAATGCCATGACTGTCCCATTCGCTTCTGAGGGAAACTCAAAAAAGGACAGCTTCTCAATATCTCGACAACCGTCAAAACTACTGAGAAGCCATTGCCACCGCCTTGTAGGCCAACGCTAAATCTACAATACAACAATGTACACTGCCATGACTGAGCTAGTCACTTCAAAGTTATCCAAGGGAAACTCAGAAAAGGACAGTTTCTCAAAATCTCGACAGCCGTCAAAACTATTGAGAAGCCGTTACAAGACGGTAGGTCTTGTAGAGAAATGAGGAATCTACAATACTACAATGTACAATGCCATGACTGACCCATTCACTTCTGACATATCCCAGGGAAACTCAAAAAAGGACAGCTTCTCAATATCTCGACAACCGTCAAGACTATTGAGAAGCCATTGCCACCGCCTTGTAGGCCAACGCTAAATCTACAATACAACAATGTACAATGCCATGACTGAGCTAGTCACTTCGAAGTTATCCAAGGGAAACTCAGAAAAGGACAGTTTCTCAAAATCTCGACAGCCGTCAAAACTATTGAGAAGCCATTGCTACCGTCTTGTAGGCCAACGAGGAATCTACAATACTACAATGTACAATGCCATGACTGACCCATTCACTTCTGACATATCCCAGGAAACTCAAAAAAGGACAGCTTCTCAATATCTCGACAACCGTCAAGACTACTGAGAAGCCATTGCCACCGCCTTGTAGGCCAACGCTAAATCTACAATACAACA
Organism: Merodon equestris; assembly: GCA_958301585.1. Classification (NCBI taxonomy): domain Eukaryota; kingdom Metazoa; phylum Arthropoda; class Insecta; order Diptera; family Syrphidae; genus Merodon; species Merodon equestris. The sequence goes on along the minus strand of OY284418.1, from coordinate 4,842,203 downwards.
ATGTACAATGCCATGACTGACCCATTCACTTCTGACATATCCCAGGGAAACTCAAAAAAGGACAGCTTCTCAATATCTCGACAACCGTCAAGACTATTGAGAAGCCATTGCCACCGCCTTGTAGGCCAACGCTAAATCTACAATACATCAACGTACAATGCCATGACTGACCCATTCACTTCTGAGGTATCCGAGGGAAACTCGAAAAAGGACAGCTTCTCAATATCTCGACAACCGTCAAAACTACTGAGAAGCCATTGCCACCGCCTTGTAGGCCAACGCTAAATCTACAATACAACAATGTACAATGCCATGACTGACCCATTCACTTCTGAGGTATCCGAGGGAAACTCGAAAAAGGACAGTTTCTCAATATCTCGACAACCGTCAAGACTATTGAGAAGCTATTGCTACCGTCTTGTAAAGCAACGAGGAATCTACATTACTAAAATGTACAATGCCATGACTGACCCATTCACTTCTGAGGTATCCGAGGGAAACTCAAAAATGGACAGTTTCTCAATATCTCAACAACCGTCAAGACTATTGAGGAACCGTTGCTACCGTCTTGTAGGCCAACGAGGAATCTACAATACTACAATGTACAATCCCATGACTGACCCATTCACTTCTGGGGTATCCGAGGGAAACTCAAAAAGACAGTTTCTTAATATCTCGACAACCGTCAAGACAATTGAGAAGCCGTTGCTACCGTCTTGTAGAGAAATGAGGAATCTACCATATGTACTACAATGTACAATGCCATGACTGTCCCATTCACTTCTGAGATATCCGAGGGAAACTCAAAAAAGGACAGTTTCTCACTATCTCGACAACCGTCAAGACTATTGAGAAGCCGTTGCTATCGTCTTGAAGAGAAATGAGGAATCTACAATTTGTACTACAATATACAATGCCATGACTGTCCCATTCACTTCTGAGATATCCGAGGGAAACTCAAAAAAGGACAGTTTCTCAATATCTCGACAGCCGTCAAGACTATTGAGAAGCCATTGCCATCGCCTTGTAGGCCAACGCTAAATCTACAATACAACAGTGTACAATGCCACGACTGAGCTAGTCACTTCGAAGTTATCCAAGGGAAACTCAGAAAAGGACAGTTTCTCAAAATCTCGACAGCCGTCAAAACTATTGAGAAGCCATTGCAACCGTCTTGTAGGCCAACGCAGAATCTACAATACAACAATGTACACTGCCATGACTGAGCTAGTCACTTCAAAGTTATCCAAGGGAAACTCAGAAAAGGACAGTTTCTCAAAATCTCGACAGCCGTCAAAACTATTGAGAAGCCGTTTCTACCGTCTTGTAGAGAAATGAGGAATCTACAATACTACAATGTACAATGCCATGACTGTCCCATTCGCTTCTGAGATATCCGAGGGAAACTCAAAAAAGGACAGCTTCCCAATATCTCGACAACCGTCAAAACTACTGAGAAGCCATTGCCACCGCCTTGTAGGCCAACGCTAAATCTACAATACAACAATGTACACTGCCATGACTGAGCTAGTCACTTCAAAGTTATCCAAGGGAAACTCAGAAAAGGACAGTTTCTCAAAATCTCGACAGCCGTCAAAACTATTGAGAAGCCATTGCCACCGCCTTGTAGGCCAACGCTAAATCTACAATACAACAAAGTACAATGCCATGACTGAGCTAGTCACTTCAAAGATATCCAAGGGAAACTCAGAAAAGGACAGTTTCTCAAAATCTCTACAGCCGTCAAAACTATTGAGAAGCCATTGCTACCGTCTTGTAGGCCAACGAGGAATCTACAATACTACAATGTACAATGCCATGACTGACCCATTCACTTCTGACATATCCCAGGGAAACTCAAAAAAGGACAGCTTCTCAATATCTCGACATCCGTCAAGACTATTGAGAAGCCATTGCCACCGCCTTGTAGGCCAACGCTAAATCTACAATACAACAATGTACAATGCCATGACTGAGCTAGTCACTTCAAAGTTATCCAAGGGAAACTCAGAAAAGGACAGTTTCTCAAAATCTCGACAGCCGTCAAAACTATTGAGAAGCCATTGCTACCGTCTTGTAGGCCAACGAGGAATCTACAATACTACAATGTACAATTCCATGACTGACCCATTCACTTCTGAGATATCCGAGGGAAACTAAAAAAAGGAAAGTTTCTCAATATCTCGGCAACCGTCAAGACTATTGAGAAGCCGTTGCTATCGTCTTGTAGAGAAATGAGGAATCTACAATTTGTACTACAATGTACAATGCCATGACTGACCCATTCACTTCTGAGGTATCCGAGGGAAACTCAAAAAGGACAGTTTCTCAATATGTCGACAGCCGTCAAAACTATTGAGAAGCCGTTGCTACCGTCTTGTAGAGAAATGAGGAATCTACAATACTACAATGTACAATGCCACGACTGATCTAGTCACTTCTGGGATGATAGAGGGAAACTCAAAAAAGGACAGTTTCACAATATCTCGACAACCGTCAAGACAATTGAGAAGCCATTGCTACCGTCTTGCTGGCCAACGGGCTACATGTACAAATGTACAATGACATTACTGAGCTAGTCACTTCAAAGATATCCAAGGGAAACTCAGAAAAGGACAGTTTCTCAATATCTCGACAACCGTCAAGACTACTGAGAAGCCATTGCTACCGTCTTGTAGGCCAACGCGGAATCTACAATACTACAATGTACAATGCCGTGACTGAGCTAGTCACTTCAAAGATATCCAAGGGAAACTCAGAAAAGGACAGTTTCTCAATATCTCGACAGCCGTCAAAACTATTGAGAAGCCATTGCTACCGTCTTGTAGGCCAACGAGGAATCTACAATACTACAATGTACAATGCCATGACTGAGCTTTTCACTTCAAAGATATCCAAGGGAAACTCAGAAAAGGCCAGTTTCTCAAAATCTCGACAGCCGTCAAGACTATTGAGAAGCCATTGCTACCGTCTTGTAGAGAAATGAGGAATATACAATATGTACTACAATGTACAATGCCATGACTGTCAATATCTCGACAACCGTCAAGACTATTGAGAAGCCGTTGCTACCGACTTGTAAAGCAACGAGAAATCTACAATACTACAATGTACAATGCCATGACTGACCCATTCACTTCTGAGGTATCGTAGGGAAACTCAAAAAAGGACAGTTTCTCAATATCTCGACAACCGTCAAGACTATTGAGAAGCCATTGCTACCGTCTTGTAGTCCAACGAGGAATCTACAATACTACAATGTACAATGCCATGACTGACCCATTCACTTCTGACATATGCCATATAGTTTTGACGGCTGTCAAGACTATTGAGAAGCCATTGCTACCGTCTTGTAGAGAAATGAGGAATATACAATATGTACTACAACGTACAATGCCATGACTGTCAATATCTCGACAACCTTCAAGACTATTGAGAAGCCATTGCCACCGCCTTGTAGGCCAACGCTAAATCTACAATACTACAATGTATAATGCCATGACTGAGCTAGTCACTTCAAAGATATCCAAGGGAAACTCAGAAAAGGACAGTTTCTCAATATCTCGACAGCCGTCAAAACTATTGAGAAGCCATTGCTACCGTCTTGTAGGCCAACGAGGTATCTACAATACTACAATGTACAATGCCGTGACTGAGCTAGTCACTTCAAAGATATCCAAGGGAAACTCAAAAAAGGACAGTTTCTTAATATCTCGACAACCGTCAAAACTATTGAGAAGCCATTGCTACCGTCTTGTAGGCCAACGCGGAATCTACAATACTACAAATTTGTACTACAATGTACAATGCCATGACTGTCCCATTCACTTCTGAGATATCCGAGGGAAACTCAAAAAAGGACAGTTTCTCAATATCTCGACAACCGTCAAGACTATTGAGAAGCCGTTGCTACCGACTTGTAAAGCAACGAGGAATCTACAATACTACAATGTACAATGCCATGACTGACCCATTCACTTCTGAGGTATCGTAGGGAAACTCAAAAAAGGACAGTTTCTCAATATCTCGACAACCGTCAAGACTATTGAGAAGCCGTTGCTACCGTCTTGTAGAGAAATGAGGAATCTACAATATGTACTACAATGTACAATGCCATGACTGTCAATATCTCGACAACCGTCAAGACTTGTAGAGAAATGAGGAATCTACAATACTATAATGTACAATGCTATGACTGACCCATTCACTTCTGACATATCCCAGCGGAACTCAAAAAAGGACAGCTTCTCAGTATCTCGACAACCGTCAAGACTATTGAGAAGCTATTGCCACCGCCTTGTAGGCCAACGCTAAATCTACAATACAACAATGTACAATGCCATGACTGAGCTAGTCACTTCTAAGATATCCGAGGGAAACTCAGAAAAGGACAGTTTCTCAAAATCTCGACAGCCGTCAAAACTATTGCTACCGTCTTGTAGGCCAACGAGGAATCTACAATACTACAATGTACAATGCCATGACTGACCCATTCACTTCTGAGGTATCCGAGGGAAACTCAAAAAGACAGTTTCTCAATATCTGGACAACCGTCAAGACTATTGAGAAGCCGTTGCTACCGTCTTGTAGAGAAATGATGAATCTAGAATACTACAATGTACAATGCCATGACTGTCCCATTCGCTTCTGAGATATCCGAGGGAAACTCAAAAAAGGACAGTTTCTCAATATCTCGACAACCGTCAAAACTATTGAGAAGCCATTGCTACCGTCTTGTAGGCCAAAGCGGAATCTACAATACTACAATGTACAATGCCATGACTGACCTAGTCACTTCTGGGATGATAGAGGGAAACTCAAAAAAGGACAGTTTCTCAATATCTCGACAACTGTCAAGACTATTGAGAAGCCATTGCTACCGTCTTGCAGGCCAACACGCTACATGTACAAATGTACAATGCCATGACTGAGCTAGTCACTTCAAAGATATCCAAGGGAAACTCAGAAAAGGACAGTTTATCAATATCTCGACAGCCGTCAAAACTACTGAGAAGCCGTTGCTACCGTCTTGTAGAGAAATGAGGAATCTACAATACTACAATGTACAATGCCATGACTGTCCCATTCGCTTCTGAGATATTCGAGGGAAACTCAAAAAACGACAGTTTCTTAATATCCCGACAACCGTCAAAACTATTGAGAAGCCATTGCTACCGTCTTGTAGGCCAACGCGGAATCTACAATACTACAATGTACAATGCCATGACTGACCTAGTCACTTCTGGGATGATAGAGGGAAACTCAAAAAAGGACAGTTTCTCAAAGACTATTGAGAAGCCGTTGCTATCGACTTGTAAAGCAACGAGGAATCTACAATACTACAATGTACAATGCCATGACTGTCAATATCTCGACAACCGTCAAGACTATTGAGAAGCTATTGCCACCGCCTTGTAGGCCAACGCTAAATCTACAATACAACAATGTACAATGCCATGACTGAGCTAGTCACTTCTAAGATATCCAAGGGAAACTCAGAAAAGGACAGTTTCTCAAAATCTCGACAGCCGTCAAAACTATTGCGAAGCCATTGCTACCGTCTTGTAGGCCAACGAGGAATCTACAATACTACAATGTACAATGCCATGACTGACCCATTCACTTCTGAGGTATCCGAGGGAAACTCAAAAAGACAGTTTCTCAATATCTGGACAACCGTCAAGACTATTGAGAAGCCGTTGCTACCGTCTTGTAGAGAAATGACGAATCTAGAATACTACAATGTACAATGCCATGACTGTCCCATTCGCTTCTGAGATATCCGAGGGAAACTCAAAAAAGGACAGTTTCTCAATATCTCGACAACCGTCAAAACTATTGAGAAGCCATTGCTACCGTCTTGTAGGCCAAAGCGGAATCTACAATACTACAATGTACAATGCCATGACTGACCTAGTCACTTCTGGGATGATAGAGGGAAACTCAAAAAAGGACAGTTTCTCAATATCTCGACAACTGTCAAGACTATTGAGAAGCCATTGCTACCGTCTTGCAGGCCAACACGCTACATGTACAAATGTACAATGCCATGACTGAGCTAGTCACTTCAAAGATATCCAAGGGAAACTCAGAAAAGGACAGTTTATCAATATCTCGACAGCCGTCAAAACTACTGAGAAGCCGTTGCTACCGTCTTGTAGAGAAATGAGGAATCTACAATACTACAATGTACAATGCCATGACTGTCCCATTCGCTTCTGAGATATTCGAGGGAAACTCAAAAAACGACAGTTTCTTAATATCTCGACAACCGTCAAAACTATTGAGAAGCCATTGCTACCGTCTTGTAGGCCAACGCGGAATCTACAATACTACAATGTACAATGCCATGACTGACCTAGTCACTTCTGGGATGATAGAGGGAAACTCAAAAAAGGACAGTTTCTCAAAGACTATTGAGAAGCCGTTGCTACCGACTTGTAAAGCAACGAGGAATCTACAATACTACAATGTACAATGCCATGACTGTCAATATCTCGACAACCGTCAAGACTATTGAGAAGCCATTGCCACCGCCTTGTAGGCCAACGCTAAATCTACAATACTACAATGTACAATGCCATGACTGAGCTAGTCACTTCAAAGATATCCAAGGGAAACTCAGAAAAGGACAGTTTCTCAATATCTCGACAGCCGTCAAAACTATTGAGAAGCCATTGCTACCGTCTTGCAGGCCAACGCGCAATATACAATACTACAATGTACAATGCCGTGACTGAGCTAGTCATTTCAAAGATATCCAAGGGAAACTCAGAAAAGGACAGTTTCTCAAAATCTCGACAGCCGTCAAAGCTATTGAGAAGCCATTGCTACCGTCTTGTAGGCCAACGAGGAATCTACAATACTACAATGTACAATGCCATGACTGACCTATTCACTTCTGAGGTATCCGAGGGAAACTCAAAAGGCAGTTTCTCAATATCTCGACAACCGTCAAGACTATTGAGAAGCCGTTGCTACCGTCTTGTAGAGAAATGAGGAATCTACAGTACTACAATGTACAATGCCATGACTGTCCCATTCGCTTCTGAAATATCCGAGGGAAACTCAAAAAAGGACAGTTTCTTAATATTTCGACAACCGTCAAAACTATTGAGCAGCCATTGCTACCGTCTTGTAGGCCAACGCGGAATCTACAATACTACAATGTACAATGCCATGACTGACCTAGTCACTTCTGGGATGATAGAGGGAAACTCAAAAAAGGACAGTTTCTCAAAGACTATTGAGAAGCCGTTGCTACCGACTTGTAAAGCAACGAGGAATCTACAATACTACAATGTACAATGCCATGACTGTCAATATCTCGACAACCGTCAAGACTATTGAGAAGCCATTGCCACCGCCTTGTAGGCCAACGCTAAATCGACAATACTACAATGTATAATGCCATGACTGAGCTAGTCACTTCAAAGATATCCAAGGGAAACTCAGAAAAGGACAGTTTCTCAATATCTCGACAGCCCTCAAAACTATTGAGAAGCCATTGCTACCGTCTTGCAGGCCAACGCGCAATATACAATACTACAATGTACAATGCCGTGACTGAGCTAGTCACTTCAAAAATATCCAAGGGAAACTCAGAAATGGACAGTTTGTCAATATCTCGACAAACGTCAAGACTATTGAGAAGCCGTTGCTACCGACTTGTAAAGCAACGAGGAATCTACAATACTACAATGTACAATGCCATGACTGACCCATTCACTTCTGAGGTATCGGAGGGAAACTCAAAAAAGGACAGTTTCTCAATATCTCGACAACCGTCAAGACTATTGAGAAGCCGTTGCTACCGTCTTGTAGAGAAATGAGGAATCTACAATACTAGAATGTACAATGCCATGACTGACCTATTCAGTTCTGAGGTATCCGAGGGAAACTCAAAAAGGACAGTTACTTAATATCTCGACAACCGTCAAAACTATTGAGAAGCCATTGCTACCGTCTTGTAGGCCAACGCGGAATCTACAATACTACAATGTACAATGCAATGACTGACCTAGTCACTTCTGGGATGATAGAGGGAAACTCAAAAAAGGACAGTTTCTCAATATCTCGACAACAGTCAAGACTATTGAGAAGCCATTGCTACCGTCTTGCAGGCCAACGCGCTACATGTACAAATGTACAATGCCATGACTGAGCTAGTCACTTCAAAGATATCCAAGGGAAACTCAGAAAAGGACAGTTTCTCAAAATCTCGACAGCCGTCAAAACTATTGAGAAGCCATTGCTACCGTCTTGTAGGCCAACGAGGAATCTACAATACTACAATGTACAGTGCCATGACTGACCCATTCAGTTCTGAGGTATCCGAGGGAAACTCAAAAAGGACAGTTTCTCAATATCTCGACAACCGTCAAGACTATTGAGAAGCCGTTGCTACCGTCTTGTAGAGAAATGAGGAATCTACAATACTAGAATGTACAATGCCATGACTGACCTATTCAGTTCTGAGGTATCCGAGGGAAACTCAAAAAGGACAGTTTCTTAATATCTCGACAACCGTCAAAACTATTGAGAAGCCATTGCTACCGTCTTGTAGGCCAACGCGGAATCTACAATACTACAATGTACAATGCAATGACTGACCTAGTCACTTCTGGGATGATAGAGGGAAACTCAAAAAAGGACAGTTTCTCAATATCTCGACAACAGTCAAGACTATTGAGAAGCCATTGCTACCGTCTTGCAGGCCAACGCGCTACATGTACAAATGTACAATGCCATGACTGAGCTAGTCACTTCAAAAATATCCAAGGGAAACTCAGAAATGGACAGTTTGTCAATATCTCGACAAACGTCAAGACTATTGAGAAGCCGTTGCTACCGACTTGTAAAGCAACGAGGAATCTACAATACTACAATGTACAATGCCATGACTGACCCATTCACTTCTGAGGTATCGGAGGGAAACTCAAAAAAGGACAGTTTCTCAATATCTCGACAACCGTCAAGACTATTGAGAAGCCGTTGCTACCGTCTTGTAGAGAAATGAGGAATCTACAATATGTACTACAATGTACAATGCCATGTCTGTCAATATCTCGACAACCGTTAAGACTATTGAGAAGCCGTTGCTACCGTCTTGTAGAGAAATGAGGAGTCTACAATATGTACTACAATGTACAATGCCATTACTGACCTCGTCTCTTCTGAGATAATCGAGGGAAACTCAGAAAAGCACAGTTTCTCAATATCTGGAAAAAACGCCAAAACTATTAAGAAGCCGCTTGTACAGTCTTCTAAAACAACGAGGAATCTACAACACTGATTATCCTGGTTATCCTGCGTCACTGCTGAGATAATCGAAGGAAACTCAATGTTTCGTAATAAAGTATATTGTTATCCGTTCTAACCTTTCTCGAAATCTTTGCTTGTAAATTTTCGTTATTCCTTTGATTTTGTATAAATATTGTTAATTTAATTCTTTGAGTCACTGTACTTATTAATGTGTAAGCAAATGTATTTAACTCCATGTACTAGATTGTATCGAACCACTTTTATGCAGTTGCATCCTACTAACAATTGCAGGCATTGCAATATCACGCGATGCACACCAGCCCCGAGATGCATTGCGTAGGTGTGAACATGTGGTAGTGTGTGTGTCTTCCGATGCATTCTAAAATTCGTGACTCGGGCACTTGGAGTTTGGTCGCTGTGCGAAGTGGTTGCCTCTTATGATTATATTCACGAGTATTAACCAAATAAATTAAAATCGTTGTAAATCAAGTACTGTGGTTTTGTAATTTCAAAAGATTTCCGATTGAAAATAAAACATTTATTATCGAACACTCAGAAAATAACAGTTTTTTTATTCTCACGAAAACTGTCAAAACTATTGAGAAGCCGTTACTACCGCCTTGTACAGCAACGCTGAATCTACAACACTACAATGTACAATCCCATGACTGACCCACTTACTTCTGAGATATCCGAGGAAAACTCAGAAGAGGACAGTTTCACAACGTCTCGACAACCGTCAAAACTAGTGGGAACCCATTGCTACCTTGTTGTAGAGCAACGCGGAATCTACAATGCCACAATGTACAATGCCACTACTGACCTAGTCACTTCTGAGATAATCGAGGGAAACTCAGAAAAGGGCAGTTTCTCAATATCTCGACAACCGTCAAAACTATTGAGAAGCCGTTACTACCGGTTTCTAGACCAACGCGGAATCTACAACACTACGATGTACATTGAAATGATTGTAATAGGCACTGCTGAGATATCGGAAGGAAACTTTAAAAAAGGCAATTTCTCAACATCTCGAAGAACGCCAAAACTATTGAGATGCCGTTGCTACCGCTATGTGGAGCAGCGCGGAATCTACGATACTACAATGTACAATGCCACTACTGACCTATTCACTTCTAAGATATCCGAGGGAAACTCAAAAAAGGACAGTATCTCAATATCTCGACAACCGTCAAAACTATTGAGAAGCCATTGCTACAGTCTTGTAGGCCAACGCGGAATCTACAATACTACAATGTACAATGCCATGACTGACGTAGTCACTTCAAAGATCTTCTTCTTCTTCTTTTCCTTTTTATCCCGGCGTCGTTATGGTCAGAAGTGTAGGACCATAACCTTCGCACTTAACTGCATTCCTACTGGTCCGCTTGTGGGGTCCGCCGGTTTGACCTCAGAAAGTAGCGGCAGGCTTCCCGGTTTGGGATTACTTCATCGCTGAGGCCAATAAAATGCTGGTGTTTTTGCATTTGTTTGCACCAATTGTTTTTCGGCCTGCCTTTTTTGCGTGTTGAAATTGGAATGTTGATTGATAACGCCTTTTGGACGGGATTCAAAGGATCTCTCCTTTGAACATGTCAATACCAACTGATTCGGTCGCGCTCTATATTTCTTGTGATGGTTTCTTTTACGTGGAGGCTTCCTCGGATCTTTGAACTTCTAATTCTGTCACGCTTTGTTACTCCCGCTGTCATGCGAAGCATCTTCATCTCAGTTGCCGTTAATTTGCTCTCATACTTTTTGTGCATTGTCCAGCATTGTGAACCGTATGTGAACGCCGGACGTACAACTGAAGTGTAGAGCTTTCCTTTCAGCTTAGGGGGGATTTTTCGATCACAGAAGATGGCGGAGTTTTCCCGCCACTTCATCCACCCTACGCTTACGCGATGTTTGATGTCGTCATCACAAGTTGCTTCTCTATTAATCATAGATCCCAGATATTTAAACTTTTCACACTTGGGAAGCACTCTTTCATTCAAGTAAATGTCTGGAATAGGCTGATGAGGGTCAGAGAACGGGCAGCACAGATACTCTGTCTTCTTTGAACTAATACGATACACGTGTCCCTCAAAAATGTCCACCCACATATCAAGTGCTCGTTGTAGGGACGCCTGATCATCACTTTTAATGGCCCCATCGTCAGCAAAGAAGAAGAACGTAGTCACTTCAAAGCTATCCTAGGGAAACTCAAAAAAGGACAGTTTCTCAATATCTCGACAACCGTCAAGGCTATTGAGAAGCCGTTGCTACCGTCTTGTAGAGCAACGCGGAATCTACAATGCCACAAAGTACAATGCCACTACTGACCTAGTCACTTCTGAGATAATCGAAGGAAACTCAGAAGCGGGCAGTTTCTCAATATCTCGACAACCGTCAAAACTATTGAGAAGCCGTTGCTACCGCTATGTAGAGCAACGCGGAATCTACAATACTACAATGTACAATGCCATGACTGACCTAGTCACTTCTGAGATACATATCCGAGGGAAACTCATAAAAGGACAGTTTCACAATGTCTCGACAACCGTCAAAACTATTACGAAGCCGTTTCTACCGTCTTGTAGAGCAACGCGGAATCTACTATACTACAATTTACAATGCCATGACTGATCTAGTCACTTCAAAGATATCCTAGGGAAACTCAAAAAAGAACAGTTTCTCAATATCTCGACAACCGTCAAGACTATTGAGAAGCCATTGCTACCTTGTTGTAGAGCAACGCGGAATCTACAATGCCGCAATGTATAATGCCACTACTGACCTAGTCACTTCTGAGATAATCGAGGGAAGCTCAGAAAAGGGCAGTTTCTCAATATCTCGACAACCATCAAAACTATTACGAAGCCGTTTCTACCGTCGTGTAGAGCCACGCGGAATCTAAAATACAACAATGTACAATGCCATTACTGACCTAGACTCTTCTGAGATAATCGAGGGAAACTCAGAAAAGCACAGTTTCTTAATATCTGGAAAAAACCCCAAAACTATTAAAAAGCCGTTTGTACAGTCTTGTATAGCAACGCGGAATCTACAACGCTGATTATCCTGGTTATCCTAGTCAGTGCTGAGATAATCGAGTTAAGGTCAGAAAAGAACAGTCTCTCAATCTCACGAAAACCGTCAAAACTATTGAGAAGACGTTACTACCGTCTTGTACAGCAACGCTGAATCTACTACACTACAATGTACAAGCCATGACTGACCAATTTACTTCTGAGATATCCGAGGAAAACTCAGAAAAGGGCAGTTTCACAATGTCTCGACAACGGTCAAAACTATTACGAAGCCGTTTCTACCGTCTTGTAGAGCAACGCGGAATCTACAATACTACACTGTACAATGCCACGACTGACCTCGTCTCTTCTGAGATAATCGAGGGAAACTCAGAAAAGCACAGTTTCTCAATATCTGGAAAAACGCCAAAACTATTAAGAAGCCGTTTGTACAGTCTTGTAAAGCAGCGAGGAATCTACAACACTGATTATCCTGGTTATCCTAGTCACTGCTGAGATAATCGAGGGAAACTCAGAAAATAACCGTTTTTTATTTTCACGAAAACTGTCAAAACTATTGAGAAGCCGTTACTACCGCCTAGTACAGCAACGCTGAATCTACAACACTACAATGTACAATGCCCTGACTGACCCATTTACTTCTGAGATATCCGCGGAAAACTCATAAAAGGACAGTTTCTCAATATCTCGACAACCGTCAAAACTATTGAGAAGCCGTTGCTACCGTCGTGTAGAGCAACGCGGAATCTAAAATATTACAATGTACAATCCCATTACTGACCTAGTCTCTTCTAAGATATCCGAGGGAAACTCAGAAAAGCACAGTTTCTTGATATCTGGAAAACCGCCAAAACTATTAAGAAGCAGTTTCTACCGTTTTGTAGAGCAACGTGGAGTCTACAACACTACAATGTACAATGCCATTACTGACCTGGTCTCTTCTGGGATAATCGAGGGAAACTCAGAAAAGCACAATTTCTCAGTATCCGGAAAAAACGCCAAAACTATTAAGAAGCCGTTTGTACAGTCTTGTAAATCAACGCGGAATCTGCAACGCTGATTATCCTGGTTATCCTAGTCACTGCTGAGATAATCGAGGGAAACTCAGAAACTCAGTTTCTCAATCTCACGAAAACTGTCAAAACTATTGAGAAGCCGTTACTACCGTCTTGTACAGCAACGCTGAATCTACAACACTACAATGTACAATGCCATGACTGACCCATTTAATTCTGTGATATCCGAGGAAAACTCAGAAAAGGAACGATTCACAATGTCTTGACAAACGTCAATACTGTTGGGAAAGGATTGCTACCTTGTTGTAGAGCAACGCGGAATCTACAATGCTACAATATACAATGTCATGACTGACCCATTTACTTCTGAGATATCCGAGGAAAACTCAGAAAAGGACAGTTTCACAATGTCTCGACAACCGTCAAAACTATTGGGAAGCCATTGCTACCTTGTTGTAGAGCAACGCGGAATCTACAATACCACAATGTACAATGCCATGACTGACCTAGTCTCTTCTGAGATAATCGAGGGAAACTCAGAAAAGCACAGTTTCTCAATATCTGGTAAGACGCCAAAACTATTAAGAAGCCGTTTGTACAGTCTTGTAAAGCAACGAGGAATCTACAACACTGATTATCCTGGTTATGCTAGTCGCTGCTGAGATAATCGAGGGAAATTCAGAAAATAACAGTTTTTTAGTCTCATGAAAACTGGCAAAACTATTAAGAAGCCGTTACTACCGCCTTGTACAGCAACGCTTAATCTACAACACTACAATGTACAATGCCATGACTGACCCACTTACTTCTGAGATATCCGAGGAAAACTCAGAAAAGGAGAGTTTCACAATGTCACGACAACCGTCAAAACTATTGGGAAGCCACTGCTACCTTGTTGTAGAGCAACGCGGAATCTACAATGCCACAATGTACAATATCACTACTGACCTAGTCACTTCTGAGATAATCGAGGGAAACTCAGAAAAGGGCAGTTTCTCAATATCTCGACAGCCGTCAAAACTATTGAGAAGTCGTTGCTACCGGCTTCTAGAACAACGCGGAATCTACAACACTACGATGTACATTGAAATGATTGTAATAGGCACTGCTGAGATATCGGAAGGAAACTTTAAAAAAGGCAGTTTCTCAATATCCCGAAGAACGTCAAAACTATTGAGAAACAGTTGCTACCGCTATGTAGAGCAACGCGGAATCTATTGTACAATACTAAAATGTACAATGCCATGACTGACCTAGTCACTTCTGAGATACATATCCGAGGGAAACTCATAAAAGGACAGTTTCACAATATCTCGACAACCGTCAAAACTATTACGAAGCCGTTTGTACCGTCTTGTAGAGCAACGCGGAATCTAAAATAATACAATATACAATGCCATTACTGACCTAGTCTCTTCTGAGATAATCGAGGGAAACTCAGAAAAGCACAGTTTCTTAATATCTGGAAAAACGCCAAAACTATTAAGAAGGCATTTGTACAGTCTTGTAAAGCACCGCGAGATCTACAACGCTGATTATCCTGGTTATCCTAGCCACTGCTGGGATAATCGAGGGAAACTCAGAAAAGAACAGTTTCTCAATATCTCGACAGCAGTCAACATTTTTGCGAGGTCATTGCTACCTTCTTGTAGAGCAACGCGAAATTTACAATGCTACAAAGTACAATGTCATGACTGACCCACTTACTTCTGAGATATCCGAGGAAAACTCAGAAAAGGAGAGTTTCACAATGTCACGACAACCGTCAAAACTATTGGGAAGCCACTGCTACCTTGTTGTAGAGCAACGCGGAATCTACAATGCCACAATGTACAATATCACTACTGACCTAGTCACTTCTGAGATAATCGAGGGAAACTCAGAAAAGGGCAGTTTCTCAATATCTCGACAGCCGCCAAAACTATTGAGAAGTCGTTGCTACCGGCTTCTAGAACAACGCGGAATCTACAACACTACGATGTACATTGAAATGATTGTAATAGGCACTGCTGAGATATCGGAAGGAAACTTTAAAAAAGGCAGTTTCTCAATATCCCGAAGAACGTCAAAACTATTGAGAAACAGTTGCTACCGCTATGTAGAGCAACGCGGAATCTATTGTACAATACTACAATGTACAATGCCATGACTGACCTAGTCACTTCTGAGATACATATCCGATTGAAACTCATAAAAGGACAGTTTCACAATATCTCGACAACCGTCAAAACTATTACGAAGCCGTTTCTACCGTCTTGTAGAGCAACGCGGAATCTAAAATAATACAATATACAATGCCATTACTGACCTAGTCTCTTCTGAGATAATCGAGGGAAACTCAGAAAAGCGCAGTTTCTTAATATCTGGAAAAACGCCAAAACTATTAAGAAGGCATTTGTACAGTCTTGTAAAGCACCGCGAGATCTACAACGCTGATTATCCTGGTTATCCTAGCCACTGCTGGGATAATCGAGGGAAACTCAGAAAAGAACAGTTTCTCAATATCTCGACAGCAGTCAACATTTTTGCGAGGTCATTGCTACCTTCTTGTAGAGCAACGCGAAATTTACAATCCTACAAAGTACAATGTCATGACTGACCTAGTCACTTCTGAGATGAAAGAGGGAAACTCAAAAAAGGACAGTTTCTCAATATCTCGACAACCGTCAAAACTATTGAGAAGCCATTGCTACCGTCTTGTAGGCCAACGCGGAATCTACAATACTACAATGTACAATCCCATGACTCATCTAGTCACTTCAAAGATATCCTAGGGAAACTCAGAAAAGGGCAGTTTCTCAATATCTCGACAACCGTCAAAATTGTGAGGTTGTAAGCCGTTGCTACCCCGCGGCAGAGCAGCGCGGAATCTACAATACTAGGTACAATGTACAAAGCCATTACTGACCTAGTCACTTCTGAGATGATAGAGGGAAACTCAGAAAAGGACAGTTTCTCAATATCTCGACAACCGTCAAAATTATTGCGAGGTCATTGCTACCTTCTTGTAGAGCAACGCGGAATCTAAAATATTGCAATGTAGATAGATAGAGAGATAGATAAATTTTATTCTTGTAAATTAATTGAAGAAAATACAAACAACAGGATTGAAATACATGGTGACGAAATATAAGAATAGGTAGTGACATAAATACAAGTGTAAAAATAGTGTGGAAAGCCACTTCAATTATCTAAGACTATACTAAATATGTTAAAAATGGGTGGGGTGATCATAAAAATTAAAAATAAATAAATAATCTCTAAGCATTATAAGAAACAAGAACCAAAATTAACTATTACAAACGAAAATATAAATAAAGATAATAAAAAAAAAAGAAAAAAAAGAGACAAGTCATTGAGTGAGACATAAACAAATTAAACCAAGACATTAGCTATAAGAGATTCTAAGGCTACATAATCAAAACTAAAGAGCCATATTTTTATGCGCTTAAAGAACATTCCAGGTATTGTAAGTGTCCTAATAGACTGAGGCAGTGCATTAAATATTCGAAAAGAAAGAACAGAGAAAAAGTTACGATATGCAGTGGTACGGAAATTGGGTACGGAAAAAGTGTTAGACAGGTTACCACGTAGATTATAACATGAAATTAAACGAAAATTACGATTACCAGACTTCATAAAGAACATTTTTAGCACCTTAAAACAATACAAGTGACGAACAGGAAGAATTTTGAGTTCATGGAACAGGGGAAAGCTGGAATGTCTACCAGATTTACGACACATTTTCCTAAGGACACTTTTCTGCAAAATCAACAGTGGTTAATTCTGTTTCGACACACGCCTCCCCAACAAGCGATTCCATACTGTAACTTGGAATGGAAAATACCATAATAAATCATTTTTAATAGCTTTGTAGAACATAAGTTACATATATAATAAAAATGTCGAAGGGTGCATCGAAAATATTTTTTCAGAGTATTAATGTGATTCGCAAAACTCATCATAGAATCAAGGATAAGTCTACTCTCTCAACTTTAAAACAATAATCACAACAGACAATATTTTCACAAAAAGAGGGAGATGAAGAACCAGACGCATAATGGCAATTACACATTTTATATCTAAGACACTCAGGTGCATGAAAATATATATTAGCATCCAAGAAGTCCGAGGAAGATAAGCTAAAAAACATTATCTTAGTTTTAGGGCTTATAACTAAAAGATGTTCCGCAAACCAGTGTCTCAATAAATATAGATCCCAATTGATATCAGAGACTAGGTCCAGAGGGCTGTTAAAGCCATAAGTAAAGCCAATGTCATCCGCAAAAGCAGTTGGAGAACCCTTGAAATTAAGAGCAAGAAGCGAGTTGATATAGACCAAAAACAGAATCGGACCCAAGACCGAGCCTTGTGGTACACCTACGTTGGAGAGCTTTATTTCACTTCTAATATTATCTATTTTCACTTGTTGAGCCCTATTTTTAAGATATAACTTGAACCAATTGAGTATAAATCCACGAAATCCAGCTTTTTCCAGTTTACTTAACAAGATGCTGTGGTTGACCATGTCGAATGCTTTGGTGATGTCAATAAATAAACCAGCAGTACATTTTTTCCCATCGAGGTGTGACATTATAAGAGAGCAAAACTGTAAAAGCGCATCTTCTGTCGATTTACCTCTCAAAAACCCAAATTGATTAGGATTGAAAAACTTGGTTTTGTCTAAAAAACTCAATAATCTTTTTTTCATTAGTTTTTCAAAAATTTTGCTGAACACTAAAAGAAGTTACCGATATCTTCTGGGGACCCTTTTTTAAATAACGGAATGACATCTGCACAGTTAAGACATTCGGGAAAAACTCCTTCAAACACGCAACGATTATATAATTTTTCCAGGACATCCACTGTGAAACATGCAATTTTTTTAAGCAGATAGTTAGAGATTCCATCAGCTCCACACGTAGACGAATTAGGTAAGTTACCAATAATTTTCAAAATTTCAAGAGCAGTTATGGGTTGAAAAACAAAACCATTACTATGCAACGGTTCACCACATCCACGAATGTAAAGACAAGTACAATTAATCGATTTGACTGTACTGGATTGTAGGCTGCAGCCAACATTAGCAAAATAACAATTAAAAGCGTTAGACATAGCAACTCTGTCATAAATTAAAGAATTTTCAACACGAATACAAGTGGGTTTTTTATAGGCCGTTGATTTATTCAATAAACTATTTACTACTCGCCATTCGTTTTTCAAATTTCCCTGTGCAGAGCTGAATTTAGTACGGTAATAATTATCGCGGCAAATTGGTATCTCTTTCTTAAGATCAGCACATAGTTTCTTATATCTTCTTTTTAGATCCTGGTTTGCAGGATACTTATTGCACTTAATTCTGAGTTTATTTTTATATACAACTTTTCTAAGTAAAAGATTAGATATCCAAGGTTTAAGTCTTTTAGCGGATTTTATTGAGGGCTGAACAGAGGAGCAAGATAGAATATGCTTCCTAAGAGAGTCAATGAAGACTGTAAAAGCGGTAGATGGATCTCTACAATTAAAAACATCAATCCAAGACTCAAAGCATAAACAATTTTTCAATCTGTTAAAGTCAACTCGCATTTTTCTATGGTGGGGATTAGGAGTTCGAGAACCATTGGTTTTAGAGATAGTTATTAATAGTCCTGTCATGCAATGATCAGTAACTTTAAAATCAAAGACACATTTTTTACACTCTATGGGCGCTACGTTACTGAAACGCCCATAAATGTGATCTAAACAGCTTCCCGAAGTAGGTCTAGTGGGTTCATTGATAAAGAAAGCTAGATGACAGATTGATGCGAAGAAAGTAATGACAGGTAGCTAGAGACAGTTTCATTATCTTCCAATGTATTAATATTAAAATCTCCTACTATAATCAGATTTTTTGATTTTTCTCTAATTAAAAGATCAGAAAATTCGTTTAAAAAAGTAGCAACATTAAACAAATGCAGTCTATAGACACAAAAAAACACAAACGTAACTTGGTTAATTTCAATAGAAACTTTTAAAACATCAGCACTTGAAATATGAACGCGCAAGACATCAAGAATTAGGTGTACATCTTTGATAAAACAACCCACTCCACCTGCAGCGTAACTTTCATTTGTTTTAGAGACAAACTTGAACCCGGGAATAAAATAATCATCATTCTCAAAGTCATATATCCAAATTTCAGACACAAAGACAATATCTGGAACGCAAGCAAAAGAATCAAGATGAGTGACAAGAGATGTAAAATTTTCTCTCATACTTCTAATATTCTGGTGAACAATAAAAAGTTTATCATTGCAGAACGTACAATTATTAAAAACTATATCACAGTTGGAATTACTTAAATTGGGGGAAGAGAAGTCATGAAGAAAATCCGTATTAAAATACATAATTTAAAGCATAAAATCGAGCGCACTAAATGCGAGCAAGATCATTGAAAGATTTAATCGAAATGACTTTTCCCCCCCAACCTTTCTCATAAGAATTTGATTATTGCTAAACCATACATATTTTCCGCCTTTCTGCTTCGTTGTTTCCTTTGTTTTCATTAAGAGAGCCTGAGTAAACTTTGTGAGAGCATTATTGATGAAGATTATTGATGTACAATGTCATTACTGACCTCGTCTCTTCTGGGATAATCGAGGGAAACTCAGAAAAGCACAGTTTCTCAGTATCCGCAAAAAACGCCAAAACTATTAAGAAGCCGTTTGTACAGTCTTGTAAATCAACGCGGAATCTGCAACGCTGATTATCCTGGTTATCCTAGTCACTGCTGAGATAATCGAGGGAAACTCAGAAACTCAGTTTCTCAATCTCACGAAAACTGTCAAAATTATTGAGAAGCCGTTACTACCGTCTTGTACAGCAACGCTGAATCTACAACACTACAATGTACAATGCCATCCGAGGAAAACTCAGAAAAGGACAGTTTCTAAATGTCTCGACAACCGTCAAAACTATTGGAAAGCCATTGCTACCTTGTTATAAAGCAACGCGGAATCTACAATACCACAATGTACAATGCCATTACTGACCTAGTCACTTCTGAGATAATCGAGGAAAACTCAGAAAAGGGCAGTTTCTCAATATCTCGACAACCGTCAAAACTGTGGGGTTGTAAGCCGTTGCTACCACGCGGCAGTGCAACGCGGAATCTACAATACTAGGTACAATGTACAACGCCATTACTGACCTAGTCACTTCTGAGATAAGCGAGGGAAACTCAGAAAAGGGCAGTTTCTCAATATCCCGAAAAACGTCAAAACTATTGAGAAGCCGTTGCTACCGTCTTGTAGAGCAACGCGGAATCTACAATACTACAATGTACAATGCCACGACTGACCTCGTCTCTTCTGAGATAATCGATGGACACTCAGAAAAGCACAGTTTCTCAATATCTGGAAAAACGCCAAAACTATTAAGAAGCCGTTTGTACAGTCTTGTAAAGCAACGAGGAATCTACAACACTGATTATCCTGGTTATCCTAGTCACTGCTGAGATAATCGAGGGAAACTCAGAAAATAACAGTTTTCTATTCTCACGAAAACTGGCAAAACTATTAAGAAGCCGTTACTACCGCCTTGTACAGCAACGCTGAATCTACAACACCAGAATGTACAATGCCATGACTGACCCATTTACTTCTGAGATATCCGAGGAAAACTCAGAAAAAGACAGTTTCACAATGTCTCGACAACCTTCAAAACTATTGGGAAGCCATTGCTACCGTCTTGTAGAGCAACGCGGAATCTACAATACTACAATGTACAATGCCACGACTGACCTCGTCTCTTCTGAGATAATCGATGGACACTCAGAAAAGCACAGTTTCTCAATATCTGGAAAAACGCCAAAACTATTAAGAAGCCGTTTGTACAGTCTTGTAAAGCAACGAGGAATCTACAACACTGATTATCCTGGTTATCCTAGTCACAGCTGAGATAATCGAGGGAAACTCAGAAAATAACAGTTTTCTATTCTCACGAAAACTGGCAAAACTATTAAGAAGCCGTTACTACCGCCTTGTACAGCAACGCTGAATCTACAACACCAGAATGTACAATGCCATGACTGACCCATTTACTTCTGAGATATCCGAGGAAAACTCAGAAAAGGACAGTTTCACAATGTCTCGACAACCTTCAAAACTATTGGGAAGCCATTGCTACTTTTTTGTAGAGCAACGCGGAATCTACAATGCCACAATGTACAATGCCACTACTGACCTAGTCACTTCTGAGATAATCGAGGGAAACTCAGAAAAGGGCAGTTTCTCAATATCTGGAAAAACGCCAAAACTATTAAGAAGCCGTTTGTACAGTCTTGTAAAGCAACGAGGAATCTACAACACTGATTATCCTGGTTGTCCTAGTCACTTCTGAGATAATTGAGGGAAACTCAGAAAAGAACAGTTTTTTTAATATCTCGACAACCGTCAAGACTATTGAGCAGCCGTTGCTACCGTCTTGTAGAAAACAATGCCACTACTGACCTAGTCACTTCTGAGATAATCGAGGAAAACTCAAAGAAGGACAGTTTCTCAATATCTCGACAACCGTCAAAATTATTGCGAGGTCATTGCTACCTTCTTGTAGAGCAACGCGGAATCTAAAATATTACAATGTACAATATCATTACTGACCTCGTCTCTTCTGAGATAATCGAGGGAAACTCAGAAAAGCACAGTTTCTCAATATCTAGACAACCGTCAAAACTATTGAGAAGCCATTGCTACCGTCTTGTAGGCCAACGCGAAATCTACAATACTACAATGTACAATGCATGACTGACGTAGTCACTTCAAAGATATCCGAGGGAAACTCAGAAAAGAACAGTTTCTCAATATCGCGACAACCGTCAAAATTATCGCGATGTCATTGCTACCTTCTTGTAGAGCAACGCGGAATCTACAATACTACAATGTACAATGCCATGACTGACCTAGTCACTTCTGAGATACATATCCGAGGGAAACTCATAAAAGGACAGTTTCTCAATATCTCGACAACCGCCAAAACTATTACGAAGCGGTTTCCACCGTCGTGTAGAGCAACGCGGAATCTAAAATATTACAATGTACAATCCCAGTACTGACCTAGTCTCTTCTAAGATATCCGAGGGAAACTCAGAAAAGCACAGTTTCTTGATATCTGGAAAACCGCCAAAACTATTAAGAAGCAGTTTCTACCGTTTTGTAGAGCAACGTGGAGTCTACAACACTACAATATACAATGCCATGACTGACCTAGTCACTTCTGAGATGATAGAGGGAAACTCAAAAAAGGAGAGTTTCACAATGTCTCGACAACCGTCAAAACTATTGGGAAGCCATTGTTACCTTGTTATAGGGCAACGCGGAATCTACAATACCACAATGTACAATGCCATTACTGACCCAGTCACTTCTGAGATAAGCGAGGGAAACTCAGAAAAGGGCAGTTTCTCAAGATCTCGACAACCGTCAAAACTGTGGGGTTGTAAGCCGTTGCTACCACGCGGCAGAGCAACGCGGAATCTACAATACTAGGTACAATGCACAACGCCATTATTGACCTAGTCACTTCTGAGATAATTGAGGGAAACTCAGAAAATAACAGTTTTTTAATATCTCGACAACCGTCAACACTATTAAGAAGCCGTTGCTACCGTCTTGTAGAGCAACGCGGAATCTACAATGCCACAATGTACAATGCCACTACTGACCTAGTCACTTCTGAGATAATTGAGGGAAACTCAGAAAAGAACAGTTTTTTAATATCTCGACAACCGTCAAGACTATTGAGAAGCCGTTGCTACCGTCTTGTAGAGCAACGCAGAATCTACAATACTACAATCAGAAACCACCAATGAGACGTCCCACTCAAAATGGCCGCCGACGTTTGCCTACAAGCTCGGGCGAGCACGTGGGTACCTCAAGTGCTGTCAAAAGAGCATGTGGGTACCTCAAGTGCTGTCAAAATTTTGTAAACAATCGCTAAACATTGTTGTAATTCCAAGAGTGTGTGTGGCGGGAGTACATTGCGGTAAAATGAAATGAGCTCACACGTATTCACGGATAGAAGCTCGTTTGTAACCGGTTTTGTCGCTACGCACCTGAACCGCTGTCAAAATCTCGTCAAAATTTCAGGGTGTTACGGGGGAAGACGTACGAAAGACGCACGTCTCATTCTGGTTTCTGACTACAATGTACAATGCATGACTGACGTAGTCACTTCAAAGATATCCGAGGGAAACTCAGAAAAGGACAGTTTCTCAATATCGCGACAACCGTCAAAATTATCGCGAGGTCATTGCTAGCTTCTTGTAGAGCAACGGGGAATCCTCGTCCTTCGACCTCGTCTCTTCTGAGATAATCGGGGGAAACTCAGAAAAGCACAGTTTCTCAATATCCGGAAAAATGCCAAAACTATTAAGAAGCCGTTTGAACAGTCTTGTAAAGCAGCGAGGAATCTACAACACTGATTATCCTGGTTATCCTAGTCAGTGCTGAGATAATCGAGTTAAGGTCAGAAAAGAACAGTTTCTCAATCCCACGAAAACCTTCAAAACTATTGAGAAGACGTTACTACCGTCTTGTACAGCAACGCTGAATCTACAATGCCACAATGTACAATGCCACTACTGACCTAGTCACTTCTGAGATAATTGAGGGAAACTCAGAAAAGAACAGTTTTTTGATATCTCGAAAACCGTCTAGACTATTGAGAAGCCGTTGCCACCTTCTTGTAGAGCAACGCGGAATCTATAATACTAAAATGTACAATGCCACTACTGACCTAGTCACTTCTGAGGTATCCGAGGAAAACTCAGAAAAGGACAGTTTCACAATGTCTCGACAACCGTCAAAACTATTGGGAAGCCATTGTTACCTTGTTATAGGGCAACGCGGAATCTACAATACCACAATGTACAATGCCATTACTGACCCAGTCACTTCTGAGATAAGCCAGGGAAACTCAGAAAAGGGCAGTTTCTCAAGATCTCGACAACCGTCAAAACTGTGGGGTTGTAAGCCGTTGCTACCACGCGGCAGAGCAACGCGGAATCTACAATACTAAGTACAATGTACAACGCCATTACTGACCCAGTCACTTCTGATATAAGCGAGGGAAACTCAGAAAAGGGCAGTTTCTCAATATCCCGAAAAACGTCAAAACTATTGAGAAGCCGTTGCTACCGTCTTGTAGAGCAACGCGGAATCTACAACACTGATTATCCTGGTTATCCTAGTCACCGCTGAGATAATTGAGGGAAACTCATAAAAGAACAGTTTTTTAATATCTCGACAACCGTCAAGACTATTGAGAAGCCGTTGCTACCGTCTTGTAGAGCAATGCGGAATCTACAATACTACAATGTACAGGGCCACGACTGACCTATTCACTTCTACGATATCGGAGGGAAACTCAAAGAAGGACAGTTTCTCAATATCTCGACAACCGTCAAAATTATTGCGAGGCTCTACCTTCTTGTAGAGCAACGCGGAATCTAAAATATTACAATGTACCATGCCATTACTGACCTCGTCTCTTCTGAGATAATCGAGGGAAACTCAGAAAAGCACAGTTTCTAAATGTCTCGACAACCGTCAAAACTATTGGAAAGCCATTGCTACCTTGTTATAGAGCAACGCAGAATCTACAATGCCACAATGTACAATGCCATTACTGACCCAGTCACTTCTGAGATAAGCGAGGGAAACTCAGAAAAGGGCAGTTTCTCAAGATCTCGACAACCGTCAAAACTGTGGGGTTGTAAGCCGTTGCTACCACGCGGCAGAGCAACGCGGAATCTACAATACTAGGTACAATGTACAACGCCATTACTGACCCAGTCACTTCTGAGATAAGCGAGGGAAACTCAGAAAAGGGCAGTTTCTCAATATCCCGAAAAACGTCAAAACTATTGAGAAGCCGTTGCTACCGTCTTGTAGAGCAACGCGGAATCTACAACACTGATTATCCCGGTTATCCTAGTCACCGCTGAGATAATTGAGGGAAACTCATAAAAGAACAGTTTTTTAATATCTCGACAACCGTCAAGACTATTGAGAAGCCGTTGCTACCGTCTTGTAGAGCAATGCGGAATCTACAATACTACAATGTACAGTGCCACGACTGACCTATTCACTTCTACGATATCGGAGGGAAACTCAAAGAAGGACAGTTTCTCAATATCTCGACAACCGTCAAAATTATTGCGAGGTCATTGCTACCTTCTTGTAGAGCAACGCGGAATCTAAAATATTACAATGTACAATTCCATTACTGACCACGTCTCTTCTGAGATAATCGAGGGAAACTCAGAAAAGCACAGTTTCTAAATGTCTCGACAACCGTCAAAACTATTGGAAAGCCATTGTTACCTTGTTATAGAGCAACGCAGAATCTACAATGCCACAATGTACAATGCCATGACTGACCCATTTACTTCTGAGATATCCGAGGAAAACTCAGAAAAGGACAGTTTCACAATGTCTCGACAACCGCCAAAACTATAGGGAAGCCATTGCTACCTTGTTGTAGAGCAACGCGGAATCTACAATGCCACAATGTACAATGCCATTACTGACCCAGTCACTTCTGAGATAAGCGAGGGAAACTCAGAAAAGGGCAGTTTCTCAAGATCTCGACAACCGTCAAAACTGTGGGGTTGTAAGCCGTTGCTACCACGCGGCAGAGCAACGCGGAATCTACAATACTAGGTACAATGTACAACGCCATTACTGACCCAGTCACTTCTGAGATAAGCGAGGGAAACTCAGAAAAGGGCAGTTTCTCAATATCCCGAAAAACGTCAAAACTATTGAGAAGCCGTTGCTACCGTCTTGTAGAGCAACGCGGAATCTACAACACTGATTATCCTGGTTATCCTAGTCACCGCTGAGATAATTGAGGGAAACTCATAAAAGAACAGTTTTTTAATATCTCGACAACCGTCAAGACTATTGAGAAGCCGTTGCTACCGTCTTGTAGAGCAATGCGGAATCTACAATACTACAATGTACAGTGCCACGACTGACCTATTCACTTCTACGATATCGGAGGGAAACTCAAAGAAGGACAGTTTCTCAATATCTCGACAACCGTCAAAATTATTGCGAGGCTCTACCTTTTTGTAGAGCAACGCGGAATCTAAAATATTACAATGTACCATGCCATTACTGACCTCGTCTCTTCTGAGATAATCGAGGGAAACTCAGAAAAGCACAGTTTCTAAATGTCTCGACAACCGTCAAAACTATTGGAAAGCCATTGCTACCTTGTTATAGAGCAACGCAGAATCTACAATGCCATGACTGACCCATTTACTTCTGAGATATCCGAGGAAAACTCAGAAAAGGACAGTTTCACAATGTCTCGACAACCGCCAAAACTATAGAGAAGCCATTGCTACCTTGTTGTAGAGCAACGCGGAATCTACACTGCCACAATGTACAATGCCATTACTGACCCAGTCACTTCTGAGATAAGCGAGGGAAACTCAGAAAAGGGCAGTTTCTCAAGATCTCGACAACCGTCAAAACTGTGGGGTTGTAAGCCGTTGCTACCACGCGGCAGAGCAACGCGGAATCTACAATACTAGGTACAATGTACAACGCCATTACTGACCCAGTCACTTCTGAGATAAGCGAGGGAAACTCAGAAAAGGGCAGTTTCTCAATATCCCGAAAAACGTCAAAACTATTGAGAAGCCGTTGCCACCTTCTTGTAGAGCAACGCGGAATCTATAATACTAAAATGTACAATGCCACTACTGACCTAGTCACTTCTGAGGTATCCGAGGAAAACTCAGAAAAGGACAGTTTCACAATGTCTCGACAACCGTCAAAACTATTGGGAAGCCATTGTTACCTTGTTATAGGGCAACGAGGAATCTACAATACCACAATGTACAATGCCATTACTGACCCAGTCACTTCTGAGATAAGCGAGGGAAACTCAGAAAAGGGCAGTTTCTCAAGATCTCGACAACCGTCAAAACTGTGGGGTTGTAAGCCGTTGCTACCACGCGGCAGAGCAACGCGGAATCTACAATACTAGGTACAATGTACAACGCCATTACTGACCCAGTCACTTCTGAGATAAGCGAGGGAAACTCAGAAAAGGGCAGTTTCTCAATATCCCGAAAAACGTCAAAACTATTGAGAAGCCGTTGCTACCGTCTTGTACAGCAACGCTGAATCTACAACACTACAATGTACAATGCCATCCGAGGAAAACTCAGAAAAGGACAGTTTCTAAATGTCTCGACAACCGTCAAAACTATTGGAAAGCCATTGTTACCTTGTTATAGGGCAACGCGGAATCTACAATACCACAATGTACAATGCCATTACTGACCCAGTCACTTCTGAGATAAGCGAGGGAAACTCAGAAAAGGGCAGTTTCTCAAGATCTCAACAACCGTCAAAACTGTGGGGTTGTAAGCCGTTGGTACCACGCGGCAGAGAAACGCGGAATCTACAATACTAGGTACAATGTACAACGCCATTACTGACCCATTACTGGCTCTACCTTTTTGTAGAGCAACGCGGAATCTAAAATATTACAACGTACCATGCCATTACTGACCTCGTCTCTTCTGAGATAATCGAGGGAAACTCAGAAAAGCACAGTTTCTAAATGTCTCGACAACCGTCAAAACTATTGGAAAGCCATTGCTACCTTGTTATAGAGCAACGCAGAATCTACAATGCCATGACTGACCCATTTACTTCTGAGATATCCGAGGAAAACTCAGAAAAGGACAGTTTCACAATGTCTCGACAACCGCCAAAACTATAGGGAAGCCATTGCTACCTTGTTGTAGAGCAACGCGGAATCTACAATGCCACAATGTACAATGCCATTACTGACCCAGTCACTTCTGAGATAAGCGAGGGAAACTCAGAAAAGGGCAGTTTCTCAAGATCTCGACAACCGTCAAAACTGTGGGGTTGTAAGCCGTTGCTACCACGCGGCAGAGCAACGCGGAATCTACAATACTAGGTACAATGTACAACGCCATTACTGACCCAGTCACTTCTGAGATAAGCGAGGGAAACTCAGAAAAGGGCAGTTTCTCAAGATCTCGACAACCGTCAAAACTGTGGGGTTGTAAGCCGTTGCTACCACGCGGCAGAGCAACGCGGAATCTACAATACTAGGTACAATGTACAACGCCATTACTGACCCAGTCACTTCTGAGATAAGCGAGGGAAACTCAGAAAAGGGCAGTTTCTCAATATCCCGAAAAACGTCAAAACTATTGAGAAGCCGTTGCTACCGTCTTGTACAGCAACGCTGAATCTACAACACTACAATGTACAATGCCATCCGAGGAAAACTCAGAAAAGGACAGTTTCTAAATGTCTCGACAACCGTCAAAACTATTGGAAAGCCATTGTTACCTTGTTATAGGGCAACGCGGAATCTACAATACCACAATGTACAATGCCATTACTGACCCAGTCACTTCTGAGATAAGCGAGGGAAACTCAGAAAAGGGCAGTTTCTCAAGATCTCGACAACCGTCAAAACTGTGGGGTTGTAAGCCGTTGCTACCACGCGGCAGAGCAACGCGGAATCTACAATACTAGGTACAATGTACAACGCCATTACTGACCCAGTCACTTCTGAGATAAGCGAGGGAAACTCAGAAAAGCACAGTTTCTAAATATCTGGAAAAACGCCAAAACTATTAAGAAGCCGTTTGTACAGTCTTGTGAAGCAACGAGGAATCTACAACACTGATTATCCTGGTTATCCTAGTCACTTCTGAGATAATTGAGGGAAACTCATAAAAGAACAGTTTTTTAATATCTCGACAACCGTCAAGACTATTGAGAAGCCGTTGCTACCGTCTTGTAGAGCAATGCGGAATCTACAATACTACAATGTACAGTGCCACGACTGACCTATTCACTTCTACGATATCCGAGGGAAACTCAAAGAAGGACAGTTTCTCAATATCTCGACAACCGTCAAAATTATTGCGAAGTCATTGCTACCTTCTTGTAGAGCAACGCGGAATCTAAAATATTACAATGTACAATGCCATTACTGACCACGTCTCTTCTGAGATAATCGAGGGAAACTCAGAAAAGCACAGTTTCTAAATGTCTCGACAACCGTCAAAACTACTGGAAAGCCATTGCTACCTTGTTACAGAGCAACGCGGAATCTACAACACTACAATGTACAATGCCATGACTGACCCATTTACTTCTGAGATATCCGAGGAAAACTCAGAAAAGGACAGTTTCACAATGTCTCGACAACCGTCAAAACTATTGGGAAGCCATTGCTACCTTATTGTAGAGCAACGCGGAATCTACAATGCCACAATGTACAATGCCACTACTGACCTATTCACTTCTGAGATAATTGAGGGAAACTCAGAAAAGAACAGTTTTTTAATATCTCGACAACCGTCAAGACTATTGAGAAGCCATTGCTACCTTGTTATAGAGCAACGCGGAATCTACAACACTACAATGTACAATGCCATGACTGACCCATTTACTTCTGAGATATCCGAGGAAAACTCAGAAAAGGACAGTTTCACAATGTCTTGACAACCGTCAAAATTATTACGAGGTCATTGCTACCTTCTTGTAGAGCAACGCGGAAACTAAAATATTACAATGTACAATGCCATTACTGACCTCGTCTCTTCTGAGATAATCGAGGGGAACTCAGAAAAGCACAGTTTCTAAATGTC
Source organism: Merodon equestris (assembly GCA_958301585.1). NCBI lineage: Eukaryota > Metazoa > Arthropoda > Insecta > Diptera > Syrphidae > Merodon > Merodon equestris. The sequence continues at coordinate 4,812,192 of OY284418.1, read as the reverse complement.
TCGACAACCGTCAAAACTATTGGAAAGCCATTGCTACCTTGTTATAGAGCAACGCGGAATCTACAACACTATAATGTACAATGCCATGACTGACCCATTTACTTCTGAGATATCCGAGGAAAACTCAGAAAAGGACAGTTTCACAATGTCTCGACAACCGTCAAAACTATTGGGAAGTGTTGAATTATATAATAGATGGCAACCCTATGTCACACTTTGGAAATACATACATAAATATATGAGTTACATATTAATTACTTTTGAATTACAATTTTTCGTTAAATTACATACACATTTATATTTCCTACTATATATACGACTGAATTGCAATTTATAACTCATTATTTGTACATTATCTGCTGTGCGATCGGCAAACGGGGCGGTACGATCGGCCAAAGGCCATGATCATGTAACCATGCACCCGTTTGCCGATTGTCGTCGTCGTTCGTCGCAAGACAGTGTTATAATTTTTAGCGTGTACGAATTCAATTATTATAAATATAGATAATATTCAGTTAAATGAATTAGTTTATATCGGTTTGTCTTTGCAATGCCAAAAAAAGGATTAACTTTGCCAGGATATAATTATCTTGGTCCTGGCAATAATATATTCAATGAAGATGAAGTTGTTAATTCTGCGGATTTTGTTGCATATGTACACGATTTGGAATATGAATTAGCTAATTCTTCTGAGGATATAAGGGAAGCAGATCGCGAAGCTATTAGTAGTTTCATTCGGGATTTTAGACAAACTGGACGTGTAGCAGATTTAGCTGGATTTCTTGGAATTGGATTTAAATATGGTGTTGAAAGTGTTTTTGGTGTGCATTACCCGAACATGAGTGGTAAATCGAGGACATTGGCACAGACAGTATTTGCCCAACGTGAGAAACATATAGCAGATCTTTGGTCGAGACCGGAATTTAAAAGCAGATACGTAAATTTCCAGGCATTCAAAAAGGGTCAGGAAAGTAAACAAATATACGAAGCTTACAGAGCACCACACGGACATTATTACAAACAAATAAAAGCTGAACACCAATCAACTAATCCAAATTCAATTGTGCCATATTGTGAATACCAATAGAAGACGATCAACCTGGACCAAGTGGCATCAATAAACGTCCCGCCGACACCGGATCCGACCCCGACCCCACCAAGTTACTCCGTACTGATTCGGCTGTTGGAGGTGCAGATACAGGCGAGGATTCTAGCGAATTATCACCTGATACTATTAAATTCTTTGAAAATATTGTTGGTCGTTCTGATACTGGTAACGTTACTGAAACTGCTCATAGAGCGTCGACAGGACTTGCTGCTGCTGTACCAATGGATACGACAGAAAGTGGATTGTCGCGTGGCCCAAATACGGGAGCAAGATCAGGAGCTAGTGGAATTGCTGGATCGTCATCGCAGGCCGTTTCAGATTTAACATGGATTCATCCAAGTAGTGTAGCGTATTTCAAGAAAAGTCGTATTTTAATTACATATGGATACAGTACTGAAAATTTACAATTAAATGATCCAGACTATGTTGAATGTGTTACAACACCATTAGCGCTAATTCCTGTTGATTATTTGCCGTTTTATTTAAGTCATTCAGAGTTTGACAGTTTACCGTTTGGATCAAAAATTGTCGAAGTATCGTGCAGAGTTACTCCATTAGGTACAAGGACAGCATTTGATACGGGCCCAACACTTAGTGGTACGGCTACATCAGAATATGTGCCAATTGGATTAGTATGTGAAGGTCTTAATATTCAATTTTACGGTCGCAATAAAGAATATACAGTAGACAGTACAAATCCAATGAAACCAACTGGTATAAAAACAATTGATCCAAAAGAAATGGCTAAGAAATATTACGAACATGTAAATAGCAATGCATTATGTGTCCCTCAACCTATAGAACAATATCATGTACATGAATGGAATCGATCTTCTAATCCGGATATTCGCAAACTTCCTGAATATCAGGTGCATAATTACGGTGTTCCTAGAATGGATGAAAAAGTACATCAATTTTTATTAAATCAAGCTGTTGGCCAAGAAATTATAAATTATAAATACAAACCTCAGAATGGATTAATTAAATCTGCTAAAGATCATTTTGTTCCATGGAATCGCAGAGGTGATTCAGTAGAAACAACTTTTACAAGACCAAGATCGATGCTATTACAGTTTTTTAATCAAGCTGGCAAACCTGTTATTGGCGACATTGGCCTTGGCGCAGATAAAGATTCGTATACCTTGATCAATCAAATCGTTGAAAATTATTGCCGTAAAATTGAAAATTATGGCGCATTTCATCCAGGTCGTGGTGCAACAACCTTTAAAGCACAACCACAAGTTCATGTTGGCCTTGTTGCGACGCCACAGTTAAATCCAGGTACAGCAAACGTATCTTATTTAAACAGTGCATGTTATTGGAAAGTTGAATGCGATTGCAAGGTTATATTTAATGTTAACTCAGCATTTTCTAAAAATAACGCAATCAGTTGGCCACTCGAAGTTACCTTTGTTGAAAATGCCGATCAAAATTACACAGACGGTATTTGTATTTTATTTATTCAAGAATATTATATTTTTCCATCAACTTAGATGTAGACAATGGGTGTGGTTTCTTATTTAATAATTTTAGATCGTTACATGGTTTCCATACATACGAAAACTTGCGTGATCTAAACGCATCATCTCTAGGAAAAACATCATTATTAGATAATACAATAACGGGTGTGCGTGTAATCACTGCATCTGGCGCATACTTTACTTTGGCATTAACAGTATCGCCACCCAATATCATTTTCAGGGTCTCTGTAGCACATGGCTCCATTACTGGTTCATTCCATAAGATGATACGCCGATCAACACATTCCATAAATGGAAATCCGCAATACCTGTTAAAATTTCCCATTTGGCCAAAATTTATGAAAAAATGAATGAAGGGATCGAAAAAAAAAATTTTACCAGCATTAGGTGCTGATAATATAAACATAGTATTTTTTTTAGGGATTTGCTTATCAATTACACAATTACAAATAAATAAAGTCCGACGTCCATAGAATGAGAATTATACTCAGAAAACTGAGCATGTTGTCCTTGGGATCCTGTTCGGCTATGATTTCTTCGACTGACTTCTGCTTCTTTTCCGGTATTTCCCTTTTCTCCGTCGCTTTCCTTTTCAACAGAACCTTTTTCCGAAATTCTGCTAGATTTGTTATATGTAGGTTCCGGTCGATTTTCTCCACCTATTGGATGTTCTTCTATCAGGAAAGGTTGCGAGCACGGGATTGATTCGTTGTCCGATGATATTACTTCCTCCGTCCCGACTGTTTCCTCCCTGACTTTTTGAGCAATTTCGATAATCTCCTTCGCAATTTGTTGGTTCTTCCTTCTTGGATTCGGCATTTTGATCTGGACTGTAGTTATAACTGCAAATACTGCTTTGAGGGCTATAATTGTAAGAGCAAACAGAACTATCAGAATTATATTGGTTAGATTGAGTATACTGCTCGCTTGACTGGAACATTATGAAAAAGATATTCTGCAGAACAAGTATTTATACTCACAAAATTTGCACATGTAAAATTATAACACTGTCTTGCGACGACGACGGGTGCATGGTTACATGATCATGGCCTTTTGCCGATCGTACCATCAAAACTATTGCTACCTTGTTATAGAGCAACGCGGAATCTACAATACTACAATGTACAATGCCACGACTGACCTATTCACTTCTACGATATCCGAGGGAAACTCAAAGAAGGACAGTTTCTCAATATCTCGACAACCGTCAAAATTATTGCGAGGTCATTGCTACCTTCTTGCAGAGCAACGCGGAATCTAAAATACTAGGCAGATCAGTATGCGCGGGCTTAACTCCGCTACTGAAAATTTTTGATCGAGCGAGCAAATTTGTTGTTTTATCAAATTACAATCATAACCAATACTCTCAAGTAAATACATATAGCTAAGTGTGATACATCAATTTAATTGTCTACTTGCAAGGACGTTTAGATTTAAGATCATATTTTCGAGAAACGTGTTGTTCTGAAGCTTTGACCACATCTTTCGCACCTTTTGCCTTATAGGCTTTTCTGACGAAATTGAAAGCTCGTTGCATGCAATCTATGGATTCTTCTTGGGTACCTCTTAATAGTGTGATGATCCGATCAGCTTTCAATGCCTTTGCCAATTACAGAGTGAAATTCCTCACGCCCCATTGCTCTCGAATACCCGTCGCATGGGGATCATATTGCGTCAACTTGTATTTGCCATTAATTTTATCCACCAATGCGATAATAGCGTGAAACGAAGGAATAATTAAGCCAGTGAGTGAATCTATTGCTCTCTTCTTTGTGACTTCAATTTCTTGAGTGGAGAATACAATTACGCGTTTTGAAGAAGACTGAAAATGTAATCGGATCGCATTGACAGCTTGAGAGATTGTGGTCTTATATCCGAAACATGGACCATCTTTATCGATGGTCCATGTTTCTTGTTCTACCTTGTTTAAAATTCCAGTCCTTGCATCTACAATTAATTCTTTAGAACCAAATGCTAGTTTAGTGGTTAGTTAGTTTGAGTGGTAGTTGCATCCTAGTACAACTTTCTCCCCCAAGCTGATATCCACTCGTGATAGGTGCTATTGGACCACATCCGTCAACGGTGGGGCCAGTGTACTTATCGAACTTGATCAAAGCAGCAACAGGCATTGCGGTTTGAGCGTTGTCTGTTGGACGATACACAATATCTTTCACCTCACCTCTTGCACCATTCACCAGTTTCTTGTCGGTCCAAAGGTTTCGCGTAAGTATAACTAATGCGCCGACAGATAGCTTAAGAGTATGAGCTAATCCTTGAGCGTCATTAGTTGTGGCTTTCTCAGCATTTTTGCTGTTATGTTTCGCTTGAATTCTGGCTACTGGAAGATCTAACGAACGTAGTTTCTCTGTGTTGTATGTCATGACTTCTTGTTTTGTACTGTAGATGCGCAAGGCATCTTTGAAGGTGCTTTGTTCTGCAACACAAACACGACTCGTTGATCTCGACATGAACAGTTGCCAGTCTTCTTCAGTGTTCCTGCCAATGCTTAGTTTGTCTAATGCATCACGGAAATGAACATCAGTTTTCGATGTTCCCAACTGACGATGAGCTTCTTTAAGGATTACTGTTTTCGTGAAATGCTTCTTATAGGCAAGTTGTCCTTGATCAGATAAGCTGCTCGAGTAACGACCGGGTTTCTTCTTTGCATACATTGGTTTATCTCCAACTGGCGGTAGTTGTTTGATGTCACCTAAGAGGTATACGATCATTCCGCCAAAAGGCTCGTCACAGCCCTTGGCCTGGCGACATCGCTGTTCGACCTGACCCATCAAGGTGGAACCGACCATGCTCCACTCATCTATTATTATGACTTTAACTGATTCGAAATCTCTCTGGAAAGCAGTCAAAGCTTCATTCGTAAGAGGATTGAATTTTCCAGATATCTTCAGTACAGAGTGAATTGTCTGTCCATTGATGTTCACACTCGCCGCCCCAGTAGGGGCAAGTAGCTTGTATGAAGATGAGCCGTAATTGAGGTCTGCAGTCAACTTTGCAACGATTGCTCTAATAAGTGTTGATTTGCCAGTTCCGGCTTTCCCTTGTATGATTATCCGATTGTGAATAGCTGACCCCTGCATTTGACTGTCTAAAATGAACAGGACATTCTGTTGTTCTTGTGTAAACTGAACGTCTGGGTACACTTGATGTTCAGCCACCATTTCTGTTTGTTGTCTGGACTGTATAAGAAAACTTGACAGTAACTCCGGCTGTTCAAAGTGTCCGTATGAGCTGCTCCAGTCATGCTCAATATCCATGGCTCGTAAACCAAGGTCCACGTCACTCGGTGGACCGGCTGGTCCGATCTGTGTCATAAGCATGAATGGGTCTTGACCATCGACGTATAATTCAAAATCTTCTTCTTCGAATTCATCATCTTCATGAAGAGGTTCTAAATCAAGTTGTTGTGTAATCTGACGTGCTTCAAAAAGAGACTTCCAGGACATATCACCAAGAAAATCAGCTTCTGAAATCCAAGGCAATGGATATGGGACGTGAACTAACACTTGGATTCTGTAGTACATGTCATTGTCTGCGTCATTTTCTTCTATTAACTTGAGTCTCGGAAATACTCGTACCACTGCTGCCTTGCGTCGCTTGGTATATCGATCGCCCACAACTTTGCATTGCGAAGAGAAATCGAAGAGCGATAGATGACTGTAAGCAGCGTTGCGGTTCTTATATTTCTCGATGAGAGACTTTGTTTCTCCGATGACCTCGTCATCGTTCAGAGTTTGCAGTAGCACCTGCTCTTCAGAGTCTGAATTTGGAATCACCAACGCAACAAACTCTCGAGTTGATGACCAAAATGGTAAGCCAAGATTCACGTGAGCGCACTCTTGAGCACAGTGATCACGTCCCGAGACTGTTTTCATGAGCAACTTTATAATGGCTTTCTTGGCTGAATCATCGTCACTGACTTCGTTAGTTAAGATATTACACATGAGTTCGGCCAGCGTTGTGGATCGTGGTTCACATTTGGATGCATATTTGACGATATATCCACAAACGGCATTCGTTGATACTATGGGTGCGAAGTCTATGTTGGCCCGCCTAATTTGTAGCACTGATCTGTTATGACGATTGACTCGAGGATGGTTTCGTCCTTGTGTCAAAACCCAAGAGCCATCAATCTTCGTCAAAGTTGTTCGTTCTTGCAAATCTTTTGGGAACTTGTAGCGGCAGCGTTCAGATCCACCACCTTTTGGTTTCCGCATACAATGGACACCGCATGCACTATGAATCTCAACATTACTACAAAGCTCGGCGTAGTCATGATCAACGTCACTGATGTCGCTTGGCGAAAGTTTACACGGGTGGACAATAGGCGGCCTGACGTTGACATCCGGATGTTCTTCGGTGGAGAGTGCATCAAAGAACTCGATTACTCCTTGGAGTTCAGAAGCAGACATTGAATCGAGTTGAGTTATGTCAGGGGCATCTTTAATCCACGCCAAGCCATGAAGATGAATAGAACCTCGATGCTGATATTCAAAACGGAACCAATGATCAGTGATATTGAACTGTTCTTTCATTTGTTGCTTGACATAATGTTCGCCACGTACTGTGAAGAAGTAATCAACTACTTGAGGATTTTCCCGAATCAGTGAATATCGCTGAGTGCAAGTTAAGATACTATGATCGACAACGTCTGGTGCAAGCACCTTCCACAACTCTTTCCAATGTAGATCAGCAGATGATAGTGTAAAGAAAATAGTTGGCGGCCCTAGCTGATTAACCATGTCTAGCAGTTCAGCCGAACGTTTGAACCAGAAAGCTGATGATGTTCTCAGGTTGGCATTGAAAAAACCGATTTGTTTGATAAGCGTGGGCTGCTCTACCATTCGATCTTTGAGCTGCTTGACTGTCAAATCACCAAGACCAGCGCGACTCACTAAGACCTTCCCTTGAGTAGCAGCTCTCCACCGCTGGTTACTGTTGTAAGAAGCCTAAACAACTGGGGGGGGTTGCGACCTAGGCAACAACTAGGTAGGGCACGAATGCCATAAAGGTTCTACCGTAGTTATTGCGTTTGGGAAAAGCAGGGCACGAATGCCATAAAGGTTCTGCTTGGGAGTAAGGTTGGTGGATGGAAAGAATGCCAGAGAAACACTTGGTTGGGATGTCAAGTTGAATCTGATTTTATTTAATTATTGGTTCTCTATTTATACAAAAATCATTGTCGCATTTCCAATGCATATCGATTGTACCTGCATGACTCTATTCTATTGCAGTCGGCAGTGTCGTCTATCATTCTCGAAATCATTATGTTCTTTTTGTCTTCGATTCTCAAGTGTCGGCACTTTTCTTTTCGGTGACACTAACTGAACTTTGATTCATGGATTCGAATGACAATGCGATGTCGTACTTTTTAACGTATTAGCGACCAGTCAATTGATGGATGGTCAATGAATGGTGTTGGGTACACTACACCCTTACCCTTAAGCGGAAAATTATTGGAAGAATAATTTTACAAGATTTTTCGGAATCGATATGTTTTGGATTTGCTTTACATTGAAGTTTTCTTACTAATTACAATGTTTAAAACTATTTAATTTCTAGTTTGTTTATAATGGTCTTACAATTTTTACATTAATCTACAATTTATTAAATTTCTTAAGACTATTGTTGTGGAACTTTTTAAGTTCTCCGTTTATTTCAATTATTGAATTTGTATTATCTTTTGCTACAATTTTGTATGGCCCGTGATATGGACTTTGTAATTTTTTCTTACTTTCTAGTTTTACAAATACTAAATCTCCTATTCTAAGATTTGATACATTTGTGTATTTGTCGTATTCTAATTTTCTTTTACATTTTACATTGCTAATTATATCTCGTGCTTTTTGTATCGCATGTCTAAGTCTAGTTTTTACTTCATTTACATAGTTATCTAGATTATATGCTTTTACTTTGCTGTTTATTATATCGCTTGGTACATACGGTAATTTTCCAAAAATAAGTTCATACGGTGTATAGCCGGTGTCTACGTGCGGTGTTATGTTGTAAGCAAATGCATAATATGGTGTCCAAATATCCCATTCATAATCTTCTGTGAAATTTAGTAGAAATTCGTTCAGAACTCTGTGGTTTCTTTCTAATGAGCCTATACTTTGATGATGGTATGGGGCTGAGTAGATTGTATCAATTTTCAGCAATTCACATATATTTTTCATAAGTTCGTTTTTGAATTCGGTACCATTATCTGATTTGAGTATTTTGAAACATCCGTACTTTAATATAAATTGTTCAATTAATGTTTTGGCGATTGTTTTAGCGTCCTTACTTTCAATAGGGTGTGTAATGACATATTTAGTTAATTCGCACTGCATTGTTAAAATATATCTATATCCGTTGGATATTCTGAGAGGTCCAACTGTGTCTATTTGAATTGTTTCAAAACTTGTACTTGGTGTATCTGTTATAACCATTTTCTCTCTTGTATGTCTTGTCTGCTTGTTTTTAGCACATGTTTCACAAGCGTTTACAAACTTTTTAACCATTTGTCTCATATTTTTCCATACATATCTTTGTTTGATTTTCGTCATAGTTTTTCGTATGCCTAAGTGTCCTCCATGCGGTGTATTGTGGTATTCTTTGATAATGTTAATTTTTTCTTCATGTTTTATTATTTGTTTTGGGGGTTTATATATTAATACCTTCATTGTCGAGTGTCTTTCATTTCGTTGCAACGTATTATATATTTTCTTTAATTCTTCCTTTTCTATATATTCAAATATAATATCATTTTCATTTAGCGCTACTTCTTTTACGGGTACCCTCTTTAATTTTGATACGAGCTTCTCTAGGATCGAAACGTGTTTCGCTAGATTATTGCTGCATCTTACTATAACTTCATTTTCTTTAATTTCAATAGTACTATTTTTCATTTTATCACTCGTTGTTTCAAATTTTAACTTCTTCATATTTCTGACGTCAGCTATGGATGTACAATCCCACATGTGAAGATGATCAGTCTTCTGTTGAGATGTGTATTTCTCCTTTTTATTTTCTTCATTTGCAATCTTTTGTGCCATATCCCTTGTTATTACCATGATCTGCTCCTTGGAGTCAACATCATTTTGGCTTGTATTATTATTTTTATCTACCATCATGGATTTTAAAATGTCACTATTGATTTTTATTCTTGATAGTGCATCGGCATTTGTATTCATCTTTCCTTGTTTGTAAACTATCTCAAAGTCGTAGTCTGATAGGTCTAGTCGGATTCTCATCATTTTCGAGGATGGATTCTTATGTGAGAATAGCGAAATTAAAGGTCTGTGGTCTGTTACTACTATGAATTTCCTTCCATATAGATAGGGTTTAAAGAAATTTATTCCCCAATGTATTGCTAACAGTTCCTTTTCTATGATTGGTTTGTTTATATCATGCTTTTGTAAGGATTTGCTAGCATAGGAAATTGGTAGATCATGTCCTATTTCACCTTGTGACAATATTGCACCTAGTGCAAAATCTGATGCATCGGTTGTAACTATAAATGGTTTGTCGAAGTTTGGATATTGTAGGATCGGAGGGTTGATTAGTTTTTGTTTTAGATCTGTGAATGCTTTCGCGCATTCGTTTGACCAGATAAATGGTTGATTCTTTTTCAAAAGTGAATTTAGACTTTTTGCGATATCTGCAAAATTTGGTATAAATCGTCTGTAGTAGTTGCAGAATGCTACAAATCTTCTCACCTCGTCTGCGTTTTTTGGCGTCGGGTAGTTCTCAATTGTTTTATACTTTGAGGGATCTGTTTTTATGCCTTTGTTTGTTATTAGATGTCCTAAATATACAACTTCAGATTTTAGGAATTGACACTTGCTTGCATTTAACTTCAGATTGTAGTGTCTTAATTTGTCGAACACTTTAGTAAGGTTGTCATTATGATGTTGTAGACTGCACCCGAAAATGATAATGTCATCTACGTAGAGAAATGCGTTGGATTCTAACCCGCTTAATGCTATTGTTAACATTCGTTGAAAGCTATTCGAAGATATTTTTAAACCGAATGGTAGTCTCTTAAATTGATAATGACCGTCCTGTGTAGAGAATGCTGTTAGTGGTCTTGACTTTTTGTCCAATGGTATTTGATGAAAAGAACTTGTCATGTCCAGTGTAGAAAAATATTTTGCTCTTCCTAGTTTGTCTAGCACGTCTTCGATTCTTGTTAACGGAAATTTGTAGTTGACAATTTTGTTATTTAATTTGCGAAAGTCTACTACTAAGCGCCATTTCTTTGTATATCCATCACTTTTTTTGGGGACTAAGAGTAGTGGAGAATTGTATGGACGAATTGAATTTTCTATTATGTCGTTTTCTAGGAGGTTTTTGACTTGTTCTTTTATCTCGCAATTTTGTATTTGTGGGAGTCTGTAGTTTTTAATGTATACTGGGATGTTATCTATTGTCTCCAGTTTCTGTGTATAGAAGTTGTTGGTTGACAGTGGTTCGTTTTCTAGATGAAAAATGTCCTGATAATCTTCGAGTATTCGTGTTAGTGTTTTTCTTGCTTCGGGGTCAGAGTGATCTATCTTTAGTTCTTTCGTCAATTGTTGTAGTCTGTAATTGTTGTATTTTGGGTTTTCTGTTTTCATAATATTGTATTCGTCCAACTTTTCTAGTTCTGGTTTGATGTTCTTGAGTGTTACCTCATAGTCGTTAACATTTAGTATTCTAATGTGGCATGTGCCTTTCGCCGGGATTATTGCGTTAGCTATAAATACTCCTTTTTCAACCTCTTTGTTCAGTATTACGCTGTCTTCGGTTACATTTAAGTTAATTGGGTATATTGCTTCCGTTCTGGGTGGAATTTTTATTGTGTTTCTATTATTCGACATCATTGGAATGGTTATTTCATCTCCATCTATAGTTGTTGTTAAGGTATACGTCTCGTAGTCTATCTTGCACATATGTTGGGTAAAGAAGTCTCGTCCTAGAATACCATCTGTTGCTAGGGGGAAGTTGGTATCGACTATGTGGAATTTGTGTGTGATGGTGTAGTTCGCAAGTTTGAGATTTATGTATGTTGTGCCTAGTGACTGTATTTCTTCATTGGTTATTCCAGTTAGTCTGCATTTCTCGTTCAACAAGTCATTGGTGTCTATGTTGTCTTCTTTGCATATCGATATATCAGCGCCAGTGTCTATTAGGTATGTTAGGTTTCTTTTTAATTTGTTTATGTACATTGCTACATAATTAATTGGGTTTTGTGTGACACGCAGTATTAGTTTTGGTATCACGGAGTGAAATCCTCCGGGGAATTTACGTTTCCCTGGTCCTCTATGATGTTTATTCTTCTGTTGTTTGTTGGTCTGTTTGTATTGGAGCTGAAGGTATTCTGTCTTGCCCGAGGGTTGTTATAATTGTTATAATTTCGATGGTTATAATTTTGTTGGTGATTCGTTTGAAAGTTTTGTCTCTGCCTTGGATGGTTTTGTTGATTATATCTCTGTACTGGGCGTTGATTGTTATTTGTTGTATACCTTCGGTTGTCGTTTCTTCTGTTTGTATAACCATTTTGTTGGTTGTGATTGTACGTGTTTCTTCCTACGTACATCATTTGGCTATAACTTTGGTTTGAGTCTCTTTCAAGTTCTAGTGCCAGATTAACTGCTTCTGACAGGGATTTTGGCTGAGCGGCAAATATCGCTGGTTTTATTGTCTCCTTTATGCCATTCTTGAAGACTGTGAGGGCGTAATTTTGATTGATTCTCTCAATTACTTTTTTCTCAGCTTCAGTGGCTTCGGAGGGCAAGTCTTCTATTTGTAGGGTGTTCAAATCAGCAATGAGGGATAATACTCTGTCTTTGTATGATGTTACTGATTGGTTTCTCTGGATTGCTTGAGTCAGTCTGGTATGTACTTGCGACAGTGTTGTGGTGTTTTTAAATTTCTCTTTTAAACTGTCTTTTAGTGCTGTCAATGTTGTAAATGTTGTTACGAATCCCAATGCAGTCTTTACGTTTTGTGCAAGTTTTACATGGAAGATGAATCCGATGTAAGTTGCTCTTTCGGTTTCTTTAAGGGTGTTATGTATGATCTCGACCAGTGTTAAGAATGAGTCAAGTCCTTTGAAGGATCCTGTGAACACGGGAATTACTTTCATTGCAGTTTCTATATTAAAGTCAGCCATCTTGTTTATTTTCTCCAAATTTGAGAGTATTGTTGCTTTTGTTATTCTATAGATTTCAAAGAATCTTGTCGGGGTGTCCGCTTTGTCAGTTTTATAGGTAGCTTCTATTTTTAGTTTCTCTATTTCTTCAAGTTTTGCACGCCACGTTTGCTCAGTGTAGCCTCTAATTGAACTTTTTCTTATGTTGGTTAATATTTTTTCAATTTTTAAATTTTTAACAAACAATTTTTCATATTCAGAGTTTTTTTTTTTTTTTTTTTTTTTTTTTTTTTTTTTTTTTTTTTGTGTATTACTTGGCATATTTCTTAATACCTGTTTCTTAACATAGTTTTTATAATGTTTATTAGCTTTATATATAACATATATTATTATTAATATAATTATTGCCGTGTATACAGCGATTGTGGGTCGATTTTTTCGTTGACAGTCACGCTCTCTTTTGTTGTGTTGTTGCCCATTTTAGTTCTCCAGTTCATCTAGCGTATTTGGTCACAGATTTTTCCAATGTTTCGATTTCCACCAGATTTCGGTGGCCTTACTCCAGGCTATTGGGGTCTCACCTTGGGTTCGCAATAGGTCTTTGAGGTAAGCTAGTTTCTTGCGGTGCAAGTATTTTTTGCCTCCTCTCTTATTTTGTTGTTGTGTTTCTTCTCTAGGAACGGCTGTCCTTCTCCTCTCCTGGTTTTGAAGTTGTCGTCTTTTGTAGTCTTCTACTGTTAGCTTCTGTGGTCCTGATGTCTTCTGTGTTGGTATGTATATTGGTACACCTGCGGGTTGTTGAACAACGTACTCTGCAGCAGCTTTTGACATTGATGGTGCGTTAATACAATCTAAATATTTGGAAACTCCTGGACTCTTCTGCTCCTGGAATCTGGCAGGATCGCCATGTAAGAAGCCTAAACAACTGGGGGGGGTTGCGACCTAGGCAACAACTAGGTAGGGCACGAATGCCATAAAGGTTCTACCGTAGTTATTGCGTTTGGGAAAAGCAGGGCACGAATGCCATAAAGGTTCTGCTTGGGAGTAAGGTTGGTGGATGGCAAGAATGCCAGAGAAACACTTGGTTCTGATGTCAAGTTGAATCTGATTTTATTTAATTATTGGTTCTCTATTTATACAAAAATCATTGTCGCATTTCCAATGCATATCGATTGTACCTGCATGACTCTATTCTATTGCAGTCGGCAGTGTCGTCTATCATTCTCGAAATCATTATGTTCTTTTTGTCTTCGATTCTCAAGTGTCGGCACTTTTCTTTTCGGTGACACTAACTGAACTTTGATTCATGGATTCGAATGACAATGCGATGTCGTACTTTTTAACGTATTAGCGACCAGTCAATTGATGGATGGTCAATGAATGGTGTTGGGTACACTACACTGTTCATTGCAAAGAAACGGAATCATGGATGTTTTGCAAAACGGCCATCATCATACTTGAAGAGATGGGTAAAATAGTCAATTGGGTCAACTTTGATACGTCTACCACTCGTGTCACGTAGATCAGCTCGTCCAGTTGGGAATAGTGTTGGAAAGGCCATGACTACATAACCGTTTGTAGTGTATTCATTGATGGGTTCGTTACTCAGCATTGGTTGTTCGATTGGTTGATTTGCGTTGAGAGCAGCTCTGATCAATTTTTCCTGAGATATGTTCACATGCGAAGCTACACCAGATTCGTGTATGAAGTCATCTTGAGCTGTGTTTAAATCTAAATCAATCTGTGGAAGCAAATCACCAATATCGCCACCAACACCTTCCATGGCTGTTAAAACGTCTTCAGCAATTTCAACATCTGCGTAATACGGATTGTTTACTTTTAGCCACAGCAATGCAGTCCTGATCCTTGGAACTGATACTTTAAATCTGTCTTTATGTGTTCCTTTGGCAATCAACATTGTAGATGCAGTACTTGGATGGTGAGGAAGGCGTTCAGCAAACTCATTGGTATCTTCAACAAAATTGATGACACTTCCCGAGTAGTTACTGTCCACCGCCTTTGAGTTTGGTTATCGAGCAAATGGCCTTGACACGACCGATCAGTTGCTCTTCAGTGTCATTAAGGTCCTTGAGTGCATCGGGAACTTCACCAGGATCCATGTCATTAGCTGCAGAGAACTTTATCGGCTGCCTCGAACATCTGGAACAAAGATCATTCCGAGCCATGGTCATGTTCAGCCAGCGTTCTTTACATGTGCCGCAGTAGTTGTACTGTAAATTGTTGCCTAGTTCTTGGAGGCATGTGGAATTGAATGCAGATGATGACTGGTGGATTGATCGGGCTCTTGAGTCGTTCGAAGTGCTGCTACCCTTGTTGCATTCGCAATTCTTTGCCGTCTTCCCGTGAGAGAAGCATGTCTCTGGCTAGAAGGACGTCCGGCTCTCCTGTTATTTTAAGTGTTAGTGTTAAAAGTTACTCAATCAAGTGACTTACCTCGTAATTGCGGGCATTTGATTTATCAAAAGTATTAAAATGTGTCCAAAATGTTAAGGAATGTCAAAATCATATGAAAAAGGTATTCAGAAAATCTTGAACTAAATTGGCGGATCTTGGTTCACGCGCAGATTCGAATTTATCGATAATTTCAAATTTTGATTGCACGTGCCTGCAAAAGTCTATGGCACTTTTCTAAACTTTACTGTGATTGCTCTCGCTCCGCATGGCACTTTTCTAAACTTTACTTCGTTATTTCTCACTATTTTTCAAACAAACAATTTCATTTGATAATTTATGGCTCATCTACAGACCTAGATCTATCGAATGACATGCTGCACACATGTGTGGTTATAGCCGATATCTACATTTAGTGCGTACAAGATTAGTCCGAAATCGTTTTCGGACCACTATATTCCCCGTACATGCACGCGCTAGGCCAAAAAGTGGGTGATTGCTCTCGCTCCGCATGGCACTTTTCTAAACTTTACTTCGTTATTTCTCACTATTTTTCAATCAAACAATTTCATTTGATAATTTATGGCTCATCTACAGACCTAGATCTATCGAATGACATGCTGCACACATGTGTGGTTATAGCCGATATCTACATTTAGTGCGTACAAGATTAGTCCGAAATCGTTTTCGGACCACTATATTCCCCGTACATGCACGCGCTAGGCCAAAAAGTGTGTGATTGCTCTCGCTCTGCTACGCTCCGCTCGATCAATTACAATGTACAATGCCATTACTGACCTCGTCTCTTCTGAGATAATCGAGGGAAACTCAGAAAAGCACAGTTTCTAAATGTCTCGACAATCGTCAAAACTGTTGGAAAGCGATTGCTACCTTGTTATAGAGCAACGCGGAATCTACAACACTACAGTGTACAATGCCATGACTGACCCATTTACTTCTGAGATATCCGAGGAAAACTCAGAAAAGGACAGTTTCACAATGTCTCGACAACCGTCAAAACTATTGGGAAGTGTTGAATTATATAATAGATGGCAACCCTATGTCACACTTTGGAAATACATACATACATATATGAGTTACATATTAATTACTTTTGAATTACAATTTTTCGTTAAATTACATACACATTTATATTTCCTACTATATATACGACTGAATTGCAATTTATAACTCTCTTTTGTACATTATCTACTGTGTGAATTATACTTAGTCTAAGAATTGTTAAAGTTATCTTTTTATTTCCCTAACAAATGGTTATGGGCCCAGGCAAAAATAAAACAAGGTAAAATAAAGTATAAATTGAAAGTTGTTTAAGATCCTGTGTATTACGTACATCGAAGATGAGTTCTTCAGTCTATCAAATAGAGAAGTTGGATAACGACAACTACGAAGGTTGGAGGGTTCAAATGAAATCCGTCTTGATTCACAGCGAATTGTGGAGGTACGTTAATGAAACTCGACCGATGAAAGGGGAAGATATTCCAACCTGGGATGGTAAAGACGAAAAGGCATTAGCTTCTATTATATTAAGTGTGAAACCTACTCTGCTGATACACATAAAGCATTGTAAGACCTCAAAAGATGCTTGGATAAAATTAGAGGCAGTTCATCGTCCCAGTGGTCCTGCAAGAAAGGTTACATTATTCAAGCAACTGCTTGGTCTAAAAATGTCAGAAAATTAAACGATGGAAGACCACGTAAGAAATTTTTGTGAGATCGTCGATAAATTGACTGAAATAGAAATAGAGCTACAAGAGGAATTAGTTTCCATAATAATGCTTTCTAGCCTCCCAAAAGAATATGAAAGTTTTGTGATTGCTATTGAGTCGCGTGATAAATTGCCTGGAATAAGTGCTTTAAAAACTACATTGCTAGAAGAAGGGCAGAGGCGAGGTAATAATTCACATACAAGAGAGCACAATGAAACCGCATTTCTTCATAGACAAAAAATTGATAAGCCATCTAAAAGTTTCAAGGGCAAATGCTATGTATGCAAGAGAAGAGGCCACATATCAAGTGTGTGCAGATTTAGAAAAGACACATATACACCGTCGATGTCTAACAAACCAACAAATACATTTGCGATGCTAAGTGCAAGTTATTTAAATGGCACAGTATTGAATGCCCGCACATGGATTTTCGATAGTGGATCCACATCGCACTTGTGCTGCTCTCGTCACATGTTTAGCAGTTTCAAAAAACACGCGGAAAAAATTGAATTGGCTGGTGGAAAGTTCTTGTGGTCAACTGGAATAGGTGAAGTGAAATTGATAACACCTTTCAGTCAAATTGTTTTGCAAAATGTTTTGTACGTTTCCGAATTGAAGTGCAATTTTCTTTCCTTTTCCAAAGCCGCGTGCAACTTTATTGTGCAAATGAAGGGCGACACTATTACAATTCACAATAATGATAACAAACGAATTATGCGAGGTGGTAGACAAAACGGCTTATTTTTATTTGTTAACAGTGCCGAAAAATTGTTTAATATAAATCGCACTAATAATCAAAGTGTTCTTTGGCATAATAGATTTGGCCATATAAATGCTGAAAGTCTGCGTTTGCTTAATGACGCGAATATGGTCTATGGGCTGAAACTAGGACGCTTCTCGTATGCAGATTGTGAAATTTGTCTCAAAGGAAAGATTTGCCAAAGAAAATATGCTAAGAGTTCGTCTGAACCACAAAGTAAAAGTGTTCTTGAAGTTGTACACAGTGATATATGTGGGCCTATGAGGATATGTTCGAATGGCGGTGCACGATATTTTGTGCTGTTCATAGATGATTTCACAAGAAAAATATTTGTATACTTACTCAAACAAAAGAGTGATGTGCTTAGTGCATTTAAGAAGTTTAAAGCCGAAGTTGAAACGCAGATGTCAACTCGGATTAAGACATTAAGGACTGATAATGGGCGAGAATATTTGAGTGGCGAATTCAATAAATATCTCTCAGAGTGTGGCATAAAACGTCAGCTTACCGCCGAGTACACTCCACAACAGAATGGAGTTGCTGAGCGAGCCAACCGCACGCTAGTAGAGATGGCTAGATGCTTATTAATCGGATCAAATTTGGCAGAGTCGCTTTGGGCAGAGGCTGTAAGCACAGCAGTGTACCTGCGTAATCGATGTCTAACAAAAATATTAAAAAAGATTACGCCGTTTGAAGCTTGGTACGGGAAAAAGCCATCAGTTTCCCACTTAAAAACATTTGGTTGTAAAGCAATAATGTTGGACAAACGGCCCGGCAAATCAAAGTTTAATCAAAAGGGGATCGAATGCTTTATGGTTGGTTACTCAAGTGAGGCAAAGGCATACCGCTTGTATGAACCAAAATCTCGAAAAATATACAAAAGTCGCGATGTAAGATTCCTGGAAAATACCTTTTTTATAAAGTCGGGAAGAATTCAGGAAGAGAACGACGCCAAGGGTGATTATCTAATTTTTGATTTCGACACACACAACACGATTTGTGAAAACAATAGTGACGATTCTTCTACCGATGCTGCTGTTAATAAAGTAAATTCATATAGTGCTCAACATGAAAATGTTCCTGATGGTACTGCTGCTAAGCATGGTGACTACGTAGCTTCACATCCCATTTCTGATGAATTTGCCACTGAGGAAGATACTGACTTATAACACTGAAGAAAATGGGCAAGTAGATAATAAAAATGTTAGTCATATTAGTAGTAGAATTTTGAGATCAGGTCGCCAATACATAAATAATCTCTTTTTCATGAACGACAACGACGAAAGCATCAATGATATACCATCTACAGTGCAAGAGGCTATGCAAAGGGAAGACGCAGATAAATGGTTAGCATCGATGAGAACCGAGTACGAATCTCTTATGTCAAAAGACACTTGGAAATTGGTTGATTTGCCAGAAAATCGACGCCCCATAAAATGTAAATGGGTGTTTAATTTAAAACGAGATAAACACGGTAATGTGGAGCATTACATAGCCCGGCTCGTAGCAAAGGGATGTAGTCAAAAATTTGGAGTCGACTACCAAGAAACTTTCTCACCTGTTACTCGGTACTCAACTATTTGCATAATACTGGCAGTAGCAGCTGAATATGACCTCATCGTTCATCAGATGGATGTTACAGCAACATACTTACATAAAGAGCTAAATGACGAGATATTCATGCAGCAACATGAAGGCTTCATAGACCCAAAAAATCCGCAGAAAGTGTGTAAATTAGAAAAACCGATATATGGCCTCAAACAAGCTGGACGAGAGTGGAACGAAAAATTGCATGCCGTTTTAACAAAAATTGGTTTCATTCGTGTACAAAGTGACCATTGTGCATATATTTTAAAGAGAAAAGAAGAAATTAATGTATTGTCAGTGTATGTTGATGACATTCTAATTGCGAGCTCCAACAATGAAACTCTGACATGGATCAAGAAGCAATTCGGTATGGAGTTACTTGTCGTTGATAAAGGCGAGATTGAATATTTTCTTGAGATGGAAATTAAACGTGACTTAACCTCCAAAACAATAAGTATTTCCCAAAAACAATATATTACGGAGCTATTACGAAAACATAATTTTACGGTCGCAAGAAAGTGTTGTACACCAATCGACGCAGGTCTTAAGTTGAAAAAATGTTAAACTTGTGTGAATTGTAAAAAGGTAGACCTGAAGACATACCAGTCGTTAATTGGTTCGCTTATGTACCTGGGCATATCCACAAGGCCAGACATATTACATACAGTCTGCAAGTTAGCGCAGTTTAATACAGACCCCCACTTGGAGCATCTGACGGCAACGAAACATGTTCTCAGGTACCTAAACCATACAAAAAACTTTAAGCTTATTTACAGGAAAACAGGTGAGCCATTGAAAGGGTATGCAGACGCTGATTGGGCAGGCAGTTGCGATGATAGGCGATCATACACGTGCATAGTTTTTTACTTGGCTGGAGCAGCTGTAGTGTGGGAATCGCGTAAGCAGCAGTCAGCGGCACTAAGCAGCACAGAAGCCGAATACATGGCCCTATCATCGGCGGCTAAGGAAGTTGTGTATCTGAGGAGTCTTCGTCATTTCATAACCGGAGCAACACATTTATATGGCGACAACTTGAGTTCACATCAGTTGGTCAAAAATCCTGTATACCATGCAAGAAGCAAACATATAGACATACGGCTCCATCACATCAGAGAAATTTATCAAAATAATATTATTGATTTGCGGTACGTGCCAAGTGAAGAAATGCCTGCTGACATATTAACCAAAAACCGCCAAAAGAATAAGCATATGTAATTTTTAGAAATGCTAGGCTTAAGATAATCAGTTTGTAATACTATAGTTTGACATAGGATTGAGGGAAGGTGTTGAATTATATAATAGATGGCAACCCTATGTCACACTTTGGAAATACATACATACACATATGAGTTACATATTAATTACTTTTGAATTACAATTTTTCGTTAAATTACATACACATTTATATTTCCTACTATATATACGACTGAATTGCAATTTATAACTCTCTTTTGTACATTATCTACTGTGTGAATTATACTTAGTCTAAGAATTGTTAAAGTTATCTTTTTATTTCCCTAACAGGAAGCCATTGCTACCTTGTTGTAGAGCAACGCGGAATCTACAATGCCACAATGTACAATGCCACTACGGACCTAGTCACTTCTGAGATAATTGAGGGAAACTCAGAAAAGAACAGTTTTTTAATATCTCGACAACCGTCAAGACTATTGAGAAGCCGTTGCTACCGTCTTGTAGAGCAACGCGGAATCTACAATGCCACAATGTACAATGCCACTACTGACCTAGTCACTTCTGAGATAATTGGGGGAAACTCAGAAAAGAACAGTTTTTTGATATCTCGACAACCGTCAAGACTATTGAGAAGCCGTTGCTACCGTCTTGTAGAGCAACGCGGAATCTACAATACTAAAATGTACAATGCCACGACTCACCTATTCACTTCTAAGATATACGAGGGAAACTCAAAAAAGGACAGTTTCTCAATACCTCGACAACCGTCAAAACTATTGAGACGCCATTGCTACCTTGTTATAGAGCAACGCGGAATCTACAACACTACAATGTACAATGCCATGACTGACCCATTTACTTCTGAGATATCCGAGGAAAACTCAGAAAAGGACAGTTTCACAATGTCTCGACAACCGTCAAAACTATTGGGAAGCCATTGCTACCTTGTTGTAGAGCAACGCGGAATCTACAATACTACAATGTACAATCCCATTACTGACGTAGTCACTTCAAAGATATCCGAGGGAAACTCAGAAAAGGACAGTTTCTCAATATCTCGACAACCGTCAAAATTA
This sequence comes from Merodon equestris, assembly GCA_958301585.1. Classification (NCBI taxonomy): domain Eukaryota; kingdom Metazoa; phylum Arthropoda; class Insecta; order Diptera; family Syrphidae; genus Merodon; species Merodon equestris. Next base: position 4,790,709 of record OY284418.1, on the reverse strand, counting down.
TTGGGAAGCCATTGCTACCTTGTTGTAGAGCAACGCGGAATCTACAATACTACAACGTACAATCCCATTACTGACGTAGTCACTTCAAAGATATCCGAGGGAAACTCAGAAAAGGACAGTTTCTCAATATCTCGACAACCGTCAAAAAGGTCATTGCTACCCTCTTGTAGAGCAACGCGGAATCTAAAATATTACAATGTACAATGCCGTTACTGACCTCATCTCTTCTGAGATAATCGAGGGAAACTCAGAAAAGCACAGTTTCTAAATGTCTCGACAACCGTTAAAACTATAGGAAAGCCATTGCTACCTTGTTATAGAGCAACGCGGAATCTTCAATGCCACAATGTACAATGCCACTACTGACCTAGTCACTTCTGAGATAATTGAGGGAAACTCAGAAAAGAACAGTTTTTTTAATATCTCGACAACCGTCAAGACTATTGAGAAGCCGTTGCTACCGTCTTGTAGAGCAACGCGGAATCTACAATGCCACAATGTACAATGCCACTACTGACCTAGTCACTTCTGAGATAATTGAGGGAAACTCAGAAAAGAACAGTTTTTTGATATCTCGACAACCGTCAAGACTATTGAGAAGCCGTTGCTACCGTCTTGTAGAGCAACGCGGAATCTACAATACTAAAATGTACAATGCCACGACTCACCTATTCACTTCTAAGATATACGAGGGAAACTCAAAAAAGGACAGTTTCTCAATACCTCGACAACCGTCAAAACTATTGAGACGCCATTGCTACCTTGTTATAGAGCAACGCGGAATCTACAACACTACAATGTACAATGCCATGACTGACCCATTTACTTCTGAGATATCCGAGGAAAACTCAGAAAAGGACAGTTTCACAATGTCTCGACAACCGTCAAAACTATTGGGAAGCCATTGCTACCTTGTTGTAGAGCAACGCGGAATCTACAATACTACAATGTACAATCCCATTACTGACGTAGTCACTTCAAATATATCCGAGGGAAACTCAGAAAAGGACAGTTTCTCAATATCTCGACAACCGTCAAAAAGGTCATTGCTACCCTCTTGTAGAGCAACGCGGAATCTAAAATATTACAATGTACAATGCCGTTACTGACCTCATCTCTTCTGAGATAATCGAGGGAAACTCAGAAAAGCACAGTTTCTAAATGTCTCGACAACCGTTAAAACTATTGGAAAGCCATTGCTACCTTGTTATAGAGCAACGCGGAATCTACAACACTACAATGTACAATGCCATGACTGACCCATTTACTTCTGAGATATCCGAGGAAAACTCAGAAAAGGACAGTTTCACAATGTCTCGACAACCGTCAAAACTATTGGGAAGCCATTGCTACCTTGTTGTAGAGCAACGCGGAATCTACAATGCCACAATGTACAATGCCACTACTGACCTAGTCACTTCTGAGATAATTGAGGGAAACTCAGAAAAGAACAGTTTTTTAATATCTCGACAACCGTCAAGACTATTGAGAAGCCGTTGCTACCGTCTTGTAGAGCAATGCGGAATCTACAATACTACAATGTACAATGCCACGACTGACCTATTCACTTCTACGATATCCGAGGGAAACTCAAAGAAGGACAGTTTCTCAATATCTCGACAACCGTCAAAACTACTGAGAAGCTATTGCTACCATCCTGTAGGCCAACGCGGAATCTACAATACTACAATGTACAATGCCATGACTGACGTAGTCACTTCAAAGATATCCTAGGGAAACTCAGAAAAGGACAGTTTCTCAATATCTCGACAACCGTCAACATTTTTGCGAGGTCATTGCTACCTTCTTGTAGAGCAACGCGGAATCTAAAATATTACAATGTACAATGCCATTACTGAACTCGTCTCTTCTGAGATAATAGAGGGAAACTCAGAAAAGCACAGTTTCTCAATGTCTGGAAAAACGCCAAAACTATGAAGAAGCCGTTTGTACAGTCTTGTAAAGCAACGCGGAATCTACAACGCTGATTATTCTGGTTATCCTAGTCGGTGCTGAGATAATCGAGTTAAGGTCAGAAAAGGACAGTTTCTCAATCTCACGAAAACCTTCAAAACTATTGAGAAGACGTTGCTACCGTCTTGTAGAGCAATGCGGAATCTACAATACTACAATGTACAATGCCACGACTGACCTATTCACTTCTACGATATCCGAGGGAAATTCAAAGAAGGACAGTTTCTCAATATCTCGACAACCGTCAAAACTATTGAGAAGCTATTGCTACCGTCTTGTAGGCCAACGCGGAATCTACAATACTACAATATACAATCCCATGGCTGACGTAGTCACTTCAAAGATATCCGAGGGAAACTCAGAAAAGGACAGTTTCCCAATATCTCGACAACCGTCAACATTTTTGCGAGGTCATTGGTACCTTCTTGTAGAGCAACGCGAAATCTACAATACTACAATGTACAATGCCACGACTGACCTATTCACTTCTACGATATCCGAGGGAAATTCAAAGAAGGACAGTTTCTCAATATCTCGACAACCGTCAAAACTATTGAGAAGCTATTGCTACCGTCTTGTAGGCCAACGCGGAATCTACAATACTACAATATACAATCCCATGGCTGACGTAGTCACTTCAAAGATATCCGAGGGAAACTCAGAAAAGGACAGTTTCTCAATATCTCGACAACCGTCAACATTTTTGCGAGGTCATTGCTACCTTCTTGTAGAGCAACGCGAAATCTACAATACTACAAAGTACAATGCCATTACTGACCTCGTCACTTCTGAGATAATTGAGGGAAACTCAGAAAAGAGCAGTTTTTTAATATCTCGACAACCGTCAAGACTATTGAGAAGCCGTTGCTACCGTCTTGTAGAGCAATGCGGAATCTACAATACTACAATGTACACGACTGACCTATTCACTTCTACGATATCCGAGGGAAACTCAAAGAAGGACAGTTTCTCAATATCTCGACAACCGTCAAAACTATTGAGAAGCCATTGCTACCGTCTTGTAGGCCAACGCGGAATCTACAATACTACAATGTACAATGCCATGACTGACGTAGTCACTTCAAAGATATCCTAGGGAAACTCAGAAAAGGACAGTTTCTCAATATCTCGACAACCGTCAACATTTTTGCGAGGTCATTGCTACCTTCTTGTAGAGCAACGCGAAATCTACAATACTACAAAGTACAATGCCATGACTGACCTAGTCTCTTCTAAGATATCCGAGGGAAAATCAAAAAAGGACAGTTTCTCAATATCTCGACAACCGTCAAAACTATTGAGAAGCCATTGCTACCGTCTTGTAGGCCAACGCCGAATCTACAATACTACAATGTACAATGCCATGACTGACGTAGTCACTTCAAAGATATCCGAGGGAAACTCAGAAAAGGACAGTTTCTCAATATCTCGACAACCGTCAAGACTATTGAGAAACCGTTGCTTCCGCTATGTAGAGCAACGCGGACTCTATTGTACAATACTACAATGTACAATGCCATGACTGACCTAGTCTCTTCTGAGATAATCGAGGGAAACTCAGAAAAGCACAGTTTCTGAATATCTGGAAAAACGCCAAAACTGTTAAGAAGCCGTTTGTAGAGTCTTGTAAAGCAACGAGGAATCTACAACACTGATTATCCTGGTTGTCCTAGTCACTTCTGAGATAATTGAGGGAAACTCAGAAAAGAACAGTTTTTTAATATCTCGACAACCGTCAAGACTATTGAGAAGCCGTTGCTACCGTCTTGTAGAGCAATGCAGAATCTACAATACTACAATGTACAATGCCACGACTGACCTATTCACTTCTACGATATCCGAGGGAAACTCAGAAAAGGACAGTTTCTCAATATCTCGACAACCGTCAAAACTATTACGAAGCCGTTTCTACCGTCGTGTAGAGCAACGCGGAAATTAAAATAATACAATGCACAATGCCATTACTGACCTAGGCCCCTATTGCGAGTGTCGATCAGCGATCGACGATCGACATTTATCGATCATCGATCATCGATCGTCGATTGCAGATGTTTGTACTGTGGATGTCGATTCCGATCGACCGTTGTCGATTTGACACTCGCTTGTTGTCGATCGCAAAATACTGATCGTTGCTTTCTGTTAGAGGAAAAGATCTTTTTTTTTTGCTTACGAAATGAAGTAGTTTTAATGAAAATAATGAATTTATGGAGTATTTATGAAATTCTAATCCAGGTGAAAGCAGGTTACGAACAAAAAAAAAACAAATAGAGCTCCGCGTTTCGTTCATGGAAGCAAATCCCTATATTGCTAAGGGAGTTTGTTTGAAAACATAAACAAAACGCAGATAGGAAAGATTAAGTACTCAACTTAGATGTTTATTTAGTTTATTTATTTATTTATTTGTTTATCTAGTTTATTAAGTACTAAACTGGAATGACCTCGTGTACGTTTACGGGAAAAAAATGGGTGAAAATAAGAAAAACAAGTCCTGTTCGAATGATTTGGTGTATTGAATTTCTTTGATGAAATAAATAAACGACAGTCAAACAACTGTCAAAAAACGAAATATTCACAATATTCATGTTTTTACTCACAATATTGACGTAATTATTCACAATAGTCTACTTCTTCATCGATTGAGTTACACAATACCAAATCCGGAATCAATCGACGCAATCGACAATTGTCGAGTCGATCGCTGATCGACACTCGCAATCGGGGCCCTAGTCTCTTCTGAGGTAATCGAGGGAAACTCAGAAAAGCACAGTTTCTTTATATCTGGAAAAACGCCAAAACTATTAAGAAGGCGTACATTTGTACAGTCTTGTAAAGCACCGCGAAATCTAAAACGCTGACTATCCTGGTTATCCTAGTCACTGCTGGGATAATCGTGGGAAACTCAGAAAAGAACAGTTTCTCAATATCTCGACAACCGTCAACATTTTTGCGAGGTCATTGCTACCTTCTTGTAGAGCAACGCGAAATTTTCAATACTACAAAGTACAATGTCATGACTGACTTAGTCACTTCTGAGATGATAGAGGGAAACTCAAAAAAGGACAGTTTCTCAATATCTCGACAACCGTCAAAACTATTGAGAAGCCATTGCTACCGTCTTGTAGGCCAACGCGGAATGTACAATACTACAATGTACAATGCCATGACTGATCTAGTCACTTCAACGCTATCCTAGGGAAACTCAGAAAAGGGCAGTTTCTCAATATATCGACAACCGTCAAAACTGTGACGTTGTAAGCCGTTGCTACCCCGCGGCAGAGCAACGCGAAATCTACAATACAAGGTACAATGTACAAAGCCATTACTGACCTAGTCACTTCTGAGATGATAGAGGGAAACTCAAAAAAGGACAGTTTCTCAATATCTCGACAACCGTCAAAACTATTGAGAAGCCATTGCTACCGTCTTGTAGGCCAACGCGGAATGTACAATGCCATGACTGATCTAGTCACTTCAAAGCTATCCTAGGGAAACTCAGAAAAGGGCAGTTTCTCAATATATCGACAACCGTCAAAACTGTGACGTTGTAAGCCGTTGCTACCCCGCGGCAGGGCAACGCGAAATCTACAATACTAGGTACAATGTACAAAGCCATTACTGACCTAGTCACTTCTGAGATAAGCGAGGGAAACTCAAAAAAGGCCAGTTTCTCAATATCCCGGAAAACGTCAAAACTATTGAGAAGCCGTTGCTACCATCTTGTAGAGCAACTCGGAATCTACTATACTACAATGTACAATTCCATGGCTGACCTAGTCACTTCAAAGATATCCGAGGGAAACTCAGAAAAGGACAGTTTCTCTATATCTCGACAACCGTCAAAATTATTGCGAGGTCATTGCTACCTTCTTATAGAGCAACGCGGAATCTAAAATATTACAATGTACAATGTCATTACTGACCTCGTCTCTTCTGAGATAATCCAGGGAAACGCTCAAAACTCTTTACTTATGCGATTCGTTTCGAAAATGGGGTATAAGATTGCATAGTTAATAAAAAAGGAACAACAATTAATTTACATACCAAAATTATTATTAATTCAATTCAAAATTAGATATACAGTGAGTGTCATTAATATTCGGTTTTTCTTTACTCTCGAGTGGACACGAAACAATTAGTTTTATATTTCGACTTTCGAGCTCTTTATTTGCTCTCCGCCATACTATTACCCTTCCATCTGACCCGAAGAGATTGTACTTGCTTTCGTCTGCAAATGTTACGTCTTACCACCAACTGGCATTTTTATTTTTATGTTCCTGAGCGAATTTTAATCGAATTCGTCTATTTTGCAAGCTAACAAATGGCTTTTTTCTGGCTACACGACCATTATGTCCATGTGCTTTAATAGTACGACGCACAGTTGATGCAGATATTTGCTTCCCACATTCAGTCAGAACTTCTTTCACAATTTTTGGTGCACTCAGACGAGGATTAACTTTAATTTTTCTGACAATCAAGCGTTCTTCTTTCTTCATTAACTTTTTCGGTTGACCCAATTGTTTCCTTGATTCGATTCTGCCTTCAGTTTTGTATCTTCCAACAATATCACCCACAGTATTTGGCTTCATGTTTAAAATTTCAGCATTTTTTTTGTAATTTTCACCTTTTTTATAATGAAAAATAACAAGATTTCGTTCTTCTATAGTTGAATTTTTTCCTTTTCGGCCCATTGTGATTCTTTTTCAATAAAACTAAACGATCTTGAACTCAATGTAATTAAAAAGTATTCCAATAGTTAACTGAGTAGTTTACTAAAACAGATTCACTGAACAGATGAACCGTTATTCGGGAGAAATATCAAATTCAGGAAAGTAAAAGGAAAACCGAATATTAATGGAGCGCTTACACTTCGGCCTTCTGCGATTATATCTGTTTTGGTTGATAATATATAATATATAAAATATGTACATATTTAAAAAAAATTATGTTTTACAAAGTTGATATATACGTACATAGGTTATTAACATTCTTCTTGTAATAAATTTAAAACTTCACGGTCGAATGATTTTCGATTTAATACAGGTAATGATTGCATTAAAACTTGTAACTGGATCTGATGAGATAAGCAAACGATTAAAAACATCAGTTATATTATCAATTCTGGATGTTTTTCTGCTAAAATATTCCCTGTATGTTTTAAAGTCCTTGTTCCTGGCTTCTTGCGCCTCTTCGCTAAGCATGCCAATAGGCAATTAGGCGTTATTGACAATTTCAGGCCCATGAATAAGGATTTTGTGTACAGTTGGAGTCATTGGCATCCATGGATATAAATCTACATACATATAAACAAGCAGTGTCTTGACAATAATTTTAAAATTTTTCTGTGTTGATATTAAAGCCGCTACATATGGCTTGTAGTATCATATAAAATCGTCTGATTAACTCTGGATTCACTCCTGTTATATGGGCAGACGCTTCATAATTTTGGAAAAATTTTCGGGCTGCATTTCCGTCATTACTGTTTCCAAAACCTGGCTTAGGTTAATCTATAATGAGGGACATTTGGCTCTTGAACTCATTCTGCAGACTAATTTTATTTTCTTCAACGATTAATTTATTTTCTTTTTTGACACGCCAAGAAGCTATCGGTAATTTGTACGCAAGATGCAACAATCACACAAAAGTTCTAATCCAAGAGTGTAACACAGAAATGCCAAATGACAAGTAATCACTTTGGATTTTTTTTTTGAAAAACTATCTTAAGATTGTTGAATTCTTTTGGCGTTGCGCTACATAAATAACGTCTGAGTGTAGAATTTGTTTCAGTAAGAGAATTGCATATCTTTCCATCAACCATGGTAAATATGGGTTTGTGGCTGACTTTATATGAATATTCATTTAAATTAACTAATGAGCATATTAAATTTCATTATCAATTTTCTCTTTTTTGTCCTTTACAAGTTCATTTGTTTCTTTTGCATATTCAAGACTAATGGGTCTACAAAATCTTGCTGAGGAAGGTCTGGGGTTCTGCCATAAGACAACTGGTATTTCATTTGTTTTATTTAATACTAACTGTAAAGGTACTAGGGAAGTTAAAAACATATATTTATCATCGGAAAATTCAGAAATAAAGTTTTGCTTGTACTGCGTATGGCTGGAACTTCCACCAAACCCCCATTTTGAAATCAAAACAATCTCATCAGATGGATCAACAGAGCGCAATTCAAAAATATTTTTTTGGGAATTAAGTAAGCGATTTGCTGTGTGATCAAGATTCACTGATAGAAATATCATTAGATTAGCATAGTTTCTTTTCTGCCTGAATCATTTTATACGTTGGAAACAGATCTTTTGAAAAGTTTTGATGATTTCGTATTGCTTTCTTGACAGTTGAGCTTCAGTGATCATTGAAAGTTCCCCTCGTGGTGACAATTTTTTAATTTTTGAATTAAAAGTTAAATCAAGGCAATCTTTTGCGTAAGTAGGTGACTCTGAAATTTTTTTTCAAAACTTCTGCTTCTTGATTTTTGCCTGAAGCTCTTAAAGACATCTGAGCAGCAAAAGTCAAAACATTTGCAGATACCTGAGAGCGTAAGCTAGCCGTTTTCCTACGTTTAGTTTGATCACTGCACTCTTCAAACTCTAACGTTCTTCTTCCCATCACACTTTTTCCAAGGAACAAATGACTTTTGGAACGCACAACTTTGTTCCAACCAGTATTTTTCATTGGCTAGAAGCCGTTCATTGTGCTTAGAATGCATTATCCACTTACTACGTAGTTGAGTCTTAAAGTTTCGAAGTTCTGTCTTAATTCGGTTGCTATTTTCCAAAGGGCAATTCGTTATTTCCCTAGCAAAGTCAACAAAGTGATCAAATTTTTGTTCGAAATGTTTGTCATTATTACTTATAAATTTATCTACTAAATCTTTCTTTTTTATCAAAAGTTCTGAAGAAGAATATGAAAAAAAAAAGATTTTTTGCAACAAAGGCTTTCACTACTAGCTTATGTTTCTACTTGAGTGACATCTATACTACTAAACTATGTACTCAGTTTCAAAAGCCTTTGTTGCAAATTGGAAAAAAAAAATATTTAAACATTTTATAAGGGTTTTTTTCATTTTTATTTTTTATTTCCGTGAATTTTATTTTGTATGTTGATAAAAACACTTTTTCCTTATCTGCTGACCTTGATTTATTGTACACATTTTTAGTTTTTTTTTAATTCACTGTGAGTTATTTTTTTTCCGACGTTAAATTAACCGACTAGAACACAACAAATCTTCCTATTTACTGAAAATACAACTTTTACCGCTTGTTCTCTATTAGCCTACTACCTCTCTGACCTTGAAAGCGTTACATATTGAAAGGCAATGATGTCAACATTACTGGAAAACTTTTCTTTCTTAAGAAACCGTTAATTTAAATTTTGCCTTTTGAGGACGTTCTCCATACAACCGACCCCAGTGTGCAACGGTTGAAATCGTAGCGACGGTTGAAATTGTAGTGACGGTTGGATTGTACACACGTGTTTGTGTGTAGAACAAAAATAGCATTGGTTCGTGTGCCAAAAAAATAGCATTGGTTCGTGTGTAGTGCAAAAATCGGAAACGAGTTGAACACCTGGTGTGCTCGGATTTATTGTGTGTGCGTGTGTACGGGTAAACGATTGAACACCTGGTGTGTTCTGAGACTGGTGTTTGTGCGTGTGTGTTTACTTCGGCATCTGGTTTCGGTTGTCGGACTGGGTGAGCGTATCACTATATTTATTATACATAATTATATGTATACAATTGTATTTTATTATTATATAGCAGTATATTATTAGTTATTATTGTGCCCTGGGTGTCGGTCTTTAATATGACGCAACTTGGGCATGAGCCTATGACTGGCCTCACCTCGGATTTCGAGAGTGAGGCTATGGAATTAGCTAGGGAGGTACCCGTTCCCTCTGAGAGGTCGAAATACCTCAAGAGGCGAACTGGGGAAATGGTTCCCCCGCAAGAGGGTAAGAAAAAGAAGAAGAAGAATAGGGTAAGGGCTGGGTTGATGGAAGCGGCTGCTCCTGCCTCGACAGGTGAGGAGTCTTCCACGGAGGGAAGTGTCAACCGCAGCACGGTCAAGCGGAGGAAGGCCGAAGGGAGGCCTAAGTTGTCCTCGGGTCCTGAACCCCAGGCTGCAGTTTGCTCCCAAATATGGGATCCAAGGCTGTGATGGGCCCTCCGGCCCATCCGACTATACTTCCCCTGTCGGCGGGCGGCTTGCGGGAGGTGGTTGCCCTGGCTTCGGCAATTGTGCCGCCCCCTAAGCCCCTGCCGCGCATAAGGTTGGCCCTTTCTAAGGGAAAGGCCAGTAATAAGCTGACGTCACCGGCACCTTCAACCGTGCCCGCGGTAGTTCCGGTGCATAGGGTATCTGCCCCCAGGCCTGTCACACTAGCAAGTAACGGTTTGAGCCTCCACGGCGTTGTCGAGAAGTGCGCGGACATTAAGTTGGCCGTCGTCCGGTTGATCTCGGACTACCCTGAGGTTGGCGGCCGCATTGCGGAGCTGGCTGAGCGGTACGAGGCTCTCGTTCTGGATTTGTCCGGGACAAATGAGCGTCTGCGTGGGCGTCTTGACGCTAGTGCCGGCTGTGCCGCGGGTTCCGCCCAGGCTGCTCCCGTTGTGGTGGAAACACGGGTACAAAAGGGTGTCCCACAGATCAATGGGCATCCCCCTTGGCGTCCCTGCTGCCAGGAGGCCTTCCTTTGCCCAAGTGGAAAGCTCCACGGCGGCATTGACCGGTTCTGTTAGCAGGGTTGCTGCTCCGGCCGGTATTCCCATGAATACCATGAGGCCGGAGGAAACCTGGTCAGTGGTGGTGCGCGGCAAGCAGCACGAGACCACGAAAGAAATAAAGAAAAGAGTGGTTGAGGAGCTGGTCCCGGCTGCAAGGATCAGAGTTCACACTCTGCGACCTGGCAAGCAGGGTAGCGTGCTTATCCGCATGCCCTCAGCTGCCGAAAGAGATGCCTTGGCTGGGCATAAGAAGTTTGGTGAGGTCGGCCTGACGGCCGAATCCGCTAAACAGAAGGTGCTCATCCAAAGGGTTGAGAAATTAATCTCCCCTGAGGATTTTATAGTTGAGCTGAAGAAGCTCAACTTTAACAAGGCCCCTGGCTTTGATTTGGAGGGTGAGGTTCGGCTTCCCAACCCATGGAAGGTGGGCGACGGACGACTTAACGTCGTCCTCGAATGTTCCCCCAGGGTTGCTGACCCTCTGCTCAAGCAGGGAAGGTGCTACATAAAGCACTTCTCATTCCCGGTGAAAGAAAAGTCCCCAGTTCAATGGTGCAGCCGCTGTCTGGGGCTGGGTCACCACGCGTCCAGATGCAGGCAGACGAAGGAAGTCTGCTGGCGCTGTGGGCAGTCCGGCCACCCGAAAAGGTATTGCCGAAACGCGATCCACAGTCGCGACTGCGACTTCAAGGGTGCCCCCGCTGGACATTACATGCTGAGCATGGACTGTCCAGTGTACGCTGCGGCAGTTGCCAGGGCTTCGGCCAGGCATTAGGTTGACTTCGCTTTAGTATAAAGTTCTTTCAGCAGAACTGTCAGGGCGCTTACTCTGTTACGGTCGATTTAGGCGTGCAAATTAGAAGCTCAGGGTGCAGCGTTGCTCTAGTCTAGGAGCCATACACCACCCACGGGCACATTAGGGGCTTGCCCGCTGGCATGCGGGCATTCCTGGATACCAGATGCAACGCTGCAGTTGTTGTAGACGACGTAAACGTTGAATGCACCATGGTTGACTCCAGCAATTGCGGAGTCTGTGTGTATGTGGAAGGGACGCTTGGCAAAATATTCTTTGCCAGCGTCTACTGCAAGTTTAGCCAGGACTTAGAGCCCTTCATTGAATACATGGACAGGGTGCTGTTGCTTGCCGGTAATAGCCCCCTGTTCCTTGGTATCGACGCTAATGCGGTCTCCCCTGGGTGGTTCAGCAAGATGTCCGGACATACGTCCGAACATCGCAACCGAGAACGAGGGGAGCTGCTAAGCGATTGGATGACTGCCATAGGCATCTTCGTCCTGAACGAACCAAGTGAACCAACCTTCGAGGTTGTTGGAGGTGGCAGGAGTGACATTGTTGTCACTCTTGCTAATGAGGTTTCTATTAGGGCGTTTAGTATTGACTGGAAGGTCGAGGCTGGAGTTAGCGATCATATTCTTATCCAAGTGATAATCGACAGGGAGCGAAGCCCCACCTCGAGTCCGAATGTGAAAAGATGGTGCACGCGTGGTTCCGATTGGAACCCATACGGTGCTCATGTTAATGCGGCGATCACATTTGTGTCGCTCCAGGAATATGAGCGCTTTAGTTCCGATCAGAAAGTTGCTCACCTTACCGAATCCGTGTGGAGTGTCAACGATGAGCTCTTTGAAAGGAGTCGAAAGACGAATCGAAAAAGAGTGAAATGGTGGACACACGATCTGAGTGTGAAGCGAAGGGCACTCAAGAAGCTACGGAAAAAATTCCAGAGTGGCCGAGTGTCTGAAACTTGCCTCAGCTGGGTATGGCCTACAGGCGGTGCCTGGTTGAGTACAAGCGCATGATCGTTGAATCCAAGGAAAATGAATGGAAAAGGTTCATTCAAAGGCATAGGGACGATCCGTGGGGCCAAGTGTACAGGATATGCAGGAATTCTAATAGGGATTCCAGCATAGGCTGTTTTCACAATGGCAGTTCCATAGTTTGCGGTTGGGCAGATAACGTTAGGATCCTGTTAGGGGAATTCTTTCCTAGGTCGGACGGTGTCGAGGTTTCCTCGGCGGGGGAACTACCGACACCACCGCAGGTCAATGGGGAAGAATTAAGCACCGCGGTTTCGCTTCTCAGATCCAAGAGATCGCCTGGTCGTGACGTAAATGGAGCTGCTATTGGTACAGATCTTGGTGGTAGTAGCAAATAATCGAATGAGACCTTGGAGGACTGAATTGGAGAAGGATTTCGTGTGAACAGTGGTTGATCACGAGTTAGTCGGTTCTAAGTTCAAGGCGAAAATCGAAAATGTTCAAGTTTTTTTTTTTTTAAAGAAAAAAAAGGTGAAAAAATAATAATATTTAAATAAAAAACAAAATAAATAAAAACAGAAAAATTATTTTATTTGTTTTTTAATTTTTATTATTGTTTTTTTTATTTTTTTAATTTTTTGGATTTTTTTTTTCTTTTTTAAACTAATATACCTATACATTGTGTTGACACAATGTGATTTCTGCCCATTGCTCTGAATGTCAAAGTAAAGAAATTCAAGTAAGCGCGGGTAAACGGCGGGAGTGACTATGACTCTCTTGCCGACCGTCGAAGTGGCAAGACGTATTTTTAAAGCGCGGAAGATCTTAAAGGAAGTCGACACTGACGCAGAACTTCGGCCGCTGACCTTCGCGTGGCTACACACCTTGTCGCGGTGCGAAGGCTCAGTAATTGTCAATGACTCTTGACAATTCACTCTCCACGAAGGGACATGAATTCTCACTCCCTCCTTCCCCTACGCCCTCTGGGTCACACCGGGTCGCATCCTCAATATGCGGCTCACGTACCTGGGGGGCAACATTATAGGGCCAAATGGTGGTCTACATAGCCAAATAGCTGTATGGTGGTTTGCCAGCAGCTGTTTGGCTAACATAAGGCTCCCAGTTAGGGTATAGGGTAACCCTTGCTGGGAGTAACGGCTCGACCGGAGTCCTAATTCCGGGACCACGGGAGGCAGGTAGCCCCGGTAGCCTGTCCCCCTTGTGGGAGTATCGTGGGGGCTGTGGTTGTCCCAAATGCGGGAAAAAACGAACGATAAAACTGGTGGAAACATTAGTGGAGACATTAGTGGAAGTTCGGAGGTGGTCGACCTCAAATCGGCAAGAGGTTTTAGATGGGCCTCGCCTCGTACCAAGGGGGAGCCATGTCCCTATGCATGGATTCAATTTGGTACTTATTAACACAGGTCTGTGAATAAGGACGTTGGTTGTCGTCCATAAAATCAACTCCTTGCGGGAAGTTAAACTCATAGCGGAATTCCCTCCTTCCCCCATTCTGGTTTTGTCGGTCGACACGACAAGTTGTGTTGATCTCGCGCTTGCAGTGCGGGTAGAAAAAAAAAAAAAAAAGTGGAATTATTCCATTTGTGCGAATTTATTGTGCGGTTTGTGCGTTGTGCGTGCATTTAAGGGTAGTTGCGGTTGACGGATACAGTTTTATTTTTTTATTACGGTATCGTCGCGATCGTGGTTCCCTGTGGCGTACGTGCTGTGACGCGACCGTGGGTTTTTCCCAGCAGTGGGTTTGCTGTGACGCGATCGTGGGTTTTCCCTATTTGTGTGTGCGTGACGCGTTCGAGGGTTTTTCCCTAATTGTGTGTACGTGACGCGATTGTGGGTTTTCCACCAGTTGACTAGATCCCGGAAATAGGAAGTAAAGGCCGAACATTGTGCCCTTGTGCACTGGTCAAATTTTATTGAGGGTGTTGTGTTTGTGGTGCGAGTGACAAGTGAGCTCGAAGGATAGACTCACTGAGGGTTGTTATATCGTTCTATTGCGGTATCGGGCGCGGTTTCCAATTGTGTGCGTGCTGTGAAGTGCAGCCTGAAGTGGTTCTCAGGGTAGTTAAATTAGAGGCTGAACATTGTGCATTGTGCACTGGCCGTACAATTTTTATAGAGGGTGTGATTGTGAAGTGAGTGTGCGTCCCTGCTGCCGGGAGGCCTTCCTTTGCCCAAGTGGAAAGCTCCACGGCGGCATTGACCGGTTCTGTTAGCAGGGTTGCTGCTCCGGCCGGTATTCCCATGAATACCATGAGGCCGGAGGAAACCTGGTCAGTGGTGGTGCGGCAAGCAGCACGAGACCACGAAAGAAATAAAGAAAAGAGTGGTTGAGGAGCTGGTCCCGGCTGCAAGGATCAGAGTTCACACTCTGCGACCTGGCAAGCAGGGTAGCGTGCTTATCCGCATGCCCTCAGCTGCCGAAAGAGATGCCTTGGCTGGGCATAAGAAGTTTGGGGAGGTCGGCCTGACGGCCGAATCCCCTAAACAGAGGGTGCTCATCCAAAGGGTTGAGAAATTAATCTCCCCTGAGGATTTTATAGTTGAGCTGAAGAAGCTCAACTTTAACAAGGCCCCTGGCTTTGATTTGGAGGGTGAGGTTCGGCTTCCCAACCCATGGAAGGTGGGCGACGGACGACTTAACGTCGTCCTCGAATGTTCCCCCAGGGTTGCTGAGCCTCTGCTCAAGCAGGGAAGGTGCTACATAAAGCACTTCTCATTCCCGGTGAAAGAAAAGTCCCCAGTTCAATGGTGCAGCCGCTGTCTGGGGCTGGGTCACCACGCGTCCAGATGCAGGCAGACGAAGGAAGTCTGCTGGCGCTGTGGGCAGTCCGGCCACCCGAAAAGGTATTGCCGAAACGCGATCCACAGTCGCGACTGCGACTTCAAGGGTGCCCCCGCTGGACATTACATGCTGAGCATGGACTGTCCAGTGTACGCTGCGGCAGTTGCCAGGGCTTCGGCCAGGCATTAGGTTGACTTCGCTTTAGTATAAAGTTCTTTCAGCAGAACTGTCAGGGCGCTTACTCTGTTACGGTCGATTTAGGCGTGCAAATTAGAAGCTCAGGTTGCAGCGTTGCTCTAGTCCAGGAGCCATACACCACCCACGGGCACATTAGGGGCTTGCCCGCTGGCATGCCGGCATTCCTGGATACCAGATGCAACGCTGCAGTTGTTGTAGACGACGTAAACGTTGAATGCACCATGGTTGACTCCAGCAATTGCGGAGTCTGTGTGTATGTGGAAGGGACGCTTGGCAAAATATTCTTTGCCAGCGTCTACTGCAAGTTTAGCCAGGACTTAGAGCCCTTCATTGAATACATGGACAGGGTGCTGTTGCTTGCCGGTAATAGCCCCCTGTTCCTTGGTATCGACGCTAATGCGGTCTCCCCTGGGTGGTTCAGCAAGATGTCCGGACATACGTCCGAACATCGCAACCGAGAACGAGGGGAGCTGCTAAGCGATTGGATGACTGCCATAGGCATCTTCGTCCTGAACGAACCAAGTGAACCAACCTTCGAGGTTGTTGGAGGTGGCAGGAGTGACATTGTTGTCACTCTTGCTAATGAGGTTTCTATTAGGGCGTTTAGTATTGACTGGAAGGTCGAGGCTGGAGTTAGCGATCATATTCTTATCCAAGTGATAATCGACAGGGAGCGAAGCCCCACCTCGAGTCCGAATGTGAAAAGATGGTGCACGCGTGGTTCCGATTGGAACCCATACGGTGCTCATGTTAATGCGGCGATCACATTTGTGTCGCTCCAGGAATATGAGCGCTTTAGTTCCGATCAGAAAGTTGCTCACCTTACCGAATCCGTGTGGAGTGTCAACGATGAGCTCTTTGAAAGGAGTCGAAAGACGAATCGAAAAAGAGTGAAATGGTGGACACACGATCTGAGTGTGAAGCGAAGGGCACTCAAGAAGCTACGGAAAAAATTCCAGAGTGGCCGAGTGTCTGAAACTTGCCTCAGCTGGGTATGGCCTACAGGCGGTGCCTGGTTGAGTACAAGCGCATGATCGTTGAATCCAAGGAAAATGAATGGAAAAGGTTCATTCAAAGGCATAGGGACGATCCGTGGGGCCAAGTGTACAGGATATGCAGGAATTCTAATAGGGATTCCAGCATAGGCTGTTTTCACAATGGCAGTTCCATAGTTTGCGGTTGGGCAGATAACGTTAGGATCCTGTTAGGGGAATTCTTTCCTAGGTCGGACGGTGTCGAGGTTTCCTCGGCGGGGGAACTACCGACACCACCGCAGGTCAATGGGGAAGAATTAAGCACCGCGGTTTCGCTTCTCAGATCCAAGAGATCGCCTGGTCGTGACGTAAATGGAGCTGCTATTGGTACAGATCTTGGTGGTAGTAGCAAATAATCGAATGAGACCTTGGAGGACTGAATTGGAGAAGGATTTCGTGTGAACAGTGGTTGATCACGAGTTAGTCGGTTCTAAGTTCAAGGCGAAAATCGAAAATGTTCAAGTTTTTTTTTTTTAAAGAAAAAAAAGGTGAAAAAATAATAATATTTAAATAAAAAACAAAATAAATAAAAACAGAAAAATTATTTTATTTGTTTTTTAATTTTTATTATTGTTTTTTTTATTTTTTTAATTTTTTGGATTTCTTTTTTCTTTTTTAAACTAATATACCTATACATTGTGTTGACACAATGTGATTTCTGCCCATTGCTCTGAATGTCAAAGTAAAGAAATTCAAGTAAGCGCGGGTAAACGGCGGGAGTAACTATGACTCTCTTGCCGACCGTCGAAGTGGCAAGACGTATTTTTAAAGCGCGGAAGATCTTAAAGGAAGTCGACACTGACGCAGAACTTCGGCCGCTGACCTTCGCGTGGCTGCACACCTTGTCGCGGTGCGAAGGCTCAGTAATTGTCAATGACTCTTGACAATTCACTCTTCACGAAGGGACATGAATTCTCACTCCCTCCTTCCCATTCTGGTTTTATCGGTCGACGCGACAAGTTGTGTTGGGTCTCGCGCTGTGCAGTGCGGGTAAAATTGGAATAATTACGAAATTGGTTTTGTGCGGAGTTCGTTTTTGTGCGGTTTTATTAAGGGTTGCTACGTAGTTGCGTGAAGCAATAAAAGTGTTTTATTGCGGTAACCGAAGCGATTGTGGTTCCTGTGGTGTACGTGCTGACGCGATCTTGGGTTTTTCCCAAAGTGAATGTGCAGTGACGCGATTGTGGGTTTTCCCAGTGATTTGTGTTGCGCGACGCGATTGTGGGTTTTCCCAGTGGTGTGTGTTGTGCGACGCGATTGTGGGTTTTCCACCAGTGTTGTGCAGTGCACCCTAAGTGTTGTGTGAGGGATCAGGTAATTTTTGACTAGACCCCGGAAATTGGAAAAGGCCGAACATTGTGCATTGTGCACTGGCCATAAAGTTTAAAGAGGGTGGTGTGTTGTCAAGTGAGTGTGCCGAAGCTTCCGGTTCGACGGAATAACCAAAAACCGGGTGAGTCGTTGCCATTCTTGTATAACATATATTATATATTATATTGCATTAGATTAATATAGTTGTGTATTGTGTGTTCTTGTTTAACAATCCACCACATCCGGTCGAAATGACGGAAGCCATGACTGGCCTCACCTCCGAGTTCGAGAGTGAGGCTGAAGTAGGCTTGAGCGTGTCCGTTCCCTCGGAGAGGTCCAAGTACCTCAAGAGGCGGACGGAGGATATGGCTCCCTCGCAAGAGGGTGGGAAGTTAAAAAAGAAGAGGAGGGTGAAGTGTCCGTCACCCAAACCGGTTGTTCCTGCCTCGACGGCTGACGAATCAGCTACTGATACTGAGGTTGAAATCCCTCAAAAAAAGAGTAAGGGCGAAAAGAGGCGGAAATCGGCCTCGAGCCTTGAGTCTCAGACTCAGGCAGGCTGCTGTCCGCTGCCAACAACGGGCTCTAAAACTGTGATGGGTCCCCCGGCTCATCCGAGTATGGTTCCCCTGCCGGCTTGCAGCCTGCGGGAAATAGCTGCCCAGGCGTCGGCAATCATGCCACCACCCAAGCCCATGCCGCGTATGAGGCCTGCTCTCACGGCTAAAGCTGTTAAAGCTGTTAAAGCTGTTAATGTTAATGTTCCGACGCAGAATTCCTCTGTACCCAATCCAGGCACATTGCCGAATGACGGCTTAAGCCTTCACGGCGTGATCGGCAAATGTGCCGAAATTAAGGCGGCCGTTGTTGGCCTAATTTCAGAGTGCCCGGAATTTGGCGGCCGCATTGCGGAGCTGGCCGGGCGCTACGAGGCTCTGGTTCTGGGGTTGTCCGGAACCAATGAGCGTCTGCGTGGGCGTCTGGAGGCGGGTTCCAATGGGACCGCGGTTTCCACCCATGCTGTTTCTGGCGTGGCTAAGACGCCCAACGCACTACCAAGGGGCATAGACGCGCCCATTAAATCCATGGGCGTCCCCCTTGGGCCCCGTCAGCAGGGTTGCTGCCCCGGCAGGTATTCCCAGTAATACCATCAAGCCGGAGGAAACATGGTCGGTGGTAGTGCGCGGTAAGCAGCACGAGACCACCAAAGAGATCAAAAAGAGGGTTGTTGAGGAGCTGGTGCCGGCGGCAGGGATCAGAGTGCATACTCTGCGACCTGGCAGGCAGGGCAGTGTGCTAATCCGCATGCCCTCAGCTGCCGAGAGGGATGCCTTGGCTGGGCATAAGAAGCTTGGGGAGGTCGGCCTGACGGCTGAATCCGCCAAGAAAAGGGTGGTTGTTCAAAGGGTAGAGAAATTGATCTCCCCTGAGGATTTTAAAGTTGAGCTGAAGAAGCTCAACTTTAACAAGACCCCTGGCCTTGATTTAGAGGGTGAGGTTCGGCTACCGAACCCATGGAAGGTGGGCGAAGGACGACTAAACGTTGTCCTCGAATGTTCCCCCAGGGTTGCTGAGCTTCTGCTCAAGCAGGGAAGGTGCTACATAAAGCACTTCTCATTCCCGGTCAAGGAGAAGTCCCCAGTTCAGTGGTGCAGCCGCTGTCTGGGACTTGATCACCACGCGGCTAGGTGCAGGCAGACCAAAGAAGTCTGCTGGCGCTGTGGGCAATCAGGCCACCCGAAAAGGGAGTGCCCAAACCCTATTCACTGTCGCGACTGCGACTTCAGGGGTGCCCCGGCTGGACACTACATGCTAGGCATGGACTGTCCAGTTTACGCTGCGGCAGTTGCCAGGGCTTCGGCCAGGCATTAGGGTAGTTTCGCTCAGTATGAAGATTCTACAGCAGAATTGTCAGGGCGATTTAGGTGTTCAAATTAGAAGCTTAGGGTGCAGCGTTGCTCTGATCCAGGAGCCATACACCACCCGTGGGCACATTAGGGGGTTGCCCGCTGGCATGCGGGTGTTCCTGGATTCCAGATGCAACGCTGCAGTTGTTGTAAACGACGTAAACGTCGAGTGCACACTGGTTAACTCCAGCAATTGCGGAGTCTGTGTGCACGTGGAAGGGACGTTTGGCAAAATATTCTTTGCCAGCGTCTACTGCAAGTTTAGCCAGGATATAGAGCCCTTCATTGAGTACATGGACGGGATGCTGCTGCTTGCCGGTAACAGCCCCCTGTTCCTTGGTATCGACGCTAATGCGGTCTCCCCTGCGTGGTTCAGCAAGATGTCCGGACATACGTCCGAACATCGCAGCCGACAACGAGGGGAGCTGCCAAGCGATTGGATGACGGCCAAAAGCGCCTTCGTCCTAAACGAACCAAGTGAAGTATTCACCTTCGAGGTTGTTGGAGGTGGCAGGAGTGACATCGATGTCACTCTTGCTAATGAAGCTTCTATTAGGGCGTTTAGCATTGACTGGAAGGTCGAGGCTGGGGTTAGCGACCATAGTCTTATCCAAGTGATAATCGACAGGGAGCGAAGCCCCACCCCGAGCCTGAATGTTAAAAGATGGTGCACGCGTGGTTCTGATTGGAACTCATACGGTGCTCATATTAATGCTGCGATCACATCTGTGTCGCTCCAGGAATATGAGTGCCTTAGTTCCGATCAGAAAGTCGCTCACCTCGCCGAATCCATGTGGAGTGTCAACGATGAGCTCTTTGAGAGGAGTCGAAAGACGAATCGAAAAAGAGTGAAATGGTGGACACACGATCTCAGTGTGAAGCAAAGGACACTCAGGAAGCAAAGGAAGAAATTCCAGAGAGGCCGAGTGTCCAATGCTGAAAACTTGCCTCAGCTGGGTATGGCCTACAGGCGATGCCTGGCTGAGTACAAGCGCATGATCGTCGAACATAAGGAGAATGAATGGAGAAGGTTCATTCAAAGGAATAGGGACGATCCGTGGGGCCAGGTATACAGAATATGCAGGGATTCTAACAGGGATTCCAGCATAGGCTGTTTTAACAATGGCAGTTCGATAGTTTTCGGTTGGGC
The DNA here is from genome assembly GCA_958301585.1 of Merodon equestris. Classification (NCBI taxonomy): domain Eukaryota; kingdom Metazoa; phylum Arthropoda; class Insecta; order Diptera; family Syrphidae; genus Merodon; species Merodon equestris. The sequence continues at coordinate 4,769,818 of OY284418.1, read as the reverse complement.
AGATAACGCTAGGATTTTGTTAGGAGAATTCTTTCCTAGGTCGGACGATGTCGTGATCTCCTCGGCGGGGGAATCACCGACACCACCGCCGGTCGACAGGGATGAATTAAGCACCGCGGTCTCGCTTCTCCGATCCAAGAGATCGCCTGGTCGTGACGGAATCACCGGAGAGATGGTTAAAACCATCTGGAAGGTGTGCCCCGAATACCTGGTGTCCTTGTATGGGGGATGCGTTAGCGAGGGCTATTTCCCGTCGAGCTGGAAGGAGGCTAAGGTCGTTGTTCTTCTGAAGTCTCCCGAGAAACCAAGGAGCAATCCGCGGTCCTATCGGGGCATCAGTCTGCTTCCGGTACTTGGAAAAGTACTGGAAAGGACAATGGTGGAGAGACTTCAGAATATCGTGACCGATACTTCCCCCTTTCAGTTCGGTTTCCGGAAAGGAAAGAGCGTTGAAGACGCATGGACTTTTGTTAAGTCCCACGTCAACGACGCGAACAACAGGTCCAAGTATATCTTGGGCGTCTTTATTGATTTCAAAGGCGCCTTTGATTACTTGACCTGGGATAGGGTGCTAGCTAGGCTACAGGAACTAGGCTGCCGGGAAATTAGTCTCTGGAAGAGCTATTTCTCCGGTAGAAGAGCCTTTGTTTCAAATACGCATGAATCGGTCAGTGTGACTGTCGAGCGTGGGTGTCCCCAGGGATCCATTTGCGGTCCATTTATATGGAACCTTATGATGGATCCCCTGCTAGACACGCTAAGCACACGCGTTAAGTGTTGTGCATATGCTGACGACCTGCTCATCCTCCTTGATGCTCAGTCCAGAGCTGAGCTGGAAAGGAAGGCTGAGCAGGTTCTCCCTGTCGTCCACGACTGGGGCATAAGCGTGGGAGTAAGCGTATCCGAGGATAAGACTGTGTCTATGTTGCTTAAGGGCAACTTAGCAAGCAGTCGACACCCGACGATACGACTGAATGGCGTGAGCATCAGATATGTGACGGAAGTCAAATATCTTGGTATCACAGTGGGTGAGAGGATGAGGTTCATGCCGTATGCCGGATGAGGTGACCGTATGTGTAGCATAGTCGGGCAGATTAGGCGAATCGTTAGAACGGATTGGGGCCTGAGTAGGCGGGCTGTTCGTACTATATACACCGGTCTCCTGGTTGCATGTACAACCTTTGGAGCATCGGTGTGGTATGATTCAGTCATGTCCGTAACAGGCCGTAACCGCGTACTGCAATGCCAGAGGAAGGCACTTCTAGCCTGTTTGCCTGTGTGCCGGACAGTTTCTACTGCCGCATTACAGGTCCTCCTGGGAGTCCCTCCTCTTTATCTGGAGATCATTAGAAGAGGTATTGCCTTCAAGGTAAAAAGGGGCTTACAGTTAACCAGTAGAGACTGGTTATTTGGCATGCCAACGGAAGGGCTATCAGCCAGGGAGCGCAAGACCCTACTTGGTGGCTACGTTCTATCTGAGTGGCAGACAAGATGGAACGAAGCCGAAACGGGTAGGGTCACATACCGCTTCCTGGAGGATGTCTCCTTCATGAGCAGGAATCCACAACTGAGTTTTGGTCTCAGTTTCGGTTTCCTCCTGACGGGACATGGATCCATGAATGCGTTTCTGCATAGGATGCGTCTCAGTCAGGAGGCCGGTTGTAGGTGTGGCTCTCCCTTCGAAGATTGGGTGCACGTTCTGTGCGTGTGCCCACTATACTCAGATCTTAGGGACTTAGCAGCAATGGGGGTTAGGTATGAGGGCGAAGTATGTGACGTGAGCGGTGTTTTCTCTGCTCCGTCACATATCGAAAGGATGCGCGTATACGCGAATTCAGTGTTCGCTAGGCGGCGGGCCAGGAGACATTAGTTTTGCCTCCTGCCCACACTTCATCTCTCTCTTCTCCAATTTTAATTCCCTTTCCACTCCTTCCTCCTTTCCTCCTCCTTCTCCTCCTCCCTCTTCCTTCTTCCCTCCCTCTCTTCTGAATGGCTAGCAGTCCAGGGTGTAGGGCACCCCAACTGTCAGCAACCGTTTACGGTTGCGAGGCTCGACCGGAAGCCTAATTCTGGTACCACGGGTGACAGGAGCCCCCGGGACATTAATGTCCCGGCCTGTCTTTGCGGAAGGCCCCCTTGTGGGAGTATCGTGGTGGCTGTGGTTGTCCCAAATCGCGGGAAATTTGTTGCTTGCAACAGGGCGCCGTGACCCGTAGATCGGAAGAGGTGTTAGATAGGCCTCGCTCCTCACCAGGGAGGATGTCCCCTACACATGGCTTCGAATTGGTACTGATGGTGGTTTCGGGTATCTAGGTACCCAAAGCCACCGGATGGACGCTGGTTGACGTTTCAACCCCATGTGGGATGGCCCACCGTGAAATTAAGCCGACAAGGCAGGTGTTCACGTTAAACACATAGCGGAATCCCTCCTTCCCCTACGCCCTCTGGGTCACACCGGGTCGCATCCTCAATATGCGTCTCACGTACCTGGGGGGCAACATTATAGGGCCAAATGGTGCATGGTCTACATAGCCAAATAGCTGTATGGTGGTTTGCCAGCAGCTGTTTGGCTAACATAAGGCTCCCAGTTAGGGTATAGGGTAACCCTTGCTGGGAGTAACGGCTCGACCGGAGGCCTAATTCCGGGACCACGGGAGGCAGGTAGCCCCGGTAGCCTGTCCCCCTTGTGGGAGTATCGTGGAGGCTGTGGTTGTCCCAAATGCGGGAAAAAACGAACGATAAAACTGGTGGAAACATTAGTGGAGACATTAGTGGAAGTTCGGAGGTGGTCGACCTCAAATCGGCAAGAGGTTTTAGATGGGCCTCGCCTCGTACCAAGGGGGAGCCATGTCCCTATGCATGGATTCAATTTGGTACTTATTAACACAGGTCTGTGAATAAGGACGTTGGTTGTCGTCCATAAAATCAACTCCTTGCGGGAAGTTAAACTCATAGCGGAATTCCCTCCTTCCCCCATTCTGGTTTTGTCGGTCGACACGACAAGTTGTGTTGGTCTCGCGCTTGCAGTGCGGGTAGAAAAAAAAAAAAAAAAGTGGAATAATTCCATTTGTGCGAATTTATTGTGCGGTTTGTGCGTTGTGCGTGCATTTAAGGGTAGTTGCGGTTGACGGATACAGTTTTATTTTTTTATTACGGTATCGTCGCGATCGTGGTTCCCTGTGGCGTACGTGCTGTGACGCGACCGTGGGTTTTTCCCAGCAGTGGGTTTGCTGTGACGCGATCGTGGGTTTTCCCTATTTGTGTGTGCGTGAGGCGTTCGAGGGTTTTTCCCTAATTGTGTGTACGTGACGCGATTGTGGGTTTTCCACCAGTTGACTAGATCTCGGAAATAGGAAGTAAAGGCCGAACATTGTGCCCTTGTGCACTGGTCAAATTTTATTGAGGGTGTTGTGTTTGTGGTGCGAGTGACAAGTGAGCTCGAAGGATAGACTCACTGAGGGTTGTTATATCGTTCTATTGCGGTATCGGGCGCGGTTTCCAATTGTGTGCGTGCTGTGAAGTGCAGCCTGAAGTGGTTCTCAGGGTAGTTAAATTAGAGGCTGAACATTGTGCATTGTGCACTGGCCGTACAATTTTTATAGAGGGTGTGATTGTGAAGTGAGTGTGCGTCCCTGCTGCCGGGAGGCCTTCCTTTGCCCAAGTGGAAAGCTCCACGGCGGCATTGACCGGTTCTGTTAGCAGGGTTGCTGCTCCGGCCGGTATTCCCATGAATACCATGAGGCCGGAGGAAACCTGGTCAGTGGTGGTGCGCGGCAAGCAGCACGAGACCACGAAAGAAATAAAGAAAAGAGTGGTTGAGGAGCTGGTCCCGGCTGCAAGGATCAGAGTTCACACTCTGCGACCTGGCAAGCAGGGTAGTGTGCTTATCCGCATGCCCTCAGCTGCCGAAAGAGATGCCTTGGCTGGGCATAAGAAGTTTGGGGAGGTCGGCCTGACGGCCGAATCCGCTAAACAGAGGGTGCTCATCCAAAGGGTTGAGAAATTAATCTCCCCTGAGGATTTTATAGTTGAGCTGAAGAAGCTCAACTTTAACAAGGCCCCTGGCTTTGATTTGGAGGGTGAGGTTCGGCTTCCCAACCCATGGAAGGTGGGCGACGGACGACTTAACGTCGTCCTCGAATGTTCCCCCAGGGTTGCTGAGCCTCTGCTCAAGCAGGGAAGGTGCTACATAAAGCACTTCTCATTCCCGGTGAAAGAAAAGTCCCCAGTTCAATGGTGCAGCCGCTGTCTGGGGCTGGGTCACCACGCGTCCAGATGCAGGCAGACGAAGGAAGTCTGCTGGCGCTGTGGGCAGTCCGGCCACCCGAAAAGGTATTGCCGAAACGCGATCCACAGTCGCGACTGCGACTTCAAGGGTGCCCCCGCTGGACATTACATGCTGAGCATGGACTGTCCAGTGTACGCTGCGGCAGTTGCCAGGGCTTCGGCCAGGCATTAGGTTGACTTCGCTTTAGTATAAAGTTCTTTCAGCAGAACTGTCAGGGCGCTTACTCTGTTACGGTCGATTTAGGCGTGCAAATTAGAAGCTCAGGGTGCAGCGTTGCTCTAGTCCAGGAGCCATACACCACCCACGGGCACATTAGGGGCTTGCCCGCTGGCATGCGGGCATTCCTGGATACCAGATGCAACGCTGCAGTTGTTGTAGACGACGTAAACGTTGAATGCACCATGGTTGACTCCAGCAATTGCGGAGTCTGTGTGTATGTGGAAGGGACGCTTGGCAAAATATTCTTTGCCAGCGTCTACTGCAAGTTTAGCCAGGACTTAGAGCCCTTCATTGAATACATGGACAGGGTGCTGTTGCTTGCCGGTAATAGCCCCCTGTTCCTTGGTATCGACGCTAATGCGGTCTCCCCTGGGTGGTTCAGCAAGATGTCCGGACATACGTCCGAACATCGCAACCGACAACGAGGGGAGCTGCTAAGCGATTGGATGACTGCCATAGGCATCTTCGTCCTGAACGAACCAAGTGAACCAACCTTCGAGGTTGTTGGAGGTGGCAGGAGTGACATTGTTGTCACTCTTGCTAATGAGGTTTCTATTAGGGCGTTTAGTATTGACTGGAAGGTCGAGGCTGGAGTTAGCGATCATAGTCTTATCCAAGTGATAATCGACAGGGAGCGAAGCCCCACCTCGAGTCCGAATGTGAAAAGATGGTGCACGCGTGGTTCTGATTGGAACCCATACGGTGCTCATGTTAATGCGGCGATCACATCTGTGTCGCTCCAGGAATATGAGCGCTTTAGTTCCGATCAGAAAGTTGCTCACCTTACCGAATCCGTGTGGAGTGTCAACGATGAGCTCTTTGAGAGGAGTCGAAAGACGAATCGAAAAAGAGTGAAATGGTGGACACACGATCTGAGTGTGAAGCGAAGGGCACTCAAGAAGCTACGGAAAAAATTCCAGAGTGGCCGAGTGTCTGAAACTTGCCTCAGCTGGGTATGGCCTACAGGCGGTGCCTGGTTGAGTACAAGCGCATGATCGTTGAATCCAAGGAAAATGAATGGAAAAGGTTCATTCAAAGGCATAGGGACGATCCGTGGGGCCAAGTGTACAGGATATGCAGGAATTCTAATAGGGATTCCAGCATAGGCTGTTTTCACAATGGCAGTTCCATAGTTTGCGGTTGGGCAGATAACGTTAGGATCCTGTTAGGGGAATTCTTTCCTAGGTCGGACGGTGTCGAGGTTTCCTCGGCGGGGGAACTACCGACACCACCGCAGATCAATAGGGAAGAATTAAGCACCGCGGTTTCGCTTCTCAGATCCAAGAGATCGCCTGGTCGTGACGTAAATGGAGCTGCTATTGGTACAGATCTTGGTGGTAGTAGCAAATAATCGAATGAGACCTTGGAGGACTGAATTGGAGAAGGATTTCGTGTGAACAGTGGTTGATCACGAGTTAGTCGGTTCTAAGTTCAAGGCGAAAATCGAAAATGTTCAAGTTTTTTTTTTTTAAAGAAAAAAAAGGTGAAAAAATAATAATATTTAAATAAAAAACAAAATAAATAAAAACAGAAAAATTATTTTATTTGTTTTTTAATTTTTATTATTGTTTTTTTTATTTTTTTAATTTTTTGGATTTTTTTTTTCTTTTTTAAACTAATATACCTATACATTGTGTTGACACAATGTGATTTCTGCCCATTGCTCTGAATGTCAAAGTAAAGAAATTCAAGTAAGCGCGGGTAAACGGCGGGAGTAACTATGACTCTCTTGCTGACCGTCGAAGTGGCAAGACGTATTTTTAAAGCGCGGAAGATCTTAAAGGAAGTCGACACTGACGCAGAACTTCGGCCGCTGACCTTCGCGTGGCTGCACACCTTGTCGCGGTGCGAAGGCTCAGTAATTGTCAATGACTCTTGACAATTCACTCTTCACGAAGGGACATGAATTCTCACTCCCTCCTTCCCATTAGGCCCCCTTGTGGGAGTGTCGTGGTGGTTGTGGTTGTCCCAAATCGCGGGAAATTTGTTGCTTGCAACAGGGTGCCGTGACCCTTAGATCGGAAGAGGTTTAGATAGGCCTCGCTCCTCGCCAAGGGGGAAGTTCATGTCCCCTGCACATGGCTTCGAACTGGTACGGACGGTGACTTAATCCCGGTTAATAGAAGTCACCTGAAGGACGTTGGTTGACGTTTCAACCCCATGTGGGATGGCCCACCGTGAAATTAAGCCGACAAGGCAGGTGTTCACGTAAAACACATAGCGGAATCCCTCCTTCCCATTCTGGTTTTATCGGTCGACGCGACAAGTTGTGTTGGGTCTCGCGCTGTGCAGTGCGGGTAAAATTGGAATAATTACGAAATTGGTTTTGTGCGGAGTTCGTTTTTGTGCGGTTTTATTAAGGGTTGCTACGTAGTTGCGTGAAGCAATAAAAGTGTTTTATTGCGGTAACCGAAGCGATTGTGGTTCCTGTGGTGTACGTGCTGACGCGATCTTGGGTTTTTCCCAAAGTGAATGTGCAGTGACGCGATTGTGGGTTTTCCCAGTGATTTGTGTTGCGCGACGCGATTGTGGGTTTTCCCAGTGGTGTGTGTTGTGCGACGCGATTGTGGGTTTTCCACCAGTGTTGTGCAGTGCACCCTAAGTGTTGTGTGAGGGATCAGGTCATTTTTGACTAGACCCCGGAAATTGGAAAAGGCCGAACATTGTGCATTGTGCACTGGCCATAAAGTTTAAAGAGGGTGGTGTGTTGTCAAGTGAGTGTGCCGAAGCTTCCGGTTCGACGGAATAACCAAAAACCGGGTGAGTCGTTGCCATTCTTGTATAACATATATTATATATTATATTGCATTAGATTAATATAGTTGTGTATTGTGTGTTCTTGTTTAACAATCCACCACATCCGGTCGAAATGACGGAAGCCATGACTGGCCTCACCTCCGAGTTCGAGAGTGAGGCTGAAGTAGGCTTGAGCGTGTCCGTTCCCTCGGAGAGGTCCAAGTACCTCAAGAGGCGGACGGAGGATATGGCTCCCTCGCAAGAGGGTGGGAAGTTAAAAAAGAAGAGGAGGGTGAAGTGTCCGTCACCCAAACCGGTTGTTCCTGCCTCGACGGCTGACGAATCAGCTGCTGATACTGAGGTTGAAATCCCTCAAAAAAAGAGTAAGGGCGAAAAGAGGCGGAAATCGGCCTCGAGCCTTGAGTCTCAGACTCAGGCAGGCTGCTGTCCGCTGCCAACAACGGGCTCTAAAACTGTGATGGGTCCCCCGGCTCATCCGAGTATGGTTCCCCTGCCGGCTTGCAGCCTGCGGGAAATAGCTGCCCAGGCGTCGGCAATCATGCCACCACCCAAGCCCATGCCGCGTATGAGGCCTGCTCTCACGGCTAAAGCTGTTAAAGCTGTTAAAGCTGTTAATGTTAATGCTCCGACGCAGAATTCCTCTGTACCCAATCCAGGCACATTGCCGAATGACGGCTTAAGCCTTCACGGCGTGATCGGCAAATGTGCCGAAATTAAGGCGGCCGTTGTTGGCCTAATTTCAGAGTGCCCGGAATTTGGCGGCCGCATTGCGGAGCTGGCCGGGCGCTACGAGGCTCTGGTTCTGGGGTTGTCCGGAACCAATGAGCGTCTGCGTGGGCGTCTGGAGGCGGGTTCCAATGGGACCGCGGTTTCCACCCATGCTGTTTCTGGCGTGGCTAAGACGCCCAACGCACTACCAAGGGGCATAGACGCGCCCATTAAATCCATGGGCGTCCCCCTTGGGCCCCGTCAGCAGGGTTGCTGCCCCGGCAGGTATTCCCAGTAATACCATCAAGCCGGAGGAAACATGGTCGGTGGTAGTGCGCGGTAAGCAGCACGAGACCACCAAAGAGATCAAAAAGAGGGTTGTTGAGGAGCTGGTGCCGGCGGCAGGGATCAGAGTGCATACTCTGCGACCTGGCAGGCAGGGCAGTGTGCTAATCCGCATGCCCTCAGCTGCCGAGAGGGATGCCTTGGCTGGGCATAAGAAGCTTGGGGAGGTCGGCCTGACGGCTGAATCCGCCAAGAAAAGGGTGGTTGTTCAAAGGGTAGAGAAATTGATCTCCCCTGAGGATTTTAAAGTTGAGCTGAAGAAGCTCAACTTTAACAAGACCCCTGGCCTTGATTTAGAGGGTGAGGTTCGGCTACCGAACCCATGGAAGGTGGGCGAAGGACGACTAAACGTTGTCCTCGAATGTTCCCCCAGGGTTGCTGAGCTTCTGCTCAAGCAGGGAAGGTGCTACATAAAGCACTTCTCATTCCCGGTCAAGGAGAAGTCCCCAGTTCAGTGGTGCAGCCGCTGTCTGGGACTTGATCACCACGCGGCTAGGTGCAGGCAGACCAAAGAAGTCTGCTGGCGCTGTGGGCAATCAGGCCACCCGAAAAGGGAGTGCCCAAACCCTATTCACTGTCGCGACTGCGACTTCAGGGGTGCCCCGGCTGGACACTACATGCTAGGCATGGACTGTCCAGTTTACGCTGCGGCAGTTGCCAGGGCTTCGGCCAGGCATTAGGGTAGTTTCGCTCAGTATGAAGATTCTACAGCAGAATTGTCAGGTCGATTTAGGTGTTCAAATTAGAAGCTTAGGGTGCAGCGTTGCTCTGATCCAGGAGCCATACACCACCCGTGGGCACATTAGGGGGTTGCCCGCTGGCATGCGGGTGTTCCTGGATTCCAGATGCAACGCTGCAGTTGTTGTAAACGACGTAAACGTCGAGTGCACACTGGTTAACTCCAGCAATTGCGGAGTCTGTGTGCACGTGGAAGGGACGTTTGGCAAAATATTCTTTGCCAGCGTCTACTGCAAGTTTAGCCAGGATATAGAGCCCTTCATTGAGTACATGGACGGGATGCTGCTGCTTGCCGGTAACAGCCCCCTGTTCCTTGGTATCGACGCTAATGCGGTCTCCCCTGCGTGGTTCAGCAAGATGTCCGGACATACGTCCGAACATCGCAGCCGACAACGAGGGGAGCTGCCAAGCGATTGGATGACGGCCAAAAGCGCCTTCGTCCTAAACGAACCAAGTGAAGTATTCACCTTCGAGGTTGTTGGAGGTGGCAGGAGTGACATCGATGTCACTCTTGCTAATGAAGCTTCTATTAGGGCGTTTAGCATTGACTGGAAGGTCGAGGCTGGGGTTAGCGACCATAGTCTTATCCAAGTGATAATCGACAGGGAGCGAAGCCCCACCCCGAGCCTGAATGTTAAAAGATGGTGCACGCGTGGTTCTGATTGGAACTCATACGGTGCTCATATTAATGCTGCGATCACATCTGTGTCGCTCCAGGAATATGAGTGCCTTAGTTCCGATCAGAAAGTCGCTCACCTCGCCGAATCCATGTGGAGTGTCAACGATGAGCTCTTTGAGAGGAGTCGAAAGACGAATCGAAAAAGAGTGAAATGGTGGACACACGATCTCAGTGTGAAGCAAAGGACACTCAGGAAGCTAAGGAAGAAATTCCAGAGAGGCCGAGTGTCCAATGCTGAAAACTTGCCTCAGCTGGGTATGGCCTACAGGCGATGCCTGGCTGAGTACAAGCGCATGATCGTCGAACATAAGGAGAATGAATGGAGAAGGTTCATTCAAAGGAATAGGGACGATCCGTGGGGCCAGGTATACAGAATATGCAGGGATTCTAACAGGGATTCCAGCATAGGCTGTTTTAACAATGGCAGTTCGATAGTTTTCGGTTGGGCAGATAACGCTAGGATTTTGTTAGGAGAATTCTTTCCTAGGTCGGACGATGTCGTGATCTCCTCGGCGGGGGAATCACCGACACCACCGCCGGTCGACAGGGATGAATTAAGCACCGCGGTCTCGCTTCTCCGATCCAAGAGATCGCCTGGTCGTGACGGAATCACCGGAGAGATGGTTAAAACCATCTGGAAGGTGTGCCCCGAATACCTGGTGTCCTTGTATGGGGGATGCGTTAGCGAGGGCTATTTCCCGTCGAGCTGGAAGGAGGCTAAGGTCGTTGTTCTTCTGAAGTCTCCCGAGAAACCAAGGAGCAATCCGCGGTCCTATCGGGGCATCAGTCTGCTTCCGGTACTTGGAAAAGTACTGGAAAGGACAATGGTGGAGAGACTTCAGAATATCGTGACCGATACTTCCCCCTTTCAGTTCGGTTTCCGGAAAGGAAAGAGCGTTGAAGACGCATGGACTTTTGTTAAGTCCCACGTCAACGACGCGAACAACAGGTCCAAGTATATCTTGGGCGTCTTTATTGATTTCAAAGGCGCCTTTGATTACTTGACCTGGGATAGGGTGCTAGCTAGGCTACAGGAACTAGGCTGCCGGGAAATTAGTCTCTGGAAGAGCTATTTCTCCGGTAGAAGAGCCTTTGTTTCAAATACGCATGAATCGGTCAGTGTGACTGTCGAGCGTGGGTGTCCCCAGGGATCCATTTGCGGTCCATTTATATGGAACCTTATGATGGATCCCCTGCTAGACACGCTAAGCACACGCGTTAAGTGTTGTGCATATGCTGACGACCTGCTCATCCTCCTTGATGCTCAGTCCAGAGCTGAGCTGGAAAGGAAGGCTGAGCAGGTTCTCCCTGTCGTCCACGACTGGGGCATAAGCGTGGGAGTAAGCGTATCCGAGGATAAGACTGTGTCTATGTTGCTTAAGGGCAACTTAGCAAGCAGTCGACACCCGACGATACGACTGAATGGCGTGAGCATCAGATATGTGACGGAAGTCAAATATCTTGGTATCACAGTGGGTGAGAGGATGAGGTTCATGCCGTATGCCGGATGAGGTGACCGTATGTGTAGCATAGTCGGGCAGATTAGGCGAATCGTTAGAACGGATTGGGGCCTGAGTAGGCGGGCTGTTCGTACTATATACACCGGTCTCCTGGTTGCATGTACAACCTTTGGAGCATCGGTGTGGTATGATTCAGTCATGTCCGTAACAGGCCGTAACCGCGTACTGCAATGCCAGAGGAAGGCACTTCTAGCCTGTTTGCCTGTGTGCCGGACAGTTTCTACTGCCGCATTACAGGTCCTCCTGGGAGTCCCTCCTCTTTATCTGGAGATCATTAGAAGAGGTATTGCCTTCAAGGTAAAAAGGGGCTTACAGTTAACCAGTAGAGACTGGTTATTTGGCATGCCAACGGAAGGGCTATCAGCCAGGGAGCGCAAGACCCTACTTGGTGGCTACGTTCTATCTGAGTGGCAGACAAGATGGAACGAAGCCGAAACGGGTAGGGTCACATACCGCTTCCTGGAGGATGTCTCCTTCATGAGCAGGAATCCACAACTGAGTTTTGGTCTCAGTTTCGGTTTCCTCCTGACGGGACATGGATCCATGAATGCGTTTCTGCATAGGATGCGTCTCAGTCAGGAGGCCGGTTGTAGGTGTGGCTCTCCCTTCGAAGATTGGGTGCACGTTCTGTGCGTGTGCCCACTATACTCAGATCTTAGGGACTTAGCAGCAATGGGGGTTAGGTATGAGGGCGAAGTATGTGACGTGAGCGGTGTTTTCTCTGCTCCGTCACATATCGAAAGGATGCGCGTATACGCGAATTCAGTGTTCGCTAGGCGGCGGGCCAGGAGACATTAGTTTTGCCTCCTGCCCACACTTCATCTCTCTCTTCTCCAATTTTAATTCCCTTTCCACTCCTTCCTCCTTTCCTCCTCCTTCTCCTCCTCCCTCTTCCTTCTTCCCTCCCTCTCTTCTGAATGGCTAGCAGTCCAGGGTGTAGGGCACCCCAACTGTCAGCAACCGTTTACGGTTGCGAGGCTCGACCGGAAGCCTAATTCTGGTACCACGGGTGACAGGAGCCCCCGGGACATTAATGTCCCGGCCTGTCTTTGCGGAAGGCCCCCTTGTGGGAGTATCGTGGTGGCTGTGGTTGTCCCAAATCGCGGGAAATTTGTTGCTTGCAACAGGGCGCCGTGACCCGTAGATCGGAAGAGGTGTTAGATAGGCCTCGCTCCTCACCAGGGAGGAAGTTCATGTCCCCTACACATGGCTTCGAATTGGTACTGATGGTGGTTTCGGGTATCTAGGTACCCAAAGCCACCGGATGGACGCTGGTTGACGTTTCAACCCCATGTGGGATGGCCCACCGTGAAATTAAGCCGACAAGGCAGGTGTTCACGTTAAACACATAGCGGAATCCCTCCTTCCCCTACGCCCTCTGGGTCACACCGGGTCGCATCCTCAATATGCGTCTCACGTACCTGGGGGGCAACATTATAGGGCCAAATGGTGCATGGTCTACATAGCCAAATAGCTGTATGGTGGTTTGCCAGCAGCTGTTTGGCTAACATAAGGCTCCCAGTTAGGGTATAGGGTAACCCTTGCTGGGAGTAACGGCTCGACCGGAGGCCTAATTCCGGGACCACGGGAGGCAGGTAGCCCCGGTAGCCTGTCCCCCTTGTGGGAGTATCGTGGAGGCTGTGGTTGTCCCAAATGCGGGAAAAAACGAACGATAAAACTGGTGGAAACATTAGTGGAGACATTAGTGGAAGTTCGGAGGTGGTCGACCTCAAATCGGCAAGAGGTTTTAGATGGGCCTCGCCTCGTACCAAGGGGGAGCCATGTCCCTATGCATGGATTCAATTTGGTACTTATTAACACAGGTCTGTGAATAAGGACGTTGGTTGTCGTCCATAAAATCAACTCCTTGCGGGAAGTTAAACTCATAGCGGAATTCCCTCCTTCCCCCATTCTGGTTTTGTCGGTCGACACGACAAGTTGTGTTGGTCTCGCGCTTGCAGTGCGGGTAGAAAAAAAAAAAAAAAAGTGGAATAATTCCATTTGTGCGAATTTATTGTGCGGTTTGTGCGTTGTGCGTGCATTTAAGGGTAGTTGCGGTTGACGGATACAGTTTTATTTTTTTATTACGGTATCGTCGCGATCGTGGTTCCCTGTGGCGTACGTGCTGTGACGCGACCGTGGGTTTTTCCCAGCAGTGGGTTTGCTGTGACGCGATCGTGGGTTTTCCCTATTTGTGTGTGCGTGAGGCGTTCGAGGGTTTTTCCCTAATTGTGTGTACGTGACGCGATTGTGGGTTTTCCACCAGTTGACTAGATCTCGGAAATAGGAAGTAAAGGCCGAACATTGTGCCCTTGTGCACTGGTCAAATTTTATTGAGGGTGTTGTGTTTGTGGTGCGAGTGACAAGTGAGCTCGAAGGATAGACTCACTGAGGGTTGTTATATCGTTCTATTGCGGTATCGGGCGCGGTTTCCAATTGTGTGCGTGCTGTGAAGTGCAGCCTGAAGTGGTTCTCAGGGTAGTTAAATTAGAGGCTGAACATTGTGCATTGTGCACTGGCCGTACAATTTTTATAGAGGGTGTGATTGTGAAGTGAGTGTGCGTCCCTGCTGCCGGGAGGCCTTCCTTTGCCCAAGTGGAAAGCTCCACGGCGGCATTGACCGGTTCTGTTAGCAGGGTTGCTGCTCCGGCCGGTATTCCCATGAATACCATGAGGCCGGAGGAAACCTGGTCAGTGGTGGTGCGCGGCAAGCAGCACGAGACCACGAAAGAAATAAAGAAAAGAGTGGTTGAGGAGCTGGTCCCGGCTGCAAGGATCAGAGTTCACACTCTGCGACCTGGCAAGCAGGGTAGTGTGCTTATCCGCATGCCCTCAGCTGCCGAAAGAGATGCCTTGGCTGGGCATAAGAAGTTTGGGGAGGTCGGCCTGACGGCCGAATCCGCTAAACAGAGGGTGCTCATCCAAAGGGTTGAGAAATTAATCTCCCCTGAGGATTTTATAGTTGAGCTGAAGAAGCTCAACTTTAACAAGGCCCCTGGCTTTGATTTGGAGGGTGAGGTTCGGCTTCCCAACCCATGGAAGGTGGGCGACGGACGACTTAACGTCGTCCTCGAATGTTCCCCCAGGGTTGCTGAGCCTCTGCTCAAGCAGGGAAGGTGCTACATAAAGCACTTCTCATTCCCGGTGAAAGAAAAGTCCCCAGTTCAATGGTGCAGCCGCTGTCTGGGGCTGGGTCACCACGCGTCCAGATGCAGGCAGACGAAGGAAGTCTGCTGGCGCTGTGGGCAGTCCGGCCACCCGAAAAGGTATTGCCGAAACGCGATCCACAGTCGCGACTGCGACTTCAAGGGTGCCCCCGCTGGACATTACATGCTGAGCATGGACTGTCCAGTGTACGCTGCGGCAGTTGCCAGGGCTTCGGCCAGGCATTAGGTTGACTTCGCTTTAGTATAAAGTTCTTTCAGCAGAACTGTCAGGGCGCTTACTCTGTTACGGTCGATTTAGGCGTGCAAATTAGAAGCTCAGGGTGCAGCGTTGCTCTAGTCCAGGAGCCATACACCACCCACGGGCACATTAGGGGCTTGCCCGCTGGCATGCGGGCATTCCTGGATACCAGATGCAACGCTGCAGTTGTTGTAGACGACGTAAACGTTGAATGCACCATGGTTGACTCCAGCAATTGCGGAGTCTGTGTGTATGTGGAAGGGACGCTTGGCAAAATATTCTTTGCCAGCGTCTACTGCAAGTTTAGCCAGGACTTAGAGCCCTTCATTGAATACATGGACAGGGTGCTGTTGCTTGCCGGTAATAGCCCCCTGTTCCTTGGTATCGACGCTAATGCGGTCTCCCCTGGGTGGTTCAGCAAGATGTCCGGACATACGTCCGAACATCGCAACCGACAACGAGGGGAGCTGCTAAGCGATTGGATGACTGCCATAGGCATCTTCGTCCTGAACGAACCAAGTGAACCAACCTTCGAGGTTGTTGGAGGTGGCAGGAGTGACATTGTTGTCACTCTTGCTAATGAGGTTTCTATTAGGGCGTTTAGTATTGACTGGAAGGTCGAGGCTGGAGTTAGCGATCATAGTCTTATCCAAGTGATAATCGACAGGGAGCGAAGCCCCACCTCGAGTCCGAATGTGAAAAGATGGTGCACGCGTGGTTCTGATTGGAACCCATACGGTGCTCATGTTAATGCGGCGATCACATCTGTGTCGCTCCAGGAATATGAGCGCTTTAGTTCCGATCAGAAAGTTGCTCACCTTACCGAATCCGTGTGGAGTGTCAACGATGAGCTCTTTGAGAGGAGTCGAAAGACGAATCGAAAAAGAGTGAAATGGTGGACACACGATCTGAGTGTGAAGCGAAGGGCACTCAAGAAGCTACGGAAAAAATTCCAGAGTGGCCGAGTGTCTGAAACTTGCCTCAGCTGGGTATGGCCTACAGCCGGTGCCTGCTTGAGTACAAGCGCATGATCGTTGAATCCAAGGAAAATGAATGGAAAAGGTTCATTCAAAGGCATAGGGACGATCCGTGGGGCCAAGTGTACAGGATATGCAGGAATTCTAATAGGGATTCCAGCATAGGCTGTTTTCACAATGGCAGTTCCATAGTTTGCGGTTGGGCAGATAACGTTAGGATCCTGTTAGGGGAATTCTTTCCTAGGTCGGACGGTGTCGAGGTTTCCTCGGCGGGGGAACTACCGACACCACCGCAGATCAATAGGGAAGAATTAAGCACCGCGGTTTCGCTTCTCAGATCCAAGAGATCGCCTGGTCGTGACGTAAATGGAGCTGCTATTGGTACAGATCTTGGTGGTAGTAGCAAATAATTGAATGAGACCTTGGAGGACTGAATTAGAGAAGGATTTCGTGTGAACAGTGGTTGATCACGAGTTAGTCGGTTCTAAGTTCAAGGCGAAAATCGAAAATGTTCAAGTTTTTTTTTTTTAAAGAAAAAAAAGGTGAAAAAATAATAATATTTAAATAAAAAACAAAATAAATAAAAACAGAAAAATTATTTTATTTGTTTTTTAATTTTTATTATTGTTTTTTTTATTTTTTTAATTTTTTGGATTTTTTTTTTCTTTTTTAAACTAATATACTTATACATTGTGTTGACACAATGTGATTTCTGCCCATTGCTCTGAATGTCAAAGTAAAGAAATTCAAGTAAGCGCGGGTAAACGGCGGGAGTAACTATGACTCTCTTGTCGACCGTCGAAGTGGCAAGACAGATTTTTAAAGCGCGGAAGATCTTAAAGGAAGTCGACACTGACGCAGAACTTCGGCCGCTGACCTTCGCGTGGCTGCACACCTTGTCGCGGTGCGAAGGCTCAGTAATTGTCAATGACTCTTGACAATTCACTCTCCACGAAGGGACATGAATTCTCACTCCCTCCTTCCCCTACGCCCTCTGGGTCACACCGGGTCGCATCCTCAATATGCGGCTCACGTACCTGGGGGGCAACATTATAGGGCCAAATGGTGCATGGTCTACATAGCCAAATAGCTGTATGGTGGTTTGCCAGCAGCTGTTTGGCTAACATAAGGCTCCCAGTTAGGGTATAGGGTAACCCTTGCTGGGAGTAACGGCTCGACCGGAGGCCTAATTCCGGGACCACGGGAGGCAGGTAGCCCCCAGGACAGTAATGTCCTGGCCTGTCTTTGCGGTAGGCCCCCTTGTGGGAGTATCGTGGGGGCTGTGGTTGTCCCAAATGCGGGAAAAAACGAACGATAAAACTGGTGGAAACATTAGTGGAGACATTAGTGGAAGTTCGGAGGTGGTCGACCTCAAATCGGCAAGAGGTTTTAGATGGGCCTCGCCTCGTACCAAGGGGGAACCATGTCCCTATGCATGGATTCAATTTGGTACTTATTAACACAGGTCTGTGAATAAGGACGCTGGTTGTCGTCCATAAAATCAACTCCTTGCGGGAAGTTAAACTCATAGCGGAATTCCCTCCTTCCCCCATTCTGGTTTTGTCGGTCGACACGACAAGTTGTGTTGGTCTCGCGCTTGCAGTGCGGGTAGAAAAAAAAAAAAAAAAGTGGAATTATTCCATTTGTGCGAATTTATTGTGCGGTTTGTGCGTTGTGCGTGCATTTAAGGGTAGTTGCGGTTGACGGATACAGTTTTATTTTTTTATTACGGTATCGTCGCGATCGTGGTTCCCTGTGGCGTACGTGCTGTGACGCGACCGTGGGTTTTTCCCAGCAGTGGGTTTGCTATGACGCGATCGTGGGTTTTCCCTATTTGTGTGTGCGTGACGCGTTCGAGGGTTTTTCCCTAATTGTGTGTACGTGACGCGATTGTGGGTTTTCCACCAGTTGACTAGATCCCGGAAATAGGAAGTAAAGGCCGAACATTGTGCCCTTGTGCACTGGTCAAATTTTATTGAGGGTGTTGTGTTTGTGGTGCGAGTGACAAGTGAGCTCGAAGGATAGACTCACTGAGGGTTGTTATATCGTTCTATTGCGGTATCGGGCGCGGTTTCCAATTGTGTGCGTGCTGTGAAGTGCAGCCTGAAGTGGTTCTCAGGGTAGTTAAATTAGAGGCTGAACATTGTGCATTGTGCACTGGCCGTACAATTTTTATAGAGGGTGTGATTGTGAAGTGAGTGTGCGTCCCATACGCATTTTACAACGTGGACTTCCGGTTGATCTGGGGATTGTATCTACTAACCAGCCAACGGGTGAGTCATTTTCTTTATTTTTCTTTTTGTTTTTCTTTTGTTTTGGTTTCTTTTTGTACTTAACAAATTATGACGGAAGCTGCCTATCCGTCTATGACCGGGCTCACTTCGGACCTCGAAAGCGAGGTAGCGGAGGCCACTATGAAGGAGGTTCCCTCGGAAAAGTCGAAGTACCTTAAAAGGCGAACAGAGGAGATAGCTTCCTCGCAAGAGGGAAGGAGGAAGAAGAAGAAAAGGGTGAAGTCCCCCAAACTGGTTGCCCCCGTCTCGACAGCCGACGAGTCCGCCATGGACACGGAGGGGGCGGGGGAAGATATAGAGAGGAAGAAAAGGAGTAAGGGCGAAAGGAGGCCTAAATCCTCTTCGGGCCTTGCGCCCCAGAACCAGGAGGGCTGCTGTTCGCTGCCAGTAACGGGCTCTAAGACCGTGATGGGTCCCCCGGCCCATCCGAGTATGGTTCCCCTGCCGGCGGGCAGCCTGCGGAAATTAGTTGCCCAGGCGTCGGCGATCGTGCCGCCGCCTAAGCCCCTGCCGCGCATGAGGCCGGCTCTCACAGCCTCAGCCTCAGCAGTTAAAGTTCCGGTGCAGAACTCCTCTGCACCCAAGCCTGGCACTTTGCCAAATGACGGCTTAAGCCTTCACGGCGTCATCGGCAAATGTGCCGAAATTAAGGCGGCCGTTGTAGGCCTAATTTCAGAGTGCCCGGAGTTTGGCGGCCGCATTGCGGAGTTGGCCGGGCGCTATGAGGCTCTTGTTCTGGGGTTGTCCGGAACCAATGAGCGTCTGCGTGGGCGTCTGGAGGCGGGCTTAAATAGTGCCGTGGCCCCAACCCACATCGCTCCCCTTTCGGGCAATGCACCCAACGGTGCACAAAGGGCCGAAGGCGCGCCCATCAAGTCCATGGGCGTTCCTGCGGCGGAGAGGCCTTCCATCGCCCAAGTGGCTTCCACTGCGGCAATAACGGGCCCCGTTAACAGGGTTGCAGCCCCGGCAGGTATTCCCAAGAATACCATCAAGCCGGAAGAAACATGGTCGGTGATTGTGCGCGGAAAGCAGCACGAGACCACCAAAGAGATTAAAAAGAGGGTTGTCGAGAAGCTGGTCCCTGCGGTAGGGATCAGAGTTCATACTCTGAAAGCTGGCAGGCAGGGCAGCGTGCTTATCCGCATGCCCTAAGCTGCTGAGAGGGATGCTCTTGCTGGGCATGTGAAACTTGGGGAGGTCGGCCTGACGGCTGAATCCGCAAAGCAAAGGGTCCTCATCCAAAGGGTTGAGAAGTTGATCACCCCTGAGGATTTTAAGGCTGAGCTGAAAAACCTCAACCTTAACAAGGCCCCTGGCCTTGACTTGGACAGTGAGGTTCGGCTCCCGAACCCGTGGAAGGTGGGCGATGGACGACTTAACGTCGTCCTTGAATGTTCCCCCAGGGTTGCGGAGCTCCTGCTGAAACAGGGGAGGTGCTATATCAAGCACTTCTCGTTTCCCGTTAAGGAGAAGTCCCCTGTGCAGTGGTGCAGCCGCTGTTTGGGGTTGGATCACCACGCGTCGAGATGCAGGCAGACGAAAGAGGTCTGCTGGCGCTGTGGGCAATCTGGCCATCCAAAAAGGGATTGCCCTAACGCAATCCATTGTCGCGATTGCGACTTCAAGGGTGCCCCCGCTGGACATTACATGCTGAGCATGGACTGTCCAGTGTACGCTGCGGCAGTTGCCAGGGCTTCGGCCATGCATTAGGTCTCCACTCAATAGTATGAAAGTACTACAGCAAAATTGCCAGGGCGCATTTTCCGTAATGGTTGATTTAGGCGTTCAAGTTAGGAGCTTAGGGTGCAGCGTTGCTTTGATCCAGGAGCCATATACCACCCATGGGCACATTAGGGGGTTGCCCGCTGGCATGCGGGCATTCCTGGACTCCAGATGCAACGCTGCAGTTGTTGTAAACGACGTAAACGTCGAATGCACAATGGTTGACTCCAGCAATTGCGGAGTCTGTGTGCACGTAGAAGGGACGTTTGGCAAAATATTCTTTGCCAGCGTCTACTGCAAGTTTAGCCAGGACATAGAGCCCTTCATTGAGTACATGGACAGGGTGCTGCTGCTTGCCGGTAACAGCCCCCTGTTCCTTGGTATCGACGCTAATGCGGTCTCTCCTGCGTGGTTCAGCAAGATGTCCGGACATACGTCCGAACATCGCAGCCGACAACGAGGGGAGCTGCTAAGCGATTGGATGACGGCCAAAAGCGTCGTCGTCCTAAACGAACCAAGCGAAGTATTCACCTTCGAGGTTGTTGGAGGTGGAAGGAGCGACATCGATGTCACTCTTGCTAATGAAGCTTCTATCAGGGCGTTTAGTATTGACTGGAAGGTCGAGGCTGGGGTAAGCGACCATAGTCTTATCCAAGTGATTATCGACAGGGAGCAAAGCCCCACCCCGAGCCTGAATGTTAAAAGATGGTGCACGCGTGGTTCTGATTGGAACTCATACGGTGCTCATATTAATGCGGCGATCACATCTGTGTCGCTCCAGGAATATGAGTGCCTTAGTTCTGATCAGAAAGTCGCTCACCTCACCGAATCCGTGTGGAGTGTCAACGATGAGCTCTTTGAGAGGAGTCGAAAAGACGGAATTAAGCACCGCGGTTTCGCTTCTCCGATCCAAGAGATCGCCTGGTCCTGACGGAATCACCGGAGAGATGGTTAAAACCATCTGGAAGGTGTGCCCCGAATACCTGGTGTCCTTGTATGGGGGATGCGTTCGCGAGGGCTATTTCCCGTCGAGCTGGAAGGAGGCTAAGGTCGTTGTTCTTCTGAAGTCTCCTGAGAAACCAAGGAGCAATCCACGGTCCTATCGGGGCATCAGTCTGCTTCCGGTACTTGGAAAAGTACTGGAAAGGACAATGGTGGAAAGACTGCAGAATATCGTTACCGATACTTCCCCCTTTCAGTTCGGTTTCCGGAAACTAAAGAGCGTTGAAGACGCATGGACTTTTGTTAAGTTCCACGTCAACGACGCGAACAACAGGTCCAAATATATTTTGGGTGTCTTTATTGATTTTAAAGGCGCCTTTGATTACTTGACCTGGGATAGGGTGCTAGCTAGGCTACAGGAACTAGGCTGCCGAGAAATTAGTCTCTGGAAGAGCTATTTCTCCGGTAGAAGAGCCTTTGTTTCAAATACACACGAATCGGTCAGTGTGACTGTCGAGCGTGGGTGTCCCCAGGGATCCATTTGCGGTCCATTTATATGGAACCTCATGATAGATCACCTGCTAGAAACGCTAAGCACACACGTTAAGTGTTGTGCATATGCTGACGACCTGGTCATCCTCCTTGATGCTCAGTCCAGAGCTGAGCTGGAAAGGAAGGCTGAGCGGGTTCTCCCTGTCGTCCATGACTGGGGCATAAGCGTGGGAGTAAGCGTATCCGAGGATAAGACTGTTTCTATGTTGCTTAAGGGCAACTTGGCAAGCAGTCGACATCCGACGATACGACTGAATGGCGTGAGCATCAGATATGTGACGGAAGTCAAGTATCTTGGTATCACAGTGGGTGAGAGGATGAGGTTCTTCTTCTGAACCTGGGTGACCGTATGTGTAGCATAGTTGGGCAGATCAGGCGAGTCGTTAGGACGGATTGGGGCCTGAGTAGGCGGGCTGTTCGTACTATATACACCGGTCTCCTGTTTGCATGTACAACCTTTGGAGCATCGGTGTAATCAGTCATGTCCGTAACAGGCCGTAACCGCGTACTGCAATGCCAGAGGAAGGCACTTCTAGCCTGTTTGCCTGTGTGCCGGACAGTTTCCACTGCCGCATTACAGGTCCTCCTGGGAGTCCCTCCTCTTGATCTGGAGATCATTAGAAGAGGTATTGCCTTCAAGGTAAAAAGGGGCTTGCAGTTAACCAGTAGAGACTGGTTATTTGGCATGCCAACGGAAGGGCTATCAGCCAGGGAGCGCAAGACCCTACTTGGTGGCTACGTTCTATCTGAGTGGCAGACAAGATGGAACGAAGCCGAAACGGATAGGGTCACATACCGCTTCCTGGAGGATGTCTCCTTCATGAGCAGGAATCCACAACTGAGTTTTGGTCTCAGTTTCGGTTTCCTCCTGACGGGACATGGATCCATGAATGCGTTTCTGCATAGGATGCGTCTCAGTCAGGAGGCCGGTTGTAGGTGTGGCTCTCCCTTCGAAGATTGGGTGCACGTTCTGTGCGTGTGCCCACTATACTCAGATTTTAGGGACTTAGCAGCAATGGGGGTTAGGTACGAGGGCGAATTATGTGACGTGAGCGGTGTTTTCTCTGCTCCGTCACATATCGATAGGATGCGTTCCTTCACAAACTCGGTTTTCGCTAGGCGACGGGCTAGGGGGAACTAATTTTACCTCCTGCCCACATTACATTTCTATCCTTCCCATCTCAATTCCCCCATCCATTCCTTCCCCCTCCCTCTTCCTTCTTCCCTCCCTCTCTTCTAAATGGCTAGCAGTCCAGGGTGTAGGGCACCCCAACTGTCAGTAACCGTTTACGGTTGCGAGGCTCGACCGGAAGCCTAATTCTGGTACCATGGAGACAGGAGCCCCCGGGACATTAATGTCAGATATATAAATGACAGTCCCGGCCTGTCGTGCGGTAGGTCCCCTAGTGGGAGTATCGTGGTGGTTGTGGTTGTCCCAAATCGCGGGAAATTTGTTGCTTGCAACAGGGTGCCGTGACCCGTAGAACGAAAGAGGATTTAGATAGGCCTCGCCCCTCGCCAAGGGGGAAGTCCATGTCCCCTACACATGGCTTCGAATTGGTTCTGATGGTGACTTAATCCCAGCTAATAGAAGTCACCTGAAGGACGCTGGTTGACGTTTCAACCCCATGTGGGATGGCCCACCGTGAAATTAAGCCGACAAGGCAGGGTGTTCACGTAAAGCACATAGCGGAATCCCTCCTTCCCTTGCGAATTAAAAGAGAAAAAGGGTTTAAAAGGAAAAATAAAGGGAAAAAAAACAAAAAAGGAAAACACAGAGTCGTGGCGATTTCGTGTTGGCTGCTGTGATTATACATTGTGTATTGTGTGTGTGTTCTTCCCTAGTGTGCTTACTGGGTCGAATTGAGGTGCATAGTGTATACAATAGTGTATACACTAGTGTGTGTGCGGAAAAAGTCGTTACGAAAAAAGGCGTTACGCTACCGTTCGTCGGTATCGGGTGTTAGTGCGCGTCCTCTGCATTCGGCAGCTGGGCTATATCTCGTTATCGGTCGTTATTGTACCGTACCGTCGTCTATCGTCTGCCGGCTGGTATCGTGTGCGCGTCTGCTGACGATTCAGGCAGTTGGTTGCTGTGCACATTGTGCATTGAAAAAAAGTCGTTACATTTTTACATTCAACATAGTGCGTGTCCGTGTACTCGGCATCTGGTCGGTTTCGGGTTGTTGAGTGATTGGTGTTAGTGCGCGCCTTTGTTAGTTTTAGTTTAGTTTTTAATTCATTTTTATTCATAACTTCTTAGATCTATCTTACCCTAGACAAAAATGCTTAAAAACTAGCTTAACTATCTTAACAATCTAGATATCTTACTGGCCCTAGGCGGACACTCTAAAATAGACGTAACAACTTAAATCTATGTCTTTCGACGACTATATCAACTTACCACTAACATTACTATATCTAGCTTAAGCTAAGAAAAATGTTTTTTTTATTAAAAAACTTAGCATATGATCATTTGTATTATATATAAAACTTAAGCCTACCTTAATGTAACTAAACCTAACTTATTCTACCTTAACTAAAATATATATATATAAATTATATACATAATATATATTTAATATATATATCTTTTTTTTTTTTTTTTTTTTTTTTTTAAACGTATATATACCTACTACCTACCCTACCTTACCCTACCCTAGCCTATGTAAGCCTGCCATTGGTGTTAGGCAGGCGATGCCTTGAAGAGACTGAAGCTCTCAAAGTGTCCACTGACGTAGCTCTCTCCAGCCACCAAAAGCGTTGATGCTGTCGGACTACGTCTCCTCGATCCCGGCGTGAGACCGATCTACAGAACCTGAGGCGCTCGGGCTCACGGAGCGCGACATCGGGTTCGTAGAGGAATCGCCGTTCCACAGAATTGCGACCCACGTGGAAGATTAGCGGTACCGCCAATCTATCCTGGATCAGCCCACATCTATCTAAATAGAGGAATGCTTCTGGCGGCACAAAGCCATTAAGGCGCACTCTCTCGTGATATAAATCGTTGGGGTAGTAAGCCCCGAAGATCAGGCTATTGACCGAAGTCATTGCTCTCGCAACGTGGCTTCGAATCAGTTTGATCAAAAAATTATCTATCCGTACAATCCTGGCCCTATTGTATAGGACCTCGTTCGGGTAAAATTTCGTGTACTCAGATTCGGGTGTCCTATGTAGCCCCAGACACGTCCTGAGACATTGTCTCTCAAACACCCAAATCCTTTCCATTAAGCTGGCTCTCACATTGAACCAGACGGGACATCCATAGGCAACCATGGGCCTGATTAAGGCCATGTAGCAGATTACCTTCACCCTAGAATCAAGTTGGCTGCTATGAAACAGCCACCTTGTCAGAGCGAAAGCGCCCCGGGCCCTTGCCAGAGCAGCATCTACATGTTTGTCAAAATATAGATACTGATCCAGCACGATCCCAAGATATCTGACCACACTTTGTTTCGCCAGTGGACGCCCGTCCGGTCCTAAAATTAAGAACCTGCGCCAGTTTTTCTAGTGTCCCGAGAGGCCCTAGACAAAGACGTTCTGAACAATATAGATTCTGATTTCTGGAAGTTGATTTTCAACTTACCGTATTACCGTACCCTGAATGAATAGTGTCATGCCCCGCTCTGAAACCGAATTGGTTATCCGGGATGATTTTATTGTCCTCAACCTATTTAGACAGGGCCCTATGGATCACCTTCTCGAAAACCTTGCTGATACTCGGAAGGAGACTTATTGACCGGAGATTTTCCGGGTTAGATGTGTCTTTACCCCTCTTGGGAATTGGTTGCACCACCGCTGTCTTCCAGTGCACTGGATAATATGCATTATTCAGTGCATTGTTGAACAGGATGGTGTACCTCTCTACAGCCACTGGCGGAAGTTGCCTAAGCACAACATTGGATATACCGTCGACTCCCGCGGATTTTTTCTTCCTCAATGACTCGAAGATCATCTGAAGATCCTCCGTCGATATGAACAGGGTATTAACCCCCTCATTGGCGATGACATTGTTTGCCATGCGCGCCTTTGTACTCGGCATCTGGTGGCAACTGGTTTCAACTTCAGAACTTTCCGTCCTACCAGCTGGGTGAGAGTATCATCCATATATATTATATTATATTGTATTATATAATTTGTATCACATTGGCATATTTTTCTGTTGTTATTGTATTAGTGGTGTTGTTGCTGTGCCCTGTGGTTGTTGAATGGCGCAACATAGGCATGAATTGATGACCGGCCTCACGTCCGACTTTGAGAGTGAGGCTGGCGATTTGGCCAGGGAGGTAACCGTTCCCTCGGAGAGGTCCAAGTACCTCAAGAGGCGAACGGATGAAATGGCTCACCCCCAAGAGGGGAGAAAAAAGAAGAAGAAGAGGAGCAAGGGTGGTTCACCCAAGAAGGTTGCTCCCATCTCGACGGCTGAGGATTCCGTATGTGACTCCGAGGCGAGTGAGGACCGGGCCATGGTCAATCGTGAGAAGACCGTAAAGCGGCCCAGGGCGCCTCGGACAGTTGAGGGCTCTGGTGCTCTGCAGACGACGGTCTCCAGGGCGGTGATGGGTCCTCCGGCCCATCCGACTATACGTCCCCTGTCGGTGGGTGGCTTGAGGGAGGTGGTTGCCGTGGCTTCGGCAATTGTGCCGCCCCCTAAGCCCCTGCCGCGCATGAGATTGGCCCTTTCCGAAGGAAAGGCCAACAAGCTGACGCCATCGGCGTCCGCTAGCTCGCCTACGGTAGTGCCGGCGCAGAGGGTATCTGCCCCCAAGCCTGGTACACTGCCGAATGATGGCTTGAGCCTTCACGGCGTCATCGGCAAATGTGCCGAAATTAAGGCGGCCGTTGTAGGCCTAATTTCTGAGTGCCCGGAGTTCGGCGGCCGCATTGCGGAGCTGGCCGGGCGCTACGAGGCGCTTGTTCTGGGGCTGTCCGGAACTAACGAGAGTCTGCGTGGGCGTCTGGAGGCGGGTTCCAATGGGACTGCGGCTTCCACCCATGCTGTTCCCGGCGTGGTAAAGACGCCCAATGGGCCACGAAGGGGCGTAGATGCGCCCATTAAATCAATGGGCGTCCCCCTTGGGGTCCCTGCGGCGGGGAGGCCTTCCTTCGCGCAAGTGGCTAGTTCCACTGCGGCGAGAACTGGCCCTGTCAGCAAGGTTGCTGCCCCGGCCGGTATTACAAAGAATACCACGAGGCCGAAAGAAACTTGGTCTGTGGTCGTGCGCGGCAAGCTGCATGAGACCACTAAGGAGATCGAGAAGAGGGTCGTGGAGGAGCTCGTCCCTGCCATAGGGGTCAGGGTGCACACTCTACGACCTGGCAAGAAGGGAAGCGTGCTCATCCGCATGCCCTCGGTTGCCGAAAGGGATGCCCTTGCTGGGCATGTAAAACTTGGGGAGGTCGGCCTGACGGCTGAATCCACAAAACAAAGGGTCCTCATCCAAAGGGTTGAGAAGTTAATCTCCCCTGAGGACTTTATGGTTGAGCTGAAGAAGCTCAACTTGAACAAGGCCCCTGGCCTTGACCTGGACAATGACGTTCGGCTACCGAACCCATGGAAGGTGGGCGAAGGACGACTAAACGTCGTCCTCGAATGCTCGGAAAGGGTTGCTGAGCTGCTGCTCAAACACGGAAGGTGCTACGTTAAGCACTTTTCTTTCCCGGTCAGGGAAAAGTCCCCGGTGCAGTGGTGTAGCCGCTGCCTGGGATTAGACCATCACGCGGCAAGGTGCAGGCAGACGAAGGAAGTCTGCTGGCGCTGTGGTCAATCTGGCCACCCTAAAAGGGATTGCAAAAACGCAATCCACTGTCGCGACTGCGACTTCAGGGGTGCCCCGGCAGGACATTACATGCTGGGCATGGACTGCCCCGTGTACGCTGCGGCAGTTGCCAGGGCTTCTGCCAGGCATTAGGTTATTTCTCCACTAGATGAAGATTTTCCAGCAGAATTGTCAGGGCGCTTATTCGGTTATGGTAGATCTAGGAGCAGAGATTAGAAGGTCAGGGTGCAGTGTTGCTCTGGTCCAGGAGCCATATACCACCCGTGGGCACATTAGGGGGTTGCCCGCTGGCATGCGGGTTTTCCTGGATACCAGATGCAACGCTGCAGTAATTGTAAATGACGTGAATGCGGAGTGCATGATCGTCGACTCCAGCGACCGCGGAGTCTGTGTTTGTTTTGAGGGGGCGCTGGGTAAGACTTTCTTTGCCAGCGTCTACTGTAAGTTTAGCCAGGACCCAGAGGCCTTCATTGAATACATGAACGGGGTGCTGTTGCTTGCCGGTAATAGCCCCCTGTTCCTTGGTATCGACGCAAATGGTATCGCCCGCATGGTTTAGCAAGATGTCCGGACTTACGTCCGAGCATCGAAGCAGACAGCGGGGTGAACAGCTAAGCGACTGGGTGACGGCCAGAGACGTCTTCATCCTGAACGAACCTTCGAGGTTGTTGGAGGTGAAAGGAGTGATATCGATGTCACTCTTGCTAATGAGGCGGCACTTAGGGCGTTTAGTTTTCACTGGAACGTCGAGGCGGGGGTTAGCGACCATAGTCTTATCCAAGTGATAATTGACGGGGAGCGGAGACCCGCCCCGAACCTTAATGTGAGCAGATGGTGCACGCGGGGCTCTGATTGGGGCGCATACGATGCTCATGTTAATGCGGCGATCACATCCGTGTCGCTGCGGGAATATGAGCGCCTTAGTTCCGATCAGAAGGTTGCTCACCTCACTGAGTCTGTTTGGAGTGTCAACAATGAGCTCTTTGAGAGGAGTCGAAGACAAATCGAAGAAGGGTGAAATGGTGGACACGACAATCTGAATGTGAAGCGAAGGGCACTCAGGAAGCTAAGGAAAAAATACCAGAGCGGCCGGGTGTCCAATGCTGAGAGCTTGGCTCAGCTGGGAATGGCCTATAGGCAGTGCCTGGCTGAGTACAAGCGTATGATTGTCGAAACGAAGGAGAATCAGTGGAAAAGGTTTGTTCACATACATAGGGACGATCCTTGGGGCCAAGTGTACAGGATCTGTAGGGGTTCCAATAGGGACTCCAGCATAGGCTCCCTGCACAACATATGTTGTCCATAGTTTATGGTTGGGCAGATAGTGTTAGGGTTCTGTTAGCGGAATTCTTCCCTAGGTCAGACGGTGTCGGGGTCTCCTCGGCTGAGGAACTACCTACGCCACCGCAGGTTGACCCGGACGAGATAAGCACCGCGGTCTCGCTTCTCCGATCCAGGAGATCGCCTGGGCGTGACGAAATCACCGGAGAGATGGTGAAAGCCATCTGGAAGGTGTGCCCCGAATACCTGGTGTACGATCAGCAGTTCTGACCGCTTGTGGAAAAATTTTCTTCTTGTGGTTTGAAGCAAAGGGAAATTTCCACAGTCTGAGGGGGTGCGGGTTCTATGACCCAAAGACTAGAAACACTTGTTGACGAAGTCAATAATCTTATCGCGAAGACGGAGATCGCTTAGGGACTTTTCGATTGTTTTTTTTAGTGAAACCACGCACTTCACCGCACTGAAATTCCGCTTAAGTCGAAGATATATGTACTTAATTCAATTTTGCCACGTTGAACTGGAAACGATATCTCGGCTCACTTCCACGACGACGAATCTGTTGGCAAAGCGTATACGAAAAAAAAGAAGACCAAAATGCTCGGTGTTGACCGTCTCGAACCCACGCACGAAATAGGCCGAGTCTGCTCTTTAATTACAATTTTATATTGTACAATGGATGTTATAAAACGGATGTTAAAAAAACCAAAAAATATGGCGGACCAAAACACATAGGCGCCAAATTCAAAAATTTAACGAAGTTTTAACATATGTACATATGATCATTCACAATGATATTCAAAAATAGTTTTACAATAGATTGTTACAACAAGTGCCCCAACATTCCGCCCCCTTTGAAAGGTCCCTTTCAAACAGGTAGGACAGCCAGCTTGCGAATTGGACGTCGTATAATGCCCTTTGTCGTCCGGATGTCAGCGACTCTGACCTTGGCGTCATTTCCGGGAATGGTTCTGATGATTCTGCCAAGCAACCACCTTTGGGGAGGAAGGTTATCCTCGTGGACAATAACCAGGGCGTCAGCTTCCAGATTCTGTTGAGGAGTTGACCATTTCGACCGTTGCTGAAGTTCGTTGACATACTCGTCTGACCAGCGTTTCCAAAAATGAGTTTTAACCGCGTTTATGCGACGCCATCGTTGCAGATAACTAATGTCAGCTTGATCATCTGGTGCTTCGGGAATAGCCTTTAGTGCGGCTCCGATGAGAAGGTGTCCAGGAGTCAAAGCTTCAAAATCGTTGGGATCGGCCGATAGCGAAGATATTGGTCGGGAATTCATCACAGCTTCGATTTCGACCAGTGCCGTTGAAAGCTCTTCCAATGTCAGCCTAGCGTTGTGAAGACTTCGGTATAGATGGCCTTTTGCAACTTTGACGGCGGCCTCCCATAGCCCACCGAAATGTGGAGCCCTAGGTGGGATGAAACGAAAGTTAATTCTGTCATTAGAACAAAAATTGTTAATAATTTTCAAGGATTCTTGTTGAAACAACATTTTGCGGAATTCTTTGAGTTTTGTGTTGGACCCCACAAAATTTGTAGCGTTATCGCAAAAAATTGTATGTGGTAAACCTCGATGACCAATCATGCGCTTTAAAGCCGAAATGAATGCGTCTGCAGATAGGTCTAATACGGCTTCCAAATGAACAGCCTTTGATGCGAAGCATACGAAGACTGCCACATACGTTTTATAGGGAGCCTTGCCACGAATCCTGTAAAAAGTGTAGATTGGTCCGCAAAAATCCACACCACAACGAGAGAACGGCCGAGACGAACTAAGTCTTTCGGCAGGTAGATCGCCCATAACCTGCTGAAGTAGTTTAGGACGATATCTGGTACACGATATACACCCTTTGACAACCCTTCTAGCGATATCTCTAGCGTTAACGATCCAAAATCTCTGTCTAATTAGCGCAACAAGAGTCTTGGGTCCAGCATGAAAATTAGACGTATGTACCTCCCTAACCATAGATAGCACGAATTGCGAATTCTTTGGAAGTAGTAACGGATGTTTCTGCTCCTCTGGAATGTTTGCGTTTTTTAGTCGCCCTCCTACCTTCAGCACTTTACTTCCATTGGGTTCCTCGATGAACGGACTCAAACATTGGATGGTTCCTTTAGGTTGTTTTCCATTGAGGATCAAGTCAATTTCATCAGCGAAATAATGTTTTTGAATAATCCATACGATTTTATGGAGAGCAGATTCGAGTTCTATGGGGTTAAGAAATCTGGTGTTTTCCACCGAACGCTTCCTCATCCTAGTGATAAACCGTATCACATATGCGAAAATGCGTATTGTTTTGCTAAACGAGCTATATTTGTTGACGATATCTAATAAGTACGGTGCCTCCTCTGGATGTTTTTTACAATGCAATGCGGTCTTTCTCTTTTCTAACGTCAAGTATTCCGAAGAAAGTTCTTCATTTGATTCCATTGGCCATTTTTCAGATCCTTTCAACAAAAACGAAGGTCCAGAAAACCATATGGAGGCCTGCAACTCATGGGTCGTACAGCCTCGCGACACAATGTCAGCGGGGTTTTCTTTTGTGGGTACATATCTCCAGCTGATGTCCTGTGAGAGATCTTGGATTTCCGCCACTCGATTTCCTACGAACGTCGAGAGTTTTGAGGAATGTGTGGAAATCCAATGTAACACAATTGTAGAATCTGTCCAAAAGAATGTTTTTGAGGACGATTTAGTGAACATTGGTTTGATTCTTGACCACAATTTGGAAAGAAGGTGCGCACCACAAAGTTCCAGCCGTGGCAGTTGCTTTTTCCTTGCCGGTGCAACCTTAGATTTTGCCACCAAAAGTTTGACAAAAACGGATCCTGAACTGTCGGTAGTTCTGATGTAAATGCAGCATCCATATGCGTGAAGAGATGCGTCGCAAAATCCATGAACTTGTATTTCTTTTTTATTGGCAGATAAAACAAACCTTGGAACAGAAATATGTTTGAGGGAATATAAATCTTCCATAAATTGACGCCACTCAGTCTCAATGTTAGGTGGAACTGTCGCATCCCAGTCTAGTTTTTCAATCCAGACCTTTTGAAGAAGTATTTTCGCAACGATAATTATTGGGCTTAGTAACCCCAGGGGGTCGAACAACGAGGATGATACTGACAGCATGGATCTTTTCTTCCAACTAGAATATGTGCGATTGTTCTTGTAGGAAAACGAAAAAATGTCCTTGTTAGGATCCCAAGTGATTCCCAAAGTACTCGTAAGATTTGAATCTGCTACGTGTATATTTTTGTTTTTCGAATACGGTTGCTCAACGTCCAACGTATTGCTGTGCCACTTTGAGAGTTCGAGACCTGCTGAGTTCAAAATTGTCACTACTTCCTTTTGTATCTGAATCAATTCATCAAGATCGTCTGATCCAGTTAGCATGTCATCGACGTAAAAATCCGAGCGAATTACATTGGATCCTAATTTTTTATTTTCGAATTTGTCAGCAAGATACATTAGCGAACGGATTGCTAGAAATGGCGCTGAAGTCGTACCATAAGTAACGGTATTCAGTTGGTAAGTTTGTATGAGTGAATGCTCGTTTTCCCTCCATAAAATGTATTGATACTTACGATGGGACGGATGCATCAGTATCTGCCTATACATTTTAACTATGTCTGCTGTCAAGGCGTATCTATACAAACGAAATCTAAGTAATATGAGAAACAAATCATCTTGAACAGTCGGGCCAGTCATGAGAATTTCGTTGAGGGATAACTGAGAAGATGTGCGGCATGAAGCGTCAAATACTACCCTTAGCTTAGTTGAGACGCTGTCTGGTTTCAGAACTGCTTGATGAGGCAGGTAATAATGCGACTCCTTCAAGTTAGGGCTCTCTACCAAAGACATGTGCCCTAAATCCTTATATTCCCGAAGAAATTTAACGTACTCTGATTTGAGCGATGGATCTTTTGAAAACCTACGCTCCAACGATAAAAATCTCCTTAAAGCTATATCGTAAGAGTTTCCTAGGCATTGCGGATCTTGTTTGAAGGGGAGTTGAACTATCAGTCTTCCGCTTGGCAGTTCTTCTATAGTTTTCCGAAAGTGTGCTTCACAGTTTGACTGCTCTTCTTTCAACTTAGACTTGCGTCCTTCCACTGCTTCCAGCTCCCAAAACTTTTCGACAAATGCTTCCAGTGAGTATTCTTTTGAATTTAGACAGCACAACTGTTTCTCTAGTTTTGACTGGCTCCTGTAACTCCCGGATACAATCCATCCTAAGTGTGTATTCTGTAACGAGGGAAGGCCCGGTCCGAGCTTTATTTGACCGGCCAGAATTAAGTCAAAGAAGGTTTCAGCTCCAAGCAGCATATCGATCGGTGATGGTTGGTTGAAGTTTTCATCTGCAAGTTCAATATCGTTGGGTAAATTCTAGTCCTTTATCTTAAGTTCGGAATCAGGTTGGTATCCTGTAATGGTTGGTGTCACTAGAAATTCCAAAGAAATCTCAAAATTGTTGAATCTTGAACGAATGGTGGTTTGAGTAAGAGATTTTATTTTGGTTTCGGTTGAGCCTATTCCGGCTATATCCATATTTTTTCTTTGCCTATGCAACTTTAGAGAATTAGCGAAGCGCTCCTTTATGAAATTGACTTGTGAGCCCGAATCCAATAATACACGCCCTAATTGAAAACTTCCAAAACTATCCTGGACCAAAACCAAAGCAGTAGCTAGAATGACCTGTACTGTCTTATTAGCGGATTCTTTTTCCATTGCGGTGTGGGAAGCTGCAGAACTGGTATGTGTCGGACTGTTCTCCGATGTTGCTGTAGGCTGTTGTTGAATACGATGCAATAAGCTATGGTGGGATTGTTTACAAGTTCTACACCGATATGTTGACGGACAATTAGACACTGTGTGACCTCTACCCAAACAGTTCAAACAGAGCCCTAGCTTTTTAACGTTCACAAAGCGATCTGATACCGAGAGTCTGCAGAACGACGAACAACTGCTAATTAGATGATTGGTTTCTTTACAAAATGCGCACGATCTTTGCGTAATTGTCAAAGAAGTTTGTGGACGTTGATTGAAGGACGCTTTGATCTTAATTGGCGATTTTCTATTATGGTCTGAACGTTGCTGTTGACCATCACGAGCTTCAAGATATTGACAGCGTTTATTTAAAACCTCAGCACACGTATCCCAACTTGGAAGTGTTTTAAAATCGCACTGCTCATCCCACTTGGCTCGAGTATCTTCGTCGACCTTGGACATCGTAATATAAATTATTACAGCGTTACATATATCTGCATGGGTTCCAATTGACTGCAGCGAACCGAATAACGCAGAGACGTTGTCGACTAAACCGCGTAGAAGCGATGCGGACGGCTTCGAAACCTTAGGCAATTCAAAAAGTTGAGTTATGTTCTCTAAGAATATAAGACAATTGTTGTCGTAGCGATCTTTGAGTCGAGCTAATGCTTTAGGGTAGTTAACCTCGGTGACCTGAAAGGCTTTTATTGTGCCGAGTGCTTGGCCACTCAAGCAAGTGAGTAGATAATTAAATTTCTCGATAGTTGAAAGGCTCGGATCATTATCCACGAGTTTAGTATATGAATTAATAAAGTTCTTAAACTCTGAATATTTTCCACTGAATTTAGGCAAGCTTAATTTTTATAGATGGTTAACCGATTGTGGAACTGAGAAGGTAGTTTCCAAAGTAGTCATACTATTTCTTGTTGAACCTAGACTGGCAAGTATTCTTGTTTTTGTAGAAATGTAGAGTTCTTCAAGTTCCCCTCTTGCAGTATCCGTAGGTGCTACGCGCTCGATTTGCGTTTGATATGCTAAGAGTTGCTTGAAGTAGGATCCCACTATACCTAAGCGACATTCTAATTCTATTGATGACAGATCATCTTTGATGCTATTTTTTATCCTGGTTATGCTTCCTTTTGTTGAAGAACGCATTTGCTTCAACTCCTCTATCGATGGTTCCGACATTATGACCAACGATCTGTTTGCGAATGTGACGTTCTGTGTGTCAAGCAAACGCAAACCCCAATGAACGAACCAGGGAAACGACGATTTTCCTTGAACAAATGTGTATGTATGTGTATGCAGATGAGTACCGAAGCAACGACGATTCGCGTGAGAGAAATCTATATTGCGAATAAGCGGCGAAAGTAAATGCGAAAGTGTGTGGAACGACGATCACTTGTGGGCGAAAGCTATTTTGCGAATAAGCGACGAAAGCAGATGTGAAAGTGTGTGGAACGACGATCACTTGTGGGCGAAAGCTATTTTGCGAATAAGCGACGAAAGCAGATGTGAAAGTGTGTGGAACGACGATCACTTGTGGGCGAAAGCTATTTTGCGAATAAGCGACGAAAGCAGATGTGAAAGTGTGTGGAACGTAAGAAATTTGCGACGATCACTTGTGGATTTTAAATTTTATCTCCTGCCGACAAGATGTTTGTTTTACACGAAATATGGGTATGTTGCTCGAATGAAATTGGATCGTGGGCAATACCATCCGATGTTGTTTCAGCACGGTTTTATCACGTTTATTCAATATATTGTAATTAAATTTGAATTAAACAATTTGCATGCATATCTCCTCATACGTTGAAGGTGCGTTTTATGTAATTTGATATCGATTTTTTGATTTAAATTTCGATTCGATGTGTTTAAATTTGACTAACGCACATTCGACTAGTTGGAGTGGTTTTTTACGTACCTTAGCAGGGAGGTATACTTAGCTTTCCCTGTTTGTAGTTTAGTTGATGGGATGATAACTGCTTTTTGATTTTCCTCTTCTCCTTCCCTGTATGGGGGGTGCGTTGGCGAGGGCTATTTTCCGTTGAGTTGGGAGGAGGCTAAGGTCATTGTTCTTCTGAAGTCTCCCGAGAAACCAAGGAGCAATCCGCGGTCCTATCGTGGCATCAGTCTGCTTCCGGTACTTGGAAAAGTGCTGGAAAGGACTATGGTGGGAAGACTGACACCGACATTGTGACCGATTCTCCCTTTCAATTCGGTTTCCGGAAGGGTAAGAGATTTGCGGTCCATTTATATGGAACCTCATGATGGATCCCCTGCTAGAAACGCTAAGCACACACGTTAAGTGTTGTGCGTATGCAGACGACCTGCTCATCCTTCTTGAGGCTCAGTCCAGAGCTGAGCTGGAAAGGAAGGCTGAGCGGGTTCTCCCGGTCGTTCATGACTGGGGCATAAGCGTTGGAGTGAGTGTGTCTGAAGACAAGACTGTCCAGATGCTACTCAAGGGCAAATTGGCGAGCAGTCGACATCCGACGATTCGTATGAACGGGGTGAGTATCAGGTATGTGACGAAAGTCAAATACCTCGGTGTCACGGTGGGTGAGAGGATGGGGTTCATGCCCCATCTTGAGAACCTACGCGACCGCATGTGCGGTTTGGTCGAACAGGTTAGGCGTATTGTTAGGACAGATTGTGGCCTGAGCAGGAGAGCTGTTCGTACCATATACAACGGTCTCCTTGTTGCTTGTGCAACTTTTGGAGCATCGGTGTGGTATGAATCAGTCATGTCCGTAACAGGCCGTAACCGCGTACTGCAATGCCAGAGGAAGGCACTTCTAGCCTGTTTGCCTGTGTGCCGGACAGTTTCCACTGCCGCTGAGATATTTCAAGTTAAACTTAGGGGTACTAGGTGTCCCAGTTTTTTTTTTGGTTCACTGTATGTATATACACACTATATGTACGTACTAAGTCTCCTTGCATATCGTCTGTATCATCAAAAACAACAGAACAATACTTCAGCATACTTGTCGCATGCGGACGATACGCAGGGGGAATTTGTACTTGGTATGCGTCACGAATGCCGGCTATATGAAACCGTTGCCCATTCACCTTGAACCCATTACGCGAATAAAAATAAATGACAAAACAGGTGAAGCAGTGGCGATTGTTTTGCATAGCCGAAATTCGATCCGCAGGCAATTGTATCAGTTGTTCAGAGTATTGATATAGCATAATAAGCATTCGTTAGTTATACCTAATTGTACCTAATAAGCAATAATCTTGTTTGAGGGATCAGTAAATCACTAATGTGTTAACCTTCAATCGACGTGTTTTTACTTACGATCAAACTACTGAGATACTGGTTCAAGTACCGGCTATCTCCTCATCAACCAGTCAAGGTACAAGAACCTTGGCTATCTTCGTTGAGGCAAAATAGCCTCACCGTAAACACTGGGGTTATCCGGAACTAACGAGCGTCTGCGTGGGCGTCTGGAGGCGGGCTTAAATAGTGCCGTGGCTCCAACTTACGTCGCTCCCGTTTCGGGCAATGCACCCAACGGTGCACAAAAGGCCGAAGGCGCGCCCATCAAGTCCATGGGCGTTCCCCTTGGCGTTCCTGCGGCGGGGAGGCCTTCCTTCGCCCAAGTGGCTTCCACTGCGGCCATAACGGGTCCCGTAAGCATGGTTGCTGCCCCGGCTGGTGTTCCCAAGAATACCATCAAGCCGGAAGAAACATGGTCGGTGGTAGTGCGTGGAAAACAGCACGAGACCACCAAGGAAATTAAGAAGAGGGTTGTTGAGGAGCTGGTCCCGGCTGAAGGGATCAGAGTTCACACTCTGCGACCTGGCAGGCAGGGAAGCGTTCTTATCCGCATGCCCTCAGCTGCTGAACGAGATGACCTGGCTGGGCATAAGAAGCTTGGGGAGGTCGGCCTGACGGCTGAATCCTCCAAAAAAAGGGTGGTGGTGCAAAGGGTAGAGAAATTGATCTCCCCGAAGGACTTCCTTGTTGAGCTGAATAAGCTCAACTTGAACAAGGCCCCTGGCCTTGACTTTGAGGGTGAGGTTCGGCTCCCGAACCCGTGGAAAGTGGGCGATGGACGACTTAACGTCGTCCTCGAATGTTCCCCCAGGGTTGCTGAGCTTCTGCTCAAGCAGGGAAGGTGCTACATAAAGCACTTCTCATTCCCGGTTAAGGAAAAGTCCCCAGTTCAGTGGTGCAGCCGCTGTTTGGGACTTGATCACTATGCGGCTAGATGCAGGCAAACCAAAGAAGTCTGCTGGCGCTGTGGGCAATCTGGCCACCCGAAAAGGGAGTGCCCAAATGCTATCCACTGTCGCGACTGCGACTTCAAGGGTGCCCCCGCTGGACATTACATGCTAAGCATGGACTGTCCAGTGTACGCTGCGGCAATTGCCAGGGCCTCGGCCAGGCATTAGGGTAGTTTTTGCTTAGCATGAAGATCCTACAGCAGAATTGTCATTGCGCTTACTCCGTTACAGTCGATTTAGGCGTGCACGTTAGAAGCTTAGGGTGCAGCGTTGCTCTGATCCAGGAGCCATATACCACCCGTGGGCACATTAGGGGGTTGCCCGCTGGCAGGCGGGCATTCCTGGATTCCAGATGCAACGCTGCAGTTGTTGTAAACGACGTAAACGTCGAATGCACAATGGTTGACTCCAGCAATTGCGGAGTCTGTGTGCACGTGGAAGGGACGTTTGGCAAAATATTCTTTGCCAACGTCTACTGCAAGTTTAGCCAGGACATAGAGCCCTTCATTGAGTACATGGACAGGGTGCTGCTGCTTGCCGGTAACAGCCCCCTGTTCCTTGGTATCGACGCTAATGCGGTCTCTCCTGCGTGGTTCAGCAAGATGTCCGGACATACGTCCGAACATCGCAGCCGACAACGAGGGGAGCTGCTAAGCGATTGGATGAAAAGCGTCTTCGTCCTAAACGAACCAAGCGAAGTATTCACCTTCGAGGTTGTTGGAGGTGGCAGGAGTGACATCGATGTCACTCTTGCTAATGAAGCTTCTATTAGGGCGTTTAGTATTGACTGGAAGGTCGAGGCTGGGGTTAGCGACCATAGTCTTATCCAAGTGATAATCGACAGGGAGCAAAGCCCCACCCCGAGCCTGAATGTTAAAAGATGGTGCACGCGTGGTTCTGATTGGAACTCATACGGTGCTCATATTAATGCGGCGATCACATCTGTGTCGCTCCAGGAATATGAGTGCCTTAGTTCTGATCAGAAAGTCGCTCACCTCACCGAATCCGTGTAGAGTGTCAACGATGAGCTCTTTGAGAGGAGTCGAAAGACGAATCGAAAAAGAGTGAAATGGTGGACACACGATCTTTGTGTGAAGCGGAGGACACTCAGGAAGCTAAGGAAACAATTCCAGAGAGGCCGAGTGTCCAATGCTGAAAACTTGCCTCAACTTGGTATGGCCTACAGGCGGTGCCTGGCTGAGTACAAGCGCATGATCGTTGAACACAAGGAAGATGAATGGAAAAGGTTCATTCAAAGGCATAGGGACGATCCGTGGGGCCAGGTATACAGAATATGCAAGAATTCTAATAGGGATTCCAGCATAGGCTGTTTTAACAATGGCAGTTCCATAGTTTTCGGTTGGGCAGATAACGCTAGGATTCTGTTAGGAGAATTCTTTCCTAGGTCGGACGGTGTCGTGGTCTCCTCGGCGGGAGAACTACTGATACCGCCGCCGGTCGATAGGGAGGAATTAAGCACCGCGGTTTCGCTTCTCCGATCCAAGAGATCGCCTGGTCTTGACGGAATCACCGGAGAGATGGTTAAAACCATCTGGAAGGTGTGCCCCGAATACCTGGTGTCCTTGTATGGGGGATGCGTTAGCGAGGGCTATTTCCCGTCGAGCTGGAAGGAGGTTAAGGTCGTTGTTCTTCTGAAGTCTCCCGAGAAACCAAGGAGCAATCCGCGGTCCTATCGGGGCATCAGTCTGCTTCCGGTACTTGGAAACGTACTGGAAAGGACAATGGTTGAAAGACTGCAGAATATCGTGACCGATACTTCCCCCTTTCAGTTCGGTTTCCGGAAAGGAAAGAGCGTTGAAGACGCATGGACTTTTGTTAAGTCCCACGTCAACGACGCGAACAACAGGTCCAAATATATCTTGGGTGTCTTTATTGATTTTAAAGGCGCCTTTGATTACTTGACCTGGGATAGGGTGCTAGCTAGGCTACAGGAACTAGGCTGCCGGGAAATTTGTCTCTGGAAGAGCTATTTCTCCGGTAGAAGAGCCTTTGTTTCAAATACACACGAATCGGTCAGTGTGACTGTCGAGCGTGGGTGTCCCCAGGGATCCATTTGCGGTCCATTTATATGGAACTTCATGATGGATCCCCTGCTAGAAACGCTAAGCACACACGTTAAGTGTTGTGCATATGCTGACGACCTGCTCATCCTCCTTAATGCTCAGTCCAGAGCTGAGCTGGAAAGGAAGGCTGAGCGGGTTCTCCCTGTCGTCCACGACTGGGGCATAAGCGTGGGAGTAAGCGTATCCGAGGATAAGACTGTTTCTATGTTGCTTAAGGGCAACTTGGCAAGCAGTCGACATCCGACGATACGACTGAATGGCGTGAGCATCAGATATGTGACGGAAGTCAAGTATCTTGGTATCACAGTGGGTGAGAGGATGAGGTTCATGCCTCATATTCTGAACCTGGGTGACCGTATGTGTAGCATAGTTGGGCAGATCAGGCGAGTAGTTAGGACGGATCGGGCCTGAGTAGGCGGGCTGTTCGTACTATATACACCGGCCTCCTGTTTGCATGTACAACCTTTGGAGCATCGGTGTGGTATGATTCAGTCATGTCCGTAACAGGCCGTAACCGCGTACTGCAATGCCAGAGGAAGGCACTTCTAGCCTGTTTGCCTGTGTGCCGGACAGTTTCCACTGCCGCATTACAGGTCCTCCTGGGAGTCCCTCCTCTTGATCTGGAGATCATTAGAAGAGGTATTGCCTTCAAGGTAAAAAGGGGCTTGCAGTTAACCAGTAGAGACTGGTTATTTGGCATGCCAACGGAAGGGCTATCAGCCAGGGAGCGCAAGACCCTACTTGGTGGCTACGTTCTATCTGAGTGGCAGACAAGATGGAACGAAGCCGAAACGGATAGGGTCACATACCGCTTCCTGGAGGATGTCTCCTTCATGAGCAGGAATCCACAACTGAGTTTTGGTCTCAGTTTCGGTTTCCTCCTGACGGGACATGGATCCATGAATGCGTTTCTGCATAGGATGCGTCTCAGTCAGGAGGCCGGTTGTAGGTGTGGCTCTCCCTTCGAAGATTGGGTGCACGTTCTGTGCGTGTGCCCACTATACTCAGATTTTAGGGACTTAGCAGCAATGGGGGTTAGGTACGAGGGCGAATTATGTGACGTGAGCGGTGTTTTCTCTGCTCCGTCACATATCGATAGGATGCGTTCCTTCACAAACTCGGTTTTCGCTAGGCGACGGGCTAGGGGGAACTAATTTTACCTCCTGCCCACATTACATTTCTATCCTTCCCATCTCAATTCCCCCATCCATTCCTTCCCCCTCCCTCTTCCTTCTTCCCTCCCTCTCTTCTAAATGGCTAGCAGTCCAGGGTGTAGGGCACCCCAACTGTCAGTAACCGTTTACGGTTGCGAGGCTCGACCGGAAGTCTAATTCTGGTACCACGGGAGACAGGAGCCCCCGGGACATTAATATCAGATATATAAATGACAGTCCCGGCCTGTCGTGCGGTAGGCCCCCTAGTGGGAGTATCGTGGTGGTTGTGGTTGTCCCAAATCGCGGGAAATTTGTTGCTTGTAACAGGGTGCCGTGACCCGTAGAACGAAAGAGGTTTTAGATAGGCTTCGCCCCTCGCCAAGGGGGAAGTCCATGTCCCCTACACATGGCTTCGAATTGGTTCTGATGGTGACTTAATCCCAGCTACTAGAAGTCACCGGAAGGGCGTTAGTTGACGTTATCAACTCCTTGTGGGATGGCCCACCGTGAAATTAAGCCAACAAGGCAGGTGTTCACGTAAAGCACTTAGCGGAATCCCTCCTTCCCCCATTCCGGTTTTGTCGGTCAACGCAGAAGGTTGTGTTTGGTTTTCACGCTGTGCTGTGCGAGTGAAATTGGAAATATTAGCGAAATTTATTTTGTGCGGTTTATTGCGGGTTGCTGTGTGGTTGTGCGGAGCAGTAAACTGTTTATTGCGGTGTCCGACGCGATCGTGGTTCCCTGTGGTGTACGTGCTGTGACGCGATAGTGGGTTTTTCCCAACAGTGTTTGTGCTGTGACGCGAACGTGGGTTTTCCCGGCGGTGTGTGTTGTGCGACGCAATTGTGGGTTTTCCCAACAGTGTTGTGCGACGCGATTGTGGGTTTTGTGGAGTTAGTGTGCGTCCCAAACGCATCAAGAAAATTTGGACTTCCGGTTGATTGGAGTAACGAGCTAACTGGTGAGTCGTTGCCATAATATACATAAGTATATTAAATAAACATTAGTTGTATAATTAATATAATTTTTACATAATTGGTTGGTATCCGTTATAAACGACGGAAGCTGTAAATGTGCATATGACTGGCCTCACCTCGGATTTCGAGAGTGAGGCTCCTGAAGTAGGCATTAACGTGCTCGTTCCCTCGGAGAGGTCCAAGTACCTCAAGAGGCGGACGGAGGAAATGGCTCCCTCGCAGAGTGGGAGGAAATTAAAAAAGTAGAAGAGAAGTAAGGCTGGTTCGCCCAAACTGGCTGCTCCCGCCTCGACGGCCGACGAGTCCGCCATGGACACCGAGGCTGCCGAGGAAATGGTTCCTATAAAAAGGAGTAAGGGCGAAAGGAGGCGGAAAGCGTCCTCGGGCCTTGAGCTCCAGGTTGAGGCAGGCTGCTGTTCGCTGCCAGTAACGGGCCCAAAGTCCTTGATGGGTCCTCCGGCTCATCGGAGTATGGTTCCCCTGCCGGCGGGTAGCCTGCGGGAAATAGTGGCCCAGGCGTCGGCGATCGTGCCGCCACCCAAGCCCCTGCCGCGCATGAGGCCGGCTCCTTCAGGCTCAGCCGTAGAGGTTCCGGTGCAGAAGTCTTCTGCACCTAAGCCTGGCACATTGCCTAATAACGGCTTGAGCCTGGACGGCGTCATCAGCCAATGTGCTGAAATCAAGGTGGCCGTTGTAGGCCTAATTTCTGAGTGCCGAGAGTTTGGCGGCCGCATTGCGGAGCTTGCTGGGCGCTATGAGCCCCTTGTGCTGGGACTATCTGGCACAAATGAACGTCTGCGTGGGCGTCTGGAAGCGGGTTCCTATAGGGCCGCGGCTTCCTTCCATGTCGCTCCCGTTTCGGGCAATGCACCCAACGGTGCACAAAAGGCCGCAGGCGCGGCCATTAAATCTATGGGCGTCCCTCTTGGTGTCCCTGCGGCCGGGAGACCTTCGTTTGCTCAAGTGGCTAGTTCCACTGCGGCATTAACCGGTTCTGTTGCGTCGCAACAATAAATAAAACACAAAACTAAATAATAACACAAAACAAACAATATAAATGAAAAACAAATAAACAAAAATAAACACATCCAATTCACCACACTAGGCCGAAAAATGATGAAATGTCAAATTGAACAATTCCAACAGCCGAATAGTGTGTGAGCGAGATACATACATACTACAGAGAACATACAGCGTACCTATTCCAAGGGTGTGGGGAATTACTTGCAATGCATGGCCTTCCCCAACATATGTAATTCAATATATTGTATTAAGAATTTCCCCTACCAATGTAAATAAGCGGAGGCTATTGGCCTCCATCTATGGATCAGCTGTGGATTGGTACATAAGAAATCAACAGCTTCCAGGAAGGAAATGAAATTCGAAAAAGCCACTTGGCGGTTACAACTCAACCAATAAAGTTTAGTTTACAATTATACAGTGATTTTTATTTAATTTAATTGTATTTGGCGCAATTAGTTCAAATTCCCACTCGCCTATGTGTGGAATATTCTAATTAGCGCTGTTGAACATTTTTTAATTCCCACTCGACTCAGTGCGGAACATGGTCCTTCGAGCCGGATCAAAGTGAACAGTGTTTCTTTCCGGTTTTTTTTTATTTTCGGTTTTTTTTGTGTGTTTTTTTGGTGTTCCAAAAAAAAAACATATTTTCAAAGTGTACTGTGGAGTAAGTATAGCTGGAGAAAGGTCTCCAGTGCAAATATACGTTTCCGATCATCGACGGACAGTCTATCGGCCACAGTACCCAACGAAAGCCAGACTTGTGATAAGTCCTTCAACTAAGGAGCACAAGGAAGCGGAAGCAGAGTGAGGTATTTTTTTTATATAAAGTGTACTGTAGATTAAGTATAGCTGGATGACCATATCCAGCGCAAATATACGTTTCCGATACGACGAAAGCTCTATCGGCCACAGTACCCAACGGTAGAAAATAATCTCAACGGTGGATTCCCAACGGTGGACTCCAACGGTGAACAATCCCAACGGTGTTCCCCCAACGGTGGATTCCCAACGGTTGACTACCAACGGTGGACTACCAACGGTGGATCGCAACGGTCAAAGATCCCAACTGTGGACTCTCAACAGTGAAGAAATCCAACGGATCTACTTTCAAATTTCCACAAAGGATTAAACAAAGTAAGAATAACTTTTCTTATTTTATTAAATAATATTATAAATCTTGAACAAATACAATACAATACAATCCTTAATATTTTTACAAATAATTATAAGATTTATTCAAATTTTACAATACAATATCCTTAATCTAAAATAAGATATACACATAATATATATATATCAAATAAAAGTGTTGTGATTAACGATTAAAACATAATGTCGAAATTAGCAAAGTCGGTTGAATGTCAAGAAGACATTCTTAATGAAATTACCCGAGATTATGAACAATTTAAAAAAGATGAAGAATCGCGAAAATCAAAGGGGTATTTAACCGCGTGTTTAGTCGACATCGATGAAATGTTCAAGCGGGCGAAAAAAGAACATTCGAATATAGTCGGGAATGCGGCTGATCCAATAAAAGAGAAATACATGCAGGATGAAATATTCTCAAAAATCAAGAGAATCTATTTCACTTTTAGCGGACAGTTGCACGATGAGACTGATCGGTTAGTGGAGGAACACAATGCCTCAATCGACATGTCTCGGTTAAACACCACCAGATCTTCCGGTTCCGATGTACGTCTTCAACGAATTCACATCAATCCCTTCTCGGGAAAATTCGAAGATTGGTCGGAATTTTATAATTTGTTCGAAACTCTAATTCGAAAAAACAATGAATTATCAGATATTCAGAAGTTGCAGTATCTGAAAACGTCGGTTTGTGGGGAAGCTGCGCGATTAATCCAACACCTTCCAATCGATTCCAAGAGTTTTGCCTCAGCTTGGACAATTCTCACGGATAGGTATCAAAATGAACGCAAACTAATAAATACCCAAATTAGGAGGTTAGTAGAGCAGAAAAAATTAACCATTGAGACTGCAGCTGGCCTAAAATCGTTGCATGACACCAGCAACGAATGCGTTCACGCGCTCAGCAACCTTAATATAACAGTCGAAACATGGGATGCCATTTTAATTTATTTAATTTTTCAAAAACTGCCACCACAGACACAACGGGACTGGGAGGAAAAGCTAGGCACCTCCAAGCATCTCCCGGATTGGAAAACATTTATGGCATTCATTGAAGCACGTTTCAATTCACTTGAAAATATTTCCCAATTGAATGGCCATTCACAAACTACAAATCCAAATTCGTTTCGACAAACAGCCGCTTCTTGCCAATTAAATT
Source organism: Merodon equestris (assembly GCA_958301585.1). Lineage (NCBI taxonomy): Eukaryota > Metazoa > Arthropoda > Insecta > Diptera > Syrphidae > Merodon > Merodon equestris. Next base: position 4,725,046 of record OY284418.1, on the reverse strand, counting down.
CTCAACCGACAAAACAATTTCGATGCCGACTTTGCAAGGCATCTCATGGGGTGAGACATTGTAAAAGGTTCTTGCAAATGGACGTCAAAACAAGAGCTGACGTAGCAAGAAAAAATGGAATTTGCAACAATTGTTTGGGATATGATCATCATGCTGCGGTATGCAACAGCACCAATAGGTGCCAAAAATGTGGTTTCAAACATCACACATTACTCCACAAAGAAACACAAGTTGGACAAAACATAACCCAACTAGAAACCACTCAACAAAATCCTCAATTCCGCAACCATAATTCAAACCAATACAGTCCCCATTCCCATTATATTCAAAATCCTTTGCCTCAACCCAATCCATTCAATTCTCCTACCGATCAGCCAAGCACTTCACAGCAATTTAGTGCACATTTTAACCAAATGCAGGCAAAAACCTTATTAGCAACTGCACTCGTCAAGGTGTATGCATCGAATGGGAAGCAGTGCACTCTTAGGGCCTTCATAGACACTGGTTCAGAGGCTTCGTTTATCACTGAACATGCCGCTCAGCTTCTTAAGCTCAAAAGGCGAAATGTGTCTGCTAAAATCACAGGTCTTGGAAAAAATCCAACAGGCAGCACCAACTACCAAGTGAATTTTAGTTTGCATTCATTTTCCAATGCAACATTTTCCTTGAATGTCACTGCATTCGTATTACCGGTGCTTACAGCAACGCTACCAACTTATCCGTTGCAAGAAGAATGGCATCACTTGTCGCATCTGCCATTAGCTGATCCCTCCTACAATATTCCAGGGAAGATTGATTTGCTGTTAGGGGCGGATGTGTACTCTTCAATAATTCTAGAAGGCTTAGTGAAGGGACCGAAGGGCTCTCCTGTAGCACAAAGGACAGAATTGGGGTGGATTCTTACAGGAAAAACTATGTCGAAAACAAACATTACTTGTTTTGCTGTCCAAAACCACTTCGAATCTATAGATGCCCAGCTTAGGCAGTTCTGGGAGATTGAAGAAAATCTGGATGGCAGAAAATTATCACCAGAGGAGGAAGAATGTCAACTACATTTTTCCAAAACAATACAGCGGAAAGAAGATGGGAGATACGAAGTACGACTCCCCTTTAAGGATGGAATTCGCCCAACCCTGGGGAATTCAAAGAAGGCTGCAATGGCAAGATTCTTTCAGATAGAAAGAAAATTCTTGGCGAACCAAGCCTTTCAAGAAGCGTACATTAATTGTATTCGCGAATACTCTTCTTTAGGTCAAATGGAAGAGGTAACAGCATCCATGGACGATGGCAACCACTATTATCTACCTCATCATGCGGTTATCAAGGCGTCGAGCAGCACCACCAAATTGCGTGTGGTATTCGATGCTTCATGCAAAACTTCGAATGGTGTATCACTCAACGATTGCCTTATGGTGGGGCCACGATTGCAAGCAGACATCATTGATCTCATCACCAACTGGAGAAAGTTCAAGACTGCATTTGTGGCTGATATAAGCATGATGTATCGTCAGATATGGATGTCAAAGGAAGATACCCCATATCAACTAATTCTTTGGAGGTATAATCCCAACGAATCAATAAAAACATATGCTCTAAAAACAGTCACATTTGGAACTGCATCGGCACCATACTTAGCAGTACGGACGTTGCATCAGTTGGCATCAGATATTCAAAATGAATATCCTCATGTTGCGAAGGTACTCACCGAGGGCTTTTATGTCGACGACCTTATATATGGAGCTAACGACGAAACAGAGGCCATTACTTTGCAAGGAGATCTTCTGAAGGTACTCAAATCAGCTGGGTTTCCTCTTCGCAAATGGGCGAGTAATTCCGCAAGAGTACTGGAACAGGTTCCTGAAAACGAAAGGGAAATAAATCTGCCTCTAAAATTTGAATCGTCGGATGCCATAAAAACACTCGGGATTCAGTGGCATCCAGCTAAGGATACATTCTCGTTTAAAATCAACTTACCCGACGTCCAAGAATTCACCAAAAGATCCATACTTGCAGATATCGCGCGTCTCTTCGATCCGCTGGGATGGATCGCTCCATGCGTCATAAAGGCTAAGCTGATTCTTCAACAGCTGTGGCTGAAGGAATATTCTTGGGATTCACCAGTCTCTCAAGCTGTTAAAAATCAATGGGTAGAACTGCGAGAAGGATTGAGAATTCTTGATAATCTCGAAATACCTCGGTGGATTCAATACAGCAGTTCATCGGAAGTACAACTTCATGGTTTTAGCGATGCCTCAGAGAAAGCTTATGCCGCAGTAATATACGCTCGCATCTTAAATGAAGGGAAGGAGCACATTCATCTAATAGCTGCAAAAACCAGGGTTGCTCCATCGGCAGCAAGATGCGTATCATTACCACGGCTGGAGTTATGCGCAGCGCTATTAGTAGCAAAGCTTCTACATCGGGTAAAACGGGCCATGCAATTTGAAGGCATTGAAACCTTTGCTTGGTCTGACTCGATGATAGCACTCGCATGGATAAAGGGAAACCCCGCAATCCGCACAACCTTTGTGGCAAATCGAGTCAGTGAAATCCAGTCACTCACAGCCATTAACTCTTGGCGACATGTTGGCACCAAAGAGAATCCAGCAGACATTGGCTCACGAGGATTATTGCCACAGGAACTCTTCAACAGCAACATGTGGTGGCATGGGCCACAATTCTTAAGAGGGTTTTCCGTACGGCAGCATCCACGACCAATGACTTGCGAAACACAACTGGAAACTAAAAAGGAAAATAGAAAGGAGGTAATACAATTTTTAGGTCATAAAGTTAAATTAACACAATTACCTGCAAATTCCGCAGAAGTAGTCTGTCACTGTGCAATCACTAACAGTGAATACCTTCAACGTTATTCAACTCTGAACCGTCTTGTACGCAGTGTAGCTATATGGCGAAGATACTTCGAATTTCTTAAAAACAAGAGCAATGGAACGTCAATGGAGAGCCATCCAATTACACTTGAAGAATTAGAAGCTGCCAAAACCCAGCTCATCAGGCTTGTGCAAGGTGAACTATTTCCTAACGAAATCTAATCACTGAAAGAAAAAACAAAAATAGGAAAGGGAAGTCATATCCTTCGCTTGAATCCATTCCTTGATAATCAAGGGCTTCTACGCGTAGGGGGACGTTTAACTAACTCCTTTATACCTTTCAGCCAAAAACATCCAATAATCCTTAAAGACCTTCATCATTTCTCAAAATTGATCGTAAGCGAGGTACATCAACGTACATTGCATGGTGGACAACAGATCATGTTGGCAGAGATCAGAAGCCAATACTGGATCACTAACCTAAGGCGGTTGGTCAAGTCCACAATCCACAGATGCATCCGATGCCATCGATACAATGCAAAAATGCACCAACAATTGATGGGAAACCTTCCAACAGAACGAGTCGTAGTTTCGAGGCCGTTTACCAACACGGGAGTGGATTACGCAGGCCCGATAGAAATAAAGCTGTGGAAGGGCAGATGCAATAGAATGATGAAGGGGTACATAGCTGTCTTCATCTGTCTAGCAACGAAGGCGATACACATTGAAGTAGTCAGCGACCTCACCGCAGCAGCGCTCATTGCAGCATTCCGCAGATTTGTAGCACGAAGAGGAATCTGTTCCAACATCTACAGTGACTGCGGGACCAACTTCAAGGGAGCGGTGAATGAACTGAAAAGGGACAGCAAGTACATTCCCAGCGAATGGTCGGCTGAAGTGGCGACATCCCTCGCCAAACAAAACACTAAATGGCACTTCAACCCACCATCGTCACCACATTTTGGAGGCCTCTGGGAGGCAGGTGTCAAATCAATCAAGCACCACCTTAAAAGAACAGTCGGTACATCCCGGTTAACATTCGAGGAATATACCACACTGTTCGCACAAATCGAGGCATGCCTCAACTCAAGGCCATTATGTCCGATGACTGACGATCCAAATGATTTGACAGTTCTTACACCAGGGCACCTTTTAATAGGAGAAGCATTAATAACTTTTCCTGAAAGAAATTTAATTGACAAAAACATAACAAATCTCGATAGGTTTAGATACATCCAACGACTCAATCAAGAATTTTGGAAGCAATGGAGCACAGCTTACCTTCATTTATTACAGCATCGACCCAAATGGCTCCAGCAACAGCCCAATATTAAAATTGGGGACATAGTCCTCGTAAAGGAAGACAACCTTCCGCCGGCATCGTGGCTACTAGCGCGCATAATCGAGGTGCATCCGGGCACCGATGGTCTGACGCGCGTGGTGACCATAAGAACGGAGAGAGGTGTTTTTAAACGTCCGATCGCGAAAATATCCCCTTTGCCGGTAACTAATCCGTCGAACGAATCCAAACAATAGACATTTAAAAATAAAAAAAACAACAACAACAAAACAGAATTTCCACGGTTTCTTAACAAACAATCAAAAAAAATAGACTATAAGTGAAGTTCTAACTAGATCTGTATCCCACAAGCAGAATCACACTCTCCCCAAGTCGCAAGATTCGCTTAACACTGAATCTACCGACGGATGACAGACCAGTAGCAGCTAAATATAACCTTTATATTTTTTTTAACTTATATGTATTAGACAATAAACTAATGCACATTTATTTTATTTTCTTGCAAAACACTGGCAATTTTCGCAACCGGACCGAGAGAAAACGAAGACACAAGAACGAAAACCAGAAGATTAATTAACTCCCGACACTGCATCCAGAACACAAGGGCACAAACATCTTTATCACACAACAAGCACTTCACGAGTTGAATACCAACATTTCCGGGCCGGGAGCATGTTGCGTCGCAACAATAAATAAAACACAAAACTAAATAATAACACAAAACAAACAATATAAATGAAAAACAAATAAACAAAAATAAACACATCCAATTCACCACACTAGGCCGAAAAATGATGAAATGTCAAATTGAACAATTCCAACAGCCGAATAGTGTGTGAGCGAGATACATACATACTACAGAGAACATACAGCGTACCTATTCCAAGGGTGTGGGGAATTACTTGCAATGCATGCCCTTCCCCAACATATGTAATTCAATATATTGTATTAAGAATTTCCCCTACCAATGTAAATAAGCGGAGGCTATTGACCTCCATCTATGGATCAGCTGTGGATTGGTACATAAGAAATCAACAGCTTCCAGGAAGGAAATGAAATTCGAAAAAGCCACTTGGCGGTTACAACTCAACCAATAAAGTTTAGTTTACAATTATACAGTGATTTTTATTTAATTTAATTGTATTTGGCGCAATTAGTTCAAATTCCCACTCGCCTATGTGTGGAATATTCTAATTAGCGCTGTTGAACATTTTTTAATTCCCACTCGACTCAGTGCGGAACAGGTTCTGTCAGCAGGGTTGCTGCCCCGGCTGGTATTCCCACGAATACCACAAGGCCGGAGGAAACCTGGTCGGTGATTGTGCGCGGCAAGCAGCACGAGACCACAAAGGAGATAAAGAAGAGGGTTGTTGAGGAGCTGGTCCCTGTTGCGGGGATCAGAGTTCACACTCTGCGACCTGGCAAGCAGGGTAGCGTACTCATTCGCATGCCCTCAGCTGCCGAATGGGATGCCCTGGCTGGGCATAAGAAGCTTGGGGAGGTCGGCCTGACGGCTGAATCCGCCAAGAAAAGGGTTGTGGTGCAAAGGGTAGAGAAGTTGATCTCCCCGAAGGACTTCCTTGTCGAGCTGAATAAGCTCAACTTGAACAAGGCCCCTGGCCTTGACTTTGAGGGTGAGGTTCGGCTCCCGAACCCGTGGAAGGTGGGCGATGGACGACTTGACGTCGTCCTCGAATGTTCCCCCAGGGTTGCGGAATTCCTTCTCAGACAGGGGAGGTGCTATATAAGGCACTTCTCGTTCCCCATTAAGGAGAAGTCCCCGGTTCAGTGGTGCAGCCGCTGTTTGGGGCTGGATCACCACGCGTCCAGATGTAGGCAGACGAAAGAGGTCTGCTGGCGCTGTGGGCAATCTGGCTACCCGAAAAGGGATTGCCCTAATGCAATCCATTGTTATGTGATCACACATTATGTAACCGCATATTAACCGCATTACTGCACTTAGCAACAAGTGCCTTCGAATATGCTGAGCATGCAATTATAAGTGCATTTGCCTGATGACCTACATACGGCAGCACAAGCAGCTAAAGCAAAACAAAAATAAAAACAACTTCGAATATGCTGAGCTTGCAATTACAAGTGCATTTGCCTTGATGACCTACATACGGCAGCATAAGCAGCTAAAACAAAATAAAAATAAAAACAACGAAATGACAAACGTTTCATATGGGATAAGTAACACCCATTCAAATAGAACTTACTCCAATTGGCCAAGGCCAAATTCATAACACTGAATGGAATTTGAGTTGAAGCGAAATTGGAAGGAGAAAGGAAGCACCGTAGATTTTAGGATAGTTAGAAGTTAGAATAGTAATAATATATTTTCAATCATTGTCTCTATGTATACATTTAAAATGTTAATGGACGACTCGGGATATAAAAGCCCGAGCAGGCCACAATAAAAATCAGAATTAATTAGACAGCCAAACAAACATCGGCAGTTTTAATTCTCTTGCCTTAAAACGGCAATAGGTAAAAGAGGAGCGCCATATAAATAGGCACCCTGTCTGTCCAACGGCGTTCCACGCCGGACACAAACGTAAGGTCGACCTTTCTCTCTGGGAAGTTTTTCTTTCACTTCGTATGAAAAAGTGCCCACACATAACATGGCGATCCTGCCATCGTCTGAAAAAGTGCCCACACATAACATGGCGATCCTGCCAACATAACATTGGCGATCCTGCCAATACATAACACCATTGTCGCGACTGCGGCTTCAAGGGTGCCCCCGCTGGACATTACATGCTGAGCATGGTTTGTCCAGTGTACGCTGCGGCGGTTGCCAGGGCTTCGGCCAGGCATTAGGCTTCTTCCCGCTATTATGAAAGTACTTCAACAAAATTGTCAGGGCGCTTTTTCCGTAATGATTGATTTAGGCGTTCAAATTAGAAGCTCAGGATGCAGCGTTGCTCTGGTCCAGGAGCCATATACCACCTGTTGCAAACTTGTACCTCACTGTACACTGGGTAATATTTATATTTACAAAACACTATTGTACGTCATTGTACTTATTGTACTTGTCAATGTCATTGCACTTATGTAAGGGCAGTTGTCAATAAACCGTCTTCGAGTTTACATCGTGTTTTTTTTTCTCGCCTTTTTTCCGTTTTCGTTGACACGCTTCCACTGAAAAGCTGCTACATTTGGTAGCAGAGCGGAGTTTTGTGTTCGATCCATCGATAGTGTCATAAGCAGATCAATTTGGTAATAGTTTTAATTCTTGCTCATCAACCCCCGCGGAAACTTCAATCGTTTGTACTGGTTCATCGTGCTTGTCACGCCACTGCAGGACATCGTGTGACTAAAAACAGCAAGTATCGGAATCGGTACGGTGAAGTTATCTGTGTTTTTTTTTGGACCGTAGTAAAATCGCGCGATGAGCCACGAAAAGCCGGAATTAAGTGTCATTTTAGGCAAACAAGCCCAAGATGGACGATTAATTTCAAACTTTATCGCCAAAATTCGGTGGAAACATTTTCGAGTGGCCAACGTTTAAAGAGATGTTTACCTCGCTTGTGTACAACGAGCCTAATATACAACCGGTCAATAAGCTCCAGTATCTACTTGCCAGTTTAGAGGGTGAAGCAGCCCAGCGAGTGAAAAACACGAGCATTACCGGTGCGAATCTCGTTGCCACTTGGAACGCATTACTGCGTAAGTACGACAACAAACCATTGCTTTTTCAAGCTCAAGTCAAGTCAAGTCTCGCAACGTGGAAGAGATCCAACATCTTCTGGACACCGTAGAAGAGGCTAGGCTAGTTGCTCATAACCTTGATCGATTGGTGGAGTCTTGGGATGATTGGTATGTAGGCATTCTAATATCCAAGTTGGACACGAAGACCAGAGGAGCCTGGGAAACATTGCGAAGTAATTCAACTGATTTTCCTAAGTGGGACGAACTCGTCAATTTTCTGGAAATTTTATTGCGGTCCTTGAATAACGCCCAGAAACTTGAAGTGAAGGACAAAAGGCATAGTGTCAAACACAAGTCTCTTGGTGTGACCACGACAAACGTTGCGACAGAGAAAAACCGTCGGTCTCGTGAACCTTGTCCACAGTGTCTTAGCTTTCTGTGACAAATTTAAAAAACTCTCGGTTTCGGATCGAAGAGAAAAGGTGAAACGACTAGGTCTGTGTTTTAATTGTCTCCGGTCGGAACATTCAGCGTCATCGTGCGCATCCTCCTCTTGTATTGTGTGCGCCGGTAAACACAACACTGTTCTTCATAGTGACGTGGCCACGGTAAAGGCTCAGGAAGAGACAGTAGCGAATTCTCTCTCCGTCGCTCACACCTCGATCAGTGGTCGAACAGTTTCATTTGCCACCGCGTTGGTGATTATTCGCGCCGCGAATGGTCGGTCGATGAGCGTCAGGGCACTCCTCGATGCCGCTTCCGAGGAGTCTTACATAAGCGAGCATGTGGCCCAGACTTTGGGACTGAAACGCCGTCCAGCTGCACTCAGTATTTGTGGAGTTGGTGGTGGACTATCAACCACCGCTTCTTCGGAGGTCGATATAACAGTGGAATCATCTACCGATCGATCGTTTGAACATAAAACAACCGCGTTTATCCTAAAACGAGTAACTAACCTGTTACCGTCTAGACAAGTGTGCGCCAAATCATGTTCTATATTATCCGGTTGTGTCCTCGCGGATCCGAACTTTGATCGCCCCGGAAGAATAGACTGTATTTTGGGCGTAGAAGTGTATGCATCGATTTTACGTGAAGGGTCGCGAATCGGGATGCCAGGGTCGCCGTCGGCAATAAATACAGTCTTTGGATGGGTCGTGGTTGGAGCTGTACCGGACTGCGATTTGTCGACGGACGGAAGACGCGTTAGTACATCTTTCGTTGCGACGAAATTAGAGACAATTTCTGAGCAAATACGTCGGTTTTGGGAAATCGAAAGTGTTGAGCGCCGCTCTGAACTAAGTCCTGAAGATCGTCGTGTTGTTGAGTTATTCGAAAAGGAGTACACGCGAGACGCGAGTGGTAGATTCAAAGTACCTACGCCCCTGTGCGTTAGTGAACCGAAGTTTCCGGGCTCGCTGGAGATTGCGACTCATCGATTCCATTCCGCGGAAAGGAAATTCGCTAAAAATGACTCGTTAGCCATAGCGTACAAGAAATTCGTACATGAGTATGAATCGTTGGGTCACATGGAGAAGGTTAAGGACATAAGTATTATTCGGAATGCGGATGCTTATTTTCTACCACACCACGCCGTGGTCAGAAGTGATGGTTCGGGTGCCATACGGGTCGTGTTCAATGCGTCGCAGTAATGGCGAGTAATGGTATATCGCTAAATGACACCCTTCTCGCCGGGCCTAAGTTGCAACAAGACTTGGGGATTGTGCTTCTAAGATTTCGGTTCTTTCGTTACGCGTTTTTGGGTGACATCGTAAAGATATTTAGGCAGATTCGGGTTAACGAGTCTGACCTTAAACGACAAATGATAATTTGGCGCGAACAGTCATCTTCTCCCTTGGAGTATTTCCGATTACTCACAGTGACTTACGGAATGAAGTTTGCCCCCTTCGCCTCTATTTGGGTACTTAACAAGGTTGCAGAATTGGAACGAGAGCGATTTCCAAAAGGTTCCATCCTGTTGACAAACAACACTTACGTGGATGACGTGTTGGGTGGTGCGGACACCCTCGAAGAAGCCAAAACAGCTCAGAGCGAGGTCATTTCAATCCTTCACAGTGCGGGCTGTGAACTAAGTAAGTGGGCAGCGAACGTTGATGAATTACTACCAAAAGATTCCCCGGACTGTCACGCGCAGAGAACATTGGGAGCTCCTACGTCTTTATCAACTCTTGGTCTCGGCTGGAACACAGGTGAGGATACATTTCAATTTCAGATCCGAAAAGAAGTACAGGGTTTGCCGCTTACGAAACGGCGTCTTTGACCCTCTTGGACTTTTGGCTCCAGTTCTAATCCGGTCAAAAATCCTCATCCAAGACTGCTGGCTATTGGGTGTGGATTGGGATGAGGAAGTCACGCAAACTATTCAGGACAAATGGCGAAGTGATCTAGACATAATACAAACAATGCAGATACCCCGATGGCTCCAAACAGACAGGCATAAAGAATGGTACCTCCATGGGTTTAGCGACGCCTCTGAACGTGCTTATGCTGCCGCAGTGTATGCTGTCAGTAAACAGACAAATGGAATATGGACGAGTGTGCTGCTGATGAGCAAAAGCCGCGTTGCTCCTGTAAAATGCATAAGCTTACCGCGGATGGAGCTGCAGGGTGCCGTATTGCTCGCCCAGTTAGTAAGTTCCCTCTATGCAAAGGTTGTGCAACAGCCTACGAAGATCTTGTGCTGGTCCGATTCCAAAGTAGTTTTGGCTTGGTTACGTGCGCATCCGTCTAAATGTATGTGGCAAATCGGGTAGCTGAAATCCACCGTTTGCTGCCAGATGTGGACTGGAGGCACGTGCGGTCACATGACAACCCAGCAGATTGCGCTACGCGAGGCTTTTCGGCGGTAGACCTAGCAGATTCCACATTGTGGTGGAATGGACCATCATGGCTCGTTAAAGGATGCAGTAACTGGCCGACAGAGGAGGCCAAAGTTGCGATAGATGTTCCCGAGCAGAGAAAATCAACTGCTTTAGTTGGAGTCCGGAGAAGTGCTTGGTCTGACTGGCTATCCAAGTTTAGTTCATTTGATCGACCGGTCCGAACACTGGCCTTAATCTTCCGTTGGCAGCGTTTAAGTGTACGGCATACCGAAAACCCGCCTAAGAGCCTAACGCTCGAGGATATTCGCCGAGCGGAGCGGGTACTGTATCGTTCTGCACAAGCGGAGTTCTTTCAAGAAGAGATCCAGGCTGTCAGCTCCGGAAAAGGCGTTAGTCGTAGCAGTAAACTGCGCCTTTATGCACCGTTTCTGGATCGATTCGGCCTGTTAAGAGTAGGCGGTCGATTACATAACGCTTATTTGGCATACGAGGAGAAACATCCGATATTGCTGTCTCCACACTCGTCGCTGGCAATACTCTTGGTTCGAAGGGCGCACGCAATCACAATGCACGGACCTATGTCGCTGACATGGAGCTACTTGTTACGTTCGGTATGGATCTTGGGTGGACGATATCTTGTTCGCTCAGAAATTCTCTCATGTATACGCTGCGCACGATTCACAGCTCGACCATGCACACAACAAATGGCAATATTGCCTAGGGCACGAGTGGTCATGGAGAGACCGTTTACAGAGACCGGAGTTGACTACACTGGACCATTTCAACTCAAACTAGCACCAGGGAGGGTAACTCGTTCTCAAATCGGTTATGTAGCAGTCTTCGTATGTATGGCATCAAGAGCCGTCCACTTAGAAGTTGTAACTGCCCTTTCCACCGAGGCTTTTATGGCTGCACTGACCCGCTTTACTGCCAGACGAGGCAGTTGTTATCGCCTGTACAGTGACAACGCTACCAACTTTCGAGGCGCTAGCGCTGTACTTCAGCGGCTATTTAGGAAAGGATCCGAGTTTCAGGAAGATGTTGCGCACAAGTTGCTGAATAAGCGCATTGAGTGGTGCTTTACGCCCCCCTCCGCCCCACATCACGGAGGACTATGGGAGGCCGCCGTAAAGATCTTCAAGCAGCACCTCCGCAAAGTCGTTGGCGATACCTCGTTAACCTACGAAGAATTTTCTACCGTTACTGCTAGTATCGAACAGTGCATGAACACGCGACCTCTTTGTGCACTGAGCAGCGACCCGGCCGATTTAAATGCTCTAACCCCTGGACATCTGATAACATGAAGTGGGCTTAGCGTTTTGCCTGACCCTGACTATATTGATAATGAGAGCCCACAAAATCCTAGAACGCGATGGCAAATGGTTCAACAAATGCGCAACCACTTTTGGCGCAGATGGAACTCTGAGTGCCTGAAGCACCTGCAACGACGTTCAAAGTGGTGTTTCGAGACTCCCAATATCCATACCGGGGCCATGGCGTTGCTGATTGACGACCAATTACCGCCGGGTCGTTGGCCCCTCGCTAGAATCATTGAAGTGCATCCAGGATCAGACGGTAAGGTGAGAGTGGTGACCGTTCGTACCTCGAAAGATCAGTACATCCGACCAATTAGCAAGGTTGCCTTGTTGCCCATTCAAACTTCAGCTAACCTACCTGAGGACGAATCAGCACCTCAAACGGCGGGCGGCGCGCAAGGGGAATATCAATCTCCAGTGAAGACCACAACTTCATCTACACCAGACTTAGCACAAGCTGTGCTATCTAAAGTACAATCTCATGCAGGCGAATTTGAATAAGTAACACGTTTGATTATGTTCTCACAATTTATAAAATATTTTACACTTTCCGTTAGTTTCCTTTACCTTTTCGCTACACAAGTTTAAACTCTGTTCTGAGTTCGACTGCATAAGATTGTATTATGGATCCAAATAGTGTTTAATGTTTGCTCAAAACTTCTTTGAATATCAAATTTAATTTCAAATCCTTTAATGAACTGAATTTTGTTATTAATTCCTACTTCTGTAATCTTGCAATTTAATTCGATTTTGAATTTCAAATATGTATGTAAAACTTATATTAACTTTAGAATGAACATCATGAATTTAACCAGTTTCAAATGAAGTACTGAATTTCTTGTTAAGATCAATCACTTTGAATACTTCTTAGATAACTAACATACTGCATCTCATTTAAAGCTTTGGTCAGTTAAGAACAGAGACATTGTATTGTTTTACTTTCACTTCGTCCCTTTAGAGTAAAGTAACGAGGCGGGCCGTATGTTGCAAACTTGTACCTCACTGTACACTGGCTAATGTTTATATTTACAAAACACTATTGTACGTCATTGTACTTATTGTACTTGTCAATGTCATTGCACTTATGTAAGGCCAGTTGTCAATAAACCATCTCCGAGTTTACATCGTGTTTTTTTTTCTAGCCTTTTTTTCGTTTTCGTTGACACGCTTCCACTGAAAAGCTGCTACACCACCCATGGGCACATTAGGGGGTTGCCCGCTGGCATGCGGGCATTCCTGGATACCAGATGCAACACTGCAGTTGTAGTAAACGACGTAAACGTCGAATGCACCATGGTTGACTCCAGCAATTGCGGAGTCTGTGTGCATGTGGAAGGGACGTTTGGCAGAATTTTCTTTGCCAGCGTCTACTGCAAGTTCAGCCAGGACATAGAGCCCTTCATTGAGTACATGGACAGGGTGCTGCTGCTTGCCGGTAACAGACCCCTGTTTCTTGGTATCGACGCTAATGCGGTCTCTCCTGCGTGGTTCAGCAAGATGTCCGGACATACGTCCGAACATCGCAGCCGATAACGAGGGGAGCTGCTAAGCGATTGGATGACTGCCAAAAGCATCTTCGTCCTGAACGAACCAAGTAAAGTATTCACCTTCGAGGTTGTGGGAGTTGGCAGGAGTGACATTGTTGTCACTCTTGCTAATGAGGCTTCTATTAGGGCGTTTAGTATTGACTGGAAGGACGAGGCTGGAGTTAGCGACGATAGTCTTATCCAAGTGATAATCGACTGGGAGCGAAGCCCCACCCCGAGCCTGAATGTGAAAAGATGGTGCACGCGTGGTTCTGATTGGAACTCATACGGTGCTCATGTTAATGCGGCGATCACATCTGTGTCGCTCCAGGAATATGAGCGCCTTAGTCCCGATCAGAAGGTTGCTCACCTCACCGAATCCGTGTGGAGTGTCAACGATGAGCTCTTTGAGAGGAGTCGAAAGACGAATCGAAAAAGAGTGAAATGGTGGACACACGATCTTTGTGTGAAGCGGAGGACACTCAGGAAGCTAAGGAAACAATTCCAGAGAGGCCGAGTGTCCAATGCTGAAAACTTACCTCAGCTGGGTATGGGCTACAGGCGGTGCCTGGCTGAGTACAAGCGCATGATCGTTAACACAAGGAAGATGAATAGAAAAGGTTCATTCAAAGGCATCGGGACGATCCGTGGGGCCAGGTATACAGAATATGCAGGAATTCTAATAGGGATTCCAGCATAGGCTGTTTTAACAATGGCAGTTCCATAGTTTTCGGTTGGGCAGATAACGCTAGGATTCTGTTAGGAGAATTCTTTCCTAGGTCGGACGGTGTCGTGGTCTCCTCGGCGGGGGAACTACTGACACCGCCGCCGGTCGATAGGGAGGAATTAAGCACCGCGGTTTCGCTTCTCCGATCCAAGAGATCGCCTGGTCGTGACGGAATCACCGGAGAGATGGTTAAAACCATCTGGAAGGTGTGCCCCGAATACCTGGTGTCCTTTTATGGGGGATGCGTTAGCGAGGGCTATTTCCCATCGAGCTGGAAGGAGGCTAAGGTCGTTGTTCTTCTGAAGTCTCCCGAGAAACCAAGGAGCAATCCGCGGTCCTATCGGGGCATCAGTCTGCTTCCGGTACTTGGAAAAGTACTGGAAAGGACAATGGTGGAAAGACTGCAGAATATCGATACTTCCCCCTTTCAGTTCGGTTTCCGGAAAGGAAAGAGCGTTGAAGACGCATGGACTTTTGTTAAGTCCCACGTCAACGACGCGAACAACAGGTCCAAATATATCTTGGGTATCTTTATTGATTTCAAAGGCGCCTTTGATTACTTGACCTGGGATAGGGTGCTAGCTAGGCTACAGGAACTAGGCTGCCGGGAAATTAGTCTCTGCAAGAGCTATTTCTCCGGTAGAAGAGCCTTTGTTTCAAATACACACGAATCGGTCAGTGTGACTGTCGAGCGTGGGTGTCCCCAGGGATCCATTTGCGTTCCATTTATATGGAACTTCATGATGGATCCCCTGCTAGAAACGCTAAGCACACACGTTAAGTGTTGTGCATATGCTGACGACCTGCTCATCCTCCTTAATGCTCAGTCCAGAGCTGAGCTGGAAAGCAAGGCTGAGCGGGTTCTCACTGTCGTCCACGACTGGGGCATAAGCGTGGGAGTAAGCGTATTCTAATAGGGATTCCAGCATAGGCTGTTTTAACAATGGCAGTTCCATAGTTTTCGGTTGGGCAGATAACGCTAGGATTCTGTTAGGAGAATTCTTTCCTAGGTCGGACGGTGTCGTGGTCTCCTCGGCGGGGGAACTACTGACACCGCCGCCGGTCGATAGGGAGGAATTAAGCACCGCGGTTTCGCTTCTCCGATCCAAGAGATCGCCTGGTCGTGACGGAATCACCGGAGAGATGGTTAAAACCATCTGGAAGGTGTGCCCCGAATACCTGGTGTCCTTTTATGGGGGATGCGTTAGCGAGGGCTATTTCCCATCGAGCTGGAAGGAGGCTAAGGTCGTTGTTTTTCTGAAGTCTCCCGAGAAACCAAGGAGCAATCCGCGGTCCTATCGGGGCATCAGTCTGCTTCCGGTACTTGGAAAAGTACTGGAAAGGACAATGGTGGAAAGACTGCAGAATATCGTGACCGATACTTCCCCCTTTCAGTTCGGTTTCCGGAAAGGAAAGAGCGTTGAAGACGCATGGACTTTTGTTAAGCCCCACGTCAACGACGCGAACAACAGGTCCAAATATATCTTGGGTATCTTTATTGATTTCAAAGGCGCCTTTGATTACTTGACCTGGGATAGGGTGCTAGCTAGGCTACAGGAACTAGGCTGCCGGGAAATTAGTCTCTGCAAGAGCTATTTCTCCGGTAGAAGAGCCTTTGTTTCAAATACACACGAATCGGTCAGTGTGACTGTCGAGCGTGGGTGTCCCCAGGGATCCATTTGCGGTCCATTTATATGGAACTTCATGATGGATCCCCTGCTAGAAACGCTAAGCACACACGTTAAGTGTTGTGCATATGCTGACGACCTGCTCATCCTCCTTAATGCTCAGTCCAGAGCTGAGCTGGAAAGCAAGGCTGAGCGGGTTCTCACTGTCGTCCACGACTGGGGCATAAGCGTGGGAGTAAGCGTGTCCGAGGAAAAGACTATTTCAATGTTGCTTAAGGGCAACTTGGCAAGCAGTCGACATCCGACGATACGACTGAATGGTGTGAGCATCAGGTATGTGACGGAAGTCAAATACCTTGGTATCACAGTGGGGGAGAGGATGAGGTTCATGCCTCATCTTGTGAATCTGGGTGACCGTATGTGTAGCGTAGTTGAGCAAATTAGGCGAATAATAAGGACGGACTGGGGCCTGAGCAGGCGTGCTGCACGTACCATATACACTACTCCTGGTTGCTTGTACAACCTTTGGAGCATCGGTGTGGTACGATTCAGCCATGTCTGTATCGGGCCGAAACCGCGTACTGCAATGCCAGAGGAAGGCACTTCTAGCCTGTTTGCCTGTGTGTCGGACAGTTTCCACTGCCGCATTACAGGTCCTCCTGGGAGTCCCTCCTCTTGATCTTGAGATCATCAAAAGAGAAATTGCCTTCAAGGTTAAAAAGGGCTTGCAGTTATCCAGTAGAGACTGGTTATTTGACAGGTCGATGGAAGGGCTATCGGCAGGGGAGCGTAAGGCCCTGCTTGACGGCTGCGTTCTATCTGAGTGGCAGACCAGATGGAACGAAGCCCAAACGGGTAGGGTTACATATCGCTTCCTGGAAGATGTCTCTTTCATGAGCAGAAATCCGGAACAGAGTTTTGGCCTCAGATTCGGTTTCCTCCTGACGGGTCATGGGTCCATGAATGCGTTTCTGCATAGGATGCGTCTCAGTCAGGAGGCCGGTTGTAGGTGTGGTTCTCGCTTAGAGGACTGGGTGCATGTTCTGTGCGTGTGCCCATTATATTCGGATCTTAGGGACCTAGAAGCTATGGGGGTTAGGTATGAGGGTGAAGTGTGTGACGTGAGCGGTGTCTTTACTGCGCCGTCACACATCGACAGGATGCGATTATACGCAAATTTAGTGTTCGCTAAATGTACAATGCCATGACTGACCTAGTCACTTCTGAGATGATAGAGGGAAACTCAAAAAAAGGACAGTATCTCAATATCTGGAAAACGCCAAAACTATTAAAAAGCCGTTTGTACAGTCTTGTAAAGCAACGAGGAATCTACAACACTGATTATCCTGGTTATCCTAGTCAGTGCTGAGATAATCGAGTTAAGGTCAGAAAAGAACAGTTTCTCTATCTCACGAAAACCTTCAAAACTATTGAGAAGACGTTGCTACCTTCTTGCAGAGCAACGGGGAATCTAAAGTATTACAATGTACAGTGCCATGACTGACCTAGTCTCTGCTGAGATAATCGAGGGAAACTCAGAAAAGCACAGTTTCTCAATATCTGGAAAACGCCAAAACTATTAAAAAGCCGTTTGTACAGTCTTGTAAAGCAACGAGGAATCTACAACACTGATTATCCTGGTTATCCTAGTCAGTGCTGAGATAATCGAGTTAAGGTCAGAAAAGAACAGTTTCTCTATCTCACGAAAACCTTCAAAACTATTGAGAAGACGTTACTGCCGTCTTGTACAGCAACGCTGAATCTACAACACTACAATGTACAATGCCATCCGAGGAAAACTCAGAAAAGGACATTTTCTAAATGTCTCGACAACCGTCAAAACTATTGGAAAGCCATTGCTAGCTTGTTATAGAGCAACGCGGAATCTACAATACCACAATGTACAATGCCATTACTGACCTAGTCACTTCTGAGATAAGCGAGGGAAACTCAGAAAAGGGCAGTTTCTCAATATCCCGAAAAACGTCAAAACTATTGCGAAGATGTTGCTACCGTCTTGTAGAGCAACGCGGAATCTACAATACTACAATGTACAATGCCACGACTGACCTCGTCTCTTCTGAGATAATCGATGGACACTCAGAAAAGCACAGTTTCTCAATATCTGGAAAAACGCCAAAACTATTAAAAAGCCGTTTGTACAGTCTTGTAAAGCAACGAGGAATCTACAACACTGATTATCCTGGTTATCCTAGTCACTGCTGAGATAATCGAGGGAAACTCAGAAAATAACAGTTTTCTATTCTCACGAAAACTGGCAAAACTATTAAGAAGCCGTTACTACCGCCTTGTACAGCAACGCTGAATCTACAACACTACAATGTACAATGCCATGACTGACCCATTTACTTCTGAGATATCCGAGGAAAACTCAGAAAAGGACAGTTTCACAATTCCTCGACAACCGTCAAAACGATTGAGAAGCCGTTGCTACCGTCTTGTAGAGCAACGCGGAATCTACAATGCCACAATGTACAATGCCACTACTGACCTAGTCACTTCTGAGATAATCGAGGGAAACTCAGAAAAGTCAGTTTCTCAATATCTCGACAATCGTCAAAACTATTGAGAAGCCATTGCCACCGTCTTGTAGGCCAACGCGGAATCTACAATACTACAATGTACAATGCCATGACTGACCCAGGCTCTTCTGAGATAATCGAGGGAAACTCAGAAAAGCACAGTTTCTCAATATCTGGAAAAACGCCAAAACTATTAAGAAGCCGTTTGTACAGTCTTGTAAAGCAACGAGGAATCTACAACACTGATTATCCTGGTTATCCTAGTCACTTCTGAGATAATTGAGGGAAACTCAGAAAAGAACAGTTTTTTAATATCTCGACAACCGTCAAGACTATTGAGAAGCCGTTGCTACCGTTTTGTAGAGCAATGCGGAATCTACAATACTACAATGTACAGTGCCACGACTGACCTATTCACTTCTACGATATCCGAGGGAAACTCAAAGAAGGACAGTTTCTCAATATCTCGACAACCGTCAAAATTATTGCGAGGTCATTGCTACCTTCTTGTAGAGCAACGCGGAATCTAAAAAATTACAATGTACAATGCCATTACTGACCTCGTCTCTTCTGAGATAATCGAGGGAAACTCAGAAAAGCACAGTTTCTAAATGTCTCGACAACCGTCAAAACTATTGGAAAGCCATTGCTACCTTGTTATAGAGCAACGCGGAATCTACAATGCCACAATGTACAATGCCACTACTGACCTAGTCACTTCTGAGATAATTGAGGGAAACTCAGAAAAGAACAGTTTTTTAATATCTCGACAACCGTCAAGACTATTGAGAAGCCGTTGCTGCCGTCTTGTAGAGCAACGCGGAATCTACAATGCCACAATGTACAATGCCATCGAGGGAACTTCAGAAAAGCACAGTTTCTAAATGTCTCGACAACCGTCAAAACTATTGGAAAGCCATTGCTACCTTGTTATAGAGCAACGCGGAATCTACAATGCCACAATGTACAATGCCACTACTGACCTAGTCACTTCTGAGATAATTGAGGGAAACTCAGAAAAGAACAGTTTTTTGATATCTCGACAACCGTCCAGACTATTGAGAAGCCGTTGCTACCGTCTTGTAGAGCAACGCGGAATATATAATACTAAAATGTACAATGCCACGACTGACCTATTCACTTCTAAGATATACGAGGGAAACTCAAAAAAGGAAAGTTTCTCAATATCTCGACAACCCTCAAAACTATTGAGAAGCCATTGCTACCGTCTTGTAGGCGAACGCGGAATCAACAATACTACAATGTACAATCCCATTACTGACGTAGTCACTTCAAAGATATCCGAGGGAAACTCAGAAACGGACAGTTTCTCAATATCTCGACAACCGTCAAAATTATTGCGAGGTCATTGCTACCTTCTTGTAGAGCAACGCGGAATCTAAAATATTACAATGTACAATGCTATTACTGACCTCGTCTCTTCTGAGATAATCGAGGGAAACTCAGAAAAGCATAGTTTCTAAATGTCTCGACAACCGTCAAAACTATTGGAAAGCCATTGCTACCTTGTTATAGAGCAACGCGGAATCTACAACACTACAATGTACAATGCCATGACTGACCCATTTACTTCTGAGATATTCGAGGAAAACTCAGAAAAGGACAGTTTCACAATGTCTCGACAACCGTCAAAACTATTGGGAAGCCATTGCTACCTTGTTGTAGAGCAACGCGGAATCTACAATGCCACAATGTACAATGCCACTACTGACCTATTCACTTTTGAGATAATTGAGGGAAACTCAGAAAAGAACAGTTTTTTAATATCTCGACAACCGTCAAGACTATTGAGAAGCCGTTGCTTACCGTTTTGTAGAGCAATGCGGAATCTACAATACTACAATGTACAATGCCACAACTGACCTATTCACTTCTACGATATCCGAGGGAAACTCAAAGAAGGACAGTTTCTCAATATCTCGACAACCGTCAAAACTATTGAGAAGCCATTGCTACCGTCTTGTAGGCCAACGCGGAATCTACAGTACTACAATGTACAATGCCATGACTGACGTAGTCACTTCAAAGATATAGTTTTCTAGAGCTTCGTCGCTCTGAATTAAACAATTGGTTTGGGGTTTTTTTTTTTTTCTTTTCTACTCTTTATTTTGTATTTCAGTTCAATGCGTTTCTTTTACATTAGTTTAACTTTAACACAATTCTGTGTTACCGCGGAAGCTTTGCCAACGTCTGCACGATTCGATGGTCCGTAGAAGAAAAAAGCTGAGTGCTGCACCTAATCTTCTAAGGAGAAGAGATTGGAGCAAAACGAGGTCGATCCTCGCATGCGACGGAAACTCACACTTGGCGCGTTTGCGGAACCAAACATGCCAAGTGTGATAGTTAGTTATGCTAGTCACACATAGGGGGTTTGAATGTATAACACCTCCCCCCTTAAAAAATGTTGGACCCCAAAATTCTTAATTTTGTATTTTAATTTTTTCTCTTTGCTACCGTTAAATAATAAAAGTGGCAGCAGTGATAGTTAATATTCAACGTCAAATTTGCAAAAGCTTCGGGGTGTTACAAAATGTATTTATCTAATGGCCTAGATTGGTATTTTACAAATTTTATAATTTGCTTAGAGTACTAATAACATATCTGATTGCGAAAACAAAATAACATCATAAATCAACATAACAACATAAATAAACAGCTTTCGTATTCATTGGATTATTAATTCATTTTTTTCTGAAATACCATTATTTTTCTTCAGAATATGACATTTATTTAACTTAGTTCCTAATTTCCTACTTTATTAACAATTCTTATTTAATAATTTAACAACTTTCTAACTCTACTGAATTTTCTTCGCTGTCAGCCAAGATAGTAAAGTTTTGTAATTCGCGGTTCTACTTCCCGTCTCAACAAGCAAGAAATCTATACCAAAATCTAGTACGATTGTCATCGTTTGACATATGTTGGTTTTTTCCATTTTTATTCTGTAAGTTACTTTGAAATTTAAATTTGGAAGTTTGTCCGATTGGGTGTTGAATGTACAAATTTAGTTTTTTTTTTTTCTCATTATTATACCTACGAAAATTACTGTGATTGGAAAATCGGTGTGTTCTGGTGAGTATATTTTCGTTTTAATTGTGCCGTATAGTATCTTGTCCGACGTTTGTTTGAGCTGTCTGTAACGTAGTTGTCCCTTGTCGTATAGTTGTCGAGTTTTTTATATTTCGGTTTCGATTTGTAAACAGTCCGGTTTTGAACGATATTCGCGCACAGATTTGAGTTACGGCCGTTAAGTCGTTTCGCGTTTATTTTTCGTATCCTATTCTCTTTTTCCTCCTGAAATTTTCCTGCTAATGACTTTACGTTCTCTCTTGTTAGATTTTTGTGAAGGAAATCAATTGGTCTCATGTGGGTGGTGGTATGTATAGTGTTATTGTAATGGCAAATAATTCTAAATAGTTTTTCGTCTAATTCAGATTTATCTTTAGCAGCGTTCATTATTCTGAGGTGTTCGTTTAGCGTACCGTGAAGCCTTTCGACGTCGGCATTTCCTGTCTTCCGGTGCCCTGTGGTTTTGTGGAATACGATATCATTTTCGTTAAGAAATTCTTCTACTGCCGAATTGATGAAGCAGGTATCACCATCTAATATGATTTTTATTTGGCTTTCCGAGAAATTTTATTCTTTCTTTAAGCGCACTTAATACTGCTATCCAATTCCTATGGTCCAATTTGTGAAGTGTCGCATATTTTGAAAATTTATCTATTGTTGTTAGATACATTTTGTTTCTCTCTGGGTACCATATGTCAATATGAACTATGCTATTGAATTGTGCAGGTGTTTCTGTTGTTTGAAATGGGATTACCAGAGGCCGTCTATCGTGCTTCGAAAGATTGCAAATCTCGCAATTGTTTATAACTTTTTGTATTTCTACTTGGAAATTGGGGTAGAAATATAGATTTTGCATTTCTGCGAAGACTTCGCTGATCCCCCTATGATTTTTGCTAAGATGTTCCTTCTTTATTAAGTCGATAATCTGGTTTCGGTCTACGATGTCTTTAAGCTTTTTGCACGATCTTAGTATTTTTAGATTTCTGTTCATAGAAAAATATCTGACATATAGATCTTGGAAATTTAAAAACAGAGAGAGATCATCGCAATATATGCACATGAGGCCCTTATTTATTAGAATATTTTTCATTATGTTAAGTAGATTACTACTACCTTTTTTTACATATACGATGTTTTGTACTTTTCTATGTATTATTTTCAAGCAAGTCCTTTCTTTGTCGGCGTATGACAGATATATCTGGTTTTTGTAAAGATTAATAGGTTTATTGGTTATATATATGTAACTACATTCGTCTTCCTGAGCGCTATGTACAGTAGCGGCTGTTGAAAAATTGTCCTGCTTCCTGATTGCACTTATGACTTCGTCGTCATTATTGCAAACATTGCTAACAGTGGCCTCATTATTGAAAATATCACCTAGGATGGTTTTGTCGTCACCAAAAACATCAACTTCATCGTTTTCATGTTCAGTAACGACTCGACTTAACCCATCGGCAACACAGTTTTCCTTTCCTTTTAGGTATTCAATAGAAAAGTCATACTCATTTAGTTGAATCTTCCAACGCTGAAGTTTCATGTTGGGTTCCTTTATACCATTGAGCCAAACCAAAGGTTTATGGTCGGTGCGTATGATAAAATGTCGCCCATACAGGTAAGTTCGAAAGTACTTCACTGACCATACGATAGCCAGAAGCTCTTTCTCGATTGTGGATTTCATGGTTGTTCAAGGTTCGAGAGGCGTAACAGATGGGATGACCTATTTGACTCAAGACTGCACCTATGGCTTAATTAGACGCGTCAGTGGTAAGGACAAATTGCTTGCTGAAATCAGGACTGCTAAGGATGGGGTCGCTAGTAAGTAATATCTTCAAAGTATTAAATGCCTTCAGGTATTCCTGATCTCTAATGTTAATTTTTTCCGACTTCTTTAGGTATTTAATCATGGGGTAGGCTACCTTCGCATAGTCCTTTATGAACTTGCGGTAGTAGCCCGTAATACCTAGGAACTGTTTTATACCTTTCGTTGTAGTTGGGATTTTCATGGATAGGATAGCTTTTATTTTCCCTTCATCGGGTTTGATACCATTACTAGTTATAGTATGTCCTAAATATGTTGTGGAAAGCTCAGCGAATCGACACTTATTGATTTGTATTTTCAGGTTATACTCCCTAAGCCTTTGCAAGATTTTTTTCAATGAAGTCAAATGTTCCTCGAAGCTTGTGGAGAAGATAAGAATATCGTCAATATACACTACACAAATTTTATTTATGAAATCTTTCAGGATGTTATTCATCAGTCTTTGAAAAGTTGCGGAAGCGTTCTTAAGACCGAACGGCATTCTGAAGAATTCGTAACGACCGTTCCTTGTCGAAAATGCGGTCTTTGGTCTATCCCGCGGCTCAACTTCGATCTGATAGAAGCCTTTTGCCAAGTCAATTGTCGATATTGACTTCCTATAGTCCACTACAATTCGCCACTGTTTATCGCCGTTTTCGGCGTCCTTCTTCGGAACTACCCAGATGGGCGAGTTATAGGGACTATTACTCGGAACAATAATTCCTTGTTGAAGCATCTCTTCAATTTGACGATCTACTTCTTCGACATGCACCTCAGGATAACGGTACAGTTTACTATAGATTGGGATATTGTGTTTGGTGTTAATTTGGTGCCTGACTTCATTAGTGAAGGTAAGATTATCACCGTTTTTATAAAAAAGAGATTTGAATGAGTAGAGCAATGATTTTAATTTATTGGTATCGGGTTTCGGTAAATGAGCAGAAAAGATTTTGCTGTCGATTTTGTCTTCGAAACTTTCATTAGACAAAATTGTTATCGCTTCGTCGCTATAACAATTTCTTTCATAATCTTCTTCCTCTTTGTCAAAGTGGAGTCGAATTTCAGCATCCTTTGTTATAAGAAGTTTTTTACTGTAGTCGATAATAGGATTAAGATAGAATAAAATGTTATTTCCAATGAGACCGTCGAAAAATGTGTGGAAGGGGTATTCGAGAAAGTTAGCAGATAAATCGTTCCTATTAAATTCGGAAAATAGGGGTATCTTGTATTCCGTATGGGTATTAATGCGTCGCCCGAGTACTTGCAAGGAACGATTGGAAGATTTTGCTTTCCATTTCGGATGACAAATGTTTTTGTTAATAATACTGTACTCAGCTCCACAGTCAATAATAAATCTAAGGGTTCGTATAGGGTTTTTTATTATTATATAGGGTAATAGTCTTGGCCTGTTTTGTAAAAATTTTATCCTGTGGAACAGGAAGGAGAACTTGCCTCCTGATTCAGTCCTATATCCATTGGTTCGTCACAATGGTACCTATTTGACTGCCTGGATTGAGTATTTCTATGGGTGTTATTACTTGAAGAGCTTGCCCTGTTATTGAAATGTTGTGTTACTTTTGTACTTCCTTGATTGTTGTATCGTTCTGTACGTCCGTTATTTAAGTCTTTGTTTTGTCTTTGATTATGGAAGTTATTTCGGAAATTGTTATGTGAGAAAAACTGTTAGTGTCTCTGTATCTGTTATATGACTGGGGGTTGTACGGCTTTTTATTCGGCCCTACGTTTTGACTTTCTGTTTCCGTGATAATTTTGTACGCTACGGTTAAAGAGGAGGGGTTACGACTGAGAACTATTGTTTTCACTGGTTCGGGTAGGTTCTGCTTAAATGCTTCAAATGCGATTCTGTTATTGGAATCGATTAAGCTCTGATTGTAGCTATTAGGTTCAGAAGAATAAATATTATTTAATCGACCCAGGTAGGAGGTGATCGTGTTATAATAGCCCTCTATGTTTGTCTGAATCTTAATCGTTCTAATTTTGTCCATAAGCGCGGTAGGGGACAGTTTTTCACCAAAATTGTTTTTTAGAATTTCCCTCATTTCCAACCACCAGTTTATCCTGCCATGTTTAAGGAGTTCGCGTTTTGCTCTACCTACTATCTTGTCTTTTATATAACCCGCAATAATGACGCGCGTAGCCTCATCGAAACTTTCTATCAAGGCTGCTAGCGAATCAATTCTTTCAATGAAATCTACAGTATACAAGTTGTCTCCGTCAAAATCTCTTATTTTACTAATTAAATCTATCACTATCCTAAGCTTATCTATGGGTTGCATTGCATCCATTTTATAATTTTTTTTTTTTATTCTATTTACTTATCTATGTATTTATTGATTTTTATTTTTGCTTATTCTATTTATTACTTATCTATGTATGTATGTATTGAATTTTTTTTTTTTTTTTTTTTTTTTGCTTATTTCAAATTGCCGCTTACCCAACTTCGTCTTCGACTGCTCCCTTGTTTTCCGGATTGTCTGCTATTCCGTGGTCTTCTTTGATGTCTTCTTTGGATGTCTTCTTTTCCCCTTTTTTTTTTTTGTTCTTCTGTCGGAATCCGCCAACTTCTTGGAGCACGTGTTCTGGATTTTCTTTTTGCTTCACTCTCGTTCTTCGATTTTGGTTTTTTTTTTTTTTTTTTTTTTTTTTTTAACGCCGCGCGGTTAAGACACGTTTTTTCTTTCTTTTTTTTCGTTTTTTCTGTTTTTAACACCTCGCGATTAAGACACGTTTTTTTTTCTTTCTTTTTTTTTTTCGTTTGCCGACTGCGCCAGTTTTCTAGAGCTTCGTCGCTATGAATTAAACAATTGGTTTGGGGTTTTTTTTTTTTTCTTTTCTACTCTTTATTTTGTATTTCAGTTCAATGCGTTTCTTTTACATTAGTTTAACTTTAACACAATTCTGTATTACCGCGGAAGCTTTGCCAACGTCTGCACGATTCGATGGTCCGTAGAAGAAAAAGGCTGAGTGCTCCACTTAATCTTCTAAGGAGAAGAGATTGGAGCAAAACGAGGTCGATCCTCGCATGCGACGGAAACTCACACTTGGCGCGTTTGCGGAACCAAACATGCCAAGTGTGATAGTTAGTTATGCTAGTCACACATAGGGGGTTTGAATGTATAACAATATCCTAGGGAAACTCAGAAAAGGACAGTTTCTCAAAATCTCGACAACCGTCAACATTTTTGCGAGGTCATTGCTACCTTCTTGTAGAGCAACGCGAAATCTACAACACTACAAAGTACAATGCCATGACTGACCTAGTCTCTTCTAAGATATCCGAGGGAAACTCAAAAAAGGACAGTTTCTCAATATTTCGACAACCGTCAAAACTATTGAGAAGCCATTGCTACCGTCTTGTAGGCCAACGCCGAATCTACAATACTACAATGTACAATGCCATGACTGACGTAGTCACTTCCAAGATATCCGAGGGAAACTCAGAAAAGGACAGTTTCACAATGTCTCGACAACCGTCAAAACTTTTGGGAAGCCATTGCTACCTTCTTGTAGAGCAACGCGAAATCTACAATGCCACAATGTACAATGCCACTACTGACTTAGTCACTTCTGAGATAATCGAGGGAAACTCAGAAAAGGGCAGTTTCTCAATATCTCGACAACCGTCAAAACTATTGAGAAGCCATTGCCACCGTATTGTAGGCCAACGCCGAATCTACAATGCCACAATGTACAATGCCACCACTGACTTAGTCACTTCTGAGATAATCGAGGGAAACTCAGAAAAGCACAGTTTCACAATGTCTCGACAACCGTCAAAACTATTGGAAAGCCGTTGCTATCTTGTTATAGAGCAACGCGGAATCTACAACACTACAACGTACAATGCCATGACTGACCCATTTACTTCTGAGATATCCGAGGAAAACTCAGAAAAGGACAGTTTCACAATGTCTCGACAACCGTCAAAATTATTGCGGGGTCATTGCTACCTTCTTGTAGGGCAACGCGGAATCTAAAATATTACAATGTACAATGCCATTACTGACCTCGTCTCTTCTGAGATAATCGAGGGAAACTCAGAAAAGCACAGTTTCTAAATGTCTCGACAACCGTCAAAACTATTGGAAAGCCATTGCTACCTTGTTATAGAGCAACGCGGAATCTACAACACTACAATGTACAATGCCATGACTGACCCATTTACTTCTGAGATATCCGAGGAAAACTCAGAAAAGAACAGTTTCACAATGTCTCGACAACCGTCAAAACTATTGGGACGCCATTGCTACCTTGTTGTAGAGCAATGCGGAATCTACAATACTACAATGTACAATGCCACGACTGACCTATTCACTTCTACGATATCCGAGGGAAACTCAAAGAAGGACAGTTTCCCAATATCTCGACAACCGTCAAAATTATTGCGAGGTCATTGCTACCTTCTTGTAGAGCAACGCGAAATCTACATCACTACAAAGTACAATGCCATGACTGACCTAGTCTCTTCTAAGATATCCGAGGGAAACTCAGAAAAGGACAGTTTCACAATGTCTCGACAACCGTCAAAACTATTGGGAAGCCATTGCTACCTTTTTGCAGAGCAACGCGGAATCTCCAATGCCACAATGTACAATGCCACTACTGACCTACTCACTTCTGAGATAATCGAGGGAAACTCAGAAAAGGGCAGTTTCTCAATATCTCGACAACCGTCAAAACTATTGAGAAGCCATTGCTACCGTCTTGTAGAGCAATGCGGAATCTACAATACTACAATGTACAATGCCACGACTGACCTATTCACTTCTACGATATCCGAGGGAAACTCAAAGAAGGACAGTTTCTCAATATCTCGACAACCGTCAAAATTATTGCGAGGTCATTGCTACCTTCTTGCAGAGCAACGCGGAATCTAAAATATTACAATGTACAATGCCATTACTGACCTCGTCTCTTCTGAGATAATCGAGGGAAACTCAGAAAAGCACAGTTTCTAAATGTCTCGACAACCGTCAAAACTATTGGAAAGCCATTGCTACTTTGTTATAGAGCAACGCGGAATCTACAACACTACAATGTACAATGCCACTACTGACCTAGTCACTTCTGAGATAATTGAGGGAAACTTAGAAAAGAACAGTTTTTTAATATCTCGACAACCGTCAGGACTATTGAGAAGCCGTTGCTACCGTCTTGTAGAGCAACGCGGAATCTACAATGCCACAATGTACAATGCCACTACTGACCTAGTCACTTCTGAGATAATTGAGGGAAACTCAGAAAAGAACAGTTTTTTGATATCTCGACAACCGTCCAGACTATTGAGAAGCCGTTGCTACCGTCTTGTAGAGCAACGCGGAATCTATAATACTAAAATGTACAGTGCCACGACTGACCTATTCACTTCTAAGATATACGAGGGAAACTCAAAAAAGGAAAGTTTCTCAATATCTCGACAACCGTCAAAACTATTGAGAAGCCATTG
Source organism: Merodon equestris (assembly GCA_958301585.1). Lineage (NCBI taxonomy): Eukaryota > Metazoa > Arthropoda > Insecta > Diptera > Syrphidae > Merodon > Merodon equestris. Next base: position 4,696,326 of record OY284418.1, on the reverse strand, counting down.
CTACCGTCTTGTAGGCCAACGCGGAATCAACAATACTACAATGTACAATCCCATTACTGACGTAGTCACTTCAAAGATATCCGAGGGAAACTCAGAAACGGACAGTTTCTCAATATCTCGACAACCGCCAAAATTATTGCGAGGTCATTGCTACCTTCTTGTAGAGCAACGCGGAATCTAAAATATTACAATGTACAATGCCATTACTGACCTCGTCCCTTCTGAGATAATCGAGGGAAACTCAGAAAAGCATAGTTTCTAAATGTCTCGACAGCCGTCAAAACTATTGGAAAGCCATTGCTATCTTGTTATAGAGCAACGCGGAATCTACAACACAACAATGTACAATGCCATGACTGACCCATTTACTTCTGAGATATCCGAGGAAAACTCAGAAAAGAACAGTTTCACAATGTCTCGACAACCGTCAAAACTATTGGGACGCCATTGCTACCTTGTTGTAGAGCAACGCGGAATCTACAATGCCACAATGTACAATGCCACTACTGACCTATTCACTTCTGAGATAATTGAGGGAAACTCAGAAAAGAACAGTTTTTTAATATCTCGACAATCGTCGAGACTATTGAGAAGCCGCTGCTACCGTCTTGTAGAGCAATGCGGAATCTACAATACTACAATGTACAATGCCACTACTGACCTAGTCACTTCTGAGATAATCGAGGGAAACTCAGAAAAGGGCAGTTTCTCAATATCTCGACAACCGTCAAAACTATTGAGAAGCCATTGCTACCGTCTTGTAGGCCAACGCCGAATCTACAATACTACAATGTACAATGCCATGACTGACGTAGTCACTTCCAAGATATCCGAGGGAAACTCAGAAAAGGACAAATTCACAATGTCTCGACAACCGTCAAAACTATTGGGAAGCCATTGCTACCTTTTTGTAGAGCAACGCGAAATCTACAGTGCCACTACTGACCTAGTCACTTCTGAGATAATCGAGGGAAACTCAGAAAAGGGCAGTTTCTCAATATCTCGACAACCGTCAAAACTATTGAGAAGCCATTGCCACCGTCTTGTAGGCCAACGCGGAATCTACAATACTACAACGTACAATGCCACGACTGACCTATTCACTTCTACGATATCCGAGGGAAACTCAAAGAAGGACAGTTTCTCAATATTTCGACAACCGTCAAAACTATTGAGAAGCCATTGCTACCGTCTTGTAGGCCAACGCCGAATCTACAATACTACAATGTACAATGCCATGACTGACGTAGTCACTTCCAAGATATCCGAGGGAAACTCAGAAAAGGACAAATTCACAATGTCTCGACAACCGTCAAAACTATTGGGAAGCCATTGCTACCGTCTTGTAGAGCAATGCGGAATCTACAATACTACAATGTACAATGCCACTACTGACCTAGTCACTTCTGAGATAATCGAGGGAAACTCAGAAAAGGGCAGTTTCTCAATATCTCGACAACCGTCAAAACTATTGAGAAGCCATTGCTACCGTCTTGTAGGCCAACGCCGAATCTACAATACTACAATGTACAATGCCATAACTGACGTAGTCACTTCCAAGATATCCGAGGGAAACTCAGAAAAGGACAAATTCACAATGTCTCGACAACCGTCAAAATTATTGGGAAGCCATTGCTACCTTTTTGTAGAGCAACGCGAAATCTACAATGCCACAATGTACAATGCCACTACTGACCTAGTCACTTCTGAGATAATCGAGGGAAACTCAGAAAAGGGCAGTTTCTCAATATCTCGACAACCGTCAAAACTATTGAGAAGCCATTGCCACCGTCTTGTAGGCCAACGCGGAATCTACAATACTACAACGTACAATGCCACGACTGACCTATTCACTTCTACGATATCCGAGGGAAACTCAAAGAAGGACAGTTTCTCAATATTTCGACAACCGTCAAAACTATTGAGAAGCCATTGCTACCGTCTTGTAGGCCAACGCCGAATCTACAATACTACAATGTACAAGGCCATGACTGACGTAGTCACTTCCAAGATATCCGAGGGAAACTCAGAAAAGGACAAATTCACAATGTCTCGACAACCGTCAAAATTATTGCGGGGTCATTGCTACCTTCTTGTAGAGCAACGCGGAATCTACAATACTACAATGTACGATGCCATGACTGACGTAGTCACTTCAAAGATATCCTAGGGAAACTCAGAAAAGGACAGTTTCTCAATATCTCGACAACCGTCAACATTTTTGCGAGGTCATTGCTACCTTCTTGTAGAGCAACGCGAAATCTACAACACTACAGAGTACAATGCCATGACTGACCTAGTCTCTTCTAAGATATCCGAGGGAAACTCAAAAAAGGACAGTTTCTCAATATTTCGACAACCGTCAAAACTATTGAGAAGCCATTGCTACCGTCTTGTAGGCCAACGCCGAATCTACAATACTACAATGTACAATGCCATGACTGACGTAGTCACTTCCAAGATATCCGAGGGAAACTCAGAAAAGGACAAATTCACAATGTCTCGACAACCGTCAAAACTATTGGGAAGCCATTGCTACCTTTTTGTAGAGCAACGCGAAATCTACAATGCCACAATGTACAATGCCACTACTGACCTAGTCACTTCTGAGATAATCGAGGGAAACTCAGAAAAGGGCAGTTTCTCAATATCTCGACAACCGTCAAAACTATTGAGAAGCCATTGCCACCGTCTTGTAGGCCAACGCGGAATCTACAATACTACAACGTACAATGCCACGACTGACCTATTCACTTCTACGATATCCGAGGGAAACTCAAAGAAGGACAGTTTCTCAATATTTCGACAACCGTCAAAACTATTGAGAAGCCATTGCTACCGTCTTGTAGGCCAACGCCGATTCTACAATACTACAATGTACAATGCCATGACTGACGCAGTCACTTCCAAGATATCCGAGGGAAACTCAGAAAAGGACAAATTCACAATGTCTCGACAACCGTCAAAACTATTGGGAAGCCATTGCTACCTTTTTGTAGAGCAACGCGAAATCTACAATGCCACAATGTACAATGCCACTACTGACCTAGTCACTTCTGAGATAATCGAGGGAAACTCAGAAAAGGGCAGTTTCTCAATATCTCGACAACCGTCAAAACTATTGAGAAGCCATTGCCACCGTCTTGTAGGCCAACGCGGAATCTACAATACTACAATGTACAATGCCATGACTGACGTAGTCACTTCAAAGATATCCTAGGGAAACTCAGAAAAGGACAGTTTCTCAATATCTCGACAACCGTCAACATTTTTGCGAGGTCATTGCTACCTTCTTGTAGAGCAACGCGAAATCTACAACACTACAGAGTACAATGCCATGACTGACCTAGTCTCTTCTAAGATATCCGAGGGAAACTGAAAAAAGGACAGTTTCTCAATATTTCGACAACCGTCAAAACTATTGAGAAGCCATTGCTACCGTCTTGTAGGCCAACGCCGAATCTACAATACTACAATGTACAATGCCATGACTGACGTAGTCACTTCCAAGATATCCGAGGGAAACTCAGAAAAGGACAAATTCACAATGTCTCGACAACCGTCAAAACTATTGGGAAGCCATTGCTACCTTTTTGTAGAGCAACGCGAAATCTACAATGCCACAATGTACAATGCCACTACTGACCTAGTCACTTCTGAGATAATCGAGGGAAACTCAGAAAAGGGCAGTTTCTCAATATCTCGACAACCGTCAAAACTATTGAGAAGCCATTGCCACCGTCTTGTAGGCCAACGCGGAATCTACAATACTACAATGTACAATGCCAATACTGACGTAGTCACTTCAAAGATATCCTAGGGAAACTCAGAAAAGGACAGTTTCTCAATATCTCGACAACCGTCAACATTTTTGCGAGGTCATTGCTACCTTCTTGTAGAGCAACGCGAAATCTACAACACTACAGAGTACAATGCCATGACTGACCTAGTCTCTTCTAAGATATCCGAGGGAAACTCAAAAAAGGACAGTTTCTCAATATTTCGACAACCGTCAAAACTATTGAGAAGCCATTGCTACCATCTTGTAGGCCAACGCCGAATCTACAATACTACAATGTACAATGCCATGACTGACGTAGTCACTTCCAAGATATCCGAGGGAAACTCAGAAAAGGACAAATTCACAATGTCTCGACAACCGTCAAAACTATTGGGAAGCCATTGCTACCTTTTTGTAGAGCAACGCGAAATCTACAATGCCACAATGTACAATGCCACTACTGACCTAGTCACTTCTGAGATAATCGAGGGAAACTCAGAAAAGGGCAGTTTCTCAATATCTCGACAACCGTCAAAATTATTGCGAGGTCATTGCTACCTTCTAGCAGAGCAACGCGGAATCTAAAATATTACAATGTACCATGCCATTACTGACCTCGTATCTTCTGAGATAATCGAGGGAAGCTCAGAAAAGCACAGTTTCTAAATGTCTCGACAACCGTCAAAACTATTGGAAAGCCATGCTACCTTGTTATAGAGCAACGCGGAATCTACAACACTACAATGTACAATGCCATGACTGACCCATTTACTTCTGAGATATCCGAGGAAAACTCAGAAAAGGACAGTTTCACAATGTCTCGACAACCGTCAAAATTATTGCGAGGTCATTGCTACCTTCTTGTAGAGCAACGCGGAATCTAAAATATTTCAATGTACAATGCCATTACTGACCTCGTCTCTTCTGAGATAATCGAGGGAAACTCAGAAAAGCACAGTTTCTAAATGTCTCGACAACCGTCAAAACTATTGGAAAGCCATTGCTATCTTGTTATAGAGCAACGCGGAATCTACAACACTACAAAACTCAGAAAAGAACAGTTTTTTAATATCTCGACAACCGTCAAGACTATTGAGAAGCCGTTGCTACCGTCTTCTAGAGCAACGCGGAATCAACAATACTACAATGTACAATCCCATTACTGACGTAGTCACTTCAAAGATATCCGAGGGAAACTCAGAAACGGACAGTTTCTCAATATCTCGACAACCGTCAAAATTATTGCGAGGTCATTGCTACCTTCTTGTAGAGCAACGCGGAATCTAAAATATTACAATGTACAATGCCATTGCTGACCTCGTCTCTTCTGAGATAATCGAGGGAAACTCAGAAAAGCACAGTTTCTAAATGTCTCGACAACCGTCAAAACTATTGGGAGGCCATTGCTACCGTGTTGTAGAGCAACGCGGAATCTACAATGCCACTACTGACCTGTTCACTTCTGAGATAATTGAGGGAAACTCAGAAAAGAGCAGTTTTTTAATATCTCGACAACCGTCAAGACTATTGAGAAGCCGTTGCTACCGTCTTGTAGAACAATGAGGAATCTACAATACTATTTATTTATTTCATTCATTTCATAATAATTCACAATATTTATATGTTTCCGCGAAGCCTAAATGGCTTTTCTGCAGAAGGTTGCGTTACAAAAAGTTTTATGTATGTTTAAGAAAGTAAGCTTAGTTATAGTTACAATTTCAATTAATTTCACTTACAAATTTAAGAGATATAATGGAATATTTAACAACGCTAATTTAAAAATTTAAGTTTAATAAAAAGTTCTTAATGTTTTTCTTTCTTTTTAAAATTTCTGATGTTTTTTAGCGCTTGTGGAAGTGTGTTTAACAATTCTGGAACAATGCAGTTGAGTTGTCTTCTACCATAGTTATTATAGCTGCGTGGCACCTGAAGCATTCCTTGGGCATATCTTCTTGTGTTCATCCCGTGGTTGATTGGTGTTTTAAATCTGTTGTCATCATAATACTGCAGAATGATCGTCATCTTATAGATTTTTTCTACTTGGAGGACATTAAAGATTCTTCTTTCAGAGACCTCATGAGAGATATTTCCGTTTATTTTTCTTAGTGCTGCATTTCGTAGTTTTTGTAGCTTGCGAATGTGTGTTTTCGATGCACTTCCCCAGGCAGGTATTCCATATCTTAACTTTGACTCGACTAGCGCAAAGTACACCTGTTTTAACACTGGTTTTGTGGCATGGTACTGTAGATGTTTTAGTGCATATAAGGCTTTTTTCAAACTAATGCGAAGCTCGTTTATATGTTTTTCCCAAAGAAAATGGCTGTCGATGGTTACTCCAAGGTACTTGTAGCTTTCAACTATATCAATCAAGTGACTAGGTGTGTTAAGGCAGTCATCATTCCTAAAGTAGATTTGTTGTTGGGTAGCTTGGAAATGTGGACTGCTAATGTGCATCATCTTTGTCTTTGAGGCGTTGATCGTCACTCCGTTGTCATGGCACCATTTCACAGCAGTGTTGAACTCCTTTTGCATTATTGTTGTCGCCTTCTGTAGAGATCTATGTCGCACGACTACAGTAGTATCGTCGGCATAAGCAAAAGGAATACTCTCGTTAAATAAGCCGAGGAGCTCGTTCGTGTACAGTATAAACAGAATTGGTCCCAGTTTTGATCCCTGGGGGACGCCATATTGAACGGGTTCTCTTTGACTGTAGATATCTTTGATTTTGACGCAAAAATGCCTATTGTGCAGATAGTTTTTTAGCCAGTCCGCCATTACTCCTCGTATTCCAATACGTTCAAGCGCCTCCAGTAGCTTTGTATGATTGAGCGTATCAAAAGCTTTACTAAAATCCATAAACATAACTAATACGTGGTGACTTTTATTTAAACTTTCGTTGATACAGTTTGCGAATTCTCCCAACAATTTGCCAGTGCTCTTATATTTCTGGAAACCGTACTGATTCTTATGGATGAGCGAGTGTTTTTCAATAAAACTCTGTAACCTACTTGAGATTACTTCTTCCAGACACTTTTCTACTACAGGCAATATAGATATCGGTCTGTAATTACACAGTTAATTTTTAGCACCACCTTTATATATAGGTCTTACCACAGCAGTTTTAATCGTATCTGGAATTTTTGCTTGGTTTAGGCTCAGATTGACAAATTTGCATAGAATTGGTGCAAAAATATCCGCGTGATTTTTAATATCCACCGCTCGAATTCCATCGATTCCTGGTGCCTTGTTTTCACCAAGTGAACTAATTATACTAAGCATCTCGGATATATTTGTTTCATGAACAAAAATAGAGTTGGCTAAGGTGGCATTCTCACGTATCGATGTGCTGGATCCACAATTATGTATTATTTTCAGGACCTGTGTATTAAAGAGTTTTGCACATTCGCTATCAAGACTCGTTAGACAATCCTCGGAGGTAAAATTATTAATTATAGCTTCATCAACGCCAGGTTTCCTCTTTCCCATTATTTCATTTACTAAACCCCACGTTTTACGGGGATCTGATTTAATTTGGTTGAATTTGTTTTTGTAAAAAGTCGATTTTTGAGCTGTTATTTCTTTCTATTTCGAAAGTTCTTATATTCTATTTCATAAGTACTACTCAGTCTATTGTTTTTCCACTTTCTGTAGAGTTCATCTCTTTTTTTACATTTGGCGACTAAATCTGAGGTCATCCAGGGGTTATATTTTCTTTTATTTTTTATCATTCTAACAGATGTCGCTTGTTTGTAAATATTTTCCATCTTTTCCGCAAATTTTTGGTAAATGGAGACAGCATCATTTTCGTTCAGAACATCGTCCCAATTTGTTTCACCAATCAGTTCACTTACTTTAACATTACATATATGGGAGATGTTAATATTTTTTTCTTCGGTAGGTGGACTTTGTATACCTGTTGAGTATAGGATTGGATAATGATCGGAGATACTGCTTTCGATTACTGCAGAAATAACTTGGTTATGTGCTGCACTAACTAAGATATGGTCGATTATCGACTTCGTCCCATTTATTAGATCTACCCTGGTATACTCCGTTATGACGTTCATTAGTCCCAATGACGCTAACATCTCTAAGTAGTCCTTCACGTCGTTTGAATTTGAATCACTGACATTGATATTCATATCACCCATAACGACAACATCATTCTTTCCCATTAGTTTTACATTATTTTCAAATTCTTCAGTGAACCTTTTTTTACTGAAACCTGGTGGTCTATATATTCCAAGTACGTACTTATATTTATTGTCTTCCATATACCGAATTTTTATGCTTTCGTATGTTACTGTTTCAGAAGGTAGGCGTATGTGTCCCAAATTACTTCGTATAAACATTAAGATTCCTCCACCTCTACGTTCATTTCTATTCCAAAATTCCGTTTCGAAACCATCCATCCTATATAAATCTTTTTCTTCATCTTTTATATTCGTTTCCACTAAAACTATTATTTTTACGCAGATGGCAAACTTGCTTATGTTTAAGCAGAAATCATTCCAATTTTTACGTAGTGATCTTATATTAAAGCACAGATAGCAACATTTTTTATTTTTAAATTCATTTATATTTATGCCGCTAAAACTCTCTATCACCCTACAATTCAAATCAATAAATAAGCTATCGTTTTCATTTGTGTTCTCCATTTGGATTTTAAAAGAGATGTGTTTCTTAAATACATTGAGACAATCATTGTGTGCGTGTTATTTTGTCTACATCGCTAACCGTTCTTATTAATATCGGCTGTGCACTCTCGTTTTGTCTGGCCAGTAATTTTCCCGCACTCTCCCACACAAATCTCCAGTTTTCTTGTTTGCTTTCTGCTTTGCCACCCATAGCAAGTGTTTGTTGTGTTTTGTCAGCTGATTGTTTATGTACACAGTGGCATCCGACAACGATGCGTGCGTGTTAATATTTTTGTTGATATTCTGCATCACTGTTTTTAATTTTACGGAGCGGGTTGCGCGAGTTACGGCGGCTACCTCTATTCCCGTCGCCCCCTAACCAACCAATAAGGATAGTTCCGGTCCAGAGTGGACCGAGTATCTACCATAAGTTGTTTTAAAGTATGCCCTCATTAGGTTTTATCTGGATTTCCCTAATCCTTAGCCGGTACTTTCCTATTATAATAAAATTTACGACCGGAAAGGACAAAAAGGATATTGGGAATTTTCCATCACAAAATATCGGAGGGTCATTTCCTGTATCTTTTTGTATATTTAAGCAATAGTTTAAGAGAATAAAAAGGCAGTCTGTTGTGGATTTTCTGAGGAGCGACAAGTTCACGATCCCTTACTGGATGTTCCGAAATTTAGAACTAATAAATTATAACGTTTTTGCAAAGCTCGTCTTTTAAATACCTATAACTGGCGCAGTCGGTAGGATCGGTGACGGTTTCTTTTTTAATTAAAGTAGTGAATAAATTGTGAATCCTTAAACCGTGGGTTTCTACCCTTTATCACCGCCGAACCATATACATACAAATACAGTGTCGTGTCCAACACAATCAAGAACAAAACAGAAGTGATCAATAAAGAAAATCAATACAGTGAAGAAAAACTAAAAAAAAAAAATTGTTTTTTATATACATATATATAAAGTGATCAAACACCAACAAAGCAAAACAGTGAATGAAAAAGCAGTGAAGAAAGAAACGAATTAATAAATTAAAGTGAATACTAACAAAACAGTGCATGGAAAAGAAAATATCAGTGGAAACATCAGAAGTCATCAGAGAGCATCAGAAATCAGCAGGAATCGACAAGAAGACAACATGATCCTCCTAGTTTTTGGGTGCATGTAAGTTGTATAATAGTGTTAAATATTGATCATTACGTAATACATAATTACAATACAAACCTGAACATAAGATTTGCCTAGTGTCCTAGGGCCATATATATATACGTGTAAAATTAGAGTTTAAATGACAAAAGATAAAAAGGCAAAAGAGACGAAATCATTTCTGCCTTATAATTTAAGACGACTATCTAAGAGACTACATCCTTTAGCAGAAGAAAGCGAGTTGAACGAAACCTTTGATTCCTCCTCTTCCAGTTCTTATTCAGACAACATGAACCCTGACCAGACAAATATTTCGGGTTTACAAAACCTTCCCCCCACACAACACATAACCACCCCGGCACTTTCAAACCATATCGACATTTTTAATTCTCTGAGAATCCCCGATGCCATCAAAGACCTGCCGAAATTTGATGGCAATCCACGCCTTCTATATGAATTCCTAAACAATGTAGAGGAAATTCTTTTGTATATCAGAGGGACGGATAACACCCCATACGGTCAAATTTTACTCAGGGCGATTCGAAATAAAATCGAAGGCCAAGCGAATGAGACTTTAAACATGTATGGGACCCCCTTAGTCTGGGATAATATAAAGGCAAATCTGATTCTCCACTATTCCGATAAGAGGACAGAGACTTCTCTTATCAGAGACCTACACATCATTAGGCAACAAAACAAGACCGTGGAGGCATTGTACGGCGAGATAATTGAAGTACAATCAGCATTATGCAACAATATTCTTATTCACGAAACTGACCGTAATGTAATAAAAGCAAAAAAGGACCTCTATTCGGAAATGTGTCTGAATTCGTTTTTAAGTGGCCTTAACGAGCCTCTCGGTTCTAGAGTTAGGGCTATGCAACCCAACTCCTTGGCCACAGCACTTACCCATTGTATCAAGGAGCAAAACATCTCATACCAGAGAATGGCTCAAACAGCGGAGATAAAAAAACCTGACAACACCATCTCCTACCAACCACGAAAGAATTTCCCCCAGCCTTACCACCGCCAGGAACCTAACTCTTTCAGATACCAAAGGCCTCTATCTTACAGAGAAAACCGATTCCGACCTCAATATACCAATTTCCCCAGAACATACAACCCCCAACCACAACCCACTAACTTCTCCAGAACATATAACTCTCAACCGCAATCTACTAACCTCCCTAGAACATATAATCCACAACCACAATCGACTAACTTCAGGAATAGGCAGTTCTTCCCTAACCCTTACCCCCAGATAAAACAGAGCCCAAGTCAACAAGTAAGGAATACAAACGTCAATGTACACGAAGTGTCCGGCCTACCTAAAGACTTTCCACAAAAACCAGAAACTAATACACATCCTTTCCAACAATTAGATCATTATTTTGACGTCGACCCCACCAACATTGTCGAAGATGGAAATTTTTCCAGTGCAGCCTCAACGAGTCAACCGGGTACATAACTCCTCAAAATTACCCACCGTCGTTACCTTTTATCAATATCTCTTCCCCTTTTGGTAGACCCCTACGATTTCTTCTCGACACAGGAGCATCAACCTCCTTCATAAACCCCGAATACGTACCCCCTGAGGACGTTCTGACTTGTGAACCCGTTACTATTACAACAGTTTTCAAGAAATATAAATTAAAAGCACAAGCTAACATCCCAGTATTCACAGAATTCAAACAGGATGGCCTCTTCAAATTCCTTATCTTTAAGTTCCATAATTACTTTGACGGCCTCCTCGGCCTAGACGCATTGTTGCAAATCAATGCAAAGATCGACCTTGAAAACAGAACACTTATAACAAAAAACTCTACCCTCGATATCAATCTAAAATCAAATAACTCCATTAACCCGATAACAGTCCCAGCTCATTCGAAAATCCTCACAAAAATCCCTGTAAATAAAATAAACGGTGACGTGCTCATAAACGCCACAGAAATAAAACCAGGTGTCTCTATAACAAAAGGGCTATATAAAGTCAAGGATGGACTTAGCATTGTAGAAATCACAAACTATTCAGAACAGGACGAAGTCGTTTCCTTAGAAGAAGCCTTGCAAGCGAATGAATACCACCCCGAAGAGTTCATCGAACTCAATAACATATACGAAACAATTCACGGGAATGAACACAAGAAAAAGGACATAGCACAATTGATCCGCACTGACCACCTAAATTCAGAAGAGCGCGAGCAACTCCTAAGGCTGTGTAAACGGTACACCGACATCATGCACATAGAAAACGAAAACTTGACCTTCACGAATCAAGTCAAACATAGGATCAACACCACCGACGAGGTACCCATTTATACGAAGTCGTATAGATACCCCTACATCCACAAGCAGGAAGTCCAAGATCAGATATCAAAAATGTTAGAGCAAGGGGTGATCCGCCAAAGCTACTCACCATGGAGCTCCCCCGTCTGGATAGTTCCGAAGAAAATGGATGCTAGCGGAAAGCATAAATGGAGACTCGTCATTGACTACAGAAAAGTCAACGAAAAAACTATCTCTGATAGGTATCCGATTCCTAACATCAGCGAGATATTAGATAAACTAGGGAGATGCGTTTACTTTACCACTCTAGATTTGGCTAGCGGGTTCCACCAAATCGAAATGCATCCCGAGCATATCCCAAAAACAGCGTTCACAGTAGAAGGAGGGCACTACGAATACCTCAGGATGCCCTTCGGGCTTAAAAATGCGCCATCTACCTTCCAACGGGTGATGGACAACGTCCTTAAAGAACTAGTGGGCAAAATCTGCCTAGTCTATCTGGATGATATTATCATCTACTCCACCTCTCTCCAAGAACACCTGGAGAGCATAAAATTAGTCTTCGACAAATTACGGAAGTCCAATTTTAAAATCCAGATGGACAAGTGCGAGTTTTTGAAACGGGAAATCGAATTCTTAGGTCATGTTATCACTCCTGAAGGCATTAAGCCTAACCCCCGTAAAGTACAAGCTATCAAAAACTTCCCTCTTCCTAAGACTAGCAAAGAAATCAAATCCTTTCTAGGTCTTATAAATTATTACAGGAAGTTTATTAAAGACCTCGCAAAATTAACTAAACCCCTCACGAACCGGCTTAAAAAAGGAGCAGATACGACTATAGATGAGAACTACATAAAGGCCTTCGAAATTTGCAAGAATTTGCTAACAAACGACCCGATCCTCATACACCCGGACTTTACAAGACCTTTTGTCCTAACAACGGATGCCAGCAACTATGCACTGGGTGCGGTTCTATCCCAGGGTAGAATCGGAAGCGACAAACCCATCTGTTTCGCAAGCCGAACCCTCTCCTCCTCCGAGTGTGACTACTCAACCATCGAGAAGGAACTGCTGGCCATTGTTTGGGCGACAAAGTATTTCCGGCCGTACCTTTTCGGAAGAAAATTCCAAATTGTCACGGATCACAAACCACTAACATGGCTCATGAACTTGCGAGAACCCAATTCGAAACTCGTAAGATGGCGTCTGAAACTGGCCGAATATGAATTCGAGATTGTGTACAAGAAAGGCAAGGCCAACACGAACGCAGACGCTCTAAGCCGTATCAAATTGACCAATCCGAGTAAAGAACATCACGAGATATTCAATAACAGTGAAGAGCTGGAAACCATACATAGTGCCCAGGAGAATTTGAACGATGGGATCCCCATTTCGGAAAAACCCCTAAACGAGTTCAACATTCAGGTTATATTGGAAGTCAACATCAAAGGTTCCCCAATGACAGTAGAAACAATCTTTAAAAACAGACAGCGACGAACTATACGACGGACGCACTTTGACGAAGACACAATGATAAACGTACTAAAAAATTTCTTTCCACCTAACAAACAAATCGCCGTATACACTACGGACGAAATATTTTCAGTACTCCAAACAACATTTTCCAAATACTTTTCCAGGAACAGGGCATTTCGCCTAATCAGATGCACTGAAATACTAAGGGACATCCGACAACCAGATGACCAAGAACAAATCATTAGCGACTATCATGAACGATCAAACCACAGGGGCATTAACGAATCTTATCTTCATCTTAAACGAGAGTATTATTTTCCTAATATGAAGGATAAGATTACTAAGACCATAAATTATTGCGAGCAGTGTAAGCAACTCAAGTACGACCGAAACCCCCCCAAAATTAAATACATTCAACCTGAAATTCCCCTTAAACCCCTAGAAATCCTACATATAGACATCTACAGCATAAATAACAACCAGATCCTTACAATCATCGACAAATTCTCCAGGTTTGCTTATGGTTTCACGCTCAGCTGCCGAAGTAGCATTACTATCCTCAAACACATAAAACAGTACGTAAGCCTATACGGCATCCCGAAGAAGATAGTGTGTGACCAAGGATCAGAGTTCGTTGCAAATATATTTCAAGATTTCTGCAAACAGCATGGAATTACCTTGCACTTCACATCCTACCAACAAACGTCCAGCAATTCGACTGTAGAAAGACTGCACTCAACCCTAACCGAAATATATAGAATCATATTCTCAAAGAAAAAAGAAGATAAATTAGCAACAGACCATGAAGAAACGTTAGCAGAAACCTTCATAACATATAATAATGCCATACACTCTATCACAAAGCACACCCCATATGAACTATTCTTCGGTAGGCCGTTCAAATTTTCCAAAACACTTAATCCCTCCAACGAACACGAATATTTGAATAAACTAAACCAATTCCTAGACAACCTTTACCCGAAAATACAAGAAGAAGTCAAAGCCATCACCACACGAAGGATCGAAAATCTGAATAAGCACAGGGAAGAGCCGGAGGAGACAAAGGTTGACGATACAGTATTTCGAAGAGAAGCTAGGCGCAATAAATTGACACCTAGGTTTTCAAAACAAATAGTAAAAGAAAATAACAAATTTACAATAATTACGCGAAACAACAAAAAGCTTCATAAAAGCAAAATTAGAAAGAAAATTACTAACACCCACTAACACCCTCGCCCACTAACTTACACAACCTAACTATCAAATTCACTTTCTATTCTTATCTACATACAGTATATCTATCTATATCTATATTTAAAATATTTAAAATACACACAATCAGAGCATAGCGTGATTGTGGCATCTCAAGAAAACATATTTTACCAAATACATACCTACATATTAGTATTCAATCGAACAAAATATTAATAATTACAAAAACGGAAATCATACAAAAAAAAAAAAAAAAAAAAAAAAAAAAAAAAAAAAAAAAAACTTTTTTTTTTATCCTTAAATCAAATGGCATGATCAGAGCATAGCGTGATCGTAGCCAATCGATATGATTATCATAAAAATGATTATCAGAAAAATAATAATAACAGTAATAATAATAATTTAAAATAAAAACATGGTGTGATTGTGAACAATCACTACCTCGAGAATATGTGACCAGGGCATATGGTTAACATTACTCGAAATGGACATGTAACCAAGGCATATGGTTAACATGATCCAAATAATACTTAATGAACGTGTAACCAGGGAATATGGTTAGCACGATTCTAATAATAAATAAAAAAAAAAAAATAAAAAAAAAAATAAAAAAAAAAAAAAAAGAAAAAATAAAAAAAAAAACAAAAAAAAAAATATGAACATGTACAAAACCAGTAAACAGAAAAATAATAATAATAATAATAATAATAATTTAAAATAAAAACATGGTGTGATTGTGAACAATCACTACCTCGAGAATATGTGACCAGGGCATATGGTTAACATTACTCGAAATGGACATGTAACCAAGGCATATGGTTAACATGATCCAAATAATACTTAATGAACGTGTAACCAGGGAATATGGTTAGCACGATTCTAATAAAAAAAAAAAAAAAAATAAAAATAAAAAAAAAAAAATAAAAAAAAATAAAAAAAAAAAAAAAAAAAAAAAAAAAATTAAGAAAAGAAATAGCATAAGTCGAAAAGAAAACAAAGAATACCCATTCTTCTCTTCCTCACTATAGCTAATTAACTTTCCAATTTAACTTTAACACTAACTTCTCCCTTCCTACACTTTTAGCATACCACTCATTTCCTTCCAACTAATAAAAGTTCACAATATCAAAAAAAAAAAAAAAAAAAAAAAAAAAAAAAAAAAAAAAAAAAAAAAAAAAAAAAACAACCGCGACGGATCCGAACCGGATCATATTATTAACCTGGACGATTATGAAACCAATATAGGGAAAATAACTAACACTTTAAATACCTTTCAACAGAATACAGCAACAAAATAAAGAGAGAACAAGACATACTGACTAAAAATCAATACCTTAACCAAATTAAGTTTAATATCGACTTACGATATGATACGATAATAACGAGACAAAACTCATAATAACAAAACCATTTATTGCATACAATGATCAATATGCACAACACTTTAATACAGCTTGCCCCAAAACTGGAGAGACCTACGTTTGTATGCAACCCGAACTGGTCGAGAAAATGCCAAAATCCAGATGCCTAGGGAGACTGTTGGAGAACCAAGTCGCTCATTGTGGATTCGACAATGTGGGCAAAATCGAGTCGATAACTCAGCTTCAACCTAATTACATACTTTTCACTAATGCACCACAAGTCCTTTTTTGTTTTCTCCTCTTGCAGCCCGAAAACCGGTACAATACAGGATACAGCTTTGCTACACTTCCGAAATTGCAAAGTGCAGATCAACGGCATCACATATGAAAACGACCCAAACACCTACTGGGACGAAATACACATCCCACCACCACCAAACAGCATCATTAAACCAACCTATACCAAGGAAGTCCTTAGTCTAGAGAAGCTGAAAGAATACAATTTCCAGACGGATGTCAATCTTACCAACGTTCATCAAAACTGAAGTCTTACACTATATAACCGCACCAACTACCACCACATTCACCATCATCATAATCATCATAATCATCATTGTAATCATCATCATGATCACCAAGAAAAAAAAACTCCACGTCACTTCAACTTTAACCCCAACACTTCAATCCTTCGCTTCAGCCCCAACGACTTCATTGCGGCCTTCGCTCCATTCTAAGGGGGGAGGAGTTACGGCGGCTACCTCTATTCCCGTCGCCCCCTAACCAACCAATAAGGATAGTTCCGGTCCAGAGTGGACCGAGTATCTACCATAAGTTGTTTTAAAGTATGCCCTCATTAGGTTTTATCTGGATTTCCCTAATCCTTAGCCGGTACTTTCCTATTATAATAAAATTTACGACCGGAAAGGACAAAAAGGATATTGGGAATTTTCCATCATAAAATATCGGAGGGTCATTTCCTGTATCTTTTTGTATATTTAAGCAATAGTTTAAGAGAATAAAAAGGCAGTCTGTTGTGGATTTTCTGAGGAGCGACAAGTTCACGATCCCTTACTGGATGTTCCGAAATTTAGAACTAATAAATTATAACGTTTTTGCAAAGCTCGTCTTTTAAATACCTATAACTCGCGTGCTTTTTTCACAAAGTGCATTTTGGAGATGCTAGAGGCAAATGTTGCTACTATTGTAGATTTTTGTGAATCTTTTGTTTTAGTTCGGTAAACGTCAATAATATCAGTTTTATTTATTTCATGATTAATGGTTTTACCTATTCCCTTTACTATTTCAACAAGATCTTCTTGAGCCATAGGAGGGATATTTTTGATGTCAACATTGTTTTTAATTGTTTGTTGTTCCAGGGTATAGACTTGCAATTGTAGATTTTCAATTAATTCGTCTTTTTTCCTGTTTTCTTCTTTTAGTTCATTCATTTCTTTAGTTATTATTTCCATTAGGTTGTTGTTTTTTTTTATGTTTGTGTTTAATTCGTCGTACCTGGCAGCCAGGAAATCACAGCTAGCCGAGATTTCTTTAATTTCTGCTCTCATTAGGCGGACCTCCGCAAGAACAGCTGAGTTGTTAACAGCTGAGTGGTTCTCATTTGAGGTGTTGTCGGGATTGCTCAGTGGTCTTATTCTCTTGGCCGGTTGTGTACGTACCTGTGGCACGGATACCACAACATTGCTAGCCGCACTAGTCGGTTGACCATCTCCACCATTTCTGCATACTTGGCACTTCCATGCCTCCCTCCTCGCACCCATGGTTCGCCACGATTTTTCGGTTACCGTAGTGCACTCAAAGTGAAGCTTGCGGTTGCACATCATGCACACAGCAAAATCGCCTTCCACAGGGAGACCATCACCGCAATGACCACACACATACATGCTTAGAGAGAAGGATTGCTAATTGTACGAGTTGAACAACCAGGAAGTACTAAATCCCTTGAAAAAAAAAAAAAAAAAAAAAGTAAATAAAATGGATTACAATTGCTAGACGCTTGGACAAGGCTTGTTTTCCTTATGCCACTGTTTTCAGGAATGGTTTTAACTACACTTTAAACTTTCAAAACTAGGCAGAAAGATCACTGATTCACAGAGCGCTTAAAAACACAACCCGTCGGACTAAGCTCAACTTGTAAAAAGGTACAATGTACAATGCCACGACTGACCAATTCACTTCTACGATATCCGAGGGAAACTCAAAGAAGGACAGTTTCTCAATATCTCGACAACCGTCAAAACTATTGAGAAGCCATTGCTACCGTCTTGTAGGCCAACGCGGAATCTACAATACTACAATGTACAATGCCATGACTGACGTAGTCACTTCAAAGATATCCTAGGGAAACTCAGAAAAGGACAGTTTCTCAATATCTCGACAACCGTCAACATTTTTGCGAGGTCATTGCTACCTTCTTGTAGAGCAACGCGAAATCTACAATACTACAAAGTACAATGCAATGACTGACATAGTCTCTTCTAAGATATCCGAGGGAAACTCAAAAAAGAACAGTTTCTCAATATCTCGACAACCGTCAAAACTATTGAGAAGCCATTGCTACCGTCTTGTAGGCCAACGCCGAATCTACAATACTACAATGTACAACGCCATGACTGACGTAGTCACTTCCAAGATATCCGAGGGAAACTCAGAAAAGGACAGTTTCACAATGTCTCGACAACCGTCAAAACTATTGGGAAGCCATTGCTACCGTCTTGTAGGCCAACGCCGAATCTACAATACTACAATGTACAATGCCATGACTGACGTAGTCACTTCCAAGATATCCGAGGGAAACTCAGAAAAGGACAAATTCACAATGTCTCGACAACCGTCAAAACTATTGGGAAGCCATTGCTACCTTTTTGTAGAGCAACGCGAAATCTACAATGCCACAATGTACAATGCCACTACTGACCTAGTCACTTCTGAGATAATCGAGGGAAACTCAGAAAAGGGCAGTTTCTCAATATCTCGACAACCGTCAAAATTATTGCGAGGTCATTGCTACCTTCTAGCAGAGCAACGCGGAATCTAAAATATTACAATGTACCATGCCATTACTGACCTCGTATCTTCTGAGATAATCGAGGGAAGCTCAGAAAAGCACAGTTTCTAAATGTCTCGACAACCGTCAAAACTATTGGAAAGCCATGCTACCTTGTTATAGAGCAACGCGGAATCTACAACACTACAATGTACAATGCCATGACTGACCCATTTACTTCTGAGATATCCGAGGAAAACTCAGAAAAGGACAGTTTCACAATGTCTCGACAACCGTCAAAATTATTGCGAGGTCATTGCTACCTTCTTGTAGAGCAACGCGGAATCTAAAATATTTCAATGTACAATGCCATTACTGACCTCGTCTCTTCTGAGATAATCGAGGGAAACTCAGAAAAGCACAGTTTCTAAATGTCTCGACAACCGTCAAAACTATTGGAAAGCCATTGCTATCTTGTTATAGAGCAACGCGGAATCTACAACACTACAAAACTCAGAAAAGAACAGTTTTTTAATATCTCGACAACCGTCAAGACTCTTGAGAAGCCGTTGCTACCGTCTTCTAGAGCAACGCGGAATCAACAATACTACAATGTACAATCCCATTACTGACGTAGTCACTTCAAAGATATCCGAGGGAAACTCAGAAACGGACAGTTTCTCAATATCTCGACAACCGTCAAAATTATTGCGAGGTCATTGCTACCTTCTTGTAGAGCAACGCGGAATCTAAAATATTACAATGTACAATGCCATTGCTGACCTCGTCTCTTCTGAGATAATCGAGGGAAACTCAGAAAAGCACAGTTTCTAAATGTCTCGACAACCGTCAAAACTATTGGGAGGCCATTGCTACCGTGTTGTAGAGCAACGCGGAATCTACAATGCCACTACTGACCTGTTCACTTCTGAGATAATTGAGGGAAACTCAGAAAAGAGCAGTTTTTTAATATCTCGACAACCGTCAAGACTATTGAGAAGCCGTTGCTACCGTCTTGTAGAACAATGAGGAATCTACAATACTATTTATTTATTTCATTCATTTCATAATAATTCACAATATTTATATGTTTCCGCGAAGCCTAAATGGCTTTTCTGCAGAAGGTTGCGTTACAAAAAGTTTTATGTATGTTTAAGAAAGTAAGCTTAGTTATAGTTACAATTTCAATTAATTTCACTTACAAATTTAAGAGATATAATGGAATATTTAACAACGCTAATTTAAAAATTTAAGTTTAATAAAAAGTTCTTAATGTTTTTCTTTCTTTTTAAAATTTCTGATGTTTTTTAGCGCTTGTGGAAGTGTGTTTAACAATTCTGGAACAATGCAGTTGAGTTGTCTTCTACCATAGTTATTATAGCTGCGTGGCACCTGAAGCATTCCTTGGGCATATCTTCTTGTGTTCATCCCGTGGTTGATTGGTGTTTTAAATCTGTTGTCATCATAATACTCCAGAATGATCGTCATCTTATAGATTTTTTCTACTTGGAGGACATTAAAGATTCTTCTTTCAGAGACCTCATGAGAGATATTTCCGTTTATTTTTCTTAGTGCTGCATTTCGTAGTTTTTGTAGCTTGCGAATGTGTGTTTTCGATGCACTTCCCCAGGCAGGTATTCCATATCTTAACTTTGACTCGACTAGCGCAAAGTACACCTGTTTTAACACTGGTTTTGTGGCATGGTACTGTAGATGTTTTAGTGCATATAAGGCTTTTTTCAAACTAATGCGAAGCTCGTTTATATGTTTTTCCCAAAGAAAATGGCTGTCGATGGTTACTCCAAGGTACTTGTAGCTTTCAACTATATCAATCAAGTGACTAGGTGTGTTAAGGCAGTCATCATTCCTAAAGTAGATTTGTTGTTGGGTAGCTTGGAAATGTGGACTGCTAATGTGCATCATCTTTGTCTTTGAGGCGTTGATCGTCACTCCGTTGTCATGGCACCATTTCACAGCAGTGTTGAACTCCTTTTGCATTATTGTTGTCGCCTTCTGTAGAGATCTATGTCGCACGACTACAGTAGTATCGTCGGCATAAGCAAAAGGAATACTCTCGTTAAATAAGCCGAGGAGCTCGTTCGTGTACAGTATAAACAGAATTGGTCCCAGTTTTGATCCCTGGGGGACGCCATATTGAACGGGTTCTCTTTGACTGTAGATATCTTTGATTTTGACGCAAAAATGCCTATTGTGCAGATAGTTTTTTAGCCAGTCCGCCATTACTCCTCGTATTCCAATACGTTCAAGCGCCTCCAGTAGCTTTGTATGATTGAGCGTATCAAAAGCTTTACTAAAATCCATAAACATAACTAATACGTGGTGACTTTTATTTAAACTTTCGTTGATACAGTTTGCGAATTCTCCCAACAATTTGCCAGTGCTCTTATATTTCTGGAAACCGTACTGATTCTTATGGATGAGCGAGTGTTTTTCAATAAAACTCTGTAACCTACTTGAGATTACTTCTTCCAGACACTTTTCTACTACAGGCAATATAGATATCGGTCTGTAATTACACAGTTCATTTTTAGCACCACCTTTATATATAGGTCTTACCACAGCAGTTTTAATCGTATCTGGAATTTTTGCTTGGTTTAGGCTCAGATTGACAAATTTGCATAGAATTGGTGCAAAAATATCCGCGTGATTTTTAATATCCACCGCTCGAATTCCATCGATTCCTGGTGCCTTGTTTTCACCAAGTGAACTAATTATACTAAGCATCTCGGATATATTTGTTTCATGAACAAAAATAGAGTTGGCTAAGGTGGCATTCGCACGTATCGATGTGCTGGATCCACAATTATGTATTATTTTCAGGACCTGTGTATTAAAGAGTTTTGCACATTCGCTATCAAGACTCGTTAGACAATCCTCGGAGGTAAAATTATTAATTATAGCTTCATCAACGCCAGGTTTCCTCTTTCCCATTATTTCATTTACTAAACCCCACGTTTTACGGGGATCTGATTTAATTTGGTTGAATTTGTTTTTGTAAAAAGTCGATTTTTGAGCTGTTATTTCTTTCTATTTCGAAAGTTCTTATATTCTATTTCATAAGTACTACTCAGTCTATTGTTTTTCCACTTTCTGTAGAGTTCATCTCTTTTTTTACATTTGGCGACTAAATCTGAGGTCATCCAGGGGTTATATTTTCTTTTATTTTTTATCATTCTAACAGATGTCGCTTGTTTGTAAATATTTTCCATCTTTTCCGCAAATTTTTGGTAAATGGAGACAGCATCATTTTCGTTCAGAACATCGTCCCAATTTGTTTCACCAATCAGTTCACTTACTTTAACATTACATATATGGGAGATGTTAATATTTTTTTCTTCGGTAGGTGGACTTTGTATACCTGTTGAGTATAGGATTGGATAATGATCGGAGATACTGCTTTCGATTACTGCAGAAATAACTTGGTTATGTGCTGCACTAACTAAGATATGGTCGATTATCGACTTCGTCCCATTTATTAGATCTACCCTGGTATACTCCGTTATGACGTTCATTAGTCCCAATGACGCTAACATCTCTAAGTAGTCCTTCACGTCGTTTGAATTTGAATCACTGACATTGATATTCATATCACCCATAACGACAACATCATTCTTTCCCATTAGTTTTACATTATTTTCAAATTCTTCAGTGAACCTTTTTTTACTGAAACCTGGTGGTCTATATATTCCAAGTACGTACTTATATTTATTGTCTTCCATATACCGAATTTTTATGCTTTCGTATGTTACTGTTTCAGAAGGTAGGCGTATGTGTCCCAAATTACTTCGTATAAACATTAAGATTCCTCCACCTCTACGTTCATTTCTATTCCAAAATTCCGTTTCGAAACCATCCATCCTATATAAATCTTTTTCTTCATCTTTTATATTCGTTTCCACTAAAACTATTATTTTTACGCAGATGGCAAACTTGCTTATGTTTAAGCAGAAATCATTCCAATTTTTACGTAGTGATCTTATATTAAAGCACAGATAGCAACATTTTTTATTTTTAAATTCATTTATATTTATGCCGCTAAAACTCTCTATCACCCTACAATTCAAATCAATAAATAAGCTATCGTTTTCATTTGTGTTCTCCATTTGGATTTTAAAAGAGATGTGTTTCTTAAATACATTGAGACAATCATTGTGTGCGTGTTATTTTGTCTACATCGCTAACCGTTCTTATTAATATCGGCTGTGCACTCTCGTTTTGTCTGGCCAGTACTTTTCCCGCACTCTCCCACACAAATCTCCAGTTTTCTTGTTTGCTTTCTGCTTTGCCACCCATAGCAAGTGTTTGTTGTGTTTTGTCAGCTGATTGTTTATGTACACAGTGGCATCCGACAACGATGCGTGCGTGTTAATATTTTTGTTGATATTCTGCATCACTGTTTTTAATTTTACGGAGCGGGTTGCGCGTGCTTTTTTCACAAAGTGCATTTTGGAGATGCTAGAGGCAAATGTTGCTACTATTGTAGATTTTCGTGAATCTTTTGTTTTAGTTCGGTAAACGTCAATAATATCAGTGTTATTTATTTCATGATTAATGGTTTTACCTATTCCCTTTACTATTTCAACAAGATCTTCTTGAGCCATAGGAGGGATATTTTTGATGTCAACATTGTTTTTAATTGTTTGTTGTTCCAGGGTATAGACTTGCAATTGTAGATTTTCAATTAATTCGTCTTTTTTCCTGTTTTTTTCTTTTAGTTCATTCATTTCTTTAGTTATTATTTCCATTAGGTTGTTGTTTTTTTTTATGTTTGTGTTTAATTCGTCGTACCTGGCAGCCAGGAAATCACAGCTAGCCGAGATTTCTTTAATTTCTGCTCTCATTAGGCGGACCTCCGCAAGAACAGCTGAGTTGTTAACAGCTGAGTGGTTCTCATTTGAGGTGTTGTCGGGACTGCTCAGTGGTCTTATTCTCTTGGCCGGTTGTGTACGTACCTGTGGCACGGATACCACAACATTGCTAGCCGCACTAGTCGGTTGACCATCTCCACCATTTCTGCATACTTGGCACTTCCATGCCTCCCTCCTCGCACCCATGGTTCGCCACGATTTTTCGGTTACCGTAGTGCACTCAAAGTGAAGCTTGCGGTTGCACATCATGCACACAGCAAAATCGCCTTCCACAGGGAGACCATCACCGCAATGACCACACACATACATGCTTAGAGAGAAGGATTGCTAATTGTACGAGTTGAACAACCAGGAAGTACTAAATCCCTTGAAAAAAAAAAAAAAAAAAAAGTAAATAAAATGGATTACAATTGCTAGACGCTTGGACAAGGCTTGTTTTCCTTATGCCACTGTTTTCAGGAATGGTTTTAACTACACTTTAAACTTTCAAAACTAGGCAGAAAGATCAC
The DNA here is from genome assembly GCA_958301585.1 of Merodon equestris. Taxonomy (NCBI): domain Eukaryota; kingdom Metazoa; phylum Arthropoda; class Insecta; order Diptera; family Syrphidae; genus Merodon; species Merodon equestris. The sequence continues at coordinate 4,672,015 of OY284418.1, read as the reverse complement.
TGATTCACAGAGCGCTTAAAAACACAAACCGTCGGACTAAGCTCAACTTGTAAAAAGGTACAATGTACAATGCCACGACTGACCAATTCACTTCTACGATATCCGAGGGAAACTCAAAGAAGGACAGTTTCTCAATATCTCGACAACCGTCAAAACTATTGAGAAGCCATTGCTACCGTCTTGTAGGCCAACGCGGAATCTACAATACTACAATGTACAATGCCATGACTGACGTAGTCACTTCAAAGATATCCTAGGGAAACTCAGAAAAGGACAGTTTCTCAATATCTCGACAACCGTCAACATTTTTGCGAGGTCATTGCTACCTTCTTGTAGAGCAACGCGAAATCTACAATACTACAAAGTACAATGCAATGACTGACATAGTCTCTTCTAAGATATCCGAGGGAAACTCAAAAAAGAACAGTTTCTCAATATCTCGACAACCGTCAAAACTATTGAGAAGCCATTGCTACCGTCTTGTAGGCCAACGCCGAATCTACAATACTACAATGTACAACGCCATGACTGACGTAGTCACTTCCAAGATATCCGAGGGAAACTCAGAAAAGGACAGTTTCACAATGTCTCGACAACCGTCAAAACTATTGGGAAGCCATTGCTACCTTTTTGTAGAGCAACGCGAAATCTACAATGCCACAATGTACAATGCCACGACTGACCTATTCACTTCTACGATATCCGAGGGAAACTCAAAGAAGGACAGTTTCTCAATATCTCGACAACCGTCAAAATTATTGCGAGGTCATTGCTACCTTCTTGCAGAGCAACGCGGAATCTAAAATATTACAATGTACAATGCCATTACTGACCTCGTCTCTTCTGAGATAATCGAGGGAAACTCAGAAAAGCACAGTTTCTAAATGTCTCGACAATCGTCAAAACTGTTGGAAAGCGATTGCTACCTTGTTATAGAGCAACGCGGAATCTACAACATTACAGTGTACAATGCCATGACTGACCCATTTACTTCTGAGATATCCGAGGAAAACTCAGAAAAGGACAGTTTCACAATGTCTCGACAACCGTCAAAACTATTGGGAAGTGTTGAATTATATAATAGATGGCAACCCTATGTCACACTTTGGAAATACATACATACATATATGAGTTACATATTAATTACTTTTGAATTACAATTTTTCGTTAAATTACATACACATTTATATTTCCTACTATATATACGACTGAATTGCAATTTATAACTCTCTTTTGTACATTATCTACTGTGTGAATTATACTTAGTCTAAGAATTGTTAAAGTTATCTTTTTATTTCCCTAACAAAGGCAAAAATAAAACAAGGTAAAATAAAGTATAAATTGAAAGTTGTTTAAGATCCTGTGTATTACGTACATCGAAGATGAGTTCTTCACTCTATCAAATAGAGAAGTTGGATAACGACAACTACGAAGGCTGGAGGGTTCAAATGAAATCCGTCTTGATTCACAGCGAATTGTGGAGGTACGTTTATGAAACTCGACCGATGAAATTGGAAGATATTCCAACCTGGGATGGGAAAGACGAAAAGGCATTAGCTTCTATTATATTAAGTGTGAAACCTACTCAGCTGATACACATAAAGCATTGTAAGACCTCAAAAGATGCTTGGATAAAATTAGAGGCAGTTCATCGTCCCAGTCGTCCTACAAGAAAGGTTACATTATTCAAGCAACTGCTTGGTCTAAAAATGTCAGAAAATTCAACGATGGAAGACCACGTAAGAAATTTCTGCGAAATCGTCGATAAATTGACTGAAATAGAAATAGAGCTACAAGAGGAATTAGTTTCCATAATAATGCTTTCTAGCCTCCCAAAAGAATATGAAAGTTTTGTGATTGCTATTGAGTCGCGTGATAAATTGCCTGGAATAAGTGCTTTAAAAACTAAATTGCTAGAAGAAGGGCAGAGGCGAGGTAATAATTCACATACAAGAGAGCACAATGAAACCGCATTTCTTCATAGACAAAAAATTGATAAGCCATCTAAAAGTTTCAAGGGCAAATGCTATGTATGCAAGAGAAGAGGCCACATATCAAGTGTGTGAAGATTTAGAAAAGACACATATACATACACCGTCGATGTCTAACAAACCAACAAATACATTTGCGATGCTAAGTGCAAGTTATTTAAATGGCACAGTATTGAATGCCCGCACATGGATTTTCGATAGTGGATCCACATCGCACTTGTGCTGCTCTCGTCACATGTTTAGCAGTTTCAAAAAACACGTGGAAAAAATTGAATTGGCTGGTGGAAAGTTCTTGTGGTCAACTGGAATAGGTGAAGTGAAATTGATAACACCTTTCAGTCAAATTGTTTTGCAAAATGTTTTGTACGTTTCCGAATTGAAGTGCAATTTTCTTTCCTTGTCCTTGAAGAGGAGTTATTTTGTTATAGTGAGTACCACCCCACGAAGCTATGCCATATTCTAGTTTAGAATGCACTAGGCCGTAATAAATACATTTAAGAAGTTTCAATGAACAAACATCTTTTAAAAAGTAAAATTGCCTAGTGGCACCAATGAGATAATTCTTAAGAGCATTAGAATGAGCAGACCAACTCATCTTCCAGTCAAGCAAAACACCAAGGTACTTGAAGTCATAGACATTTTCAACATGAAAGCATTTGTCAGAGCATGAACGTTGCTCAAAAAATGTCTGTGAGAGAACTTCTGATCTACAAATAATAGCACTGTGCTTAAATCTTTCACAGTTAGCACCATGAAAATAGAAGGATCCATAGTCTACTTCCTTGCCCACATGACTAAAAAACATAATTCTAGTCTTGTCGCTTATGACTAATTTATGCATTTTAAACCAATGACTGAGAACTTCGAGATCATGATTTATGTCAGCGGAAAGGTTGAGGGCAGAATCACTTGAGAAAGCGCATGCCATATCGTCTGCAAAAGCAGTGACTTTGCTGCGATAATTTTGAAGAAAAAGGGAATTTATGTAAATAAGAAAAAGTACAGGCCCAAGAACCGAACCTTGAGGAACGCTTATAGATACAAGGCTTTCTAAACTGACTACACCATTTATTTTGACCTTTTGCACTCTGTTGGATAAATAAGATCGAAGCCAATCGTGTATACTTCCTCTAAAACCACATTTAAAGAGTTTGTCTAAAAGTATCTTGTGATCTACCGTGTCGAAGGCTTTTGTTATGTCGACAAAAACCGCTGCAGATAGGTTCCTCTTATCGAAGCTGTCACATATACTGGAACAAAAATTTAGAAGGGCGTTTTCAGCAGAAAAACCTGAACGAAAGCCAAATTGATACTCACTAAAAACTTAGTTTTTTTCTAAGAAATTAACTATTCTTTTCTTTAGGGCTTTTTCGAAAATTTTTGAGAAGACTGATACTAACGAAATAAGCCTATAATTATTTATACAGGTTTTATCTCCCTTCTTAAACAAGGGTGTAACTTCAGCAAGTTTTAGATAGTCCGAGAAAATACCACATGCAACACTTTTATTATAAATTAGACATAAAATATCACAGATGTTTATAGCTATCTTTTTAATAAAATTGTTAGAAAAGCCATCAGATGTTTTCGAATTTGAGTTTTTCAAGTACAATATAATTTTATATAATTCAAACGAAGATATGGGATCAAAGACGAAACTATGGGGAATGGAAATCTCGTCAGCTAAACAATTACAATTACTGTTGTTGTCAAAATTATCAGAGACTACTTTAGTACCTATAGAGGAAAAGAAATGTTTGAATTTGTCAGCTAGAATTTTGTTGTCGGTTATCAAGACATTATTATCTTTTAGGCTGAGAACTTGATCTTTCTGATTTGATTTATTTAAAATGGTTCGTACTAGTTCCCATTCTTTTTTAGAAATACCTTTAAATTCATGAAATTTGTTCAGATAGTAGTTCGTTTTACACAGTGAGACATCTTTACGAATATCCTTGCATATTTGTTTGTAGGCTGCAGTGATATTATTATTATTAGGATTTCTTAGCTTCTTTTTATACAATTTGTTTTTTTGCTTGATTTTCCTTAGCAGGTCAACAGATATTCAAGGTTTCAATTGTTTCCATTTATTATTTCTTTTGGTTTTTTTTTTCTGAGCATTGTGAGACATAGTTTTGAAGTATATTAACGAAATTTGCGAATGCTAATGAAGGATTACCTTCATTACATACACTTCCCAGGATTCGAGACGAAGGCAACTATTTAATGATGTAAAATCAATTTTGGATGAAGTAAAACTAGATGACTCCTGTTTATGGCAATAATCACCGTAATATGTTAAGCTAAGGCACGTCATACAATGATCGGATATTTGCAGGTCTGCGACCGAGCTACAGAGCTTAGTTACTTTGGTTTTTGACAGACGAACCATTATATGGTCAATGCAGGTGCTAGTGGAAGCTGAATAACGAGTTGGTCTATTTATACATGACTCAAAACCGAAAGAAGATAATAGAAATAGATAATTATCAACAAAAGTAGACCTTTGTAGGATATCTATGTTGAAATCGCCCAAAAGAATAACGTCATTTAGCTCACTTAACAACAAATTATTTAACTCCTCATAAAAAATGCTATTCGATATCTCATTTCGTTTATAAATACAGAATAAAGTTATTTTCAAATTATTAATTTTAACTTTTAAAACATCACAACCTTGCAAATTTAGACTATAAGATTCAATAAGAAATGTGGCTTTAATAAAGGCAGCCACACCACCAGATGCATAGTTATTGTTACAGCAAGTTACAAATTCATACCCTTCGATTCCAAAAAGCGACTTTTCCCGTTCATATATCCAAGTTTCTGTTAAAAAAATGAAATCAGGCATCTTAGCAAAAGAATTTATATGTGGAAGCAAGTTATCAAAATTTTTTCGTAAGCTTCTTATATTTTGATGGATAAAAAGTAAATTTTGTAAGTATGTTTGATTTAAAAGGAGATCAGGAGCGTTAATGTCAGTACAGTTAACAGAGGGGATAAATTGCAAATTATTGAATGGATCTTGCATTTTAATTTAGTGCTGAAAGGTCTTCATCAGATTCAATAACAATTAAATGATCATTATCCCTCTTCCGCATGAACACTCTCCCGTTTTTAATCCAAACATACTTATATCGCTTTTCTTTTTTAATTTTTTTTTGCAGCATATAATAGATGTTTCGTTTTCCCACTTAGCGATTCGTTTATAAATATTTTCGTATTTTTCTCACAGCCAAATATATTAGATGTTAAGTTACTTTTGTACACAATTTTGTTTTTCAATATTAAATCCCTTTTGTGCTTAGAAACAAATTTCACAATTAAAATCGAAGAATTATTATTAACATTTTTTGATGTATCAACATTTTTTACTTTTTTCACATAACACTTATCGATTTCATAATCTGATACATTTGTCGAGACACCCTGTGAAAAAACTTGCAGGGCACAACTAAGAGCATTATTGTTGTTGACATTAGGAATTCCCACGATGTCTATACATTTTTCTCTTTCGCATTGCCGTAAACGATCAACTTCTCTCTGCAGATCACGCACGGTCAGTAAGAGACTTTGTTTTTCTTCTTGTAGTTCAGTTATTAACGAGAGAGTATGAGCATTTTCTGCTCTAACTGCAACAATTTCATTATATATTTTTTCCAGTGTTATTGTGTTCTGCTGGGGTTGTTGATTCTGTTTGACCGAAACAGGACCCGGAACCGCTTGTATTTGTTGATGGGGAAATTCTTGTTGTTGTTTCTGTTTTTTTCTCAGTTCTTCAGTTGACAAAGTTTCGGGTGGCAAAAGTATTAATGGAGAATCGCGCACTAGTTGAGAAAATGATTGTTCATATGCTCTTTCATATGAGAGGGAGAGCGGAGAGAACACCTTCGCGCAGCGGAACAACTCTTACATTGGAAGCTGGTATTTGTTTCATTTAAATAGTCAATGTCAGCCGGCTTTATATTTACACAAATGCAATGATAATAATTTTTACAGCCAACACATAATATTTTCGGCTGATTACGCTCAACTTTGGCTTTGCAAACACAGGGCATTTTAACAATAATAAAATACAAAAAACAAAAAGAAAAAAAATTAAATTTTAAAAAATACTGTTGAAAACACGGACGAGTAGAACAAAGTACGTATTAACCCCACGACGCACAAAGACCATGTTGTTGATAAAGGCGAGATTGAATATTTTCTTGGGATGGAAATTAAACGTGACTTAACCTCCAAAACAATAAGTATTTCCCAAAAACAATTTATTACGGAGCTATTGCGAAAACATAATTTTACGGACGCAAGAAAGTGTTGTACACCAATCGACGCAGGTCTTAAGTTGAAAAAATGTGTGAATTGTAAAAAGGTAGACCTGAAGACATACCAGTCGTTAATTGGTTCGCTTATGTACCTGGGCATATCCACAAGGCCAGACATATTACATAAAGTCTGCAAGTTAGCGCAGTTTAATACAGACCCCCACTTGGAGCATCTGACGGCAACGAAACATGTTCTCAGGTACCTAAACCATACAAAAAACTTTAAGCTTATTTACAGGAAAACAGGTGAGCCATTGAAAGGGTATGCAGACGCTGATTGGGCAGGCAGTTGCGATGATAGGCGATCATACACGTGCATAGTTTTTTACTTGGCTGGAGCAGCTGTAGTGTGGGAATCGCGTAAGCAGCAGTCAGCGGCACTAAGCAGCACAGAAGCCGAATACATGGCCCTATCATCGGCGGCTAAGGAAGTTGTGTATCTGAGGAGTCTTTTATCCGAGATGGGTCTTCGTCATTTCATAACCGGAGCAACACATTTATATGGCGACAACTTGAGTTCACATCAGTTGGTCAAAAATCCTGTATACCATGCAAGAAGCAAACATATAGACATACGGCTCCATCACATCAGAGAAATTTATCAAAATAATATTATTGATTTGCGGTACGTGCCAAGTGAAGAAATGCCTGCTGACATATTAACCAAAAACCGCCAAAAGAATAAGCATATGAAATTTTTAGAAATGCTAGGCTTAAAATAATCAGTTTGTAATACTATAGTTTGACATAGGATTGAGGGAAGGTGTTGAATTATATAATAGATGGCAACCCTATGTCACACTTTGGAAATACATACATACACATATGAGTTACATATTAATTACTTTTGAATTACAATTTTTCGTTAAATTACATACACATTTATATTTCCTACTATATATACGACTGAATTGCAATTTATAACTCTCTTTTGTACATTATCTACTGTGTGAATTATACTTAGTCTAAGAATTGTTAAAGTTATCTTTTTATTTCCCTAACAGGAAGCCATTGCTACCTTGTTGTAGAGCAACGCGGAATCTACAATGCCACAATGTACAATGCCACTACTGACCTAGTCACTTCTGAGATAATTGAGGGAAACTCAGAAGAGAACAGTTTTTTAATATCTCGACAACCGTCAAGACTATTGAGAAGCCGTTGCTACCCTCTTGTAGAGCAATGCGGAATCTACAATACTACAATGTACAATGCCACGACTGACCTATTCACTTCTACGATATCCGAGGGAAACTCAAAGAAGGACAGTTTCTCAATATCTCGACAACCGTCAAAACTATTGAGAAGCCATTGCTACCGTCTTGTAGGCCGACGCGGAATCTACAATACTACAATGTACAATGCCATGACTGACGTAGTCACTTGAAAGATATCCTAGGGAAACTCAGAAAAGGACAGTTTCTCAATATCTCGACAACCATCAACATTTTTGGGAGGTCATTGCTACCTTCTTGTAGAGCAACGCGAAATCTACAATACTACAAAGTACAATGCCATGACTAACCTAGTCTCTTCTAAGATATCCGAGGGAAAATCAAAAAAGGACAGTTTCTCAATATCTCGACAACCGTCAAAACTATTGAGAAACCGTTGCTTCCGCTATGTAGAGCAACGCGGAATCTATTGTACAATACTACAATGTACAATGCCATGACTGACCTAGTCTCTTCTAAGATATCCGAGGGAAAATCAAAAAAGGACAATTTCTCAATATCTCGACAACCGTCAAAACTATTGAGAAGCCATTGCTACCGTCTTGTAGGCCAACGCCGAATCTACAATACTACAATGTACAATGCCATGACTGACGTAGTCACTTCAAAGATATCCGAGGGAAACTCAGAAAAGGACAGTTTCTCAATATCTCGACAACCGTCAAGACTATTGAGAAACCGTTGCTTCCGCTATGTAGAGCAACGCGGACTCTATTGTACAATACTACAATGTACAATGCCATGACTGACCTAGTCTCTTCTGAGATAATCGAGGGAAACTCAGAAAAGCACAGTTTCTGAATATCTGGAAAAACGCCAAAACTGTTAAGAAGCCGTTTGTAGAGTCTTGTAAAGCAACGAGGAATCTACAACACTGATTATCCTGGTTGTCCTAGTCACTTCTGAGATAATTGAGGGAAACTCAGAAAAGAACAGTTTTTTTAATATCTCGACAACCGTCAAGACTATTGAGAAGAAGTTGCTACCGTCTTGTAGAGCAATGCAGAATCTACAATACTACAATGTACAATGCCACGACTGACCTATTCACTTCTACGATATCCGACGGAAACTCAGAAAAGGACAGTTTCTCAATATCTCGACAACCGTCAAAACTATTACGAAGCCGTTTCTACCGTCGTGTAGAGCAACGCGGAAATTAAAATAATACAATGTACAATGCCATTACTGACCTAGGCCCCTATTGCGAGTGTCGATCAGCGATCGACGATCGACATTTATCGATCATCGATCGTCGATTGCAGATGTTGGTATTGTGGATGTCGATTCTGATCGACCGTTGTCGATTTGACACTCGCTTGTTGTCGATCGCAAAATACTGATCGTTGCTTTCTGTTAGAGGAAAAGATCTTTTTTTTTTGCTTAAGAAATGAAGTAATTTTAATGAAAATAATGAATTTATGGAGTATTTATGAAATTCTAATCCAGGTGAAAGCAGGTTACGACCAAAAAAAAAAAAATAGAGCTCCTCGTTTCGTTCATGGAAGCAAATCCCTATATTGCTAAGGGAGTTTGTTTGAAAACACAAACAAAACGCAGATAGGAAAGATTAAGTACTCAACTTAGATGTTTATTTAGTTTATTTATTTATTTATTTGTTTATCTAGTTTATTAAGTACTAAACTAGAATTAAGTATTATTAAGTACTAAACTAGAATGACCTCCTGCACGTTTACGGGAAAAAATGGGTGAAAATAAGAAAAACAAGTCCTGTTCGAATGATTTGGTGTATTGAATTTCTTTGATGAAATAAATAAACGACAGTCAAACAACTGTCAAAAAACGAAATATTCACAATATTCATGTTTTTACTCACAATATTGACGTAATTATTCACAATAGTCTACTTCTTCATCGATTGAGTTACACAATACCAAATCCGGAATCAATCGACGCAATCGACAATTGTCGAGTCGATCGCTGATCGACACTCGCAATCGGGGCCCTAGTCTCGTCTGAGGTAATCGAGGGAAACTCAGAAAAGCACAGTTTCTTAATATCTGACAAAACGCCAAAACTATTAAGAAGGCGTACATTTGTACAGTCTTGTAAAGCGCCGCGAAATCTAAAACGCTGACTATCCTGGTTATCCTAGTCACTGCTGGGATAATCGTGGGAAACTCAGAAAAGAACAGTTTCTCAATATCTCGACAACCGTCAACATTTTTGCGAGGTCATTGCTACCTTCTTGTAGAGCAACGCGAAATTTACAATACTACAAAGTACAATGTCATGACTGACTTAGTCACTTCTGAGATGATAGAGGGAAACTCAAAAAAGGACAGTTTCTCAATATCTCGACAACCGTCAAAACTGTTGAGAAGCCATTGCTACTGTCTTGTAGGCCAACGCGGAATGTACAATACTACAATGTACAATGCCATGACTGATCTAGTCACTTCAACGCTATCCTAGGGAAACTCAGAAAAGGCCAGTTTCTCAATATATCGACAACCGTCAAAACTGTGACGTTGTAAGCCGTTGCTACCCCGCGGCAGAGCAACGCGAAATCTACAATACTAGGTACAATGTACAAAGCCATTACTGACCTAGTCACTTCTGAGATGATAGAGGGAAATTCAAAAAAGGACAGTTTCTCAATATCTCGACAACCGTCAAAACTATTGAGAAGCCATTGCTACCGTCTTGTAGGCCAACGCGGAATGTACAATACTACAATGTACAATGCCATGACTAATCTAGTCACTTCAAAGCTATCCTAGGGAAACTCAGAAAAGGCCAGTTTCTCAATATATCGACAACCGTCAAAACTGTGACGTTGTAAGCCGTTGCTACCCCGCGGCAGAGCAACGCGAAATCTACAATACTAGGTACAATGTACAAAGCCATTACTGACCTAGTCACTTCTGAGATAAGCGAGGGAAACTCAAAAAAGGCCAGTTTCTCAATATCCCGGAAAACGTCAAAACTATTGAGAAGCCGTTGCTACCATCTTGTAGAGCAACTCGGAATCTACTATACTACAATGTACAATTCCATGGCTGACCTAGTCACTTCAAAGATATCCGAGGGAAACTCAGAAAAGGACAGTTTCTCTATATCTCGACAACCGTCAAAATTATTGCGAGGTCATTGCTACCTTCTTATAGAGCAACGCGGAATCTAAAATATTACAATGTACAATGTCATTACTGACCTCGTCTCTTCTGGGATAATCCAGGGAAACGCTCAAAACTCTTTACTTATGCGATTCGTTTCGAAAATGGGGTATAAGATTGCATAGTTAATAAAAAAGGAACAACAATTAATTTACATACCAAAATTATTATTAATTCAATTCAAAATTAGATATACAGTGGGTGTCATTAATATTCGGTTTTTCTTTACTCTCGAGTGGACACGAAACAATTAGTTTTATATTTCGACTTTCGAGCTCTTTATTTGCTCTCCGCCATACTATTACCCTTCCATCTGACCCGAAGAGATTGTACTTGCTTTCGTCTGCAAATGTTACGTCTTACCACCAACTGGCATTTTTATTTTTATGTTCCTGAGCGAATTTTAATCGAATTCGTCTATTTTGCAAGCTAACAAATGGCTTTTTTTCTGGCTACACGACCATTATGTCCATGTGCTTTAATAGTACGACGCACAGTTGATGCAGATATTTGCTTCCCACATTCAGTCAGAACTTCTTTCACAATTTTTGGTGCACTCAGACGAGGATTAACTTTAATTTTTCTGACAATCAAGCGTTCTTCTTTCTTCATTAACTTTTTCGGTTGACCCAATTGTTTCCTTGATTCGATTCTGCCTTCAGTTTTGTATCTTCCAACAATATCACCCACAGTATTTGGCTTCATGTTTAAAATTTCAGCATTTTTTTTGTAATTTTCACCTTTTTTATAATGAAAAATAACAAGATTTCGTTCTTCTATAGTTGAATTTTTTCCTTTTCGGCCCATTGTGATTCTTTTTCAATAAAACTAAACGATCTTGAACTCAATGTAATTAAAAAGTATTCCAATAGTTAACTGAGTAGTTTACTAAAACAGATTCACTGAACAGATGAACCGTTATTCGGGAGAAATATCAAATTCAGGAAAGTAAAAGGAAAACCGAATATTAATGGAGCGCTTACACTTCGGCCTTCTGCGATTATATCTGTTTTGGTTGATAATATATAATATATAAAATATGTACATATTTAAAAAAAATTATGTTTTACAAAGTTGATATATACGTACATAGGTTATTAACATTCTTCTTGTAATAAATTTAAAACTTCACGGTCGAATGATTTTCGATTTAATACAGGTAATGATTGCATTAAAACTTGTAACTGGATCTGATGAGATAAGCAAACGATTAAAAACATCAGTTATATTATCAATTCTGGATGTTTTTCTGCTAAAATATTCCCTGTATGTTTTAAAGTCCTTGTTCCTGGCTTCTTGCGCCTCTTCGCTAAGCATGCCAATAGGCAATTAGGCGTTATTGACAATTTCAGGCCCATGAATAAGGATTTTGTGTACAGTTGGAGTCATTGGCATCCATGGATATAAATCTACATACATATAAACAAGCAGTGTCTTGACAATAATTTTAAAATTTTTCTGTGTTGATATTAAAGCCGCTACATATGGCTTGTAGTATCATATAAAATCGTCTGATTAACTCTGGATTCACTCCTGTTATATGGGCAGACGCTTCATAATTTTGGAAAAATTTTCGGGCTGCATTTCCGTCATTACTGTTTCCAAAACCTGGCTTAGGTTAATCTATAATGAGGGACATTTGGCTCTTGAACTCATTCTGCAGACTAATTTTATTTTCTTCAACGATTAATTTATTTTCTTTTTTGACACGCCAAGAAGCTATCGGTAATTTGTACGCAAGATGCAACAATCACACAAAAGTTCTAATCCAAGAGTGTAACACAGAAATGCCAAATGACAAGTAATCACTTTGGATTTTTTTTTTGAAAAACTATCTTAAGATTGTTGAATTCTTTTGGCGTTGCGCTACATAAATAACGTCTGAGTGTAGAATTTGTTTCAGTAAGAGAATTGCATATCTTTCCATCAACCATGGTAAATATGGGTTTGTGGCTGACTTTATATGAATATTCATTTAAATTAACTAATGAGCATATTAAATTTCATTATCAATTTTCTCTTTTTTGTCCTTTACAAGTTCATTTGTTTCTTTTGCATATTCAAGACTAATGGGTCTACAAAATCTTGCTGAGGAAGGTCTGGGGTTCTGCCATAAGACAACTGGTATTTCATTTGTTTTATTTAATACTAACTGTAAAGGTACTAGGGAAGTTAAAAACATATATTTATCATCGGAAAATTCAGAAATAAAGTTTTGCTTGTACTGCGTATGGCTGGAACTTCCACCAAACCCCCATTTTGAAATCAAAACAATCTCATCAGATGGATCAACAGAGCGCAATTCAAAAATATTTTTTTGGGAATTAAGTAAGCGATTTGCTGTGTGATCAAGATTCACTGATAGAAATATCATTAGATTAGCATAGTTTCTTTTCTGCCTGAATCATTTTATACGTTGGAAACAGATCTTTTGAAAAGTTTTGATGATTTCGTATTGCTTTCTTGACAGTTGAGCTTCAGTGATCATTGAAAGTTCCCCTCGTGGTGACAATTTTTTAATTTTTGAATTAAAAGTTAAATCAAGGCAATCTTTTGCGTAAGTAGGTGACTCTGAAATTTTTTTCAAAACTTCTGCTTCTTGATTTTTGCCTGAAGCTCTTAAAGACATCTGAGCAGCAAAAGTCAAAACATTTGCAGATACCTGAGAGCGTAAGCTAGCCGTTTTCCTACGTTTAGTTTGATCACTGCACTCTTCAAACTCTAACGTTCTTCTTCCCATCACACTTTTTCCAAGGAACAAATGACTTTTGGAACGCACAACTTTGTTCCAACCAGTATTTTTCATTGGCTAGAAGCCGTTCATTGTGCTTAGAATGCATTATCCACTTACTACGTAGTTGAGTCTTAAAGTTTCGAAGTTCTGTCTTAATTCGGTTGCTATTTTCCAAAGGGCAATTCGTTATTTCCCTAGCAAAGTCAACAAAGTGATCAAATTTTTGTTCGAAATGTTTGTCATTATTACTTATAAATTTATCTACTAAATCTTTCTTTTTTATCAAAAGTTCTGAAGAAGAATATGAAAAAAAAAAGATTTTTTTTTCAACCACCTTACTTACCTACTTTTTTACACAATTAATTCGAAAAATCCAAATTGCAACAAAGGCTTTCACTACTAGCTTATGTTTCTACTTGAGTGACATCTATACTACTAAACTATGTACTCAGTTTCAAAAGCCTTTGTTGCAAATTGGAAAAAAAAAAATATTTAAACATTTTATAAGGGTTTTTTTCATTTTTATTTTTTATTTCCGTGAATTTTATTTTGTATGTTGATAAAAACACTTTTTCCTTATCTGCTGACCTTGATTTATTGTACACATTTTTATTTTTTTTTTTAATTCACTCTGAGTTATTTTTTTCCGACGTTAAATTAACCGACTAGAACACAACAAATCTTCCTATTTACTGAAAATACAACTTTTACCGCTTGTTCTCTATTAGCCTACTACCTCTCTGACTTTGAAAGCGTTACATATTGAAAGGCAATGATGTCAACATTACTGGAAAACTTTTCTTTCTTAAGAAACCGTTAATTTAAATTTTGCCTTTTGAGGACGTTCTCCATACAACCGACCCCAGTGTGCAACGGTTGAAATCGTAGCGACGGTTGAAATTGTAGTGACGGTTGGATTGTACACACGTGTTTGTGTGTAGAACAAAAATAGCATTGGTTCGTGTGCCAAAAAAATAGCATTGGTTCGTGTGTAGTGCAAAAATCGGAAACGAGTTGAACACCTGGTGTGCTCGGATTTATTGTGTGTGCGTGTGTACGGGTAAACGATTGAACACCTGGTGTGTTCTGAGACTGGTGTTTGTGCGTGTGTGTTTACTTCGGCATCTGGTTTCGGTTGTCGGACTGGGTGAGCGTATCACTATATTTATTATACATAATTATATGTATACAATTGTATTTTATTATTATATAGCAGTATATTACTAGTTATTATTGTGCCCTGGGTGTCGGTCTTTAATATGACGCAACTTGGGCATGAGCCTATGACTGGCCTCACCTCGGATTTCGAGAGTGAGGCTATGGAATTAGCTAGGGAGGTACCCGTTCCCTCTGAGAGGTCGAAATACCTCAAGAGGCGAACTGGGGAAATGGTTCCCCCGCAAGAGGGTAAGAAAAAGAAGAAGAAGAATAGGGTAAGGGCTGGGTTGATGGAAGCGGCTGCTCCTGCCTCGACAGGTGAGGAGTCTTCCACGGAGGGAAGTGTCAACCGCAGCACGGTCTAGCGGAGGAAGGCCGAAGGGAGGCCTAAGTTGTCCTCGGGTCCTGAACCCCAGGCTGCAGTTTGCTCACAAATATGGGATCCAAGGCTGTGATGGTTCCTCCGGCCCATCCGACTATACTTCCCCTGTCGGCGGGCGGCTTGCGGGAGGTGGTTGCCCTGGCTTCGGCAATTGTGCCGCCCCCTAAACCCCTGCCGCGCATAAGGTTGGCCCTTTCTAAGGGAAAGGCCAGTAATAAGCTGACGTCACCGGCACCTTCAACCGTGCCCGCGGTAGTTCCGGTGCATAGGGTATCTGCCCCCATGCCTGTCACACTAGCAAGTGACGGTTTGAGCCTCCACGGCGTTGTCGAGAAGTGCGCGGACATTAAGTTGGCCGTCGTCCGGTTGATCTCGGACTGCCCTGAGGTTGGCGGCCGCATTGCGGAGCTGGCTGAGCGGTACGAGGCTCTCGTTCTGGATTTGTCCGGGACAAATGAGCGTCTGCGTGGGCGTCTTGACGCTAGTGCCGGCTGTGCCGCGGGTTCCGCCCAGGCTGCTCCCGTTGTGGTGGAAACACGGGTACAAAAGGGTGTCCCACAGATCAATGGGCGTCCCCCTTGGCGTCCCTGCTGCCGGGAGGCCTTCCTTTGCCCAAGTGGCAAGCTCCACGGCGGCATTGACCGGTTCTGTTAGCAGGGTTGCTGCTCCGGCCGGTATTCCCATGAATACCATGAGGCCGGAGGAAACCTGGTCAGTGGTGGTGCGCGGCAAGCAGCACGAGACCACGAAAGAAATAAAGAAAAGAGTGGTTGAGGAGCTGGTCCCGGCTGCAAGGATCAGAGTTCACACTCTGCGACCTGGCAAGCAGGGTAGCGTGCTTATCCGCATGCCCTCAGCTGCCGAAAGAGATGCCTTGGCTAGGCATAAGAAGTTTAGAGAGGTCGGCCTGACGGCCGAATCCGCTGAACAAACGGTGCTCATCCAAAGGGTTGAGAAATTAATCTCCCCTGAGGATTTTATAGTTGAGCTGAAGAAGCTCAACTTTAACGAGGCCCCTGGCTTTGATTTGGAGGGTGAGGTTCGGCTTCCGAACCCATGGAAGGTGGGCGATGGACGACTTAACGTCGTCCTCGAATGTTCTCCCAGGGTTGCTGAGCCTCTGCTCAAGCAGGGAAGGTGCTACATAAAGCACTTCTCATTCCCGGTGAAAGAAAAGTCCCCAGTTCAGTGGTACAGCCGCTGTCTGGGGCTGGATCACCACGCGTCCAGATGCAGGCAGACGAAGGAAGTCTGCTGGCGCTGTGGGCAGTCCGGCCACCCGAAAAGGTATTGCCGAAACGCGATCCACAGTCGCGACTGCGACTTCAAGGGTGCCCCCGCTGGACATTACATGCTGAGCATGGACTGTCCAGTGTACGCTGCGGCAGTTGCCAGGGCTTCGGCCAGGCATTAGGTTGACTTCGCTTTAGTATAAAGTTCTTTCAGCAGAACTGTCAGGGCGCTTACTCTGTTACGGTCGATTTAGGCGTGCAAATTAGAAGCTCAGGTTGCAGCGTTGCTCTAGTCCAGGAGCCATACACCACCCACGGGCACATTAGGGGCTTGCCCGCTGGCATGCCGGCATTCCTGGATACCAGATGCAACGCTGCAGTTGTTGTAGACGACGTAAACGTTGAATGCACCATGGTTGACTCCAGCAATTGCGGAGTCTGTGTGTATGTGGAAGGGACGCTTGGCAAAATATTCTTTGCCAGCGTCTACTGCAAGTTTAGCCAGGACTTAGAGCCCTTCATTGAATACATGGACAGGGTGCTGTTGCTTGCCGGTAATAGCCCCCTGTTCCTTGGTATCGACGCTAATGCGGTCTCCCCTGGGTGGTTCAGCAAGATGTCCGGACATACGTCCGAACATCGCAACCGACTACGAGGGGAGCTGCTAAGCGATTGGATGACTGCCATAGGCATCTTCGTCCTGAACGAACCAAGTGAACCAACCTTCGAGGTTGTTGGAGGTGGCAGGAGTGATATCGATGTCACTCTTGCTAATGAGGCGGCACTTAGGGAACGCCTTAGTTTTCACTGGAACGTCGAGGCGGGGGTTAGCGACCATAGTCTTAAGCAAGTGATAATTGACGGGGAGCGGAGACCCGCCCCGAACCTTAATGTGAACAGATGGTGCACGCGGGGCTCTGATTGGGGCGCATACGGTGCTCATCACATCCGTGTCGCTGCGGGAATATGAGCGCCTTAGTTCCGATCAGAAGGTTGCTCACCTCACTGAGTCTGTTTGGAGTGTCAACAATGAGCTCTTTGAGAGGAGTCGAAAGACAAATCGAAGAAGGGTGAAATGGTGGACACACAATCTGAATGTGAAGCGAAGGGCACTCAGGAAGCTAAGGAAAAAATGCCAGAGCGGCCGGGTGTCCAATGCTGAGAGTTTGGCTCAGCTGGGAATGGCCTATAGGCAGTGCCTGGCTGAGTACAAGCGTATGATTGTCGAAACCAAGGAGAATCAGTGGAAAAGGTTTGTTCACACACATAGGGATGATCCTTGGGGCCAAGTGTACAGGATATGTAGGGGTCCCAATAGGGACTCCAGCATAGGCTCCCTGCACAACGGTGGCTCCATAGTTTATGGTTGGGCAGATAGTGTTAGGGTTCTGTTAGCAGAATTCTTTCCTAGGTCAGACGGTGTCGGGGTCTCCTCGGCTGAGGAACTACCTGCGCCACCGCAGTTTGACCCGGACGAGATAAGCACCGCGGTCTCGCTTCTCCGATCCAGGAGATCGCCTGGGCGTGACGGAATCACCGGAGAGATGGTGAAAGCCATCTGGAAGGTGTGCCCCGAATACCTGGTGTCCCTGTATGGGGGGTGCGTTGGCCAGGGCTATTTTCCGTTGAGTTGGAAGGAGGCTAAGGTCATTGTTCTTCTGAAGTCTCCGGAGAAACCAAGGAGCAATCCGCGGTCCTATCGTGGCATCAGTCTGCTTCCGGTACTTGGAAAAGTGCTGGAAAGGACTATGGTGGAACATTGTGACCGATTCTCCCTTTCAATTCGGTTTCCGGAAGGGTAAGAGTGTCGAAGACGCATGGGCGTACGTTAAGTCCCATGTTAACGATGCTAGCAATAGGTCCAATTATATCTTGGGTGTCTCTATTGATTTCAGAGGCGCCTTTGATTACTTGAGTTGGGATAGGGTCTAAGATAGGCTACAAGAGCTGGGCTGCCGGGAAATGAGTCTCTGGAGGAGCTATTTCTCCGGTAGGAAAGCCTTTGTTTCGGGCGCGAACGAATCGGTCAGTGTGACTGTCGAACGTGGGTGCCCGCAGGGATCCATTTGCGGTCCATTTATATGGAACCTCATGATGGATCCCCTGCTAGAAACGTTAAGCACACACGTTAAGTGTTGTGCGTATGCAGACGACCTGCTCATCCTTCTTGAGGCTCAGTCCAGAGCTGAGCTGGAAAGGAAGGCTGAGCGGGTTCTCCCGGTCGTTCACGACTGGGGCATAAGCGTTGGAGTGAGTGTGTCTGAAGACAAGACTGTCCAGATGCTACTCAAGGGCAAATTGGCGAGCAGTCGACATCCGACGATTCGTATGAACGGGGTGAGTATCAGGTATGTGACGAAAGTCAAATACCTCGGTATCACGGTGGGTGAGAGGATGGGGTTCATGCCCCGTCCGCATGTGCGGTTTGGTCGAACAGGTTAGGCGTATTGTTCGGACAGATTGGGGCCTGAGTAGGCGGGCTGTTCGTACTATATACACCGGTCTCTTGGTTGCTTGTACAACCTTTGGAGCATCGGTGTGGTATGAGTCAGTTATGTCTGTATCAGGCCGTAACCGAGTACTGCAATGCCAGAGGAAGGCACTTCTAGCCTGTTTGCCTGTGTGCCGGACAGTTTCCACTGCCGCATTACAGGTCCTCCTGGGAGTCCCTTCTCTTGATCTGGAGATTATTAGAAGAGGTATTGCCTTCAAGGTAAAAAGGGGCTTGCAGTTAACCAGAAGAGACTGGTTATTTGGCATGCCAACGGAGGGGCTATCAGCCAGGGAGCGCAAGACCCTACTTGGTGGCTACGTTCTATCTGAGTGGCAGACAAGATGGAACGAAGCCGAAACGGGTAGGGTCACATATCGCTTCCTGGAGGATGTCTCCTTCATGAGCAGGAATCCACAACTGAGTTTTGGTCTCAGTTTCGGTTTTCTCCTGACGGGACATGGATCCATGAATGCGTTTCTGCATAGGATGCGTCTCAGTCAGGAGGCCGGTTGTAGGTGTGGCTCTCCCTTCGAAGATTGGGTGCACGTTCTGTGCGTGTGCCCATTATACTCAGATTTTAGGGACTTAGAAGCTATGGGTGTTAGGTATGAGGGCGAGGTGTGTGACGTGAGCGGTGTCTTTACTGCGCCGTCACACATCGATAGGATGCGGAGATACGCGAATTCGGTGTTCGCTAGGCGACGGGCCTCCTGCCCACATTACATTTCTATCCCATCTCATTTCCCCCATCCAATCCTTCCTTCTCCCTTCCTTTTTCCCTCTTCCTTCTTCCCTCCCTCTCTTCTAAATGGCTAGCAGTCCAGGGTGTAGGGCACCCCAACTGTCAGTAACCGTTTACGGTTGCGAGGCTCGACCGGAAGCCTAATTCTGGTACCACGGGAGACAGGAGCCCCGGGGCATTAATGTCAGATATATAAATGACAGTCCCGGCCTGTCGTGCGGTCGGCCCCCTAGTGGGAGTATCGTGGTGGTTGTGGTTGTCCCAAATCGCGGGAAATTTGTTGCTTGCAACAGGGTGCCGTGACCCGTAGAACGGAAGAGGTTTTAGATAGGCCTCGCCCCTCGCCAAGGGGGAAGTCCATGGTACACATGGCTTCGAATTGGTTCTGATGGTGACTTAATCCCAGCTAATAGAAGTCACCGGAAGGGCGTTAGTTGACGTTATCAACTCCTTGTGGGATGGCCCACCGTGAAATTAAGCCAACATGGCAGGTGTTCACGTAAAGCACATAGCGGAATCCCTCCTTCCCCTTCTCCCGGTCGTTCACGACTGGGGCACACGCGTTGGAGTGAGTGTGTCTGAAGACAAGACTGTCCAGATGCTACTCAAGGGCAAATTGGCGAGCAGTCGACATCCGACGATTCGTATGAACGGGGTGAGTATCAGGTATGTGACAAAGGTCAAATACCTCGGTATCACGGTCGGTGAGAGGATGGGGTTCATGCCCCATCTTGAGTACCTACGCGACCGCATGTGCGGTCTGGTCGAACAGGTTAGGCGTATTGTTAGGACAGATTGGGGCCTGAGCAGAAGAGCTGTTCGTACCATATACACCGGTCTCCTTGTTGCTTGTGCAACTTTTGGAGCATCGGTGTGGTATGAATCTGTTGCTTCGGTATCGGGCCGGAACCGCGTACTGCAATGCCAGAGGAAGGCACTTCTGGCCTGCCTACCCGTGTGCCGGACAGTCTCCACGGCGGCATTGCAGGTACTTCTGGGAGCCCCCCCTCTTGATCTCGAGATCACCAAGAGGGGTATTGCCTTTAAGGTAAAAAGAGGCTTGCGGTTAACCAGTAGCGACTGGTTATTTGATAGGTCGTTGGAGGGACTGTCTGCCGGTGAGCGTAAAACCCTGCTTGGTGGCTGCGTTCTATCTGAGTGGCAAACCAGATGGAACGACGCCCCAACGGGTAGGGTTACATATCGCTTTCTGGAGGGTGTCTCCTTCATGAGCCGAAACCCGGAACTGAGTTTTGGCCTCAGTTTCGGCTTTCTCCTGACGGGACACGGGTCCATGAATGCGTTTCTGCATAGGATGCGTCTCAGTCAGGAGGCCGGCTGCAGGTGTGGTTTTCCATTAGAGGATTGGGTGCATGTTCTGTGCGTGTGGCCATTATATTCAGACCTTAGGGACTTAGCTGCTATGGGGGTTATTTACGAGGGCGAGGTGTGTGACGTGAGCGGTGTCTTTACTGCGCCATCACACATCGACAGAATGCGGGTATACGCGAACACAGTGTTCGCTAGGCGGCGGGCCAGGGGAAATTAATTTTGCCTCCTGCCCATACTTCGACTCTCCAATTTTAATTCCCTTCCCACTCCTTCCTCCTTTCCTCCCCCTTCCTTCTTCCTTCCCCTCCAAATAAATGGCTACCAGTCCAGGGTGTAGGGCACCCCAACTGGAGCAACCTTTACGGTTGCGAGGCTCGACCGGAAGCTTAATTCTGGTACCACGGGTGACAGGAGCCCCCGGGACATGAATGTCCCGGCCTGTCTTGCGGAAGGCCCCCTTGTGGGAGTGTCGTGGTGGTTGTGGTTGTCCCAAATCGCGGGAAATTTGTTGCTTGCAACAGGGTGCCGTGACCCTTAGATCGGAAGATGTTTAGATAGGCCTCGCTCCTCGCCAAGGGGGAAGTTCATGTCCCCTGCACATGGCTTCGAACTGGTACGGACGGTGACTTAATCCCGGTTAATAGAAGTCACCTGAAGGACGTTGGTTGACGTTTCAACCCCATGTGGGATGGCACACCGTGAAATTAAGCCGACAAGGCAGGTGTTCACGTAAAACACATAGCGGAATCCCTCCTTCCCCAGTTGGATTCTGGCAGTCCTACGAGAAGGTTGTGCTCGGTCGATAATAATTTGAAGCGAGAGATTACCCGTGTGCGTGTGTCTTTCTGTGCGAAATTATTTTGAACGCCTGGTGTGTGCCGAAAACCACCCTTAAACATCGGTGGCCTACGTGCGTTGATTGATTTTAAGCGGCGGTTACTTTTCTTTAGTGGCGGTTGCATTTGGAGTGGCAGTTGGGATTGTGGCGTCGGTTGACGGGTGTTCCAACAAAAGTGAATAAAAGGAAAAAAAACAATCCCTGTTCCGGTGCGGCGAACGTTGTGCGTTGTGTGTCGGCTGGTGATTTTGCCAAGCCACCGGTGGCGTACGTGCGATACTGGTTTTGTAACTGCGGTTACTTTTTTGGTGTCGGTTACGTTTGTAGTGGCAGTTGGAACTGCGGCGTCGTTGACGGGTGTTTCTAACCAGTGGGCTACGTGCCTTGTAGCGGCGGTTACTTTTCAGTGGCGGTTACTTTTAGTGGCAGTTACATTTTAGTGGTGGTTGTCTGTTGCTGTGTGTGCGTGTAGTGAGTATTGTGACTTCGGCGGCTGTACTGCGGCTACCTACTGGTGAGAGTATCATTGAATATATATATTATAATTGAAGTGTATATTATTATATATTATTGTATTACATTGTTATTAGGTATTGTTGTGCCCTTGGTGCGCATTCATAATGCAATCTGGGCAGGAAGCCATGATTGGTCTCACCTCGGATTTCGAGAGTGAGGCTGGCGATTTGGCCAGGGAGGAAATGGCTCACCCCCAAGAGGGGAGAAAAAAGAAGAAGAAGAGGAGCAAGGGTGGTTCACCCAAAAAGGTTGCTCCCGTCTCGACGGCTGAGGAGTCCGTCTGTGACTCCGAGGCGAGTGAGGACCGGGCCATGGTCAATCCTGAGAAGACCGTAAAGCGGCCCAGGGCGACCCGGACAGTTGAGGGGTCTGGTGCTCTGCAGACGAAGGTCTCCAGGGCGGTGATGGGTCCTCCGGCCCATCCGACTATACGTCCCCTGTCGGTGTGTGGCTTGAAGGAGGTGGTTGCCGTGGCTTCGGCAATTGTGCCGCCCCCTAAGCCCCTGCCGCGCATGAGATTGGCCCTTTCCGAAGGAAAGGCCAACAAGCTGACGCCATCGGCGTCCGCTAGCTCGCCTACGGTAGTGCCGGCGCAGAGGGTATCTGCCCCCAAGCCTGGTACACTGCCGAATGATGGCTTGACCCTTCACGGCGTCATCGGCAAATGTGCCGAAATTAAGGCGGCCGTTGTAGGCCTAATTTCTGAGTGCCCGGAGTTCGGCGGCCGCATTGCGGAGCTGGCCGGGCGCTACGAGGCGCTTGTTCTGGGGCTGTCCGGAACTAACGAGAGTCTGCGTGGGCGTCTGGAGGCGGGTTCCAATGGGACTGCGGCTTCCACCCATGCTGTTCCCGGCGTGGTAAAGACGCCCAATGGGCCACGAAGGGGCGTAGATGCGCCCATTAAATCAATGGGCGTCCCCCTTGGGGTCCCTGCGGCGGGGAGGCCTTCTTTCGCGAAAGTGGCTAGTTCCACTGCGGCGAGAACTGGCCCCGTCAGCAGGGTTGCTGCTCCGGCCGGTATTACAAAGAATACCACGAGGCCGGAAGAAACTTGGTCTGTGGTCGTGCGCGGCAAGCTGCACGCGACCACTAAGGAGATCGAGAAGAGGGTCATGGGGGAGCTCGTCCCTGCCATAGGGGTCAGGGTGCACACTCTACGACCTGGCAAGAAGGGAAGCGTGCTCATCCGCATGCCCTCGGTTGCCGAAAGAGATGCCCTTGCTGGGCATGTAAAACTTGGGGAGGTCGGCCTGACGGCTGAATCCGCAAAACAGAGGGTCCTCATCCAAAGGGTTGAGAAGCTAATCTCCCCTGAGGACTTTATGGTTGAGCTGAAGAAGCTCAACTTGAACAAGGCCCCTGGCCTTGACCTTGACAATGAGGTTCGGCTACCGAACCCATGGAAGGTGGGCGAAGGACGACTCAACGTCGTCCTCGAATGCTCCGAAAGGGTTCCTGAGCTGCTGCTCAAACACGGAAGGTGCTACGTTAAGCACTTTTCTTTCCCGGTCAGGGAGAAGTCCCCGGTGCAGTGGTATAGCCGCTGCCTGGGATTAGACCATCACGCGGCAAGGTGCAGGCAGACGAAGGAAGTCTGCTGGCGCTGTGGTCAATCTGGCCACCATAAAAGGGATTGCACAAACGCAATCCACTGTCGCGACTGCGACTTCAGGGGTGCCCCGGCAGGACATTACATGCTGGGCATGGACTGCCCCGTGTACGCTGCGGCAGTTGCCAGGGCTTCTGCCAGGCATTAGGTTATTTCTCCACTAGATGAAGATCTTCCAGCAGAATTGTCAGGGCGCTTATTCGGTTATGGTAGATCTAGGAGCAGAGATTAGAAGGTCAGGGTGCAGTGTTGCTCTGGTCCAGGAGCCATATACCACCCGTGGGCTGGCATGCGGGTTTTCCTGGATACCAGATGCAACGCTGCAGTAATTGTAAATGACGTGAATGCGGAGTGCATGATCGTCGACTCCAGCGACCGCGGAGTGTGTGTTTGTTTTGAGGGGGCGCTGGGTGAGACTTTCTTTGCCAGCGTCTACTGTAAGTTTAGCCAGGACCCAGAGCCCTTTATTGAATACATGAACGGGGTGCTGTTGCTTGCCGGTAATAGCCCCCTGTTCCTTGGTATCGACGCAAATGCTGTTTCCCCCGCATGGTTTAGCAAGATGTCCGGACCTACGTCCGAGCATCGAAGCAGACAGCGGGGTGAACAGCTAAGCGACTGGGTGACGGCCAGAGACGTCTTCATCCTGAACGAACCGAGTGATGTATTCACCTTCGAGGTTGTTGGAGGTGGCAGGAGTGATATCGATGTCACTCTTGCTAATGAGGCGGCACTTAGGGCGTTTAGCTTTCACTGGAACGTCGAGGCGGGGGTTAGCGACCATAGTCTTATCCAAGTGATAATTGACGGGGAGCGGAGACCCGCCCCGAACCTTAATGTGAACAGATGGTGCACGCGGGGCTCTGATTGGGGCGCATACGGTGCTCATGTTAATGCGGCGATCACATCCGTGTCGCTGCGGGAATATGAGCGCCTTAGTTCCGATGAGAAGGTTGCTCACCTCACTGAGTCTGTTTGGAGTGTCAACAATCAGCTCTTTGAGAGGAGTCGAAAGACAAATCGAAGAAGGGTGAAATGGTGGACACACAATCTGAATGTGAAGCGAAGGGCACTCAGGATGCTGAGAGCTTGGCTCAGCTGGGAATGGCCTATAGGCAGTGCCTGGCTGAGTACAAGCGTATGATTGTCGAAACCAAGGAGAATCAGTGGAAAAGGTTTGTTCACACACATAGGGATGATCCTTGGGGCCAAGTGTACAGGATATGTAGGGGTTCCAATAGGGACTCCAGCATAGGCTCCCTGCACAACGGTGGCTCCATAGTCTTTTTTTTTTTTTTTTTTTTTTTTTTTTTATAATTCGTGCAGGTTCAAGAGTTACGCGCTTATGATGTTTGTCACACAACCTGGACGGGGTGCAGATGGTTTGTGTCGAAGATGTTCGTTCACTACTCTCCGGGGGTGGTTGTCTTGGGATTCGAGAGATTCGACTGAATTTGTCGCGTTGTTTGTAGTTTTACAGTAACTTTATTCCATGCCATTAAGATCTTATATTGGAAATGCACACGCAGAGTATGAATTTTGAAGTGATCTTATACTGCGAGTGTTATGCCTTCGTCAGCATTTTTTTTGATCATCTCTCATTCATAACTGGTGTTGTTGCATGGGTTTTTTTCCGTATAGGAATTTTTCTTGGCTATGGTCAGACTTGAACTACAGACCTTCCGCTTAACAGTCGGTGATGATTACCATTGCACCACTACCACCCCTGGGTGGTTGGGCAGATAGTGTTAGGGTTCTGTTACCGGAATTCTTTCCTAGGTCAGACGGTGTCGGGGTCTCCTCGGTTGAGGAACTACCTACGCCACCGCAGGTTGACCCGGACGAGATAAGCACCGCAGTCTCGCTTCTCCGATCCAGGAGATCGCCTGGGCGTGACGGAATCACCGGAGAGATGGTGAAAGCCATCTGGAAGGTGTGCCCCGAATACATGGTGTCCCTGTATGGGGGGTGCGTTGGCCAGGGCTATTTTCCGTTGAGTTGGAAGGAGGCTAGGGTCATTGTTCTTCTGAAGTCTCCCGACAAACCAAGGAGCAATCCGCGGTCCTATCGTGGCATCAGTCTGCTTCCGGTACTTGGAAAAGTGCTGGAAAGGACTATGGTGGAAAGACTGCAGAACATTGTGACCGATTCTCCCTTTCAATTCGGTTTCCGGAAGGGTAAGAGTGTCGAAGACGCATGGGCGTACGTTAAGTCCCATGTTAACGATGCTAGCAATAGGTCCAATTATATCTTGGGTGTCTCTATTGATTTTAGAGGCGCCTTTGATTACTTGAGTTGGGATAGGGTCTTAGATAGGCTACAAGAGCTGGGCTGCCGGGAAATGAGTCTCTGGAGGAGCTATTTCTCCGGTAGGAAAGCCTTTGTTTCGGGCGCGAACGAATCGGTCGGTGTGACTGTCGAACGTGGGTGCCCGCAGGGATCCATTTGCGGTCCATTTATATGGAACCTCATGATGGATCCCCTGCTAGAAACGCTAAGCACACACGTTAAGTGTTGTGCGTATGCAGACGACCTGCTCATCCTTCTTGAGGCTCAGTCCAGAGCTGAGCAGGAAATGAAGGCTGAGCAGGTTCTCCCGGTCGTTCACGACTGGGGCATAAGCGTTGGAGTGAGTGTGTCTGAAGACAAGACTGTCCAGATGCTACTCAAGGGCAAATTGGCGAGCAGTCGACATCCGACGATTCGTATGAACGGGGTGAGTATCAGGTATGTGACGAAAGTCAAATACCTCGGTATCACGGTGGGTGAGAGGATGGGGTTCATGCCCCGTCCGCATGTGCGAACAGGTTAGGCGTATTGTTCGGACAGATTGGGGCCTGAGCAGGAGAGCTGTTCGTACCATATACACCGGTCTCCTTGTTGCTTGTGCAACTTTTGGAGCATCGGTGTTGCTTCGGTGTTGCTTCGGTATCGGGCCGGAACCGCGTACTGCAATGCCAGAGGAAGCCACTTCTGGCCTGCCTGCCCGTGTGCCGGACAGTTTCCACGGCGGCATTGCAGGTACTTCTGGGAGTCCCCCCTCTTGATCTCGAGATCACAAAGAGGGGTATTGCCTTTAAGGTAAAAAGAGGCTTGCGGTTTTTTTTTTTTTTTTTTTTTTTTTTATAATTCGTGCAGGTTCAAGAGTTACGCTCTTTTGATGTTTGTCACACAACCTGGACGGGGTGCAGATGGTTTGTGTCGAAGATGTTCGTTCACTACTCTCCGGGGGTGGTTGTCTTGGGATTCGAGAGATTCGACTGAATTTGTCGCGTTGATTGTAGTTTTACAGTAACTTTATTCCATGCCATTAAGATGCCATAAGTAGCAACTGGTTATTTGATAGGTCATTGGAGGGACTGTCTGCTGGTGAGCGTAAAACCCTGCTTGGTGGCTGCGTTCTATCTGAGTGGCAACCCAGATTACATATCGTTTCCTGGAAGATGTCTCCTTCATGAGCCGAAACCCGGAACTGAGTTTTGGCCTCAGTTTCGGTTTTCTCCTGGCGGGACATGGGTCCATGAATGCGTTTCTGCATAGGATGCGTCTCAGTCAGGAGGCCGGCTGTAGATGTGGTTTTCCTTTAGAGGATTGGGTGCATGTTCTGTGCGTGTGCCCATTATATTCAGACCTTAGGGACTTAGCTGCTATGGGGGTTATTTACGAGGGCGAAGTATGTGACGTGAGCGGTGTCTTCACTGCGCCGTCACACATTGATAGGATGCGTTCTTACGCAAACACTGTGTTCGCTAGGCGGCGGGCTAGGAGGAATTAACCTACCTCCTGCCCCCATTCCATTCTCCCACCTTCCCATCCCAATTCCCCTCCCATTGCTTCCCCTTCCTCACTCCCTTCATCTCCGTCTCCTTCCCCTTCCCTCCTTCCTCCAATTGGCTACCAGTCCAGGGTGTAGGGCACCCCAACTGGAGCAACCTTTACGGTTGCGAGGCTCGACCGGAAGCTTAATTCTGGTACCACGGGAGACAGGAGCCCCCGGGACACTTATGTCAGATATATGAATGACAGTCCCGGCCTGTCTTGAGGTAAGCCCCCTTGTGGGAGTATCGTGGTGGTTGTGGTTGTCCCAAATCGCGGGAAATTTGTTGCTTGCAACAGGGTGCCGTGACCCTTAGATCGGAAGAGGTTTAGATAGGCCTCGCTCCTCGCCAAGGGGGAAGTTCATGTCCCCTGCACATGGCTTCGAACTGGTACGGACGGTGACTTAATCCCGGTTAATAGAAGTCACCTGAAGGACGCTGGTTGACGTTTCAACCCCATGTGGGATGGCCCACCGTGAAATTAAGCCGACACGTAAAACGCATAGCGGAATCCCTCCTTCCCCCATTCTGGTTTTGTCGGTCAACACGACAAGTTGTGTTGGCTTCGCGCTTGCAGTGCGGGTAGGAAAAAAGTGGAATTATTCCATTGTGCGGTTTGTGCGGTCTGTGTTGTGCGTATTTAAGGGTTGTTGCGGTTGCGCCGAAAAATATTGTTTTATTGCGGTATCCGACGCGAATCGTGGTTTTTTCCCGTAGTCCGATCGATCGTGGGTTTTCCCTATTTGTGTGTGCGTAACGCGTTCGAGGGTTTTCCCTAGTTGTGTGTACGTGACGCGATTGTGGGTTTTCCACCAGTGATTGTTGTGCGAGGGATCAGGTCAGTTGACTAGATCCCGGAAATAGGAAGTAAAGGCCGAACATTGTGCTCTGTGCACTGGCCATAAAGCCTATAGAGTGTGTGGTGTTGTGGTGTGGAGTGACAGTGACTGTGACTGTGATTGTGCGTGGATATTGGACTTCCGGTTCAACTGGAGTAACCGAATAGCGGGTGAGTTTGGGTAATTAGATTCTTTTATCCATATATTCACTTATATTCACTTATATTCCTTTCATTTTCAAATAAATTTAAGTAAATTGTCTCGGCTTGCTGAGCAAATGGCGGAAGCCATAAATATAAGTATGACTGGCCTCACTTCCGACATGGAGAGTGAGGCAGCTGAGACCACAAAGGTCGAGGTTCCCTCTGAGAGGTTGAAATACCTCAAGAGGCGAACGGAAGGAATGGCTCCCTCGCAAGAGGGAAGGAAAATCAAGAAATAAAAGGGTGAAATGTGCGTCACCCAAGCTGGTGGCTCCGGCCTCGACTGCCGATGAGTCCGCCATGGAGACGGAGGGTGAGACTATCCCTACAAAAAGAAGTAAGGGTGATAAGAGGCGGAAATCGTCCTCGAGCCTTGAGCTGCAGACTCAGGCAGGTTGCTGTTCGCGGCCATCAACGGGCTCTAAGACCATGATGGGTCCCCCGGCCCATCCGAGTATGGTTCCCCTGCCGGCGGGCAGCCTGCGGGAATTAGTTGCCCAGGCGTCGGCGATCGTGCCGCCGCCTAAGCCCCTGCCGCGCATGAGGCCGGCTCTCACAGCCTCAGCAATTAAAGTTCCGGTGCAGAACTCCTCTGCACCTAAGCCTGGCACTTTGCCAAATGACGGCTTAAGCCTTCACGGCGTCATCGGCAAATGTGCCGAAATTAAGGCGGTCGTTGTAGGCCTAATTTCAGAGTGCCCGGAGTTTGGCGGCCGCATTGCGGAGCTGGCCGGGCGCTATGAGGCGCTTGTTCTGGGGTTATCCGGAACTAACGAGCGTCTGCGTGGGCGTCTGGAGGCGGGCTTAAATAGTGCCGTGGCTCCAACTCACGTCGCTCCCGTTTCGGGCAATGCACCCAACGGTGCACAAAAGGCCGAAGGCACGCCCATCAAGTCCATGGGCGTTCCCCTTGGCGTTCCTGCGGCGGGGAGGCCTTCCTTCGCCCAAGTGACTTCCACTGCGGCCATAACTGGTCCCGTAAGCATGGTGGCTG
The DNA here is from genome assembly GCA_958301585.1 of Merodon equestris. Lineage (NCBI taxonomy): Eukaryota > Metazoa > Arthropoda > Insecta > Diptera > Syrphidae > Merodon > Merodon equestris. Next base: position 4,642,433 of record OY284418.1, on the reverse strand, counting down.
CCCCGGCTGGTGTTAGCAAGAATACCATCAAGCCGGAAGAAACATGGTCGGTGGTAGTGCGTGGAAAACAGCACGAGACCACCAAGGAAATTAAGAAGAGGGTTGTTGAGGAGCTGGTCCCGGCTGCAGGGATCAGAGTTCACACTCTGCGACCTGGCAGGCAGGGAAGCGTTCTTATCCGCATGCCCTCAGCTGCTGAACGAGATGCCCTGGCTGGGCATAAGAAGCTTGGGGAGGTCGGCCTGACGGCTGAATCCGCCAAGAAAAGGGTGGTTGTTCAAAGGGTAGAGAAATTGATCTCCCCGAAGGACTTTTTTGTTGAGCTGAGCCTTGACTTTGAGGATGAGGTTCGGCTCCCGAACCCGTGGAAAGTGGGCGATGGACGACTTAACGTCGTCCTCGAATGTTCCCCCAGGGTTGCTGAGCAAGGAGCCATATACCACCCGTGGGCACATTAGGGGGTTGCCCGCTGGCATGCGGGCATTCCTGGATTCCAGATGCAACGCTGCAGTTGTTGTAAACGACGTAAACGTCGAATGCACAATGGTTGACTCCAGCAATTGCGTAGTCTGTGTGCACGTGGAAGGGACGTTTGGCAAAATATTCTTTGCCAGCGTCTACTGCAAGTTTAGCCAGGACATAGAGCCCCTCATTGAATACATGGACAGGGTGCTGCTGCTTGCCGGTAACAGCCCCCTGTTCCTTGGTATCGACGCTAATGCGGTCTCTCCTGCGTGGTTCAGCAAGAACGAGGGGAGCTGCTAAGCGATTGGATGACGGCCAAAAGCGTCTTCGTCCTAAACGAACCAAGCGAAGTATTCACCTTCGAGGTTGTTGGAGGTGGCAGGAGTGACATCGATGTCACTCTTGCTAATGAAGCTTCTAGTAGGGCGTTTAGTATTGACTGGAAGGTCGAGGCTGGGGTTAGCGACCATAGTGATAATCGACAGGGAGCAAAGCCCCACCCCGAGCCTGAATGTTAAAAGATGGTGCACGCGTGGTTCTGATTGGAACTCATACGGTGCTCATATTAATACGGCGATCACATCTGTGTCGCTCCAGGAGTATGAGTGCTTTAGTTCTGATCAGAAAGTCGCTCACCTCACCGAATCCGTGTGGAGTGTCAACGATGAGCTCTTTGAGAGGAGTCGAAAGACGAATCGAAAAAGAGTGAAATGGTGGACACACGATCTTTGTGTGAAGCGGAGGACACTCAGGAAGCTAAGGAAACAATTCCAGAGCGGCCGAGTGTCCAATGCTGAAAACTTGCCTCAGCTGGGTATGGCCTACAGGCGGTGCCTGGCTGAGTACAAGCGCATGATCGTTGAACACAAGGAAGATGAATGGAAAAGGTTCATTCAAAGGCATAGGGACGATCCGTGGGGCCAGGTATACAGAATATGCAGGAATTCTAATAGGGATTCCAGCATAGGCTGTTTTAACAATGGCAGTTCCATAGTTTTCGGTTGGGCAGATAACGCTAGGATTCTGTTAGGAGAATTCTTTCCTAGGTCGGACGGTGTCGTGGTCTCCTCGGCGGGGGAACTACTGACACCGCCGCCGGTCGATAGGGAGGAATTAAGCACCGCGGTTTCGCTTCTCCGATCCAAGAGATCGCCTGGTCCTGACGGAATCACCGGAGAGATGGTTAAAACCATCTGGAAGGTGCGCCCCGAATACCTGGTGTCCTTGTATGGGGGATGCGTTAGCGAGGGCTATTTCCCGTCGAGCTGGAAGGAGGCTAAGGTCGTTGTTCTTCTGAAGTCTCCCGAGAAACCAAGGAGCAATCCGCGGTCCTATCGGGGCATCAGTCTGCTTCCGGTACTTGGAAAAGTACTGGAAAGGACAATGGTGGAAAGACTGCAGAATATCGTGACCGATACTTCCCCCTTTCAGTTCGGTTTCCGGAAAGGAAAGAGCGTTGACAACGACGCGAACAACAGGTCCAAATATATCTTGGGTGTCTTTATTGATTTTAAAAGCGCCTTTGATTACTTGACCTGGGATAGGGTGCTAGCTAGGCTACAGGAACTAGGCTGCCGGGAAATTTGTCTCTGGAAGAGCTATTTCTTCGGTAGAAGAGCCTTTGTTTCAAATACACACGAATCGGTCAGTGTGACTGTCGAGCGTGGGTGTCCCCAGGGATCCATTTGCGGTCCATTTATATGGAACCCCATGGTGGATCCCCTGCTAGAAACGCTAAGCACACACGTTAAGTGTTGTGCATATGCTGACGACCTGCTCATCCTCGCAGATGCTCAGTCCAGAGCTGAGCTGGAAAGGAAGGCTGAGCGGGTTCTCCCTGTCGTCCACGACTGGGGCATAAGCGTGGGAGTAAGCGTATCCGAGGATAAGACTGTTTCTATGTTGCTTAAGGGCAACTTGGCAAGCAGTCGACATCCGACGATACGACTGAATGGCGTGAGCATCAGATATGTGACGGAAGTCAAGTATCTTGGTATCACAGTGGGTGAGAGGATGAGGTTCATGCCTCCTCTTCTGAACCTGGGTGACCGTATGTGTAGCATAGTTGGGCAGATCAGGCGAGTCGTTAGGACGGATTGGGGCCTGAGTAGGCGGGCTGTTCGTACTATATACACCGGTCTCCTGTTTGCATGTACAACCTTTGGAGCATCGGTGTGGTATGATTCAGTCATGTCCGTAACAGGCCGTAACCGCGTACTGCAATGCCAGAGGAAGGCACTTCTAGCCTGTTTGCCTGTGTGCCGGACAGTTTCCACTGCCGCATTACAGGTCCTCCTGGGAGTCCCTCCTCTTTATCTGGAGATCATTAGAAGAGGTATTGCCTTCAAGGTAAAAAGGGGCTTGCAGTTAACCAGTAGAGACTGGTTATTTGGCATGCCAACGGAAGGGCTATCAGCCAGGGAGCGCAAGACCCTACTTGGTGGCTACGTTCTATCTGAGTGGCAGACAAGATGGAACGAAGCCGAAACGGGTAGGGTCACATACCGCTTCCTGGAGGATGTCTCCTTCATGAGCAGGAATCCACAACTGAGTTTTGGTCTCAGTTTCGGTTTCCTCCTGACGGGACATGGATCCATGAATGCGTTTCTGCATAGGATGCGTCTCAGTCAGGAGGCCGGTTGTAGGTGTGGCTCTCCCTTCGAAGATTGGGTGCACGTTCTGTGCGTGTGCCCACTCAGATCTTAGGGACTTAGCAGCAATGGGGGTTAGGTACGAGGGCGAAGTATGTGACGTGAGCGGTGTTTTCTCTGCTCCGTCACATATCGATAGGATGCGTTCCTTCGCAAACTCGGTTTTCGCTAGGCGACGGGCTAGGAGGAACTAATTTTACCTCCTGCCCACATTACATTTCTATCCTTCCCATCTCAATTCCCCCATCCATTCCTTCCCCCTCCCTCTTTCTTCTTCCCTCCCTCTCTTCTAAATGGCTAGCAGTTCAGGGTGTAGGGCACCCCAACTGTCAGTAACCGTTTACGGTTGCGAGGCTCGACCGGGAGCCTAATTCTGGTACCACGGAGACAGGAGCCCCCGGGACATTAATGTCAGATATATAAATGACAGTCCCGGCCTGTCGTGCGGTAGGCCCCCTAGTGGGAGTATCGTGGTGGTTGTGGTTGTCCCAAATCGCGGGAAATTTGTTGCTTGCAACAGGGTGCCGTGACCCGTAGAACGGAAGAGGTTTTAGATAGGCCTCGCCCCTCACCAAGGGGGAAGTCCATGTCCCCTACACATGGCTTCGAATTGGTTCTGATGGTGACTTAATCCCAGCTAATAGAAGTCACCGGAAGGGCGTTAGTTGACGTTATCAACTCCTTGTGGGATGGCCCACCGTGAAATTAAGCCAACAAGGCAGGTGTTCACGTAAAGCACTTAGCGGAATCCCTCCTTCCCCCATTCCGGTTTTGTCGGTCAACGCAGAAGGTTGTGTTTGGTTTTCACGCTGTGCTGTGCGAGTGAAATTGGAAATATTAGCGAAATTTATTTTGTGCGGTTTATTGAGGGTTGCTGTGTGGTTGTGCGGAGCAGTAAACTGTTTATTGCGGTGTCCGACGCGATCGTGGTTCCCTGTGGTGTACGTGCTGTGACGCGATAGTGGGTTTTTCCCAACAGTGTTTGTGCTGTGACGCGAACGTGGGTTTTCCCGGCGGTGTGTGTTGTGCGACGCAATTGTGGGTTTTCCCAACAGTGTTGTGCGACGCGATTGTGGGTTTTGTGGAGTTAGCGTGCGTCCCAAACGCAGGGTTTTGTGGAGTTAGCGTGCGTCCCAAACGCATCAAGAAAATTGGATGGACTTCCGGTTGATTGGAGTAACGAGCTAACTGGTGAGTCGTTGCCATAATATACATAAGTATATTAAATAAACATTAGTTGTATAATTAATATAATTTTTACATAATTGGTTGGTATCCGTTATAAACGACGGAAGCTGTAAATGTGCATATGACTGGCCTCACCTCGGATTTCGAGAGTGAGGCTCCTGAAGTAGGCATTAACGTGCTCGTCCCCTCGGAGAGGTCCAAGTACCTCAAGAGGCGGACGGAGGAAATGGCTCCCTCGCAGAGTGGGAGGAAACTAAAAAAGTAGAAGAGAAGTAAGGCTGGTTCGCCCAAACTGGCTGCTCCCGCCTCGACGGCCGACGAGTCCGCCATGGACACCGAGGCTGCCGAGGAAATGGTTCCTATAAAAAGGAGTAAGGGCGAAAGGAGGCGGAAAGCGTCCTCGGGCCTTGAGCTCCAAGTTGAGGCAGGCTGCTGTTCGCTGCCAGTAACGGGCCCAAAGTCCGTGATGGGTTCTCCGGCTCATCCGAGTATGGTTCCCCTGCCGGCGGGTAGCCTGCGGGAAATAGTGGCCCAGGCGTCGGCGATCGTGCCGCCACCCAAGTCCCTGCCGCGCATGAGGCCGGCTCCTTCAGCCTCAGACGTAGAAGTTCCGGTGCAGAAGTCTTCTGCACCTAAGCCTGGCACATTGCCTAATAACGGCTTGAGCCTGGACGGCGTCATCAGCCAATGTGTTGAAATCAAGGTGGCCGTTGTAGGCCTAATTTCTGAGTGCCGAGAGTTTGGCGGCCGCATTGCTGAGCTTGCTGGGCGCTATGAGGCCCTTGTGCTGGGACTATCTGGCACAAATGAACGTCTGCGTGGGCGTCTGGAGGCGGGTTCCTATAGGGCCGCGGCTTCCTCCCATGTCGCTCCCGTTTCGGGCAATGCACCCAACGGTGCACGAAAGGCCGCAGGCGCGGCCATTAAATCTATGGGAGTCCCTCTTGGTGTCCCTGCGGCCGGGAGACCTTCGTTTGCTCAAGTGGCTAGTTCCACTGCGGAATTAACCGGTTCTGTCAGCAGGGTTGCTGCCCCGGCTGGTATTCCCACGAATACCACAAGGGCGGAGGAAACCTGGTCGGTGGTTGTGCGCGGCAAGCAGCACGAGACCACAAAGGAGATAAAGAAGAGGGTTGTTGAGGAGCTGGTCCCTGCTGCGGGGATCAGAGTTCACACTCTGCGACCTGGCAAGCAGGGTAGCGTACTCATTCGCATGCCCTCAGCTGCCGAAAGGGATACCCTGGCTGGGCATAAGAAGCTTGGGGAGGTCGGCCTGACGGCTGAATCCGCCAAGAAAAGGGTTGTGGTGCAAAGGGTAGAGAAGTTGATCTCCCCGAAGGACTTCCTTGTCGAGCTGAATAAGCTCAACTTGAACAAGGCCCCTGGCCTTGACTTTGAGGGTGAGGTTCGGCTCCCGAACCTGTGGAAGGTGGGCGATGGACGACTTGACGTCGTCCTCGAATGTTCCCCCAGGGTTGCGGAATTCCTTCTCAGACAGGGGAGGTGCTATATAAGGCACTTCTCGTTCCCCATTAAGGAGAAGTCCCCGGTTCAGTGGTGCAGCCGCTGTTTGGGGCTGGATCACCACGCGTCCAGATGTAGGCAGACGAAAGAGGTCTGCTGGCGCTGTGGGCAATCTGGCTACCCGAAAAGGGATTGCCCTAATGCAATCCATTGTTATGTGATCACACATTATGTAACCGCATATTAACCGCATTACTGCACTTAGCAACAAGTGCCTTCGAATATGCTGAGCATGCAATTATAAGTGCATTTGCCTGATGACCTACATACGGCAGCACAAGCAGCTAAAGCAAAACAAAAATAAAAACAACTTCGAATATGCTGAGCTTGCAATTACAAGTGCATTTGCCTTGATGACCTACATACGGCAGCATAAGCAGCTAAAACAAAATAAAAATAAAAACAACGAAATGACAAACGTTTCATATGGGATAAGTAACACCCATTCAAATAGAACTTACTCCAATTGGCCAAGGCCAAATTCATAACACTGAATGGAATTTGAGTTGAAGCGAAATTGGAAGGAGAAAGGAAGCACCGTAGATTTTAGGATAGTTAGAAGTTAGAATAGTAATAATATATTTTCAATCATTGTCTCTATGTATACATTTAAAATGTTAATGGACGACTCGGGATATAAAAGCCCGAGCAGGCCACAATAAAAATCAGAATTAATTAGACAGCCAAACAAACATCGGCAGTTTTAATTCTCTTGCCTTAAAACGGCAATAGGTAAAAGAGGAGCGCCATATAAATAGGCACCCTGTCTGTCCAACGGCGTTCCACGCCGGACACAAACGTAAGGTCGACCTTTCTCTCTGGGAAGTTTTTCTTTCACTTCGTATGAAAAAGTGCCCACACATAACATGGCGATCCTGCCATCGTCTGAAAAAGTGCCCACACATAACATGGCGATCCTGCCAACATAACATTGGCGATCCTGCCAATACATAACACCATTGTCGCGACTGCGGCTTCAAGGGTGCCCCCGCTGGACATTACATGCTGAGCATGGTTTGTCCAGTGTACGCTGCGGCGGTTGCCAGGGCTTCTTCCCGCTATTATGAAAGTACTTCAACAAAATTGTCAGGGCGCTTTTTCCGTAATGATTGATTTAGGCGTTCAAATTAGAAGCTCAGGATGCAGCGTTGCTCTGGTCCAGGAGCCATATACCACCTGTTGCAAACTTGTACCTCACTGTACACTGGGTAATATTTATATTTACAAAACACTATTGTACGTCATTGTACTTATTGTACTTGTCAATGTCATTGCACTTATGTAAGGGCAGTTGTCAATGAACCGTCTTCGAGTTTACATCGTGTTTTTTTTTCTCGCCTTTTTTCCGTTTTCGTTGACACGCTTCCACTGAAAAGCTGCTACATTTGGTAGCAGAGCGTAGTTTTGTGTTCGATCCATCGATAGTGTCATAAGCAGATCAATTTGGTAATAGTTTTAATTCTTGCTCATCAACCCCCGCGGAAACTTCAATCGTTTGTACTGGTTCATCGTGCTTGTCACGCCACTGCAGGACATCGTGTGACTAAAAACAGCAAGTATCGGAATCGGTACGGTGAAGTTATCTGTGTTTTTTTTTGGACCGTAGTAAAATCGCGCGATGAGCCACGAAAAGCCGGAATTAAGTGTCATTTTAGGCAAACAAGCCCAAGATGGACGATTAATTTCAAACTTTATCGCCAAAATTCGGTGGAAACATTTTCGAGTGGCCAACGTTTAAAGAGATGTTTACCTCGCTTGTGTACAACGAGCCTAATATACAACCGGTCAATAAGCTCCAGTATCTACTTGCCAGTTTAGAGGGTGAAGCAGCCCAGCGAGTGAAAAACACGAGCATTACCGGTGCGAATCTCGTTGCCACTTGGAACGCATTACTGCGTAAGTACGACAACAAACCATTGCTTTTTCAAGCTCAAGTCAAGTCAAGTCTCGCAACGTGGAAGAGATCCAACATCTTCTGGACACCGTAGAAGAGGCTAGGCTAGTTGCTCATAACCTTGATCGATTGGTGGAGTCTTGGGATGATTGGTATGTAGGCATTCTAATATCCAAGTTGGACACGAAGACCAGAGGAGCCTGGGAAACATTGCGAAGTAATTCAACTGATTTTCCTAAGTGGGACGAACTCGTCAATTTTCTGGAAATTTTATTGCGGTCCTTGAATAACGCCCAGAAACTTGAAGTGAAGGACAAAAGGCATAGTGTCAAACACAAGTCTCTTGGTGTGACCACGACAAACGTTGCGACAGAGAAAAACCGTCGGTCTCGTGAACCTTGTCCACAGTGTCTTAGCTTTCTGTGACAAATTTAAAAAACTCTCGGTTTCGGATCGAAGAGAAAAGGTGAAACGACTAGGTCTGTGTTTTAATTGTCTCCGGTCGGAACATTCAGCGTCATCGTGCGCATCCTCCTCTTGTATTGTGTGCGCCGGTAAACACAACACTGTTCTTCATAGTGACGTGGCCACGGTAAAGGCTCAGGAAGAGACAGTAGCGAATTCTCTCTCCGTCGCTCACACCTCGATCAGTGGTCGAACAGTTTCATTTGCCACCGCGTTGGTGATTATTCGCGCCGCGAATGGTCGGTCGATGAGCGTCAGGGCACTCCTCGATGCCGCTTCCGAGGAGTCTTACATAAGCGAGCATGTGGCCCAGACTTTGGGACTGAAACGCCGTCCAGCTGCACTCAGTATTTGTGGAGTTGGTGGTGGACTATCAACCACCGCTTCTTCGGAGGTCGATATAACAGTGGAATCATCTACCGATCGATCGTTTGAACATAAAACAACCGCGTTTATCCTAAAACGAGTAACTAACCTGTTACCGTCTAGACAAGTGTGCGCCAAATCATGTTCTATATTATCCGGTTGTGTCCTCGCGGATCCGAACTTTGATCGCCCCGGAAGAATAGACTGTATTTTGGGCGTAGAAGTGTATGCATCGATTTTACGTGAAGGGTCGCGAATCGGGATGCCAGGGTCGCCGTCGGCAATAAATACAGTCTTTGGATGGGTCGTGGTTGGAGCTGTACCGGACTGCGATTTGTCGACGGACGGAAGACGCGTTAGTACATCTTTCGTTGCGACGAAATTAGAGACAATTTCTGAGCAAATACGTCGGTTTTGGGAAATCGAAAGTGTTGAGCGCCGCTCTGAACTAAGTCCTGAAGATCGTCGTGTTGTTGAGTTATTCGAAAAGGAGTACACGCGAGACGCGAGTGGTAGATTCAAAGTACCTACGCCCCTGTGCGTTAGTGAACCGAAGTTTCCGGGCTCGCTAGAGATTGCGACTCATCGATTCCATTCCGCGGAAAGGAAATTCGCTAAAAATGACTCGTTAGCCATAGCGTACAAGAAATTCGTATGAATCGTTGGGTCACATGGAGAAGGTTAAGGACATAAGTATTATTCGGAATGCGGATGCTTATTTTCTACCACACCACGCCGTGGTCAGAAGTGATGGTTCGGGTGCCATACGGGTCGTGTTCAATGCGTCGCAGTAATGGCGAGTAATGGTATATCGCTAAATGACACCCTTCTCGCCGGGCCTAAGTTGCAACAAGACTTGGGGATTGTGCTTCTAAGATTTCGGTTCTTTCGTTACGCGTTTTTGGGTGACATCGTAAAGATATTTAGGCAGATTCGGGTTAACGAGTCTGACCTTAAACGACAAATGATAATTTGGCGCGAACAGTCATCTTCTCCCTTGGAGTATTTCCGATTACTCACAGTGACTTACGGAATGAAGTTTGCCCCCTTCGCCTCTATTTGGGTACTTAACAAGGTTGCAGAATTGGAACGAGAGCGATTTCCAAAAGGTTCCATCCTGTTGACAAACAACACTTACGTGGATGACGTGTTGGGTGGTGCGGACACCCTCGAAGAAGCCAAAACAGCTCAGAGCGAGGTCATTTCAATCCTTCACAGTGCGGGCTGTGAACTAAGTAAGTGGGCAGCGAACGTTGATGAATTACTACCAAAAGATTCCCCGGACTGTCACGCGCAGAGAACATTGGGAGCTCCTACGTCTTTATCAACTCTTGGTCTCGGCTGGAACACAGGTGAGGATACATTTCAATTTCAGATCCGAAAAGAAGTACAGGGTTTGCCGCTTACGAAACGGCGTCTTTGACCCTCTTGGACTTTTGGCTCCAGTTCTAATCCGGTCAAAAATCCTCATCCAAGACTGCTGGCTATTGGGTGTGGATTGGGATGAGGAAGTCACGCAAACTATTCAGGACAAATGGCGAAGTGATCTAGACATAATACAAACAATGCAGATACCCCGATGGCTCCAAACAGACAGGCATAAAGAATGGTACCTCCATGGGTTTAGCGACGCCTCTGAACGTGCTTATGCTGCCGCAGTGTATGCTGTCAGTAAACAGACAAATGGAATATGGACGAGTGTGCTGCTGATGAGCAAAAGCCGCGTTGCTCCTGTAAAATGCATAAGCTTACCGCGGATGGAGCTGCAGGGTGCCGTATTGCTCGCCCAGTTAGTAAGTTCCCTCTATGCAAAGGTTGTGCAACAGCCTACGAAGATCTTGTGCTGGTCCGATTCCAAAGTAGTTTTGGCTTGGTTACGTGCGCATCCGTCTAAATGTATGTGGCAAATCGGGTAGCTGAAATCGACCGTTTGCTGCCAGATGTGGACTGGAGGCACGTGCGGTCACATGACAACCCAGCAGATTGCGCTACGCGAGGCTTTTCGGCGGTAGACCTAGCAGATTCCACATTGTGGTGGAATGGACCATCATGGCTCGTTAAAGGATGCAGTAACTGGCCGACAGAGGAGGCCAAAGTTGCGATAGATGTTCCCGAGCAGAGAAAATCAACTGCTTTAGTTGGAGTCCGGAGAAGTGCTTGGTCTGACTGGCTATCCAAGTTTAGTTCATTTGATCGACCGGTCCGAACACTGGCCTTAATCTTCCGTTGGCAGCGTTTAAGTGTACGGCATACCGAAAACCCGCCTAAGAGCCTAACGCTCGAGGATATTCGCCGAGCGGAGCGGGTACTGTATCGTTCTGCACAAGCGGAGTTCTTTCAAGAAGAGATCCAGGCTGTCAGCTCCGGAAAAGGCGTTAGTCGTAGCAGTAAACTGCGCCTTTATGCACCGTTTCTGGATCGATTCGGCCTGTTAAGAGTAGGCGGTCGATTACATAACGCTTATTTGGCATACGAGGAGAAACATCCGATATTGCTGTCTCCACACTCGTCGCTGGCAATACTCTTGGTTCGAAGGGCGCACGCAATCACAATGCACGGACCTATGTCGCTGACATGGAGCTACTTGTTACGTTCGGTATGGATCTTGGGTGGACGATATCTTGTTCGCTCAGAAATTCTCTCATGTATACGCTGCGCACGATTCACAGCTCGACCATGCACACAACAAATGGCAATATTGCCTAGGGCACGAGTGGTCATGGAGAGACCGTTTACAGAGACCGGAGTTGACTACACTGGACCATTTCAACTCAAACTAGCACCAGGGAGGGTAACTCGTTCTCAAATCGGTTATGTAGCAGTCTTCGTATGTATGGCATCAAGAGCCGTCCACTTAGAAGTTGTAACTGCCCTTTCCACCGAGGCTTTTATGGCTGCACTGACCCGCTTTACTGCCAGACGAGGCAGTTGTTATCGCCTGTACAGTGACAACGCTACCAACTTTCGAGGCGCTAGCGCTGTACTTCAGCGGCTATTTAGGAAAGGATCCGAGTTTCAGGAAGATGTTGCGCACAAGTTGCTGAATAAGCGCATTGAGTGGTGCTTTACGCCCCCCTCCGCCCCACATCACGGAGGACTATGGGAGGCCGCCGTAAAGATCTTCAAGCAGCACCTCCGCAAAGTCGTTGGCGACTTCGTTAACCTACGAAGAATTTTCTACCGTTACTGCTAGTATCGAACAGTGCATGAACACGCGACCTCTTTGTGCACTGAGCAGCGACCTGGCCGATTTAAATGCTCTAACCCCTGGACATCTGATAACATGAAGTGGGCTTAGCGTTTTGCCTGACCCTGACTATATTGATAATGAGAGCCCACAAAATCCTAGAACGCGATGGCAAATGGTTCAACAAATGCGCAACCACTTTTGGCGCAGATGGAACTCTGAGTGCCTGAAGCACCTGCAACGACGTTCAAAGTGGTGTTTCGAGACTCCCAATATCCATACCGGGGCCATGGCGTTGCTGATTGACGACCAATTACCGCCGGGTCGTTGGCCCCTCGCTAGAATCATTGAAGTGCATCCAGGATCAGACGGTAAGGTGAGAGTGGTGACCGTTCGTACCTCGAAAGATCAGTACATCCGACCAATTAGCAAGGTTGCCTTGTTGCCCATTCAAACTTCAGCTAACCTACCTGAGGACGAATCAGCACCTCAAACGGCGGGCGGCGCGCAAGGGGAATATCAATCTCCAGTGAAGACCACAACTTCATCTACACCAGACTTAGCACAAGCTGTGCTATCTAAAGTACAATCTCATGCAGGCGAATTTGAATAAGTAACGCGTTTGATTATGTTCTCACAATTTATAAAATATTTTACACTTTCCGTTAGTTTCCTTTACCTTTTCGCTACACAAGTTTAAACTCTGTTCTGAGTTCGACTGCATAAGATTGTATTATGGATCCAAATAGTGTTTAATGTTTGCTCAAAACTTCTTTGAATATCAAATTTAATTTCAAATCCTTTAATGAACTGAATTTTGTTATTAATTCCTACTTCTGTAATCTTGCAATTTAATTCGATTTTGAATTTCAAATATGTATGTAAAACTTATATTAACTTTAGAATGAACATCATGAATTTAACCAGTTTCAAATGAAGTACTGAATTTCTTGTTAAGATCAATCACTTTGAATACTTCTTAGATAACTAACATACTGCATCTCATTTAAAGCTTTGGTCAGTTAAGAACAGAGACATTGTATTGTTTTACTTTCACTTCGTCCCTTTAGAGTAAAGTAACGAGGCGGGCCGTATGTTGCAAACTTGTACCTCACTGTACACTGGCTAATGTTTATATTTACAAAACACTATTGTACGTCATTGTACTTATTGTACTTGTCAATGTCATTGCACTTATGTAAGGGCAGTTGTCAATAAACCGTCTCCGAGTTTACATCGTGTTTTTTTTTCTCGCCTTTTTTCCGTTTACGTTGACACGCTTCTACTGAAAAGCTGCTACATTTGGTAGCAGAGCGTAGTTTTGTGTTCGATCCATCGATAGTGTCATAAGCAGATCAATTTGGTAATCGTTTTAATTCTTGCTCATCAACCCCCGCGGAAACCTCAATCGTTTGTACTGGTTCATCGTACTTGTCACGCCACTGCAGGACATCGTGTGATTAAAAACAGCAAGTATCGGAATCGGTACGGTGAAGTTATCTGTGTTTTTTTTTGGACCGTAGTAAAATCGCGCGATGAGCCACGAAAAGCCGGAATTAAGTGTCACTTTAGGCAAACAAACCCAAGATGGACGATTAATATCAAACTTTATCGCGAATACATTAAAGATGGGTGCAAATACTCTCACAAGAAGTGTGTGGGAGATGCGAAAAGAATTATTGATCTCGTATTGGACTCGATTTATGAAAACGAACAGTGATTTAGTTGCTTGGTCGGGGGACAAAGATTTCGAGACCTCCGAGTACGTCAAGGACTATTTCGGTAAAGTGGAATGGGACTTCACTCAAGCCATGGTTCGAATAAAATCCGAGTTGTCACCTGGTGAAAATTTGGCAGCCGAATGGCCCGGGCAGAGTCAGGGTACCGCCGGAACGGTCGAGCAGCATTTACCACGCGAAACGTATCGCGGCTTACCGGTAATAAAACTGCCAAAATTCGGTGGAAACATTTTCGAGTGGCCAACGTTTAAAGAGATGTTTACCTCGCTTGTGTACAACGAGCCTAATATACAACCGGTCAATAAGCTCCAGTATCTACTTGCCAGTTTAGAGGGTGAAGCAGCCCAGCGAGTGAAAAACACGAGCATTACCGGTGCGAATCTCGTTGCCACTTGGAACGCATTACTGCGTAAGTACGACAACAAACCATTGCTTTTTCAAGCTCAGCTCGAGCGCCTGCTGTCTTTACCGGCGGTCAAGTCTCGCAACGTGGAAGAGATCCAACATCTTCTGGACACCGTAGAAGAGGCTAGGCTAGTTGCTCATAACCTTGATCGATTGGTGGAGTCTTGGGATGATTGGTATGTAGGCATTCTAATATCCAAGTTGGACACGAAGACCAGAGGAGCCTGGGAAACATTGCGAAGTAATTCAACTGATTTTCCTAAGTGGGACGAACTCGTCAATTTTCTGGAAATTTTATTGCGGTCCTTGAATAACGCCCAGAAACTTGAAGTGAAGGACAAAAGGCATAGTGTCAAACACAAGTCTCTTGGTGTGACCACGACAAACGTTGCGACAGAGAAAAACCGTCGGTCTCGTGAACCTTGTCCACAGTGTCTTAGCTTTCTGTGACAAATTTAAAAAACTCTCGGTTTCGGATCGAAGAGAAAAGGTGAAACGACTAGGTCTGTGTTTTAATTGTCTCCGGTCGGAACATTCAGCGTCATCGTGCGCATCCTCCTCTTGTATTGTGTGCGCCGGTAAACACAACACTGTTCTTCATAGTGACGTGGCCACGGTAAAGGCTCAGGAAGAGACAGTAGCGAATTCTCTCTCCGTCGCTCACACCTCGATCAGTGGTCGAACAGTTTCATTTGCCACCGCGTTGGTGATTATTCGCGCCGCGAATGGTCGGTCGATGAGCGTCAGGGCACTCCTCGATGCCGCTTCCGAGGAGTCTTACATAAGCGAGCATGTGGCCCAGACTTTGGGACTGAAACGCCGTCCAGCTGCACTCAGTATTTGTGGAGTTGGTGGTGGACTATCAACCACCGCTTCTTCGGAGGTCGATATAACAGTGGAATCATCTACCGATCGATCGTTTGAACATAAAACAACCGCGTTTATCCTAAAACGAGTAACTAACCTGTTACCGTCTAGACAAGTGTGCGCCAAATCATGTTCTATATTATCCGGTTGTGTCCTCGCGGATCCGAACTTTGATCGCCCCGGAAGAATAGACTGTATTTTGGGCGTAGAAGTGTATGCATCGATTTTACGTGAAGGGTCGCGAATCGGGATGCCAGGGTCGCCGTCGGCAATAAATACAGTCTTTGGATGGGTCGTGGTTGGAGCTGTACCGGACTGCGATTTGTCGACGGACGGAAGACGCGTTAGTACATCTTTCGTTGCGACGAAATTAGAGACAATTTCTGAGCAAATACGTCGGTTTTGGGAAATCGAAAGTGTTGAGCGCCGCTCTGAACTAAGTCCTGAAGATCGTCGTGTTGTTGAGTTATTCGAAAAGGAGTACACGCGAGACGCGAGTGGTAGATTCAAAGTACCTACGCCCCTGTGCGTTAGTGAACCGAAGTTTCCGGGCTCGCTAGAGATTGCGACTCATCGATTCCATTCCGCGGAAAGGAAATTCGCTAAAAATGACTCGTTAGCCATAGCGTACAAGAAATTCGTACATGAGTATGAATCGTTGGGTCACATGGAGAAGGTTAAGGACATAAGTATTATTCGGAATGCGGATGCTTATTTTCTACCACACCACGCCGTGGTCAGAAGTGATGGTTCGGGTGCCATACGGGTCGTGTTCAATGCGTCGCAGTAATGGCGAGTAATGGTATATCGCTAAATGACACCCTTCTCGCCGGGCCTAAGTTGCAACAAGACTTGGGGATTGTGCTTCTAAGATTTCGGTTCTTTCGTTACGCGTTTTTGGGTGACATCGTAAAGATATTTAGGCAGATTCGGGTTAACGAGTCTGACCTTAAACGACAAATGATAATTTGGCGCGAACAGTCATCTTCTCCCTTGGAGTATTTCCGATTACTCACAGTGACTTACGGAATGAAGTTTGCCCCCTTCGCCTCTATTTGGGTACTTAACAAGGTTGCAGAATTGGAACGAGAGCGATTTCCAAAAGGTTCCATCCTGTTGACAAACAACACTTACGTGGATGACGTGTTGGGTGGTGCGGACACCCTCGAAGAAGCCAAAACAGCTCAGAGCGAGGTCATTTCAATCCTTCACAGTGCGGGCTGTGAACTAAGTAAGTGGGCAGCGAACGTTGATGAATTACTACCAAAAGATTCCCCGGACTGTCACGCGCAGAGAACATTGGGAGCTCCTACGTCTTTATCAACTCTTGGTCTCGGCTGGAACACAGGTGAGGATACATTTCAATTTCAGATCCGAAAAGAAGTACAGGGTTTGCCGCTTACGAAACGGCGTCTTTGACCCTCTTGGACTTTTGGCTCCAGTTCTAATCCGGTCAAAAATCCTCATCCAAGACTGCTGGCTATTGGGTGTGGATTGGGATGAGGAAGTCACGCAAACTATTCAGGACAAATGGCGAAGTGATCTAGACATAATACAAACAATGCAGATACCCCGATGGCTCCAAACAGACAGGCATAAAGAATGGTACCTCCATGGGTTTAGCGACGCCTCTGAACGTGCTTATGCTGCCGCAGTGTATGCTGTCAGTAAACAGACAAATGGAATATGGACGAGTGTGCTGCTGATGAGCAAAAGCCGCGTTGCTCCTGTAAAATGCATAAGCTTACCGCGGATGGAGCTGCAGGGTGCCGTATTGCTCGCCCAGTTAGTAAGTTCCCTCTATGCAAAGGTTGTGCAACAGCCTACGAAGATCTTGTGCTGGTCCGATTCCAAAGTAGTTTTGGCTTGGTTACGTGCGCATCCGTCTAAATGTATGTGGCAAATCGGGTAGCTGAAATCGACCGTTTGCTGCCAGATGTGGACTGGAGGCACGTGCGGTCACATGACAACCCAGCAGATTGCGCTACGCGAGGCTTTTCGGCGGTAGACCTAGCAGATTCCACATTGTGGTGGAATGGACCATCATGGCTCGTTAAAGGATGCAGTAACTGGCCGACAGAGGAGGCCAAAGTTGCGATAGATGTTCCCGAGCAGAGAAAATCAACTGCTTTAGTTGGAGTCCGGAGAAGTGCTTGGTCTGACTGGCTATCCAAGTTTAGTTCATTTGATCGACCGGTCCGAACACTGGCCTTAATCTTCCGTTGGCAGCGTTTAAGTGTACGGCATACCGAAAACCCGCCTAAGAGCCTAACGCTCGAGGATATTCGCCGAGCGGAGCGGGTACTGTATCGTTCTGCACAAGCGGAGTTCTTTCAAGAAGAGATCCAGGCTGTCAGCTCCGGAAAAGGCGTTAGTCGTAGCAGTAAACTGCGCCTTTATGCACCGTTTCTGGATCGATTCGGCCTGTTAAGAGTAGGCGGTCGATTACATAACGCTTATTTGGCATACGAGGAGAAACATCCGATATTGCTGTCTCCACACTCGTCGCTGGCAATACTCTTGGTTCGAAGGGCGCACGCAATCACAATGCACGGACCTATGTCGCTGACATGGAGCTACTTGTTACGTTCGGTATGGATCTTGGGTGGACGATATCTTGTTCGCTCAGAAATTCTCTCATGTATACGCTGCGCACGATTCACAGCTCGACCATGCACACAACAAATGGCAATATTGCCTAGGGCACGAGTGGTCATGGAGAGACCGTTTACAGAGACCGGAGTTGACTACACTGGACCATTTCAACTCAAACTAGCACCAGGGAGGGTAACTCGTTCTCAAATCGGTTATGTAGCAGTCTTCGTATGTATGGCATCAAGAGCCGTCCACTTAGAAGTTGTAACTGCCCTTTCCACCGAGGCTTTTATGGCTGCACTGACCCGCTTTACTGCCAGACGAGGCAGTTGTTATCGCCTGTACAGTGACAACGCTACCAACTTTCGAGGCGCTAGCGCTGTACTTCAGCGGCTATTTAGGAAAGGATCCGAGTTTCAGGAAGATGTTGCGCACAAGTTGCTGAATAAGCGCATTGAGTGGTGCTTTACGCCCCCCTCCGCCCCACATCACGGAGGACTATGGGAGGCCGCCGTAAAGATCTTCAAGCAGCACCTCCGCAAAGTCGTTGGCGACTTCGTTAACCTACGAAGAATTTTCTACCGTTACTGCTAGTATCGAACAGTGCATGAACACGCGACCTCTTTGTGCACTGAGCAGCGACCTGGCCGATTTAAATGCTCTAACCCCTGGACATCTGATAACATGAAGTGGGCTTAGCGTTTTGCCTGACCCTGACTATATTGATAATGAGAGCCCACAAAATCCTAGAACGCGATGGCAAATGGTTCAACAAATGCGCAACCACTTTTGGCGCAGATGGAACTCTGAGTGCCTGAAGCACCTGCAACGACGTTCAAAGTGGTGTTTCGAGACTCCCAATATCCATACCGGGGCCATGGCGTTGCTGATTGACGACCAATTACCGCCGGGTCGTTGGCCCCTCGCTAGAATCATTGAAGTGCATCCAGGATCAGACGGTAAGGTGAGAGTGGTGACCGTTCGTACCTCGAAAGATCAGTACATCCGACCAATTAGCAAGGTTGCCTTGTTGCCCATTCAAACTTCAGCTAACCTACCTGAGGACGAATCAGCACCTCAAACGGCGGGCGGCGCGCAAGGGGAATATCAATCTCCAGTGAAGACCACAACTTCATCTACACCAGACTTAGCACAAGCTGTGCTATCTAAAGTACAATCTCATGCAGGCGAATTTGAATAAGTAACGCGTTTGATTATGTTCTCACAATTTATAAAATATTTTACACTTTCCGTTAGTTTCCTTTACCTTTTCGCTACACAAGTTTAAACTCTGTTCTGAGTTCGACTGCATAAGATTGTATTATGGATCCAAATAGTGTTTAATGTTTGCTCAAAACTTCTTTGAATATCAAATTTAATTTCAAATCCTTTAATGAACTGAATTTTGTTATTAATTCCTACTTCTGTAATCTTGCAATTTAATTCGATTTTGAATTTCAAATATGTATGTAAAACTTATATTAACTTTAGAATGAACATCATGAATTTAACCAGTTTCAAATGAAGTACTGAATTTCTTGTTAAGATCAATCACTTTGAATACTTCTTAGATAACTAACATACTGCATCTCATTTAAAGCTTTGGTCAGTTAAGAACAGAGACATTGTATTGTTTTACTTTCACTTCGTCCCTTTAGAGTAAAGTAACGAGGCGGGCCGTATGTTGCAAACTTGTACCTCACTGTACACTGGCTAATGTTTATATTTACAAAACACTATTGTACGTCATTGTACTTATTGTACTTGTCAATGTCATTGCACTTATGTAAGGGCAGTTGTCAATAAACCGTCTCCGAGTTTACATCGTGTTTTTTTTTCTCGCCTTTTTTCCGTTTACGTTGACACGCTTCTACTGAAAAGCTGCTACATTTGGTAGCAGAGCGTAGTTTTGTGTTCGATCCATCGATAGTGTCATAAGCAGATCAATTTGGTAATCGTTTTAATTCTTGCTCATCAACCCCCGCGGAAACCTCAATCGTTTGTACTGGTTCATCGTACTTGTCACGCCACTGCAGGACATCGTGTGATTAAAAACAGCAAGTATCGGAATCGGTACGGTGAAGTTATCTGTGTTTTTTTTTGGACCGTAGTAAAATCGCGCGATGAGCCACGAAAAGCCGGAATTAAGTGTCACTTTAGGCAAACAAACCCAAGATGGACGATTAATATCAAACTTTATCGCGAATACATTAAAGATGGGTGCAAATACTCTCACAAGAAGTGTGTGGGAGATGCGAAAAGAATTATTGATCTCGTATTGGACTCGATTTATGAAAACGAACAGTGATTTAGTTGCTTGGTCGGGGGACAAAGATTTCGAGACCTCCGAGTACGTCAAGGACTATTTCGGTAAAGTGGAATGGGACTTCACTCAAGCCATGGTTCGAATAAAATCCGAGTTGTCACCTGGTGAAAATTTGGCAGCCGAATGGCCCGGGCAGAGTCAGGGTACCGCCGGAACGGTCGAGCAGCATTTACCACGCGAAACGTATCGCGGCTTACCGGTAATAAAACTGCCAAAATTCGGTGGAAACATTTTCGAGTGGCCAACGTTTAAAGAGATGTTTACCTCGCTTGTGTACAACGAGCCTAATATACAACCGGTCAATAAGCTCCAGTATCTACTTGCCAGTTTAGAGGGTGAAGCAGCCCAGCGAGTGAAAAACACGAGCATTACCGGTGCGAATCTCGTTGCCACTTGGAACGCATTACTGCGTAAGTACGACAACAAACCATTGCTTTTTCAAGCTCAGCTCGAGCGCCTGCTGTCTTTACCGGCGGTCAAGTCTCGCAACGTGGAAGAGATCCAACATCTTCTGGACACCGTAGAAGAGGCTAGGCTAGTTGCTCATAACCTTGATCGATTGGTGGAGTCTTGGGATGATTGGTATGTAGGCATTCTAATATCCAAGTTGGACACGAAGACCAGAGGAGCCTGGGAAACATTGCGAAGTAATTCAACTGATTTTCCTAAGTGGGACGAACTCGTCAATTTTCTGGAAATTTTATTGCGGTCCTTGAATAACGCCCAGAAACTTGAAGTGAAGGACAAAAGGCATAGTGTCAAACACAAGTCTCTTGGTGTGACCACGACAAACGTTGCGACAGAGAAAAACCGTCGGTCTCGTGAACCTTGTCCACAGTGTCTTAGCTTTCTGTGACAAATTTAAAAAACTCTCGGTTTCGGATCGAAGAGAAAAGGTGAAACGACTAGGTCTGTGTTTTAATTGTCTCCGGTCGGAACATTCAGCGTCATCGTGCGCATCCTCCTCTTGTATTGTGTGCGCCGGTAAACACAACACTGTTCTTCATAGTGACGTGGCCACGGTAAAGGCTCAGGAAGAGACAGTAGCGAATTCTCTCTCCGTCGCTCACACCTCGATCAGTGGTCGAACAGTTTCATTTGCCACCGCGTTGGTGATTATTCGCGCCGCGAATGGTCGGTCGATGAGCGTCAGGGCACTCCTCGATGCCGCTTCCGAGGAGTCTTACATAAGCGAGCATGTGGCCCAGACTTTGGGACTGAAACGCCGTCCAGCTGCACTCAGTATTTGTGGAGTTGGTGGTGGACTATCAACCACCGCTTCTTCGGAGGTCGATATAACAGTGGAATCATCTACCGATCGATCGTTTGAACATAAAACAACCGCGTTTATCCTAAAACGAGTAACTAACCTGTTACCGTCTAGACAAGTGTGCGCCAAATCATGTTCTATATTATCCGGTTGTGTCCTCGCGGATCCGAACTTTGATCGCCCCGGAAGAATAGACTGTATTTTGGGCGTAGAAGTGTATGCATCGATTTTACGTGAAGGGTCGCGAATCGGGATGCCAGGGTCGCCGTCGGCAATAAATACAGTCTTTGGATGGGTCGTGGTTGGAGCTGTACCGGACTGCGATTTGTCGACGGACGGAAGACGCGTTAGTACATCTTTCGTTGCGACGAAATTAGAGACAATTTCTGAGCAAATACGTCGGTTTTGGGAAATCGAAAGTGTTGAGCGCCGCTCTGAACTAAGTCCTGAAGATCGTCGTGTTGTTGAGTTATTCGAAAAGGAGTACACGCGAGACGCGAGTGGTAGATTCAAAGTACCTACGCCCCTGTGCGTTAGTGAACCGAAGTTTCCGGGCTCGCTAGAGATTGCGACTCATCGATTCCATTCCGCGGAAAGGAAATTCGCTAAAAATGACTCGTTAGCCATAGCGTACAAGAAATTCGTACATGAGTATGAATCGTTGGGTCACATGGAGAAGGTTAAGGACATAAGTATTATTCGGAATGCGGATGCTTATTTTCTACCACACCACGCCGTGGTCAGAAGTGATGGTTCGGGTGCCATACGGGTCGTGTTCAATGCGTCGCAGTAATGGCGAGTAATGGTATATCGCTAAATGACACCCTTCTCGCCGGGCCTAAGTTGCAACAAGACTTGTGGATTGTGCTTCTAAGATTTCGGTTCTTTCGTTACGCGTTTTTGGGTGACATCGTAAAGATATTTAGGCAGATTCGGGTTAACGAGTCTGACCTTAAACGACAAATGATAATTTGGCGCGAACAGTCATCTTCTCCCTTGGAGTATTTCCGATTACTCACAGTGACTTACGGAATGAAGTTTGCCCCCTTCGCCTCTATTTGGGTACTTAACAAGGTTGCAGAATTGGAACGAGAGCGATTTCCAAAAGGTTCCATCCTGTTGACAAACAACACTTACGTGGATGACGTGTTGGGTGGTGCGGACACCCTCGAAGAAGCCAAAACAGCTCAGAGCGAGGTCATTTCAATCCTTCACAGTGCGGGCTGTGAACTAAGTAAGTGGGCAGCGAACGTTGATGAATTACTACCAAAAGATTCCCCGGACTGTCACGCGCAGAGAACATTGGGAGCTCCTACGTCTTTATCAACTCTTGGTCTCGGCTGGAACACAGGTGAGGATACATTTCAATTTCAGATCCGAAAAGAAGTACAGGGTTTGCCGCTTACGAAACGGCGTCTTTGACCCTCTTGGACTTTTGGCTCCAGTTCTAATCCGGTCAAAAATCCTCATCCAAGACTGCTGGCTATTGGGTGTGGATTGGGATGAGGAAGTCACGCAAACTATTCAGGACAAATGGCGAAGTGATCTAGACATAATACAAACAATGCAGATACCCCGATGGCTCCAAACAGACAGGCATAAAGAATGGTACCTCCATGGGTTTAGCGACGCCTCTGAACGTGCTTATGCTGCCGCAGTGTATGCTGTCAGTAAACAGACAAATGGAATATGGACGAGTGTGCTGCTGATGAGCAAAAGCCGCGTTGCTCCTGTAAAATGCATAAGCTTACCGCGGATGGAGCTGCAGGGTGCCGTATTGCTCGCCCAGTTAGTAAGTTCCCTCTATGCAAAGGTTGTGCAACAGCCTACGAAGATCTTGTGCTGGTTGACTACACTGGACCATTTCAACTCAAACTAGCACCAGGGAGGGTAACTCGTTCTCAAAGCGGTTATGTAGCAGTCTTCGTATGTATGGCATCAAGAGCCGTCCACTTAGAAGTTGTAACTGCCCTTTCCACCGAGGTTTTTATGGCTGCACTGACCCGCTTTACTGCCAGACGAGGCAGTTGTTATCGCCTGTACAGTGACAACGCTACCAACTTTCGAGGCGCTAGCGCTGTACTTCAGCGGCTATTTAGGAAAGGATCCGAGTTTCAGGAAGATGTTGCGCACAAGTTGCTGAATAAGCGCATTTAGTGGTGCTTTACGCCCCCCTCCGCCCCACATCACGGAGGACTATGGGAGGCCGCCGTAAAGATCTTCAAGCAGCACCTCCGCAAAGTCGTTGGCGATACCTCGTTAACCTACGAAGAATTTTCTACCGTTACTGCTAGTATCGAACAGTGCATGAACACGCGACCTCTTTGTGCACTGAGCAGCGACCCGGCCGATTTAAATGCTCTAACCCCTGGACATCTGATAACATGAAGTGGGCTTAGCGTTTTGCCTGACCCTGACTATATTGATAATGAGAGCCCACAAAATCCTAGAACGCGATGGCAAATGGTTCAACAAATGCGCAACCACTTTTGGCGCAGATGGAACTCTGAGTGCCTGAAGCACCTGCAACGACGTTCAAAGTGGTGTTTCGAGACTCCCAATATCCATACCGGGGCCATGGCGTTGCTGATTGACGATCAATTACCGCCGGGTCGTTGGCCCCTCGCTAGAATCATTGAAGTGCATCCAGGATCAGACGGTAAGGTGAGAGTGGTGACCGTTCGTACCTCGAAAGATCAGTACATCCGACCAATTAGCAAGGTTGCCTTGTTGCCCATTCAAACTTCAGCTAACCTACCTGAGGACGAATCAGCACCTCAAACGGCGGGCGGCGCGCAAGGGGAATATCAATCTCCAGTGAAGACCACAACTTCATCTACACCAGACTTAGCACAAGCTGTGCTATCTAAAGTACAATCTCATGCAGGCGAATTTGAATAAGTAACGCGTTTGATTATGTTCTCACAATTTATAAAATATTTTACACTTTCCGTTAGTTTCCTTTACCTTTTCGCTACACAAGTTTAAACTCTGTTCTGAGTTCGACTGCATAAGATTTTTTGAATATCAAATTTAATTTCAAATCCTTTAATGAACTGAATTTTGTTATTAATTCCTACTTCTGTAATCTTGCAATTTAATTCGATTTTGAATTTCAAATATGTATGTAAAACTTATATTAACTTTAGAATGAACATCATGAATTTAACCAGTTTCAAATGAAGTACTGAATTTCTTGTTAAGATCAATCACTTTGAATACTTCTTAGATAACTAACATACTGCATCTCATTTAAAGCTTTGGTCAGTTAAGAACAGAGACATTGTATTGTTTTACTTTCACTTCGTCCCTTTAGAGTAAAGTAACCAGGCGGGCCGTATGTTGCAAACTTGTACCTCACTGTACACTGGCTAATGTTTATATTTACAAAACACTATTGTACGTCATTGTACTTATTGTACTTGTCAATGTCATTGCACTTATGTAAGGGCAGTTGTCAATAAACCATCTCCGAGATTACATCGTGTTTTTTTTTCTAGCCTTTTTTCGTTTTCGTTGACACGCTTCCACTGAAAAGCTGCTACACCACCCATGGGCACATTAGGGGGTTGCCCGCTGGCATGCGGGCATTCCTGGATACCAGATGCAACACTGCAGTTGTAGTAAACGACGTAAACGTCGAATGCACCATGGTTGACTCCAGCAATTGCGGAGTCTGTGTGCATGTGGAAGGGACGTTTGGCAGAATTTTCTTTGCCAGCGTCTACTGCAAGTTCAGCCAGGACATAGAGCCCTTCATTGAGTACATGGACAGGGTGCTGCTGCTTGCCGGTAACAGCCCCCTGTTCCTTGGTATCGACGCTAATGCGGTCTCTCCTGCGTGGTTCAGCAAGATGTCCGGACATACGTCCGAACATCGCAGCCGATAACGAGGGGAGCTGCTAAGCGATTGGATGACTGCCAAAAGCATCTTCGTCCTGAACGAACCAAGTAAAGTATTCACCTTCGAGGTTGTGGGAGTTGGCAGGAGTGACATTGTTGTCACTCTTGCTAATGAGGCTTCTATTAGGGCGTTTAGTATTGACTGGAAGGACGAGGCTGGAGTTAGCGACGATAGTCTTATCCAAGTGATAATCGACTGGGAGCGAAGCCCCACCCCGAGCCTGAATGTGAAAAGATGGTGCACGCGTGGTTCTGATTGGAACTCATACGGTGCTCATGTTAATGCGGCGATCACATCTGTGTCGCTCCAGGAATATGAGCGCCTTAGTTCCGATCAGAAGGTTGCTCACCTCACCGAATCCGTGTGGAGTGTCAACGATGAGCTCTTTGAGAGGAGTCGAAAGACGAATCGAAAAAGAGTGAAATGGTGGACACACGATCTCAGCGTGAAGCGAAGGGCACTCAGGAAGCTACGGAAAAAAATTCCAGAGTGGCCGGGTGTCCAACGCTGAAAACTTGCCTCAGCTGGGTATGGTCTACAGGCGGTGCCTGGTTGAGTACAAGCGCATGATCGTTGAACACAAGGAAAATGAATGGAAAAGGTTCATTCAAAGGCATAGGGACGATCCTTGGGGCCAAGTATACAGGATATGCAGGAATTCTAATAGGGATTCCAGCATAGGCTGTTTTCACAATGGCAGTTCCATAGTTTTCGGTTGCGCAGATAAGGTTAGGATTCTGTTAGGAGAATTCTTTCCTAGGTCGGACGGTGTTGAGGTCTCCTCGGCGGGGGAACTACCGACACCACCGCAGGTCAATAGGGAAGAATTAAGCACCGCGGTTTCGCTTCTCCGATCCAAGAGATCGCCTGGTCGTGACGGAATCCCCGGAGAGATGGTTAAAACCATCTGCAAGGTGTGCCCCGAATACCTGGTGTCCTTGTATGGGGGATGCGTTAGCGAGGGCTATTTCCCGTCGAGCTGGAAGGAGGCTAAGGTCGTTGTTCTTCTGAAGTCTTCCGAGAAACCAAGGAGCAATGCGCGGTCCTATCGGGGCATCAGTCTGCTTCCGGTACTTGGAAAAGTACTGGAAAGGACGATGGTGGAGAGACTCCAGAATATCGTGACCGATACTTCCCCCTTTCAGTTCGGTTTCCGGAAAGGAAAGAGCGTTGAAGACGCATGGACTTTTGTTAAGTCCCATGTCAACGACGCGAACAACAGGTCCAAATATATCTTGGGCGTCTTTATTGATTTTAAAGGGGCCTTTGATTACTTGACCTGGGATAGGGTGCTGGCTAGGCCAGGAAATTAGTCTCTGGAAGAGCTATTTCTCCGGTAGGAGAGCCTTTGTTTCCAATACATGCGAATCGGTCAGTGTGACTGTCGAGCGTGGGTGTCCCCAGGGATCCATTTGCGGTCCATTTATATCTAACCTCATGATGGATCCCCTGCTAGAAACGCTAAGCACACACGCTAAGTGTTGTGCATATGCAGACGACCTGCTCATCCTCCTTGAGGCTCAGTCCAGAGCTGAGCTGGAAAGGAAGGCCGAGGGGGTTCTCACTGTCGTCCACGACTGGGGCATAAGCGTGGGAGTAAGCGTGTCCGAGGAAAAGACTGTTTCAGTGTTGCTTAAGGGCAACTTGGCACGCAGTCGACATCCGACGATACGACTGAATGGTGTGAGCATCAGGTATGTGACGGAAGTCAAATACCTTGGTATCACAGTGGGGGAGAAGATGAGGTTCATGCCTCATATTGTGAATCTGGGTGACCGTATGTGTAGCGTAGTTGAGCAAATTAGGCGAATAATAAGGACGGACTGGGGCCTGAGCAGGCGTGCTGCTCGTTCCATATACACTGGTCTCCTGGTTGCTTGTACAACCTTTGGAGCATCGGTGTGGTACGATTCAGCCATGTCTGTATCGGGCCGAAACCGCGTACTGCAATGCCAGAGGAAGGCACTTCTAGCCTGTTCGCCTGTGTGTCGGACAGTTTCCACTGCCGCATTACAGGTCCTCCTGGGAGTCCCTCCTCTGGATTTTGAGATCATCAAAAGAGGAATTGCCTTCAAGGTTAAAAGGGGCTTGCAGTTATCCAGTAGAGACTGGTTATTTGACAGGTCGATGGAAGGGCTATCGGCCGGGGAGCGTAAGGCCCTGCTTGACGGCTGCGTTCTATCTGAGTGGCAGACCAGATGGAACGATGCCCAAACGGGTAGGGTTACATATCGCTTCCTGGAAGATGTCTCTTTCATGAGCAGAAATCCGGAACTGAGTTTTGGCCTCAGCTTCGGTTTCCTCCTGACGGGACATGGGTCCATGAATGCGTTTCTGCATAGGATGCGTCTCAGTCAGGAGGCCGGTTGTAGGTGTGGCTCTCCCTTCGAAGATTGGGTGCACGTTCTGTGCGTGTGCCCATTATACTCAGATCTTAGGGACCTAGAAGCTATGGGTGTTAGGTATGAGGGCGAGGTGTGTGACGTGAGCGGTGTCCTTACTGCGCCGTCACACATCGACAGGATGCGGTTATACGCAAATTTAGTGTTCGCTTGGCGGCGGGCTAGGAGAAATTAATTTTGCCTCCTGCCCACATTTCAACTCTCACTTCTTCCAATTTTAATTCCCTTTCCATTCCTTCCTCCTTTCCTCATTCCTTTCTTTTCCTTCTCCTCCCCCCTTCTCCTTTTTCCTTCCCCTTCTAAATAAATGGCTACCAGACCAGGGTGTAGGGCACCCCAACTGGAGCAACCTTTACGGTTGCTAGGCTCGACCGGAGGCCTAATTCTGGTACCACGGGTGACAGGAGCCCCCGGGACATTAATGTCAGATATATCAATGACAGTCCCGGCCCCCTAGTGGGAGTATCGTGGTGGTTGTGGTTGTCCCAAATCGCGGGAAATTTGTTGCTTGCAACAGTATGCCGTGACCCGTAGAACGGAAGAGGCCTTAGATAGGCCTCGCTCCCCGCCAAGGGGAAGTTCATGTCCCCTACACATGGCTTCGAATTGGTACTGATGGTGGCTTAATCCCGGCTAATAGAAGTCACCTGAAGAGCGTTAGTTGACGTTATCAACTCCTTGTAGAATGGCCCACCGTGAAATTAAGCCGACAAGGCAGGTGTTCACGTAAAACACATAGCGGAATCCCTCCTCCCCCATTCTGGTTTTGTCAGTCAACGCGGTGGGTTGTGTTTGGTTTCGCGCTGTTCTGTGCGGGTGAGATTCGGGCAGCCTGCGGGAAATAGTGGCCCAGGCGTCGGCGATCGTGCCGCCGCCCAAGCCCCTGCCACGCATGAGGCCGGCTCTTACAGCCTCAGCGGTACAAGTTCCGGTGCAGAAGTCTTCTGCACCTAAGTCTTCTGCACCTAAGCCTGGCACATTGCCTAATGACGGCTTGAGCCTGGGCGGCGTCATCAGCCAATGTGCTGATATTAAGGTGGCCGTTGTAGGCCTAATTTCGGAGTGCCCAGAGTTTGGCGGCCGCATTGCGGAGCTAGCTGGGCGCTATGAGGTCCTTGTGCTGGGGCTATCCGGTACAAACGAGCGTCTGCGTGGACGTCTGGAGGCGGGTCCCAATAGGGCCGCGGCTTCCACCCATGTCGCTCCCGTTTCGGGCAATGCACCCAACGGTGCACAAAAGGCCGCAGGCGCGCCCATTAAATCTATGGTTGTCCCCCTTGGTATCCCTGCGGCGGGGAGGCCTTCCTTCGCTCAAGTGGCTAGTTCCACTGCGGCTAAAACCGGCCCCGTTAGCAGGGTTGCCTCCCCGGCCGGTATTTCAACGAATACCACGAGGCCGGAAGAAACCTGGTCAGTGGTTGTGCGCGGTAAGCAGCACGAGACCACGAAGGAGATTCAGAAGAGGGTCGTCGAGGAGCTGGTCCCGGCTGCAGGGATCAGAGTTCACACTCTGCGACCTGGCAAGCAGGGTGGCGTGCTTATCCGCATGCCCTCAGCTGCCGAAAGGTATGCCTTGGCTGGACATAAGAAGCTTGGGGAGGTCGGCCTGACGGCTGAATCCGCGAAGCAAAGGGTGCTCATCCAAAGGGTTGAGAAATTAATCTCCCCTGAGGATTTTATAGTTGAGCTGAAGAAGCTCAACTTTAACAATGCCCCTGGCCTCGGGCGATGGACGACTTAACGTCGTCCTCGAATGTTCCCCCAGTGTTGCGGAGCTCCTTCTCAGACAGGGGAGGTGCTATATAAGGCACTTTTCGTTCCCTGTTAATGAGAAGTCCCAGGTGCAGTGGTGCAGCCGCTGTTTGGGGCTGGATCACCACGCGTCCAGATATAGGCAGACGAAAGAGGTCTGCTGGCGCTGTGGGCAATCCGGCCACCCGAAAAGGTATTGCACTAATGCAATCCACTGTCGCGACTGCGACTTCAAGGGTGCCCCCGCTGGACATTACATGCTGAGCATGGACTGTCCAGTGTACGCTGCGGCAGTTGCCAGGGCTTCGGCCAGACATTAGGTTAATTTTGCTCTAATATGAAGTTCATTCAACAGAATTGTCAGGGCGCTTACTCTGTTACGGTCGATCTAGGCGTGCAAATTGAAGCTCAGGGTGCAGCGTTGCTCTGATCCAGGAGCCATACACATTAGGGGGTTGCCCGCTGGCATGCGGGCCTTCCTGGATACCAGATGCAACGCTGCAGTCGTAAACGACGTAAGCGTTGAATGCACCATGGTTGACTCCAGCAATTGCGGAGTCTGTGTGTATGTGGAAGGGACGCTTGGCAAAATATTCTTTGCCAGCGTCTACTGCAAGTTTAGCCAGGACTTAGAGCCATTCATTGAATACATGGACAGGGTGCTGTTGCTTGCCGGTAATAGCCCCCTGTTCCTTGGTATTGACGCTAATGCGGTCTCCCCTGCGTGGTTCAGCAAGATGTCCGGACATACGTCCGAACATTGCAGCCGACAACGAGGGGAGCTGCTAAGCGATTGGATGACTGCCATAGGCATCTTCGTCCTGAAAGAACCAAGTGATGTATTCACCTTCGAGGTTGCTGGAGGTGGCAGGAGTGACATCGACGTCACTCTTGCTAATGAAGCGGCAGTTAGGGCATTTAGTTTTAATTGGAAGGTCGAGGTGGGAGTTAGCGACCATAGTCTTATCCAAGTGATAATCGACAGGGAGCGAAGCCCCACCCCGAGCCTGAATGTGAAAAGATGGTGCATGCAAGGTTCTGATTGGAACTCATACGGTGCTCATGTTAATGAGGCGATCACATCTGTGTCGCTCCAGGAATATGAGCGCCTTAGTTCCGATCAGAAGGTTGCTCACCTCACCGAATCCGTGTGGAGTGTCAACGATGAGCTCTTTGAGAGGAGTCGAAAGACGAATCGAAAAAGAGTGAAATTGTGAACACACGATCTGAGTGTGAAGCGAAGGGCACTCAAGAAGCTAATGAAAAAATTCCAGAGTGGCCGAGTGTCTGAAACTTTCCTCAGCTGGGTATGGCCTACAGGCGGTGCCTGGCTGAGTACAAGCGCATGATCGTTGAATCCAAGGAAAATGAATGGAAAAGGTTCATTCAAAGGCATAGGGATGATCCGTGGGGCCAAGTATACAGGATATGCAGGAATTCTAATAGGGATTCCAGCATAGGCTGTATTCACAATGGCAGTTCCATAGTTTGCGGTTGGGCAGATAACGTTAGCATCCTGTTAGGGGAATTCTTTCCTAGGTCGGACGGTGTCGAGGTCTCCTCGCCGGGGGAACTACCCACACCACCGCAGGTCAATAGGGAAGAATTAAGCACCGCTTCTCAGATCGTTTTGCTTCTGAGATCGCCTGGTCGTGACGGAATCACCGGAGAGATGGTTAAAACCATCTAGAAGGTGCGCCCCGAATAGCTGGTATCCTGGTATGGGGGATGCGTTGGCGAGGGCTATTTACCGTCGAGCTGGAAGGAGGCTAAGGTCATTGTTCTTCTGAAGTCCTCCGTGAAACCGAGTGGCAACCCGCGCTCCTATCATGGCATCAGTCTGCTTCCGGTACTTGGAAAAGTGCTGGAAAGGACTATGGTGAAAAGACTCCAGAACATCATGGCCGATATTTCCCCCTTTCAATTCGGTTTCCGGAAAGGAAAGAGCGTTGACGAACGACGCGAACAATAGGTCCAAGTAGATCTTGGGCGTCTTTATTGATTTTAAAGGCGCCTTTGATAACTGGAGTTCGGATAGGGTGCTAGCTAGGCTGCAGGAGCTGGTCTGCCGGGAAGTTAGTCTCTGGAAGAGCTATTTCTCCAGTAGGAGAGCCTTTGTTTCTGGTGTGAATGAGTCGATTAGTGTGAATGTTGAGCGTGGGTGTCCGCAGGGATCCATTTGCGGTCCATTTATATGGAACCTCATGATGGATCCTCTGCTAGAAACGCTAAGCACACTGTTATGTGATCACACATTACCCTATTATGTAACCGCATATTAACCGCATTACTGCACTTAACAACAAGTGCCTTCGAATATGCTGAGCATGCAATTATAAGTGCATTTGCCTGATGACCTACATACGGCATCACAAGCAGCTAAAGCAAAACAAAAATAAAAACAACTTCGGATATGCTGAGCTTGCCTGATGACCTACATACGGCAGCATAAGCAGCTAAAGCAGAACAAAAATAAAAACAACGAAATGACAAACGTTTCATATGGGATAAGTAACGCCCATTCAAATAGAACTTACTCCAACTGGCCAAGGCCAAATTCATAACACTGAATGGAATTTGAGTTGAAGCGAAATTGGAAGGAGAAAGGAAGCACCGCAGATTTTAGAATAGTATATAGATAATAGATATAAGTTAGAATAGTAGTAATATATTTTGTCACTGTGTATACAATTAAAAACTAATGGACGACTCGGGATATAAAAACCCAAGCAGTCCAAAATAAAGATCAGAATTAATTAGACAGCCAAACAAACATCGGCAGTTTTAATTCTCTTGCCTTAAAACGGCAAAACGTAAAATAGGAGTGCCATAAAAATAGGCACCCTGTCTGTCCAACGGCGTTCCACGCCGGACACAAAAGTCAAGGTCGACCTTTCTCTCTGGGAAGTTTTTCCTTCACCTCGTTTGAAAAAGTGCCAATACATAACATGGCGATCCTGCCCATATATAACATGGCGATCCTGCCATTACATAACATGGCGATCCTGCCCAGACATAACATGGCGATCCTGCCTACATAACAAAACCACAATCCTGATATGCTTCCTGAGATGTACACCTATTGAACTGTGAAACCAAAATCCTGCACACAGAAATCATCGAAAAGACCAACAAAATAGATGGACCAAATTGAAGAATACATCCCACAAGGCTCCACTGGAAAAATACATCAAAACAAGGGCCAAAAAACTCACCAGAGAAGAGTACAAGAGAAGACAAATCAGAAAACTAGAAAACACAGCACCACAAATTCCACAGACCAAAGCTCCACCAAAGCGACGCGGAGGCAAACTAGTACGCGATCGCAAGCAATTAGCCTACTTTAAAACAGTTGTTTTAGTGGACAAGTCCCTTGGAAAACAGCCTGCGAAATCTGGAACAAAATTGACGAAATAGAAAAAAGAATAAAAGAAAGAAAACATGGGAAAGCAACAAAGTAAAGAAGAAGCCGTCAACCTCAACAACGGAAGCTGCAACAACAAAAATTCAGCAGAAACACCCACGTTTAATATAATAGAAATGTTAAGTATAGTAGTAATAAGCTTAATCATCTCTGTATTTATATTTAACAAACTGCATAACTATTTCAAAAATTATATTAATAAGCGTATAAATTTAAGATTTATTAACAATGTCTAAAAAACAAATTCAATAAAAATTCAATAAAATATATCCCTTATGGAAAAAATACAAAAAATATTAGAAAAACTTGATCAAATAATATCAAATATTAAGAAAACTGGTAAAAGACCATACACTAATGAAACTATAGATTTAAATTTAAAAGAATTAGTAAGTCTTAAAAACGAATTTTCGAACCAAATTAATACAACAAATATTAAAGAAAGAGATTTATCAGAAACTATAGAAAAATACAGCTTACAATACAGCAAAAACTTTATTGCTCAACCAGACCAAAACAAAAACAAACACAAACAACATGGCAACATTTAATATCGAAACCGCAGCCAAAACTATCCCAACCTTCACAGGGAACTATCGAGAATTAGACTCATTCATAAAAATAATAGAAATAATAGACAAGACCCCACAGTCCAATTCAAAGCAAGATTTGATAGAATTCGCTTATCACATAAAACTGAGCCCAAATGTAAAGACAGCCTTAAATTCTGTTGAAGAACCTAAAACATTGAAAGATTTACGGACATTACTTGAAGCACGGTTCAAAACAAATAAAACAATACCACAATTACATACAGAACTGTCTCACCTTACACAGAGAGGAAGCATAACAAACTACAAGGACAAAATACTGACTATGATATCAGAACTAAACAACTTACATATAAAAGACCTAGGCACAGAATGTACAACAGAACAAAAAACGACCATAACTAAAATAAACGACACTTACGCACTTAGTTTTAATTCTCTTTTCAAGAACGGCATCAACGAAGACTACAAACAAACAATTTTCGCGGCACAACCAAAGACATTTTCTGACGCAATAACTCTTGCACTAGAACTTGAGCAAACGAGAAACCAAAACCCATATCATACATTCAAAACAGAAACCCAAATTACAACTCACGAAGACGTAACCAGACCTACACATACGACATGAGACAGAATAATAACCAAGGGTACAACAACATCCCAAGATACAATAACTACAATAATAATTACAATAACTATTACAACAGACACAACAACAACACAAACTCAAGACAAAACAACAATAACACTTATCAAAACTACAGAAACAGGAATTATACCAACTACAATAACCAAAACAGATCGAATCCGACATACCCAAATTCCCAGAATCGACCAAACCCCAACAGACGGACCCAAAACTTAAGACACATTAATGTAATTAGCGATCAGGGAAACGAGTTAACCCAGGTGGCCGAAAATTGGACCACCGAAGGGCAAAGAAACTGAATATTTATAATATATCCAAAAATTTAACAAACTATGTAATCATAAATACAAATAACACTAATTTAAAATTATTAATCGATACTGGCGCTGACATATCAATTATTAAAAAAAAAACAGTTGATATAAAATATCTGGCAACACATGAAAGTTGCAGACTAACAGGAATCACAAACGAAGAAATTTTATCACTTGGCACATCAGATATACCTTTCAAAATATCAAATCATGAAATTATTCATAATTTCCATATTGTAGATGAGAATTTTCCGATACAAACAGACGGAATATTAGGAAGAGATTTTCTAGAAAAATACTCCTTCAGAATAGACTACGCAACGTATACACTAGCGTATACATAAAGGAATCAGAAATAATAATACCAATAAAGAATAGGACCCAAAGAATAAAATTAGCTCCAAGGTCAGAATTTATACATGCAATAAATATAAACATAGACGAAGACAGCGTAATCCTCAACAAAGAGATAAAACAAGGCGTATATATAGCAAACTCGATTATACCAGCAAAAGGGTTTCATCACATAAAAATAGTTAACACACGTGATGAAGAGATTACTATAGAAAATTTTGACGTAGATATAGGACCACTAAGAAATTATGAAATACTCTATATACAATCTCAAAGAACAGAACAACGATTTAGTCAACTATCCAAAATTCTGAATCTAGACATTTC
Organism: Merodon equestris; assembly: GCA_958301585.1. NCBI lineage: Eukaryota > Metazoa > Arthropoda > Insecta > Diptera > Syrphidae > Merodon > Merodon equestris. The sequence goes on along the minus strand of OY284418.1, from coordinate 4,607,811 downwards.
TGATGATATAGCAAAAGCTGAACTATAAAAAATTCTGAAGGATTTCCAAGACATTTTTCACTTAGAAGGAGAAACTCTAACAGCTAATAATTTCTATACCCAATCCATTACAACAAAAGACAACACCCCAGTCTATATAAAAAATTTCAGATTACCTCACGTTCATACCAAAGAAATACAAAACCAAGTACAAAAATTACTAAATGACGACATAATAGAACCCTCAGTCAGTCCATACAACTCACCATTATTAATAGTACCAAAAAAAGGCTCTGAAGACAAAAAGAATTGGAGATTAGTAGTAGAATTCAGGAAACTTAAAGGAAAAATTGTCAATGATAAATTCCCACTCAGTTCCGTGCAGGGACGGGTTAAGAATATCCCTGCAGCGATACCTCTCGCTTGTCGTAAAAGGCGACTAAAACAAAGGTAAACAAAAATCAATCAGGCAATTTAGAAAACACCAAGGTGAGCCTAGGGACACATATACCACCATTAAACTGCCCCACAAGTGTGCATGCAAATCAGTGGGCTGACACGACTGGAGATCACCGGTGTTGTAAGAGTAAGATCAAACAAAAAAATCTAGAGCATGCCCGTGTCACAAAAAAAAAAAAAAAGGCAGGCCGAAAAACACTTGGTGCAAACAAATGCAAAAACACCAGCATTTGATTGGCCTCAGCGATGAAGTAATTCCAAACCGGGAAGCCTGCCGCTATTTTCTGAGGTCAAACCGGCGGACCCCACAAGCGGACTAGTAGGAATGCAGTTAAGTGGGAAGGTTATGGTCCTACACTTCTGACCATAACAACGCCGGAAAAAGGAAAAGAAGAAGAAGAAGATAAATTCCCACTCACTCGATTAGAAGATGTATTAGACAGATTAGGCAGAACAAAATATTTTTTAACGTTAGACATGACAAGTTCATTTCATCAAATTAAATTAGACCCTAAATCAAAACCTTTAACTGCATTTTCCACTATGGATGGACACTATCACTTTAAAAGACTACCATTTGGCCTAAAAATTTCTTCCAACAGTTTTCAAAGAATGTTCACAATAGCCTTAACTGGACTAGAATCAGACGCTTTTCTATACGTAGATGACATCATAGTATTTGGTTGCACTTTGCGACATTACAATCAAAATTTAATAAACATTTTCCAACGACTACGAAAATATAATCTTAAATTAAATGCTTCAAAATGCTGTTTCCTTAGACCAGAAGTAGTATATTTGGGACATTTAATTACAGCAAAAGGTATTAAAACGGTTCCCTCGAAATACAAAATAATTCAAGAGTATCCGGTACCGAAAAACGCTGACGAAGTAAGAAGATTCGTAGCTTTTTGCAATTATTACCTTCGATTCATAGAAAATTTTGCATCAACCGCTAAATGTCTTAATACTCTACTTAAAAAGAATCAACCTTTCATTTGGTTTAAAGAATGCCAAAAATCTTTCGAAACCTTCAAAAATAAACTAATAAATCCACCGATACTACAATATCCACGGCTTGACAAACCATTCATACTTACAACAGACGTCTCAGACTTCGCTCTAGGAGCAGTTTTTTCGCAAGGCGAAATAGGTCATGACTTGCCAATCTCATATGCAAGTAAATCACTTTCGAACCACGACATAAATAAAGCAGTAATAGAAAAAGAATTACTAGCAATTCATTGGGGAATCAACTTCTTCAAACCATATCTCTTTGGAAGAAAATTTATACTAGTAACAGATCATAGACCTTTAGTTTCTCTATTTACACATAGAAACCTTTCGTCAAAAATGACAAGAATTAGAATGGATTTAGCGGACTACGATTTTGAAATTGTATATAAACCAGGTTCGATAAATACAAATGCTGACGCTTTATCTCGAATAAAAGTAGATTCAGACGCACAAAAAGAATGATTCCTAACAGAATAGAAACGAAAGAAAACATTAAGATAGTAACAAGGGGTATGAAAAGAAAAGAAAAAAATTGATAGTAACAAAGAAGAAAGTAGAAATAGGGCAACATCAAAGGAGAAATGTATATCTCATTCGAAGACTGATCACCTTTACATATGGGAATGCACGTCCTTAACTGACGTAAATAAAATTAAGAAATTAGAATTCAAATTTGAGGCAACTAATAAATCCATGGTAAAAGTAGAAATAAATGATAAAGTGTCCTCCGAATTACGATTCGATTATGGAGAAACTGACATTTGTGTTGGAAAAGAAAAATATATTACAAGTAGGCCTACAAAAAGAAGATGAAATATTTAAGAGAATAGAAGAAAAAGAATTTAGAAAAATATTCAATGAGTTGCAACAGAAAAAAATGAATAAAAAGACCTCTATATTGAAGATAATACTTTACAAAGCCCCTAGAAGAGTTACAGATGATTTAGAGAAATATAAATTGATAGATGAATACCATAATACACCACAGGGAGGACACTTAGGAATCAGAAAAACACTCTTAAAACTCAAACAACGATATATATGGAAAAATATGAATAAGATGATTAAGAAATTCATAAACAATTGCGATTCATGCGCCAGAAATAAACAAACTAGACACATAAGAGAAAATCAGATAATTACAGATACTCCAAGCACGAGTTTTGAAACAATAGAAATCGACACAGTAGGACCTTTAAGACCATCCAACGGATACAGATACATTTTGACAATGCAATGCGAATTAACAAAATACATCATTGCACACCCAATACCCACTAAAGACGATTTAACAGTAGCAAAAACAATTGTAGAGCAGTTAATCTTAAAATTTGGACATTTCAAGACCTTAAAATCTGACAGAGGTACAGAGTTCACCAACGACTTATTAAAAAACATATGCGACACATTAAAAATAAGACAGATTTTTTCAACTCCTTACCATCACCAAACATTAGGTTCAGTAGAAAGAAACCACCGAGTGTTAAACGAATTTCTATTAAATCTAGCAGAAAATTATGAATGGAACATATGGTTACCATATTACATGTTTGCATATAACACAACACCTCATGTCACAACACACTACTCGCCACACGAACTGATATTCAGAAAATTACCCCAATTATCAACTGACACATTTACACACATAACCATGAACATTGACGACTACGCGAACGAACTGAAGATCAGGTTACGAACCTCGATTGAGACAGCAGAAAAGAAGAAAAACAAAACCGACACTCCAAAGAAACCAATAAAAATGTGATTTTTAAACTTACAAATAGCGGACTTAGTATTAATTAAAGTAGAAAATAGAAAAAAATACATTAGTCCATACAAAGGCCCATATAAAATCATAGAAAGAAAGGGCATTAATTCAATTATAGATATAGATGGCACGAATAAAGAATTGCATAACAGCTTAATAAAACCATATATAGTATATTAAGAGAATCACAAATTTTACTAGATTAACATTAAATAAGAATATATTAAGAAAAATATAATAATAATACAATATAACAATAATATGAATATACTAAAAAAAAAAAAAAAAAAAAAATTACCTGTAAACTTCACCTTTCGATTTCGCACGCTCTGAAAAATTCCATTTCCAATATAATTTTTCTCTTAAGGATGAGGGTGTTATGTGATCACACATTACCCTATAATTAATGGGAAAGGTTCATTCAAAGGCATAGGGACGATCCGTGGGGCCAAGTGTACAGGATATGCAGGAATTCTAATAGGGATTCCAGCATAGGCTGTATTCACAATGGCAGTTCCATAGTTTGCGGTTGGGCAGATAACGGTAGGATCCTGTTAGGGGAACTCTTTCCTAGGTCGGACGGTGTCGAGGTCTCCTCGGCGGGGGAACTACCGACACCACCGCAGGTCAATAGGGAAGAATTAAGCACCGCGGTTTTGCTTCTCAGATCCAACAGATCGCCTGGTCGTGACGGAATCACCGGAGAGATGGTTAAAACCATCTGGAAGGTGTGCCCCGAATACCTGGTATCCTGGTATGGGGGATGCGTTGGCGAGGGAAGGAGGCTAAGATCATTGTTCTTCTGAAGTCCTCCGAGAAACCGAGGAGCAACCCGCGGTCCTATCGTGGCATCAGTCTGCTTCCGGTACTTGGAAAAGTGCTGGAAAGGACTATGGTGGAAAGACTCCAGAACATCATGGCCGATGTTCCCCTTTCAATTCGGTTTCCGGAAAGGAACGAGCGTTGAGGACGCATGGGATTTTGTTAAGTCCCAGTACATATTGGGCGTCTTTATTGATTTTAAAGGTGCCTTTGATAACTTGAGTTCGGATAGGGTGCTAGCTAGGCTGCAGGAGCTGGTCTGCCGGGAAATTAGTCTCTGGAAGAGCTATTTCTCCGGTAGGAGAGCCTTTGTTTCTGGTGTGAATGAGTCGAATAGTGTGAATGTTGAGCGTGGGTGTCCGCAGGGATCCATTTGCGGTCCATTTATATGGAACCTCATGATGGATCCTCTGCTAGAAACGCTAAGCACACACTCTAAGTGTTGTACGTATGCAGATGACCGGCTTATCCTTCTTCAAGCTCAGTCCAGAGCAGAGCTCGAAAGGAACGCTGAGCGGGTTCTCCCTGTCGTTCACGACTTGGAGTGAGTGTGTCTGAGGAAAAGACTGTCTCAATGTTGCTCAGGGGCAACTTGGCAAGCAGTCGACATCCGACGATACTTATGAATGGGGTGAACATCAGGTATGTGACGGAAGTCAAATATCTTGGTATCACAGTGGGTGAAAGGATGAGGTTCATGCCTCATCTTGTGAATCTGGGTGACCGTATGTGCGGCGTGTTTTTTTTTTTTTTTTTTTTTTTTTTTTTTTTTTTTTATAATTCGTGCAGGTTCAAGAGTTACGCTCTTTTGATGTTTGTCACACAACCTGGACGGGGTGCAGATGGTTTGTGTCGAAGATGTTCGTTCACTACTCTCCGGGGGTGGTTGTCTTGGGATTCGAGAGATTCGACTGAATTTGTCGCGTTGATTGTAGTTTTACAGTAACTTTATTCCATGCCATTAAGATCTTATATTGGAAATGCACACGCAGAGTATGAATTTTGAAGTGATCTTATACTGCGAGTGTTATGCCTTCGTCAGCATTTTTTGATCATCTCTCATTCACAACTGGTGTTGTTGCATGGGTTTTTTCCGTATAGGAATTTTTCTTGGCTATGGTCAGACTTGAACTACAGACCTTCCGCTTAACAGTCGGTGATGATTACCATTGCACCACTACCACCCACATGTTGAACAGATTAGGCGAATAATTAGGACGGACTGGGGCCTGAGCAGGCGTGCTGTTCGTACCATATACACCGGTCTCCTGGTTGCTTGTACAACCTTTGGAGCATCGGTGTGGTGTGATTCAGTAATTTCTGTATCGGGCCGAAACCGCGAACTGCAATGCCAGAGGAAGGCACTTCTAGCCACATTACAGCACTATTAACCATATCGACAGAATTACACAATACATAAAAAAAAAGGTTTTACTTCCAAAAAATCAACAGGGATAGTTTTCCTTGACATCGAGAAAGCCTTTGACACCGTCTGACATAGTGGACTACTTTATAAAATGTATTTGTTCGAATTCCCATTGTTTTTAATTAAAGTATTGAAAGAAGAACGGACGTTTAGTGTTTGCATAAATAACACATTTTCCTCTGATAGAACGATCCCGGCAGGAGTACCCCAGGGATCTGTCCTTGGACAGATCGTTCATTCGTGCAGGTTCAAGAGTTACGCTCTTATGATGTTTGTCACACAACCTGGACGGGGTGCAGATGGCTTCTGTCGAAGATGTTGTTACCTACACACCGTACCTCGCTCCGGGCTCCTCCTCCTCCTCCTCCTTTCCTTTTTTCTCCGGCGTTGTTATGGTCTGAAGTGTGCATTCATACTGGTCCGCTTGTGGGGTCCGCCGGTTTGACCTCAGAAAGTAGCGGCAGGCTTCCCGGTTTGGGATTACTTCATCGCTGAGGCCAATCAAATGCTGGTGTTTTTGCATTTGTTTGCACCAATTGTTTTTCGACCTGCCTTTTTTGCGTGTTGAAATTGGAATGCTGATTGATAACGCCTTTTGGACGGGGTTCAAAGGATCTCTCCTTTGAACATGGCAATACCAACTGAGGCGGTCGCGCTCTATATTTCTTGTGATGGTTTTTTTTACGTGGATGCTTCCTCGGATCTTTGAACTTCTAATTCTGTCACGCTTTGTTACTCCCGCTGTCATGCGAAGCATCTTCATCTCAGTTGCCGTTAATTTGCTCTCATACTTTTTGTGCATTGTCCAGCATTGTGAACCGTATGTGAGCGCCGGACGTACAACTGAAGTGTAGAGCCTTCCTTTCAGCTTAGGGGGCATTTTTCGATCACAGAAGATGGCGGAGTTTTCCCGCCACTTCATCCACCCTACGCTTACGCGATGTTTGATGTCGTCATCACAAGTTGCTTCTCTATTAATCATAGATCCCAGATATTTAAACTTTTTACACTCGGGAAGCACTCTTCCATTCAAGTAAATGTCTGGAATAGGCTGATGAGGGTCAGAGAACGGGCAGCACAGATACTCTGTCTTCTTTGAACTAATACGTTACCGGGTTTCCTCAAAAATGTCCACCCACACATCAAGTGCTCGTTGTAGGGACGCCTGATCATCACTTATAATGGCCCCATCGTCAGCAAAGAATAGCTGGTGCACATTGGGGTCCGTCACTTTTCCTTCAAGCAATCAATCAAGGACTGCTATAAAAAGCAGTGGGCTGAGGACGCTCCCTTGGTGTACACCGACTTTGATTGCGAACTCTTCGGTGACTCCTGCGGTGCATCTTACTCTTGTCGTTGCTCTCTCGTACATGTCCATAATCACTGGCACGTAGGTTTCTGGAACTCCTTTTTGTCTTAGCGCTACCCATAAAAGATCTCTTGGTTGCCGGTCAAAGGCCTTCTCGAAATCTACTAGTCCTTTGAAGAATCACGATGCTTTTCCATCATGATCCTTATACTTTGGATTGCATCTGTTGTTGATTTTCCCGAGACAAACCCGCACTGGTCATCAGATAGTCGTATTATTTTCCGCAGTCGGCTATCTAATACCCGTTCAACGATCTTCATGGTGTGCGACATCAGCTTGACAGAACCGTAGTTATCACAATTTCGCGTATCACCCTTTCCTTTGTGCAATGGAAGAAGATAGCTTTCCCTCCATTGATTAGGCATAGTGTCGCCTCTCATAAGTTTGGAGATAAGAACCATGAGCCATCTAGACCCGATGTCTCCCATCTTTTTCCAGAACTCAGAGGGTATCCCGTCCAGCTCAACAGCTTTTCTTTTCTTGGAGTTTTTAACCGCGTACCGAACTTCTTCGACTGTGATGTCGGATATTTCGGCATGATTCGGGGCGGCTCTTGGAAAGTACACTCGGGGAAACTGTTCGTTCAGAAGTTCCTCGCAATACTGTCGCCATCTGTGGAGAATTTTTTCGTCTTCCACAAGGAGTTGGCCTTCAGCATTGTTAATAAACTTTGGGAAACGAACCTCCTGAGCATTTCTTCTTCTCTGGGCGGCTATCTTAAAGATATTTGCTATTTGTTCAAATTGTTTTGTCAAAGCTCCTGGGTAGCCTGGTTCCTGTCAGACGCGGAAGACGATACTTCTTCCACCTCCTGATAGAGGCCTTTTGTTCGCATCCTACTTGAGGGGCATATGCGCTTACGATGTTCCACACCTCACCATGCATCACCAATTTGAGAGCCATCAAACGGTCACTGGACTTTGAAATGGTTAAGACGTTGCCAAGTAACTCTGCCACAAGGATGATGGCGATTCCGTTTTTTCCTTGTTCCAATCCATAGTAAAACATCTTGTAGGCTTTTGTTTTAACGTCCAAGAAACGTGCCCGATTACCGGTGTTTCGCCATTTTGTCTCTTGTACGCACAGGATGTCTACTCGCCTTCTAACCATCATTTCTTCAAGCTCATAGCTGCGCCCAAAGTTCCAACTCGCGACTCTTAAATGTGGCTTACGCCGTTGCATTACTTTGCTATCCCCCGGAAATCCTATAGCTCTGACCCGAGCATTGCTGCTCGTCCCAGGATCACGACCATTAGTAGTGCCTGGCGGGGTAGTGCTTTTCCTTTTAGCGTTCTTTTCCATAATGCTACGGTTTGACCGTTTTCTTTCTTCCCTTCCTTTTTGACACGGGCATGCTCCAGATTTTTTATTTTTTTTTTATTGATCTTACTCTTACAACACCGGTGATCTCCAGTCGTGTCAACCCACTGATTTGCATGCACACTTGTGGGGCAGTTTAATGCTGGTATATGTGTCCCTAGGCACATATACCTTGGTGTTTTCTAAATTGCTTAGATGTGATTTTTGTTTACCTTTGTTTAGTCGCCTTTTACGACAAGCTGCAGGGATATTCTTAACCCGTCCCTGCACGAGGGGTACCTCGCTCCGGGCTATCGTCCGCAAAGCCGCCCAACCTACTCTGCAATTGTGGTAGTGGATCAAGATGGTGGAAGGGCGCCACGCGATTTGGTCTTATGGACGAAGCCACCAGCGCCGTAACATCAGGCCACCGGACAACAAACACGTGGCGCGGAACACTGTTCCATACGTCCATAGTGCGATTGAGTCAGATAATCACCGGGCCACAACATCAGGCCACCACTAGACTGAGCTCTAGCAATAGAGTATCATAACGATGCCTCTATATGACCTTAGAAATAGGCAAGCCAGCGATGCGGTTAAGCCAGAATTGAGTATAGAGGCGAAAGAATCGAACCATTTAGTAGCTGGTTCCCTCCGAAGTTTCCGTCAGGATAGCCGGTGCATTTAAAAATTATGATAAACTAATCTTATCTGGTAAAGCGAACGATTAGAGGCATTAGGGTCGAAACGACCTTAACCTATTCTCAAACTTTAAATGTGTAAGAACCTAGCTATCTTGATATGAAGGTTAAGGTTGTGATATATTGTGCCCAGTGGGCCACTTTTCGTAAGCTGAACTGGCGCTGAACCAAACGTAATGTTGCCCAAATTAACATGCAGATACCATGAGAGGCGTTGGTTGCTTAAAACAGCAGGACAGTGGACATGGAAGTCATAATCCGCTAAATAGTGTGTAATAACTCACCTGCCGAAGAAACAAGCCCTTAAAATGGATGGCGCTTAAGTTGTATACCTATACATTTCCGCTAAAGTAGATGATTTATATTTAATTTCGATTGAATATGAATATTGAAACTTTAGTGAGTAGGAGGGTACAATGGTGTGCTTTGAAGTGTTTGGCATGAGCCTGCATGGAGCCGCTATTGTGGTTGATCACGAGTTAGTCGGTTCTAAGTTCAAGGCGAAAATCGAAAATGTTCAAGTTTTTTTTTAAAAAGAAAAAAAAGGTGAAAAAATAATTATATATAAATAAAAAACAAAATAAATAAAAACAGAAAAATTATTTTATTTGTTTTTTTAATTTTTATTATTGTTTTTTTATTTTTATTTTTTTATTTTTTTGGATTTTTTTTTTTTAATTTTTTTATTTTTTTGGATTTTTTTTTTTTTTTTAAATTAATATACCTATACATTGTGTTGACACAATGTGATTTCTGCCCAGTGCTCTGAATGTCAAAGTAAAGAAATTCAAGTAAGCGCGGGTAAACGGCAGGAGTAACTATAACTCTCTTGCCGTCAACGGTCGGCAAGACGTATTTTTAAAGATCGGAAGATCTTAAAGTCGACACTGACGCAGAACTTCGGCCGCTGACCTTCGCGTGGCTGCACACCTTGTCGCGGTGCGAAGGCTCAGTAATTGTCAATGACTCTTGAGAACGGGACATGAATTCTCTCTCCCTCCTCCCCCCATTCCGGTTTTGTCGGTCAACGCGACAAGTTGTGTCTTGGTCTCGCGCTGTGCAGTGCGGGTAAAATTGAGTAATTGCGAAATTTGTTTTGTGCTAAGTTCGTTTTGTGCGGTTCATTAAGGGTTGCTGCGTGGTTGTGCGAAGCAATAAACTGTTTATTGCGGTATCCGACGCGATTGTGGTTTCCTGTGGTGTACGTGCTGACGCGATCCTGGGTTTTTCTCAAAAGTGAGTGTGCAGTGACGCGATTGTGGGTTTTCCCACTAGTGAGTGTGCAAGTGGCTATAAGGCCTGCAGTGAAGTGCACCCCAAGTGTGTTGTGCATGGGATCAGGTCAGTTTTGACTAGATCCCGTAAATTGAATTAGAGGCCGAACATTGTGCATTGTTCACTGGCCATAAAGTTTATAGAGGGTGCTGTGTTGTCGAGTGAGTGTGCCGAAGCTTCCGGTTCGACGGAATAACCAGAAAACGGGTGAGTCGTTGCCATTTTTGCAGAATATATATACTTATATATTATATATTATAAATTGCATTAGCTTTAATATAGTTGTATATTGTATATTGTTGATTGGCATCTACCACATCCGGTAGAAATGACGGAAGCTATGACTGGCCTCACCTCCGAGTTCGAGAGTGAGGCTACTGAAGTAGGCTTTAGCGTGTCCGTCCCCTCGGAGAGGTCTAAGTACCTCAAAAGGCGGACGGAGGAAATGGCTCCCTTCCAGGAAGGGAGAAAGATCAAAAGGAAGAAGAGGAGCAAGGGCGGTTCGCCCAAGTCAACTGCTCCTGCCTCGACGGCTGAGGAGTCTGCCGTGGAATCCGAGGCGAATGACAACCGGTCCAAGGAGGTCAAACCCAAGAAGGCCGCAAGGCATCCCATAGCGCCCCGGACAGGGGAGGGTTCTGGTGCCCTGCAAACTACGGACTCCAAGTCCGTGATGGGTCCTCCGGCCCATTCGAGTATGGTTCCTCTGCCGGTGGGCAGCCTGCGGGACTTAGTTGCCCATGCGTCGGCGATCGTGCCGCCGCCCAAGCCCCTGCCGCGCATGAGGCCGCCTCTCACAGCCTCAGCTGCTACTGTTGAAGTTCCGGTGCAGAAATCTTCTGCACCTAAGCCTGGCACATTGCCAAATGACGGCTTGAGCCTGGACGGCGTCATCAGCCAATGTGCTGATATAAAGGTGGCCGTTGTAGGCCTAATTTCAGAGTGCCCGGAGTTTGGCGGCCGCATTGCTGAGCTGACCGGGCGCTATGAGGCCTTGTGCGTCTGGAGGCGGGTTCTAATAGGGCCGCGGCTTCCGCCCATGTCACACCCGTTTCGGGCAATGCACCCAACGGTGCACAAAAGGCCGGAGGCTCGCCCATTAAATCAATGGGCGTCCCTGCGGCGGGGAGGCCTTCCTTCGCTAAGTGGCTTCCACTGCGGCCAAACGGGGCCCGTTAACAAGGTTGCAGCCCCGGCTGGTATTCCCAAGAATACCATCAAGCCGGAAGAAACATGGTCGGTGGTTGTGCGCGGAAAGCAGCACGAGACCACCAAGGAGATTAAAAAGAGGGTTGTTGAGGAGCTGGTCCCAGCGGCAGGGATCAGAGTTCATACTCTGAGAGCTGGCAGGCAGGGCAGCGTGCTTATCCGCATGCCCTCAGCTGCCGAGAGGGTTGCTCTTGCTGGGCATGTGAAACTTTGGGAGGTCGGCCTGACGGCTGAATCCGCAAAGCAGAGGGTCCTCATCCAAACGGTTGAGAAGTTGATCTTCCCTGAGGATTTTAAGGCTGAGCTGAAAAAACTCAACCTTAACAAGGCCCCTGGCCTTGACTTGGACAGTGAGGTTCGGCTCCCGAACCCGTGGAAGGTGGGCGATGGACGACTTAACGTCGTCCTTGAATGTTCCCCCAGGGTTGCGGAGCTCCTGCTGAAACAGGGGAGGTGCTATATCAAGCACTTCTCGTTTCCCGTTAAGGAGAAGTCCCCTATGCAGTGGTGCAGCCGCTGTTTGGGGTTGGATCACCACGCGTCGAGATGTAGGCAGACGAAAGAGGTCTGCTGGCGCTGTGGGCAATCTGGCCATCCAAAAAGGGATTGCCCTAACGCAATCCATTGTCGCGACTGCGACTTCAAGGGTGCCCCCGCTGGACATTACATGCTGAGCATGGACTGTCCAGTGTACGCTGCGGCAGTTGCCAGGGCTTCGGCCAGGCATTAGGTCTCCACTCGACAGTATGAAAGTACTACAGCTAAATTGTAAGGGCGCATTTTCCGTAATGGTTGATTAAGGCGTTCAAATTAGAAGCTTAGGGTGCTGCGTTGCTCTGATCCAGGAGACATATACCACCCATATACCATTAGGGGGTTGCCCGCTGGCATGCGGGCATTCCTCGATTCCAGATGCAACGCTGCAGTTGTTGTAAACGACGCAAACGGTGAATGCACCATGGTTGACTCCAGCAATTGTGGAGTCTGTGTGCACGTGGAAGGGATGTTTGGCAAAATATTCTTTGCCAGCGTCTACTGCAAGTTTAGCCAGGACATAGAGCCCTTCATTGAGTACATGGACAGGGTGCTGCTGCTTGCCGGTAACAGCCCCCTGTTCCTTGGTATCGACGCTAATGCAGTCTCTCCTGCGTGGTTCAGCAAGATGTCCGGACATACGTCCGAACATCGCAGCCGACAACGAGGGGAGCTGCTAAGCGATTGGATGACGGCCAAAAGCGTCTTCGTCCTAAACGAACCAAGTGAAGTATTCACCTTCGAGGTTGTTGGAGGTGGCAGGTGTGACATCGATGTCACTCTTGCTAATGAAGCTTCTATAAGGGCGTTTAGTATTGACTGGAAGGTCGAGGCTGGAGTTAGCGACCATAGTCTTATCCAAGTGATAATCGACAGGGAGCGAAGCCCCACCCCGAGCCTGAATGTTAAAAGATGGTGCACGCGTGGTTCTGATTGGAACTCATACGGTACTCATATTAATGCTGCGATCACATCTGTGTCGCTCCAGGAATATGAGTGCCTTAGTTCCGATCAGAAAGTCGCTCACCTCACCGAATCCGTGTGGAGTGTCAACGATGAGCTCTTTGAGAGGAGTCGAAAGACGAATCGAAAAAGAGTGAAATGGTGGACACACGATCTCAGTGTGAAGCGAAGGACATTCAGGAAGCTAAGGAAAAAATTCCAGAGTGGCCGAGTGTCCAATGCTGAAAACTTGCCTCAGCTGGGTATGGCCTACAGGCGGTGCCTGGCTGAGTACAAGCGCATGATCGTAGAACACAAGGAAAATGAATGGAAAAGGTTCATTCAAAGGACGATCCGTGGGGCCAGGTATACAGAATATGCAGGAATTCTAATAGGGATTCCAGTATAGGCTGTTTTCATAATGGCAGTTCCACAGTTTTCGGTTGGGCAGATAACGCTAGGATTCTGTTAGGAGACTTCTTTCCTAGGTCGGCGGGGGAACTACCGACACCACCGCCGGTCGATAGGGAAGAATTAAGCACCGCGGTTTTGCTTCTCAGATCCAAGAGATCGCCTGGTCGTGACGGAATCACCGGAGAGATGGTTAAAACCATCTGGAAGGTGTGCCCCGATTGCCTGGTATCCTGGTATGGGGGATGCGTTGGCGAGGGCTATTTACCGTCGAGCTGGAAGGAGGCTAAGGTCATTGTTCTTCTGAAGTCCTCCGAGAAACCGAGGAGCAACCCGCGGTCCTATCGTGGCATCAGTCTGCTTCCGGTACTTGGAAAAGTGCTGGAAAGGACTATGGTGGAAAGACTCCAGAACATCATGGCCGATGTTCCCCTTTCAATTCGGTTTCCGGAAAGGAACGAGCGTTGAGGACGCATGGGATTTTGTTAAGTCCCATGTTAATAGATCCAAGTACATATTGGGCGTCTTTATTGACTTTAAAGGCGCCTTTGATAACTTGAGTTCGGATAGGGTGCTAGCTAGGCTGCAGGAGCTGGTCTGCCGGGAAATTAGTCTCTGGAAGAGCTATTTCTCCGGTAGGAGAGCCTTTGTTTCTGGTGTGAATGAGTCGATTAGTGTGAATGTTGAGCGTGGGTGTCCGCAGGGATCCATTTGCGGTCCATTTATATGGAACCTCATGATGGATCCTCTGCTAGAAACGCTAAGCACACACGCTAATTGTTGTGCATATGCTGACGACCTGCTCATCCTCCTTGATGCTCAGTCCAGAGCTGAGCTAGAAAGGAAGGCTGAGCAGGTTCGCCCTGTCGTCCTCGACTGGGGCATAAGCGTGGGAGTAAGCGTATCCGAGGATAAGACTGTTTCAATGTTGCTTAAGGGCAACTTGGCAAGCAGTCGACATCCGACGATACGACTGAATGGCGTGAGCATCAGATATGTGACGGAAGTCAAGTATCTTGGTGTCACAGTGGGTGAGAGGATGAGGTTCATGCCTCATCTTGTGAACCTGGGTGACCGTATGTGTAGCATAGTTGGGCAGATGAGGCGAGTCGTTAGGACGGATTGGGGCCTGAGTAGGCGGGCTGTTCGTACTATATACACCGGTCTCCTGGTTGCATGTACAACTTTTGGAGCATCGGTGTGGTATGATTCAGTCATGTCCGTAACAGGCCGTAACCGCGTACTGCAATGCCAGAGGAAGGCACTTCTAGCCTGTTTGCCTGTGTGCCGGACAGTTTCCACTGCCGCATTACAGGTCCTCCTGGGAGTCCCTCCTCTTTATCTGGAGATCATTAGAAGAGGTATTGCCTTCAAGGTAAAAAGGGGCTTGCAGTTAACCAGTAGAGACTGGTTATTTGGTATGCCAACGGAAGGGCTATCAGCCAGGGAGCGCAAGACCCTACTTGGTGGCTACGTTCTATCTGAGTGGCAGACAAGATGGAACGAAGCCGAAACGGGTAGGGTCACATACCGCTTCCTGGAGGATGTTTCCTTCATGAGCAGGAATCCACAATTGAGTTTTGGTCTCAGTTTCGGTTTCCTCCTGACGGGACATGGATCCATGAATGCGTTTCTGCATAGGATGCGTCTCAGTCAGGAGGCCAGTTGTAGGTGTGGCTCTCCCTTCGAGGATTGGGTGCATGTTCTGTGCGTGTGCCCATTATACTCAGACCTTAGGGACTTAGTAGCAATGGGGGTTAGGTACGAGGGCGAAGTATGTGACGTGAGCGGTGTTTTCTCTGCTCCGTCACATATCGATAGGATGCGTTCCTACGCAAACGCGGTTTTCGCTAGGCGAAGGGATAGGAGGAACTAATTTTACCTCCTGCCCATATTCTATTTCTATCCTTCCCATCCCAATTCCCCTATCCATTCCTTCCTATCTGTCTCCTCCTTACTCTTCCTTCTTCCCTCCCTCTCTACTAAATGGCTAGCAGTCCAGGGTGTAGGGCACCCCAACTGTCAGTAACCGTTTAC
The DNA here is from genome assembly GCA_958301585.1 of Merodon equestris. Lineage (NCBI taxonomy): Eukaryota > Metazoa > Arthropoda > Insecta > Diptera > Syrphidae > Merodon > Merodon equestris. The sequence goes on along the minus strand of OY284418.1, from coordinate 4,592,557 downwards.
GGTTGCGAGGCTCGACCGGAAGCCTAATTCTGGTACCACGGGAGACAGGAGCCCCCGGGACATTAATGTCGGATATATAAATGACAGTCCTGGCCTGTCTTGCGGTAGGCCCCCTAGTGGGGGTATCGTGGTGGTTGTGGTTGTTCCAAATCGCGGGAAATTTGTTGCTTGCAACAGGGTGCCGTGACCCGTAGAACGGAAGAGGTTTTAGATAGGCCTCGCCCCCCGCCAAGGGGGAAGTCCATGTCCCCTACACATGGCTTCGAATTGGTTCTGATGGTGACTTAATCCCAGCTAATAGAAGTCACCTGAAGGGCGTTAGTTGACGTTATCAACTCCTTGTGGGATGGCCCACCGTGAAATTAAGCCAACAAGGCAGGTGTTCACGTAAAGCACATAGCGGAATCCCTCCTCCCCCATTCTGGTTCTAGCAGTCGGTCGAGAAGTTCGTGTTTGTGCTGTGCTGCGCTTAAAATAAATCGCAAATTGGCAAATAGAATCAGAGTTGTTGTGCGGAAGCAATTTATTGCTTTATTACGGTTCGGACGCGGTCGTGTGTTTTCCCAATTGTGTGTGTGCTGTTGTCATACAAGTGAAGTGAAGCCTGAAGTGATTACTTCCGGAATAATTAAATTAGAGGCCGAACATTGTGCCCTTGTGCACTGGCCATACAATTTTATAGAGGGTTTGGTGTTTGTGGTGTGAGCGTGAAGTGAGCTCCAGTGAAAGGGTTATTGAGGGTTGTTGTGCTATTCGTTTAGATACAATTTACGGTATCGGACGAGATCGTGGAATTTCCCAATCGTGTGTGTGCTGTAGCCATATAGTGGAGTGCAGCCTGAAGTGATATACTCAGACCCCGGAGTAATTAAATTAGAGGCTGAACATTGTGCATTGTGCACTGGCCGTACAATTTTATAGACGGTGTGGTGCTTGTGAAGTGAGTGTGCGTCCCAAACGCATTTTATGATGTTTGGACTTCCGGTTGATCTGGGGATTGGAGCAACCAGCCAACGGGTGAGTCATTTTGTATTGCGAGTATATTTGATTATATTCATCTTTGTATTTGGTGTTGGGTTCAATTATGATGGAAGCTGTGCATGTGGCTATGACCGGACTCACTTCGGACTTCGAAAGTGAGGTAATGGAGGCTACAAATAAAGAAGTCCCCTCGGAGAGGTCAAAGTACCTGAAAAGGCTAAAAAAGAAAAGGAAGTTAAAAAAGAAAAGGGCTAAGTGTGGGTCCCCCAAAACTGGCTACTCCCGCCTCGACAGCCGACGAGTCCGCCATGGACACGGAGGGTGCCGAGGAAATTATCAGGGTCAAGAGGAGCAAGGGCGAAAGGAGGCCGAAATCGTCCTTGGGCCTTGAGCCCCAGAACCAGGTAGGCTGCTGTTCGCTGCCAGCAAAGGGTTCCAAGTCGGTGATGGGTCGTCCGGCTCATCCGACTATTCTTCCTCGGCCTGCAAGCAGCCTGCAGGTTGTGGTGACCAAGGCGTCGGCGATCGTATTGCCTCCCAAACCTCTACCGCGCATGAGGCCGGCTCTATCAGCCTCAGCCTCAGCCTCAACGGCACAAGTTCCGGTTCAGAAAATATCTGCACCAAAGCCATTCACATCGCCTAATGACGGCTTGAACCTCCACGGCGTCATCAGCAAATGTGCTGATATTAAGTTGGTCGTTGTAGGTCTAATTTCAGACTGCCCGGAGTTTGGCGGCCGCATTGCGGAGCTGGCAGTTAGGCGCTTGTTCTGTTATTGTCCGGAACAAATGAGCGTCTGCGTGGGCGCCTTTAAGTGGTTGCCAATTGTGCCACGGTTACCACCCGGTTGCTTGCCGGTAACAGCCCCCTGTTCCTGGGTATCGACGCAAATGCGGTCTCCCCCACGTGGTTCAGCAAGATGTCCGAACATCGCAGCCGACAACGAGGGGAGCTGCTAAGCGACTAGATGACCGCCAAAGGCATCTTCATCCTGAACGAACCAAGTGAAGTATTCACCTTCGAGGTTGTTGGAGGTGGCAGGAGTGACATCGACGTCACTCTTGCTAATGAAGCGGCAGTTAGGGCGTTTAGTTTTAACTGGAAGGTCGAGGCGGGAGTTAGCGACCATAGTCTTATCCAAGTGATAACCGACAGGGAGCGAAGCCCCCCGAGTGTGAATGAGAAGAGATGGTGCACGCGAGGCTCTGATTGGAACTCATATGGTGCTCATATTAGATTTTTTTTTTAGATTTACAATAGATTTTTATTTCATATAATCAAAAGCATAATTCATACATTATACCAGTAGGTTCGGTTCAAGAAATAATATAATGACATTTTTTATTTGCATATACATTAAGTATTGAAATAGTTTAAAATGCCACTTCAATGGGGTTTATATTGTAAAATCAATTCAAAAGGTGGGTGGGGTGACCCTTACAAAAATAAAAATAAAAAAAAGTAAAAATGGAAAAGAATAGAAAAATAAAGGTAGTGATAATGAAGAAATAAGACACACAGGAGCAAAAAACCAAAAATGTATACATAATTACACCGGAGAGCCAAATAAAATGGATTCTAAACAATGATAGTCTAGGTCCATAAGCCAATATTTTACACGAATTTCAAACAATCCAGATACCGATAATGTTCTCAAGGATAGTGGTAGCTTGTTGAATAGACGGCATGATGTAACCAGATAAAAATTACGAAAGGCAGTGGTTCCACCCCAACATGTAATACCATACTGTAGTTTCGAGTTGAACATACCGTAATATATAGTCTTAATATTGGAACAAACATTTTTCAGATAAAAAAATTGCCGAAGTGTATAACGAAAATATTTCCTTAAAGATTCTGTATGGTTAGAAAAGCTCATCCTCGAATCAATCGTCAGCCCCAAATACTTAAACTCCTCCACATTCTCGATCAAAAACACTTATCACTGCAATCGATTGTACTACAAAAAGATGGAAGGAAACTATGGGAGGCACAGGGACTATATGTCAATTTAAATTTTTGGCATTCAGGTGAGTGAAAGTAAAGTTCTGCACTGATATATGTCTGGGGTGATAAACTAAAGAACATCATTTTTGTTTTAGGGCTTATGCTCAATTTATTTTCCGAGAACCAGATCCTTAGTAAATGTTAATATCCGAAACTAGGTTTAATAAGCTATCTGAACTATAGGAACAACCCACATCATCCGCAAAGGCAGTTAGTTTAGCTTTAAAGTTTAGACCAAACAGAGAATTTATATATAGAATTATATATCCTTTCCTTTTTCCTTTTTTCTTCGGCGTTGTTATGGTCAGAAGTGTAGGACCATAACCTTCCCACTTAACTGCATTCCTACTGGTCCGCTTGTGGGGTCCGCCGGTTTGACCTCAGAAAGTAGCGGCAGGCTTCCCGGTTTGGGATTACTTCATCGCTGAGGCCAATCAAATGCTGGTGTTTTTGCATTTGTTTGCACCAATTGTTTTTCGGCCTGCCTTTTTTGCGTGTTGAAATTGGAATGTTGATTGATAACGCCTTTTGGACGGGGTTCAAAAGATCTCTCCTTTGAACATGGCAATACCAACTGAGTCGGTCGCGCTCTATATTTCTTGTGATGGTTTCTTTTACGTGGAGGCTTCCTCGGATCTTTGAACTTCTAATTCTGTCACGCTTTGTTACTCCCGCTGTCATGCGAAGCATCTTCATCTCAGTTGCCGTTAATTTGCTCTCATATTTTTTATGCATTGTCCAGCATTGTGAACCGTATGTGAGCGCCGGACGTACAACTGAAGTGTAGAGCCTTCCTTTCAGCTTAGGGGGCATTTTTCGATCACAGAAGATGGCGGAGTTTTCCCGCCACTTTATCCACCCTACGCTTACGCGATGTTTGATGTCGTCATCACAAGTTGCTTCTCTATTAATCATAGATCCCAGATATTTAAACTTTTTACACTTGGGAAGCACTCTTCCATTCAAGTAAATGTCTGGAATAGGCTGATGAGGATCAGAGAACGGGCAGCACAGACACTCTGTCTTCTTTGAACTAATACGATACCCGTGTCCCTCAAAAATGTCCACCCACACATCAAGTGCTCGTTGTAGGGACGACTGATCATCACTTATAATGGCCCCATCGTCAGCAAAGAATATCTGGTGCACATTGGGGTCCGTCACTTTTCCTTCAAGCAAGCAATCAATAATCAATCAAGCAATGCTATAAAAAGCAGTGGGCTGAGGACGCTCCCTTGGTGTACACCGACTTTGATTGCGAACTCTTCGGTGACTCCTGCGGTGCATCTTACTCTTGTCGTTGCTCTCTCGTACATGTCCATAATCACTCGCACGTAGGTTTCTGGAACTCCTTTTTGTCTTAGCGCTACCCATAATAGTAGAAACACAATGTGGCGTTCACGCGGTCGCGCATTTGGCAGGCTTTGCACCGACTTACGATAATATCTGTCAAAACGCACGACCTTACAATTTGTAACACACAATGTAGCTTCAAGTCGGTCGCATGCTGAGTGTTCAGGAATATGACATAGTTATGTTCTGTTTCCTCAAAATTCTCAAATATGATTTCATTGCCGAAAGTAGAGTAGAAATGTGTTCTTTAGTTCATATGATTCAATTAGGAAACATAAATATTAGAAATATAGGTGCAAATAAAGGTTTATAAATAAAAAATAAAATAAAGTATTTACTTTTGTTGAATTTTTGGTAATTAGTTTGTGTTTTAAAAGCATTAACAAACAACCAAAATTTTTACATATAACATTGGAACTACTTTGAGTACCAACACATCATAGTAGATGACCTTTTTGCCAAAATCAAACAAGTCTAAAAATACGAAATATTAAAACAGCTGTAATCTGTCAAAACGCGCGACAATGAAGAGACTAGCTCTACTTCGATGTTGAGTTCGAGTTTACGATATTTACGATAAAAAGCCGATCAAACGCTTAAGGTCGTATTATGGGTATCACCATAAGATACCATTGTTTCTAGTCAATCTGTCAACGCGCGACCGCGCGAACGCCACATTGTGTTTCTACTATAAAAGATCTCTTGGTTGCCGGTCAAAGGCCTTCTCGAAATCAATCAACACCATATGCAAGTCCTTTGAAGAATCACGATGCTTTTCCATCATGATCCTTATACTTTGGATTGCATCTGTTGTTGATTTACCCGAGACAAACCCGCACTGGTCATCAGATAGTCGTATTATTTTCCGCAGTCGGCTATCTAATACCCGTTCAACGATCTTCATGGTGTGCGACATCAGCTTGACAGAACGGTAGTTATCACAATTTCGCGTATCACCCTTTCCTTTGTGCAATGGAAGAAGATAGCTTACCCTCCATTGATTAGGCATAGTGTCGCCTCTCACAAGTTTGGAGATAAGAACCATAAGCCATCTAGACCCGATGTCTCCCATCCTTTTCCAGAACTCAGAGGGTATCCCATCCGACTCAACAGCTTTTCTTTTCTTGGAGTTTTTAACCGCGTACCGAACTTCTTCGACTGTGATGTCGGATATTTCGGCATGATTCGGGGCGGCTCTTGGAAAGTACACTCGGGGAAACTGTTCGTTCAGAAGTTCCTCGCAATACTGTCGCCATCTGTGGAGAATTTTTTCGTCTTCCACAAGGAGTTGGCCTTCAGCATTGTTAATAAACTTTGGGAAACGAACCTCCTGAGCATTTCTTCTTCTCTGGGCGGCTATCTTAAAGATATTTGCTCCTTTGTTCAAATTGTTTTGTCGAAGCTCCTGGGTAGCCTGGTTCCTGTCAGACGCGGAAGACAATATTTCTTCCAACTCCTGATAGAGGCCTTTTGTTCGCATCCTACTTGAGGGGCATATGCGCTTACGATGTTCCACACCTCACCATGCATCACCAATTTGAGAGACATCAAACGGTCACTGGACTTTGAAATGGTTAAGACGTTGCCAAGTAACTCTGCCACAAGGACGATGGCGATTCCGTTTTTTCCTTGTTCCAATCCATAGTAAAACATCTTGTAGGCTTTTGTTTTAACGTCCAAGAAACGTGCCCGATTACCGGTGTTTTGCCATTTCGTCTCTTGTACGCACAGGATGTCTACTCGCCTTCTAACCATCATTTCTTCAAGCTCATAGCTGCGCCCAAAGTTCCAACTCGCGACTCTTAAATGTGGCTTACGCCGTTGCATTACTTTGCTATCCCCCGGAAATCCTATAGCTCTGACCCGAGCATTGCTGCTCGTCCCAGGATCACGACCATTAGTAGTGCCTGGCGGGGTGGTGCTTTTCCTTTTAGCGTTCTTTTCCATAATGCTACGGTTTGACCGTTTTCTTTCTTCCCTTCCTTTTTGACACGGGCATGCTCCAGATTTTTTATTTTTTTTTATTGATCTTACTCTTACAACACCGGTGATCTCCAGTCGTGTCAACCCACTGATTTGCATGCACACTTGTGGGGCAGTTTAATGGTGGTATATGTGTCATTAGGCACATATACCTTGGTGTTTTCTAAATTGCCTAGATGTGATTTTTGTTTACCTTTGTTTAGTCGCCTTTTACGACAAGCTGCAGGGATATCGTCCGCAAAGCCGCCCAACCTACTCTGCAATAGTGGTAGTGGATCAAGATGGTGGAAGGGCGCCACGCGATTTGGTCTTATGGACGAGGTCACCAGCGCCGTAACATCAGGCCACCGGACAACAAACACGTGACGAAACACGTGGCGCGGAACACTGTTCCATACGTCCATAGTGCGATTGAATCAGATAATCACCGGGCCACAACATCAGGCCACCACTAGACTGAGCTCTAGCAATAGAGTATCATAACGATGCCTCTATATAACCTTAGAAACAGGCAAGCCAGCGATGCGGTTAAGCCAGAATTGAGTATAGAGGCGAAAGAATCGAACCATTTAGTAGCTGGTTCCCTCCGAAGTTTCCGTCAGGATAGCCGGTGCATTTAAAAATTATGATAAACTAATCTTATCTGGTAAAGCGAACGATTAGAGGCATTAGGGTCGAAACGACCTTAACCTATTCTCAAACTTTAAATGTGTAAGAACCTAGCTATCTTGATATGAAGGTTAAGGTTGTGATATATTGTGCCCAGTGGGCCACTTTTCGTAAGCTGAACTGGCGCTGAACCAAACGTAATGTTGCCCAAATTAACATGCAGATACCATGAGAGGCGTTGGTTGCTTAAAACAGCAGGACAGTGGACATGGAAGTCATAATCCGCTAAATAGTGTGTAATAACTCACCTGCCGAAGAAACAAGCCCTTAAAATGGATGGCGCTTAAGTTGTATACCTATACATTTCCGCTAAAGTAGATGATTTATATTTAATTTCGATTGAATATGAATATTGAAACTTTAGTGAGTAGGAGGGTACAATGGTGTGCTTTGAAGTGTTTGGCATGAGCCTGCATGGAGCCGCTATTGATACAGATCTTGGTGGTAGTAGCAAATAATCGAATGAGACCTGGAGAATTGGAGAAGGGTTTCGTGTGAACAGTGGTTGATCACGAGTTAGTCGGTCCTAAGTTCAAGGCGAAAATCGAAAATGTTCAAGTTTTTTTAACCCCTATGTGTGTGAAGAAAATAACACCTTAATCCGTGTGACAAGGTACCCGGGTACCTTCATATAAATTCCAACGCTTGGTTTGATATTTTCATGTAACATTACATATAAAACCGTTCAAATACAACATATTTATGATCTTTATTTGATTCGGTATTTTTTTTTTAACCCTGGATGGTTATCCTTCGTCGAATCGACGAACATCGAGGATAAGTCATAAAGAAATAAAAGAGTTGTTCATCGATTCCAGAAAGGGTAACCATCCATGGTTAAGTTCCGCTTATATGCACTGTCGATGCCAGGTCCCGCCAAACATCGACCGCATACTATGTACATACTACATATGGATGTATATGCCTGGGTTGGTTGAAATGTACTAAAATCGACCCGACTGCACTCATTCATCTCGGTTGGATCGGATTTCAGCATATAAACCAAGGTTATGGAAATTTAGGCTATGCATATAAACGGGATATACATACATAGTTATGGAAACCGGACCATTTTCCATTGATTCGCGCATCAATGTCGCAGGACAGATTTAGAATGTTTTTTCGCTTTATATGATTTGATAACGATGTTACTCGCCCAACTCGTTTATCAACTGACAAAGCGGCTGCAATTCGCGACGTTTGGACAATGTTGCTTTCAAATTTGGAGACGGTCGATGAGCAACTCTATGGATATCGGGGGCGTACTCGTTTTACGCAATATATGCCATCGAAGCCTGAAAAGTATGGCATAAAAATATTTTGGGCTTGTGATGCATCAAACTCGTACCCACTCAATGGGCAAATATACACGGGAAAACTAGTTGGAGAAGAACGCCAGATAAATGTAGGAGAAAAAATAGTTTTGGACCTTGTCGGCAAATACAAAAACTCTGGGAGGAATGTGACAACTGACAACTTTTTCACTTCAATGCAACTGGCTCACGCACTGACTAGCTGGAATATGACGCTTGTGGGAACAGTAAGAAAAAATAAACGTTTTCTTCCAACAAATATGCAGGCACATAAGGATAGACCAGTGTATTCCACCAACTTTGCATTTCACAAAGAAGTGACAATCTGCTCCTATGTCCCCAAGAAGAAGAAAGCAGTTATAATGCTTTCAACAATGCATACTTCTCCTAGTGTTCAAAATACCGAAACTGCGAAACCCGAGATTATATCCTACTATAACAAAACCAAAGGTGGCGTTGATAATATGGATAAGTTGCTAGGAGAATACACCATAAAACGAAAGACAAACAGATGGCCTTTGGCTCTGTTTTATAATATAGTTGATATAGCAGCATTAGCTTCTTATATTATTTACATGGACCACAACCCTATATTTTCCTCCACTGACAGGAGAAGAAAGTTTTTGAAGGAGCTAAGCCTTCAGCTCTGTCAAGAAAATATAACAGAGCGAGCTAAAAATCCATTCGTAACATCAAAACCACACATTCGTTCAGCAATACAGGACATACTCGGACAAAACACGCTTCCCATTGCATTGGCTGGGGCTTCAAGCTCACGCAAATGAGACGCAAGTGGCCGCATTGCTGTCGTTGGGAGTTGCTTTATGTGTAGAAGCATGAAACAAAAGCAGAGGAAAACAAGAAAAGCCTCTAACAATTGTTCTCGACCTATTTGCGATGAACATTCAGTAACCGAGGCAACATGCAACACCTGTTTTCAAAGAACTGAATAAAAAAAATATTTTTTCTATAAAATAAAAAAACAAAAAGAGAGTTATACATATTTGCATTTTTCTTTTTGATTTTCAGGCGATATTCATTGCTATAGGTCAGTAAATACGTTCCTAATATACGAAGGTACCCAGGTACCTTTTCACACGGATTAAGGTGTTTACAGTTTTTTGGTAAACAGAGATCTTCCTATTCGGTCTACAAACTTATTGTTAGTAAAAATATTCGCAAAACATAAAGTTAGGAGCTCTCATAAGCTCACGTGCACATAGCTAGCGAATCGAATATATAAATCGATCTTTGAAAATTGAAAAGGTACCCGGGTACCTCGTCACACACATAAGGGTTAAAAAGAAAAAAAAGGTGAAAAAATAATAATATATAAATAAAAAACAAAATAAATAAAAACAGTAAAATTATTTTATTTGTTTTTTTAATTTTTATTATTGTTTTTTTATTTTTATTTTTTTGAATTTTTTTTTTATTTTTTTATTTTTTTGGATTTTTTTTTTTTTTTTTTTTAACTAATATACCTATACATTGTGTTGACACAATGTGATTTCTGCCCAGTGCTCTGAATGTCAAAGTAAAGAAATTCAAGTAAGCGCGGGTAAACGGCGGGAGTAACTATGACTCTCTTGCCGACCGTCGAAGTGGCAAGACGTATTTTTAAAGCGCGGAAGTTCTTAAAGGAAGTCGACACTGACGCAGAACTTCGGCCGTTGACCTTCGCGTGGCTGCACACCTTATCGCGGTGCGAAGGCTCAGTAATTGTCAATGACTCTTGAGAATTCACTCTCCACGACGGGACATGAATTCTCTCTCCCTCCTCCCCCATTCTGGTTTTATCGGTCGACGCGACAAGTTGTGTTGGGTCTCGCGCTGTGCAGTGCGGGTAAAATTGGAATAATTACGAAATTTGTTTTGTGCGAAATTCGTTTTTGTGCGGTTTATTAAGGGTTGCTGCGTAGTTGTGTCTTCTTCTTTTCCTTTTTATCCCGGCGTCGTTATGGTCAGAAGTGTAGGACCATAACCTTCCCACTTAACTGCATTCCTACTGGTCCGCTGCGTAGTTGTGTGAAGCAATAAAACTGTTTTATTGCGGTAACCGACGCGATTGTGGTTTCCTGTGGTGTACGTGCTGACGTGCTGACGCGATCTTGGGTTTTTTCCAAAAGTGAGTGTGCAGTGACGCGATTGTGGGTTTTCCCAGTGGTGTGTGTTGTGCGACGCGATTGTGGGTTTTCCCACTTGTGAGTGTGCAAGTGGCTATAAGGCCTGCAGTGAAGTGCACCCCAAGTGTGTTGTGCATGGGATCAGGTCAGTTTTGACTAGATCCCGTAAATTTAATCAGAGGCCGAACATTGTGCATTGTGCACTGGCCATAAAGTTTAAAGAGGGTGGTGTGTTGTCGAGTGAGTGTGCCGAAGCTTCCGGTTCGACGGAATAACCAGAAACCGGGTGAGTCGTTGCCATTCTTGCATAACATATATACTTATATATTATATATTATATTATAAAGTGCATTAGATTTAATATAGTTGTATATTGTGTGTTGTTGTTTGACAATCTACCACATCCGGTCGAAATGACGGAAGCCATGACTGGCCTCACCTCCGAGTTCCTGAGTGAGGCTACTGAAGTAGGCTTTAGCGTGTCCGTCCCCTCGAATAGGTCTAAGTACCTCAAAAGGCGGACGGAGGAAATGGCTCCCTTCCAGGAAGGGAGAAAGATCAAAAAGAAGAAGAGGAGCAAGGGCGGTTCGCCCAAGACAACTGCTCCTGCCTCGACGGCTGAGGAGTCTGCCGTGGAATCCGAGGCGAATGACAAACGGTCCAAGGAGGTTAAATCCAAGAAGGCCGCGAGGCATCCCATGGCTCCCCGGACAGGGGAGGGTTCTGGTGTCCTGCAAACTACGGACTCCAAGTCCGTGATGGGTCCTCCGGCCCATCCGAGTATGGTTCCCCTGCCGGCGGGCAGGCTGCGGGACTTAGTTGCCCATGCGTCGGCGATCGTGCCGCTGCCCAAGCCCCTGCCGCGCATAAGGCCGGCTCTCACAGCCTCAGCTGCTTCAGCCTCAGCTGCCATTGTTAAAGTTCCGGTGCAGAAATCTTCTGCACCTAAGCCTGGCACATTGCCAAATGACGGCTTAAGCCTGAACGGCGTCATCAGCAAATGCGCTGATATAAAGGTGGCCGTTGTAGGCCTAATTTCAGAGTGCCCGGAGTTTGGCGGCCGCATTGTGGAGCTGGCCGGGCGCTATGAGGCTCTTGTTCTGGGGTTGTCCGGAACCAATGAGCGTATGCGTGGGCGTCTGGAGGCGGGTTCAAACGGGACCGCGGTTTCCACCCACGCTGTTCCCGGCGTGGCAAAGACGCCCAACGGACTACCAAGGGGCATAGATGCGCCCATTAAATCCATGGGCGTCCCCCTTGGTGTCCCTGCGGCGGGAAGGCCTTCCATCGCCCAAGTGGCTTCCACTGCGGCAATAACGGGCCCCGTCAGGAGGGTTGCTGCCCCGGCTGGTATTCCCAGGAATACCATCAAGCCGGAAGAAACATGGTCGGTGGTTGTGCGCGGAAAGCAGCACGAGACCACCAAGGTGATTAAAAAGAGGGTTGTCGAGGAGCTGGTCCCTGCGGCAGGGATCAGAGTTCATACTCTGAAAACTGGCAGGCAGGGCAGCGTGCTTATCCGCATGCCCTCAGCTGCTGACAGGGATGCTCTTGCTGGGCATGTGAAACTTGGGGAGGTCGGCCTGACGGCTGAATCCGCAAAGCAAAGGGTCCTCATCCAAAGGGTTGAGAAGTTGATCTCCCCTGAGGATTTTAAGGCTGAGCTGAAAAACAAGGCCCCTGGCCTTGACTTAGACAGTGACGTTCGGCTCCCGAACCCGTGGAAGGTGGGCGATGGACGACTTAACGTCGTCCTTGAATGTTCCCCCAGGGTTGCGGAGCTCCTGCTGAAACAGGGGAGGTGCTATATCATGCACTTCTCGTTTCCCGTTAAGGAGAAGTCCCCTGTGCAGTTTGGGGTTGGATCACCACGCGTCGAGATGCAGGCAGACGAAAGAGGTTGCTGGCGCTGTGGGCAATCTGGCCATCCAAAAAGGGATTGCCCAAACGCAATCCATTGTCGCGACTGCGACTTCAAGAGTGCCCCCGCTGGACATTACATGCTGAGCATGGACTGTCCAGTGTACGCTTCGGCAGGTGCCAGGGCTTCGGCCAGGCATTAGGTCTCCACTCAATAGTATGAAAGTACTACAGCAAAAGGGAGCCGCTCCTTCCGTTCGCCTCTTGAGGTATTTCAACCTTTCAGAGGGAACCTCGACCTTTGTGACCTCCATTGCCTCACTCTCCATGTCGGAAGTGAAGCCAGTCATACTCATATTTATGGCTTCCGCCATTTGCTCAGCAAGCCGAGACAGTTCACTTAAATTTATTTGGTAAATGAATATAAGTGAATATAATGGATATAAATGAATTTAATTCCCCAGACTCACCCGCTGTTCGGTTACTCCAATTGAACCGGAAGTCCAAATATCACGCACAATCACAGTCACAGTCACTGTTACTGTCACTGTCACTCCACACCACAACACCACACCCTCTATAGGCTTTATGGCCAGTGCACAGAGCATAATGTTCGGCCTTTAATTCCTATTTCAGTGATCTAGTCAAAACTGACCTGACCCCTCGCATAAACACTTAGGGTGCACTTCACAATCACTGGTGGGAAAACCCACGATCGCGTCACGCACACACAACTAGGGAAAACCCACGATCGCGTACACTACGGGGAAAAACCACGATCGCGTCGGATACCGCAATAAAACAATAAAACAATATTTGTTCCGCGCAACCGCAAAAACCTTTAAATTTACACAACAACCCTTAAATTTACACACATAGACCGCACAACAGTACAACTCCGCTTCCGTTTACCCGCACTGCACAGCGCGAGAGCAAAACACAACTTGTCGCGTTGACCGACAAAACCAGAATGAGGGAAGGAGGGATTCCGCTAAGTGCTTTACGTGAACACCTGCCTTGTTGGCTTAATTTCACGGTGGGCCATCCCACAAGGAGTTGATAACGTCAACTAACGCCCTTCCCGTGACTTCTATTAGCTGGGATTAAGTCACCATCAGAACCAATTCGAAGCCATGTGTAGGGGACATGGACTTCCCCCTTGGTGAGGGGCGAGGCCTATCTAAAACCTCTTCCGTTCTACGGGTCACGGCACCCTGTTGCAAGCAACAAATTTCCCGCGATTTGGGACAACCACAACCACCACGATACTCCCACTAGGGGGCCAACCGCACGACAGGCCGGGACTGTCATTTATATATCTGACATTAATGTCCCGGGAGCTCCTGTCTCCCGTGGTACCAGAATTAGGCTTCTGGTCGAGCCTCGCAACCGTAAACGGTTACTGACAGTTGGGGTGCCCTACACCCTGGACTGCTAGCCATTTAGAAGAGAGGGTGGGAAGAAGGAAGAGGGAGGAGGAAGGAATGGATGGGGGAATTGAGATGGGAAGGATAGAAATGTAATGTGGGCAGGAGGTAAAATTAGTTCCTCCTAGCCCGTCGCCTAGCGAAAACCGAGTTTGCGAAGGAACGCATCCTATCGATATGTGACGGAGCAGAGAAAACACCGCTCACATCACATACTTCGCCCTCGTACCTAACCCCCAGTCCCTAAGATCTGAGTATAATGGGCACACGCACAGAACGTGCACCCAATCTTCGAAGGAAGAGCCACACCTACAACCGGCCTCCTGACTGAGACGCATCCTATGCAGAAACGCATTCATGGATCCATGTCCCGTCAGGAGGAAACCGAAACTGAGACCAAAACTCAGTTGTGGATTCCTGCTCATGAAGGAGACATCCTCCAGGAAGCGGTATGTGACCCTACCCGTTTCGACTTCGTTCCAGCTTGTCTGCCACTCAGATAGAACGTAGCCACCAAGTAGCGTCTTGCGCTCCTTGGCTGATAGCCCTTCCGTTGGCATGCCAAATAACAAGTTTCTACTGGTTAACTGCAAGCCCCTTTTTACCTTGAAGGCAATACCTCTTCTAATCATCTCCAGATCAAGAGGAGGGACTCCCAGGAGGACCTGTAATGCGGCAGTGGAAACTGTCCGGCACACAGGCAAACAGGCTAGAAGTGCCTTCCTCTGGCATTGCAGTACGCGGTTACGGCCTGTTACGGACATGACTGAATCATACCACACCGATGCTCCAAAGGTTGTACATGCAACCAGGAGACCGGTGTATATGGTACGAACAGCCCGCCTACTCAGGCCCCAATCCGTCCTAACGACTCGCCTGATCTGCCCAACTATGCTACACATACGGTCCATGCTACCCAGGTTCAGAAGATGAGGCAAGAACCTCATCCTCTCACCCTCTGTGATACCAAGATACTTGACTTCCGTCACATATCTGATGCTCACGCCATTCAGTCGCATCGTCGGATGTCGACTGCTTGCCAAGTTGCCCTTAAGCAACATTGAAACAGTCTTATCCTCGGATACGTTTACTCCCACGCTTATGCCCCAGTCGTGGACGACAGGGAGAACCTGCTCAGCCTTCCTTTCCAGCTCAGCTCTGGACTGAGCATCAAGGAGGATGAGCAGGTCGTCAGCATATGCACAACACTTAACGTGTGTGCTTAGCGTTTCTAGCAGGGGACACCCACGCTCGACAGTCACACTGACCGATTCGTATGTATTTGAAACAAAGGCTTTTCTACCGGAGAAATAGCTCTTCCAGAGACTAATTTCCCGGCAGCCTAGTTCCTGTACCCTAGCACCCTATCCCAGGTCAAGTAATCAAAGGCGCCTTTAAAATCAATAAAGACACCCAAGATATATTTGGACCTGTTGTTCGCGTCGTTGACGTGGCACTTAACAAAAGTCCATGCGCCTTCAACGCTCTTTCCTTTCCGGAAACCGAAATGAAAGGGGGAAGTATCGGTCACGATATTCTGCAGTCTTTCCACCATTGTCCTTTCCAGTACTTTTCCAAGTACCGGAAGCAGACTGATGCCCCGATAGGACCGCGGATTGCTCCTTGGTTTCTCGGGAGACTTCAGAAGAACAACGACCTTAGCCTCCTTCCAGCTCGACGGAAATAGCCCTCGCTAACGCATCCCCCATACAAGGACACCAGGTATTCGGGGCACACCTTCCAGATGGTTTTAACCATCTCTCCGGTGATTCCGTCACGACCAGGTGATCTCTTGGATCGGAGAAGCGAAACCGCGGTGCTTAATTCTTCCCTATCGACCGGCGGCGGTGTCGGTAGTTCCCCCGCCGAGGAGACCACGACACCGTCCGACCTAGGAAAGAATTCTCCTAACAGAATCCTAGCGTTATCTGCCCAACCGAAAACTATGGAACTGCCATTGTTAAAACAGCCTATGCTGGAATCCCTATTAGAATTCCTGCATATTCTGTATACCTGGCCCCACGTATCGTCCCTATGCCTTTGAATGAACCTTTTCCATTCATCTTCCTTGTGTTCAACGATCATGCGCTTGTACTCAGCCAGGCACCGCCTGTAGGCCATACCCAGCTGAGGCAAGTTTGCAGCATTGGACACTCGGCCTCTGTGGAATTGTTTCCTTAGCTTCCTGAGTGTCCTTTGCTTCACACAAAGATCGTGTGTCCACCATTTCACTCTTTTTCGATTCGTCTTTCGACTCCTCTCAAAGAGCTCACCGTTGACACTCCACACGGATTCGGTGAGGTGAGCGACTTTCTGATCAGAACTAAGGCACTCATATTCCTGGAGCGACACAGATGTGATCGCCGCATTAATATGAGCACCGTATGAGTTCCAATCAGAACCACGCGTGCACCATCTTTTAACATTCAGGCTCGGGGTGGAGATTTGCCCCCTGTCGATTATCACTTGGATAAGACTATGGTCCGCTAACCCCAGCCTCGACCTTCCAGTCAATACTAAACGCCCTAATAGAAGCTTCATTAGCAAGAGTGACATCGATGTCACTCCTGCCACCTCCAACAACCTCGAAGGTTCATTAAGGATGAAGATGCCTTTGGTGGTCATCCATTCGCTTAGTAGCTCTCCCCGTTGTCGGCTACGATGTTCGGATGTAAGTCCGGACATCTTGCTGAACCACGCGGGGGAAACCGCATTTGCGTCGATACCAAGGAACAGGGGGCTATTACCGGCAAGCAACAGCACCCCGTCCATGTGTTCAATGAAGGGCTCTATGTCCTGGCTAAACTTACAGTAGACGCTGGCAAAGAAGGTCTTGCCAAGCGTCCCTTCAACACACACACAGACTCCGCAATCGCTATAGTCAACCATCATGCATTCCACATTCACATCATTTATAACAACTGCCGCGTTGCATCTGGTATCCAGGAAGACCCGCATGCCAGCGGGCAACCCCCTAATGTAGCCACGGGTGGTGTATGGCTCCTGAACCGGAGCAACGCTGCACCCTGAGCTTCTAATTTTGACGCCTAGACCGATCATTACAGAAAAAGCGCCCTGGCAATTCTGTTGAAAGAACTTCATGATAGGGAAAAGAAACCTAAGAAGCCCTGGCAACTGCCGCAGCATATACTGGACAGTCCATGCTTAGCATGTTAAATACATTAAAATAAAAATTTAAAAAACAATAATGAAAAACAAATAAAAATAAAAAAAAATTATTTTTCTGTTTTTATTTATTTTGTTTTTTATTTATATATTATTATTTTTTCACCTTTTTTTTTCTTTTTAAAAAAGAACTTGAACATTTTCGATTTTCGCCTTGAACTTAGGACCGACTAACTCGTGATCAACCACTGTTCACACGAAACCCTTCTCCAATTCTCCAGGTCTCATTCGATTATTTGCTACTACCACCAAGATCTGTACCAATAGCGGCTCCATGCAGGCTCATGCCAAACACTTCAAAGCACACCATTGTACCCTCCTACTCACTAAAGTTTCAATATTCATATTCAATCGAAATCAAATATAAATCATCTACTTTAGCGGAAATGTATAGGTATACAACTTAAGCGCCATCCATTTTAAGGGCTTGTTTCTTCGGCAGGTGAGTTATTACACACTATTTAGCGGATTATGACTTCCATGTCTACCGTCCTGCTGTTTTAAGCAACCGACGCCTCTCATGGTATCTGCATGTTAATTTGGGCAACATTACGTTTGGTTCAGCGCCAGTTCAGCTTACGAAAAGTGGCCCACTGGGCACAATATATCACAACCTTAACCTTCATATCAAGATAGCTAGGTTCTTACATATTTAAAGTTTGAGAATAGGTTAAGGTCGTTTCGACCCTAATGCCTCTAATCATTCGCTTTAGATTAGTTTATCATAATGTTCGAATCATCCACGGCATCTGGCCGGCAGTGCGAAACAGCAAGCCCAACGGGAACTCACCAGCGTACATCACACCAACGAAACACAGCTACATTCAGAACATGAGCAGCGGGCACCGGTTACACGAGATGCCTGCGTGCAAACAAAAAACAACAACGCGCAGATTGACGACAACAAGACGAAACCATTTGTTTGGTGCAAAGAAGGACACACGAGAAAATAAGAAGAAAAACTTTCGATGTTTACATGTGCGGCGGGGCGACAGCTTGTCGGGATTGATCACCGGTACATCCTTTTGGTGGTTGATGGAAATTTCGTCACTTTTTCTTCGCCACGCAGAGCGATCGGTTCATATGATGTAAAATACAGTCCACTTGATTAGAATAAAACGAGGATTTGGTTGTTTTTTCATTCTTGCTTTATTTAACGTAACAATAATTTTTAAATGCACCGGCTATCCTGACGGAAACTTCGGTGGGAACCAGCTACTAAATGGTTCGATTCTTTCGCCTCTATACTCAATTCTGGCTTAAACGCATCGCTGGCTTGCCTGTTTCTAAGGTTATATAGAGGCATCGTTATGATACTCTATTGCTAGAGCTCCTCTCTGCTCAGTCTAGTGGTGGCCTGATGTTGTGGCCCGGTGATTATCTGATTCAATCTCACTATGGACGTGTGGAACAGTGTTTCGTCACGTTTTTGTTTTGTTTGTTTATTTCATCATTATCCTCGTTTTACAATTTTCGCAATGATTTCTAAAGAATACATACATATAATGCAGATAAAATACGAGTATAGTAAGTGACATTTTATATTAATTTGCAATAATAGAGGCAAATGTCACTTCATAACGAATTATTAATTGTGGGGTGAACAATTCAAGGTAGGGAAACAAAATAAAAAATGAAAATAAGAAAAGATTAGAACAATATGAATTTTATGTATCTAAATAATTCCATATAGTGGGCCAGACGGGAAGAACTGCAGATCTTCCGTATGACGCACTTCTGTAAAACAAGCAACGGCTGGATTTTATTCATATAAGCACTTCCCCAACTGCTTATACCGTACTGTAATTTCGAATGAAATATCCCATAATACAGGGTGTCCCACGAGCAGTGTGCCAAAGAGCTAGAGCGTGTAGGTCTGGTCAAGACAAGAAAAAAATCGTACGGGAGGGGGGATCTATTCCCCCCCGTTTAGCCGGGAGGGGCAATTTTCTAAAAAATTGACTTAATTTGGAAAAAAAAATATTAAAAATCAACAGTTACATCCACAATGCCGTGATATACTTTTTTGTAAGGCCGGAAACCTCTTCTTTCATCTTGTTTTTAAACGAAGCTGTTTTATCTAATAGTTTTTGAGAAATTAATTTTCAAACTCATAATTTTGAAAAAAAAAATGAAAAAAAAAAATTTCGAACAATTTTTTTTCAAAATTGTATGTAATTAACCCATTTAGGACCACTAGCACAAATATACTGGAAAACACCAATTTTTTAATGCACAACAATTTTATTTAGTTTTTATAAGTATTTGAAATTTTTATTTTTTTTTGTTTAACAGCCACGCCCACTTTTTGAATGTTGCGTTAACGCAACATTGGGATAAAACATATAAAAAAAAATTAGGTGTAGTTAGTCTTAAAACCATGGGAATGCAAAGGAATTGCACATTTGTTGCACATAAATACAGTTGTGCTTTTACAAACTCTGCACCGTCTTCTCCAATTTTCGGGATTTTTCTCAATCATGTAGCCAACGTTATCTGATCTCGAAGTGGGTGGCAGAGATGCAGTTGAACCGCATCCTCGAACAAATTGTGTTTTTCCTTTGTTAATACTATTGAGGCTCCGAACTAATTCCGACCTAAGATCCAGCTGAGATTGTTTTTCCTTTATAAATAATTCTATGCAGCTTCCATGCATTGACAATTCCGGAGTCTATTGTATTAACAATTAATGGCCACCACCATTTTTTTCCACCAATTCCACCAAACGATTATACCATTTTACCATGACATTGGGCTGTGCATACTTACAATTAGATGCCACCGTAACAACGGAATTGTCATTCCACTGGTTTCATTTTCATGATCATAGCAGGAATCCACGTACCACCACGCTGTTTTTTGCCTATTGATTTGTTCGTCTCCAATGGGTATTTCAGAATTCTATTTTCCCTGACAGTTCCAGTAGCAGAATATCTTTCATTTCTTAGATGAACCAATAGGTAAAAGCTGGTAGACCTTGTGAACATTTCTATTTACTAGATCTATGACAGCTTGCCCACCTAGCCCGAATTCCCTATTGGCATTCATAGCATTTTTTTCATCATATGGTATGAACTGGTATACGTACCCATCGCTTGACGTAATTCACCGTATATTATGATAACGACACTGCACTTGAACTAACAAGAAACGAATTACCACAAATAAATTACCAGTGGGGAAATAAAATTTTCAAACAGAAATGTTTTCAAAGCCTACTAAGTGTCGCTGTTTGTCCCAATGTTGCGTTTTTGCAACATTACTAAGACAAACCGATTAGAGCTACTTACCCAACGTATGTATATGTTTATTTTGTTTCCGAATTATTGCCACTAGCAATATATATTATACGAAAACTAATTTTGACCTTGAAATATTGGAAAATAGCAATTTTTATGAATTTTGAAAAGTACGTAGGTTTTCTTTGGACATTTGTCAATTTTATTGTATATATAACCAAAACTTCAAGTACTATTAGCCATACCAAAAAAAGTTGTATGTTACTAGAGATATTTGTTAATGCAATGAAATAGAAAATGCATCGGAAATATTACCATTTTAGTTAAAAAAAAAACTTTTTTTTTAATGTTGCGTTAACGCAACCATGGGATTAAATGGGTTAAGTACTAATTTTTTTTCAAAAATTCAATTCTCTTTTTAGTTTTTAGTTAAAAACAGACAACCGGATACAAAAATATCTTGTAGTTTTTGAGAAATTAAAAAAAAAATCCGAACCGTTTTTTTCTAAGAAAAACCTTTTTTTTTTGGTTTTAACGCGGCTGGACTTGTAGGCAAATTAATGTATGAAACATTGACCTCTTTTTTATTAGTTTTAAAAATTTAAAAAAGTTAAGTTTTAATTTTAGGTGGTCAATTGTAAATCATCCGGAGGCAAATAAAGTGTTGTTTTTTTTTTTAACGAAAATCTAAACAAATAATTTAACTGGCGCGCGAGCAGCAAAATCAATACCGGTAAATTGTCCGCGTCCTTAAGTAGCACCAGAGCTAGATCGGTCCGCGAAATAGTCAAGTAGTTCGAAAGCTAGTTTCACGAAAGCTATCTGTGGCCAGTGATTGTGACAATTAGAAAAGAAAGTGATTGCGACAGTTAGAAAAGAAAGTGATTGTGACAATTAGAAAAGAAAGTGATTGTGACAATTAGAAAAACCTAGTGATTGTGAAATCGCGAGAATAAAACAAAAAAAAAAAAACTTAGAGAAACCTAAGAGTAACGCCGGCAGCTAAACACTCGACGGACGACGAAAAGGAGGTAACCAATTACCAGCCGCTCTAAGGCTTGATCATCGTAGCGTAAGAATTGTTTTAATTACTAATTATTAACTTAAATTTATAATAAGTATCAAGGAATGAAATTGTGCAAAAGAATAAATCGCACATTCTAGAAATCATCAATAAAAGATAAGAAACACAAACAACCTTTGTTTTAAATTATATTAATAGATATATATATATATGTATATACAACTAATCATGCCGAATGAAAATATACTTAGAACAACCGTACTCAATCCCAACCCCGGTTCTTCTCGCACTAATATCTCTACTCAAGATACTCCTGTAGTCTCAGCAAAACTTACCTCAATGATATCAACCATTGTGCCAAACGTACTAAATAAGGAAGGCAGGCACGTAATAGAAAACATACTTAATCCAAATGCGGGGATCGGAGCTGGCGAAGACCAGTGTATTAACCCTGAACTTGCAGCGAACTTAACAGATCTTGACAAGATCCCAGAAGTTGTTCGATCCCTCCGCGAATTCTCTGGACAACCAGTTATTGGAGGAAGAGCGTAGATAGAATCATTCGCTTATATGAACCTATCAAGGGAAACCCAAAGTATTTTGGAGTCCTTAGTGTCATTAGGAATAAAATTGTAGGAAATGCGGATATCGCACTCGAATCCTATAATACTCCACTCGATTGGGAAGCAATTTCACGATGCCTTACTCTGCATTATGCGGATAAAAGGGACATCGGAACATTAGAATACAAAATGACGTTACACACCTTTCATTAATATTGAATAAAATCTCTTGCATGGATGTTGGTCCAGAGGCACTCTCTCTGCTTACCAAAACATATCGTGATAAGGCACTTGATACTTTCATAAGAAAATTAAAAGGAGACCTGCCAAGACTCCTCGGAATCCATGAGCCCATTGATCTTCCTCAAGCCTTATACCTGTGTTTGAAATTAGAAAATCAAAATTTTAGATCGACATACGCTAACATAGGTAGGCGAACTTCAACAGTTCCCTTTTGTCCACAACTTGCACACCCTCCACAGCCTATTCCGAATAATTACTCTAATCCTAGAGCCCCAATCAACAACATTCCACGCCCTCCTCACATCTCCCCACGAAATCATCAATCCCATAACCAAGGATGTTCCGAGTTAAGGCGATCTCAGACCATTAGAGCATATAATGTTCTGAGTTAAGACGATCTCAGACCATTAATATTGATAATGTTTTATATTAAACAAACTATTTTTAAACGTTATAATTCTTATTTTTATTTTTGTATATACATATGTATATGTTAAATTTTAATTAACAACACTCTGCACTACCAAAGTACAAAGGAAAAAACAACCAAAGAATACATTCAACAACCTGCAGCCAAGAATTTTATCAATAACAAACAATTCGAATCAGGCTGAGTACAATTTATACAATTATCTACCTATATTACATTTCAATTATACGTGTTAACGCTGAGACTATTTTGTTCCAACGAAGATAGCCAAGGTTCATGTACCTTGACTAATTGTTGTAGAGATAACGGGTACTTGTACCAGTTCCTCAATATTTGAAATAAGTAACAACACGTCACGTACAGGTTGAAAGCCTTACTCATTTATTATTCCCTCAAACAGGAGTATTTATATAAAAATATTGCTTATTTAACAATATAAAAAATGCTTACTCGCAAATATCGACAACCCTGAACATTTACTAGAGGGTCGAATTTCGGCTATGCGAAACAATTGCCCCTGCGGCAACTGTTTACTTGTTTGTCTATATTATGGGTTCAAGGTGAACCTTTACGTTGGCTGGGCAGAGGTTTCGCATAGCCGGCATTCTTGTCGCGTGCAATGTTCTGTGCTTGTTGTTAATACGAGTTCCCTTTGCGTATCGTCTGTATGTGATGAATATGATACTGCATTGTTGTATCATTTGAAGTTTTCATTACATTGAGTTTGTTTACCTCGTTTAGTTATATGGAGCGAATACCGACGATACGCAAATGGAATTAATATGTATGTGCATAATGTTATATTTATTTATTTTATTTGATTACACTATATTATATATCTGTTCGTGAACATACTCCCCCTCGTTGAATGGAACCATTCAACAGATTTCTTCACTAGGTAGACTGAATTTTCGTGGGATTGGGATTGGTCTCGAAGGCTCCTTGAGGGTTACACGTTTGGTCGATGTTTTTGATTTCCTATTCCAGAAAATGATGATTGAAATCGTCAGGAAAAGTCCTATATATTCCACGGAATACTGATGAAGGTCATGTTTACTAAAATTGTTTGGCAATTCGGCTAGTATTTGAATTTTGGTTTGATGCCTTAGCTCTTCGATCTGCTGTAATCCAAATTGATCCAGTGGTGATGATTTATTAGCTAGGGTGAGGGTGGTTGGTACTACAATGTCCGACAGGTTGCCCAATTTGGTATACGATGTTCTTGTGCTGCTTTGGTATATCTGATGTCCTTGAAACGTTAGATCATCTTGTTTGACGACGCAGTTTGACTGTATTCTTAGAAGTCCTGATCCCTTACGGTATAACGGCCTTCTTTGATCACACAGATACGTGGATGGTTCTGTTATTAAGCATGTTGCTAGTTCTTGTTCCAACAACGGGTAGTATTGGTCGCGGTGTTGACTAATAATTAAATACGATGAGTCTGGTTTGATTGCTATGAGCGATCCGTTGTTAAATATCGGTATAGGTATTATTCTGAATATGTCATACATTTCAACACTGACAAGAGGAAATTTGATCAGAAAAATAACGTTATTTTCTATGACTTCGCCTTTCACGGACATTAGTTGATATAATTGCAGCGGTTCTGACGACTCTACTGGCAGGCGAAGCGAGGACGGAATATGCCCTTGTATTGTGATTATTTCTTTGCTTAATTGCTGTGGTGATAAAAGCAATGGGTTGATTTTTCCGTGATTAGTGTCGATTATCACGTTAATCAAGGATGCCTGTATTCGTTGTGTATTAGAGACGATTAGCGACAGTTCAATGGATAACGCCAAGAATAAGTTGTTCAGTTTCTCTTGATTGGTGTAATTAATTATTTGATTAACCTGTTCGTTCAATGTTCTAAATTTTTCTCGAATTGTTAGCTGGGTTCCTTTAATTAGGTTCAAAGTGGAATCGATTATGGATGTATGATTCTTCAGCAATCGTAGAACGTGATCTTCATTTGTCTTGATGTCACTTATTGAATTCAAAATCTGCTGTGCATGCTCATCGTCAAGCACTCCAAATAACGAGTTTGCGATGCTCCCCACTATGTTGAAGGCACCACGCTTCCGTCTTGTCTTATGGATGTTATAAGTAAAGAGCTCATTTCCCTCCTTTATTTCGTTCCGTACGTGGTGAAATTGAGTGATTATTGATGAACAGGAACTATTGTTTTGTATCGACTGACAAAGATGCCGCAAGGATTGGATTCCATTAGTAATTTCATTGTACTCAGTCCAGTAAGGCTCCAGATCGTAATATACCATCAGCTTCCAGTCGTTCGATGCTAATTTTGCTGATCCTAGAGCCTCAAAGTGGAGTCCCAATTGAGCTAGAAACTGGTGGACTTCTATAGGATGACTACTCATTACTGGTAGGGTAAGACATACCAGCAAGAGTGACATTATTGCCGAGCCGTATGATTTTCGTGACCTCCTGGTAGGAGGTTCGCCGTTGTGCGTTCCATCTTTCGAGATTGGTGATGCTGAGTCTGCCGCTCTCCGTTTGGTTTGACCTTCGGGTGAACGTGCTTCGTCTTTTGTTAATACTTTCTCCTCATGTTTAGCGTTGTCATCCTCAATTGGAAGAGGCGCGAGTTTGTGAACTGATCGCCGCAGTATACCGGTTGCTGTTTTTACGTCTGCCACGCGGACTTGATCGTCGTCTCCAGTGTAAGTTTTTTATGACGCGAGCTAGGGGCCATTTCATTGGTGGGGTGTTCTCTTCTTTGATTATAACTATCGCCCCAGGTTCTAAATTTCGTTTGTGTTGTTTCCATTTGAATCGCTGTTGTAATTCATTCAAATATTCTTTGGACCATCTCCTCCAGAACTCGTTCTTCAGGTGCGTGACCAACTTCCACCGTGTGAGTAGGCTGACTTTTGTTGTCTCAACACGTGAATCGATCGAAGCAGTTAATGGTTCGCCAATTAAGAAGTGTCCCGGTGTTAAAGCTGTGACATCGTTTGGGTTGGACGATAAAGGTGTTAGGGGACGAGAATTAAGGATAGCCTCAATTTCAATTATTAGAGTCTCGAATTCCTCGTATGTTAAGGAAGCCGATGCCATACTTCGATTTAACAATTGTTTCGCTGATTTCACAGCAGCCTCCCAAAGCCCGCCGAAATGTGGAGATCGAGGTGGTATGAAGTGAAAATCGATGCCCTTTGTGCTACACGAAGAGATGATGGAATCTCTTCCTTGAGACGAATGTACCGTTTGGCTTAAGTCCTGAAGTTGGTTTCTGGCGCCGACGAAATTAGTCGCGTTGTCACAATACAAGTTTTTAATGTGGCCTCGCCTTCCTATAAAGCGTTTTAGGGCTCCTATAAACGCTTCTGTTGTTAAATCGCTCACCACCTCTAAGTGAACCGCCTTCGTAGCAAAACAGCAAAATACTAATATGTACCCCTTCTGTGGTCGACTTCCCCTACCTCGAAAGTGAATCCAGATTGGTCCACAAAAATCCACACCTGAATTAACAAATGGACGAGCCGGTTGTATTCTACTAGATGGTAAATTTCCCATTATCTGGGACACCATCTTGGGCTTGGCTCTGGTGCACCGAACGCAGTGTTGCACTATAGATCGTGCAATGGTTTTACCCTTGACCGGCCAAAAGCGTTGTCTGGTTATGGCCAGAAGTGTCTGTGGCCCTACGTGCTTGTTATCGTAGTGAATGTCTGTCATTATCATTTTTACGAATGGGTGCTCGTAAGGTAGTAGGATAGGGTGCCTTGCA
Organism: Merodon equestris; assembly: GCA_958301585.1. NCBI lineage: Eukaryota > Metazoa > Arthropoda > Insecta > Diptera > Syrphidae > Merodon > Merodon equestris. The sequence continues at coordinate 4,566,393 of OY284418.1, read as the reverse complement.
TCGTATGGTAAGGCTGATGCTTCCAATCTACCGCCTACGCGTATGATATCTTCCTTGTCCAGAAAAGGGGTGAGGCTACTGATGGAACTGGTATTACTGCATTCGTTATACCGTCGTAGATGGGAGATGTCCTGACTGAATTCATCCCTTTGTATGACTCGGATTATGATATGAAGGGCTTCCTGTAGTTCTTGGCTGGAGAGGTTGTCTCTTCGACTCGGCTTCTCGTCTCCTTTTTTTAAAGATCGGATAAACCTAAGCATATATGCAGTAATCCGTTGTAATCGTTTAAATGAGTTTCCATGTGAGATTTTGTAAACGAAATGCGTTGATTCACTGCTACTGGTCATTATGGCTGTTGTACTTTGATTGAACTCCTGCTCGCACGCTGCTGTTCTAGCGTATGGGTTCGGCCAAGATGATTCCTGACCATGAAGAAGTAAAGGCCCGTAGAACCAAAGGTTGCACTCCTTCAATTTTTCTGGAGCTATTCCCCGCGTCAACAAGTCAGCTGGATTCTCTTTAGATTTGATGTGCCGCCATTGCTGTGGTGTGGTACAGGATTGAATGGAAGACACTCTATTGGCGATGAAGGCAGGAAATGATTTTGCGTCCGAGTTGATCCAGGCCAAGACGATTTCGGAATCGCTCCAAAAATACGTAGGAATTTCTTCATATTCGATGTCGCCTTTTACTCGTTTAGCGAGGTCTACTGCTAACTTTGCTGCGCACAGCTCTAATCGAGGTATTGTTAGTTTCTTAACTTTGTTCTTTTCAAGTGGTGCTACACGAGATTTAGCACACAACAGGCGCACGACGACCATGCCAGGACTGACGACTGATCGAATATAGATGCAGGCTCCAAAAGCCTTCGGAAGCATCGGCAAAGACATGAACTTGTATTTTTTCTGGAAGTTTATTCGCAAATACGTGTCTTGACACTCGAATGTGATTTATTGTCTTGAGGTCGTCACGAAATTTTGACCATTTTGAATGTAATTCCTGTGGTAAAGCGGCGTCCCAATCTAATTTTAGCTGCCATAACTGTTGCAGGAAGATTTTTGCGGTGATTATCACTGGAGCCAAAAGTCCAAGTGGATCAAAGAGTCGGGCTATTTCTGATGAAACTATTCTTTTTGTTATTTTAGTTCCGTTATTCCAATGGGCCTTTATACAGAAGTCGTCCACCTTTGGTAACCAAGTTAAGCCCAAGGTCTTTATGGTGTCTTCTGAATCTATTTTGAAGTCCAATTCCATTTCCTTATCCTCTGGTGGGAAATCTTGTAGTAATCGCGGATGATTGGCACACCATTTACGCAGCTTAAAACCAGCTCCTTGAAGTACGTCAATTAATTGTTTCTGCATTTCTATAGTAGTAGAAAGGCTGTTTGCACCAGTCATGACGTCGTCTATGTAGAAGTTGAGCTGGAGTGCCTTACTGCCGAGGGGATGTGTTTTAAGTGCTGACTGGGATAGACGTTGTAAGCATTTCACAGCTAAGTATGGTGCGGCTGATGTCCCATAAGTGATTGTGTTTAATTGATAGCACTTTACGGGTGCCAGCACGTCCTTCCTCCATAAAATTAATTGATATCTTCTGTCTTCTTCGTGTACAAGCACTTGCCTATACATTTTTTCAATATCGGCTGTAAATACAAACCGTGGTAAGCGGAATCTCAACAATATCGCAAACAGGTCTTCTTGGATTTTTGGACCGGTATGTAAAATATCGTTCAAGGATAGGTTAGATGATGTTTTGGCAGACGCGTCGAATACTACTCTTAATTTGGTCGTGCTACTATCGGGTTTTAGCACGTAATGGTGAGGTAGAAAATAGTGTGGTGTATTGCTTGGTGGGGCAATTACCTCTCTCATGTGTCCTAATTTAATATATTCGTCCATGAATTGAAGGTATTGCTGTTTAAGCTCCATGTTGTTTGCCAATCGTCTCTCTAATGATAGTAATCTACTGAAGGCCATATTCTTCGATTCCCCTAATTTTGATGGTTCGTCTGAGAATGGTAGCCTTACTGTAAAGCGTCCCTGTATGTTGCGCTGTACTGTCTGGGTGAAGTGGGTTTCACACCTCTTTTCTGCTGTAGTGGTTGATCCGTGTGATTCTTCAGGATCTTCAATTGTCCAGAATTTTTCTATAAGAGTGTTGAGGTTTTCATCTTCGATACACATTCCGCAAACCAATGTTGAAGGCAGAGGACGACCGATCCTTCCTACTGCGATCCACCCAAATACTGTGTTTTGTAATGTAGGCATCTCTTCATCGGCCTTTATTTGTCCTATGGATAAAAATTCGTGATATATGTCTGCTCCTATCAGCAAATCGATCTCCCCCGGACGGTCGAATGTTGGATCGGCTAACTCGATGTTCTTGGGGATGTTCCAGTGTGAACTATCGATTAATTGCGACGGTTGAGGTGATAGTATTTTTGGAAGAACCATGGCCTCGATACGTGTGGAGAATCCATTCAATCTAGATTGTATAGAAATGTTCACTCTGCCACGAGTTTTTTGAGTGGTGCGACCGATGCCCTGGATGCGCAAAGTGTCGTGCACTGCTGAGAGACCCAACCTTCTAACTAGATTCTCTGTTATGAAGTTCACTTGAGATCCTGAGTCTAAAAGTGCCCTGCATTCAATAGAGTCGCCATTCTTAGATTCCAATTTTATTATCGCGGTCCCCAACAGAATGTATGCTTGGCGTTGTTGACTAGCCGCGCTTACTACTGACGGCTGATCGTGTCCGTGACTGTTGTTGAAGGACCCTGAGTTGGAGGGCTGAATTGGTACCGAAGTCTCTAGGTGGACTAACGTGTTGTGTTTCTTGGAGCATTTTGTGCATCCTCGCCGGGGGCATTTCGCAGCTTGGTGGCCTGCTCGAAGACAGTTAACACATGTATGATGTTTCTTCAGCAAGTTAAGTCGATGGCCCGGTGTCATTTTCAGGAACTCCTGGCATGCGTACAATCCGTGGCTGCCCTTGCAGATAATACATAATGGTGCTGCTGGTGCCGATGGTGCTGCTACTGTCCTTGCTGGATGTAATCGTCGCTGCTCTTCTAATGACTTCCCCTTATAGCCCAGTGCCTCCAATGATTGGAATCGCCTCTCCAGGAAGCTTAGCAGTTGATTGATAGTTTGTAGCTTTCTCGGATTCTCAAGCGACTGTTCGTAAAGGGTATGAGTGTCCCTATCTAACTTCTTTAGTAGTATGTAAATCAGGAGTGGATCCCATTGCTCAGTGCTCACACCAATATTTTTCAATCCCATTAGACACTCTTGCGTGGTGTCATGGAGAGTCCTTATGGCATTGGCTGATCCCTTGTCAGACATGATGGTTGGTTGACTCATAAGTTTGTTTACAAACGCCGATACCAATAATCTGGTATTGCCATAACGATCCACCAACGTCTTCCATGCGGCCTCATAATTGTTGTCAGACGTCGTGAAATTACGGATTAGCCTCTCAGCTTCCCCTGACAAATTTGTCTTCAGGTACCACATCTTTTGACAATTGGCCATAGACTGATTGTGGATTAATTGGACAAATAAATCGTGGAACTGTTGCCATTTTAGATAGTCGCCGTCGAACTTTGGTAACACGATTTTTGGCAGTTGCAGCGCTGCATTGTTAGTTGATGGTCCAGTACTAGAGCTACCGGAACTACATCCAGTGCTAGTCTGTAGGTTGGTGGTTAATGTAATTATATGTTTTTCCACCAACTCTTCTAACTCCAAATATGCATCTGGGTCGTATCCATCGGTAACCGGATCGTCGCTGAGTTCCCAAATGGAATTATGCAGTTCCTCTAACTGGTTCCGGTATCTCTCTAGTGTCCTTAGTCTACGTTCGACATATTCCGTTGTATGTTGCTGACTTGGGATTGTGCCGGCCAAGATTCGGCGTAGGAAATCTGCTATCCCCTTCTGCCGCGCCAATAGCTTCATTAAGCCGTCTGACGATTTCGTTGATGAATCTTCGGGTTTTGATTGGTTGGTACTTGTTGTACCTCCATCGATATGCTTTGATGCCATGTCGCTGAATTGCTTGACACCTTCTAACTTGGAAAGCGAAATTATCTTTTGTTCGAAATGATCCTTGAATTTGGTGTAATTTTCAAGAGTTATGTCGTACAGACTCTTGACAAAATATTCATGATCAGTTGTCATCGCTGGCGATGCCCTTATATTGGAGTCTGTTTGTTCGAATATGCTCCAGGCTTCCTCCAACCGACGCAACCTTTCCTCATAATAAGATTTAGTTGTCTTTCGAGTGCTTGAATCCTTCTTGTAGTTTGCTATGATTCTGGATACTTCCTCGGCGTGGACTTCTTGTTGCTTTGCCCACTTGTCGATATCCATGATGAATGTCTTCCTTCGCTCCTTTTGTCAGAACCGGATTGATGCGCAGCTCTTGACGGCGTTGGCACTAGTGTATAGCCCTAGTACACGCTTTGGTTGACGAAGGTTTAATTCGCGACGCGTTGCAGGTTTACCAGTGTTTGAGCCCTGGTAATGCTTCTAACAATTATGACTTATTATTTGCTCTTTAAGACTGATGAAGAAGGCAAATAATTCAATCACGTCGGGGTCACCAATGTTAACGCTGAGACTATTTTGTTCCAACGAAGATAGCCAAGGTTCATGTACCTTGACTAATTGTTGTAGAGATAACGGGTACTTGTACCAGTTCCTCAATATTTGAAATAAGTAACAACACGTCACGTACAGGTTGAAAGCCTTACTCATTTATTATTCCCTCAAACAGGAGTATTTATATAAAAATATTGCTTATTTAACAATATAAAAAATGCTTACTCGCAAATATCGACAACCCTGAACATTTACTAGAGGGTCGAATTTCGGCTATGCGAAACAATTGCCCCTGCGGCAACTGTTTACTTGTTTGTCTATATTATGGGTTCAAGGTGAACCTTTACGTTGGCTGGGCAGAGGTTTCGCATAGCCGGCATTCTTGTCGCGTGCAATGTTCTGTGCTTGTTGTTAATACGAGTTCCCTTTGCGTATCGTCTGTATGTGATGAATATGATACTGCATTGTTGTATCATTTGAAGTTTTCATTACATTGAGTTTGTTTACCTCGTTTAGTTATATGGAGCGAATACCGACGATACGCAAATGGAATTAATATGTATGTGCATAATGTTATATTTATTTATTTTATTTGATTACACTATATTATATATCTGTTCGTGAACAATACGTATATCGCAAAAAAGATAACAGTAATAATAATATATGCTTATATACATTTATTTACAACATCATATCCATCCATTTACATATATCACAAACATATTCATTTACATATATACATACATACATATCTAAATACCATTTAATCAATTCATAAATTCATACATATAAAACTAACTCGTTAATCGTAAGCCAATTATACAAATAACAAAATCAATCGAGATACAGGAATTAAATCTTAAAGAATTACAAACAGACTTAGATGAGTTTCAAAAAGATCCCGCGTCACGACAGCTGAAGGGGTATGTGAATGCCTGCTTAAATGATGTTGAGGAAGTTTTCAAACGCGCAAAAAAGGAACATTCCTTCATTGTGAATAGTTCATCCGATCCCCTAAAAGAAAAATATTTAGAAGATGAGATTTATACCAAAATAAAAAAAACATACTTTACCTTTGTCGGTCTACTACACGATGCCATTGACAAATTTAATGAACATAACCAAACGTTAGACTCGTCGCGGTCAAACCAAACAAAGCAAAGCAAACTCATCCATAAATCCGTTGCGTCCTTAAACTCGTTACATGATAAGAGCATCGAGTGCATCCAAGTTAACACGACAATTTTCCATTCCCTTTCCCATTCCTATCCCACATTATCCAAACAACCGCTTACGTCATTTCTTTCGATATTTTAATCGCAATCAATTACGAAGTTCACACAATTAAGTGATGTCTATCTTGCACCTTTTTAATTGTCCAATTCTAAGAAATATTGCACCCAATTAAGTAATGCTTATTTTGCACATTGTCCAATTCTAGAAATATTGCACCTAATTAAATAATGTTTATTTTACACCTTTTAAATTGTTAATTCTAAGAAATATTGGCAATTAGTAATAAATGTAGGTCACCATTGTAATTCTGTCTCCTAGCGTAAGCAAATATTGTATTATAAAAACGATTTGAAACAAGAATAAAGCGTTCAGTTGTGTAAAGGTATTCTACCGTGTTTTTTTTCCTCCATCGCGCACCCGACGCGATAACTGGCGCCCGAGCATTCTAAAATTCGGTAAAACAGTCCGATAAAAGTGTAAAATCCAGCAAAGTATCCGTGCAAATCAGATCCGCGAATTGCTCTCTATTAATTAAACACATACGTCACGTGAAGCCTGCGATCGTATTACGAATACTGCTTAAGACAAAGTGTGTGAGAGTGTTACTAAGGAAAATGGCGTTCCATAAGAACACGCTTCCGAAAAATTAAAATCGTGCGATCAAAACTAAAAACCCGAACGGTGCAAAAAGTGCGTGAAAAATTATTGTACAAAAAACACGTCCATAACAGTCACCGAAACCCAAAACTGATCGTTTACATAAGAACACGTTCAGAAAAAGAGGAAAAACCACAACTGTACCGAGTCAACAGTGGCGGCAACCGTACCACGAGTAGGCCAAGAAACAAGCTAAAAGGGACACCTACGGACCACCCGACGAACTCCAGGAGATGATTAAATTCATCATTTTGTAAGCAATATAATTATTTTATATTGTACACAAATTAATAAATACACTTTATTAACTTAAGTATCTAAGATAAACTCAAAAAGTGAATTAAAAGTGTTGAATATTATACAATTGACTACTATTATTATTATCTAACATTCACCATATATCTAAGAAAACCAAAAATTGTACGTACATATATACAATTAAATAAGCTCTCATACTTAACTATTTCCTAAAAATGGAACAATTAAAAGACCTTGTTACCCAATTAACCGGTGCGGTTAACGCTCAAATGGAGCAAATTAAAATTATAACTAATCGTCTTCAACAAATTGAATCTAGAGTTTGCCGTCCCCAACCAACCTCCCAAACTCTCTCTACCCCTCAAACCGAACAAGACCTGTCAGACATTAGGAAACTTCCCGACTGTGTTAGAGATTTACAAGTCTTTGACGGCAATCCCGTCCAATATATTTCCTGGATCCACTCTGTGGAATCCATCTTAAAAGACTACGAGATAGTTAGAACAAAACCAATATACAGGGCAATAATACAACATATTAGACAAAAGATCAGAGGCCCGGATGACGCAGCACTGATCTCCTACAATATATTCGACGATGATTGGTCAAAAATTAAGAAATGCCTATCATTACACTATGCTGACAAGCGCGATGTTCGTACACTCGAACACCAGCTTAACTTTATGACTCAGCAAAAACAAAGCCTAGACGAATTTTACGCAAGGGTAAATCATCAGCTTTCACTACTGATTAATAAACTAAAAACGGAAGATTATTCTGACAATATGTGCCCTTACGGAGAATTATCGAAACAGGGCTTTAGACATATTTATCAGAGGTCTTCATGGCGATATATCAAGGATGCTCATCATCCAAAAACCCAAGACCCTACCAGAAGCTTATACCTCATGTCTCGAATTCCAAAACCTAAACTTCAGAAGTATGGCAATACATAACAGAGCCATAAACAATACCATTTTGCACCCATTAACCAAATGTTCCCAAACAAACCCCAACATTGGCCAACAAATAAAATACCACATAAACAGATACCCGCATTCGAACGAAACCGAATTTATAATACACCCCATCGTTTCGAAAATAATGCCAATCCGTATAACAACCCACCACCAAGATCAACTCAACCCAAACCACCTCAGCCTATGGAAATCGACTCGTCAATTCAAACTAAGAATGTGAATTATATCAACCGGCCTGCAATCAATCCGGTTCAAAGAAGGTCAAATGAGTCGTCCAATTTGCCTCGAAACAGCAACGTCTTTTCGCCACAAGCACCATTCAAGAAACAGAACAACTAGACGAAGATGATTGCCAACCAGATGAAGACTGTTACAAGGAAGAGCAAACTGATGATACTGCAGAAATAAATTTTATGACAGAAGCCTCTCTAGCGTACCATACTTAGAATATGTTACTAGAGATGGCAGAATACTTAAGTTCCTTATTGACACAGGAGCAAATAAAAACTTTGTATCAAGCCAGATTGCAGATAACTGCAAGCCCATTAAAACACCATTTATGATTCAATCGGCAGCAGGACAGCTTAAAATTACTCACAAGATAAGCGGCCCTTTTTTCAAAAGCGTAGGCAATGATAGTACAATCGAATTTGTCATCCTTCCTGGGTTAAAGTCGTTCGATGGAATAAACGGAGACGACACACTGAAAAAATTGGAAGCCGTGATTGATAGGAAACATAGCGTCTTGCATATAACCCCCAACATCAAGATTAAATTAAAAGCAAAACTGTCGAAACAAGTGAACAACGTCCACACAGGTATCGACACTGATAAAGAAATCCAAAACATTTTAGACAAACACAACAACCTTTTCGGTCCCATATCCGATAGCGGAACAATAGACACAATCGTTCGTGCAGAAATAAGAACCACAACATCCGAACCAATCTACCAAAAACAATCCCCATATCCAGCTAACCTAAGATCTGAAATAGAAAAACAAATTGAAAAAATGCTTACAGATGGCATTATAAGACCATCTAAAAGCCCATACAATTCTCCCCTTTGGATTGTACCAAAGAAAGCCAATTCGGCAGGAGAGAAACAATACAGACTAGTCATTGATTTTAAGCGACTTAATGCGGTTACAATTCCAGATGCGTACCCAATACCAGATATAACAAACACATTGGCAAGCCTTGGACAATGTAAATATTTTACAACTCTCGATCTAACGTCCGGCTTTCACCAAATCAAGATGAAAACCAGCGACATTCCAAAAACGGCCTTCTCTACAGCAAACGGAAAATACGAATTTACTCGACTTCCGTTCGGCCTTAAGAATGCGCCTGCCATCTTTCAAAGGATGATAAACGACGTACTCAAACCACTGATAGGTAAAACCTGTTATGTGTATATTGACGACATTATTGTCCTAGGGAAAGATAAGAAAGACCATTTGAAAAATCTAGATGAAGTTCTTTCCTTATTAGAAAAATCCAACTTAAGAGTAAATCTGGACAAATCCAAATTTTGGAGAAAACAAGTTAATTTTCTGGGTTACGTAATAACACGTGAAAGAATTGAAGCAATCAATCGCATACCACCACCGCAAAACCTTAAAGAATTAAAAAGCTTCAGCTACTACTTCACGTAGTAGACAGTTGACACAGTGCTAGTCTATCTCGATGCACCACCATTGATTTCCTTGCCCCCAATTTAGTTATGCGGTACAGCACGTCTCCCATTTTAGCTTCCACAATATAGGGGCCTTGCCAGTCGTTCTGCAGTTTGGGGCAGAACCCCTTTCTTCTCGTGGGTGCGTAAAGCCAAACTTTATCGCCCACATGAAAAGGTGCAGCCGTGGCGCTCAGATCGTAACGGTCTTTCATCCTCTTGCTGTACTCCAATAGAGTTTTCCGGTTGAACGCGTATACTGTCTCTAATCGTTTGTTCAGATCTTCGATATAGTCCGATGAATTGATGTGTCGCCCGGGAGGAAGGCCGGTGAAAATTTCGGAAGGCAGTCTTAGTTCCCGTCCGAGAGCTAGGAAAGCAGGTGTTTGTTTGGTCGCTTCATGTACTGCGGTTCGATATGCTAAGAGCAGGAATGGTAAATGGGTGTCCCAGTCTCTTTGGTTTGCTTCTGTGTACTTTGCTAAGCAGTCTAGCAACGTGCGATTAAATCGCTCCACCATGCCATCAGACTGTGGGTGGAGTGCAGTCGTATGCGTTTTTGTTATACCAAATTTTTCCATAATCTATCGGAAAACAGTTGATTCAAAATTCCTCCCCTGATCTGAATGCAGCTGGAGTGGAACGCCAAAGCGGGAAAAAACATGAACGATAAGCCCTTCGGATACCTTTTCAGCAGTCTGGTCCGGGAGGGGGATTGCTTCAGGCCATTTGGTGAAATAGTCGCAAAAAACTAATATGTATCTGTTTCCTTGATTAGTAACTGGCAGAGGGCCCAGGATGTCTATGGCTACACGTTCAAAAGGGGCGCCGACGTGTACCGGTTGCAATCTGGCACGAAGTTTTGGTACAGGACCCTTCCGTTGCTGGCATATACTGCATGTTTTACAATAACGTTCCACATCCTGAGAACATCCAACCCAATAGTACCGCTTTTTGATTTTGGCGAGGGTCTTACGAATTCCAAAGTGCCCCCCCGTCGGGCTGTCATGCATCGCCTTCAAGATGTCTTTCTGCAAAGAATATGGAACAAGTACTTGGAAATACTTACCAACGGCCGTGTCAATTCGCCGACAGAGAGTTTTATTGCAATATTCAAGTGCATCGAACATACCCCAGTAAGTTTTCAGTTTAGGACTAACACCTCGAATTTCCTCGGTTGAAGGCCGACGTTGCTCTTCCACCCATCGTCTTACCACGGAAAGATCGTCATCTTCTTGTTGGAGTTCCTCTATATCGTTCATAACAGTCGTTACTCGAAGGAATACTTGTTGTCGCTCATCTAATCGAGCACAGTGCCGGCAGTCAGATTCTATACAGGGACGACGAGATAGTGCATCAGCATTCAGATGTTTCTTGCCCGGTCTGTGTTCGACCTCAAAATCGAACTGCTGTAGGCGTTCTAACCAACGGGCCAATTGTCCCTCGGGCTCGCGAAAGTTGACTAACCACCGGAGCGAGCTATGATCTGTTCGTAGTAGAAAATGTCTCCCGATTAGATATGCCTGGAAGTGGGTCACTGCTCTTATAATAGCCAAAAGCTCCCGGCGAGTCACACAGTAATTTCGTTCGGGTCGCGAAAGTGTTTTACCGTAATATTCTATTACTTTCTCTTGGCCATCCTGTAATTGCGATAAGACCGCTCCACTTGCATGCTGACTAGCGTCTGTGTCAACAATAAACATGTCAACGTTGTTCGGTTGTGCCAGGATGGGCGCTGAAACGAGTTTTTGCTTAAGTTGATGGAAGGCATCTTCACATTCGTCATTCCAAACAAACTTTTGTCGTTTTTCTGTCAGCCCAGTCAAGGGTTTCGATACGGCCGAAAAATGTCGTATAAAGCGACGATAGTAAGCGCAAAGGCCCAAAAATGACTGAACTTCGGTCTTGCATTTCGGTCTCGGCCAATTGGTCACAGCTGACACTTTTTCTGGGTCGACGCCGATGCCAGAACCAGACACAATGTGACCCAAAAAACGGACTTCTCGTTTTCCAAGCCAACATTTTTTTGGGGAAAGACGTAGACCCGCGTTCTTGATTTGTCGACATGAAAATATTACTGGTTTGCGTATTGGGGGACCCAAACATCTTCTGCTGATGTATTTGTTACACGAACCGCTACTTTTACTTCGGACACTTGGCATATTGATGGGGTTACCTGTAGTGCAGTTTATAATGACATTAAGTTGGTAAGCACTGTCTTACCTTCTTGCGCCGCAGTAGTCAGGTGAACCCAGCGTGTTGAGAGGGCGGGAACGTACGTGTGGCATGAATTGGTCAGCTCCTGGTCTTGCACATGAGTTCGGTTTAAGTGTAGAGTTTCTCCATCAACAGTAATGTGTTGTCCCGTATATTAATTGCACAAGAGAATCGACGTAGAAAATCCATTCCAATGATGCAATCGTCAACGATGGGTGCTATATATTGTATTTGTATTTTTGTATTTATATTTTATTTCATATGCATTTTGTTTACAGGGAGGATAATAACGTAACAATAATTCATCCATATAATAACAATAATGAAATAAATGGGTGACATTTTTATTTTCATACAATTAGTACTAAAATAGTTTCAATGCCACTTCATAGAGCTATAAATTTTAAGGAGTACAATTCATAAGTGGGGTGACTCTATTAACTTGTAACAAGAGGTAAAGGGAAAGAATATTGGGCAAAATAATAAATAAATGAATAAATAAATAATAAATGCAAGAGATTTTTAAAAAAGATATTAAAAAAATCAAAGTTCAAAAAAAAGAAACAAAAGAGAAAAAAAAAAAAAAAAAACCAAAACAAAAGTAAGAAATAAGAAAAAGTCAAGAGAAAAGCTTAATTTACACCAAAATATTAGATAGGATGGATTCTATACTATCAAAGTCTGTATCGAGAAGCCAAAATTTTACACATTTTAGGATTTTTTTTGGGTTTGTAGTAGATCTTAACGATTGAGGAAGATTGTTAAATAGACGACAGGATGAAATATCGTAGAAATTGCGATACGCGGTTGTACGGAATTGGGGGACACTCACAACATTTGAAAAGTTTCTACGTATATTGTAGTCTGAAATTAATCTGTAGTTGAGATTTCCAGAACGCATAAAAAAAATCTTTAATGTTTTGTAACAATATAAATGGCGAACCGGAAGAATTCTTAAATCACGAAACAGTGGAAGGCTAGGATGAAGACGGCGTTTATTGCATATTTTCCTTAATACACTTTTTTGCAAAATTAATAAGGGCTGGATCTTATTCGTGTATGTACCTATAAACTAAAAGGCATTAATTTAGTTTTCGAGCTGATGTCTAATCTGTGTTCAGAAAACCAGCTTCTTAGGAGACTGAGATCAAAATTAATGTCGCATATTAAATCTAACAAACTGTTGGAGGCGTATGAGTAACCCACATCATCCGCAAAGGCTGTCACTTTTCCCCTAAAATCCTGTTCAAACAGTGAGTTTATGTAAACTAGAAACAAAATTGGTCCCAGTACAGATCCCTGGGGAACTCCTATATTAAACATTTTGATCTCACTTCTGATACCATCAAACTTTACTCTTTGAGATCGATTTGATAGGTAAGATGTAAACCAGTCCAACATGAATCCTCGAAACCCGGGCCTTTCGATCTTTTCTAATAAAATAGAATGGTTAACCATATCGAAAGCCTTAGTTATATCAACAAACAGTCCAGCAGTGAACTTTTTATTATCAAGGGAGGAATAAATATTTGAAAAAATTTAAGAAGAGCATCCTCAGTTGACTTGTCCTTCTGAAAACCAAATTGTATTGAACTGAAAAACTTCACTTTGTGCAAATATGACACTACCCTCAGTTTGATGACCTTTTCAAAGACTTTGCTCAGAGTAGGGAGTAGTGAAATAGGCCTATAGTTTTTCATGTCATCTGCAGAACCTTTTTTAAATAAAGGCACAACGTCAGCACATTTGAGAGCATTTGGAAAATCGCCTGTAATCACACTACGGTTAAAGATTACGGCTAGAACATCAACCACATAGCAAGCGATACGTTTCGGCAGCACATTCGAAATGCCATCGAAACCACACGCATGCGAGTTTTTTAATGACCCAATCGCCTTTAAAATTTCTAGTGGACTAATAGATTCGAAAGCAAAACTATTATGCTGCCGATGCTCAGCGAGAATAAACGCATTGGTACAATATTAGAAGCATGAGGAGAAATTTTGATTCGTTTCTTGCCCATATTAATTCTTTAAATGTTCAAGCTGATTTTATTATTATTTCTGAGATTTGGTTGTACGACTACGAACTATCCAATTACAATATTCCGGGGTATGATCTTTATGGCAACTGTAATAATTCTTATAGTTCAGGTGGTGTCGCAGTGTTTGTAAAAAATTCTTATCAATGTAAAGTTAAGTGCTACAACCTGACTAGTGCAGACATAATACAATTAAATTGCACTTTGGGCAGTAAACTATTTGTTATTCTTTGTGTATACCGCTTGCATGAGAATAATTTGAATAAGAGCATCTTTATTGAACATATGGATAGCATTCTCAAAAGCATAAAAACAAAAAATTTGTTAATTTTAGGGGATATGAATATAGATATTCTAAAAAGTAATTCTGATTCTGATAAGTACTTACTTCTTATGTCCTCCTATGGGTTGGAGTCAATTATTAATGTACCAACTCGAATAACAGATCAATCTCAGACATGCATTGATCATATTTTTGTAAGGTTTCAGAATAATGATTTTTATAAAGTATTTAGTGAAGTACTCGACCTTAGAATTACAGATCACTGCATGATAAATTTAAGCGTTATGTATATGTCTGATAGTAAATCTAGTAGCAAAAAATGCATTCCTTTTTCTGTAAGAAAATCTGTGGACTTTGAGAAATTAAAAGACGATCTTAAGTATGAATTTTGGACTCAAGTTTATGAGGAAGCTAATCCTTCATCTGCGTACGATATTTTTCTGGAAACATTGAAAGGATATATAGAGAATGCCACAACTATTCGGTCAGAAACACCAAAGCTAAAAAGATTCAGGCCTTGGATTGGCGTTGGTTTACTTAAATTGATAAACAAAAAAAATAGGTTGCAGAAAAAGTGTAAGCGTCATCCTCAAAACTTAACACTTCAAAAATCTTTTACTAAATTGTGTAAGGTTGTGAAAAAAAAGGTAGAGGCTAGTCGAGATAGGTTTTACTCCAATAAATTAGAGAAATGTGAGGGCAACATAAAAAAAGAGTGGAAAGTTGTTAACAGTATACTGAATAAACAAGAAGCAAAAGATAGAGCTCTAGAGATAGAAATTGATAACGTGCTTGTTTCGAACCCGATAGTAATCGCTAACAATTTTAACAAATACTTCGCATCCGTTGCTGCAAATTCAAAGCCTTGCCCTCCTCAAAGTCATTGTGAATGTGATTTGTTCTCGGACTTAGTTGAAGACGATCTTCAATGTAATAGCTTTGTGTTCGAACCTTTCACTTCGCATGAAATATATAAAAGAATATTGCATCTTAACAACAAGAACTCCAGTACCTCGGATGGTGTCACAAATTGCGTTTTGAAACGCGTTGCTCTTTACGTGGTTCATATATTGGCTCATATATTTAATATGAGTGTCAGCTGCGGTATCTTCCCAAAATCATTGAAAACAGCTGAAGTTATTTCTTTATTCAAAAAGGGCAGCCGAAAACAAAAAGGCCAATATAGACCCATATCTCTGCTTTCAACATTTTCTAAACTCTTTGAAAAGCTAATGAAAAGCCGAATAGTTTCTTTTCTTAACAAAACTAAATTTTTTAACAGTGCGCAATACGGTTTTCGTGAAGGTAGATCCACTGAAGATGCCATACTTAAACTGTGTAGTGAACTATACGAAGGCGTCAACAACAACAAAACACTATAAGTTTGTTTATTGATATGACCAAAGCTTTCGATATGGTTAATCATAATATTCTGTTAGATAAATTATATAAGATCGGTTTTAGAGGTTCTGTTCATGAATGGTTTTCAACATATTTAAGCGGTAGATTTCAACGGGTTAAACTTGATGGTGTCTTTAGTAACCAGCTAGAAATAAATATCGGCGTTCCTTAAGGCTCTGTTTTGGGTCCAATTTTACTCTTAATTTATGTGAATTCTATATTTCAGCAGCATTTTAGTAGTAGAGTTACAGCCTTTGCTGATGACCTTGCATTTACATATGCTAACAACTCTCTGTTTGAATCCGTAACAAAAATGTATAAAGATCTGCAAATTCTAAGGAAATGGTTTGCAAAACATAAGCTCCTAATAAGTGAAAAAAACTAAGCTTATGATTTTTAATTTGAAAGATTCAGACCTGGTTGACTGTGATGTATACTTTCACTCTACAGCGTGTGAACAACTTTTTTTATCTTCTCACACTTGCGGTAAAGATAATTACAATAGGAATGCTAAATGTACTGAGAACTGCTTTAAGATAGAATCAGTTGGTAGTTTTAAGTATCTTGGTGTTTTAATAGATAAGAACCTATCTTGGAAAGCACATAGTGCAGATTTGAAAAGGTATATGGTCTCTGTAAATCGCAATATATTCATGTTAAAACCATATTGCTCGACAAAACTTTTATTGAAATTTTACCATGGACTTGTAAATTCCAAATTACAATATGGTTTATCAAGCTGGGGTGGAACTTACTACAATACTCTTGAGCCTCTTTATCTAGCTCAAAAGCATATTATTAGGATTATCTGCAAAAAAAGTAGACTAACAACAAGCTGGCCACTATTTCATCATCTTCGTATTCTGCCTTTAAGACATCTTTATGTTTATAAAGTTCTCAAAGTGTTCTTTTTGCGCAGCGGTTATATGCTGAGAAGCTCAGCAATATATAGTTTACGTGTTAATAATAGAAATATTGTAGATGTGCCATCTTCAAATAAATCTCACTATGCGAATTTTTTCACTGTGTCAGCACCAAAACTCTTCAATCAATTGCCATATGATATTCGAATTTTAAGAGTGCGTAACCTCTTTTGCAGCAAATTAAAACACTGGCTTTTTTCAATGGATAATTCAATGGTCAAACAATTGTTTCTTACTTTAATTTAGAAAATCTTTTTATTATAGTTCTCATTACTCTATCTTAATTGTAGTCTCATTGCTTGCATTTAACTTATGTTTCTCTATTATTGTTTTTTTTTTTTTTTTTTTTTTTGTTTTTCTCTATTATATGTTCTGGGCAATTTATGGAACTTAATTTACTTTTTTTATTTTATACTCTCTTTCTTTTCATTTATTTACGTATACCCCACACATATTCTGATTGTTAGTTATGATTGTGGAAGAGTCATTCGCCACTAGCCATTTTCAATGACTATAGAATGGCTATCTATTTATTCAAATTTTTGAAGCTGTTATCTTGAATATTGTATTTATTTTAAATGAATTTTTGTTAGCTTTAAAAAAAATGAAAATAAACAAAAAAAAAAAAAAAAAAAAAAATGATTGCAAGTTTTTGCTATATATTGTGATGTTGCACTATCTGCAACAGATGTAAAATATGCATTGAAGGCATTAGCAATGTCAGATTTACTAGAATACTCAAGGTTATTCACATTAAAATGTTTCGCGGTAGTGGAAGATTTGTTCAAAATATTATTCAGCAGTTTCCATTCCGATTTTATATTGCCTTTTGCTGAAATGAATTGATTACGATAATAGCTATCACGGCAAGAAGGAATTTCAATCTTAAGCTCACGACAAATCTTTTTGTAGCTTTTTTTCAATCTTAGATTTAAAGGGTTTTTTGAACATTTAACTCTTATTTTATGTTTACTTTTAATTTTTTTAATTAGATAACTTGAGATCCATGGTTTTAGCCTTTTATCACCTTTTTTTAGACTCAAAGAGTAGGAGCAGTTAAGTATAAGTCTATTTAAAGATGTAATGAAGACATCATAAGAAGCAGAAGCATTGTTCTCTTTGTACACATTATCCCAAGGCTCATGAAAAAGAAGATGCTTAAGCTTTACAAAATCGATTTTAGACTTTTTCTGGACAACATTTACATTGCGGGCTTTGTTTATGTTAGAGCAAGTCTCTAGCAACAGTCCTGTCATAGAATGATCTGATATTTTTAAATCCAGAATACACTTTTCAAAAATTAAATCACAATGCGAAGATCGAGCATAAATGTGATCCAAACATGTATTCGAGGGGGCTACGTAGTTAGAGATTATTTCAGACTTTTCTAATAGGTTAAGATTAAAATCACCTAGGATAATTAAATTATTTGATTTTAGGTTATCCAAAAGACAAGAGAATTCTTTAATAAAAGCTACAACGCTGAACATATGCAATCTATAAACACACAAAAACATATATACAGCATGTTGGGACATGAACTTCCCCATTTGAATAGTGGCTTCAAGCACTCCTTCTACAGGCGTAACTTCGCCGGTAACGGAACGAATAATTGCATGCGAGGTGCTCAATGACGGGCGTGTATCCATTTTCTCGACGACTCGGGGATGAAGTATTGTCTGAGTAGCACCTGTATTGATTATCTCTTGACATGGGACTTGATTTATTTGAAGGTTGATAACTAGATTATTTGGATTGTTGGGCGAGCGGATTACAATTTCAGGTATAGGGGCATCATCTTTTCCCACTAACGCAGCCCCTGTAGAGCTAGTGGGTGGTGGTTTCCCGCTGGATGATTCGGAATGTCACGAGTATTCGATTTGGGAGGATCGTCATTCGTTTTCAAGTTTATTGCACGTGGACCCAGTCGTGCAGATTCCACATCGAATATTATCGCCAATCCCTCCCGCTGCAGACTGGGACTTCGCTTCAGTTCACTACGCGGAATGTAAATTACTTCGTCCTTGTCATCCCGCCTTGCGAAACCGTATCCCGATTTGTGAATAAATGTTTTTTGTTTGGTTTATGCGTGTTCATGGTTCCAGGAGCATCATTGTTTCTACGCGGCAGCTTACGCTCCCTTAAGCTGCGCGATTGCCGTTTCCCGGTGAGCCCGATGTTATCACAACTTCGGCCTCAGAAACATTTGCTTTCGCGACCCGGATTTGTCGACGACTTTGCTTGGTAGCGGCACGGCTAGCTTCCACCCGGACTGCCAGTGATAATGCTTTTTCTAGCGTGTCTGGCTCGGCATCGTGTACTCTCTGCTGTATGTCGACATCAAATATCCCATCGATGAATTGCGCAAGAGCGATGCGATTCTTTGCCTGTTCGGGGCAATCTGGGAATGCAAGGTACACGAGACGTTGGATGTCAGTTGCTAACTCGCTAAATGGTTCTTTAACTTTTTGCATCCGTCCCCGAAGTTCGTAATGGGCTATTGCCTGTTCATACTCGTTGCTAAACCTCTGCCCTAGAGCTGCGTCCAAGCGATGGGAATCTTCTTTAACACCTACCTGCAGTGTTTCAAAAAAAATTAAGGCAGTTCCGCGTAAGTAGGCGGCAAGATAGAGGGCTTTTGCCTCCGTGTTTTTCCATCAAATTCTCGCGGCTGTACAGGAACTCGATGTGGCAATTCTTGCGTTAACTGCCGGACGCTCGCTAAGTGTTTCTCGCGTTCATTTGACATATCGGCTGGTTTTGATGGCAGAGTCTGGATACTTGATCGTCGACCTTTGTACTGTACGTGGGTGGAGCATGCAGCAGGCTCTCCAGTTTCGACGAAATGTTGTTCGTGGTCCTCGGCTACCATTTCGTGTACTACTTGACCTGTGGGAGAAGGGAGGTTAGCAAGTACTTCGACTCGAGATTGTAATGAATTCTGTTGAGTGGCTTCGACTTGCTGTACTCTCAAATTAATCTCTGCTAATGATTGTTGTAGATTAGCCACGGTTCTTGATTGTTGCTCGAGTAGTTTCGTTTGGTTTGATTTTCTAGTTTGAGTAAAATAACGTGGAATTTGTCTTCCTCGATGTTCGGTTCCGCCATGTTGGCTTGTTTTAGTTTTAATTCGTTCCTTCGAATCGCGTGGCTCAGACTCAATTAAGATATCGATCGTTAATACCCCACACCTGACACCAAATTGTTACGACTTTTAGTGATATTCGGAATTAAATGCTCAGTAAGTTTCTTTCTAATTCTTTATTTTAATTCACCGAACTCAAAAACCAACGTGATCCCTTTTTTTTTGACAGTTCTTTTGTCGACCTTTTCATGGGTCGAGACTCGTAACAATGCTTAGTCGACCTTTTCATGGATCGAGGCTCGTAACAATATTATAGAAAGTTCATTAAGGACTTTGCAAAACCCCTAACCAACTTAACTAGAGGAGAGAACGCCCAAGTAAAAGCAAATCAACAAAATTTAAACAGAAATTAAACTTGATAAAAAGGCTCTTAAAGCATTTCACGACTTAAAAAAGATGCTCACTTCTTCAGACATCTTAATCTTACCTAATTATGACAAGCCATTCCTTCTAACCACAGACGCTTCTAATCTCGCAATTGGCGCTGTTCTTTCGCAAGGCGAAATTAACGAAGATAGACCGATCACTTTCATATCCAGATCTCTGAATAAAGTTGAGGAAAATTATTTTGTTATAGAGAAGGAATTATTGGCCATAGTTTGGGCTCTCGACAAACTAAGGACATATCTCTATGGCGCAAAATGTATCAAAATCTTGACAGACCACCAACCCCTTACATTTGCCTTGAGTAACCGAAACAATAATGCGAAACTCAAGAGATGGAAGGCAAAAATTGAGGAATACAACTATATATTAATATACAAACCTGGCAAGACAAATGTCGTGGCAGACGCCCTTTCGAGACTGCGAATCGAACTTAACATGCTAACCTCTTCCTCGGGAACGCAACATAGTGCCGAAGAAGATAGCTCTGACCTAATACCACATTGCGAAGCACCCATAAATGTCTTCAGGAACCAGTTGATATTCTCAGAAGGAAAAGAGATGTTCTGCTATGAAAGTCCACATCCAAAATTTCACAGGAACTACATTATACTACCATCTTTTGACAAAGACCACTTAGCCCATATTTTAAAGGAAAAACTTAATCCAAATATAGTAAATGGCATTAAAATTCCGGAAAGATATATCCAAATGCTACATAGGGACCTCTTTGCTAAGTTCAAAATAAGAATCACGCAAAGAATAGTCACCGATATTTCGAATGAAGAAAATAAACTAAAAATAATCAAAGATGAGCATAAACGAGCACATAGGAACCACAAAGAAAACAAGGAACAAATCCTTGAAAAATACTATTTTCCACAAATGACGAAGTTAATTAAAAAATATACTGACACCTGTGAAATATGTTGTTCTAATAAGTATGATCGACACCCACAAAAACCTGAGCTTCAACCAACTCCAATACCTTCATATCCGACAGAAATTTTACATATGGACATTATAGCAATCAACCGAGAGAAATTTATAACTTGCATAGACAAATTCTCAAAATTTACCAAATTTTTTCACATAAAAAACAAATCAGTCTTACATGTTCGAGATAAAATAATCAAACTATTACATTTCTTTACCGTCCCAAAAATGTTGGTAATGGACAACGAAGGAAGTTTCATTAGTCCGATAATCCTCAACTATATAGAAGGACTAGGCATAACTGTTTATCTCGCCCCACCTCAAAAAAGCGAGGTTAACGGAGCCATTGAAATAGTGCATTCGACTATTATTGAAATGATTAGGTGTCTACGGCAAGAATACCCTGATTATTCAATAAAAGAAATCGTCAACATCGCAGTGGACAGATATAATAATACTGTACACTCGGTTATCAAAAGGAAACCCGTCGACATATTCTTTGGAAGATCACAAAGAATCAACTATCAGAACTTAGTAGATTTCAAAGATATAGTCAACACAGATTTACGAAATGAAATTTCGAGAAATCAAAGAAGTAAGCACTATGGACACAATAAAAAGAGATCAAAACCCAGGGAATACAATCCTGGTAACGTAGTGTATAAAAGAGATAAGCAAATTAAGGGAAAAGAAAAGCCAATCTTCCAAAAAGAAATCGTAGGAACAGATAATAAGGTCACCATTACTACAACCGATGGGAAAAGAATTCATAAATCACACCTTAAAAACATGCCTATCTTTTCAGATTAATGACCTGCTGGACGGAAGCTACAGTCAGCACATACAAATACAATAATCCAATAGTAGCAATCAAGATAGAAGACGGAAAAATCATAAATGGAATTACAAAATCATCCACAAAATCAACTTAGCCAATTATACAGAAGCCTTAAGCAATCTCAAATCAAGTATACGCGATAATGTAAGCAAAGCAAACCCTTTAGCATCTCAACTAGAATACCAAGTGACCAAGACAGGAAATCTGCTTCAACAACTCCAAGGAAGAAAGCCAACGAAATCAAGGTGATCAATCAATTGGATAGGCTCTGCTTGGAAATGGCTTGCAGGCAACCCAGATACGACAGATTGGGACAACATTCTTGCTAAACATAACGACTTGGTGGACAATAACAATAAACAGTATCATATCAATCAATATCTAACCCGAGCCACTAATGATCTAATTAACGGATACAACAAAATCACGGAAGAAATTAATACCAACCACACCATAAGACTTGAACAGATACTCTTCAATAAATTAGGAATTCTTAAAGATGAAATTGAACAAATTTTAATGGCAGGGGACTTTTTTTTTTTAGCAAAAAAAGGTATAGTACACTCACCTATACTGAATAAAGCGGAAATCGCTGACATAATATCTAAAAAAGAAACGCTACCATTCAAAAATGAGCTGGAAGCAATTGAATATGCAGAACCTATGATATTATTAAAAAAATTATACACTTTTATATGTAATATGCTTACCCCAAACAGTTTACAACAACATTCTTATTCGATCAACAGTAGAAAATGATAAAAGAATATACTTAAATATTTCTAACCTATTTTTATCGCAAGCAGAGAAGTTCGGTATCAAAGGGAAATGCTCTATAATCCACGACACTACAATATGCAAAAAGAGCGAACTTCAAAAACTTGCATCCAGCCACTGCATCATCAAAGTCCTGAATGGCGAAGACGCGACGTGCGATTATCAGTATCAAAACAAGCCCGTAATAGAATTAATTAATGAAGGAACCATATTCTTGACCAATTACATCGGTAATATCTCATATAATAACAAGACCAGGAACTTAAATGGCACCTTCATTATCGACTTTCACAATGAAACAATTGAACTCGATAACACCATATATTCAAATTGGGAGAGTACGACTCACCAAATTTTACCCCCAATATTCCAAAGCAACCTTACACAAGGAGATATTAAGCTAGATCTTCAATATCTTCATAAGTTACATTTAGACAATGTAAAACAATTGTCCCACCTTCCTCTAAATAATCTTCTATCAGTAGGTTCCGACATTTTAATCTTGTTCATTGGATTCCTACTCAATATAGCATCATTCTTATGGCTAAGAAACAGGGAAAAGAATGAAAAACCCTTCACAATTCCACATCTCAATCCTATAAAACTCAATTTCGATACACGGGACGCGGATACTTATGAAGGGGGGAGTTAACACGACAATTTTCCATTCCCTTTCTCATTCCTATCCCACATTATCCAAACAACCGCTTACGTCATTTCTTTCAATATTTTAATCGCAATCAATTACGAAGTTCACACAATTAAGTAATGTCTATCTTGCACCTTTTTAATTGTCCAATTCTAAGAAATATTGCACCCAATTAAGTAATGCTTATTTTGCACATTGTCCAATTCTAAGAAATATTGCACCTAATTAAATAATGTTTATTTTACACCTTTTAAATTG
Organism: Merodon equestris; assembly: GCA_958301585.1. Lineage (NCBI taxonomy): Eukaryota > Metazoa > Arthropoda > Insecta > Diptera > Syrphidae > Merodon > Merodon equestris. The sequence goes on along the minus strand of OY284418.1, from coordinate 4,543,122 downwards.
TTAATTCTAAGAAATATTGGCAATTAGTAATAAATGTAGGTCACCATTGTAATCTCCTAGCGTAAGCAAATATTGTATTATAAAAACGATTTGAAACAGCAATAAAGCGTTCAGTTGTGTAAAGGTATTCTACCGTGTTTTTTTTCCTCCATCGCGCACTCGACGCGATAACTTCCATGCCCTTTCCAACATGGGAATTGCAGTCGAAACCTGGGACAGCATACTTATTTACATATTGTACCATAAATTGCCCCCCCCAGACCCACAAGGACTGGGTCAACACATTGGGCAATACAAAAGTACTTCCAGAGATTAAATCTTTTTCGCATTTATTGAATGTCGTTTCCGCTCCTTGGAAAATAACATCGAGGCAAATCAACATCTGCCGACAACCTTTTTCCAAAGTACTAACGCCCTTCATAAAAACTCCACAGTCAAATTGTATCTTTGTCGGCTCTGCAAGGGATCTCACAGCATTCGGCTGTGCAAACGATTTATAAACACGGGTAGTTAGGGTCGAGCTGAGACTATTCAGAAATTTTCAATGTGCTCTAATTGTCTTGTTACGACCACCAAACATCGAACTGCAAAAGCACTCACTGGCGCTTCAAATGTGGTCTAAAGCATCATACCCTATTACACATAGACCGAAACAATGTTCCCTCAACATCAACGGCAGCGATTACAACCAATCTCAACCAGCTATCTTCTTCTTCTTTTCCTTTTTCCGGCGTTGTTATGGTCAGAAGTGTAGGACCATAACCTTCCCACTTAACTGCATTCCTACTGGTCCGCTTGTGGGGTCCGCCGGTTTGACCTCAGAAAGTAGCGGCAGCCTTCCCGGTTTGGGATTACTTCATCGCTGAGGCCAATCAAATGCTGGTGTTTTTGCATCAATTGTTTTTCGGCCTGCCGTTTTTGTTTTTTTTTTGTGACACGGACATGCTCCAGATTTTTTTGTTTGATCTTACTCTTACAACACCGGTGATCTCCAGTCGTGTCAGCCCACTGATTTGCATGTATACTTGTGGGGCAGTTTAATGGTGGTATATGTGTCCCTAGGCTCACCTTGGTGTTTTCAAAATTGCCTAGATGTGATTTTTGTTTTAGTCGCCTTTTACGACAAGCGAGAGATATCGCTGCAGGGATATTCTTAACCCGTCCCTGCACGGTACAATCTCAACCAGCTATATTCTAAGATTCTGCTTGCAACCGCCTTAATCCGGGCTCAAGCAAGTTATGGATAATACACGCGGCGAGGTTAAAAAAAATAAATTTTATTTGCGGATCGCTTCACGTACAGAACAGAACTGACTTAATTTCCTAATTACAATCATATCATAGCCTATCGCTTTGCACAGGTGATCGTTCACCGGAAATTCGGTAGACGCTGAGTCGACGATCTCCCATGCAAGTACATATCAGATTTCGTTATACGTATAATCTTAAGCTTATGAGAAAAAATTAATTTGCTGATTTGGTGTTTTGTCCAGGTTGTCGCTTTCCGTCTGGGTGAGGGTCAATTACTGACGGTGCACCTTGTGCCTGTTGTTGTTGTTGTTGTTGTTGGTGGTGGTGGCGTTCTCGTAACTCCTCCCCCCTAAGAGAGAAGCTTGGGTCAGGAAGCTTCGGAATGACTGGGCACAAGCTGTTGATGTTGTAGCATCTTCTGCGTCTATTTAATATAATTAATGTAATGATTAGGAATACAAAGGAAATTATTATTGTGATGAGGGTGTAGTTGTCTCGCCATTTCGTCTCCCAGGTAAGGATGTCGAGTTGTTCTCTCTGCGAAAATTGGTAATCGGTAAACTTTTTTAGATTCATTTTGTTTATTGAAAAATTTGTATGTATGTTGGTATAGGATGCTGGAAAGATATCGGCTTTGTCCCAATAGGCATTGCTTCTTTGTCCGTATGTGATGCCGTTAATGGTTACTTCGCAGTTTTGGTAATTGATGAGTACGGTGCCGCTTAGGTCTTGGTTGCTGCTGTTGCAGGTTGATTCGACAAGCGTTTGATTGATGTTAATTAGTAAAACATAGTTGTCTTGGGGTTGTGTTATTGCTGACGTTGATTCTGTATCGGTGGTGGGGCAGCTGGCTGGGATGTTCTTCATTATGTTGCCAATACACGTGGATACAGCTGTTGGTTCCTGGTGCTTAGATTCTTGACAGATAAAAGTATTCTCTATTCTATGGCATTTTGAGTCAAAATATTGGATTACATTCTCATTATATAATATAAATGGCTTTACAATGATTTCCTTTGTTTTGTTTATAGGCAATGGGATTATGTGAAATAGGGAAAAGTTTTCTTTGGATAGGATGGGAATGCGGATGTTGAAGATTAAGTTAGACCCATTGTAGTATCCCTGTAGTTCTAGCAACTCATAAATGTGTTCACCTTTATATTTTATATCTATTGATTCGTTGAGGATTTTATGGATCAGTTCTATTTCGACGTTACTGAGGATCATTTTCGGGATGATATTGATTTTGGGGGGACAACAGACTGGGAAATATCTCGTATATGATTTGTTAGAAGGTCAATGTTGTAGTTCAACTGGTTAAGGTGCTGAATATGCACTAGTGCGTCAGTATTTTGTCGTATCATGTTGGCTGTCCGTTCTCCGTATCGTTTAATGTAGTCTTGTAAGGTTTCTTGTTGGTAATTTATATGGTCTGTAATGTTTTTGAATCTCTCAATGAATTCCTTGTTTAATTTTGATTTCGACGAAATTTCGTTTAGAAGCTAGTTGTCTTTTTGCGTTAAGGTTTCTATTTGTTTGTTAATGTTCACGGCGTCCTCCGCGTCCATTTTTTTGATAGCTGTTCCGATTCCGTTAAGGATTCCTCTTTTATGCCTTGAGGCCGGCATTAAGAACTTAATTCGGTTCCTAAGATCTTTAAGTTTGTCTGCTGTTGTTTCTAAAGATGGTTTAAGAAATGGCTCGAAATGTGAAAGGGTGGGCTCAAGATTGCCTACGTTTGTAATGTACTCTTCAAGGTTTATGATATGTATTAGATTGTAATATGTTTGAATAGTTCTGGCAGTTCCGAGATGTAATGGAAGTATTCCTTCCAGTCTGCTAAGGTCGCGGATATCTAGCTTTTGGCTATTCTCCCAGGCTAACCTATTAATTGCGATAAGAGAGGAGAATAAATTCCTCTAAATAAATAAATAAATAAAATTATGCCTAAGTTTTATGTTAGTTTCTTTCTTTTCTTGATTCTACTTTTATGGAATTTCTTATTTCCTACTGTTATAATTGATACCTTTTTGTTTCTTTTTACTGTATGTTTAGAGAATCTCGGCGTTAGTTCGTTGCGCTACTACTACTACGCACTACTTCTCCTGCGTTTACGTCTTCTGGTTCTTCCCTATTCGTGTTCAATTTATCTATATTTTTACTCGTTGACTGTTCTAGTTTATCTTTGATTTCTGGGAAAAGTGTTTCTTGAAATTTTGTAAGTTTGGTTATATATTCATGTTCGCTATTATGCTGAAGGGTTTTACTGAATTTGTAAGTACGACCGTAGAACAGTTCGTAAGGCGTGTATTTAGTGGCGGAATGTATTGAGTTGTTGTATGTAAATATAGTTTCTGCAAGGATTTCATCGTGATCTATATGTAGTTGATTTTCTTTACACGATGCAACTACTATACGATCGATTTCTGTAAGCGTAGAGTGGAGTCGCTCTACTGGAGCATTACTGCTCGTCTGTTGGAATGACGTTTTGTGGTGGGCTATTCGATATCGCTTGCAAAAATCTTTAAAAATGTTAGCGGTAAACTCAGAACCTTGGTCAGAGACTAGTTTCTGTGGTATTCCGTGCAGGCTTATAAAATGCTTAAGGGATTTTAGGATAGAAATGCTGTTACGTGAAGATAAGGTATAGGCTGCTGCGAATTTAGAGAATTTATCAATGATAGTTAAAATGGATTTGTTATTTATAGTGTATATGTCGATATGTATGGTGTCGAGAGATTTAGGTGGGGTTTCTGGTTTTTCAAACTTTACTTTTTGGGGGTTCCTGTCATAATTTAAGAGTTGGCCGGTTTCACAATTGTTAATGGTCTGTGTAATTTTGCTCTTTATATAGGGGAAATAATAATCACGTTTGAGATGAAGGAGGGTTTCCTCTATTCCTCTATGATTATGGTTGTATGGTGGTTCCTGATAACTTCTTCTTGTTCGTCGGCTTGTCTTATACCTTTGAGGATATCAACACAACGTATTAGGCGAAAGGACTTGTTATTGGAAAAGAATTGCGAGTAGACAGATTGGACGGTTCGAAACGTTTCATTATCAGTGAGGATTGCGTTGAGTTTGTTCGGTGCTAGGTGCTTTTTGAAAATATCTATTACCGTGTTTTGATCAAAGGTTGGTCTTCTAATGGTTTTACGCTGTTTGTTTTTGAATATAGTTTCTGTAGTCAAAGGAGAGCCTCTGTTTGATTTTTGCAAAATTACCTGTAAGTTGAATTCGTTTAAAGGCTTTTCTGCGATTGGGGTGCCGTCGTTCATATTCTCTTCTGCAGAATGCACAGTAGAGTCGCTCGTACCTTGAATCGAAGTAGTGTCGTTAATATTAATCTCTATGTTTTGGAATTGTTTGGGACTGTCTATTTTGACTCTGCTAAGGGCATCAGCGTTTGTATTTGCTTTACCCTTTTTATAGACTATCTCGTAGTCATACTCTTCTAGCTTTAAACGCCAGCGGAGTAACTTAGAGTTTGCGTCTTTGAGATTCATTATCCACATTAAGGGCTTGTGGTCAGTAATGATCTTGAATTTGCGACCGAAAAGGTATGGCCTGAAATATTTGGTTGCCCAAACAATTGCCAACAATTCCTTTTCTATAGTGGAATCATTTATCTCTGAGGAAGTTAGAGTCCTACTTGCAAAGCAAATTGGCTTATCGGTCCCGATTGGTCCTTGTGATAAAATGGCGCCAATTGCGAAATTGCTCGCGTCCGTAGTGAGATTGAACGGCTTTGAAAAGTCAGGGTATTGCAGTATGGGGTCGTTTGTCAAAATATTCTTACAAGTTTCAAAGGTCTTTATGTACTCTTCGTTGACTATTACTTTACGATCTTTTTTTAGACATTCCGTAAGGGGTTTCACTAACTTGGCGAAGTCCTTTATGAACTTCCTGTAGTACCCCACGAGTCCTAGGAATTCTCTAATTTTCTTTTGTGTGCGCGGGATTGGAAATTGTTTTATGGCATGTATTTTCTCTGGATTTGGCTTGATGCCATCTGTTGAGACTATATGTCCTAGAAATGCGATCTCCTTTTGTAGAAAGTCACATTTTTCTAGTTGTACTTTTAAGTTGAATTTTCGTAATCTCTCAAATACCTTTTTGAGGATTTCGATGTGTTCTTGGAGAGACGTCGAAAAGATGATTACGTCTAAGTACACTAGACAGATGGTGCCAATATAGTCTTCGAGGATGTTATCCATGACGCGCTGGAAGGTGGACGGCGCGTTTTTCAGACCAAAAGGCATGGGGATGTACTCGTAGTGACCTCCCTCTACCGTAAAGGCTGTTTTACAGATGTCTTTCGGATCCATTTCTATCTGGTGGAATCCGCTCGCTAAATCGATCGTGGAAAAGTACATGCACTTCCCTAATTTATCTAGAATCTCGTTGATGTTTGGCAGGGGGTATCTGTCGGATATAGTCTTCTCGTTAAGTAGTCTATCACCAGACCCCATTTTTGTTTTCCATTGGTATCTTTCTTCTTTGGAACAACCCATACTAGAGAGCTCCATGGTGAATAACTAGGGCGAATTATACCCTGCTCCAGCATGTTGTTAATCTGCCTCCGTACTTCTTCCTTATGGAAATACGGGTAACGGTACGTTTTAGTGTAAATTGGGATGTCGTCATGTGTTTGGATGAGTTTTGGAAAAGTTAGATGTTGGTTTTCCTTGAAAAATATATCTTCATATTCGTTGCATAACTTCAGTAAATTTTTCTTTTCTTCTTTATTCAAATGAAATGTGCGTATAGAGCTTGCGATACCCTTTTCAGGTTCCGTTCCTTCATATGTTATATTGAAGTTATTGACCTCGACAATCGTTGATGTAAATGGTTCGACTTTCAAAGGTTGTTCAATAAGTATGACTTCTTCGTTACTAGATTCATTGTTGACTTCGACAACGGTATGCCATTCCTTTGCATCGTAGATGCCTTCTGAGATCCATACGTGGGGTTTCTGATAAAGATATTGCCGTTACGAACATCGACTGGGACTTTGATAATGGTTTTGGAGTAAGGTGGAAGAAGAATTTTTCCTGAGCTAAAGTTTGGTTTGAATAGTAAGGGAATCTCTGCATTTTGTGTTATTAGTAGTTTGTTACTAAGGTCAACTTTTGCGCCTAATTGCCTTAAAATGTCGAGTCCTAATAACCCGTCAAAATAGGCGTGAAACTTAAATATGATTAGATCGAACTGCCCTTGTTCATTAAATTCAGAGAAGGTGGGAACTGAAACTTTTGTGTCGAGTGTATATTTGTTCAATATAGTGTTAATATCGAGAGGATTGCAAGGTTTTGTTTCGAGAAATTTTGTGAATTCAGGGTTAATGAATGAGGCTGATGCCCCAGTGTCTATAAGGAATTTTAAGTGGCGACCAAAAGGGGATGAAATGTTGATGTATGGGAGCCATGAGTGTTGATGTCTAGGTATCCTGTTGGTTCGGTGAGGCGTCTATCTGAAAATTCGTATCGTCAAGTTCATGAAGTGTTGTTAGCAGGTTGTAATCAGTTTCGTCTAACGTGTCCGCTCTCTGACCGTTATTTGTATAGTACTCGTCGAGTTGAGGGAAGTATGCTGGTGGTTCTTGGTGATTGTATATGTTGTGAACTTCCTCGATGCGGTACCTTGGTGTTCCTGCGCTACGCCTTGTCTGAGCACTCTGGTTCGTGGGTCTATTCGTAAGAGGTTGGTTGTCTTAGGTGTGTATATCCGGAGCTTACGTCCATTGGAACGGGTGGAGGAAGGCGTTGGACATTGTTTCGCGATGGGGTGGGGTTCGGAGTGTTAGGTCTGGCATTGGAGTTATGCGGTTGGTTAGTGTTAGGAATGAAGGTGTTGGGAGAGGATTGTACACCGAACGAGTTTGAAAAGTTAGGTTTGAAAAAGGGGTTGACTTGGGTGTTTCGGTTGGTAGTTTGATTTCCACGATATGCATTACGTGCATATTGATTTTGTGGTAGAGTTTGTAATTGAGTTTGGTTAAAATAAAGTGGTCTATTTTGGGGTCTGAAATTGTTAATGTAATTTTGTGGGACTGTATTAGAAGGGTAGTGTGGGAATCTACAAGTTTGTGTGTTTCAGAATGTTTCGTTCTTCATGTAGAACATGTTTTGCTCTTGTATACAGAAGATAAGAGCCAGCGGATGTGTTTCAGGCCTCATTGCGCGAATACTTGAACCAAAAGGTTCTCTCAACCCAGAAAGGAACGCATGAAGACACATCTGTCCAAATAGTTCTTTCTTCGCCTTTACGACGTTTTGATCGCTTTCGTGGATCAATACATTATTGTTCAGAGATGCTTGGATCTCGACAATCTGACTATAGAATTCTTCTACTGTCTTATTTCCTTGCTTTAAGAGATGGAGGTCCTTAATTAGGGATGTTTCGTTCCGCTTGTCGGAATAATGCAATATCAAATTCTGTTTGATATCTTCCCAATTAAGAGCCGTCCCGTACATGTTCAACACTTCATTTGCAGGTTCCTCTATTTTATTTCTAATGGACCGTAGAATGATTTGTGCGTATGGGGATCCATCAATACCTCTAAAGAACATGAGGATTTCCTCGACGTTGTTCAAAAAGTCGTAGAGGAGTCTAGGGTTGCCATCGAAGCGAGGCAAGTCCATAATAACATCAGGAATTCTTAGGGATTGGAAAATATCTCTGACATTGGTGTCAGATTGGAAAGTGGTAGAATGATTAGCTTCAGCTTCAACTGGTGGATTCATTTTCCCTATGGAGTTGTTTTGATCACTCAGGTCACTAGGGTCTGAAATAATCTCAGGTATGGAACTGATGCTTCGGAAAAATTTCACAAATTTAGGGTAAGGGGATATGGTGTGCCTTTTTAGAGGTTTTCCAATTGGCATTTAAATTAGTATGTAATTACGTACATATATATTTTTAAGATAATTAATTTGTCACCGATATTTAATATTCTAAAGGTTAACTTATTATTATTGATAAATGGAGGTTGTATAATTATTTATTTCTTTGTTTTAAAAATTTTCTTTTTATTATATATATTTTTCTTTTACGACAGTTTTATTTTAGAGAAATTCAAGGTTCAGCATATGTGTATGTATGTGTGTATAATGTTTTTACAGTTGTTTTTAAGAAGGTTTGTTTTTCAATAATTGTTTTACAACTTCTTATAATACTTATTATATTTTTATTAACATAAATTTGACACAACATACCAAAGGATAGTGAGGAGTACTCTCATTCTGGTTTCTGGAACCACTGCTGCTCGATGAATCCGTCGATGAGCTGGTCGTCGAATGAAGGTTTCCCTCGCTGGATTTCCTTTGTTGATTAATTGTTGATATGAGTTATATGAGTTCTGATACACTTTTGCCGATTAACCGTCGGTACTAGTTTCGAATAAAATTTTTTTTTTTTTTTATTTATTAATTGCTGGTATGAGTTCTGATACACATTTGCTATCGATTAGCCGTCGATAACCGTTTTGCGATTCGCCGTATATATATATATTTTTTTTTTTTATTCACTTCGCCACGCCGTAGGTTCTACTGGTTGTTGCGTTGTTGCACTTTATTTACGGTAAACCTCCGTATTAAGTATTATTCAACAATCTTAAAACATTACCAGAACTACCCGACTGCGCCAGTTATGGATAATGCACGCGGCGAGGTTTAAAAAAATAAATTTTATTTGCGGATCGCTTCACGTACAGAACAGAACTGACTTAATTTCCTAATTACAATCATATCATAGCCTATCGCTTTGCACAGGTGATCGTTCACTGGAAATTCGGTAGACGCTGAGTCGACGATCTCCCATGCAAGTACATATCAGATTTCGCTATACGTATAATCTTAAGCTTATGAGAAAAATAAATTTGCTGATTTGAACTGGAACGTCAAAACACCAAACACAATTCACAATTAAATCAGAAACAAACCCAACCTTTTCTCTTGTGGTCAGAACATTCATTTTCTCCCAACTCACCTCCCTCTTACCAACACAACAATTTCCCAAGGGTAAGTGGAGCAATGTATCCAACCTCCTTTTAACGTATCCGTCTTACCATGTTCCTGGGAAGATAGACTTACATCTAAGAGTCAGAAGGGTACTCCAGTCTCACACAAAATAGAGTTGGGTTGGATCCTAACTGGAAGAACGTGTCTGGATCCTCGGACTAAAACAATTACCGTGCAGAACCATCACAACAACCTTGAGGTGCAACTCAGACAGTTCTGGGAAATCGATGAGAATCTAGATGAAAGAAAATTAACATCAGATGAAGAGCAGTGTCAGCAGCACTACCAACAGACACACAAGTATCGACCTGATGGCAGATATGAGGTCCGACTTCCATTCAACGAGGGGATTCATCCAATCCTTATAAATCGAAAGAAAATTTCAAACCAACAATAAATTGAGGGAAGCATACATTGAATGCTTAACCGAATATGTCAAATTAGGGCATATGACAGAAGCCCCTGGGACACATAACTAGTGCGTGGAAAATACTATTTTCTTCCGCACCACGCAGTGTTTAAGGAATCGAGTACCACCACGAAAATACGCGTCGTGTTCGATGCGTTATGCAAAACGACGGACGGACATTCATTTACTGATAGGACCACGGCTACAACCCGACATCATCGACCTAGTTGCCAAGTAGAGGAAATTCAAAGTAGAATTTTGAGCGGACAATAGCAAAATGTATGGACAGATTTGTATGGCCTCTGAAGCACTCAATACCAGCTAGTTCTCTGGAGGTCAACACAAAAGGAACCAATTAAAACCTTCCATTTACAGACGGTAACTTTCGGCACAGCGTCAGCACCATACCTAGCCGTAAGAACATTGCATCAATTAGCAGCTGATGTTGCACATACATACCTTCATGTAACACGCATACTCACCGAAGGATTCTATGTCGATGACCTTATACCGGGTCCGCCAAATAATTTTTTTTTTTTGAAAATGCTATAAAAAAAACTACTGATTATTTTCTCAAATTTCTTTTTTTATTTGAAAGTACAATCCTTCCGGTTAATAATGGAAAATAATTTCATTCAAATGGCTGCCTCGGCTGGCCATGCAGTAGCCTACACGATCGGTCCAATTTTTAAGCACATTATCGATTGTGTGCAGCTGTATTTCACCAATGGCTTCACGAATATTGTCCTTTAAAGCGTCAATTGTCTCTGGCTTGTCGGCGTAACACTTATCTTTGACGGCACCCCACAAATAATAGTCCAACGGTGTCAAATCGCAGCTCCGAGGTGGCCAAACGACATCAGCTCTGCGGCTGATAATGCGATCTTCAAAAACAGGGCGCAAAACATCGAGTGTAGCTTCGGCTGTGTGGCACGTAGCGCCGTCTGCTGAAACCAAATGTTGCCAATATCCTCCTCTTCAATTTTTGTGAACAAAAATTCGTTCATCATGGCCCGATAACGATCGCCATTGACTGTAACGGCCACTCCTTGCTCATTTTCGAAGAAAAATGGCCCAATTATGCCTCTGGACCGAAATCCGCACCAAACAGTGGCTCGTTTTGGGTGCACCGGCTTTTCAATGTATGCGTGCGGGTTTTCTGTGCCCCAAATGCGACAATTTTGCTTGTTTACATACCCGCCAAGATCAAAATGAGCTTCATCTGAAAAGATGATTTTTTTGGCAAAATCGGCATCTTCTGTAAGTCGATCGTAGGCCCACTTAGCGAAGCGAAAACGCATTGGATGGTCAGTTGGCTTCAACTCCTGAACCAATTGGACTTTGTATGGCGTCATACCAAGGTCTTTATGCAAAATTCGTCTCAATGATGTCTCCGAAATGTTCAATTGTTGAGAACGACGGTGAATTGATGTTGATGGCGCTTCACGCACACTTTCTGCCGCAGCTGCAATATTCTCGGGTGTATGTACGCACTGTTTATGGCTTTTCACGCTTTGGTTTATCGATGAGGATGCCAGTTTCTTTCACTTTTTTCACAAGATAACGAACATACGGAGCTGACGGTGCTTCTCTTCTTCCAAAATCCGTACGCAATTTTCGCACACATTCTGCAACATTACCATGATTTTCAAAGTAATGTCGCAATATTTCCCAGCGTTGTTCAAGCGTATACACAACCATATTCGTTCAGCGGAAGGATAAAACTAATTATCTGTCAAATCAGACATGAGCTAAGTGTTACCATTCACGAAATAAGCACTACTTGAAAAAAAAAAACGTTAGAAGGCGGACCCTTTATATGGAGCTGACACTGAAGGTGACGCCATCCAGATGCAACAGGACGTCATATCTGATACTGAAGGCTGCTGGATTTCCTCTTCGCAAACTCTTCAAAAATCCTAGAACAAGTTCCTGAAAACGAAAGAGAAGTTAACTTGCCACTAAGATTCGAATCACAGGAAGCCATTAAGACATTGGGTATCCAATGGCATCCAGGAAATGATGCGCTTAAATTTAAAATCGACTTACCAAACATTAAGACACACACCAAGCGCTCCGTATTGGCAGATATTGCTCGAATTTTTGATATACTTGGGTAGATCTCACCATGTGCCCTCAAGGCAATAATCATCCTCCAAAATCTTTGGGGCAATGAATCGACTTGGGATTCTGAATTTGAATTTGAATTTATTTATTTAAGGCATAAGCTAACACATAAGATGTATAGTATAATCTTTTAAATTGTGGAACAAACAAGTGTAATTAAAAAAAAAAAAGACGTGAGTACCAGGTACTCATGAAATTTGATTTGTAAACATTTCTTCTTCCTCATTAGCTTCTTCAATGCACAATTCTCGGCAAATTTGAATTGTTTTGCCGATATCCAAGTAGGACTCATATTCTTGTCTTCGTTCCATGATGAGCACATCGTTGTCGTTGTAAATTTGAATATATTTTTTTTCGATAAGGATTTCGTTTTCCGCTTCACGAAAAGGCAAATGTAACGTTATCATTTCTCGTTTGTACTCATTTGGATCAGCCGTCATGTCATATGTAGTTTCGGTACCGAATAACTCTTGGATTTTGCCGGCGTTTCCACTCATTTGTTTTGGATACTGTATAATGCCTAACTAGTCTTATAGTAATACAGCGAGTAGATCGAGTTAAGGTGAGTTTATTATATAGATATGCAGGTTGTTTCTTGTGAATAATTTTGAAGAGTAGAACGCAGGATCGATATTTTAAGAAGGCATCTAAATCACAGCCAAGGATCTTGCGTCGTTCCGCAGAAACATGCTCGTACCTCCGAAGATTGAAAACATAGCGAGCAGCTGAATTAAGTGCCCTTTTTAACTTAAGAAAAGAGCTGTGCTCACAGTCAGCAAAAAGTTCACACCCTTAGGCAATGATTGGTACGATAAGTGACTTCACAAGTTTTAATTTAACATCAGTGGGTAATATGGATCTACTAACAGAGATTCCTCTAAGAAATGCATATATTTTAGACACTATACTATTAATGTGGTCATTCCAGGTAAACTGACTATTAAAAATGATTCCAAGATTCCTTACGTGTGAGACGTATTCAATACATGTATATAGAATTTTTATTTGGGGAAAAGCACGAATGTTGGGTTGGTGTCTTGCAACAGGTATAAATTTAGTTTTTTCAGGATTGATCATAAGTGCATTCTGCGTGGACCATTTAATCACAGAGCGTATGTCTTCATTTAATCTCGCTACAGAATCTTCCACCAGTCCATTTGGAAAACTTAAGTAAAGTTGAACGTCGTCTATACATATATGAAAATGAAAATGGCAATGGGACAACACAGTTGGGAGGTCGTTGATAAACATTGAGAAAAGTAATGGACCTGTTGTGTTTATTCGTTGACGGCTACTTTAAACTGACTTATAATTCAAACATTAATACAATACTAATAGAGCACTGGGGTGTGTTCATTATGTATACAACACCTCCCCTTATAGATTATTACCATAAGAATACATAATTTAATCTTATTGCAATCATAACAAATTATTTAATTTACTTCAATTTTAATTCAATAATAGGTATATTTTCCTTTGTCACTGTGTGTGAGGTCAAATCTTTTAGGTGGTTTTCTGGTCCGAATTGGTCGTGGAGATTGATAGCATTCGGATGTTATATCTTGCGGGCTGGCTGGTTGTTTGCCACGTTGGTGCTTGTCGAACTGTTATTCTTCGGCTTGGTCTTTGTCTATGGATTGAAGCTCCTCAATTTCGTCTTGGTCTGGATTGGTTAATTCGGCTGTTTTGTTTGTTCGTTCATCGTCCTTGGACTCTTTCCTTTCTTCTTCTTGGAAACTTTCGAGCTGAAAAAACTACATTATAATCCATGTTTGTGTTATATCTACGCCTTAATTGATTGACATGTCGTCGCCAAGTTTTATTTCCTACTTGAACTCCGTAGAGGGCAGAGCCAATTTTCTTAAGTACAATTCCAGGTACCCATGTTGCTTTTCCACGGTTGTAATTCTGGGCGTAAATGTCTTCATCTAGCCGAAACTCCTTAGTTTGCACACCGTGTTTAATATTGAATTTTTCCTCCATGGCCTTGTTTGCAATTAGGATTTCATGAGTCGGTGGGTAAAGCAAGTCTAATTTTGTTTTTAGTTTCCGGCCTATCATCATTCCAGCTGGCGTCATACCGTCCGGTAGCTGGAGAAGAGTAATGTTGGCAGCACATATTGACCTCTTGCTTCTGCTTCTAATTTCTTCATGCCCCTTTTGAAGATATCCACGAATTTTTCAGCTTGGCCGTTGGATTGGGGGTGAAATGGTGGTGTTCGAATGTGCTGAATATCACTTTCGACGCAAAATTCGGCGAATTCACCAGACGGGAACTGCGTGCCGTTGTCTGATAACATTAGATCCGGATACCCAAATCTGGCAAAAACTTCTGCAAGGACTTCGATAGTTGCTCTAGCTGTAGTTGAGCTCATAGAGAAAATTTGTGGCCATTTGGAATAAGCGTCAACTATTATTAGGTACATCTTGCCTTTATATGGTCCCGCGAAATCGAAATGAATACGTGACCATGATGATAACGGAATTTTGATTGGGGTTGGAGCAGCCGTTGCACAGGCCGCACATTCTCGGACTGTTCTGGTGATGTCGTCATCAATATTGGGCCAGTAGACGTAACTACGCGCCAAGGCCTTCATTTGGACCATCCCCGGATGACTTGAGTGTAACTGCTTGAGTACTGGTTTCTGCAACGATAAAGGGATTACTATTTTATTTTGCAATAAGATACAACCATTTGATTCGCTTAAACCCTTTCGACGTCGATAAAAGAACTCTCAACAGATCATCCTTAATAGTTTCTGGCCACGATGTGCGAATACATTTTTGAACTTTCCTTAACAGAACGTCTCGAGCAGTCTCTTTCTGTACTATTTCAAAGGTGACTGGCAAATGCGAAAATGCATCCGCCATAACTGCGTTAACTTCAGCGTCAACGTGAATAGCGGCAATGACTACATCTTCTTCCGTGTGAGACATATCACGATTTATCAACTGCGATAGGGCGTCGGCGTATGCAAACTTGGAAGTGCTGATGTTATTATGATTAGGCCTGGTAAAGGTCTTCGCTATTCCACACACCTTGGATTCGACCTAATAAATAGAAAGAAAAAAATACGTGGAAGTTCCTATCAGTTCCGGCTGTGGCGATGAAACACTAATTGGCCTCGTGGTCTGACATATAGCACCCATGCTTCTCAGCCGAGAACTCTGGGTTCGAATCTGGGTAAGAGCGCGAATGTTCCTCCTCTGTTATCATTGTTTTATTTTGTGGTGGTTTTCTATTAGCGTCACCAAGGGAATTTTCTCCTACGTTCTCTTTCCATGTGTTCCACCTGGCCGGAAAGTGGTCCGATCCCGGAACAAACGGGGTGAGTGGACCGGAAGGCTTGAGAAACGAAAAGGAAAGGGAGAGCCGGGAACTCGAGGATTCTTTTGGTGAATGTCGAAGCGGGAGGTTGTGCACATCATTGTTCCTGGTGCGGTTTTGTTTTTTTTCTTTTTTTTTTCTGTGACAGAGTTTTGCTTGAACCGTGGATGTCAAAGCGCAAGGGTGGGCGTGATCTTTGGTCGGTTATTGTTTTCGGGGTTTTTGTTTTTTTTTTAATTGGCGAACTATGCGTCGTTGATTTAAATTCGAAATTTAAGAAAGAAGAAAAAAAAATGTCCAATCGCGATTGATAAAAAAAAAAAAAAATTGGAAAATAACAAATTAAAAGAAAATTTTCGAAATTTCGCGCGCGTTGGATAGTTATTCCGATAACGGGCGAAAATCTTCAACGCGCGTCTGATTCCCTTAAGGCCATTCATTGTCCCTTAAAAAAAAAAAAAACAAAAAAAAAAAACCAGCAAATCCAATTGTGAGACCAAAAAAAAAAAAAAATAATACATTAAAGTCGAATGAAACAGTGAAGTAAAAATAATAAGACTGAAATACAACAATAAGAAAAAAAAAAAAAAAAAAAAAAACGGTGCGCGTTTAAAGCAGTGCATAAAAAAAAAATACCCAGCATACCATCGAGAGACGACGGCGTAGGTGGTCAAGCCACCGACACAAAACAAAAAGTTCCAGCGGAGTTCCAGGTTCCGGTTTCAAGACCAGCAGTTCTGTGGTTTTCCTTATTTTTCCTTCTTTTTTTGGTTCTTGTCTGTATTATTACTTTTTGTTACTTATCCTTATTATCTTTGTAGAGTTAATTTAGTTTGAGGTAGGTTAAGA
The DNA here is from genome assembly GCA_958301585.1 of Merodon equestris. Classification (NCBI taxonomy): domain Eukaryota; kingdom Metazoa; phylum Arthropoda; class Insecta; order Diptera; family Syrphidae; genus Merodon; species Merodon equestris. The sequence continues at coordinate 4,527,134 of OY284418.1, read as the reverse complement.
GTAGCTAGGGTAGTTAAGGTATCATAAGAATTTTAGCATTAAAACAAAAAAAAAAGAACAAAGAAAAAGACGGGTTTATTATATTCGTTTTGGTATTCGATATTTTCTCTGAACGGTCCTGGGAATCAGGAGTGGGTCCAAAGCGGGCTCTAGTACCTCGTCGCGATTCTCGGTATTAGAGTAAATCGTCCATAAGGCCAAATCGCGTGGCGCCCTTTCACCATCTAAATTCACGACCTCTCTCGCAGAGTTGGTTGGGCGGCCTTGCGGACGATAACGCGGAGGGTGGCGGGTTGAACGGTAACATTTTGGCGCCCAACGTGGGGCCTGATTATACTAAAAAGGAAAACGCCAAACGTTACAAATCCGTTTAATTACATATATTTTTGTATGTGCGCGAACAACGTAGATCTACTATTTTCGGGTGGGGGGGATTCGAATATTAGTTAAACAAATAGTAAGGGGATTAACGGAGTGGTTAACAGGGGGAAAAACAGGTAGGATACAGTCGATATTAACGAGCATTTCCCAGTCGGACGATGGAAATTAATAGACTTAGCGCTGAAGAGCTTGCCTATGAACTCGCTGTTCGGGGGTTGAGTGGTAACAATGTGGAGGAGATGAGGAAGCTGTTGCGATCGGCTCTCAAACGGGATACTAGCTTTGTCTTGGAGGAATATCCTTTCAGCACGCAGGAAGATTTTGACGCTGTTTCAGATAAGCTCGGAGAGATTAATAAGTTAGTTGAGGCGTTTTGCGGACAGGAGCACTCAGGGGACTTTAAAAAGATAGTCGCCAAATGCGAATGGATTCTGAGGAGATTAGGTAGGACCGATGTGAACACTCCAGATGAGAGGGCCTTCGTAGGTGACGCTAGGCAAAAGGTTGTCAGTCTGCTGGTGCAACTTGATTTGAAAGTTGAGAGAGAGACAACCGAGGAGGAAGAGGAGGAAGAAGACAAGCCCGTTCGGAGAGAGGTACAGAATCCGCCGATGGGAGTTGATCTGAGCACGGTTCCATTGCAGGCCCCGCAGCCGCGGGCACATTCATCTCCCATATCGGTAAAGCGAGTACCGATTATGAAATGGGGTTTACGTTTTAGCGGGGACCAGTGCCAATCACTGAATTGCTTCCTGGAAAAGGTGGAAGATCTGCGCCAGGCGAGGGGTTTCTCCGTCGAGGAAGTGTATGAGGGGGCTTACGATTTATTCGAGGGTAGGGCAGCCATATGGTTCAGGGCGAATAAGCCGCGAATTTCGAGCTGGGTTGAGCTTGTGTCCAGGCTTAGGGCCGAGTTTTTGCCACCAGGGTATGATGATCGCTTATGGGAGGAAATTCGCAAGAGGACTCAGGGAAGGACGGAGACGATGGGAATGTTTGTGAGCATGATGCTAGGGCTATTCTCGCGGCTCAGCGAGCCGTGTTCCGATTTGGAAAAGCTGAAATGGATCAGAAGGAATGTTTGTCCGTTCTACCAATCCCAATTGACCCTGCTTGAGCTTAACTCCATTGATCAACTGGTTGAAATAGGCAGGAAGATGGAAGCTACTCGGTATTTGGTGGAAAGCTTCGTTCCACCTCCTCCAAGACGGGGTCAAATTGCTCTGGAGCCAGACTTAGCCTACGTGGGGGCCGGGGAACCGAGTTCGGGGCAAATGGAGGCTCTGTCACTCCAACCCAGTCCGCAACCCATATCATGTTTTCGATGCCGGCAAACGGGACACGTCGCAGCGCGTTGCCCCCAACCTGTGCGGTGCTATGGGTGCAATAGAGTGGGCGTAACCAGAAAGCAATGTCCACAATGCTCCCCACCAGGGATTTCGGGAAACGGATCAGCAGCTCAAGGACAGGCGGGTCACTGAGCTGTAAGGAGAAAACATCCCCGCCACCCCGTCGCTTTAGGCGCTCTCTCCGACCACGGAGGAGTCGTAAAGGGAGGTCATCGCTGGATTTTGTTCTGGTAGATAAGGAGGCGGATAGGCGACCGTATATACAGGTTGGCATATATGGGGTTAGACTAGTAGGCTTGTTGGATTCCGGAGCAACGCGTTCAATTCTTGGTGGGCTAGGGTGGGCAGCATTGAGCTCTTTGCGTTGTTCCTTGGTTAAGTCAGGTATCGAGCAGGTCACGGTGGCAAATGGTAGTGCCGTGGAGGTTATGGGGGTGGCGAACGTTCCAATTGAGGTGGAAGGTGTCGTACGGGTGATGGAGCTATTGGTGGTTCCGAAGCTGTCCCATTCCTTGATCTTGGGTACAGATTTCTGGGAGCGCTTCTCTATAATCCCAGACTTAAAGAAAAGAGAATGGCATTTCTCAGAGGAGATTTGCGGAATTGAGGGAGGGGAAGGGATATCGAAGGACCAACAGAACCAATTGAAGAGTCTAGTGGAGGCGGCGTTTTCAAGGATGGGAGAGGGCATAGGCTGTACTTCGCTGGTTGAGCACGTTATACGAACGACAGCGGTCCCTATTAAGCAACGCTACTATCCTGTGTCTCCTGTGGTCCAAAAACAGATAAATGAGGAAGTTGACGACATGCTGAAGGCGGGGGTTATTGAACCATCCTCAAGTCCCTGGTCCTCCCCGATTCTCCTTATCAAGAAAAAAGACGGCAAATTTAGATTCTGTGTGGACTTCCGGAAACTAAACCAAGTCACCGAGCGCGATGCTTACCCTATTCCATACGTCTCCGCGACTCTAGACAAGCTTCGGAATGCCAAGTGCTTGTCGACGCTTGACATCAAGTCGGCGTATTGGCAGATACCATTGGCGGAGGCATCAAAGAAGTACACAGCGTTCACGATTCCCGGGAAAGGACTGTATCAATTCCGCCGCATGCCTTTTGGGCTGCATAACGCTCCAGCGACCTGGCAGCGGTTCATTGATACAGTCATTGGAGCCGACCTCGAACCGAACGTTTTTGTGTACCTCGATGATGTCATCATTGTGTCCGATAGTTTTGAACACCATCTAACCATTCTGCAGGAAGTACTCGACCGCATTGAGAAGGCCGGCCTTGTCCTGAGCAGAGAAAAATGCGAGTTCTGTAAACCCGAACTGAAGTACCTGGGGTACATCATCAACGGGAAGGGCTTACTGGTGGACCCGGACAAAGTACGAACCATGGTAGAGTATCCGCGGCCAACTACGGTGTCGGGGGTTCGACGTTTTATAGGACTCGTCTCCTGGTATCGTCGGTTCGTGGAGAATTTCTCCTTCCTTATTGCCCCGATTACCGAGCTCCTTAAAAAGAAAAAGAAATTTCTGTGGAGCGAGGAGTGTGAGGCGACCTTTCGAACATTGAAGGAAAAACTGGTACGGGCACCCATTTTAACATGCCCAGATTTCAACTTCCCGTTTACGGTTCATGCTGATGCGTCCGGAGTAGGAATAGGCGCGGTACTCACACAGGAGCTGGAAGGAGAAGAGAAGGTAGTTAGTTACCTCAGTCGGACACTTTCCCGGACGGAGAGGAACTACTCGACAACTGAGCGCGAATGCTTGGCAGTACTATGGGCCGTCGAAAAACTAAGGCCGTACTTGGAGGGAAGTATTTTCACTGTGGTGACGGATCACCACTCCCTGGTGTGGTTGAACAACTTGAAGGAGCCCCAGGGCAGGTTGGCCCGGTGGGCAGTACGACTCCAACAGTTCAATTTCACCATAGTTCACCGGAAGGGGAAGGAACACCTAGTCCCCGATGCTCTCTCCAGGATACCAGAGGGTCAACAGGTTTTCACGGTGGATGCCCAGGATCCTTGGTATATTGACATGAAAAACGAGGTCTTGAAAACTCCGGGAAGGTTTCCTGATTGGAAGATCGTCGACGAGGTTCTTTATCGGCATATGGCACCTCGTTACCCACAGCTGACCACCGAGGGGGAGCAGTGGAGGCAAGTAGTTCCTAGGGAAGGTCGGTTGGAGATTTTACGTCGTTGCCACGACGACATTCTAAGCGCGCATGGGGGTATTCAGAAGACGCTGGATAAGGTCGCCCGACATTATTATTGGCCGAAGTTAAGATCGTGTGTGGCCAAGTATGTGCGCTCCTGCCGCACCTGTCAGACGGTAAAGCCGAATCTACAAAAGCCGGCAGGGCTACAGGTCTCTCGATCCCAAGTGAGTCAGCCCTGGGAAATGCTGTGTATTGACTTTGTGGGTCCCTTGCCGAGATCAACTAAGGGATACACATACATACTGACCGTGGTAGACTACTTTACAAAATTCCCTTTGTTTTTTTTGGTACGTTCTGCTACGGCAAAAACAGTTACTACCATTTTAGAGGAACAGGTGTTCTTAGTCTTCGGTGTCCCGCGCTGGATAGTATGTGACAACGGTGTCCAGTTCAGAAGCAAGGAGTTGACGAAACTGGCCGAGACATACAAGGTGACCCTTAATTATACGGCTTTTTACCATCCACAAGCCAATCCAGCTGAGCGATACCATCAAACGCTCAAGACCAAGTTGAGGGCGTACATTGCCGGCAACCACCGAACCTGGGATGTACTCCTACCAAAGGTAGCGTGCGCCATTCGCGATTCAACCCATGAGGTGTTGAAAGCAACCCCCTACTTTGCCCTGTTCGGACGAGAGATGCGTCTCCAAGGGGACGAAAGCTCGATAGATCCAGACGGCATCAACGTGAACAGATCTGGCAACCCTTCTGACCGGTCTAACGCACTATCGCAAGTGATGAAGGACATCCGAAGTCGTATCTGCGCGTCGAACGAGGCTGCTAAACGACACTACAACTTGAGGAGGAGGGATGTCCAGTTTTACCCGAATGATCTGGTCTTGCGAAAGAATTTTGTTCTCTCAAATGCGGCGCGGTATTTCACTGCCAAACTAGCTCCTAGATATGTAGGGCCGTTTAGGGTGAGGAAAAGACTGTCCCCATGGACTTTCGAGCTAGAGGATTTAAATGGGAAGCTGGCCGGGGTATGGCATGCCAAAGATCTGAAGGCGTTTAGGGATCGGACTGACTTGGAGTAAGTCGGGGTTATTGGCTTAGCGAAGACCGTTAGAAAGAAAGGGGGGAATATTATGATTAGGCCTGGTAAAGGTCTTCGCTATTCCACACACCTTGGATTCGACCTAATAAATAGAAAGAAAAAAATACGTGGAAGTTCCTATCAGTTCCGGCTGTGGCGATGAAACACTAATTGGCCTCGTGGTCTGACATATAGCACCCATGCTTCTCAGCCGAGAACTCTAGGTTCGAATCTGGGTAAGAGCGCGAATGTTCCTCCTCTGTTATCATTGTTTTATTTTGTGGTGGTTTTCTATTAGCGTCACCAAGGGAATTTTCTCCTACGTTCTCTTTCCATGTGTTCCACCTGGCCGGAAAGTGGTCCGATCCCGGAACAAACGGGGTGAGTGGACCGGAAGGCTTGAGAAACGAAAAGGAAAGGGAGAGCCGGGAACTCGAGGATTCTTTTGGTGAATGTCGAAGCGGGAGGTTGTGCACATCATTGTTCCTGGTGCGGTTTTGTTTTTTTTCTTTTTTTTTTCTGTGACAGAGTTTTGCTTGAACCGTGGATGTCAAAGCGCAAGGGTGGGCGTGATCTTTGGTCGGTTATTGTTTTCGGGGTTTTTGTTTTTTTTTAATTGGCGAACTATGCGTCGTTGATTTAAATTCGAAATTTAAGAAAGAAGAAAAAAAAAATGTCCAATCGCGATTGATAAAAAAAAAAAAAAATTGGAAAATAACAAATTAAAAGAAAATTTTCGAAATTTCGCGCGCGTTGGATAGTTATTCCGATAACGGGCGAAAATCTTCAACGCGCGTCTGATTCCCTTAAGGCCATTCATTGTCCCTTAAAAAAAAAAAAAACAAAAAAAAAAAACCAGCAAATCCAATTGTAAGACCAAAAAAAAAAAAAAATAATACATTAAAGTCGAATGAAACATTGAAGTAAAAATAATAAGACTGAAATACAACAATAAGAAAAAAAAAAAAAAAAAAAAAAACGGTGCGCGTTTAAAGCAGTGCATAAAAAAAAAATACCCAGCATACCATCGAGAGACGACGGCGTAGGTGGTCAAGCCGCCGACACAAAACAAAAAGTTCCAGCGGAGTTCCAGGTTCCGGTTTCAAGACCAGCAGTTCTGTGGTTTTCCTTATTTTTCCTTCTTTTTTTGGTTCTTGTCTGTATTATTACTTTTTGTTACTTATCCTTATTATCTTTGTAGAGTTAAGTTAGTTTGAGGTAGGTTAAGAGTAGCTAGGGTAGTTAAGGTATCATAAGAATTTTAGCATTAAAACAAAAAAAAAAAGAACAAAGAAAAAGACGGGTTTATTATAATCGTTTTGGTATTCGATATTTTCTCTGAACGGTCCTGGGAATCAGGAGTGGGTCCAAAGCGGGCTCTAGTACCTCGTCGCGATTCTCGGTATTAGAGTAAATCGTCCATAAGGCCAAATCGCGTGGCGCCCTTTCACCATCTAAATTCACGACCTCTCTCGCAGAGTTGGTTGGGCGGCCTTGCGGACGATAACGCGGAGGGTGGCGGGTTGAACGGTAACAATGTACCTTCTCTAAAATCATACATGAGCAAAGTTAGTGCCCAACGCTGAAGGCGATGTGCGGTGTAAACTGGAATCCCCTTTTTTGCTCCAAACATTGTCAATAGAGGTTGATGGTCTGTTCGAAGAATAAAATGTCTGCCATATACAAACCGGTGGAACTTCTTCACACAAAACACCAGTGCAAGTGTTTCTTTTTCCGATTGACTATCATTTTCTTCTGACTTTGACAAAGCTCGCGAGCTATGTGCAACAGGTCTAATTGACCCATCAGGTAACCTATGCATGAGCACTCCCCCAATGCCGTTCTTTGACGCGTCTCCTGCTACAATTATTTCTTGGGTTGGGTCGAAATGTATCAGAAGGAGTTGTGACTGCAACGCCAATTTTGCTTTGTTGAAAGCTGCGTGACATTCTTTCGACCAGACAAAGCGCACGTTTTTCATTAACAATTTGTCCAAAGGGGCCCGTATTTCCCGCATATTTTTAATAAATTGTGAATAAAAATTTAACATACCCAGAAAAGCAGCATTCTGCAGCATTTTTCGGTTCTGGCATCCTGGCGATCGCGGCTGTTCTTTTAGGATCTGGCCTGCGGCCTTGTTCATCGATAATAAATCCCAAGTAAGAGACTGACCTTTGATGAAAAGCACATTTTTCAAATTTCAATTTGAATCCCCATTCTATGATTTGTTGAAGCGCAGACTTCAAATTATTATTGTGACTTTCCATTGACTCGCCAACCACTATGATGTCGTCAAGATAAGACACCACACCAGGAAGATTAGCCAGCATCGTAGACATGATTTTTTGAAAAATTCCCGGTGCCGATTTAATACCGAACGGCAGACGTTGGTGTTGGTATTGGTATAATCCTCGATGGGTGTTAATTTTAAGAGTGGTTGAGATTTTTCACTTACTTTAATCTGTAAGTATGCGTCAGAAAGAAAAAAAAATACCTTTAGCGAGTGAAACGAAGATATCGTTTGGTAAAGGCAACGGGAACTTATTGGCTTCCAGTGCGTTGTTTAAACCAGTTGAAAAATCTCCGCAGATTCTCACGCTCCCATTCGCCTTCCGTACTGCTACGATTGGTGTTGCCCATTGTGAGAAGTCTACTGGTTTGATAACCTTAAGCTCTTCGAGGCGATCAATTTCGTCGTTGATAACTGGCATTGTTGCGTATGGTACTGGTCGCTTTGGCTTGAAGCATGGGGTGACGCCGGGCTTGAGGTTCAAAACTGCTTCTGTTTTTGTGCATAGTCCCATTGATCCATCAAAGAGATCGGAAAACTTCAACTTTATTCTGGAAATCTCTTGTGAGATACTTGATGGAGCTAGTGTCGATTCGGTTGTCTTCACTACAGAGCAGATCGCGTTGATGGGTAAATCAAACAATTGTAGGGTGTCCATCCACTCTAGTCCCAGAATATTAAGTTCGCTCAGTTTGGTGACATAACAGATTCCGCTAGCTTGAACACTCTTAAATGACATTTGGCATTTGAATTCTCCGCACAGTGGAACGGGCTGTCCGCTGGCGCTCCTTGCCGACTGCTGTGTCGTTGTCAGAGTAGGTTCACCTAATGGCATCCAAACTTCCTGGGACAGGATGGTTATGTCTGTTGCTGTGTCGATCTGCAATCGAATAGGATGTCCATTAATTTGTACGAGAACGTACTTACGCTTTTCGGTATGAACAATTCTAGAAACCAAAAAAATGCCTTTTGATTCCATGCTGGACTCCCCTCTGTATTTCCCTTTCACCGTGCCTTTGTTCTTATTGTACCTCTTGTTCTTTTTATTCTGCTGTCCAGTCCTCGCACTTTCACAAAAGCCTTCCTTATGGCCACTTCGTCCGCATTCAGTACATTTATGGTTTTTGTACCAGCATCTTGCGGAGTAATGTAGTCCACCACAAAACCAGCATGGACTTTTTGGTTTTTTGATTTTTCCTTGTTGACGTAAAAGCTTAACCTCACCTTCGCCTTATCCACGCTTTTCCACTAATGCAACATCGTGTTTCAACACCACCATTCTTTCACACTCGTTTGCTAAGTCTGTTAGAGTCAACTTATTGCTGTTTTCATCTGCCTCCAGTTTTGCCAGTAAGACTTCTGATGTCAGAGTCGTATGTGCTAGTTAGTCCGCAAACAAAAATTAAGCATTTGAAAACGTCATCGGTGATTGAAGTTAATTTGAAAAGTTCGCATTGCTTATTCACAATTCCTGCGAATGTTTGAAAATCCTCGGAACTTTTCTTCTCTAACTGCAGACAGTTATAGCGGGTCTTAAATAAAGACGTTTTTTGTGAGAAGATCTCCGTTAGTTTTTTTTTTTTTGCAGAATTAGATTTGCAAATCGATTATAAGTGGGCTCATCTAACTTTCAATCGATAATAAATTGAAAGTCCATATTTGAACCCAGGACATTTAAGACAAATGGATCAACCCGTTTAATCCATTCATCGAGGAATACTCTTGTGCAGCTTACATTGTTGAATATGTCAATAAAACAAACAGAGGTATAAGCAATCTTCAGCGGAAAATAATTGAAACCATGGACGAGCATCCCGAATTCGATATAGTAGAGATAGCAAGAAAATTGAGCGTCGACATACTAAATTGTGTAGAACTTACGACCCAAGAAGCTGCTTGGTATCTTCTCAGGCAAGATATGTCAAAAAGTTCTGTGGTCTCTTTGTTCCTGCTCGCAGTATGTCTAGGTACATAGCATATGAATTAATTTTGTGCTCTAGCAAGAAGGTGTCCAAATCAGGATAATCGTTCTCCTCAAGTGCTTTCCGGATTCGCTTGTAAATAATCGAATATGGTGCGCGACGTAGGTCAGTATTTGGCATCGGCTCAAGTATTTGTGTTGATCGAGACGGCAGGAATGGCGCTTCGAAACGACAAGAGGTTGAATTCTTTTTATAACAGGTAAACGTGTGTCTATGTCGTTGAAATTTTGCAAAGCCTGATGCCTCATCAGGAGATATAGACACTAGTTGGTCTATCAAAGCCTCAGCCTGAGCCTTTTCCTGTCCCAGAGCATCGGTTGGAGATTCATTTAGCCACAACAGTATATGAGTATGTGTAGTTGCTCATACAGTTGATGAGTGTAGCTTTTAAGTTGAAATGCATATTTTCAAGTTCTTCCGTATCAATAGCTGCTCCATTGTTTCTGAGTTTATACAACAGCTTCATTAATTTTGGCCAACCAATCTCATTGGCGCTTAAAGTCAAAAAGAACGTCGGTTTTCCAAGCTGACGAATCATCGCAAAAAGATCGCGTTTACGTTGAGCCCAGTAATAAGTGGAGTTTGGTATCGATCGTAGAAAAGCCAAATTAGTTTCAAGACATCCATCATTGAAATCTGCTGATTCTACTTGAGCTCGAGTGAGTTTTGTATTTTTTCCAATGAATTTGAAGGTAACAGTTATTGCATCGCGTGTTCGGATACGTAAAATGTTCATTGCCATGTATAGCAAGTGCTGAGGAGTCACACCACGTCTATCCGTTCTTCGCAGTTCACTCGTTGCCATCATGAATGGCGTTACAGTCAGTCCTTCCTTAAAGACACGAAATTGAACGAGATAAATTGAAGGAAACGCCATTTCTTCGCAGTGTTCATCAAAAATAACACTAACAGGCACTTTGTGTTCTCCTGCAACTATTCTTAAATATCTATCTTCATTCCATAAAAGCGTTTGTTGTAGAGCGTGCAGACTATCTTCAATATCGATTATATCACTGAATTCTTCCTGATTGGAATGAGCTTGTGCTGTATTCGGTACGAAGAAGGAATCGTTCATCTTTATGTTATAGAATTTATAGAGTGTTGTCTCTATCAAGAACTGGAGCCACTGCTTGACAACGCGTTTTGTAACAAAGCCAATCAGGTAACTTGACTTATGAATTTTTCTGCGTTTAATATGAACATTAATACAATAGTCGTCATCGAGTTCTCGTGGGAGACAAGTAACCATATTGTTAACTGAAACTGGTACATTCACAACTTGACCTAAAATCCCATATTGACCTTGTCCATGCCTAAGTCTCCTGATTTGCATAAACAGAGGCGCGGGGATATCAATCGTTCAGTGATCAAATCCAGCTCTGGTAAATCGTGTGGCCGTGGAGGATATATAAATCCGTGTGATGTTGAAAAGTTCGGAATTCTCTCTTTCCGCAAGGAAGCGTGACACGTAAGGCAGATTCGCGCTGTGTTTACATCGATATCAGGAAACTCAGCTGTGAGAATAGTGAACGAATTATTCGGTACAGTTTTAAGATTTTTTTCGTACCACAATCTATCACAGACACTATATGCAGCTCCAAAATTATTGTCTAAAAACATTTCTTTGAATTTTGCATGGGCTGTAGCGTTTCTTGAATGATGACTATATATGTATATATAACAGTAGGTTGAATACTTTGCTGTTGTGTTATGTGTTCTTCAGCTTCGTGGTTTGGTGTGAGTTCAACTGATCCGGACTTGCTGTCACCAGGGCTGATTGACCACCTGGACTCATTTGCTCTGTAATTTCATCTGCTTCATCCATCCTTCTGCAATCTCGAGGTCTTCTCATAGTTTCAGATATTATTTCTGTAGCGTCTTCGTTTGATTGGTTTGAGGTAAGTGCAGTTGCACTTATGATGAGCAAAATCACGTAATTTTTTCACGCCGAATCGAAACTGAGTTGTTGAAAATGAGTAAAATCACGTAATTTTTTTTTTTTATTTTTTATTTTTTTTGTTTCTTTTTTTTTTAGCCTTCCTTTATTTTCATAAAGATTTTACAAATGTTCTTATATAAAGTAGATAATAAATTAATTATAGTTTCTTTTGATAAATGGAATAACCATTCTTTTATTCTTTTAAATGCCTTAATATTACATTCATTTTTTATTTCATTTGGCAGGCAGTTATATAATTTTAATCCCTTATACAATAGTATGTTTTGGGATCTATTGTTAGAAAAAAACCAAGTCTAAAATGATCCTTATTTCTTAAATTATACGGCTGCACATCGGCCACATAATTTTTTAATTTATTTGTTAGATATTTAGGGGTAAGATTATTTTTCATTTTAAATATAAATAAAAGTATGTACATTCATTATTATTCTTTGGTTTATTGTTAACCATGTTAGAGTATTAATCATCAATCTCACTGACGTTAACATATTGCACATTAAAATACATCTCATTCCTCTATTTTGTAATTTTTGTAACCTCACTATGAATTCATTTTTACTTAAGAATACAATTGTTGAACAGTACTCGAAATTTGGTTTTATCATAACATTATATAGTTTTAATGAAGTTTGTATTGATAGTTTTTGTCTAATTCTTTTGAAAAAACCTATTTTTTGTGCTATATTTTTACAAATTTTGTTTAAATGTTTATCAAATTTCAATTCTTTATCAATTATAACTCCTAAGTATTTAATTTCACTCACTTTTTCAATTGTAACATTATCAATAGTAATATTTTTATTTGATTCCGCATTAATGACCATAGCTTTCGTTTTACTAGTATTAAGTTTTAATTTGTTCATTCTTAAATAATTAGAAACATTTTCCAAGTCGATATTTAGTAGATCAATACAATCATCTACAGAATTTCCGGATACAAATAATAGTGTTCCAAGAACTGTTCCCTGTGGTACTCCGAGTTCTACGGTCAATGATTCAGAGATAGATTCCTCTATTCGGGTTCGTTGTCGTCTGTTTGTCAAATAACTTTTGAACCAATTCAGTTCCACTCCTCCTACCCCATATTTTTTTAATTTCTCGATAAGTATTGTCTTTGATATCGTTTCAAATGCTCTCTGAAGGTCTAAAAAAACAGCCACTATTACCTTTTTGTCGTGAACGTCGGTTTTCCATTGAGTTACCACCAGGTTTAACAGTGTTTCACAACTGTGTCGATGCCGGAATCCTGACTGATATTCGGATAGTAGGTTATTTCCTTCCATATATTTGGTTAACTGTTTGAATACCAATTTTTCAATAATTTTGCACTCCGTCATTAGCATATTTACTGGTCTAAATTCTTCTGGTTTATCCGTATTTTTTACCTTTTCGATAGGCACCACAATTGCTTCTTTCCAACAGTCGGGGAAAATTCCTTAATAACATAATAATAACATAACTTAATAACATTTTGACTGATAGAAGATTGATATCTTTTTTATTGTTCATTTTCTTCATTGTGTTTTTCAGTTCATTTATTTGTACTGGCTGAAATTTAAAACAGTTTATATTAATGTTCTCTATTTGATTGATATATGCTTTGGACGGAATATTTCTGTTAATTTCTTGCACGCTAGTGACGAAGAATTGGTTTAATGTATTTGCTATAAGTACTTTATTTGTTATAATTTTTCCTAATTTCACTTTTTTCTTCTTTTAATACAAGTGTTTTTATTGTCTTCCACATTGCTTTTTGGTTATTGGCTTTATCCACCTTATTTGAGATATAGTTATTTTTTGCTAATGTAATTTCATGAGTGTTTTTGTTTCTAAGGTATCTATACGTGCTCCATGCATTACTTGTGTTTGTCCATACTGCGATCCTATAGCTTTGAATTTTACTTCGTTTCAAGTATGATAGATTTTGGTTGAACCAACCACTACATTCGTTGTTGTCCTTGCATTTTCTTTTAATTACCATTTTTTGTACTGCATCATTAATTCCACAACAAAAATCTTTTACTATTTCGTTAAAGTTAGCATCATAATCTGTTAAAATCGTTGCAAAGTTTCTTCTGTTTCGTAGATTATTCATGAATGTTTCTTTATTAAAAATTACAGTTTTATACGTTCTCTGACGTTTTATATGGTTGATTGACTTAATCATAATTTTCACATCAATAGACTCGTGGTCACTTATTTTATAGTCGGTGTTCGTGCCACCTATTACTCCCATAGAGTTTGTTACAATATAATCGATTAACGTCGATGAAGTGCTCGTTATTCTCGTTGGTTCGCTAACTATTTGTTGAAATGAGTTGTCTATTATGGTTTGTGCAATTCTTCCTGATAAATGTCCTTACCAAACCAATTAATATTAAAATCACCCATTATAATTACATCCTTAAATAAACAGGATAATTCTTCAATTCTCGATTTGAAAAATTCACAAAACACATGCTCTGGAGAGAGGTGATTATCTGGTGATCTATAAGTCCCAACCAGAATCAGATTTTTATCATGTAAAGTAACTTTTATTGCTAACCACCAAATCATTTTACCGATTGCCATATCCTTCAAGATTTCTATCTCCCACTCCGGTTTTATATAACAAAGTATTCCACCAGTGTGACTGGATGTACTATTACACCTTACTATTTGATAATTTCTAATTTTAATTTCGCTGTCCTCTATGTCTTTAGTTATATGCGTTTCAGTTAGGCAAATAAAGTCGAAATCTTCTTCTAGAGCTAATACTTCTAATTTTGTTAAGTTACTCTTTCCTCCGATGTTTACGTACAAGCACCTCAAATTATGCTTTAATTGTTAATATTCTATTCTTTCAGTTTCAATCCGTAGTTTTCGTTGAAGTGTGAGACAACAACTGTCTCTACAGTCGTGGTCTATTGCGATATCAGACAGTCGTAAATTTTCTTTTGCCCTTGAGCAATTGATACATTTAAACTCTGAGTTTTGGCATTCCTTGTATGTATGTCCTGGTAAACTGCATTTAGCACAAATTTGATTAATTTCTTTGCAGTGATTTGATGTGTGGTTAAATCCCCAGCATTTAAAACAACGTAATACATTTATTCTTTCATATACTGGACATCTATCCCATTCGATATTTTTTTTTTTTTCTTTCATTATGTTTTCAAAACCTCTTCCGTCAATTTCAATTAATGCGTTATAAGTTCTTGGATTTTTAAAAACTTATATACTTTAATACATTTAATAACGGCGCATTCTACATCATTTTGGGTTTTTATTGCATTAATAATTCGGTCTCCTTCCATATTCTCACTCATGCCAGTTATCAATACCTTTGGTTTACGCATTGTAGGGAGTTGTATTTCATATTTTTCACTCATTTTCTCTTTCATTTTAGCTACTAAAACCTCACGGTCTTTGTTGTTTTTGCAGCGAATTGCGACTCCTCCATTTCGTCTATCCGATATACTACTCACTCCTACGCTCAAGGACGATGGTTGAATACTCTTTTTGATTTCTTTCTTTGTTGTTTCACTTTGTTGTTGTTTTTTAGGTTTCAGTATAACTGGTGCACTTGTTCCCATAGGGTTCTTAACCTGTGTCGCTGCTGCTGCTGCATATGTTAATGTGTTTACTTCATCATGTTTTATCTCTTTTATTATGTCTTTTTTTATCTCTTTTACACTTTTTTCCGCAAAGCTCTTAACATTGTCAATTATTTTTTCGCTTTGTGTTTTGAAGCATTCATTGAATTCGCTTATTTTTCTCATTTCCACTATACCTTTTCCACATGTTTCTTGAGCGGTTTTCATGGTTCTCAGCCTATCGGTGTATCGTGCTTCGATTGCTTCGAGTAATTTTTTAATTTCTTTTTCGCTTCTCCTTAACGACTCCTCAAATTCCATTTTATATTATTTGAGGTAGTTTCCATTTCTCTTTACATCCTCTTGCATTTCTTTGAGTACCATATCTACGTTGTGAATGTACATGATACAATCTTCACATATAAATTTAATCCTTCCGTTGGTGCCTAGAATATTACTAGTGCATTGATCAAGACCGCTACACTTTACGGCGTTATGGTAAAGTTTACCGCACACACCCGCACATCTTATACCAGATTCTCCACGAATGGAGTTTTTACATTTATCACATTCTGGCATTTAATTCAAATTCAATTATTTTTCGCCTTTTGATTAGTTGTTTCCCGGAGTACCCGCGGACACACTAAAATACACACTTTTAATAATTCGAATCTTTAATATCCACTTCTCAAACCTTGTTCACTTCCGTGACTCTCACATACAAAACCACTTATTGTTTTCAAAATCACTTTTTTTTTATATATGATGATATATGAATTACAAAACTGCAGCGAAAATGTGACTGAACTGATCAAAATCAACGATCGCGTGGTGATGTCTCACTCCAAGTTACAAGTGTTAGTTGCGTCTGTGCGTCCTGTTCGCACGCTTGGCGTTTGGACAGGTTTAGGAGTCCCAGTTCCAGTCCAAAGTCCAAGTTATAAGTGTTACTACAGTACGTCAGTGCGTTCGATGCGCACTCTATAGCGTTCGTGTGTATGTGTGCAGTGTGGCAGCACGCATTCACACAAACCTATTAACGCCTAGCCATAGATGAATCACAGACAATAGACCTAAGATGTTTACACATCAAAAAAAAAAAAAACAAAACTTAACTAAGCAGATAATTGATTTATAATAAATAAAAAAGGAAAGAAAACAAGATAGAGAAAAAAAAGAAAAAAAAAAAAAAAGTACCTAGACCAGCCAGTTCTAGATGCCTCTAAAAAAATACATATACATACATATATGTATGTATATCCTAAAGCGATGTGCTGAAGTATTGCCTAAGTTGCCTTTTGAAGATGCCGATGCTATGAGATCTCCTCATGTTAACTGGAAGCGAATTCCATAGTCTTACGGCGTAAATGAAAAACTGTTTTTCTGCCACCCTGTAATTAAAATTGGTTAATATCAATGTTCCACTTCTCTCAGATGTAGCAAACCGAAGACTCTGATAAAGATATGGTGGTGCTTTGCTTTGCATGAGCTTGAAAAGGAAAGTTAATATCCTAAACTTAGTGACAAATATAACACCTTTAACAGAGCGACGAGGTTCATACTGTTTTAACAGAAAAACCATGACGAGCCATGATTCTTCGACGAAAAAACGGTATTTCGCGCAAAGCGAAGTTGCGCAAATTGAATTTGGGTAGGTAAAGGGTCCGCCATCTAACGTTTTTTTTTTTTCAAGTAGTGCTTATTTCGTGAATGGTAACACTTAGCTCATGTCTGATTTGACAGATAATTAGTTTTATCCTTCCGCTGAACGAATATGGTTGTGTATACGCTTGAGCAACGCTTCGCTAAGTGGGCCTGCGATCGACTTACAGAAGATGCCGATTTTGCCAAAAAAAATCATCTTTTCAGATGAAGCTCATTTTGATCTTGGCGGGTATGTAAACAAGCAAAATTGTCGCATTTGGGGCACAGAAAACCCGCACGCATACATTGAAAAGCCGGTGCACCCAAAACTAGCCACTGTTTGGTGCGGATTTTGGTCCAGAGGCATAATTGGGCCATTTTTCTTCGAAAATGAGCAAGGAGTGGCCGTTACAGTCAATGGCGATCGTTATCGGGCCATGATGAACGAATTTTTGTTCACAAAAATTGAAGAGGAGGATATTGGCAACATTTGGTTTCAACAGGACGGCGCTACGTGCCACACAGCCGAAGCTACACTCGATGTTTTGCGCCCTGTTTTTGAAGATCGCATTATCAGCCGCAGAGCTGATGTCGTTTGGCCACCTCGGAGCTGCGATTTGACACCGTTGGACTATTATTTGTGGGGTGCCGTCAAAGATAAGTGTTACGCCGACAAGCCAGAGACAATTGACGCTTTAAAGGACAATATTCGTGAAGCCGTTGGTGAAATACAGCTGCACACAATCGATAATGTGCTTAAAAATTGGCCCGTCGTGTAGGCTACTACATGGCCAGCCGAGGCAGCCATTTGAATGAAATTATTTTTCATTATTAACCGGAAGGATTGTACTTTCAAATAAAAAAAGAAATTTGAGAAAATATTCAGTAGTTTTTTTTATAGCATTTTCAAAAAAAAAAAAATTATTTGGCGGACCCTTTATATGAAAATCGCGCAAAGATGAAATCGCACAGAACGAAACCGCGCAAAGCGAGGGATGAGTGTATTTGACTGTATACGTTTGTTTCTATTGTACGAGCATATTTATATTTTGTAAGTTTATAATTATTTCATTATGAATATTGGAGCGAGTACTTCTCAACAAAGATCACGTGTTCGAAAATATAATTCAACAGAATTACTAGCGATATTAGCAGAATCTTCTAATAACGAAAGTGAGTTTGCTGCTTCTGATAATGAACATGATTATATTCCTTTAATTGAAGAGGGTAGATTTGAAATTTCGGATGTTGAGCCAGAAGCTGAAGTCGAAAATGAGATTGATTCTTACGATTCCGATGCAAGTTTTGAAGACGAATCGCTTGAAAATATTCTTATTGCAAAAGATGGAACGCGGTGGCATTCTGAACCACTTCCCATATCACAAACTAACAGATCTAATAAAGAGCATTTGACTGATCTGTGGAAATCCAGTCACTTACCATTATTTCGGGCTGCGGTGTCCCATGATAGATTCAAAATGCTGCTACGCTTCATAAGGTTTGATAATGATGTAACGCGCTCTGAACGTTTGTTAGCTGATAAAGCCGCCGCTATACGAGATACTTGGACTATGTTCATTTCAAATTTGAATCAAATCTACAAGCGTCGTGAATGTATTACCGTTGACGAACAGTTATATGGATATCGTGGGCGGACTCGCTTTACTCAATACATGTCATCAACACCTGAAAAGTATGGCATAAAAATATTCTGGGCTTGTGATGCAAATAATACTACCCCCTAAATGGACAAATATATACAGGAAAGTCAAGTGATGGCATACGTCAAACAAATGTAGGAGAATGCACTGTATTAAATCTCGTGGATAAATATAAAAATTCAGGGCTGAATGTAACTACGGATAATTTTTTTACATCGCTTCAACTGGCCCATTCCTTGAATTCGTGGAATATGACACTAGTTGGAACTGTAAGAAAAAATAAACGATTTCTTCCTGCAAATATGCAAGCATACAATGAGAGAGCGATTTATTCTTCTAACTTCGCATTTAGCAAAGAAGCAACTGTGTGCTCTTACGTACCTAAAAAGATTGAAGCAGTAATAATGTTGTCATCAATGCACATGTCACCAGTTATAGAAAGTAATAAGGAAACTGCCAAGCCAGAAATAATTTTATATTATAATAAAACCAAAAGTGGAGTGGACAACATGGATAAGCTGTTAGCAGAATATACCGTAAAACGCAGAACAAATCGGTGGCCTTTAGCACTTTTTTACAATATCATTGACATTGCAGCTTTGGCAGCATATATCATTTACATGGAACATAACCCACAATTGGTCTCGAGTGACAGACGTATAAAGTTTATGAAATCATTGAGTCTACAACTGTGTGGTAAAAATATAAAAAAACGATCAAAAAATTGCATTGTGACATCAAAATTACATGTGAGATCTGCAATGCAGGACGTATTTGGCCGAGAACTTAGGCCGTCAATTTCTTCTCGATCTACAACTTCTATAAGTCAGACTAGACGAGATTCTACAGGGCGTGTTGCAGTCGTCGGAAGTTGTTACCTATGCAGAGAACTCAAACGCAAGCAAAGAAAAACTCGAAAAGCTTGCACTAACTGCAGAAAACCAGTTTGTGATGAACATGCTGTAACTCGTCCAACATGGAACACCTGCTTCGAGAGCTGTACTAATTCTGTATGAACAAAGAATTTGTAATTTTTATAGAAATAAAACACTTTAACAAATGTTTATTATATAATTTTTGTACGAAATCATAAATACCTACTTTCTTCATAGTCACACAAAACACAAAGAGGTACCCGGGTACCTCGTCACTCGATTGTGAGTTTAAAATATGTTTTGGTTTTCACAAAACATTGTAAATAGTAGCGAGAACAGTAAGGGCTCCAGTATAGATCCTTGAGGGACTCCCGTTTTGGTTTTGAGAAAGGTGGATAAGTAACCATTAGCATATACAGCTTGGCTGCGATCTCCAAGGTAATTCCTAATGAGTTTTAACGCTGAGGAATCCAAATTAAAGTAATATTTTAGTTTTTTGAGAAGAATTTCATGTGGGACAGTATCGAATGCTTTAGAGAAATAACGATATCACATGGTCCTTATCAATTTCATAGCGAAAGTCTTCAACAATCTTTAGTAGCGCGGAGGTGCAGCTCTTCCAGCGAATATTGAAGAGGACTGGTTAAGACTTCGCAATGGGCTTGAAGAGCTGCAGACACTGGAAAGACCACGTTGGATTGGATATGAGAGCTCAGCACCAATACAATTGCATGGCTTCAGCGATGCTTCTAAAAGGGCATAAGCAGCAGTTATTTATTCACGAGTAATAACGAAGGACCGCGAACATATTATCGCCTCTAAAGATGCCTGTCCATTTGATAGGTATTTTCGCTAGTAAACTCTCGAGAGTTGCTCTCAATTAGCTTTCTATTTGAGAGTGAAATGTTTGAGATCTTACTATCGAGAGTTGTTTGCGAGATTTCTGAGAGTAAATTTGGGGATAGTACTCTCGTACCCGTGTCTACTTCACTTTAGTTATCGGCTGAGAGCAGACATCACAATGTCATATACGCGAAAAGTTGCGGCAGCGGTTGTTATTGGCATTGTTCTCAAAAGGCGAAATAAGTGTAAAAAAACAAGAACTTGCTGGGTTAAACCATAGATGGATCGTCGACGTCAATTTGGTGCGGGATATAATCTCACAAGAGAGCTTCAAATCGAAGATCCTCAGCAATTTAGAAATTTTTGTCGGTTGCCAAGTAGTCAAGTGGAATATATGTATAATACAATCCGTTGGACCGACCATTTTTAAAAATGATACAAAATTAAGTAAAGCAATACCAGTTCGTGAACGTGTATTCCGGTAAGTCAGTATTTAATATTTTTTTACAAATTGAAAGTTTTTTTTTATTTTTCATTTTTTATCACGTTTATTCAACACCTGTTTAAAATTAATATTTAGTTGAAGCTTTAACAGTTCATCAGGGTTTACTGAATTACAAGTAATTACTGGTAGTTTTCCATTCCATGCAGGTGATTCCTATGGTAGTCTGCAGTACCAGTATGTCCTATAGGCAGAATTGTGAAAGGACATACTGCCAAGCAATTTTCAACAATTTAAATGAAAAATATTTAAAGGTAAGGGTTCACTATGATTTTCAAAGTTTTTTTTTTATTATTAATAATACAAAATGAGTTTAGTGTGGAATGTCTAATCCTGAAGTTAGAAACTTTCAACGTAGTCCTTTGCGGATTGCGAATTGTTGAATTGTTCGTCAATTATTTGGATTTCGGAAGAGGCAGACAATACCGAAACATTAATTGGAGAAGGAACAAGGCTTGTAGACGGCAGAGTAAATGCATCATCTTCATCAGCTATACGAACTATAGAATTGCGAATCTCAATTTTCAGTTTTCTTTTATAAATATTATGGTGCAAGCTGCGTAATTCTTGAGCGACATTCTGTTCAAATATGTCGAATTCATCGGGTTATTTTCTTAAAACCTTCAAGGCTGCTTTGAGAGCTTCCTCCTCATCACTATCGTGCTTCCTTTTTTTTTCGAGTTTCTTTTGAAACACCGTTCTCTTGATGTTCAATGCTAATAGGAGGCCCTTCAACACTTTCTTCAATTTGTTTTTCTGTAACCTGAAAGTAGAAAACAAACATCGTATAAACATATATGTACGTATATTGTATTATTGGTTGATTTAATTTTCATTATATATGTAGACAATTAAAACAAACCTACCTAAATTCTCGTCTTATAAGATGAAAAGGAGTGTGAAGGTGCTCTTGAATATGATGACAAGGTCGCTTCAACTATCGCGTCGTTAGAGATCGCTCTAAGAACTAAATGCAGGCAAGATCATCGTCCTCTTAAGGAAGACACTTCGCCCTTCCCAGCAGACTGCAAAGATGACTATGGAGGCGTGAAATTAAAATCATTGGAAATTAGGAAATTTGTTGGCAAGTTTGAGAAATGGTTTCCGTTCTGGGAGCAGTTCAAGCAGGCTGTCCATGACAATCGTCACCTACGGCGAAATTCAATTTCTTAAGTGAAGCGCTAATTGGGAAAGCAGCGGCCACAATAGCGGGATTTACTCCTACTGAGAAGTTTTACAGCGAAGCCATTTCTCTTCTACAGGAAACACGGAAAAAATAATAGAGAACGTCATTCAAAAAATGATAAACTTGAAGCCAGTGCATTCTACAAGTGACATTAAGAGTTTGAGAGCTGTACAATGAGGTGACAGCGGACATGAAATCCCTAACGGCTTTACAAGTGGCCTCATCACAATACGCAATTGTCGTTAAATCGGTTCTTCTGAAGGCTATACCCGCTACTATGCGTATACAGTACCACCGATTGGGTATCACAAGCTCTTTGTCTAGCACATTAATGGACGCTAGTAACGGGATGTTACGAGACAACACCAATAGAAAAGTCGAACTTAGCGGAAAGGGATAGAAGAGGTGATGATCGAGTATGTAAGTGAGTGCGAGTGACGGCGGGGACAGCAACTGGTCTCTTTGTAAGCAATGGCGGAAAAGAACGATGTGTGTTTTGTAAGAAAAATAACAACGCCACAAAAAATTGTAAGCTTAATATATCCATAGAATCGAAGAAAGCTCTTCTCCGAAAGGACGGTAGATGTTTTCGTTGCACAAATAAAAACCATGCTTCCAAGTTTTGCAAAGCGCAATGGATCAAATGTGACAGTCATTTAACAAAAATGTGTGAACAAAACAATAGACCAAAGGAGAAAAGCCGCGTTGACAGAATTAAAAGTGAAGGGAAAGAGATAACATCACGGGCACCTAATGATACAGTTGTTGCATTCAGTTCGATTGTGAAGCCTGAGGTAGAAATATATTTACAAACAGCGACGGCGATACTGTCTGAACCAAACAAAACAAAAGGAGTTATTTCCAGAATTATAATGGACAACGGGAGCCAGCGAACATATGTAAGCGAGAAAGTGGTAAGCGCATTAAATTTGAAAACAAGCGATGTGAAAGATATGCGAATTATCGGCTTTGGTGAGAATAGGCCTGCACATACGGGAGAAATCCAACCGGCTGAAAATTGATTTTATGGGAGAGGGAGCTGAAGTGCGAAGTATGAAACGGAGTAAAATCTTCAACCACGTATCGAGTGGTTGAAGAGAGAGCAAAACTAATACATACACAACTCTTTACTTTTTGAGTCGGCACGTTTTTTGTCTCGTGTTGCGTCTCAATCGTAATTCGCCCTTCAAGAAGTGAACACTGTATAAACCAAATGGACATTTTAAGTGTGGAGACAAAAGAGGAGACGTCTTTTGCGAAATATCTCTGTCAAATGAAATGTCAGAAAGACGAAAATACTAACACAATGAAACGAGGTTCACATATACAGTTTTTTCAGTTGGAGTAGTTCAATCCGTGTATGCTTAGAGCAGAGCATTACAGCAGTTTTACTCTTGATAAAATTACTCCCGTGTGTGCAGGCTCAATAAGAGTAAAAAACATTTGAAGCGGTTTAAGTGCGTGGAAGTTTCATTAAGCAATCAGTTTAATAGAAAACCCGTAGTTGTAACAGCTGTAGTGGTGCCAATAATTTGTGCTGATATGTTACCCGTTCCTGACCCTAAGAATAAAAGACTGCAGGAGCTTCAACTACAGCTAGCCGACGCTAACATAAGCAACAAGAATTTTATTAGCGGAATCAACCTGTTAATCGGCCAGGATTATTACTGGAGATTCAATACGAGCGAAATTAGACCAATAACAAAAGATTTAATGGCGGTGAAAACATTCTTTGGACGGACACTTCAGGGACAACACACTCGTGAACTTAAAAATGAAACGGAATATGTAATGAAATTGATCGGAAGAGCGGTTTGATATTACAAAATTTTGGAGCTTAGAATCAGTTGGGATTACCATCAGCCAACAGCGAGAGGAAAACTACATTCTCGATAAAATAGTAAAGGATATTAAAAAGGAAAACGGTCGCCTTACTGTACGATTACCGTGGAAAATAACTAGTGAGAAACTAAGTGACAATAAGCATGGTATCGTCTTCGAAGCTTAACAGAAAAGTTAATGAAGAATCCTAAACAATTATTTGAGTACCATGAAGGAATTCAGGAGCTGCTACGTAATGGTATAGCTGAAAAGGTAGAAGAAGAGCGGACTGGCAGGGGAGTTTACTACATGCCACATAAACCAGTTTATCGTGCGGACAAGGAAAGTTCGTCACTCAATGACCACCTTAGTTCTGGTGAAAATCTCATAGCAAATTTATTAACCACTCTGGTAAGATTTCGTTCCAATAAAATTGCAATAGTGTCGGATATACAAAAGGCTTTCTTGCACATTTCTATCATTGAAGATGATCGAGATTCGCACAGATTTTTATGGTTTACATCCGTTCCTGAAAACAACTTTGAGCAGTCAGAAGTGGTCGTCTACCGAATCTTTTGGAGTAGCATCGAATCCATTTCTGCTAGCAGCCACTATACGCAAACATCTGGAGTCATGCAAGCAACGGTATGGAAATATTTGTAACAAACTTATAAAATCCTTCGTCGATGATTTCTTCCTGAGCGAACCGAGTTTGGAAGCGGCTACCAAGACTTATCACGTCTCTAGGGTAGTAATGAAGGAGGCAAACTTTAACTTGCGAAAGTGGAACTCGAATGATCCTATGCTACGTAAATGCTTTGAAGGTGAAACTTCAGAAAGAGCGACAAAGCAGAAAGTACTGGGTATTCTGTGGTGGACAACTAGCGACGATATAGGTGTTAATTTAGAAGACTGCATTGCCTATCTACAATCCCTTAGAGGAACAAAGAGGAATGTCATGAAAGCGATGGCAAAGATCTATGACCCGTTGGGCATGGTGGGTCCATACACTGTAAGAATAAAGCTGCTTTTACAAGAAATTTGGAAATCCAATATTGATTGGGATCAGACGCTTAACGAGGAAATGCTAAACATATTTCAATGTTGGCAGGAAGAACTTCCACTTATCAGGTCATTTACTATGAAGCGATGCCTTTCAGTATCTAGCGAATGTGATATCGAATTGCATATATTTGCCGATGCCAGTCCGAGGGCATTTGGAGCGGTAGCATATGTGCGGCAAGTTTTATCAGACAATACGGTAAGCATTAATTTAGTTTGCTCTAAAAATCATGTCAGTCCATTAGGGACGGATAAATCAAATAGCGAACTTACATTGCCAAAATTGGAACTAACCGCGGCCTTGGTAGCGGCGAGGTTAAAAGATTTCCTAATTCAATCTTTTGATTTCGAAGTGAAATCTGTTTATCTTTGGACGGACTCTACCATAGCGTTGAACTGGATAGGTGGCAATGGAAGGCAGATGAAACCATATGTAAAAGCTAGAGTGAGTGAGATAAACAAGTTAACTCACATCTACGATTGAAGACATTGCGACGGAAAGAGTAATCCCGCAGACCTTCTCACTAGGCGAGTTAAAGCAAGCATACTCGTCGAATCAAAATTGTGGAAATACGGGCCTTTGTGGCTAAAAGAAGCGAAAATTGAAGAAAAGCGGAACATAGAACATTTAAGTAGTTTTATAACCAGCGTAACAGAGGAAACTGATAAGCATCCTGCAAATTTGAATCCGATAATACCTATCAACAACTTTAGTCGAATCAGGAAACTTCTGCGGGTAACAGCAGTTGTGCAACGATTGGTAGCGGCTTTAAGGTATCATTCGACGAAGAACGAAAATATATATCAGTTACGGCAGTCGGAGAGCTCACGGCCCGTGAACTTCAAAAGGCAGAAATCGATTGGATCAAATACAGTCAACAATGTTACTGCAGAGAATTAGTGGCTCTAGCAAAATCGCAGAAGATTCCATTTGATTCGAAAATTGGTTCATTGAATCCTATCCTGGTGGACGGCATTCTGAGGCTCAGCGGACGCTTACCTAAATCGGTGTTGGTATGTTTAGTAATCCTATCATATTTATTACCCAAACAATTTTATTTCTGTCAGCTACTAATATTTGAGGCACATGAAGTAACTCTACACGGAGGCGTTAACGCAGTGCTTGCGCACATTCGCAAGAAGTATTGGATAATTCAAGCTCGACAGCTTATCAAGAAGATAGTACAACGTTGTGTTATATGTAAGCGGCTTCACACTAAGGCGGCACGTGAACCATGGCTGTATTACCACTTAAACGAGTAGCTACTAGCAGACCTTTTGAGATTACAGGAGTTGATTTCCTTGGCCCGCTTTACGTCAAGAAGAGTGAGCAGGGAGATAAAGAAAAGGTTTATGTTATGTTATTTACTTGCGCGGCGATTCGTGCTGTCCATCTTGAACTAGTGGGTGATATGTCCGTGAGGAGTTGTATCGATGCATTGAGGAGATTTATAGCGAGGCGAGGCGTGCCTGAGACTATAATATCAGATAACGCCCGGACCTTCAAAAGAACTGATTTGGAGTTAAGGAAGTTAGAAGAACTTCTAAAGCGACGTGAAGTACAACAGTTAGCAGCGCATCAAAATATTAGCTAGAAATATATCCCAGAGCGAGCGGCAGTGTGGGGCGGATTCTGGGAACGTCTCGTTCGAAGCGTTAAAACATTTATGAAGGCAGCTATCGGAAAGGCTATATTAACGTTCGGCGAGTTAGCCACATTACTGACGGAAATCGAGAGCGTTATAAGCTCTAGGCCATTAACTTATATGACCAGCGACCACGTGGACTTGGAGCCACTCTCTCCCGGTAATTTTTTAAATATTACTTCGATTCTCATTCCAGCCAATTTTCAAAACGATGGCACACATTTCTCAAAATCTTGGGAACTGCGACAGCGATATCTAAAGCGATGGCGTGAAGCCATCAACTCCGGTCAATACATCACTGCAGAAATGGCTTTAATCGAAGCATTAATGTGGGCGAAGTAGTGTTGCTTCATTAAGATAATATGCCAAGGTTACTATGGCGGTTGGCAGTCGTTCAAAGGACTTACCCCGGACGAGACGGTCGAGTAAGAGCTTGCGACATTCGACTTCCAAATCAACACATATTAAGAAGACCAAGCCAGCTTCTTTATCCGCTGGAGATAGCTTCACCCAATGCCGGGGCCGAGGATGTAGAAAATTAAAACCAACCTACCTAAATTCTTGTTTATATTCATATATTTTTTCTCTCTTTCTCATGTACTTGGCTTTCATGCACATTCGTTGTATGGTTTATTCCTATTCACACATATCCACAATCATAATGCAACATTCATATATTTATAATTAGAGTAAGACGTAATAAAGTTAGTTAGAAAGAAACCGTCGAGACTGTCAATTGAATTGGGAGCTTAATCTTGGATATTTTTCACAATATATGTATATGTATTTTTTTAGTTTCCAGAAACTAAGACGGATTGGTTAGAAATCGCAGAAGGATATGAAAACCGTTGGAATTTTCCTCATTGCATTGGAAGTTTGGATGGAGAACACATTGTAATGCAAAAATTCCGAAAAATAGTGGAAGCCCTTATTACAACTATAAAGGAACTCGTAGCATTGTTTTCATGGCAGTTGTTGACGCCAACTATAAGTTTACATACATTGATGTTGGATGCAATGGCGGAGTATTTCTCAACACTTCATTACACGATGGATTAACACAAAACACCATTCATTTACCTGATCCAAAACCACTTCCCGGTAGAAATAAGCCAGTTCCATATTGTTTCGTTGCAGATGATGCTTTCGCCATGGCCATCTATTTATTGAAACCTTATCCGTTTCGTAATCAACCAGTACCAAATCGTATATTTATTTACCGCTTGAGTAGAGCACGTAGAATCGTTGAAAATGTTTTTGGAATCATAGCCAACCGTTTTCGAGTTCTTAGAAAACCAATGAATCTCAATCCTGATCGAGCAAAAGATGTAGTAATGGCCATCTGTACACTTCACAACTTCTTGCGTTCGGAAAAAGATTCAAATTATTTAAACAATAGTTTTCCTTAGTTCTTGAGTCACCTATATACTATACAAGTACGAGAATGTTACAAACTTTAAAAAAGCACTATTAATAGAAATTATAATTATCTTACTTGGTTTCTCAAATTCTGAATTTTTCTTTTTATTTCTATTTCGGTACATGAAAATTCTTCACTTAGTTTTTTTATTGCGTCGTTTTTTTTTTTGTTTCTATCCCGAAACTCAGGAAGATATTTTTCGGATTCATACCGTTCTATTAATTTTTTTACCTTTTCCGGGTTCCAAAATGCCATACTCGCAGACAACTCCTCTCAGAATACGAACACTGTTTGAATTGTGGGAGTTGCTCTCCGAGAGTTAGCACAACATGTGTCCACTAACAGATAATTCTCAAGAAGTCGAAAAGTTGAGAGTTGTAAACAAATCTCTGCGAGTTACTCTCGCTGCCGTGTCCACTTGCGAAACTGCTCTCGAGAGTGGCCTGAGAGCTACTCGCAGTAGTTTTACTCTCAAGTGAACATGCACCTTAAGAACAGGGTCGCTCCCATTAAACAAATTTGTCTTCCTCGCCTGGAACTGGAACATGTCTTGGCGAAACTGCTACATCGAATTACCGATTCCATGCCATACCAACTGTGAAATGTATGCATGGTCCGATTCAATAATTTGCCTGGCTTGGATCCGTGGAAGTCCATCAACACGGACCACCTTCGTCGCCAATCGAGTGACAGAAATCCAAAATCTAACCGGTTCGAACATTTGGCGGCACGTAGGATCAAAGGACAACCCAGCTGACATCGGATCAAGGGGGCTCTCCCCAAGGGAGCTTCTTGGTAACGAGATGTGGTGGTACGGGTCGAAGTTCCTGCTAGGCTTCAGCTTGCAAAATCACCCAACAGAAGCTCCGTTGGAAACTCATTTATGTAGAACTCAAGCGACTAAAGAAAGAAAAACATGAACTGAATTTATTATCAAATTTTGTATCTAATGTACTGACAGAGGTCGCTTATACATATAACATCACACTGCATAACTATCAATAACACCTTCTTCCAAAAATTCTCAAACATCAAGCGGATCATCCGCACGGTGAGGCTATGGAGGAGATATTTTCACAACTTACGAGCAGACAAGAAGCTATTCCTAAACTTGCACCCACTTACAGCAAAGAATGGGAATCATCGCAGCATCAACTTGTCAAGCTGACTCAATAGGAATTATTCTCAACTGAAATTAAGGCGCTCATTCCCAAAAAATCCACTTCCCAAGGCAAGTACAATTCGGAGTTTGAATCAGTTTCTCGACTCTTCAAACATTCTCCGCGTTGGGGGAAGATTATCGAACTCATCGCTAAACTTCAACCAACAACATTCAATTATTCTTAGAGAATTGCATCACTTCACAAAATTACTCGTGAGTGATATCCACCCCAGCACTCTCCATGGGGGTTAACAATTGATGATGGCAGGGATTCGAAATACATTTTGGATCACCAATCTCAAACGAATCATAAAATCTACCATCCACAGATGCGTACGTTGCCATCGGTACAACGCCACGATGCAAATGCAGCTCATGGAAAGTCTACCTGCGGAACGAGTGACGATATCGAGACCATTCACAAACACTGGAATCGACTATGCCGGTCCTGTAGGCATTAAACTTTGGAAGGGTCGATGCAATAAGGTCTCCAAAGGGTATATGGCAGTTTTCGTCTCCTTATCTACTAAGGCCATCCTTAGGGAGCAGCGTGGCGCAGTGGGTAGTGTGTCGGCCGCTGACGCAAGATGAGCGAGTTCGGATCCCGATAACACCAACGCCATCGACATCACATGAGCTCTAACGCCATCTAAGGTGTCTGTCTGGCAGTACAATGGACCAGTATTTGTGTCTGAGTGCTCCAACAGATAGCAAAAGCACCCAACAAAAAAAAAAAAAAAAAAAAGGCCATCCACATTGAATTAGTAAGTGATCTTAGTTCAGCCGCATTTATAGCAGCATACCGAAGATTCGTTGCACGAAGGGGCATCTGCACCAATCTGTTCAGCGACTGCGGCACCAACTTTAAAGGAGCTAACAATTAATTTAAGAGAGACTACAATTTCATCGTATCGGAATGGTCAATCGAAGTCGCCAAAGGTTTAGCCGCACTGTAAACAACATGGCATTTCAACCCTCCCGCGTCACCACATTTTGAGGGCCTTTGGGAGGCTGGAGTACAATCAATAAAACACCATCTTAAGCTGTTCGCTTTGGTGCCCCCAAACTGACATTTGAGGAAGTTATTTTTTCAACCGCACTTTATTGAGTTTACTAAGAGACTAACTTATTACATTTTCAATGTCTTATATATAACTTATTACATTTTGTATATGTTGGGTTTCAGTTTCAGTGCCCTAGAAATACTTTGCAATCTGATGCTTCATTGCAAACGTTTGTCCAACTTAATTACAATATTGCATTGCATCAGTTCTTTGTTAGTCATACAATATGTCATAGAGTTTCATATGTTGACCAATTGCTTAAAGTGAGTCACTACTAGGCTATTAAGAGAAAGAATACGAATGAAAACTACATATAATGAAATTAAAGAAATGAATGAAAGCTATGCTGATCAATTGACTGGGATATTGGGTGAATGCCCTTCGGTTAGGTGTTGCTGCTATAAGGTTGACGTAACCCGTGCGACTTACGGTATTAAAATGAAACGCCGTAGATTATTCTATTTGAAACAATCTTTATTTGTTCACTGCTCGACACCGAATGAATCAATAAATGACTTAAAAACAATAAATGAAAAAAAAAATTGCAAGTTCGTTGCCATCGTCGACTTTTCGTTGACGCTGCTAACGAATTGCTACAATATTAATTTTTTTTTTGAATTTTCGAGCTTGACAATAATAAAGATTATTACTATTAAAATAATTACGAGGAGAGTCATATCCATACCGTAAGATAAGTTTTTATGAAATCTAAGTTCTTTAATTAGTTTTAGATTTTTAAAATCATTGTTACTATTTATTTCTTCAAATAATATTAATTTAATCGTAGTGTTTGAATCAAAACTATTACTTGGATAAAAAATATTTGACTTCTTCATTAATTTTATTATTTGTAAACGTTTCTTGGTATAAACTAATTTGGCAATTATAAAAATTAATTAGGTACTTTCTTGTTAGCGTTATGTTTCTATTATCAAAATTTTGAATAAGTTTTTCGTTTAAGGCATTTTTTGCTAAAATGGTTTCGTCATCAATTATTTCTATTTTAGTTTTATTATTGACTTTACAGTTACAATTATTAAAAATACAATTCTTACTCGGTTTCAAGTCCTTCAGGAGTAAGTCCTGGCTTAAAAGTTAAAATATCGTAATTTATTTTTACAATGTATTCATCGGTTTCATCAATTTCAACATAATTTTTATTTGATAATGGTGTTATTAATTTTAAATCTGTTTTCACATATGAATTTGGATTTTTTTAAAGCTATTATAATAGATTGCTCTTAATATTTTAAAACATCCATCTTAATTAATTTTAGCTTAGAAAAATCGATTTTAAACATTCCTCTTTCTTCGGCTGTTAATATTCCTGGATGAATCATGTTATTTTTTAATGAAGCTATATTATCTTGAATTTGGTCGATTTTATTTTCCAAATATCCAAGTTTTAACAATTGATCCAAGAACATAGTGTGTTTTTTTATTTCATGATATTCTTCTTTGATGGTATTTAACGCACTTGTAATCTTACTTCTATCATTTATTATAGCATCTTTTAAAGTACTTAATGTGCCCTTGAAATGGGTATTTATTAATATTTGTTGATTTAATTTTTTTTAAGTATTTGTTGATTGCATTTTTATTATTTTATTTGTTTACATCTAGATGTTTTACAATTTCTACTCTATCTTCCTCATCCATGGTTCCAAACAACCATTTCTGAGCTTGATCTCCAAATTAAATAATCCACTTTTCTCTCTGTTAGTATTTGGCATGATTGATCTAATTTCAGCTTGTATATATTTCATTTAATATGATCACCATTTCTTGAGGGTTTGCGAGAGCTGAACACACTTTTCGTTGGATCCAGTCTGAACACAACTGTGCTTACATCTGTGCTGAATCACAAATTTATAAATTTATATACATATACATATATTTATTCTTTTCTAGCACATGAAATTTTATATCTTGAAATGTATGGTTTTCTTTATTACTATGTACATAGACATATATCTCGCTTATTCTCACACACTTTTGAACACTTGAATTTCATATAAATTGAATTGTACTAATATTACGGAGCTCCTTTTTTGTTAAATAAATTGATGTGAGCACATGCAATCAAGTATAATATTGTCAATTTGTCCATATTGGTCCATATTGTCAATTTGTGAGGTCCTGGAGCGGATGTTATTAATTGGAAAATGAACGAGGGGAATATATCCAACATTAAAGAATCTAAGAAAATTGCGGAACGGGAAACTATCTAGAAAGCGGACCACCTAACCTAACGAGCACGAGGATCTTCAGCGGCAAGAAATACGAGGGAGGTGACCACATAATCTGTAACTGCGAGGTAAGTGCAATTGATATCTGCATGTGCTTGTTTTTTTTATAAAATTCTACGAAAATATTGTGCGAATATGGGGCATTCCGATATTGTGAGGGAACAGCTTATGCTACTGGAGTCAGTGCAAAAACTCCTACGAAACTTTAAGAAGAAAACTGTGGCATATCACAAGGTGCGCCTAGATACCTTAGCATCTTATGGGTCAGAATTTAGGGCAAATCATAGCATTCTAGCCCGGCAATCGCAAAAGCAAGTTATCAAGGAGAATTATATCGACAACGCGGTGTGCGATACATTTGAGGATGCTTATTCAGATGCTGCCACCACTATGCATGACTATCTCGCAATAGAAATGGATGCAAGTATAAAAGAAAATAAATCTGACACCATGGTTCATCCAACACCATCCGATGCAGTGCGTTCCCTTACCGGAGATAAAACTTAAACCTTAAACGCATTTTTTTTAAACGCTAACCTTAAAGTCTAAGTAAAACGATTCCATTACCTTAGATCGGCGCTTTTAGATTATGCCTTACAAGATATTCAACACGTTGGCGTTGTCGGTGAAAACTACATGGCGGCATGGGAAATGTTGTGTTCTCAATACGACAATAACCGCATTCTTTTCACACACTATATGGATGTGATAGATCAACAGCCGGATGTAGTCAAGGACGATTCAAATTCTTTAAAACGTTTTACCTAGACCTGTCGTGCGTGTTTCAGTTCTCTCAAGGGACTTGGGAACAACATGGAAGATCCGAACCAACTTTTCGTATATTATTTAATAAAGAAGTTACCAAATTCGATACGTAGTGAGTGGGACCAGTCTCTTCGTAAGCAAATGGAAATCCCAACGTTTACTCAATTGCTTAGTCTTTTAGACGAGCAATACTTGATGATGGTGACTTCTTCTAAATCTAAACAAGGGGTGCAACGAAAACCGGCAAGCGCTAGGACTACATCGTTTGTGAAGAAGGAATTGAAAGTTATGCATGTACAAAAGAAATCAATTACTTGTCCTGTTTGTGATAAGGCAGATCACCCAGTGAGGAATGCAGACAATTCTTGGAAATTAATGTCAATGAAAGGCGAAGCACAGTGGATAAATTCAAACTTTGTTTTAACTGCTTGGGATACAATCATCGCTCAACAAACTGTAGCAGTCGGCGTAAATGTGGAACTTGCGGGGGTAAGCACCACACCTTAATTCATTTGGAAAGGGAGACACTCAATCCCGCACTGACTAGCGCATGCAACAACTTACAGCAACGAGATAGTCGCCCTAGAAACATAACACCATACGATGTGCTATTACTAACAGCGATTACCGTCAAGACATCGGAAGGATATACGCGATCGTTTAGGGCATTACTAGATCAGGGATCACAGGCTTCCTTTGTAAATGAAAGAGTCGTGCAGTTGCTTGGTCTTCAAAGGGATAAGGCCAACTTAAGTATCAATGGATTATCAGGGACTACGATAACTTCAAGTCAATATAAGGTCAAAGGACAACATTTAGGTACATCGTATCTGGAAAAATGGCTGAGCACTCGCCAACATCTGCTTTGACAACGTTATACTCCAGTTTCGAAATTGATCATCTGCTAAGAAAATTTTGGGAATCGGAAGAAGTATTAGAACCAGAAAAACAATCAGATGGGGATCGATGGTGTGAGGAATTTTATAAGGCCACGACTGAGCGTTTGGTATCTGGCAAATATCGAGTTCGACTACCAATAAAAACGGAAATTTCACCTACGAAGTTTATAGGAAGATCAAGAGCTGTGGCTCTAAGGCGATTTGAACTTTTAGATAGACGACTATCAAGAGATAAACATTTGAAAGATGCATATATGGAGTCCTTTAAGGAATATTTACTGCTAGAGCAAATGAAACCAGTTCTGACCAATGAAGAACAAAATAGTGTTAGAGAAAATAATCAGACATCACAATATACCTGTTGTTATCTGCCGCACCACCCAGTCATAAGGCAAGCATCAGTGAGCACAAAATTACGGATCGTATTCGATGCGTCTATGAAGACTTCAAATGGTAAGACTCTAAACGATATTCTTGCCACAGGACCGCCCCTGCAAAGGGAATTAAACTCCATCTTAACGAATTGGCGCTTATTCAAGTATGTATTTATGGCAGATATCGAACAAATGTTTAGGCGTATCGAAATGCATGATGGAGACGCGCAGTATCAGCGCATACTTTGGAGAGATGATGCTTCTCAATCAATGCAAGAATATTACTGTTCAACTGTGATGTTTGGAACAGCTTCTGCCCGTATATAGCTATACGCACGATGGATCAGTTGGCTCAAGATGAAAAGGAAAATTTTCCACTGTCTGCGGAAATAGTTAGTTAACAAATGTATGATGATATTTTATCTGGCCAACACTATTGAACAAGCGATAGAAAAACAGACGCAACTCATCAACATGTTAAGAAGCGCTTCCTTTGAACTACGAAAATGGGCTAGTAATCACCCCTTGTTGTTAAGTAAAATTCCTCCTGAACATCGCTACGTGAATAGTATGTTGCAGTTCAAACCAACAGACCCTATAAAGGCCCTTGGTTTATATTGGGATCACTGCTCTGACGAATTTAAATTTAATATCGATTTCAGCATTACACTCGAGACTCCGACATAACGCTCAGTTTTGTCTAACATTGCACGCCTATTTGACCCGATGGGTTGGCTTAATCCTGTGGTGGTTACATCTGCGAAGATTATTTTGCAACAGTTATGGATAGAGAAAATCGAATGGGACGCTAAACTACCTGAGGAGCTGGAGAAAATCTGGAAAAGGGTTTGGTGAAGATCTGTCGGCCATCGTTCAAGTCCGCATTCCCGGATGGATAGGAAGTATCGGAAACTTAGGAACAACAGAAATCCATATATTTTGCGATGCATCTCAGGCCGCTCATTCGTAAGTTGCATACTTAAGGATTTGGAAAGAAGATGGAAGATATGTGGTAAATCTTCTTATGGCGAGATCTAAGGTCAACCCAATAAAGCCCAGGCTGACAATTCCTAGAGATGTGGAGCGGTCTTGGGCACGAAATTACAGAAAGTCATAAAACAAAATCTTAGTATTGGCGTTCCTCCATCAAACGTATTCATGTGGACTGATTCGTCTATAGTATTGCATTGGATTCGAGGGGATACAAGTAAATGGAAACCATATGTCAGCAATAGAATCAGAAAAATCAGGGAGGAAACTGCACCAAATCAATGGCGTCACATAGCCTCGGGAGACAACCCTGCAGATGTTTCTAGCCGTGGAATAAGCCCATCAAAACTGGTTGACTGTAACTTGTGGTGGCATGGGGCGAACTTTCTCAAGCTTTCAGTGATTGGCCGAAACAACCAATTAATATGTCATTTCCGGAAGTTGAAGAAGAGAAGAGGAGTGTCAAGACATTTTCGAGCATCATTAAAGATTCAGAACCAAGCATGTTAAGGAAGTGGTCATCTCTCTCCAAGGCTCTGCGAATTGTAGCTTACTGCATGCGTTTCGTGAATAATTGTCGTCCAAAGTCGGAATCCAGAGCTACTGGGAGGCTTACAGTAGATAATCTAAATACGGCTATGATCTCTGTGGTGCGTTTGGTCCAACGGGAAGCATTTGCCAGTGAATGGAATGCTTTATCATCAGACAGGTCCATACATACTTAATCTTAATCCATATTTTGATCAAGAAGAAACGACAATACGGCTTGGTGGCAGATTAAAAAATGCACTTCTTCCCAAAGACAAAAAATACCCCTACATCCTACCAACAAAACACCATTTTACGGAGTTAGTTGTCAAGTATAGCCATCTAAGTACCATCCATGGGGGTGTGACTATGACATTAAATCACATACGAAGACAGTTTTGGATAATGAACGGACGCAATGTAATGCGATTTGCCATGCATCGTTGTGTTATGCGCTACAAGAACAAGCCCGAACCCTGCAAGTAACTAATGGGTGATTTACCAACTGAGCGAGTTCGCCCAGCAAAGGCATTTTCATCCACTGGCGTTGATTACGCAGGACCTTTTAACGTTTTGCCTGCTAGAGGAAGAGGCAGAATTGCATCAAAAGGATACATAGCGCTATTTGTTTGCCTAGCAACGAAGGCCATTCGCTTAGAATTGGTTAGTGACTTATCGTCCGATGCTTTATAGGTGCTTTAAAGCGTTTTATGGCGCGAAGAGGGTTTTGCAAGGATATACATATGTATGTATATAGCGACTGTGGAACAAATTTCATTGGTGCTAATTGTGATAACTTGGAAAACAATTAAAAACACACCAGGATGAAAATGGATTATAATATTTATTCTTCACTTCTACTTCAACAACATGCTCTCCTCGTGATCGTCTCCCAAAAACAGACCACCCCCGGAAATGCCACCTTGACATTTCCCCCGAGCTGTCACATCTTCTCCCGTGACAGTTCCTCCGCATTCTCTCGGAGCTACTTCGACAGGGTGCCGCTGAAGTTACCACACTAATAGAAAGTTGAAAGAGAACAGAAACTGCTATCAACAATTCGTAGATAACATTTATCCACAATTAGCGTAACAACAGATGCGTTGGCATTTTATACCGCCCTCGTCTCCCCACTTTGGAGGGCTGTGGGAGGCGGGTGTAAAGTCAACAAAATTCCACCTTAAAAGGGTTATCGGGGAACAAAAACTGATGTATGAGGAACTTAATACTGTCTTGACACAAATTGAATCATGCCTTAATTCTAGGCCCTTATGCTCATTAACTAGCAATCCTGACGATCTAATGGTGTTGACTCCCGGTCATTTTTTGACTGGTGATTCGTTACTTGCACTGCCACAGGCTGAAATCAATCATAATTCTCTATTAAATCGATGGCTACATTGTCAAAAACTGCTTCAACACTTTTGGTGTCAATGGACAAAGGAATATTTGTCCAGATTACAGAGACGTCCAAAGTGGTTAAAACGCAGTACGAATATAAAACTGAATGACATCGTTATGATAAAGGATAAACGCTTTCCCTGTAACCAATGGCCGTTGGGGCGGGTTGTGGAGTTACATCTAGGTGCGGATGACTTAGTGAGAGTCGTCACACTCAAAACTCAAAACGGTATAATTAAACGCCCTATAGTCAAGCTGTGTCCATTACCACTTGAAGAAAGCTGGCAAGATTTATCAAGGGAACAAGCATTGTAGTGTCAATTGTACTTTGATTCTTCGTTACAGGTTATTCAACAACACATGCAGTACAAGTGAAGGAGTTGATTGTATAAGAAGTAATGATATTCATTCCGATATCATCCCGGGGGAGTTATGTGAGGGCTGAACACCCTTTTCGTTGGATCCAGTCTGAACACAACTGTGCTTACATCTGTGCTGAATCACTAATTTATAAATTTATATACATATATATTTATTCTTTTCTAGCACATGAAATTTTATATCTTGAAATGTATGGTTTTCTTTATAACTATGTACATATACATATGTATATATGAACACTTTTGAACACTTGAATTTCATATAAATTGAATTGTACTAATATTACGGAGCTCCTTTTTTGTTAAATAAATTGATGTGAGCACATGCAATCAAGTATAATATCTGGCCAGGTCCATATTGTCAATTTGTGAACTAAACAGGGTTGATTATGTGTAAGACCGAATTTGTTGTATATATTCAACTTCTTGAATTTTTATCATTGTATATCCTAATTCTTCATTTATTTGATCTACTTGTAGTAGGCCCTGTGTCACTGGGATCAGAAACATTATTGCTGGTAGTATAAAGACCTGTAATTTTGAGAGGGCGTTTTATATTTGAAAAAATGTACATTTTGAAGAGGGGCTAATTTGTAATATGGTTCCTACTTATGTCTTAGTCGTTTATAATTTCTAATATGACCTCTCGATCTAGTTTCTTCATATACCTCCCTTCCAAGATTTCTTTTTTCAATTATGTGATTTTTGACTTTGTCCATTCTTGTCTGAAGGTCATTAACGCTTATTATTTCCTTAGCCTGTCTAGGTGAACATTTGATGGTAGAGTGATACCGATCATTATAGTTCCCTATAATGATTTGTATCTTCATTTCGAATGAAAGTTCATTGTCTTCAATTCCTGTTATTTTTTCTAACAAGGTTGAGTGCAATCTTTTAATATCGGTGTTGCCTGTATGGCTATTGGGCTTTGTGAAATGAAATTCTACATTTTCTTTTTGCAGAAATTGTATTCCTTGCTCTGATTTAAATTCATTGTCCATGATAACTTTTCTGGGCTTACCAAATTTTGCAAATTGTTCCATTATAATAATATTTTTTGCTCTCCAGTTTCTATCTGTGATATTATAAGCTGCTGCAAATTTTGTTAATTTGTCTATTGTCGTAACAAATGCATATTTTTTTAAATGAAATATATCTATATGGATGATGTCGTTTTTCTCTTTTGGAGTTTCGGAAATAAAGAATTTTGGCTTAATAGGTTTCATATCGTATTTAGTTTCACGGCATTTTTGGCAGTTGTTTATTATAAGATGAATATGCTCTTTCAATTTTGGGTAGTAAATTTTATTTCTTAGGCTATTGTAACACTCATTTATGCCGCTGTGCATAGATTCTTTGGTGTGGTATAAGGATAGCTGTTTATGTCTTTATTTCCGTTGCTCTTTTGGTGCACTTATAAATTTTGTCTTCTGGTCTGACGAATAAATCGAAATTATAATTAACTGAATTTTATTGTAGTCTGATTCTGTTACTTCGGAATAGATCCCTATATATCCCTTGTTTATATAACGTTTGAGTATCATTTCTATTTGATTTTCATTTTCCAGTGGGTTAATTTGAATAATTGTACTTTTATGTACGGTTTCAACTTCTTTACCTGGACAATAAGATAAAATAATTTGAATTTTGTATTTATTAACTATATCGTCTTTGATTCCTATGTGATTACGTAGTTGTTCCTCAAGTGAATGTTGAGTATCCAGATCAGAGAGTGCAAGGTTTGAACCTTCTTTATTATAATCATTAATCTTTTGTGCATTTTCTAACCTGCTTAGGTAGTCGGCGACGTTATTTTCCCGCTCTTTCTAGTATTCTATTTCGTAATTATATTCCTGCAACTTTAAGATCCATCTCTGATGCCTTTGCGAGAATTCTTTTCCCTTGAACTTAGTATTTAGGTATTTTATCGGGGCATGATCGGTGATAATTTTGGACTTATTACCATATAGATTTGGACGAAAATAATTTACAGCATAAACAGTAGCAAGAAATTCTTTGTCGGTAGTGCTGTAATTTCTTTCATGGCTATTTAGCGTTCTCGAAACATAACATACTGGATGGCCCTGCTGAGACAGAACAGCGCCAATAGCATATTCCCTGGCATCTGTTGTCACAGTAAAGGGTTTATCGTATTGGATGTGTAGAAATCAAACTTTTTAAGTTTTCAAAAGCTGCTATGTATTGGGGGTCTTTAATATTAATCTTAAATCCCTTTCTCAAATATTTTATCATTGGGTAAGCTATTTTAGAACAATTATGAATAAACTTTCGATAAAATCCTCTAGCTCCTAAAAATCCCTTTAATTGCCTTTCGGTTTTTGGAATTTCTAAAGGGTCCGCCATCTAACGTTTCTTTTTTCAAGTAGTGCTTATTTCGTGAATGGTAACACTTAGCTCATGTCTGATTTGACAGATAATTAGTTTTATCCTTCCGCTGAACGAATATGGTTGTGTATACGCTTGAACAACGCTTCGCTAAGTGGGCCTGCCATCGACTTACAGAAGATGCCGATTTTGCCAAAAAAATCATCTTTTCAGATGAAGCTCATTTTGATCTTGGCGGGTATGTAAACAAGCAAAATTGTAGCATTTGGGGCACAGAAAACCCGCACGCATACATTGAAAAGCCGGTGCACCCAAAACGAGCCACTGTTTGGTGCGGATTTTGGTCCAGAGGCATAATTGGGCCATTTTTCTTCGAAAATGAGCAAGGAGTGACCGTTACAGTCAATGGC
This sequence comes from Merodon equestris, assembly GCA_958301585.1. NCBI lineage: Eukaryota > Metazoa > Arthropoda > Insecta > Diptera > Syrphidae > Merodon > Merodon equestris. The sequence continues at coordinate 4,487,107 of OY284418.1, read as the reverse complement.
GATCGTTGAACGAATTTTTGTTCACAAAAATTGAAGAGGAGGATATTGGCAACATTTGGTTTCAACAGGAAGGCGCTACGTGCCACACAGCTGAAGCTACACTCGATGTTTTGCGCCCTGTTTTTGAAGATCGCATTATCAGCCGCAGAGCTGATGTCGTTTGGCCACCTCGGAGCTGCGATTTGACACCGTTGGACTATTATTTGTGGGGTGCCGTCAAAGATAAGTGTTACGCCGACAAGCCAGAGACAATTGACGCTTTAAAGGACAATATTCGTGAAGCCATTGGTGAAATACAGCTGCACACAATCGATAATGTGCTTAAAAATTGGACCGATCGTGTAGGCTACTGCATGGCCAGCCGAGGCAGCCATTTGAATGAAATTATTTTCCATTATTAACCGGAAGGATTGTACTTTCAAATAAAAAAAGAAATTTGAGAAAATATTCAGTAGTTTTTTTTATAGCATTTTCAAAAAAAAAAAAAGTTATTTGGCGGACCCTATATATCCTGAATATTTTTAATTTAATCCGGATTTGGTTTTATACCATCCTTTGTCAAAATATGCCCTAAAAATTCCGTGTTCTTTTTAAGAAAACTGCATTCATCTATTTGTATTTTTAGGTTGTGTTGCTGTAGTCTAGCAAAAATCTTTTTTAATGAAATTTCATGTTCTTCTAGCGACGTCGAAAAAATAAGTATATCGTCCAAATATACTATACAAATTTTATTAATGAATTCTCTAAGGATTTAATTCATAAGCCGTTGAAATGTTGCCGGAGCATTCTTTAACCCAAACGGCATTCGAACATATTCGTACAGACCTGCCAGGCTAACAAAAGCGTTTTCTTCTATAACTTTTCCGCCACCATTATCTGGTGATAGCCTTTAGCCAGATCAATTGTACTAAAATACTGCGCCTTGTCTAATTTATCAAGCATTCCTTCAATATTCGGCAAAGTGTATTTATCATCGACTGTTACTTGATTCAGTCTTCTGTAATCGACAACTATTCTGAATTTTTGGATTCCTGAATTGTCCTTTTTCTTCGGAACGATAATAATTGGTGAACTATACCTACTCTTGCTCTTTCGTATGATGCCTTATTTCTCCATTTCTTCTAACTGTTTTCTAACCGCTTTTGGTGAGTATCGGTATATTTTCGAATTTATCTGTTCACTTGTTATTGTTTTTATATAATGTACAACCGTTTTTGTCTTAGTTAGAATATCTCTTTCTTTATATAGAAGTTTATTAAATTTTACCAGTAGCTTTGTTATAATATCTCTTTCTTTTTCATTTAAATGATCCAACTGAATATTTTCCAAAACATTAACTTCGTCTTTAACAATTTTAGAAAGAAAGGCAAAATTTACACCATTTTTCATTCTGATTTCTTTGTCTTCTAAGCTTATTTCCTTAACATTTTTTTGAATCCAGTACATGCCAATTAAAAGATCATAAGGTTTTTCTATTTGAGTTTTACATTATCCGGGTATTTGAATTCTTCAGGGCAAACTGTTGCTACTGTTTTAGTAGGTTTGTTGACATGACCTTGTATTGTATTTATTTTCGTTGGGTGTATGTCTAAAACTTGGTAATGGCAGTTGGAAAATCTTGATAGGTTAAGTATACTTATTGTAGAACCAGTATCGAATAAAGCAATATATTTTTTCTTTTCAATCGTGAGAGTCTTAAAAATTTTATTTTCCGAGGCTAGTTCGTAAAAAACGAATTTGTAACTGTTGGAGCCTAGGTAAAATTAAAACCCTCCCTTGATTTTGTTAGGACGTTTCGGACGTTTTAATATTAAAATGTGTTACCTAGTCGGCGTGCTCCATTGAAATGAGGGCATTGCGAACCATTTCCTGCCGGATGCAGATAACTTAACGAAAACTAGCAAATTTCTTTTTTTTATTACATTTATGGCGCAAACGCTGTTACATCAGTTGTATAAAAATAAGAACTATTGTACAAATTGAAATTATGGGATTTAAGCGACAACATCCCGCCCCCCGTGGATCTACGACGTAGATTCACCAACAATGTCCAGTACAGCTAGTTTTGAAGCTGGCCTCTTGATGACACCCGATGATATTTTAACAGCAGCAGACCGGACTTGTCCATCAGCCGATGAATGAACTTCAACTACCCTACCACGCTTCCACTCGCCTCTACTTTCCTTTTCATCGCAAACAATCACGTAATCAGCCACCTTTATTGGCTTAACCCTTCGATGCCACTTAGTACGCCTCGTCAACGTAGGAAGATATTCTATTATCCACCTTTTCCAGAATGTTTGTTTCAGTTGTTGTAATATGCGCCACTGTTTACGTAGACACGGCTTTTCTTCTACCGTTTGAGTTTGTATATAGTTAGGACATCCAAGTAAAAAATGATTCGGCGTCAGTGGTTCGGCTTGGTCACTTTCAAGGGCTACATGAGTTAGGGGTCGGGAATTTACTAAGTTCTCAGCTTCGATTAGCAGACTTTGTAGAGTTTCCAGTTGTGGGGCCTTTTCCTTCAAGGTGAAACTCAAAACACGCTTGACACACTGAACAAGGCGCTCCCACACTCCTCCTGCTGATGGATCCCCAGCCGTGTTAAATACCCACTCAATGCGACGTCGTTTACATTCGCCTTCCAAAGAGCCATTGACGATGACCCAATCTTCTTTACTTGCACCGATAAAGTTCGTGCCACAATCGCTTCGAATCCGAACAGGAACACCGCGTCGATTCACGAAATTGCGCAAACACAAGATAACTGCGTCACCTGACAAATCCTTAGCTAACTCGAGGTGAATGGCCCGTGTTGAAAGACAGGTAAATAAAGCAATCCATCTTTTTTCTCGTCGCCGTCCAATTGCAACTTGTAAAGGTCCGATGTAATCTATTCCCGTGTATGAGAATGGCCTAACGTATGGTGTAAGTCTATCACGAGGTAGTTGACTCATTTGCGGAGGCTCTGGTAGTACGGTCCTATTCCTACATAGTTGGCATCGTGATTTCGCACTTCTTACTAATCGACGTAAACTTGGAATCCAAAATTTAGAGCGAATTGCGCACACAATGGCTTCTTGATTATGGTGTTGAAATTGTTCATGGTAATACTGAACTAATAACCTCGAAAATATGTGGTGGTTTGGCAATATTATAGGTCGCTTCGTATTGTAAGACAGGCATGTGGCATTATCTATACGCCCCCCGAGTCGCATAACCTTGTCCTCCTCAATCCTTGGTGAAAGCTTGTAAGTCATACTTTTCTTCGAGACTGGCTGTCCTGATAAAAGATCACGAATTTCATTGGGATATACAGCTTGCTGAACTAAGCGGCACAGGAAGATTTCAGCCTTATTGATTTCCATGACGGTGATATTTTTAAATGATACACTCTCGTGGTGATTAGTGTTTTTAATTATGTTCTTAAATTTAGCAACTGTTCTTAGGATCCAACATACAATCTTTAATAACCGGTGGTAGCTCGAAAAACGTTCGAATGGTATAACCGTCACGTCGTTATCAATAGGCAGAAGAAAATGTTGACGTCTTTCTTGACTTTGCTTATGAGCAGTGATGTCTTCCGGTAACTCTGGCCAATTCTCTTCCGATGTTTTTAAAAATGACGGTCCCTTAATCCACATCGAATTGGCTTGTGGTCCTGAAATTTCCTTCGGTCTCGTTGCTTCATCAGCTGGATTTTGCTTTCCAGGAATCCACCTCCATTGACTTGTTGTCGATAGGTCCAAAATTTCCGAAATCCGGTGAGCTACAAACTGCTTATAGCATCGACTGTCTGATCGAATCCAATGGATGACTGTTTTTGAGTCCGACCACAATATGACTTGGCTGGATTTAAATACATGACTCCTCATTATGACCTCCTTTCATCGAACTCCTAAGACGGCTGCTTGTAGTTCTAACCTTGGGATCGATAACGCTTTAAGTGGGCTGCATCTAGTCTTGCCCATTATGAAACTCAAATTAATTTTGTTATTAAATCTGACTCGCCAATAGCCTACGGCAGAAATAGCCAGTTCACTGGCATCCACAAAGATATGGAGTTGAACTTCGGAGTTAAACTTTGTTATGTCTGAATGATAACACCTTGAAACTTGAAGAAGTTTTATGCTGTCTAGTTGCTTATACCATTTGTACCATTTAGAATAAATATCTTCTGGTATTAATTCGTTCCATCCCACATTTGCCTACCATCATTTCTGCAGCAAAAGTTTAGATAAGATCGTAACGTTTGCCAACAATCCCAATGGGTCAAATATTGACATGGCAATGCTCAAAACTTGGCGCTTTGTAGGACGCATTGTCCCATTCAGTACCGTTTGAGGTATTTTATTAAAGTTTAAAACAAAGCAGAACATATCCGTCCTTGAGTTCCAATACATTCCCAGTATTTTTTCCGTAGTCGATTCACTTCTGCATATACTTATTAAGTCGGTTTGATGAGTCTCTGTAGAACTATTATTCATTGCTTGAAGAAAATCCGTTGAATTCGACACAAAATTTCTAATTTCAAATCCCGCTTGGCTATGTATTTCTTTGACTTTCTTAGCAACTTCTATTGCGTCTTCAACCGTATCAAAACTATCAACATAATCGTCGACATAATGGTAGTCTATAATGACCTTAACCGCTCGTGGATGGACGTCTTTGTACAGATTTGCATTCAAGTTTTTAATATATTGTGCTGAGCAGGGTGAACTTTTCGACCCGAAAATCATTGACGTCATTACATACGTATCAGGCGCTCGCGTACGATAGTAGTAGTAGGGCTATGCCGGTTCTAGACCAGGAAATGAGTCAGAAATGAGTCATCACCGTTCAAGGTCGTTTTTTGACTTCAAGGTCGCTTTGACTTCAAGGCCGTTTTGACTTCAAGGTTTTCTGTTTTTTTGTTTATTGTTTGTTCAAGACCAAAAAAAATAAATGATTTTTGATTTCCCCCCATTCATTTATCCATGACCCATAAAGTAAGTATGTATGTATGTACATATGTATGTGAACCTGGAAGCAATGTATTACCATTGAGTGTCATCATAATACCGATTTTACAGAATTTGTTTACTTGGTTCGTGCAGTCATTTGGGTCACCCAAGTGTATAATGACCACTCGACGTTCAAGCACAAAAGATCGGTTCGATTGGTTATGACCTCGCGCATGTGGTCGTTTGGTTCGCTTAAGTGCGTTGCTTGCATAAATGACCTTAGCCGGGGGATGTTCTTTATACATCGAACATTAGAAAATGCTTATTCGGGGTTATAGAGTCGATCGCTTGTGCAGTGTGTTTATATGTTTATGCTATGATTTATATGACGTTTTTTTTAGTTTTAGATGGGATTGCTGTGTTCTAGACATGCGGTAACGTGTCATCTGACAGGAAGGCCGTTCATGTGTTGAGAGCTTCATCGTCGGTTGAGGGGGATTACTAATTTGGTGTGTGTTGCTACATATGTGATTTCAAGGTCGTTTTTGACTTCAAGATGACTTCAAGGCCGTTTTACTTCATGGTCGTTTGACTTGAAGGTCGTTCAAGGTCGCTTGACTTGAGGGTCGTTTGACTTGAAGGTAGTTCAAGGTCGTTTGAACTGCGTCTGACTAATCTGGTGTGTGTTGATACGAACAAAACAAATCTGTGTACGGGGTCATTGGCACTTGTTACAATTCCTAAATCATTTAAGCTGTTCTAATCAGAATATCTAATTATAGAAATTATTCTAAAAATAATCCTTGCTTTAATATAAAGCGGAACCTGAAAATAAAAATGAAAACAGATTTTTTTGTTTTTTTTGTTTTTGTTTATTGTTCAAGACCGAATTATGATATAATTTACAGCATATGTTAAGGTGCGAGTCCGTTATCTTTTAGCCAATATATATATATATATATATATATATATATATATGTAAATATTTAATATACAACAATAAATATAAATGAAAGTTGCTTTTCTACATTTCTGTGTTTATAAAATTCCTTAAAATTACAGCATTTCTAAGCGCACAAGATTGATGATGGTGTTGGAGCTGGTGGTGACAGCGTGTAGTTGTTTGAAACATCTTATTTAAAGATTTCAAATTATCGCATCCGAGATTATTTAAATCAATTGCAGTCTTTTGAAGAAACTGTTCAACCCATGTCTTTTTTTCGGCTCCCTTGACGTAAACGTCACAATTTTTTAGATTTTCTTGTAGAAACTTTTTGACACTTTTAAAAGATACAGATCCATCGTCCCATGCTAAACCATGATAATTTTTCGTCAACCAATTTGCTTGTTTTTGGTATTTGATAGATAAATTTCTGAACTCATACGGCTGCTTAATTAAAAAAATTTGAAACTCCCAAGAATTAAAAGTAATAGCCAGCTCCTTTATAATGAACACATTATTATTTCCCTTAAATCCTTGAAAGTCTAAAGTGATTACTGCTTTTCCAGCCATGTCTATGTGAAGGTATGTATGTTACTGATAGAGTGATTGCTCTTCAATTGATTGAATTTATAGAGTTTCTTATTTTAAATAATTCTCTTGATTTCACCAGTAAGTGGAGTATATTTTATTATTCGATCATGTATGAGTACACAATATGCAACTGTATTAGTTGGAAGATTTTTAGATGTCTTGAATTCAATTCTTATGTCAATGGGTCCGGCTTTGATTGCCTCATTCTGATGTGATACATCAAAAACAATAATGGGGGCAATTCTCTTGAATTCATCACGTGTAAGAAGAGGTTTTGGATTTACCAAGTAATAGCCTTGTTGAAATTTTGCATACATTTCATATAAAACGCCATAACGATCACAATCAAATTTAAGATTAAGGTCATCATATGGATATGTCTCTGAGTTGAGATGTACTTTAGCATCCGTTACATCGCAATGTTTAAACTTGCCCTCTATTTGTAACGCTAATAATATAAAGCGAGGCGTTTCATTTTGTTGTGAAAGCTTAACATTCCACAAGTGATGCATTCCCTGAGTTAGAGTTGGGTTGAAATGACAATCCCAACTACGAAATGCTAATGTTATGGGCGTTTCACTTTTGATTGTTTTAAAAAATAATCAGTTTCGAAGTATCAGCCAATTGTATATGAGGAACTTTCCAGGTGATATTGTTTATATTTAGCTGTCCTTTTTCTTTTAAATCTGTTGAATATACAACATTTTGATTAGTCTTTGAACGTAATAAAATCAACTCATGTTTAGAGTTTACAATAATTCGATTATAGTCTTCGGAAAACCCATTAACGATTTAAGGGGTAGACAAAAATTAAAATGTCCGTTTGTTAAATCGATATCATCAGATTTAGACCATCCGGCATTTTTTAACATCAGACTCTCATCCTTATCGAGAGAAGCATAGTTTTTTAGTGTTGTAGTTACGCCTAAATGTCGTGTTCGATCAATTTCGAATCCATTAATTTCATAACGAATTTCATCGAATAAATATGCTGCGCAATTGTTTTTCAATTTAATATTCGATGAAACTGCCCCATTATCTAGAGTAGCAAATCCCTCAATATTAATATAGCTTTCGCTAGGTAATATAAAAATATCCTGGTTCTGAATAGATATACGAATTTCATCACTACTTTTAAATGCTTGCAAATATGGTATGTAACTATGAAATTCCTTTCTTATAATGCTTTCGTCAGAAATTGGATGTTGTACGATGTTTAGTATTTCACTCATATTTTGGTTTTTTGATTTTTTTTTAATTGTAAACCTATTGATTTAAGGTATTTTTTATTAGCTACCGATATTGGTACTAATCTCTCATGTGGTGTTTTAAGTCCTTTTTGTTTGACTGTTAGTAAAGTTGTGACTGGTGATGTCAGTCCTGATATATTTTTATTGTAAATAATCATTGATCCAACGGTTTTAAATGGAGTCTGAGCGTTACTCTTTCACCACGAAAATTGATTAGGTTGCCGTTTAGATCAACAATTCGAATTGCAATCGTGCTTATTTGTTGAGTGCTGATGGGGAAATAAATAACATTTGTTGGGCTCTCATCAATTTTATACCCTGGACTGACACTCAATGAAAATTCATGGATTGTATGTGCTGGCGAATTGTTAATATATGATCCAGTTACAATATTACATTCCACACGTAAAACGTGAACTTTTGTAATATTTATTTATTGATCTGATGTATGTTTTTGATTTGCCTCCAATATTCTTTCACTGAACCCCAGTAGTGATCCAATCGATCGTTCTTTATTAAAATAAATTTTGTCCGTACTGTTTATTTCTGTCTGAAGCGTATTATAATTTGCCTCAATAACAAGTTTTCCATTCGAATTCTTTTCTTTATATTTTCCCCGTAAGTATTCGACAATATCATCGAACTCATATGAACCGACTGGAATTTCAAAAACCAAATCGTTTATGTGAAATAAATTATTATCTATATCGACATTTGGTACAGAGTTATATGTATGAAAATAGATCAATCCGCACACATAATTCTTATTTAAATTAATTGGTGGAAAGTAATCCGTTCCGTGCAGGGACGGGTTAAGAATATCCCTGCAGCGATACCTCTCGCTTGTCGTAAAAGGCGACTAAAACAAAGGGAAACAAAAATCACATCTAGGCAATTTTGAAAACACCAAGGTGAGCCTAGAGACACATTTACCACCATTAAACTGCCCCACAAGTATACATGCAAATCAGTGGGCTGACACGACTGGAGATCACCGGTGTTGTAAGAGTAAGATCAAACAAAAAAATTTGGAGCATGCCCGTGTCACAAAAAAAAAAAAAAATACGGCAGGCCGAAAAAACAATTGATGCAAACAAATGCAAAAACACCAGCATTTGATTGGCCTCAGCGATGAAGTAATCCCAAACCGGGAAGCCTGCCGCTACTTTCTGAGGTCAAACCGGCGGACCCCACAAGTGGACCAGTAGGAATGCAGTTAAGTGGGAAGGTTATGGTCCTACACTTCTGACCATAACAACGCCGGAAAAAGGAAAAGAAGAAGAAGAAGAAGGTGGAAAGTAATCCGCAGTAAGAAGAGATGAGTTCCCACTTAATGTGAGAGCTATTGACATGATGAAAGTTAACAATGAAATGAAACTAATTATGTGTTAGAAAATTATTTTTATTGATTGATTAAATTTCATTACAAGACATCACGTTTATTAATCCAGGAGTTATGCTGGTACGAAAATCCTAACCACTTTACAAAAACTCTGTTTCCTTTGACTTTTAAAACCTTTTCTACAAGATAAACGTCTGGATATCTAGTTTTTTGTAGTTCGCGTTCATAAAATGCACCTTTTATTGATTTACCGTCATAGTCTTTAAGAATATATGTAACCGGATTTGTATTTTGTACGGTTTTGATTTGAAAGATCTCTGTCGACCAATTGGGGGTGTATCTCTTTTCAAAAGTATGTTTATATTTACTTATTCGTACATTATTGCCAACATGGAATTTGGGCTCATTGAATATTTTCAAATGATTGTAAACAGTTTTCAATAAAGATTTTTCATTAGAAGAATTAACATTAACTGGCGCCATTTTAATTGTTCTATGTATTTTGTTGTTATAATTATCAATTAAGGTTTTGTATATGTCAACCCATCGATATGATCCCCGGTAGCTGAACCCTTTCCACATCATTCCCTTCAAAGTTCTATTAAATCGTTCAACTATTGATGCCTTTAGTACACTTTGTGTTGAATAATGCCTAATGTCATATTTTAGAGTTAAATTTTTAAATTCATTGTTAAAGAATTCACTGCCATCATCAGTTTGTAAATTTTTTGGTTTTCGCCCCAACTTGAATATACCTTTCATAGCATTAGCCACAAGAGGAGCACTTTTATTTTTCAATGGCACTATCCAGGCAATTTTGAAAATGTATGTATAACAGTCAGCACGTAACGATAGCAATTATTATAGCTGGAATAGTTCCCCATTTCTACAAGATCAGCCTGCCAAAGGTCATCTATTCCTTTTGTTATTACCCTCCGCCGTTTAAAAGTTTTACGAGCTTGACGGTGAAGTCCCTGCACCAATCCTCTTCTCACGTTCGTCATCGGACTGATTATGTTGTAGCCCAAATGGGGTGGGTTTTAAATCTGTTGAAATAAAATATCCTCGATTGCATGGACCTTTTCATCAATATAAAATGTATGGACTTTAAGGTTTTCTTCAACTGTTTTCTGTATACTGTTAAGTTGTTCATATATTATATCAATGTCCTGTTTGATATTAGACAATGTTTTACTGTTTTCATTTCTAAGTTTTGAATTTAGTTCATTTATACAATTATCAACAAATAATTTATTTGTGGCATCACTGCTTGCTATAGGACTACCAAGATTTTTAATACGCTTGAAACTAATATTTATATGCGCATCGCTGTCTAATTGAAAGCCTCCGACTTTTGAAACAAGTCTTCTGGAATACCTTTTGTTTTGATTGCAATAGGAGGAACGTCCAAACTTGTCAATAACCATTTTGAAATTGATCTATTTGACTTCATATTTACACAATTATATTCTCTTCGCGCAACTCTTCAATAATCGACATTATTTCATTATTATGATTTGTATGACCAGCTGATTGTGAAGCGATAAGGAGTCTTAGTCTATCTATTAACTCATTAGGATCATTCCAATATACGTAGTTGGGTTTCTTATAATTTAATCTCATTATACCGGAACCTTTATGTATGTTTGTGTTTTTTATGTTTTTAACAAATAATTTTTTAATTATTTTAATATATTTGTATGCCTTAGTAGCTTTTATTTGTTCATTAGCACTATGGTTACGTTTATGTGCATTTGTTAGTGTCAATATTTCTCTATAAGCTTGCAAATCTGCATCGTCAAATTTTTTTGGAACTTTATAAAAGATCAGCTCAAAGAGTCCAGGTGTCTTAGACCAACTCCGGTTAGCAATTGAAATTTTATTATTATTCAACTCAAACGCTGTACTACCAAATTTCCATTTGTCATTAACATCTCGATAAGGTCCATATAACTTATCTAATTTGCCTGCCTTTTCCAACGTTGTAAGATCAACAAAGGGTTTTCCATCATCTGATTGTGAAAATGACATATATTCATCATTGTCATCAGCATCATCATCTTCATCCTCAACAGCAGCATCGGCATCAGCAGCATAACTACTACTGTAAAGAGTACTTGTATCATTGAAAAGTTTGCTCATACTCGATTTCAATGGAGTACTTGTTTCTATTGTACTTATATTATTTTTATTCGGATACGTGTTCGGTTGTCGTTCCTTCTTTAAAGTCTTTGTTTCTTCAACTAGTTCCTTGAGCGGCTTAGTGACAGGTTTTAATGAAGTCTCTAGATAATTTCGCGTATCAGCTTCCCCCAGTTTTATATCTCGAAATTTCTTTCTCAATATCTTTCGAGTCTTAATTATATCTTTAATTATTTTCTCATTCATATTCATATTTGAGTGAGTTGTAATCTCACAGAATACTGATTAGATGATAGTGTGTAACTCACATTTTATAGTTGTATAAAAACGTCAAAAGCTTTCCTATAACGACCACAATCAATATGGTCATCTTTGCTTATGACGAGAAATCCATTTTTATCTTGCCAGCACCTGCTACATAAATGCATAAATATTTCAAATGACATGTCATTGGCGCCCACATGATCATTGTATATATGCCGCATATTTAAATCATCTTGCTTAAACACAATGATCAAATTTGCATTGTGTCGCACCAAATGTTTTGGAATCCGCGTGTACGTCTGGCATAAGTAAAAACTGTCGATATTTTTTTGTCGTCCCATACAGAAATATGATCTTATATGGTTTTGTTTCTCACATGCGACATCATCAAATATCATAATAGAATTACCTTTGGCTTTTTCCGGTGCTAAAACATGTTCGTTTTCGGTGAAAGGGAAAAATCCCATACCTTTAATTGGTCTAATTAATTCTTGTAAATATTTATATTTCGGTTGGGATGTAGATTTTGAGTATAGATAAATATTTTTAAATTTGAGTCCATTCGGACTTTATATTAAATTGATCATTACATTAGTCTTTCCGCAATTTAATGGTATAACAATTAGGGCTCTTATCGAATTGGGTAGCAATGAGCTGTGCTTTGTTTTACCTAAATTTCCGGTAGAGAAATCTATATTTCGTATTGATATACGCTTATGTTGTTTGATAAAATGCATTTTGACAACTGACAAGAACGTATTAAAAGTGTATTCCTTTATTCAATCGCTCACAGTTTTAAGGAAGCTTTATAAGCGATAAGATAGATAATCAAAATAAAATGACAATATTATATGAAAATCGAATCAGTCGTAATAAAGCAGCCTCTGGGAGGGGACTAATTAACAAATTAATTAACTCATTACCTGTGGAAATTCATTTACCCGGATATCAATTTTGTGGGCCTGGTACTAAATTAAAAAAACGGCTTGCTAGAGGTGATCAGGGAATTAACCCATTAGATAGTGCGTGCAGACAATATGATATTATCTATTCTCAAACTAACGATATAAATAAACGACACACAGCCGATCAAGTGTTGGCCGACAAAGCTGAGGCAAGACTTAGGTCCACTAATAGTAGTGTAGGTGGACGTGCAAATGCATGGTTTGTTACGAATGCAATGAAAGGAAAAGTTAAATTTGGGATGGGGATCGGAAGAAAAAAATCTCAATGTGGAAAGAATCTTTTCAATAAGACCATAAGGGCAGCAACAAAACTCTTAAATAAAAAAAAAAAAACCGGAGGATATAGAGAGTGCAATAAAAATTGCAAATAAAGTTGTAAAAAAATCGTTTAAGGGGAAACAAAGGTTATCAATTATCAATGTCCCCCGAATAATACCTATACCTAAAATAGGAGGATTCTTACCTTTGATACCAATATTGACTGCTCTGGGAACCATTGGAAGCTTGTCAGCCGGTGGAGCTACTATTGCACGAGTTGTAAATGAGGCAAAAGCGGGCAAAAAACAATTAGAAGAATCGAATCGCCATAATAAAAATATGGAGGCTATCGCTCTGGGAAAAGGTTTATATCTTCAACCCTATAAGAAGGGATATGGATTATATTTGAGTCCAAATCCAAAAAACTATTAAAAATGCTACCCAAACGGGCTCTTACTGATGTTGATGACAACACCTCCAAAATCCACCGTTCTTCGAAAAGGACTGACACATTTTAGCAAATCCTGAGAGCTTTAGCTTAACTGCACGATATTTCGTATGTTTCTTGCACCTCTTTATGTTTCTTGTCCCTACTTCTCCTTCAGTTGTTTGAAGATCTACTACTTTTGTTGTGCACTCATAGAACATGTTTTTTACTTTCTTCTTCTTTTGCAATGAATTGATTCAAAAGTTCAATATCTTCCTCACCAATTTTGTCAAGCTTCATTGGCTTGACATTGTCTACGTCATTCATATGTTAGTATGCCACCAATTTATATGTTCATTTGCGGGAAAACTCAAACAATGTTGATGATAAATTTTCGGGAATCTCTTCTCCTCTGCGCTTGCTTAATAACAACGATCTGTAAGAAAAACTTCCAACTAACTAAAACAAGATAATGTTCGTCTTTTGCTTACCATTTTGTTTCTCTATGGCTGAAAAAAAATCAGAAAAGAAAAATTTAAAGTGAACTGACCGCCCCATCTTAAAACGATAACAAGTGAAAGGGCATACTGCAAAAATAAACACAGTTAGGTTTTTTTTTTTTTAATATTATTAATTTGTTATTGGTTGAGCGCAAATTGTTTTGGGCTCACCTGTATTTCATTGATAATTTGGAAACTTAAATTCTTGTTACCTTCTTTCGTGGCAACAAGAAATAAATTCTGATTATTTTTGTTCAGGATGACTATCTCATCATCCTGAAACTTTTCAGCCATATGGACTGGGAAAAAAAACTGAGTGCTTGGGAACTCTGCTAATAGCCGATTCCCAAAGCGTGTTTGGATCTTTTTTAGTTTCTCTATTTTATAATATTTATTTACTTCTACCTCTGCTATATTAATGGTTTTCTTATTAATAAAAAAAGTGCTCGACATTTTGTTTGCATTAAAGCGCTCCAAAATGCTGTCCACACTTTCTTCAGCCTTGCGCTTTTTCGGTGATGGTAACTGCTGCTGTTGTTGTGGTTGTTGCTGCTGCTGCTGTTGTTGTGGTTCTTGCTGCTGCTGTTGTTGTGGTTGTTGCTGCCTGCTGTTGTTGTTGTTGTTGATGATGATTTGGTGGTGACTGCTGCAACCATTGCTGTTGTCGCAGCTGTTCTGGTGTAGACAGCATACCACTGCCGAAAAACCCCTCCAGCACACTGTTTTTCAGATCCTCCTGTTGCTGCTGCTGCTGTTGTCGCTGCTGTTGTTGCTGCTGCTGCTGTACCACTTTCAGTGAATGTGGGTCCCTAAGCAGAATATTTTCTAAAATTGTAGCTCTCTCCATTTCTGCTCAGGCTTGACAAAGTACTGATGGATTTTGTCCAAAATCCTAACCTTTTTATATCCACTTCTTCTTCTTCTTCTTCTTATCTCAGTTGGGATAAATACAAAGTTATGTTATACAAACTTGCAAAATTTAGATAGGCACGTTTTTTTCCCCCATCCTAACTGTTGGAGTTGTAAACACAGCAGCCCCATCTAAAACTAAAAAATGTCATATAAATCATAGCATAAACATATAAATACACTGCACAAGCGATCGACTCTATAATCCTGAATAAGCATTTTCTAACTCTATAATCCTGAATAAGCATTTTCTAATGTTCGATGTATAACGAACATCCGGCTAAGGTCATGAACAATCGAACTGGTCATTTATGCTAGCAACGCACTTAAGTGAACCAAATGACCACATGCGTGAGGTCATAACCAATCGAACCGATCTTTTGTGCTTGAACGTCGAGTGGTCATTTATGCAAGCTACGCACTTGGGTGAACCAAATAACTGCATGAACCAAGTAAACAAATTCTGTAAAATCGGTATTATGAAGACACTCAATGGTAACACATTGCTTCCTAGTTCACATACATACTTACTTTATGGGTCATGGATAAATGAATGGGGGAAGGAAACAAAAATTACTTTTGTTTTAAGTTTATTTTATTTTGTAATGACCCCACGGTAAAGTGTGGTAGCTATTTTCTATACCATATCGCTTATCATCTAAAGCACTTAGAGCTATTTTTTGTTGCACAATGCTTCTTCTTTAACTTTTTTCCGGCGTCGTTATGGTCAGAAGTGTAGGACCATAACCTTCCCACTTAATTGCATTCCTACTGGTCCGCTTGTGGGGTCCGCCGGTTTGACCTCAGAAAGTAGCGGCAGGCTTCCCGGTTTGGGATTACTTCATCGCTGAGGCCAATCAAATGCTGGTGTTTTTGCATTTGTTTGCACCAATTGTTTTTCGGCCTGCCTTTTTTTTTTTGTTTTTGTGACACGGGCATGCTCCAGATTTTTTTTTTGTTTGATCTTACTTTTACAATACCGGTGATCTCCAGTCGTGTCAACCCATTGATTTGCATGTACACTTGTGGGGCAGTTTAATGGTGGTATATGTGTCCCTAGGCTCACTTTGGTGTTTTCTAAATTGCCTAGATGTGATTTTTGTTTACCTTTGTTTTAGTCGCCTTTTACGACAAGCGAGAGGTATCGCTGCAGGGATATTCTTAACCCGTCCCTGCACGGAAGATTGTTGCACAATGCTATTTACAACATGTCCCTTAAACTTAATTCAATTCTGTGTTACAATTTTATTCTTGTTATTTTCAATTAAACAATCAAAAAAATCTTCAAAATTAATTTCCTTTTTAACAATCGCTTTTTTTATGCCTTTTACCCTTTTAATTTTTTCTCTATTATTTACTTTTATTGAATACATTTTGGATCTTAAGCCTACAAAGTGTGATATTATATGTCCATTCATTTCATCCTTCATAAGACCTACAACTTTTTTATTTACTTGCGGAATTCCCCATGTATTTTCTTGATTATAGTCACTAGTATCAAACCGCCGATTGCAGTCTCTTTTAATTGTATCGTATATATTGGGGCAACGTATCTCATAAATCAAACTATCCGTATCCGTATACATAACTGTACAATTATTGCCGAATTCTGGCCTCATATAATCATAATGATATTCATATATTAGAGTCTTTGAAATATCTAAAATACATAAACCAATATAGATTGGTTTGTTGAAGTTTACTTCAGATTTTGCAAGTTCAATTGCTACCAAATTTTCATTGAATACAGTACTATTTTTAAAAAAGGGGGATGCAATTAATGCTTGTGCACCATGCCTTCCCCCCCATTTTGTAACTAACTTCACATTACTATATTTTCTGACATTTTCCATACACTTACCAAAAACTGCGTTATTATATAATTTATATCTTTCAATATCGAATTTATTTGTTGCTTCAGCTCTTAATTTAGTATTTAAATCTATATACGGCTTAAGCCATGCAGATTGATCAAATTCGAGAATTCTATGAATTTTTTTTAATTTAAGTCCATGCAAAAGAGCTTGTTTTAAGTTCCTGTAATGAAGGATATATTTGACTTTGTTAGCGAGAGTAGCTAATAACTTTTTGTGCTTAGAGCCGGGTGGACATGATAGTTCTGGACAAAAGGGAATGTCACTATGAAGATCATGTAATTCTATAGGATAGTCCAAATCGACTTCAAAAATGTATCCTTTAGCTGAACTATCTGATAGGGAAGATATTTTGTCAACAGTGATATCATGAACGTTTTCAATGAATCTAAAATGCCCCGTCGGTAATAACTGACTCATTGCATAACCATACTGATTGTTTAGATCCCAATACATGAGAAATTGTTTTTCTTTAGAAGCATCAAAATTATCCAGATACTCATTATTAGTTTCTGAATATCTTTTTGAGCATTGACTTAATCCTCCACGGATCCCTCTTTCAATAAACATAATCATATCTATATCATCAAGAAGCTCTAACTCAATTCTCGTATAATAGAGCATGGCATCCCATGTGTAACCTGGTAGGGTATAATAATGAGCTGGATCTAATTTATGGGTCTTAATAGAATTATACCGAAATTGTTCAAAGATATCAGCCAATAAAAGAACATCTGTTTTCAAATATAAATTTGAATATTCTTCTATTGTTCTAATATTTAGATTATTCCAAACTTGTTGGGCATGGAAATAATCTTCATTACTTATGGCTGCATTATTTAATTTGTTAAAAAAGAAATGTTTTTCAGGCAAGGATTTTTCAGTAAATTTCTCAAAACTATCTAAATAATCATAGGGATATACACCCTTCCGTTTTAATAGATCCATTTGAAATTGCGTTAAACCTTGGAATTCAGACTCATGTATTGGGAAAGTACTTAATAGGGACGATAATGAATCTAAACTGCTTCCTAAAAACCTAAAGGAGTCAATAAATCTCATATTAATTTTCGATTTGAATAACTTCTTTGAAAATTATATGTATTTCTCTTTATTTATTGGTAACACATTCACCACACCATCACCAATTCTATGTCAGTTGATCACAGACCAGTGAAGGAGTAGGTAGTGTTTCGGCTAGCAAAGTGTAAAAACAAGTATAAACAATATAAGTGCGCGTTTAGGCGAAGTATTCGCGGAACTCGAATTAGCCCAGTGGTTAAGTGCCCGACCCGCAGTCGGAAGGTCGCCGGTTCAGATCCCAAGTCGGGAGGAAAGTTTTTCGTGTGCGTTTTTCTCTGTTTCTTTCTGCTGCTTCTCAGTTAGTTGGAAGTAGCAGGAGGAGATGTCGGGAGACGGCGGGGGAAAACCCGTACGTCGTACGGAGTGGGAATCGGGTGATTTATCATCCGATTTCGCAACATCGACCGTCGTCATGAAGAGGCGCAGAAGGGCCAACAAAAAGCCCGATCTAACTAAGCGCCCCTCCCTCACTGCTTCGACTGAAAAGCTGCAGGTCGAAGCGAGGAAAGGGGCGCCATCACCAACACCATCAACGTCGAAAGCAGCTGGACTACAACAACCAAAACCAGCGATCCCCGTGGAAGCGGATACTGCCTACCTTTCCTATGGTAGGGAAGCCCGCTACACGGGGGACAATAACCCCTTTGCCCCCCTTTTATATTCGGCTACGGAGGAAGAGCGTAGCGAACTGGAAGGGAAGGAGTGTATCCTACGTGCCCAGCTGCAGGCCGTAGTTGATAAGCTGAAGCAGATAAAGAAGAGGGATTTAGAAACAGGCAACAGCCGCCCCACAGCAAAAGCAGCAACAACAACAGCCCCAGCAGCAGAAACAGCAGCAGAAACAGCAGCAACAACGACAGCCGCAACAGCAGCAGCAGAAACAGCAGCCGCAACAACAACAGCCGCAGCAGCAGAAGCAGCAGCAACGTCCTAAAAAGGAGAAAGTGCCACCCATCTTCACCTATACCACGGCCCTACGAGAAACCATCGATCTCTGTAAGTATGCTATTGGTGTAGGCAATTTTGAAATCAAATGTTTAGGCCAAAAACGCTATGCTGTTCGGTGCAAGACACTGGAGCAGCATAAGCGTATAAAAAGCTTATTAAAGGAGTCCACAACGGAGTTTTTCTCCTTCACGCCGAAGGCCGAGAGGTTGCGGACAATGCTCCTTAAAGGCGTGGAGTCGATTGCAGACCCCGAGGAAATGCTCTCAGAGCTCAAAGAGTTCGAGAGTGACGACCTCAAATTCGTGGGGGTTAAGCCATTCACTACGGTGAGCTCCCGACGGGAGAAGCGAGTTATTCCCTTCTTTTTGGTACAGCTCACACCCAGCAGCAAGCTGGAGAGGTTAAGGACTATCACCACCTTAGCGTCCCAGACTGTCACATGGGAAACATTAAAGAGGAGCGGAAACATTTTGCAATGTATCCGCTGCCAAAGGTTCGGGCACGCCGCGTCGAACTGCGAAATGCAGCCTCGATGCGTTAAGTGTGCAAAGAACCACAAGAACGAGGAATGCGACCTTGGGAAAGACAAGGTGGCGGATAGAGAGCAGCTCGAGTGTGTCTTGTGTAGGAACCGAGGGCACCCTGCAAACTATCGGGGATGTCCTAAGTTCCAGGACATCAAGAAAGAAAACCTGGCCCGTAAGCAGAAGGTCGAGGAGAAGCGTCCCTCGGGTCGCTTCCAAACACCAGACGTCACATCCCAATTGACCTACGCCCAAATGGCGGCAGGTTCGGGAAAGACGGTACAAAAGCCCATGACTGTTCCTAAAGCCCCAGTGCCTGTCTCTAAGGCACCGGTGGCCGAGGTGGATGTCTGTTCGATCTTGCTCGCAATCCAAGGGCAGATTGGGCAGCTCCAGCAACAGATCCTGGAGACGGCGACCCGAGTAGATAGTATCTACTCGCTTCTGCCGGGCCTAGCGCACCTAAGGTCGTGATGGGTACGCTGGTAGAGAGGCCCTTGAGGATCCTGTCGGTGAATGTAAATTCACTGATAAGGATCGAGCGACGAGCCGTACTTTTTAACCTGTTGCAGGATGAAAGCCCCGATGTACTCTTGGTTAGCGAAACAAAGCTAAACCAGAAGCACAAAATCCGGCACAGTTCTTATAGAATAATTAGAAGGGACCGACCCAACGCTATTCAAGGCGGGGGAGTTGCGATCTTTATTAAAAACAATTTTAAACATAAAGTCATATATAGCGGTGAAGTGCGGAGGTTCCAGGTGCTAGAGGCCTGTATTGTGTGCATTCCTCTCCGAAACGGAAAGAGAATGTACATTGTATCAGCCTATGCACCTGAAGCACCTCAACCCAATATTTTTATCGCAGAGCTCGAGACACTTTTTCGACCTCTGCGCTTAAACTCAGTAGAAAACTTTTACATTCTGGCCGGCGATTTAAATGCCAAACATATTGATTGGGGAAATAACATTCCCAACACTAGGGGGAGCCTACTAAGCCATTGGTGGGTTCTTCGCAGCATTGAGTATAGAGTCAAGCTGCTCGCAACGGATAGTCCGTCGTATCCTAGGAGCGTCTCCTATCTGGATCTCATGCTAATAGATTCTCGACTGAGACTGGCAGACACGAACGAATGGTCTATTAACTGTCTATGGACCATTGTATACGACAGTGACCATTGCGGACTATGTGCCGTGATCACAGTACCTGACGATTTCGCGGAGATGGCAGAGTGTGTCCAAACGCACCCCTACGATTACAGTAGGGTGTGCTGGCCGCGCTTTGCCAATTCCCTGACGAGAGCGCTCACTTCGAGCGCCTCCTTTCCACCGACTAATAGGAACCTGTCAAACTACGAGATTGACAGGTATCTCAAACAAATGGACGATGTCATTAAACAGACAATGAACAGTACGATACCACGCCAAAGACAGCACGATACCACAAACGTATACCGAAACACGACAATCGACGCACTGCACAGACAAAAAAGTAGACTCCTGACAAGACTCAAACTCTTGTACAGGCGGTTTACCGACAGACAAAACTCGGAGGTCAGGACACTGAAGTCACTGATTAAAAATATCCAACAGTTAATCAAGGAAAATTACAGAATATCTGTAAGTTTGCATTGGAACAACAGAATTCGTGCTGTAAAATCCAACAGCGCGAGTATGTTCCCGCAAATAAATAAAATATTTCGGAGAAACAATCAGAATGACATTCAGGATCTGAAGCTTCCGAGAACGTCAGACAATGAACGCTTGCTACGAACAGTTAGCAGCGATCCGGAGAGCGCCATCCTGGATGACGACTTCTTCGTGATCGAGGATCCTCAGGAGAAGGTGGCGACAGTGGGAGCTGTCTTCCAGGAAGTGTACAAGGTGAATGATAGTATTCGCCCGAACCACGACCTGGAAGATAGAGCCCTGCTTCATCATTTCTATCTTCGAAATGATATCGATCATTGGCGATCAGAGAACCGTGGTTTTACAAGGTTCAATGAAGATTTCATGGCAAACAATGTCATCGCCAATGACGGGGTTAATACCCTGTTCATATCGACGGAGGATCCTCAGATGATCTTCGAGTCATTGAGGAAGAAAAAATCCGCGGGAGTCGACGGTATATCCAATGTTGTGCTTAGGCACCTTCCGCCAGTGGCTGTAGAGAGGTACACCATCCTGTTCAACAATGCACTGAATAATGCATATTATCCAGTGCACTGGAAGACAGCGGTGGTGCAACCAATTCCCAAGAGAGGTAAAGACACTTCTAACCCGGAAAATCTTCGGTCAATAAGTCTCCTTCCGAGTATCAGCAAGGTTTTCGAGAAGGTGATCCATAGGGCCCTGTCTAAATGGGTTGAGGACAATAAAATCATCCCGGATAACCAATTCGGTTTCAGAGCGGGGCATGACACTATTCATGCCGCGTCGAAGCTTGTGTCGGATGTCCAATGGAATAAATGCAAGAACCAATGCACGGGTGCCTGTCTGATTGACTTAGAAAAAGCCTTCGACACCGTATGGTTAGAAGGTCTTTATTACAAGCTCAGTCGGCTGGGCGTAAGTAAACCACTGCTATATATGATTTTTGACATGTTAACAGGTAGAAAGTTCGTAGTGAAAATTGCCAACGTGACTTCTACCCAAACATTTGAAATCAAAAATGGACTGCAACAGGGTACGGTAAATTCGCCGATCCTTTTCAGCATTTACCTAAGCGATCTGCTAGTTTCTCTTCACCATTCAATAGCGTACGCAGACGACCTAATCGCGTACAGATCAGGTCCAACGATCGACGTCATTGTTACTCTTCTGCAGCGTGACTTCGAAAAAATTCAGGAGTATTGTGATGACTGGAAGTTGAAAATCAACTTCCAGAAATCAGAATCTATATTGTTCAGAACGCCTTTGTCTAGGGCCTCTCGGGACACTAGAAAAAACTGGCGCAGGTTCTTAATTTTAGGACCGGACGGGCGTCCACTGGCGAAACAAAGTGTGGTCAGATATCTTGGGATCGTGCTGGATCAGTATCTATATTTTGACAAACATGTAGATGCTGCTCTGGCAAGGGCCCGGGGCGCTTTCGCTCTGACAAGGTGGCTGTTTCATAGCAGCCAACTTGATTCTAGGGTGAAGGTAATCTGCTACATGGCCTTAATCAGGCCCATGGTTGCCTATGGATGTCCCGTCTGGTTCAATGTGAGAGCCAGCTTAATGGAAAGGATTCGGGTGTTTGAGAGACAATGTCTCAGGACGCGTCTGGGGCTACATAGGACACCCGAATCTGAGTACACGAAATTTTACCCGAACGAGGTCCTATACAATAGGGCCAGGATTGTACGGATAGATAATTTTTTGATCAAACTGATTCGAAGCCACGTTGCGAGAGAAATGACTTCGGTCAATAGCCTGATCTTCGGGGCTTACTACCCCAACGATTTATATCACGAGAGAGTGCGCCTTAATGGCTTTGTGCCGCCAGAAGCATTCCTCTATTTAGACAGATGTAGGCTGATCCAGGATAGATTGGCGGTACCGCTAATCTTCCACGTGGGTCGCAATTCCGTGGAACGGCGATTCCTCTACGAACCCGATGTCGCACTCCGTGAGCCCGAGCGCCTCAGGTTCTGTAGATCGGTCTCACGCCGGGATCGAGGAGACGTAGTCCGACAGCATCAACGCTTTTGGTGGCTGGAGAGAGCTACGTCAGTGGACACTTTGAGAGCTTCAGTCTCTTCAAGGCATCGCCTGCTTAACACCAATGGCAGGCTTACATAGGCTAGGGTAGGGTAAGGTAGGGTAGGGTAGGTAGTAGGTATATATACGTTTAAAAAAAAAAAAAAAAAAAAAAGATATATATATTAAATATATATTATGTATATAATTTATATATATATATTTTAGTTAAGGTAGAATAAGTTAGGTTTAGTTACATTAAGGTAGGCTTAAGTTTTATTGTAACACAAATGATCATATGCTAAGTTTTTAATAAAAAAAAACATTTTTCTTAGCTTAAGCTAGATATAGTAATGTTAGTGGTAAGTTGATATAGTAGTCGAAAGACATAGATTTAAGTTGTTACGTCTATTTTAGAGTGTCCGCCTAGGGCCAGTAAGATATCTAGATTGTTAAGATAGTTAAGCTAGTTTTTAAGCATTTTTGTCTAGGGTAAGATAGATCTAAGAAGTTATGAATAAAAATGAATTAAAAACTAAAAAAAAAACACGCACCTTGACATCATTCAATGTGAAATCTTTTTCACAAATAAAACACTTTTGTGCAGATTGAAAACTCAACTGCTGTTCAGTGGAAAGTGTTCCTAATGGCATTTGAAAGGAAAGGTCTGAATCTAATAGAAATGCTAATGTTTTAAGCTCATTCATGAACCAAACTATACAATTTGGACCATGATATGAAGCATATGTTGTATAATTGGATTCAAATGAACTTTTAACATAATATCCAATAGAGCATGGAATATGCTCTTGATACTTATTACCATTCTCTACTTTCTTTAAAATGCATTCTAAATCTGCATATATTACAAGAGGTACCATTAATTTATTTCTAAAATTCTTAAAACTTATCATCTTGTTATCTGCTTCAGGTAATCTTATTTTACAATTATTTTGGATTATGCCATCCTCCATATGTTTATTTAGTTTTTCGTTAGAATAAAAATATGAAAGACATCTATTACAAAAAAAATAATTTATGATTATTTTTGGTTAATTCAGTTTGAAGAAGCCCCGAAATGTTCTTTATCCAAATGTAGTGCTGATTTAAAACAACATGATCAGACGATTTTTCTTGTAGCAGTAGTAAATCAATATGTTTTCTCTCTTTACATACGTATTTAGAACCCCACAAGCCGTCCAGTAGGAATGCAGTTAAGTGGGAAGGTTATGGTCCTACACTTCTGACCATAACGACACCGGGATAAAAAGGAAAAGAAGAAGACATACGTATTTAGAAAGTTTCAGAGAATATATATTAAGTTTTTTATCACGTTGTTCTTTATGCATGGTAAAAATATTTATTGAAATGTTATTGTTTTTTTCAAACAATACAATTTGATCTAATGACATCGGAAAGGTTATTCCATTTAAATTTAGTACATTCGTATAATGTGGATAGCTTGATAATCTATCAGCATGTACTCTACTTGGAAATAAAGCAGATACTACTGCCCATGCAAAGCATGCATTGTCATTATTTTTAACATTAATGCACGCTCTCTTATATGCAATACTTAACGGGGTTTTAATATAGGAACTACCTTGCATTGGTATATATTTACTTATATTAAACACAATATTTATAATGGATGCCAATGCCCATCCACTATCTTTTTCTTGAAACTCATCAAATTTGTTTAGTAATTGGCTTTCCAAATTTTCACATACAATATTTTCTATGATATTTTTATCACTTAAACTAATACATACATTTTTCGTACTTATATATTTCATCTCTTGTCTAATCTCCTCATTATCATCATATTTCCGGAACTCACCACAGAAAACATTAATTTTTATGTTGATGTACTCGTTGATTATATCCTGCAGTTGATTGATAATTATTGGTCTGCAATCCCTCAGAAAAAGCTTAGGATCGGCGTGTTTCAAATTGGTTATAACACCCGATCTGATTCTTTTTTTAAACGCCGAATTCGGGAGATCTTCCCACTTTAATATCTCCTCATTTGATTGTGGAACAAAGAGTGTTTGTATGATGATAATGTACCGAGTGCTGATGTAAGATAATAATTTTGCCCGGTAAACTTAGCATCAGGTAACCAACTTTTTAAAAGTTCCATATCTTTTTCACAGTTTTTTTAAATTTGCTTCAATATTCGCAGCATTATCACAATCACTATTTCTCCGCAAAAGGAAACTCAATAACTGTGATTGTTGTCTTTCAATCGCTTCTTTAATTTGAGGATCCATATTATTTGTTATTACAGTGAAGTATATACGTAGGTATATTAAAAATGCAACAAGTTCAATGACTCCGTACACAGATTTAATTTTTTTGTTCGTAGCAACACACACCAGATTAATCAGACGCAGATCAGAATAAAATGCAATAAGTGTCAATGACCCCGTACACAGATTTTTATTTTTTTGTTCGTAGCAACACACACCAGATTAATCAGACGCAGATCAGAATAAAATGCAACAAGTGTCAATGACCCCGTACACAGATTTTTGTTTTTTTGTTCATAGCAACACACACCAGATTAATCAGACGCAGATCAGAATCAGTTCTTATAAACTCGTTCGTACATACATAGATGAGGAGCTGAAAAACGACTTTAAACCTCAAACCTACTTATGACTGACCTTGAAATCACATATGTATGTAGCAACACACACCACATTATTAATCCCCCTCAACCGACCAAGAAGCTCCCAACACATGAACGGCCTTCTTGTCAGATTAGCAACCAAAAAACGAAAAAGGCCTCTGAAACACCCCCACCCAAGCCACACACATACTCTTAGCAACCAAAAAAACCTTGAAGTCAAAACGACCTTGAAGTCAAAAACGACCTTGAAATCACATATGTAGCAACACACACCAAATTAGTAATCCCCCTCAACCGACGATGAAGCTCTCAACACATGAACGGCCTTCCTGTCAGATGACACGTTACCGCATGTCTAGAACACAGCAATCCCATCTAAAACTAAAAAAAACGTCATATAAATCATAGCATAAACATATAAACACACTGCACAAGCGATCGACTCTATAACCCCGAATAAGCATTTTCTAATGTTCGATGTATAACGAACATCCCCCGGCTAAGGTCATTTATGCAAGCAACGCACTTAAGCGAACCAAACGACCACATGCGCGAGGTCATAACCAATCGAACCGATCTTTTGTGCTTGAACGTCGAGTGGTAATTTATACAAGCTGCGCACTTGGGTGACCCAAATGACTGCACGAACCAAGTAAACAAATTCTGTAAAATCGGTATTATGATGATACTCAATGGTAATACATTGCTTCCAGGTTCACATACATATGTACATATATACATACTTACTTTATGGGTCATGGATAAATGAATGGGGGGAAATCAAAAATCATTTATTTTTTTTGGTCTTGAACAAACAATAAACAAAAAAACAGAAAACCTTGAAGTCAAAACGGCCTTGAAGTCAAAGCGACCTTGAAGTCAAAACGGCATTGAAGTCAAAGCGGCCTTGAAGTCAAAGCGGCCTTGAAGTCAAAAAACGACCTTGAACGGTGATGACTCATTTCTGACTCATTTCCTGGTCTAGAACCGGCATAGCCCTACTACTTACGATCTCTATTTCTCCATAAAAATCGTTGGGCGTTTTGATCTTCCTTTCTTATGTTTACGCGAAGAAACATTTCTCGAATGTCAGCACATACACCTATTCTCCTTTGGCGAAAACTCAATAAGATTGAAAGTAATGGCTTTGGTTGATAAGCAGCAGGACCTTTAAGTAACATTGAGTTAAGTGACATCCCGTTTGCTTGAGCGGCAGCATCGTAAACTAAACGTAACTTGTTGCCTTTATTGGCATTTCGAACCGCGAAATGAGGAAGATACCAAATACGATCCGATGTGCAAACTTTGTCTGGCCGCAACTTTCTAGCATAATTCTTTTTTATATACTCGGAAATTTTCGATTTGTACCATTCCCCAAATTCTTCATTTTTTAAAATCTTGTTTTCAACTAACTCAAGTCGTTTTAATGCCATGTTGTAACTCTCACGCAATTGTATATCCTCACTCTTCCACAATAGTCCTGTTTCATATTGGTTATTTACCTTTTTAGTGGTTGTCTTCAATATCATTTCTGCCCTTTTATCATTTTCGGAAACTACCGCCTTTGCTGGTTGGTATTCTAAACTCTCTAACGTAAAATACTCAGCTACCTGTAGCTGCAAATCTTTTAATTCATTTTCTTCTGGAACAATACAGCTAACAACAACTTCTGATTCATTGCTTTCGTTAGATCCAAATAGAGTTCAACCCAGTTTAGTGTTATGAACTGCGAACCCCATTCCAAAATTCAAAATACTAATCGGTCTTACTAGATTTGTATGTGGAATTCCAATAAGAATTTGTGGCACGGCATTCACATAGTCGTCAACAAGAATTTTTGCTAGCTCGGCATATTCCCTTTGAAATTCTTTAAAACGTAAAGTTTGTGCCGGCAGAAGTAAATTCTTTGTTGTGCGAACATCTTTCATCTGATAGTGGAAAGCATTATTGTAGACACCAGAAATCTCAAGGTCGACGTGTTGGGATATCTCGGTAGTCATTTTATTAGATATCCACCTCAACGATAGGAGATCAGATGCACCCTTAACTCCAATACTACGCGCTATCCTCTCCTCGATCAGCGAAACCTTAGCACCCTCATCTATAAATGCAATTACAACACACGATCCCAACGGCCCACTCAGCTTCACAGGTAGAAACTTAAAAAATGTTTTGTTTATTTTCCGTTCATATTCAATCGCATTTACTATACCATCCTCATGAACAAGGTGTTAATTCGATAAATAAACACTACCTACTGTGGCGCCGTTTTGTGACTTTTATGGCAGGTAGCTATGTTACACATTCGTCGGATCGAGCATTTCGCCACTACGTGACCTTGGCGTAAACAACAAAAGCATATGTGGTTTGCCTTTACCAATTTCCAACGATCGTCCACGGAAAGTTTCCTAAAATCCGGACATTGATGTAAGAAATGATCGTGTTTACAGGCAACACAATTCGATTTCCTTGGCGGGGTATCAGTTAAGGCGCAGACCTTATTTGCAGTTTTAATGTTTTTTTTCATAGAGGTAGTATTTGTGGATATGTCGGTAGCAATAGCTACATACGTTGCTACAGTCTTCAACCAAATATTAAAATCGCGAATGGAAGGGGACGAGGGCAGAAGAGACACTGTATGGCGAGCCCAGTCCTCTCTTTTGTTTAACGGAAGTTTCATAACTAATTCGTCGAGTAAGGTGGGGTTAGATAAGTGAGACGATGCAGAAACGTTTTCTAAAAACACAGTAAGATTGGATACCATGACACTGTAATTGACGATCTCATTCAATCTTGTTTCACAAATGTTTGGATATGACCTGACCTTGGCTAACTGACTTCTTATTAAAATTTCCGGGCGACCGTAGTGAAATTCGAGGGTTTCAATTATTGAACGTACACTACTTGGATGAATCAAAAGTGCTTCGACTTTAAATTTGGCATCTCCTTTTAGTGCTCGTTGTAGACGCGAACGATTTTCTAGGTCGGTGTATCCATGAGCGTTCGACGTCTCCTTAAACGCGACTATAAACATAGGCCATTCTTCTGGCTTGCCCGAAAACTCAGGTAGTTCTTGTAGTTTACGGATTTGCTGGTAATTCACTACCTGATTCAACGGGTTTGAGGAATGGGCGGTGGCGGGCAAATAAATAGGCAATGACGACGTGAAAGCATATGGTTCGGCAGTGGAAACAGTGGTAGTAGTAGAAAAAGGGTACATACCTGACAAATCCGAGTCTGTGCTCTGACGTTGTGGTGCGTAAAGTTGAGACGATGCTGATGGCATGCTGGCTTTGTAGATAGACGTGGCGGCGGCGGCTGATGAAAGTGAGGAACGAGCTTCCTTTGTCACGGTGGCTTTAAGCTCAGCCACTTGTTTGGAAAGCTCCTTTATAAGAACCACGTGCTCCGGTTCTTGTATGGCAGCCGGTAATGGCTGTTGTGGTGGCTGCGGCGGCGGTGCTACTGGAGTCGATGGTGGTGTCGACGGCATAATTTCCCTTTTTCTGCTTCTGGTAATACGTTCTTGAGGCATCAACTTTATTTCACTTATTTGTTGATTTGCTCCAAATTCCACTTTATTTAAAGAATTGGAACAGCTTAAAATAGCGGCGGCGGCGATTGAATAGTTATTATATTAGTAATTTTAATATTAAAAGATGTTGGAGCCTAGGTAAAATTAAAACACTCCCTTGATTTTGTTAGGACGTTTCGGACGTTTTAATATTAAAATGAATTACCTAGTCGGCGTGCTCCATTGAAATAAGGGCATTGCGAACCATTTCCTGCCGGATGCAGATAACTTAACGAAAACTAGCAAATTTCTTTTTTTTATTTCATTTATGGCGCAAACGCAATGCACTCATTTAATGGGCTGTTACATCAGTTGTATAAAAATAAGAACTATTGCACAAATTGAAATTATGGGATTTAAGCGACAACAGTAACATCTGCAGCTAATCTGTCAATCGTATCTACGTCCATTGGTCGTGTACTTTGTTGACTGCCTTGTGATCTGTTATTCGTATATGATTGTTGTCTAGTGTTGTTTGAACTACCTGGTTGTAATTGTCTATTAGTTTGTTTTGTCCCTGCATGTATTTCTATAAAATTGTTTATTATTAAAGGTCTGTCTACTAAATTGAACTGGACTATGTTTTTGTCTGTATTGATTATTTTGTCTGGGATTGATACCCCAATTACAATTATTACTATTGTTACTATTTATTTGGCTACCATTTAAATTACCCTGATCGAGGCCTATAAATTAAAGAATAATATCTCTAATCTCTGATAAGTTATATTTATCAATTATGGCATAAGCTAATGGTCCGGAAACTAGTTCCTTAATCTTTTGCACCAGCATTCCACTAAAAATATCTACTTGTGTATCTCGGTTTTCAAAAAAGCTACATACTCTGTTATGTCTTCTACATATTTTGTTACCTTATTATCTAATTCTATTATGCTACTCATTCTAAGTAACCCAATTTGTTTGGTGAGAGTCATCTGATCCTTTTTGGGCCAGTAGTGCCGTTTTAACGCTGCTTTACAATCTTCCCAGGTTGAGGGGGGGTTGACATTTGAACGGTTTTTGGCTGCTCCTTGTATCTTCAGGTCGTAAATTATCTGGAATACTTCCAAGGCTTCTTCTCGGTATTCCTCTAAGACTTTTGCTACTGCATCAATGAATGATGGTAGTGTCCCAAGTTGCCCATCGAAAATGGGTAGGAATCGATTTCCTTCTCAATCCTTGATCGCAAGCTTTGTCTCTGGGGTTGACCCTGTACTAGCAGTTTGGTCTATGCCACCAAACATTGTACGATCTGATTCGGTTGAGCCATGTTTCTTGTGCTGTCAAATATGTTTCTTCTAATGTTACGTCGATCCACTTTAAAAGCTTTCGTTTTTACGTAAAGCACCAAATTTTATTTTTCACTTCTTCGTTTGGGTCATCGGTGTTATATGTAATGTGGTATTAATTATAATATTTTAGATGACAATGACTGAAGGTTCTTCGGTTGGGTCATCGGTGTTACATTACATATAACTCGCGTGCGTCCAATTAATGAATTTTATGGGAATTTAAATCTACTATTAATAAAAACAAATTTTATCAATTAAATCTAAATAATCATATTATTACTTGTAGTTAATAAATTGTGAATTCATCGATTGACTAGCTCGCACGCAAGGAAACTCTTCAGGTCAGGGAGTGCCTTGGAGTTTCCTAAACTATCTTCCCAATCTATCTGTGTTTGAGTTGGAAGTTTTTTTAAAATTATATAAATGGGAATTTAATCCCAAGTTTGGACGGGGACACCGAGGTTGGCGAGTGCGTGAATGCATTCGGTGCTGGTATTGTGCAATGATTTCAAATTAGCGGCGGATTCAAGGGTGAGTATATTTTGCTCCATTAGTATACGGAGTTGTGTACTTACTAGTTTTCTTTTATTTTGAAACCTTTCGGTTAAAATTTCCCAAGCTGACGCATAATTTTTGGCATCAATTGGGAGATGTTGGATGAACTGTAGCTTTTGAATGTCTCGAAGATCTGGATTTTGATCAATCATGTTGTAAAATAGGTTTTGGAACTCACAGCATTCTTCAAATATTCCCGAAAAGGGCTTGATTTGAATGCGAGGATTCAGTCGGGAAGTGTCAAATATGCGAGTGGATGCTTCCTCCAATTTGTCGAGATCATAGCGAAGTAAAGCGACAAGAGTGAAATAAAGTCTTTTTGATTTAAGAGTAAGTTTCATCACATAAATATTTGTCCTTTAAGGGGTCCGCGGAACTACCAACTATAGAAGCATGTTCCTTTTTCGCTCGTTTGAACGACACGTCTTCATCCGTTAAGTAGGCGGTCACTTACCCCCTTGACTGTCGCGACGCGGAGTCTCTCTGGAGTTCCTCTAAGTCTCTTTGGAGTTGTAAGAGGATGTCCTCAACTTCGCTCTTCGGGCGCCTTGTCGCGGCGGAGGGGCTTAAGAGGTCAATGACCTCGAACAAAGACCCGGAGAACCCCGAGCTAGTCATGAATGAATGGACAACCAGATGGATGGAAATACTCCAAGTGGCACCCGCAATAGCGGAAATCCACCCGCGATCTCCCTGATCGCGGCCGGGGCAAGGATTCTGGAGGCCCCACCAGTCATTCCTAACTCTCCGGCAGCCCGGAACGACACCGACTAATGCGGCTCATTGTCCGACCACCTGGTTGGACTGAGCGTGAGCGGTGCAGAATTGGGACGTGCTGTAGATTGCACTGCTAAGTGCCCAAAAAGAAGGACGAAGAGGCGTGCCCGAAAATCGTGCAAAGAGGCTGGCACAGCCGAAGGCACTAAGATTGAGGGCGAACCTCTGGGAAAGGCAGGTAAGAGGATCAGATCGGCGGAGGTATCCCCTACCGAAGCCCATCCGACCCTCTCACCTGTAGATCCCGCACTTCTTGCCGGCGCGCAGCGCAGAAAACGTCGGCGGCTAGTAAAGGCTGCTGTTGGAGGCACAAGCATGCCAGCACTTTCGGCATGCGCCTCAAACACTCCTCCTCTTATTGGTGACGGTCAAACTCCCAATAAGAGCGTACCAAGTTCCAAAACTGACGGAGCTGAAGATGTTCAGGGTCCTGTCATGGCCGGTGCCACCGCCGAAAAAGGTGATGATGCTGGCAGACAGACTGTGAACGCAGAAGGCGAAGCGGTCTTGGATCACAACAACCCTCAGGCTGGCAAAGCTGTTCGAAAGCGGCGTCGGAAGGGAGCAGGAGCTCGAACCGAAAAAGGTAAGAGCGCTTGCAAACGGAAGATGGCCGCCGGGGACAATCTTGCTGGGGAGAGAGAACGTGATGTCTCCTCCTCTGATATGGCGGCGGGAAATCGGAGTCCAAAGGCAGATGCGGCGATCAATAAAGATCAAAGCAAAAACCTGAAGACGGAGAGGACCAAAGGCTGCTTATCGGAGGCGGGCACTTCACGCAAGAAAACCCCTTCCTCTGGAAAGGCAACACAAATGACCGTAAAGAGTCGAGACAAGCACCTCTCCTACAAAGAGGCAGCCATCTCCTCCGAAAAGGTCAGGATAGGGAAGGCTGGCAGTGACAGCAGAATGACCAGCGCAGATTGCCAACACTGCGAGGATCATCTACTGGAGCTAGCTTCAGCAACAGGCTTCTGTATTCAGGCGGAGAGGTCTGCTTTGATGAATGGTACCTTCGTGGTGAGCTGTTCCTCTCAGCAGTCATCTGCCTGGATCAGGAGCATGGTGCCGAAAATCTCCCCCCCCCCTGGGAACTAGCACTTATCAAGTAGTTAGTCTCCCGAAACTAACGCGCGCCATCTGCTGGATTCCGGGAAAACCCGGAAACAAGCCGAAAGTGCTGACGCGACTACGTGCGCAGAACCCGGGACTCGACACGAGGGCCTGGACTGTCTATTCTTACAAGGAGAAAAATAACTCTCTGAAAAAAGAGGCTTCACTCTGGTAGTGGGAATGGACAATGGCTCTGTTGAGGCCCTGAAAACCGCGTACGACTCACGTCCCTACTTCGGCCTTGGTAGGATTTTATTCCATTTTGATGTCAAGTAGTCGAAGGATGGAACGTGTTCCCCAGTATGAATCCATGATTTTTGAACCGCTACTTAAGGCGGTTTCCGAACTCGTAGAGTACTGTGAAGCCAGAAGGATTGGACTCATTATCTTTTGCGATGCTAACGCTCAAAACACAGTTTGGGGTAGCAGCAAATGCAACCGGAGAGGAGACCTTTTCATCAACAATGTTGGCTCTCAACCAACCTTTGTGACGGCGAGACGACAGGAAGTGATTGACCTAACCCTATCTAACAGGCATGCGAAGGCCATCACTAACTGGAGAGTCTGTCGCTGTCAGACCATAGATACATCGAATTCCAATTGAAGTGCGGGATCTCCCCCTCGCAGCCCAAGCGGAATCCGAGAAAAACAGACTGGGTGCGATTTAGGGAGGAGCTTGAGAAATCCACTCAAGCCCTGCCTAAACTCAAAACTAATCAATCGGTGAAGGATGCAGTTCATAACCCGAACAGCACCATCACCAAATGTTTTGAACTCGCATGTCCTGTCAAAAAACCTCCCAACAGGAAGCCGGTTCCCTGGTGGAATGCTGAGCTCCAACGGCTTCGTAGGGAAGCCAGAAGTCTTCTGAACAGATCGCTTAAATCGAACTCGTAAGATGACTGGAATAAATATCGATCGAAGCAGAAGGAATATCAGAAGCTTATTCGAAAATCGAAGAATGATTCCTATAAGTCCTTCTGCGAAGAGATCAAATCCCTGTGCGCGACCAGCAAGTTGGTTAAAGTCCTCAAACGAGGAAAATCGACAAGGCTGGAGGTACTCAGAAAGTCTGATGGTACCTTTACCGAGTCTAAAGCAGAAACTCTTAGTTTACTGTTTCAGACCCATTTTCCGGGAAATCAGACTGTCATCAGCTCGTTGCACACTCCCTCATTGGATACTGCGGCTGTAGCGATGAAAACAACTCGGCGTAGCTGGTATGTTGCGTCACGCGTGGCAACTACTGAGGCCATTGAATTTGCTGTGGCATCCTTCGATGGCTTTAAGTCGCCGGGCACTGATGGGATATACCCCGTTATGCTGCAAAAAGGTATAAGACAGCTGCTTCCTACACTGAAAAGAATTTTCACTGCTAGGCTGGCACTTGCCTACATACCTATCCCTTGGCGCGCGGTGAAAGTGGTCTTTATTCCCAAAATAGGAAAAGAGGATTACTCACTAGCCAAGAGTTTCAGACCAATAAGTCTAACATCATTCCTGCTGAAAAGCATGGAAAGACTAGTAGAGTTGCACGTGCGCAAACTTGCCCTTCGAATGCAGCCTTTGTCGGACATGCAACATGCTTATCAGCGCGGAAAATCCTGCCAGACTGCGCTTCAAAACCTAGTTGGAAGAATTGAATGCGCTCTCGAAAGGAAAGAGTACGTACTAGGCATTTTCGTCGACATTGAGGGAGCTTTTGATAACGCTACCTTCGACAGCATGTGTAACGCTGCTAGGCGGCATGGCGTAGATGAAGCACTGGTTTTGTGGATCAAAGCAATGCTTGTGCACAGGACACTGGTCGCTGATACAGGCCTCGAGCAATGTGTGAAGTCTGGAGTAAACAGGGGCTGCCCGCAAGGTGGCGTCTTGTCTCCGCTGTTATGGTGCATGGTGGTCGACTCTCTGTTAGATGCTCTCAATGCCTCTGGAATCTATGCCCAGGCCTATGCGGATGATGTTGCTGTTCTCTCTGTCGGCTCATGTTTAGCGAATGTCTGTCTCAAAGCGCAGGCGGCGCTAAACGTGATCGAAGACTGGTGCACGAGAAATGGGCTGTTGGTTAATCCTCTTAAGACCGATGTCGTTCTCTTCACGAGAAGGAGGAAAACAACTGGCATTGCTCAGCTGGTGCTAAAAGGCATTCCCATCCCTATATCCAAGGAAGCTAAGTATCTGGGAGTCATTCTACATAAGAAACTTCTCTGGTCAAAACATGTTGAGTCCAAAACCACCAAAGCGCTGACCGCTTTCTGGCAATGCAAAGGTGCCTTGGGCAAAACATGGGGCTTATCGCCGAAAAAGGTCCTTTGGATCTACACGGCAATGGTAACACCGATAATCTCATATGCATCGGTTGTTTGGTGGAGCAGGCTGACACGAAAACACGCTGTGGCTTCACTCACCAAACTCCAAAGAGCGGTCTGCCTCAGTTGCACGGGGGCTTTCCCCAGCACACCGGGAGCTGCTTTAGATGCTATGATGAACCTTCCACCGCTTGACATATATATCAGAGGGTGTGCACTGAAAACTATTTCTCGCCTAAAGAGGAATGGTCTTTGGTACAACTCGCAGTGGAGTGAAAGTGTACTTGAGAGTGTTATGTGTTGGCACTTTTTCAAACGAGGTGAAAGAAAAACTTCCCAGAGAGAAAGGTCGACCTTAACTTTTGTGTCCGGCGTGGAACGCCGTTGGACAGACAGGGTGCCTATTTATATGGCACTCCTCTTTTACCTATTGCCGTTTTAAGGCGAGAGAATTAAAACTGCCGATGTTTGTTTGGCTGTCTAATTAATTATGATTTTTATTGTGGCCTGCTCGGGTTTTTATATCCCGAGTCGTCCATTAACTTTTTAAGTGTATACATAGAGACAATGATTGAAAATATATTATTACTATTCTAACTTATCCTAAAATCTACGGTGCTTCCTTTCTCCTTCCAATTTCGCTTCAACTCAAATTCCATTCAGTGTTATGAATTTGGCCTTGGCCAATTGGAGTAAGTTTTATTTGAATGGGCGTTACTTATCCCACATGAAACGTTTGTCATTTCGTTGTTTTTATTTTTGTTTTGCTTTAGCTGCTTGTGCTGCCCTATGTAGGTCATCAGGCAAATGCACTTATAATTGCATGCTCAGCATATTCGAAGGCACTTGTTGTTAAGTGCAGTAATGCGGTTAATATGCGGTTACATAATAGGGTAATGTGTGATCACATAACAAGAGAGAAATATCCTACGACCACTGTCTCATGGATATGCCCTCTGACGCAATGACACCTGCCATCCTACTGCGTGTAACTACACAGTCACATTTCCTTGGCGTCAGGACTGGCTTTGGCCAGACACTGAACCTGGAATAGAATGTCTTCGCATCTTCACAGATGGCTCCAGGACTGATCAGGGATCCGGCGCCGGAGTTTTCTTCGAGCGCGAAAACATTCGACTGCACTTCTCGTTAGGAAAATATGCGTCTGTCTTCCAGGCGGTGATTTACGCAATCCTAATGGCCATGCACTATGTTGGAACACAGATGGAGGGGAAAGAGCATATGTGTCTGCAGTGACAGCCAAGCTGCACTCAAAGCTCTTCTGTCCAACTCCAAACTAGTGCATGAATTCAAGACCTTTTTGAACAAAGTCGGAAGACTTAATTCACTTAGGCTTGTATGGGTTCCAGGTCACTCTGGAATCCCAGGAAACGAAATCTCCGATAAATTCGCTAGAAAAGGCTCAGAGGAGAGTTTCTCAGGGCCTGAACCCGCCTTAGGTCTACCAGCTTAAATCTGGTTAAATCTGACATCAATGACTGGGTCTTTAAGGTACACAGTCGCAGATGGAGGGAATATCCAGGATGCAGGATGACTAAGCGCGTAAACCCTGACGTCTGTAAAAAGTCCGCAACATTCTTCTTATCCTTAAGGAGAAATGACTGCAGAAGGCTAACGGGCGTCATTACACTTTTGCCAGGCATCTCTACGTGCTTGGCATCAGTGAGACGCCTACCTGTGCTGCTTGTTGCGAGGAGGACGACACAGCGGAACACTTTCTCTGCGACTGTCCCGCCTTCGCTCGTGCACGGTGGCGCACCCTTGGGGCCGAAGTGGTGGGTGCCGAATCTCTTAGCTCAACATCACTGAAGCCTCTCCTCACTTTTCTCCGGACAACAGGGAAAATACAATAAAGACAAGGTGTCTGTCTGGTAGTACAATGGACCAGTACTTGTGTCTGAGAGCTCCAGAAGATAGTAGAAGCCTCCAACAAAAAAAAAAAAAAAAAAAAAAGAGGATGTCCTGAGATTCAACCGATTTCATGATTTTAGACATTATTCGGAATATTTTAATAGAGAGCACACTTGAATTGATTGATCAGAGGTTGGTAAGAATGTGAAGATTTTTTGAGAACCGTGCTAAATATTACCCGAATGTTTTTTTTATTATTATTTTTTTTTTCAGGTCACGCACAAATGTGTAGATGGGCACTTGGGTGTATTTGAGAGGGGGTGCACAGAGCGGACACATAATAATGTTAAATAAGAAATATATAAAATGTTTAAAATTAAATTAAATTTTAAAATGTTAACATCGGAATATAAAATTAAATATGTTAATGTGAGAAAAAAATTAAATGTGTGTACGGAAAAGTGTTTGAATCGCTGTACATTGGATGTCCAGCAGATAATTGTTGCTGTGTTTAAATAAGTTTATATTAACAATTACACTTTCCTTTAATTAATAATAACACTTTATTATAAACACTGTAATATATTTTAAAATGTATAAAAAGTAAAATAAAGGTTTGATACTTAGGGTTTTTTTGTTCTCCACTTTATCCTTATATACTATGTCTTTTGTGCTGTTGGAGCTGTTCCGTTTGCGGTTAATGCCGAAGCCGTTGATGCTGGGTGTTCTCCTCCTTTGTTCTCAATGTTTTTTTTTCTTTATGTTGAAATGTTATTTGTCCTTATTTATATTTATTAATATATGCAAAATATTTTTTTTTTCTTTGCGTTTTCAATGTCTGAACTCTGTGTCAATGTTACAGCACGACTGTTCAGCACTTGATGTTCTCACTTTTGTTATTTTGTCTTTTTTTTTCTTTATGTTGAAATGTTTTTTGTCTTTTGTTATTTTATCTTTTCCTTTTTTATTTTGCACTTTTAACACATGTATTAAGTTAAAAAAAACGGCAGCAACAGCCACATTCAGAAGTAATTGGAGAAAGGCCTTCGATATCAGCTGCCAGCCCTATTTTTCCACTACGAAAGTTAATTCACACGGTCAAAATGTTTGTCAAAGGATTGTCGCCCACCTCCAGATGATCATTAAGCGAAAGTTGAGTAGCTCCATGGGCTGAAGTATAGAAAACAATGGGTAATTTGGTGGTGTCCTTATCATTTCTATACACCGGTCTGTGGGGCATCTAGTACACGTGATCCTTTTGCTCGTTTTCTTCAACTCGTTCAGCCAAACCGTCGTTAATCATCTCCAGCATATAATCTTCATAATCCTTCATCCTTCCTGACACCCTTAGTCTTCGCACTAATGAATGCATTCGATAAAATGCCCACATTCGATTATCGTGAAGCTTCCTTCCAAGGCAGTGATGTCTCGTATCGATCTCCAACCTTGCAAATTAGTTTAGTTTAGTTTATTTTCATTTATCGAGTTTGACTCTAACAGATTGCAGAAATAATTTGCAATCCCGGGGAGATATTTACTCTTTTATCGTTCGTAACTCCAAGAGTCTCGAGCTGTCAAAATTGTTGAAGGTCGTCACAAGCACATGTTGGCAAAGAATCGCACACGAAAGATTTATCACAATGTCATAATTACTAATATGTGAAATGATAGGAGACCCACCTTGCAAGGTCTACGAATTGTGTTGATTGCAGCTAGATCAGATGAGATTCGTTTATGTTGTCCAGTTGCAAGTAACCAGTAATTGTCTGCTCCAATTAATATGCTGATTCCGTTTTCCGCATGCTAATTACTGAGACACACATCCGCCAGCATTAACTCATTAAAAGTTTCAAAATTTTTATCTGGCGCTGGTAGCACATCCACACAAATTTCAGGAACTTCCATCAAGTCTAAAAGAACAGCTCTGTTGTCATATTGATTGCGTAACTTTACCTGAACCTTATTGCACTGCATACTATGTAGTTGTAAGTTTCTTGCTTCCGAATGGTATGATGTTTACATTTTGAACTACGATGATATCCAGATTAAGTTGACGTGTCACGCTGTATATTATCAATGACAGTTGACTGCGACCATCTAATACTATTCGCACATACAATGACTTATTAGAATTTTTTTTTGATGCAAATGCAAGAGCTGTTTGTAAGTACACGATGTTAACTAGTGTGAGGTAGCGTTATGAGTATGTGTGGTATACAGATTGAATGATTGTTGCTGGGGAGATGAAGACTTCGTGTTGTTTCTTGACGACGGCGTGGTTGGAGCTGTACCCTTCTGCTTAAGATACTCTGGATCTCACATTGAAGTGGTGTGTCGTCCGTTGCAATTTTTACATACAATGTGGAATCGCTTTCTGCATGTCTTGGAATAGTGGCTTTTCCCACACATTGGTAATATCTTCCGTCCTCCTTTAGCATTTGGTTCTTGTTTAGCTTGGTGTGGTAACCGCGTGTTAAAGCAAAGACGTTCGGTTTTTGGAAATTCACTTTTATTTCAATTGTGCCAGCTTACGCCTAAAGTGAGGACAACCAGCTAACTCGATGTGGACGTGAGTATTCCGTGCTAACCTACATATGGCAACCAATGCAAGAGTTGCCATTGCTTTTATACTACCCAATACTACACTTGGTAAGAGAGCTTTTACACTCCGACGAATGATAATCAGAGGATTTACAAACAAACAACAATTACTATCGTTTACTCCAGCTGCCAATAAGCCTACAGCTGTCTTTACTGGTCTTGACTTGAATAATTGCAATGGTTGAGCTCGAGTTGAACTTTGTATCGCCTCGTTGGCCATCTCAAGGGTTTCAATCTCTCGTTTAAGAAATTTCAGCAAATACTTTACCGGCTTATTGCCTATATCTTTAGTGGACGAACATTCTGACTATTATCATGCACTAGCGATCTGTACTGTTCCCAGAACTGGATATCGTTCCCTGTAGTCGCCTGAAAAACTACTTAGGCTGGAACTTTTGAAGCTTTCCTGCATGTATTTTACTCAGAGGGGGAACGGTGATATTACGAGTATGAGTTGAAACATTGGCGACAACCTCGTTGGCAAGTCTATCATTGGGAGGAACTGATTATGATAACAACTGCTTCTGATATTGTTTTACCTTGTTCAAACGTATTTGAAGTAGTGCAGTCGTTGATACAGCTTTCTCATTATACTCAGCTATAGAATCCGCTTCTTTATCGTAGTCTTCTGATTTGATGGAGGAGCGAACATCGGCATTCGTTTTGCGCTTTCATGCGCCGCTGTCAAGTAATCCAACACTGAGCTCCTCCTTCATGCTATCTAACTCACATGATTTCATCTCCTCTTTAGCCCGTCCTCCATTTGACTTAAGGAACTCGCCCGCACTATTAACAACTTTCGTAACTTGCCCACCATATGTAGCGTGACTTGGCAAATCCATTATTTATCGCGTTCGGATAAATTCACGTATTATTTCGTTCGGTCGTGTTTTGTCCCGGGTTTCGGCACCAATGTTAAAATGTTACAAATTTTCTTACAGATCCCGAGTTGTAAGAAAACACCGTTTTGATTAACGAAATATAATCCAATTTTATATATGTATAAAAGGATTGACAAAGGGCAAGAAAGAAATGATGTTATACATAGTGTAATACAGTGGATACGTATAGCAAAACCTAACGGGTTTTAAAGCTTTTATTTTCCACAATTTTCTCTTCCTTTTAAGTACTGTATATCGTACTGATATTCTTGCAATTTGAGCAGCCACTGTTGGTTTTTCTGACTCAACCCTTTCCCTGTGAATTTTTTATTCAGATGAATGAGTAGTAAATGGTCGCTAATTATTTTGAATTGTCTGCCACATAAATATGGTATCAGATAAAATATGGTATGAGATAAGTTACAGACCATACTATGGCTAAAAACTCCTTGCTGATCTTGAAGTGTAAGAGACTGGTTGACCATTTTATGGGTTTACCGCTACTATCGCATATTTACTTGCATCAGTAAATAGCGTGAACGGTTTTTTTAAAATCAGGGAATTTCAATATTGGATAAAATTCTTTTTCAGATTTTGTTGTACAGAAGCCTGTTACTCCAAAGAAAGTTACATACTTAAATATATTTCGTTTTGTTAGGGTTTGGTTTCATACCCTCAGCTGTGAAAGCATGTCCTAGAAATTCGGGACTTTTTATCATGAATGAGCACTTATCGAACTCAGATGATCTTTGAAGAATTATTTTTAGAGAGTTTATATGTTCGTTTAAGCTTGTGGAAAAAATAAGTATGTCGCCTAAATAAATGACACAATTTTTGTTTAAATAGTCCCTTAAGATCTCATTCATTATTCTCAGGAACGTAGCTGGTGCGTCTTAGAGACCGAAGGGCATTCTAATTAATTTATATTATCCATTGGAAGTAACGAAAGCCGT
The DNA here is from genome assembly GCA_958301585.1 of Merodon equestris. NCBI lineage: Eukaryota > Metazoa > Arthropoda > Insecta > Diptera > Syrphidae > Merodon > Merodon equestris. The sequence goes on along the minus strand of OY284418.1, from coordinate 4,445,896 downwards.
TTTATAGATGGCATCAGGATTCATCTTAATTTGGTATTATCCCCTAGCCAGGTCTGTTCTAGAGAAGAACTGGGCTCTTCTCAGTTCCAATATGGGTCCGCAATCTAACTTTTTTTTTTCAAGTAGTGCTTATTTCGTGAATGGTAACACTTAGCTCATGTCTGATTTGACAGAATCTGTCTGGGGCACAGAAAACCCGCACGCATACATTGAAAAGCCGGTGCACTCAAAACGAGCCATTGTTTGGTGCGGATTTTGGTCCAGAGGCATAATTGGGCCATTTTTCTTCGAAAATGAGCAAGGAGTGGCCGTTACAGTCAATGGCGATCGTTATCGGACCATGTTGAACGAATTTTTGTTCACAAAAATTGAAGAGGAGGATATTGGCAACATTTAGTTTCAACAGGACGGCGTTACGTGCCACACAGCCGAAGCTACACTCGATGTTTTGCGCCCTGTTTTTGAAGATCGCATTATCAGTCGCAGAGCTGATGTCGTTTGGCCACCTCGGAGCTGCGATTTGACACCGTTGGACTATTATTTGTGGGGTGCCGTCAAAGATAAGTGTTACGCCGACAAGCCAGAGACAATTGACGCTTTAAAGGACAAATTCGTGAAGCCATTGGTGAAATACAGCTGCACACAATCGATAATGTGCTTAAAAATTGGACCGATCGTGTAGGCTACTGCATGGCCAGCCGAGGCAGCCATTTGAATGAAATAATTTTCCATTATTAACCGGAAGGATTGTACTGTCAAATAAAAAAAGAAATTTGAGAAAATATTCAGTAGTTTTTTTTATAGCATTTTCAAAAAAAAAAAAGTTATTTGGCGGACCCTATATTAAATAAACTATAACTCGCCAGACGCTAAATCAGCGAATTTAGCTTGACGTCAATTGAGGTTCTTCGAAAATGTAGTTTAATCAATAAGAAATAAATAAATACGAGTGCCCAACAGGTTCACGGCGGAATACGGTTAGTAGAGTAAACGTGCGAAGATATTATTATTTGTTTTTATCGAATAAATATGAGTGTTCCTTTTAAGATGCTTAGCAATGGATTGTAGCAGTATTGGTATAATATAACAAATTATATAAGTATAGGTATATTGTATAACAGTATTGGTATATGGCATAACAGTTTGTTAAAGAGGAAGTAGTAGTCTGTTGGAATTCGATAAATAAAGATGTGAAATAAAGCCCTCCACTGTTTTTTATTCATCTAACTGCTTCTTCTTCTTTTCCTTTTTCCGGCGTTGTTATGGTCAGAAGTGTAGGACCATAACCTTCCCACTTAACTGCATTCCTACTGGTCCGCTTGTGGGGTCCGCCGGTTTGACCTCAGAAAGTAGTGGCAGGCTTCCTGGTTTGGTATTACTTCATCGCTGAGGCCAATCAAATGCTGGTGTTTTTGCATTTGTTTGCACCAATTGTTTTTCGGCCTGCCTTTTTTTTTTTTTTTTTTTTTGTGACACGGGCATGCTCCAGATTTTTTTTTTGTTTGAACTTACTCTTACAACACCGGTGATCTCCAGTCGTGTCAACCCACTGATTTGCATGTACACTTGTGGGGCAGTTTAATGGTGGTATATGTGTCCCTAGGCTCACCTTGGTGTTTTATAAATTGCCTAGATGTGATTTTTGTTTACCTTTGTTTAGTCGCCTTTTACGACAAGCGAGAGGTATCGCTGCAGGGATATTCTTAACCCGTCCCTGCACAGGACTAACTGCTAAGTATATTTATCATCTACCGTCATCTCATTGAATTTTCGTTAGTCTACGCAAAATGGAAATTTCTGACCACCAGAATTGTCTGGTTTTCTAAGCAACTACCACTATTGCGGATGGATATATGCTGTTTGATTTTCGGATTATTCCGTGCATTTCCATTTACTGAAATTGATTATAATTACAATTTATATATAATATAATAAATATATAATTATAATCTGTTGGTTGTGATTTTGATTTCGTGAGTAATTTCGTATTTATTAATCTGTAATTGGTTTTAGGGGTTTTGCATTGCTTTGAGTTCTTCATCGTACAAATGACTTTCATCCACTTCTCTTTTCCCTGAACTTAATTCGAATGAATCAATAGTTGTTTCCCTAATAAGGGTGTAAATAAGTAGTTTAGTATATTTGTTTAATACAATATAATTTTTGCTGAGAAGATCCATATCGATGAGAAGATCATGTGCCCCATCCTCCAACTATTGCACCATGTGGTCAATATTTGAACTCATCTGGTATCTTCATGACTATTCTTTCTACCGTTTCTGTGGTTATTATAATTTATAGTTTGCAATCGCATCCCCACTTATTCAAATAACTTATACAGGGTGTCCCACGAGCAGTGTGCCAAAAAGCTAGAGCGTGTAGGTCTGGTCAAGACAAGAAAAAAATCATATGGGAGGGGGGGTCTATTCCCCCCCGTTTAGCCGGGAGGGGCAATTTTCTAAAAAACTGACTTAATTTGGAAAAAAAAATATTAAAAATCAACAGTTACATCCACAATGCCGTGATATACTTTTTTGTAAAGCCAGAAACCTCTACTTTCATCCTGTTTTTAAACAAAGCTGTTTTAGGCAATTGTTTTTGAAAAATTAATTTTCAAACTCAAAATTTTGCAAAAAAAAAAAAAAATTTCGAACTATTTTTTTTTCCAAATTGTATGTAATTAAGTACTAATTTTTTTTCAAAAATTCAATTCTCTTATTAGTTTTTAGTTAAAAACAGAAAACCGGATGCAAAAATATCTTGTAGTTTTTGAGAAATTAAAAAAAACCCGAACCATTTTTTTCTAAGAAGAACCATTTTTTTGGTTTTAACGCGGCTGGACTTGTAAGCAAATTAATGTATGAAACATTGACCTCTTTTTTATTATTTTTAAAAAATTCGGAGTTTAATGAGGATACAATAAAGTGATACAGTATTGGAATAACCCTGGATTAATTTTTTTTTTAATTGATAACGCCTGAAAACTGACCTGCGAATTTCGTCTGGGTCCGCCCACCGCCGATGGGTTCTACCTGAATTTTGGATTTGGTCCGACGCAATCCCTCCCTTAGTACAGCTTACGGGTTAGAAACTGCCTGGATGATCATTTAAGTGACCGTTGGATCGGAAGAAAGGGCCCCAGGGAATGGCCACCTAGATCACCAGATTTAACTCCTCTAGATTTTTATGTGTGGGGATTCATGAAGAATTATGTTTACGAAGTGGAAATAGTATCTTTGGAACGACTGAAAGCACGGATTGAAGTCGCTGGAGTCAAATGGTTTGACTTATGTGCAGCCATTAGAAGGAGATATAATCTTTGCCTTCTAAAAAATGGGGATCATGATTATAATAAAACTCCAATTTTTTTAAAAATAATAAAAAAGATGTCAATGTTTCATTCATTAATTTGCCTACAAGTCCAGCCGCGTTAAAACCAAAAAAAAAGATTTATCTTAGAAAAAAATGGTTCGGGTTTTTTTTTAATTTCTCAAAAACTACAAAACATTTTTGCATCCGGTTTTCTGTTTTTAACTAAAAACTAATAAGAGAATTGAATTTTTGACAAAAAATTAGTACTTAATTACATACAATTTTGAAAAAAAATAGTTCGAAATTTTTTTTTTTCATTTTTTTTTTCAAAAATTTGAGTTTGAAAATTAATTTCTCAAAAACTATTCCTTAAAACAGCTTCATTTAGAAACAAGATGAAAGAAGAGGTTTCTGCCTTTACAAAAAGGTATATCACGGTATTGTGGATGTAACTGTTGATTTTTAATATTTTTTTTTCCAAATTAAGTCAATTTTTTAGAAAATTGCCCCTCCCGGCTAAACGGGGGGGAATAGACCCCCCCCTCCCATACGATTTTTTTCTTGTCTTGACCAGACCTACACGCTCTAGCTTTTTGGCACACTGCTCGTGGGACACCCTGTATACTACAATCTAATCTGTTGGAGTTTATAATGCTCATGGTGGAACCTGTGTCAATAAATGCTTTCAATTTAGTCTCATCAATAGTTAACTCTTTAAATATTTTGTTTCCAAGGCCTAATTCAGAAAAGAATCAGTGTTATGAACTTCTTCATATTAAGTTTGTACTTCCTGATTCTGGTATACAATTCTACTTATTGGCTGTGGCTGCTGGTTTAAATTCCTAACATGTTCTGATCTATTGAAAGTCTGTTGTCTGCTTCGCCATAAATACTAACCTGAATTGCCCTTACTCTGATTGTTGTGATTTTCATTAGGACTGCCTCCATTATAAATTGGTGTTGCTTGAACATTGATATTTCCGTTAGAGTTTCGGTAATAACTCTGACTAGGTATTTGTAGTGTATTGCTACGTTTACTTTGGTGTATTTGGTTATTATTATTATTTCTGCCGTTGCCACCAAATGAATCAAAATGTCTTATTCTTAAATTCCCTTGATCCTGTCCTATAAACTTATTAACTATATTTATAATTTTCATAAAATTATTTTTTTTATTACCGCGGCTGCCAAAGCACCGAATACTAATTCTTTGACTCTTTGTGCAATCATACCACAAAAGATTTGTGTCATTGTTGCCCAATTTTCATCGAAGGCGGCATACTCGGTTACATGTTCTATATAATAGTCTTTAGTTATTGCCTAATGCACTTATACTACTTACTTTTAACGATCCTATTTCTCGAGTTATTGTCAACTGGTCCTTCGATGATCTATAGTGTTGTTTAAGTGCTGCCTTACATGATGTCCAGTTTTCTGGTGGGTTGACATTTAGAAGATTCTTTGCGCCTCCTTAAACCTTGGTATCGTACATATTTCGAAACACTTGACTCTTTGCCTCTTCATCAGCGTAATCGTCCAGAGTTCTCGTTACTTGAAAAACTGCCTGATTCTTCCGAAAATATTGATAAGAACCTTGCTGTTTTTCGCATCTGAATCGATTTTCTGGTTGATAGTTTTGCACAAGCAGCTGCGTTAAAGTTACAACACATTGTTTAATCGGATTGGCCGTTATATTGCAATGTTTATTAAAAAGTTTTTGTTTATCACTTTTACGATAAATTTTGCACTTTTTTTTTTCTATTTAATTCACTTTTTGTGTTGTGTCTGTATGAGTCATTAATGGATCTATTAGTATGAAATTCTACCGACTGCGCGATTTATGTTCTTACCACTTTTTGCGGAACTTTTCTTAAGATATTTTATTTCTTGTGACTTTCGTGATTGTCTTTTATCATGCTTTCTGATGGCGGTACAACATCGGCAAATGTCGGAGAATGAACTTTGTTCAGCTCGTTATGAGGTATTACTGACAAAGTAATTTCCGTTATTGACAATATTGAAATATGAACTCTGCTGAACTTGTTGCATAGTGTTGCTGACGAAGTCATTCCAATTGGTGTCTTGTTGCTGTATGTAAGTCGTTCATGTTTTTAATATGAAAGTGATCAGCAATCGTTGATGTAAGGTGATATGATTTTGGAAGAATGATAGGATGTTCACCTAGAGATGAATTTTGAAGACGTCCACGAATTCGCATAATACCATAAATGTCCAAGAAAGGCGTTAGTGATTTCAAGCTATTAGTTGAATGCAAATATTGTTTCTCCGAAAGTCGAATTCATCTCGGAATTCATTCACATGTATTGTCCGAATTATGTAATTTAATCCACGATCCAATTCTATGGTAGTTATCTGATCGTTCTTACTATTGAGAAACGCAAATTGAATTGAATGAATTGTTAGATATATACGAATGATTGAGTATTGAGTCGTGTGCAGAAATTTGCATTTTGTCGTTAGATCCTCATTCTTGATACGAGATAATAAAGCAATTGGTCTAGTCTTATGTTTCTCGAGCAGATTTTATTCGAGTTTATTAAATTTTGGCCATCCGTTCTTCAGCAGGAAATCTGGACCCACACTTAGCGTAAGGTGTAATTCTTTGGGGAAAGCACCGCGTGAAAGAAGGTGGCCCCGGTTAGATTTCGTAGGAACATGTAGCCAAACTGTATTTTCAGAAAGACATGGAATTTTTGTTATCCTCTAAGAAACGCATCATCCTAATTCATTGCATTAATTCTGCCAAAAAAAGTGCAGCACATATGTAGTTCCAGGCGAGAATTGGAGATTGTTTTCACGGGTGCTACTCGAGGTCTTGGACAAAGCAATTATATATGTGTGTATCTTATTTAGAAAATCTTTAGACCTCAGAGATATACAAGCTCCATAAGCACTTTGGATTGCATCAGCGAAACCATGCAACTGAATTTTCGAATTTGGTAATAGTGTGTAACTAGGAAATCTTAAGTGGCTTATTTTCCATAATTGACTGTTAGGCTCCAACCAGTCTGTATACAGTTATTATGGAAGTGAATCATCCCAATGCAACCTCTCTTTCCATAAAGTTTGTATAAATACCTTTGCTTTCGCAACTATAGGACCAATAAGCCCTAGTATAGTATAGCCTTGCGATGGTCGATAGCATTAATTTCTTTGCTATGACTCGTAAAGAATTTAGTTGTGAAAAGGGAAAACGAAATCCATCTGAATCAGGCTGCCAAACCAATCCGAGTGTCTTTGTTCCTTGAGTATAGTTGAAGTCCAAGAAGTGTTCTTTATCTTTGTCCGCAACACTGTCTAAGAAAGATGCGTTGTTGGAGCACCATTTACGAAGGTTAAACCCTGCTTCGTTTAACAATCTTGTATTATGATATTTGATATCAAAAATTTGGAAAGTATAGGCCGCAGAAAGCATATCATCTACATAAAATTCATTGGTTATAGTTTTCGACCCAATGGGTAAATGACATCTATCTCAACGAAAGCTGTGACATCGATCCAATAGCGAGAAAAGGAGCTGGGGCAGTTCCATATGTAAGAGTATTCAATTTGAACATTACGTCCTTATTTCGATCTTCTCTCCACAAAATTAGTTGCAAGTTATCATCAGGCGGCTGATGTGGATGGAAAAAGTGATCTCTGTCATGTGATTTAGGTGAAGATATTCATTCATAAAGTCGACATATATGAGATTTAACCTCCCAGAAAGGTTTGTGAAGATCTTCTATGTTATCCATTTTCTGTTCTCTAAACTGTTTTGGAATGGGAATGACCCCGTAAAAGTTATCGGAGCACCTTTCTTGACTTGTAGGAGAGCCTTTTCATTGCCTTCATGGTTTCATTACCTGGCACCGAGATCTAACTGAAATCTGTTGTTTACAGCCAGTTTGTTTAGTATATTATGACATTCCCAGACAGCTTTAGAGTTAAATATGTACCTTTTTAGCGCTTTAAGAACCGCTTGGCTGTCTGAGAATATAGTTATCCTTGTATTAGTGGGTCTCTTGTCGCTGATGCTATGTGCTGCATCATTGATTTCAAATATCTCGGCCTGAAATATAATTAGCTCATTGCAGAGGGGAATGTGTAGGCTACCTCTGGGTCCTATTACACCAGCTCCTACCTTATTTACAGTTTTCGACCCATCTGTGTACCATTTCTGGGCACCATCATTCGTCCAAGGGAGGTTGTTGTTCCATTCCTCTCTACTTGGTATGAGTACTTCGTAGTAATTTTTAAGGTTTAACTCAGGGGACATCCGATCACTCACTCGGGTTAATTCCCCGATGTTATCCACTTTTTTTAGTAGTCTTTAGCTATCAAACAAGATATTCTTCTGTGTATTTATAGGTTCTCTGTAAGGCTAAGGCTTGTTTGGCAGCTTCAGCCTGTATGGCAGTGTGTAATTGTGGGATGTTTAGAATTGCTTCCATCTGTGACTTTGTGAAGGGCGGTTATAGTATATTTCACTTTTTGATACAGTTACATACGGACCGCTGAAGTAGGCGTGGGCGAGCGTCGGTCGTGTGCAACACGATATGGCAGTGCATTCCAATAGTTAAAGGATCACCCGTGGATTCTCGGTCCGTTTGCTCACGTGTCCGATATTCGCCTCGTCGTCTGCTTTGCATCCATTGGACGCTTATAGCTTCCCAGGAAAACATAATGCAGACTTTGCACATTCTCTGGCTAGAGCAGTGTGTGGAAGTCACATTGTCTTTTCCCAGTGGTCAGTCTGTTCTGGTTCGGCAACCGAAAAACAACCTCTTTTACTGGCGACGAGGATGGGATCACGAAAAACAACGGCCGCCCCTTACCCTTCATACCGTATTGCATGTCGGTCACATCTATAGTGCACAAAAAGCGAAAAGAGGAACACTAAGCTCTACAACAAAGATATTTTTTTTATTATTTTCTAGTTTACTTTTATTTGATTGCTGTGATCCGTGTGCACAAAATATGAAAACACTATAAATTCAAATTTATATTTTGAAACATTGAAATGTGGTGTTAAACTAATAAAAGAAGAAAAAAAACGCAAAATAAAGTGAAAAGTAAAAATTGTTTCTTGTTTTGTACAGAGAAGTGATACAAACGTTTAATCGGACACACTTGCCTTATAATAAACCAATAAAAGATAAAAAAAAAAACAAGAAACAAAAAAAAAAACGCAAAATAAAGTGAAAAATAAAAATCGTTACCTGCTGTGGACGGAGAAGTGATACAAACATTTAACCGGACATACTTGCCTTATAACAAACAACAATGGCGATAACAACACGGGAGTTGGAGGTAGGAGATATTGTATAATAAAATAAGAAATATCAAATGTTATATTAATTGTTAAGGATCAAAATATAATTAATCAGTTCAATCTTGTAATGAACTGCATTAAAAACATAGAAGCATTTGATGGCTCTGACTCCAATCAGCTGCCGGACTTTTTAAATCAAGTAGAAAATATTTTACCAACATTTTATCAAAACAATAGAAGAATTTTAATGAGTTTCGTTAGAAATAAATGTACTGGTCGCACTAGAGAGATCCTTCACGGGTTAGTAGAAAGTTGGGAACAAATGAAGGAAATCTTATTAAATAATTTTGGAGAGAAGGAAGACAGTTTTAAAATTATGAATAGACTAAAATTATGTCGTGTAGATTCAACAATAGAAAATTATTTCTTTCAAATAAATAAATTAGTGAACAGACTCAACAATAGAATTTTAGCACATAATGACAATACGTACAATTAATAGAGTTGCTCTTTATGTCTTTAAAGAAAACTTAGCAGAACCAGCGAAAACAATGATCTTCGGTAGAGAACCTTCTACCCTTAATGAAACTCATAAAATAATCCTCGAAGCTCGTCATCAAAGCTACAAGCTGTACGATCCTACAAGACATTTTTACAAAAATACAAACAATAACTGCCAGAATCGCCCAACACCTAATTTTAGCGATAATATGAGAAGAAATAACTATAGGAATCAGATCAACAATTCCAATAATAGGGACAATTATAATAGGACTCACACTAATGGTTTTAATAGGAGCCAAGGTAATCAAGGAATTTTAAGTCACGGATCGAATAGAAACAATAACGGAAATGGCGCTAATAGAAACTATAATTGTAATACAAATATTAACAATGACAGAAATTCTCAGAGGAGTAACCAACATTTTAATAATTCAGTAGGACTAGGTATGAATTGAATTCTGGTAGTATGTATAAGATATCAAGGAAATCAATTGGAGGGACAACCAATGGAAATTGGCAACTCTAATGCAAATTTTCATGTAAACGGGTCAAACAATTACCCTTAATAAAAATCGAAAATAGTGTAAGAACGCTTTAATTTATCATAAATATCGGAGCAGAATACAGTATAATTAATGAGAACATTTGCCGAAATGGACAAGTGATGTACAGGTAATAGCAAGAGCTATGGGGAGAGAATTTGTTATCAGTAAAATTTGTAAATTCCCAAGTTTCAATGAATTCGAAGCTAAGAATTATTTTTGCGAATTCTTAGAATATAATTTTAACAATGAATTTGGTTTAATCGGGAATAATATTTTAAGGGATTTGCATTACGTAATTGATTTCCCAAATCGGAGACTAATAACGAAAAATGTTATTCTCCCGATTTATTTCTGCAAACAAGAGGAAATGTACGATCAATATTCAAGTGCGTATAAACAAAATACTATTGATATTTTGAATACATAATGATATAAATACAAACAACATATGGGAACTGGTTAGATCCAATCATTTGAGTAGTTATGAAAGAAATGCATTGCACACGGTCGTAAGAAAATACCGAAGTGTATTTTATAATGGAAAAAATTTGTCCTTAACTAATGAAGTAAAGCACCGTATAGTCACAAAACACGATATACCCATATTTTCAAAATTATATATTGTAGTTATTCCGAAATTCACAAGGCCGAAGTAAATAAGCAGATTACAGAAATGCTAGAGCAGGGTATTATTAGGGAATCAAGTAGTCCATATAAAAGCCCAATTTGGATTGTCCCTAAGAAGTCGGACAATTTGAACTCTCCTAAGTGGCGTATAGTGGTGGATTATAGGAAGTTAAATCATGTTACCACAGAAGACCGCTTCCCAATTCCAAATATCGATGACATGTTTGATAAATTGGGAAGATGCAACTACTTCACGACCTTAGATCTGCCGAAGGGCTTTCATCAGATTGAAATGCACCCTGAAGACGTATAAAACCGCCTTTTCAACGGCTAATGGCCATTACGAGTTCCTTCGTATGCCATTCGGTTTGCGTAACGCAAACCAATATTTACCAATATTGGTAAAATATGTCTGGTGTATTTGGATGACATCCTGATATTTTCTACAAGTATAGAAGAACATTTGGAGTTACTAAATACAAAACTTAATCGTTTAGATAAAGCCAACCTTAAGATTCAAAAAGAAAAATGCCAATCTTTAAAAATGGAAACTGAGTTTTTGGGTCATCTAATTACACCACAAGGAATAAAACCCAACCCTAAAAAAGTTGAAGTAATAGACAAAATTAAATTGCCACACTCACTCCAACGCTTATGCCCCAGTCGTGGACGACAGGGAGAATCCGCTCAGCCTTCCTTTCCAGCTCTGCTCTGGACTGAGCTTCAACAAGGATGAGCAGGTCGTCTGCATACGAACAACATTTAGAGTGTGTGCTTAGCGTTACTAGCAGGAGATCCATCATGAGGTTCCATATAAATGGACCGCAAATGGATCCCTGCGGACACCCACGCTCAACATTCACACTAATCGACTCATTCACACCAGAAACAAAGGCTCTCCTACCGGAGAAATAGCTCTTCCAGAGACTAATTTCCCGGCAGCCCAGCTCCTGCAGCCTAGCTAGCACCCTTTCCCATCTCAAGTAATCAAAGGCGCCTTTAAAATCAATAAAAACGCCCAAGATGTACTTGGACCTATTATTCGCGTCGTTAACATGGGACTTAACAAAATCCCATGCGTCCTCAACGCTCTTTCCTTTCCGGAAACCGAACTGAAAGGGGAAAATATCGGCTACGATGTCCTGGAGTCTTTCCACCATAGTCCTTTCCAGCACTTTTCCAAGTACCGGAAGCAGACTGATGCCACGATAGGACCGCGGATTGCTCCTCGGTTTCTCGGGGGACTTCAGAAGAACAATGACCTTAGCCTCCTTCCAGCTCAACGGGAAATAGCCCCCGCCAACGCATCCCCCATACCAGGACACCAGGTATTCGGGGCACACCTTCCAGATGGTCTTTACCATCTGTCCGGTGATTCCGTCACGACCAGGCGATCTCTTGGATCGGAGAAGCGAGACTGCGGTGCTTATCTCGTCCAGATTGACCTGCGGTGGTGCCGGTAGTTCCTCCGCCGAGGAGACCTCCACACCGTCCGACCTAGGAAAGAATTCCCCTAGCAGAACCCTAACATTATCTGCCGAACCGTAAACTATGGAGTAGAGCCCTCGATTACACGTGTAATCGTGTACACGTGTTACACGTGTAATTAAAAGGTTCGTGTAGGAACACGTGTATTTATATTTACACGTGTATTTAATATTACAGGTGTATTTAGAATAACACGTGTAATTAAAGAAAATATGTATGCGGTGAACCAGTTTAGTTCATATTTTTTTCTTCAATAGCATGGTCCGAAGGAACACTTTTCATTAGGAGCATCTTTAGTTTGTCTCTTATGGGAGCTCTTACATGAAAATGTTCATGCTCAAGGTCTTTGTATCGCCGGTCAAGTAAAAATGCTACTTGCCTTACAGAAACGTCAGGTGTGCTATTACACTGCAGATAAAACCGTTTTTGCAAATTGCTGGAAAAACTGATTTTAAACGATTTTATTATAGTAGAATCATCTCCCAAAAGCATCATTCGTTGTTCCAGTATTCTCAACAATCTCAAACAGAGAAGAAAAACCAGTGGCTTTGCTGTCGTTGAACTAGCGGTAAATATGTATGTAGAGGACGAAGAGTCATCAAATATAACTTTTCTCAGAAGCTGCCCAAGGTCAGATTTAGAAAAAAATGCATATCATAGCAAATGCATATAATTACACGTGTATTTTTATTTACACATGTATTTAATGTATACACGTGTACACGTGCCAATAGATATTTTGTACACGTGTACACGTGACACGAATACACGTGTAATTAAATACACGTCCAAAATCGAGAGCTCTACTATGGAGCTGCCATTGTGCAAACAGCCTATGCTGGAATCCCTTTTAGAATTCCTGCATATCCTGTACACTTGGCCCTACGGATCGTCCCTGTGCCTTTGAATGAACCTTTTCCATTCATTTTCCTTGGATTCAACGATCATGCACTTGTATTCAGCCAGGCACAGCCTGTAGACCATACCCAGCTGAGGCACGTTCTCAGCATTGGACACTCGGCCGCTCTGGTATTTTTTCCTTAGCTTCCGAAGTGCCCTTCGCTTTACATTCAGTTCGTGTGTCCACCATTTCACTCCTTTTCGATTCGTCTTTCGACTCCTCTCAAAGAGCTCATCGTTGACACTCCACACGCTTTCAGTGAGGTGAGCAACCTTCTGATCAGAACTAAGGCATTCATATTCCTGAAGCGACACGGATGAGATCGCCGCATTAATATGAGCACCGTATGAGTTCCAATCAGAATCTACACCATCTCTTCTCATTCAGACTCGGGGTGGGGCTTCGCTCCCTGTCGATTACCACTTGGATAAGACTATGGTCGCTAACTCCAGCCTTTACCCTCCAGTTCAAACTAAACGCCCTAACTGCTGCTTCATTAGCAAGAGTAACGTCGATGTCACTCCTGTCACCTCCAACAACCTCGCAGGTGAATACATCACTTGGTTCGTTAAGAACGAAGATGCCTTTGGCGGTCATCCAGTCGCTGAGCAGCTCCCCGCGTTGTCGGCTGCGATGTTCGATGTAAGTCCGGACATCTTGCTGAACCACGCGGGGGAAACCGCATTCGCATCGATACCAAGGAACAGGGGGCTATTACCGGCAAGCAACAGGACCCCGTCCATGTATTCAATGAAGGGCTCTATGTCCTGGCTAAACTTACAGTAGACGCTGGCAAAGAATATTTTGCCAAGCGTCCCTTCCACACACACACACAGACTCCGCAATTGCTGGAGTCAACCATCATGCATTCAACATTCACGTCATTTACAACAACTGCAGCTTTGCATCTGGTATCCAGGAAGGCCCGCATGCCAGCGGGCAACCCCCTAATGGCTCCTGGACCAGAGCAACACTGCACCCTGATTTTCTAATTTTTACGCCTAGATCGACCATCACAGAAAAAGCGCCCTGACAATTCTACTGAAAGAACTTCATATTAGAGCGAAACAACCTAATGCCTGGGCGAAGCCCTGGCAACTGCAGCAGCGTAAACTGGACAGTCCATGCTCAGCATGTAATGTCCAGCAGGGGTACCCTTGAAGTCGCAGTCGCGACAGTGGATTGCATTTGGGTAATCCCTTTTCGGGTGGCCGGATTGCCCACAGCGCCAGCAGACTTCTTTCGTCTGCCTGCATCTGGACGCGTGGTGTTCCAGTCCCAGACAGCGGCTGCACCACTGCACCGGGGACTTTTCCTTAACAGGGAACCCAAAGTGCTTAATGTAGCACCACCCCTGTTTGAGTAAGAGCTCAGCAACCCTGGGGGAACATTCGAGGACGACGTTAAGTCGTCCACCGCCCACCTTACATCGGTTCGGGAGCCGAACCTCACCCTCCAAATCAAGGCCAGGGGCCTTGTTAATGTTCAGCTTCTTCAGCTCGACTATAAAGTCCTCAGGGGAGATTAGTTTCTCAACCCTTTGGATGAGCACCCTTTGCTTAGCCATCAGGCCGACCTCCCCTAGTTTCTTGTGCCCTGCCAGGGCATCCCTCTCGGCAATTGAGGGCATGCGGATTAGCACGCTGCCCTGTTTGCCGGGTCGCAGAGTGTGCACTCTGATCCCTACAGCCGGCACATGCTCCTCAACCACCCTTTTCCTAATTTCCTTTGTGGTCTCGTGCTCGTTTTCAGCATTGTTCAGGTCTTAGTCCCCGTCTGAACACCCTCTATCTTCAACTCGCTCACATGTAAATAAATCCTAATTAGTAACATGTTACATATTTGACATGTAAGGGAACTAAAGACAGCACAAAACATGAACTGGAACACAACAAGAATTACTCTGAGTGTTTTCATTCATAAGTTTCCTCTTGCAGTGGGTAGTGGTAGTGTTGTTTCGTTGTTTTTTTTGTATTTGATTGAGTCGCAGGTAAGTTTTCGTTCTACAAGTATTTATACATTATATTATATTATTTTATTGTTATTATTATTTTTTTTTCTATAAGTTATTTTTTGTTGATGTGTTGAGTGTATTCATGGTGATGCATTTAGCCTTTGTGCCTTTACTATCAATGTTCCGTTCTTGTAGTTCGTGCAATGTAGTACTTGCACAGTGGGCACAGTGGGGGCAAACGTTTCTTGTTTTTTTTTTTTGTTTTTACCTGAGTTTCTTTAGGGGGTTGTGTTGCTATTAGCTTTTTTTTGTTGTTTCTTGCATCGATTTTGTGTTAAGTTTGTCTGTTAAAAGTGCCGACGGTATGGTATTTATATGTTAAACGTGACGATATTTCTGCTGATGCTTATTGAGGGGAGTTTTAAATTATGTTGATGTCTGACTGTGTTGTGTTGCTCGGTAGCGGACAAATTTTAGAAATCGGACGTTTGTATTCGGTGGTTTCTGTTTTTACCGTGACTACCCGTGTTAAATTGTCGGGTCCGGGATGTACTTTTGTCACTCTAGCAAGACTCCACTTTAGTGGGGGGGTTCGTTCATCTTTTATTAAAACTAAGTCCCCTTCTCTCAGATCTGTGTGAACGATCTTGGTCCTCTTTGGACGTTGCTGCAGTCTCGCCAGGTACTCCAAGTCCTCCAGAAAAATTGAAGTAGCGTTTGCACTCTTTTCCATCTATCCAAGTGTGAGATACTTTCGAGCTGGTAATTAGGTTCTGGTGGGGCGATAAGTGCTTCGCCAATGAGAAAATGACCAACCGTGAGGTAAGTATAGTCATCGATGTCATCTGACTGCCGGCATAAAGGTCTTGAATTAAGGCACGCCTCTATTTGTATCAGTAATGTGTTAAGTTCCTCAAAAGTCAGTGTTTGATTTCTAGCGACTCGCTTCAGATCGAATTTAACCGATTTCACACCCGCTTCCCATAAACCACCAAAGTGTGGGGAGGCTGGGGGGATGAAATTCCATTTAGTTCCTTCATTCGCCAAGGTTTCTGCTATGTCCTGCCATTTCAACTTCGCATCGTGTAATTGTTTCTTCAGCTCGCTATCACTTCCAACGAAATTTCGTCCGCAATCGCTGAACAACTCTCGACACTATCCACGTCGAGCCACAAACCTACGAAACGCTGCCAAAAATGGTTGTGTTTTGTATGGCCTTGGTTGACATGCATACAAATACCGCGAAGTATCCCTTTAATGTTTTTGCGTTACGTCCTCTCCAAGTTTTTACTTCTATGGGTCCAGCGTAATCTACACCCGTGAATGTGAATGCCCGTGCGATTGTAGTCCGTGATGTTGGTAAGTCTCCCATCAGTTGAATAATGGCTTCGCTCAGAATCGAAAACAAATTGTGCAGTCATGGATGTATTTCTTAACTGCATTGCTGATTTGAAAGATCCAAAAACGATGAAGGATGTAACTGATAACTTTCTGGGTCCCTCCGTGTAATGTTTTCTCGTGTGCTTCTTGAATGAGTAGTCTGGAAAATCGGTGATTAGATTTGAGAAGTATAGGGTGTCTTTTATTAAAGGGCAGTGTTGAGTTCCTAAGTCTACCGCCTACACGTAGAATGCCTATCTTGTCGGTGAACGGATTGAGCGCCGCATATCCTCTTGTCTTGTCCGTCGATTCCTCTGACTGAAGCATCTGTTGTTGTACAACCATCACTACCCGCATTAAGGCTTCTTCAAATTCTTGTGGGGATAGTACTTCCTCAGCGTATCATGTTGATTGAGTATTTCTACAAAACCTTAGGCAATATGCAATTATACGGACTGTCTTGCGCAATGTTGAAAATTTGTGAAGCAATTTCAGTATTGGTCCTGCCTCTCTCTCTTCCGTGCAGTAGTGGACAATGATTGGTCTGACTTCATGTTGGGTCTCCAAGCTTACTGGCTGCTCCGGAACCTGAACCTCCCAATTTTCCCGTAGGAACTCTGGACCGTGCCACCATTTGTCGTTGTTTACGATTGCTGACGGTGTCACTCCTCGCGTTGCTAAATCTGCAGGTTTCAACTCCGATGGTATATGTCTCCACTTTGCTCGGTCTACTAGTCGCTGAATTTGAGAAACCCTATTACAGATGAATGTTTTCCATCTCGATGGTGTTGTTTTAATCCAGCATAGCGTGTAAAGGAAAATTTGTCTCAAATAAACAAAGATAAAATAAAACTGAAAATGTTCCTTTACATATCGATTGTTTACCTTTTGCTTCCTTCTACATATATGGTTGTTTACTTTTTTTCTCCACAAACACACCAGCCGCCACAAACACAAAATACGCGAATTAAACACAAAACACGCGGATTAAACACAAAATACGACCAAAACGAACATAAAATAAACACAAATATAATAAAAATCAAACAAACATAAAACGCACGAAAATCATACATTTTGGCATTTTGCCTAAGACCACAGAGGTCAATGACATCAAACACAACGGCAGCGGCCACAGTCACCGTTGACAGATCCCGTAAATAGGGGAAATGCCAACGACGACTGGAAAGGCACCGTTCACATCGTCACCCAGCCTAGCCCTATAAAAGGCCGGGGCGATTGACAGAGGGGCAATCAGTCCGCGAATAGACAATTAGTCAGTGAGTAAAAGTGACACTTAGACAACAAGTATACGCAAACAAGCGACACAGTCGACGAAGCAGTGTAAAGTTCGAAAACCAGCAACAACAACTAGGTAAGGAGTGCTCGAAGGGATTGAGGTGGTATTACATCGTCTTACTCTAAGAACTATATTCCTCATAGGATAGAGATTAATTATACATAAATAAGACAATAATAATAAGGGCTAATCATTACTCACGAATTATCATTAAGAATAATAAAGTTACGAAAAAAAAAAAAATATTATTTTTATTATTTCAATAATAATAAAAATTCTCAGGGAAGAATCATCGGGATAATAATTGGGGTAATAATTTCGGCCTCGTCACCAAGGAGAAGTGTCGTAGGGTCAGTTCCCGGCTTGGGTTTTAACCCGTAGGGTTTGACCATGCGGCACAGCCGTACTCAAGGGCGTACGTCGATCCCAACTAGGGCCTCGACCGGGTTCTTACCCAAACAGGCTACGTCTCGCACTGCTCCCGACTCAACCATCCCTCGGAGCTCAGACTCGGGTCCTCACCTCCTGAGAGATCGACGGGGTACTGTCTGCAGTACACTTGAGGTGACAAAGCGCGCCTACGACCTAGTGTCCCGAACGGGTCCCAACCCCAAGGGACAGCGTAGCCCGCAGACCACTAGTACGTCTGCTGGTGTCACAACTACAAATTTATGTGACAGACCCTGGTCCGGCGAGTATACCCCGGCCCAGAAAGCTCGTTACAAGCGTGATGACTGAATCTGTCCATGCCCAAACGTCGATGGTTTTCAGTTTCAGTACGTCGATGACCTCGCGGAGCAACTTAGCTAAAAGAACAGCTCCACATAACTCCAGTCTTGGTAGCGTGATTGTGTTGACATGGGCCACCTTTGTTTTTGACATCAAAAGATGAACATGTATACGCCCGTCGCTATCAAGTACCCGAAGGTAAACTGCCGCTGCGTAAGCCCGCTCTGATGCGTCGCTGAAACCGTGAATCTCCATCCCTTGATTCGACCTCTGCGTGTTCGTCCATCGTGGAATCCGAATCCTTTTCAATGCTGCTAAGTCATTGCGAAATGTTGACCAATCTTTTCGTAGCTCCTCCGGAACAGGCTTGTCCCAATCCAATCCTCGCTTCCATAGCTGTTGCATCATTATTTTTGCTTTCACGATGCATGGCGAAATCCAGCCCATCGGATCGTACAATTTTGCTATGGATGATAGCATTGACCTTTTGGTGATTTTGCTTACCTCAAACTCTGCAACTTCTAGCGTAAAAGCATCTGCTTTTGGCAACCATTTTATTCCCAGTGTCTTATGTTGTTATCGTCAGATGGAATAGCAAAGTCGATCTCGCGTTGGTCTGAAGGAATATGTAGAAGGACTTCCTGCTTATTGCTGACATGTTTACGAAGACTGAAGCCAGCTGTTGCTAACAATTCCCTTACGGCCTTCAGTTTGTGCTGACATTCCTCCACAGTATCTCCTCCACTGATAATGTCATCGACATAGGTTTCCTCCTTTATGATCGATATTGCCACAGGAAATCTTCCTGCCTAATCTTCTGCAAGCTGTAAGAGAACTCGTACGTCTCAAGTCGATAAGTTCTTAGCTCTTGGCTTGGGTCTTCTCGCCATAGAATGAGTTGGTAATGAGAGTCCGTATGGTCGACCCGGATCTGACGATACATTTTTTCTATGTCACCAGTGAAGGTAAACTTATACATCATCCATCTTAAAATTATGTTGGTTATGTTAACCTGCAATTTTGGGCCAACCATCAGCTTGTCATTCAAAGAAGAGCCAAGGATAGGTTTGAAGGTCGCGTCGAAAACGACTCTCAATCGAGTGGTGGTACTGGAATCTTTGATGACTGCATGATGGGGAATGAAAAAATGAAACGGTGTGCTTAAAATATTGGGTAGGTCCTCTACTAGTGACATGTGTCCCAGTTCAAGATACTCCGACAAACATTTCGAATAAGCATCCCGCTGACTAGTGTTGCTCTGTAACCTTCCCTCCAACTGCTCGAATCTTTTGATGGAGCTATGACGAGTTGGGCCCATATGGGGATAGTCTCCATCCTTAAATGGTAGACGGACTTGAAAGCGCACGGTATTATTTTTAAAATGTTCTTCACATTTCTTTTCCTCCTCAGATTGATGGTTCTCGAACGGCTCTTCCTCAATTTCCCAGAATCTGCATTATGGGCGTCTAGGTTGAGTTGGCTCACGAAGCTTTGTACGGATGCTCGAATTTCTGCAGGTACTCGTCCAAACAGTAGCCATCCCAACTGTGTTTTCTGGGCTATCATCTGTCCTGATTACATCACCGAGTATTATGTCACCGTATACATCACTTCCCAGGAACAACTCTACTTTGGCGGGCATGTGAAACGTCGGATCAGCCAGCTGCAATCCATCCAAGTGAGTCCATTTTGTAATATTAAGTTGTTGGGCCGGAAGAAGCCCAGTCAGGGACCTTAAAACCAGTGCCTTCAAGCTCCTATTAAACCTCGATCTAATTGATCGCATTTTCAGATCGAGATTTTAGTAGCTGTGCCACTGCTGACCTTCCCCAACCCCTTAATTTCGACCAAAGTTCTTTTTGTTCTCAACTGCAGTCGTTGCACCGCTGCCTCCGTGATGAATGACGCTTCTGATCCCGGATCCACTAAGGCTCTCAACGTGTGGTGTGCTCCATTGCTTGCTTCTACTTCCACCAAAGCCGTCGCTAATAACACTTGTTATTAGGTTGACATGTGTCAAAGTTAACATACACAACGCGTGATCCGGCGGCTCTGTCTTTTGGTCTTTAAATACATTTTTAATCCGATTTGTTATTGTTTGTGAATGTTGTAAACCAACTATCATAAGCTCTAAAAGTACTGGCAGTGCGAAAAGCCTTAAAACTATTTCTTAAGTTTAAAAAATTGATTTTGAAATCGGGTGTCGGGTGTTTCTCACATTGGTGCATATACAAAAACAGCAATAACGCACTAACACCATAAATATGTCGAATAGCAGCACCGGAAAAAATACACGATCAAATACACTAAAACAACTACCAAAACAGCAGCAGACAAGTTCACCAAGTTCACCATGTCCATCACCAGCTGGCTTTCCGTCACAGTCACTCAAAACAATGACGTCAGAATGTTTCTATAGCCTCTACAACAAAATTACAGAACAAGGTGAGTCATTGAAATCCTCACTAAAAGATATGGAGGATAGACTATCCTCTCGAATCGCTTCCATAGAAAAAAACTTATGTGAAAAATTTACACAATTTGATGAGGAAATTAAAGTCTTAAAAGCACGCGTCTCTGCCTTTGATGAATGTTTGGGTAGCATCAGCCACTTGCAAATGGAAGTTGATAACATCAATAAACAAGTTCATCAAAAGCTAGTGCAACTGAAAACACCTGAACAGAACATAGATGCAGAACTTTCACGAATGAAGAAGGAAATAGAGACACTGCAGTCAAACAATCTTGCTTCCGATGCTGTTTTGGTTGGAGTCCCTTTTCTTCCGGAGGAAAACTTGAAAAAAACATTCGAAAAAATGTGTGATGCTTTAAACTGCCAAACAGTATCTTTTCACCGAATATTTA
Source organism: Merodon equestris (assembly GCA_958301585.1). Taxonomy (NCBI): domain Eukaryota; kingdom Metazoa; phylum Arthropoda; class Insecta; order Diptera; family Syrphidae; genus Merodon; species Merodon equestris. The sequence continues at coordinate 4,425,016 of OY284418.1, read as the reverse complement.
GAGCGAAACCGAAATCCGACTCGGTTATAATAATAAAATTTTCCTCGATTGACGATAAGATATCCACTCTTAAAGCTATGTCGCTATTCAAAAAAACTAACTCGCGGCGATTCTCTTTGCGAGATATTGGTTTCAGCTTAGACCGGCGTATATACCTGCACGAAAGCCTCACACCACACAACCGAATTATTATGCGACAAGCGATCAAATTTAAACGCACGAAACAAATTTCCTCCGTCTTCTCAATACGCGGAGTTGTTTACATAAAAATTACACCAACTTCTAACCACGTCAACATTGACAGCATTCAAAAACTTAATAAGGTTCTCGCCGCTGGCAAAAATCACGACGTAAATGACGAAGATGAAAAAAATTACATGTCAAATTATACCAGAGGCTCCCAAGTCAACTTCTAGATCCAGTTCATGTCAAACTTATTCTTTTTCAACTCTCTATATCCAACTTAGTAATAACTTAATGTTTGTAAATAGCTCTTTTATTTTTTGTTCAATTTTTAACAATTTTAACTATGTTTTTGTAATATTTGTAAATAACTCTGTGATACAATTTTTGTTTTGCAATTTTCTTACTTTTATGTGTATGTTTCATGGTTTTCTCTATGGTGGTTTTCGGCTTGACGATAGCCTCTGCCTTGTTTTTCTTTTAAATCCTCGCTAATGAACCATGAACAGATTGAAACCGTAAGCGATTTCTCGACTTCTCGACTTCACATAAAACTCGTTTAATGTTAAACATTTTTTGTAACATATATTCTGGTATTTCTGTTTGTCATATAAATGCTCAGAGCTTAGTTAAACATCGAGATGAGTTTCAAATGGTTTTCAGTAATGGGAAAGTCCATATTATTTGTGTATCAGAAACGTGGCTATGTCCTACTATTGACAATAAAATCGTCGATATAGATGGCTACACAATGTATCGGGGCGACAGACTTGGTAGAAGGGGAGGCGGAGTAGCGATTTTCATCAAGAAAGTTATTCAATGTAGACAGTTGCTTGTTTCTGGGGTAAACGACATTATAGAATACATCTTCGTTGAAATTGTCTGCGGACTTGACAAATGCTTGGTTGGAGTTATTTATAAGCCACCGAATATTATTGACTCTTCTCATGTTACAAATCTACTGGAAGACATATCATTACGTTACAATTACATTTTACTCTGTGGAGATCTCAATATAGACCTTTTAGATAAATCTAACTCAAGCGTAAATCGATTTGTAAGTAATCTAAGATCACTACAATTACATCCTGTAAATGACTCTATGCCTACTCACTTCAGTAACAGCTGCTCTACCTTACTCGACCTATTTGTTATAAACAACATAGAGCGTGTCAAATATTATGGCCAATTGGATGTGCCAGGTTTTTCAAAGCATGATCTTATCATTATTTTTTATGATCTAGATTTCAACATTCCTGCCAATGAAGCTATTCCAATAACTTTCAGGAACTTTAGGGCGATTGATAATGACTATCTGTTTCATGATATTTCAAATATTGAGTGGCACAGACTGCGCCAAATGACGTGCGTTGATGAGCAGATTAATTTGTTTACATCCCAAATTAACAATCTTTTTGAATCCCATGTTCCTATTAAAACGTTTATCCCTCGAAATAAAAATTGTACGTGGCTTAGTACGAGAATTGAACAATTCCTTAAAATAAGGGACAGGGCCTATAAAAGATGGAAAAGATTCAGAATTCCTGAACTATTCAATGAGTACAAAATTGCAAGGAATATCGCGAAGAAAGAAATAAGGAGGGCAAAAATAAATTTTTTTGCTTCAAAGTTTCAGCCAAATCTTGACAGGAGGAAAACGTGGAAGTATATAAGAGAGTTAGGTATCGGCAGACAGAAGGCAACAAATGCACATACTAGTGAAGTAAGCCCTGAAAACTTAAATTTTGAATTTGTCGCAGCCTCAAATGACTCATATACATGTTACAATGACACCGGAGTACCAACTCCAATAGTGTCACATAACTCCTCCCCATCAAGCAATTTCTGCTTTCGAAGAGTGTATGAATGTGATGTGCTCAATGCCGTTAACGCTGTTAAGTCCAATGCTATTGGCCTGGACGGTATGCATCCAAAATTCCTGAAAATCATAATTCACGAAGTTCTGTCTGAACTTACATATATTTTTAACAGCGTTCTTACCTATTCTGCCTACCTGAAGTCCTGGAAAGCATCTAAGATTATTCCTATCCCCAAGAACTCAGCAAATAGAAGCCTAACTTATCGTCCAATCTCCATTCTTCCATTCATTTCTAAGGTATTCGAAAAACTTATGAGTCAACAAGTTCATGAATACCTTCACGAATTCTCTCTTCTTTCACGACATCAGTCCGGTTTTAGACCGCATTACAGTTGTACTACGGCACTTGTAAACTTGGTTGAAGACCTTCGTGTTGAAATGGATAAGAATAACGCAACATCGCTTGTTGCGTTGGATTTTTCGAAAGCTTTTGATACGGTACCCCATGAAATACTCATTAACAAACTCAGATACTATTTCAATTTTGACTCGACGGCACTTAAGCTAATAGAAAGTTACTTAAAAAATCGCATCCATGTGTATGCAAACGAGAAACTGTCAACATTCCTTGAAACTAAAGCTGGTGTCCCACAAGGTTCAATAATGGGTCCCCTGTTGTTTATTATGTTCAATAACGACAGATGTATGCAGATGACATACAATTGTATTTAAGCTATCCTATGGGGCTTGTGAAAGATGAAACCTTGCGTTTTAATGAAGATCTAAATTCAATTGTTTTGTGGTCCCGTAGAAACAAATTAATGCTTAATTCTAGCAAAAGTCAGGCCGTAGCTATTACCCGATCACGCATTGATACCAATACCTTACCTCAACTTTTTATAGATGGGTCACCTCTGCCATATATCTCCAGTGCTAAAAACCTGGGAGTCATTTTTAATCAGTACCTTACCTGGGAAGACCACATTATGAATATAGTTGCTAAGATCTACAGTTCGCTAAGAGCCTTGTATCAAATAGGAAACTGTCTACCCTTCAATATCAAAGCAATGTTAGTTAAAACAATGTTGCTACCGATCCTTTTTTATGCTCATCCAGTTTTCTGTGATCTTGATAGCCACAGTTATCGCAAATTTAAAGTCGCTGTCAATAGTACAATACGATTCGCATACAACTTGAGTCGAAGAGAGCACATTTCCAGATATGTGAGAGAATTTCTCGGAATGGACGTACAGAACTATATGAATCACAGAATTTTGACTTTCCTATTTAATTTAAAAGAAAACCAAGCACCAGAATATTTGTTCCAAAGATTACAGTTCTCTTCCTCAGCTCGAAGTAGAATTCTTATTGCGCCAACATACAATTATACTACAACGAAAAAGCAATTCTTTGTATACGCCGTAAGATTGTGGAACTCGCTTCCGGTTCACATAAGGCGGGCGTCACGCTTCGGAGACTTCCAACGAAAATTGAAACTACACTTTTGCACATAAAAAAAAATTTTTTTCTTTCTTTGTTTTTGTTTTTCAAATCGCGATAGTTTACACTGTTAAAATTGTTATAAATGTTTTATTATATATCTTCTTTTTCTTTTTTTCTTTATCTTATGTAAGATTTCATTTTAATTATAAATTATAAATTGATTATAACTGTTACACAAGTCAAAGATTTTTGTATCTACGTGTTAACAATGATTTAAATAAATAAATTACAAAAAAAAAAAATACTTGTGTGTTCGTGTTGAGGTGGAATGTATTTGTACTTGGTTTCCACCTGGTTGGAACTCACGGGCGTTGGGATTCACCGTTGACGTCTGTTGCCTATTCGTGACCATTTCTGTGTTGTGAAGTGATGCACTCGGTATGCTGGATGTACTTACGAGTATATTGTGTTGGCCTGATGATACTAGTTGTGTTGAATTCGGGTTGTGTGAGGCTATATTGAGCAATGTGTTGTGGCGTTGCTTTCAGTAGTAGCAACACTTCTGGCTGGGACATTTTCTTTTAAAATGACTGTATGCCAAGAGGTTCTCACACACACGTATTTCCCGCACTAACTGCCTGCGTTGAGCGACATCCATTTGCAGAAACTTCTTACACTCTCGCAGTGAATGCTGCCCCCTTTTACAAATTTTGCACAGTGTTTGTTTATTGTGCGGATTTCCTTCCTGAGCATAGAACACGTTTGTCTTTGTTAATGTCTTGCCAGGAGCCTCAATATTTTTCTGTTCAACAGCCTCCGAGGCCCGGAATCTACATTGCAAAAAGTCAAAAAATTGCTTTATGGTAGACCGGTCCTTCGTGTCACCCAATCTCTCCTCCCACATACTTTGTGTTGCGGTGTACAATTTTTGGCTAATTACATATATTAAAATTGTGTCCCAGTAGGAGGCAGGCAAGCCCAAATTATCTAACGCATGTACCACTTCTTCTGACGTGTCAAGGACCCGTTTTATAGCGGCTGCAGATTCAGTGCCGACAGACTTTTGATTAAACAGAATGTTCAGCTGTGTGGCCACAAGGACTCTCTTATGGTCGTACCGTTCTTTCAAAATCTCCCATGCTTTGTCGTAATTACCCTCATTGATTGCTAGATGTTGAAGTAATTTTTCAGCTTCGCCGCTGATGCTCGACTTCAAGTAATGGAGCTTTTGCACCTCTGGTAGCGCCTTGTTGGTATGGATGAGAGATACAAACATGTCGTGGAACGACCTCCAATTCTCATATCCTCCTGAGAACACTGGAATGTTGATCTTTGGTAACCGTAGATCCCTGCTACTGTCACTACCATCGACTATGTTCTTATGTGAACCTGAGTCCGGTGTCGCTTTCATCTTTGGAAGCTTATCAATTGCATCCATTACATCCAGTACTCAGCGTATGTTTCAAGAAACTGGTCAAACGCTGCTTCTAAATTAGAATCCTTCAGCTCAGCTTCGACCTTCCTACCGCCAACTATCTCCTCATGATAACGTTCGGCGGTTTTTAATGAAGTGTCCATCATGGACAGTCTTGTACGGAGGTAATTTAGACGTCTCAGTCGTTGACTATCAGAAATTTGAAGGTTTCCGAACATTTTGAAATCAACTATTTTTATTATATTTTTAGCTCGCAGACAAAGCAAGGAAGTTTAGACAAGTAAAACACGGATTACAAAATAAAATGGAACGTATTCACTGCGTACTTCCCTGGTTCCACCGGACTGTTGAGAATCCCAAATTCCAAATCAGTGTGATTTCTCTGCTCTTTTTGTTTTCTTTTTTGTTGATAATTTTAATGTTAGATATTTGTATGTATGATTTTGTTTTCTTTCTAATATAGTTTTAATTTCACTTGGCTATGCCTTTCCCGCTTAAATAAAACAAAGAAAACCACGAAAAAGGACGGAATGTCTGATTGCCGTTTATGGTTTATTTAAGTAAATCTATCAACCGACACTTGATGATTAGCGTTGAATTTGTTTTTTTTTTTTTTTTTTTTTTTTTTTTTATAATTCGTGCAGGTTCAAGAGTTACGCTCTTTTGATGTTTGTCACACAACCTGGACGGGGTGCAGATGGTTTGTGTCGAAGATGTTCGTTCACTACTCTCCGGGGGTGGTTGTCTTGGGATTCGAGAGATTGGACTGAATTTGTCGCGTTGATTGTAGTTTTACAGTAACTTTATTCCATGCCATTAAGATCTTATATTGGAAATGCACAACGCAGAGTATGAATTTTGAAGTGATCTTATGCTGCGAGTGTTATGCCTTCGTCAGCATTTTTTGATCATCTCTCATTCACAACTGGTGTTGTTGCATGGGTTTTTTTCCGTATAGGAATTTTTCTTGGCTATGGTCAGACTTGAACTACAGACCTTCCGCTTAACAGTCGGTGATGATTACCATTGCACCACTACCACGTAACGTCCCCGAAATTGTGTTGTAATACAAAAAATACGTATACAATATATGTAAGTAATTTCGCGGCTCGAAGGACCAAAAAATGTTAACTGAACTTAATTCCAAAGTTAAAAGGTGTTGCACAAAGAAACTAAAAGGGCGGTTGTTTTCACTTTATGTTACATTTCAGAACTGTGTCTTTTCTTTTATTTCTGTATTTAATATATATGTTTCGTTACAAGTATATGTAATTGTATTTAGTACATTAGGTTTATGTTTTTGACATTTGAATAACTTCCACATAACCTTTCTCTTAGATGGGTGGATCGGCCTTGTTTGATTTCATGAAATCTCGAACACTACAACTAACATACATTTTTTTTTTACAAAATTCAATGTTAACTGCGTGTCTTGCTACTTTTTCCGCTGGGTTAGTTGGCAGCGGTACCGTATTATAGCTCCATATACTTCACAATGGATTGTAGAAACGTCCAGAAGACTCCCATCGTAGTATGGATGCTTGGATGTTGTTGCCGGCTTGTTTTTTGTTTTATCCATAGCAGGTGAAATTATGGCTGGGTCGGGCGGTGCTGGCGTAGCCGTACTGCTGACTTGCCTTTGTTTTTGATTTAGTATTTTGTTTTCGCTCAAAGAATAATAATACAACATGACTAAACAATAACAATGAAATAAACATTATATATACAATGTTCTCCCAATGGGTGTGTGTTTTTTTTTTTAAGTGTTTTATACATACATGTAATAACTAAAACCACACAGTTAACTTTTCGTGTTCTTTATTTGACGGACTAAAACGGAATGTCCAAATTTCGAAATGACATTCTTATATAATTAACGAGCGTACATACATATATACATAGCATTACGTTAACGTGGCGTACCTTGTACATAAGACATTTTTGAAACAAATACAGCGAATATGCATTTTTCGTTTTGAAATCATTTCACACCTACAGTTCGACCATCCTGACAATGAATCGACCTCGATTTACATTCTTATCATTTTTAACAGATTGTTTTAAATTACGTTCGAAATCATACACCTGAATAGTATACATAACTACATACATAGATATACATAACAATATACATAATTCATTCTACATATATTTCATTTACATTATCGGAATCGAATGTTGAAACATTCGGACATAAATTTTTTTTTTGTTTATTTTTTTTTTTTTTTTACGACATTCTACAAAATAGAAACGAGAATTAGGATACATGTGATGATTTCTACAACTTTAAATAAGGCTTCATGTTTTCATGTGAAGCGACACCTTCATAATATTTCCGTCCAATTTGGAGGTTTTCTAGATCCCCCACCAGGTATCTATCGTGAGATAAAACCCTCTTCACTTCAAAAGAGCCTTTATACTTTGTTAGAAGTTTCTTGTTTAAGCCCGCGACATTAACGATATTCTTAATTAAAACATAATCTCCAACATCGTACTTTTTAGGAGGCTTATGACGCTTATCAAAATAAAGTTTATTCATTTGCTGATTCCGAACGATGCTTTCACTTGCTTTCCCTCTTATTAGCTAAAGGTTGCGTGGCTCCTCAATTAAATTATGCTGTTCCAAAAATTCTCGAATCTGATCGTGTACCTCGCCTTTCTGAGAAACTCCGAATAGTAATTTGCTGGGGGTAAATCCCGTGCTTTTACTATCGGTATTATTTAACGCAAAATCTACCTTCCCCAGATGCTTTGTCCATTCACTCATATCTACCTCACTTTCCTTAGTGATCATACGAACAATCACTTTATTCAATCTCTCTACTTGGCCGTTGGATTGAGAAGAGTGTGTAGCGACCTTAATGTGTTGTGTACCAACCCCGTCGCAAAATTCAGAGAATTCCTCGGAGGTAAAACAAGTGCCTCTATCGGAAATCAGGCGGGTTGGTTTGCTATATGCTGCAAAATAAGATTTTAAGCAAGTTGGTCAACGTGAATAGTTTCAAACGGTCTATTATCTTTGGGTATGGAGTGTAAGATGCCTTCTTTCTTGCCAGAAGGTATTGATAAATGAATACATTTGAGGCAATTCTCGATAAATATTTTTATCTTCTGCTTCATTTGCGGGAACCAATAACTTTTTTTCAAGAATGTATAACATTTTTCCACCCCCGCGTGGCATAATGCATCATGGTGTGTTTGGATTACACTTCTCTCCATGCTACGGGGAACGTAGAAAAATATGTTTTTATTCACTTTTCGGTAAACAAGCCCATTATTTAATTCATAAGAGCGACTATCTCGTTTCTCAAGGGACTCAACTAACCGTTAAATTGTAGGATCTTTCTGTTGGGAAGCGGCTAGTAATTGTTCGAATGAGTCTGGTTCGATGAGCAAGATGTTGTGGCACCTACTTAGGGCATCAACATGATTCATCCGTTTGCTGTCTCGGTGTTCGATAGAATAGTCAAAGTCCTGTAACTCTAGGGCCCAGCGCGATATCCTTGGGTTCAACAACTTTTTGTTTAACGTTAGAGTCAACGACTTACCGGTCAGATAAATCCGAAACTTTCGAAGCGCGTATATGATTGCTAAGGTTTCTAATTCGTATGAGTGATATTTTGAATCGGCTGAGGTGGCGCGTTTGGAGAAAAAGAAAATTGGATGAAACTTTTTGTTATCTTGCCGTTGCAATAGAACTGCACCAAACCCCTGCGCACTTGCATCACAGTACAATTCCGTCTCGGCAGTAGGGTTGTATATGCAAAGCAAGGGCGCGTTTAGTAACTTTTCCTTTAATAAGTCAAACACCGCCATTTCTTCTTCGCCAAACTTGAAATCAACTTCTTTTTTTATCACGTCGTACAAGGGCTTTGATAATAGAGAAAAGTCTTTTATGAATTTCCTAAAATAGGAACAAAGACCAAGAAAGGATTGTAAGTCCCTTGCGTTCTTTGGAGTCGGAAACTCAGCAACGGCCTTAACTCCATGAGCATTTGGTCCAATTCCTTCAGTTGACACTTCGTAGCCTAAATACGTTATTTTTTGATACATGAAAAAGCATTTATCAAACCTTAATTTTAGTGAATGTTCCCGTACGAGATTTAGGACTTCGTTTAATATTTCAAAATGTTCTTCTTTTGTGTCTGTCGCTATAAGTAAGCCGTCAATATATACCAGTAGTCTTTCCGATCGTATGAGTTTATTGAAAATTTTTTAGGCCAAAGGGCATCCGCAAATACTCGAATTGACCCAACGGCGTAACAAAAGATGTATATTTAATTGAATTGGTCTCCATTTTTACATGATGAAACCCGCTCTTTAAATCTAAAAGCGAGAAGTATTTTTTACCACGTAGTTTATCTAAGTGATCTTCGATCAACGGCAAAGGAAAGTTGTCTTTTATAGTGACTCTATTCAACTGACGAAAATCAATACATAATCTAAGCTCTCCTGTCTTTTTCTTGGTTAGGACGATTGGGGAGGCGTATGGGGAGTTGCTCTCTCGTATAATGTTGTTAGCCAAGAGGTTATCTAAGATTTCACGTAACTGCAAAGAATGAGCATGCGGCAATCTTCTGGGGGCACAATTGAAAACATGGTTCGGATCAGTTAAAGATATCTTCATTTCAAAATTTATATTATCAGAAGGTCCACCCTCGTTAACACATTGCTTAACTAAATTCTCGATTTTTAATTCCTCACTTATCTCTAATTGTTCATTAATATTTAAGGAAACCGTTTCTTCAAAATCATTACTAGTATCTATGTTAAGGATTTCATTAAAATTTTCACTATCATAATTATTATTACTACCTTCTTCTTTGTTATCACTCTTAACATTAAATTTTATATTAGATTTCATTAAAAAGTCACGTCCTAAAATAATTACATTTTTCATGGCATCATTAAGTACAATATATAATTTTAAATTTATAATATCTTTCTTTACTTTTAGCATGCAAAATATTTGAACAAGTATAATTAGTATAGTTTTTTTAGTTTAGTTTAGTTTAGTTTATTTGATTTCAGTCCTAATTTACAATATTTATATAATTTTCTATAATTTTAAATGTTTAATAATAATACAAATATTACAAATGTAAATAAATAAATATAATGTAGTTAACGTTAAATAATATTGTTAACACAGAAAAGTAAACAGATTTACATAATTTAGGATATATCATGAGCTTAGGATTGAACTGACATACACTTTGTGGTTAAGAAACCAGTAGCAAGTGCATTTTCTACATTTGAAATACATAAATGGAAGAAAGCCGAAAAGAAAGACACAAAAGTGTAAAAACAGCAAAAAGATGATTGACGCGCGTAGATGAAGTACTGAGAGGTAGTTGAGATGATACTAAGAAACTACTTGAAATAGTGATTCCACTTCCGATCTTGAGATTAACCATTCTCTTACATTTTTTAGAAATTTATTTCCAAAAGTGACCATACTACGTAATTCGACAGGTAGTTTGTTGAATATATAGGGTGTAATATTTTTAAGGAACCGTCTGCTGTGCTCTTTTTTGACAGTCGGAACTGTAACTATATAATTATTTCTCAAGGAGTGTTGTATTTCACATCTTCGAAAGTTAATGTTACCGCTTCTAATAAAGAAGATTTTTAAGACTTTGTATATATATATGTATCTTAGGGGAAGTATCTTCAATGACTGGAAAAGTGGCAGGGATGGTTCTAGTCTATTTTTTTTCGAAATAACTCTTATAATTTTTTTCTGTGCTGCTATGATAGGCAGCAGGTTACTTATGTATGCACTTCCCCAGCAACCTATACCATACTCTAATCTAGAATTCACCAGTGCATAGTATATAGTAACGTAAGTAGATATAACTCGGGAAACTATTCAAGAAAACACGTGCGATGAGTTTGTATTTTTATTTATTACTAGATTCGGTCACATCGGTTTTGTCTCCCCAGCTTAGGATGTAGTCACTTCGACGGTTCGTCACCAAAAGAGGACGAATCCGCGAACTTATCTTTTACCCCCACTTCCTGAGAGCTTAACGAAGTCGTTAAAGTCATGCCTCGACATTTATTACCAAATGTCGGGCAAGACCTTAACGAACATGTTTAAGGTGGAAATAAATAAATGAGGGATTATAGTACACGAACATGTTTAAGGTGGAAATAAATAAATGAGGGATTATATTACACCTCCCTCACTAAGAATTTTTGGTCTCCAAAAATGAAAACTAATAAAAGCGGGGGAGAGTACAAAATTGCGCTTATGTAAATATACAGATATCAAATAACATATTTCTTAATAATATGTACATAATTCTCGCGAATTTACATCAATGTATTTGGTAGAATAAATTTCTTATTTAATCGATCTTATTATACGTTACAGAGTAAAATGTTCCTTATTGTTAAACATTATAATTAACTACTTTTCATAATCAGTTCAGTTAAATTTTTGAAAAGTGGCTTTCTTAAGTCTTACAACAATTTAGGTTAATTTTAAAGCAAAAAACACAAAGCCAATAGTACAATATTAGTGCATAGTTCCTTTTTTTTTTTTTGTACCAAATTTCGTATGTTAGCTCTTGAAAAACTAAATTAGTTTACATATCGCATAGTATAATCCATAAATTTAATAATCCCATTTAAACGAAAAATAACTTTATTTCTAATTTCAATTTATCTAATTCTTACAAAAACAAAAAAACAAAAAATACAAAAATTTCATTCGGCCATAGTTCAAATTTTTCTTTTACAATGTTACTAGTTTCTTAAATAAATGGGCAAAGGCTTGTTTCTTTAGTTGCTTCGTTTATCTTCTGAAATATGTATCTATACAATATCCATTCCACAGGCTACATTAAATTAGGAAAGCGACGTCTGTGTCAATTACACAACTATATTAAAATAACAACCTCGTTCATACTTAATCTTGCAACGATCACTAAATACATCATCATTGTATGTTATACATATACTACGTTGAGGTTTGGGGAAGTTAGAGTTTTAACAAATTAATTTTAATTTTGTTGGTGTTTGTATTTACGTTTTAATTGTTTGGTGTAATATTTCGTGTTCCTTTTGGTGGATGTATCTAACACGTAATTGCCGATTCTTTTAAAGTTACTTAATTTTTTGTATTTCGGATTGCTCTTTCCCACAGCTCGGTTCTTCACAATATCCTCGCATAATTCTTGGCCGTAATTGTTTTTCCTATTAGTATGCCTAATCCTCTCTTCCTTGTCTCTTTTGAATTTTTTTGCCCAAAGCTCAATTTCTTCCTTGTTGAAGTTTTTAGTAATAAAATCAATTGGTTTCAGTTTTGTCGTGGAGTGGATAGTGTTATTGTAAATTGTAACTATTGAAAACAGTTTTTCATCTATGTCAGAGCTGTTCTTTGCCGCGTTCATAATTCTGAGGTGCTCATTAAATGTACCATGTAAACGTTCAATGTCTGAGTTACCTGTCTTTAGCGAAGCGGTTGTTTTATGGGAATTTATATTGTTTTCTTTAAAAAATAAGTCAACAGCTGTGTGCAATATACATGTATCGCCGTCAGAAACGATTGTATTGGGTTTACCTAGAAACTGGATTCTTTGCTTAATCGCACTCAAGATGTCTATCCATGTCCTACTCTCTAACTTATGTAACGTAGCATACTTAGAAAATTTATCAATCGTCGTAAGATACATTTTGCCCCGTTCAGGGAACCATATGTCGATATGAATAATATCGTTAAAATGTCCGGATGTTTTTGAGATTTCCATTGGGATTTTTAGTGGATGCCTATCATGTTTAGCTAAATTACAAATCTCGCAGTTGTTCACAAATTTATGAATTTCAGTTTGCAAACTCGGATAAAAATATTTAGATTTTAGTTCAAGGAACATTTCATTAATGCCTCTATGATTTTTGGCAATATGTTCTTCTTTTATAATATCGAGCATTGCATTTCTGTCGGTAATATCTACTAGTAATACATTGGACTTTACTAACTTAAGGTTTGGATTCATAGAAAAATAATCAACAAATAGATTTTGAAATTTAACGAAAAGTTGGAGATCTGGACAGTAAACACAAAAACTACCATTTTTCGTAAGAAAACTCTTCATTACTTGCAATAGGTCGCTTTTTCTATCAAGCTGAATATGGTTTTGAACCTTCCTATGTACTATTTTGATGTATTTTTTTTCTTTTTCACCATACGAAAGATAAATTTGGTTTTTATACATATTTACTGGCTTTTCAGTTATGTAAATATGATGGGTTGAATCTTCCTGTGCGCTATGCATAGTAGCCGCAGTGGATTTTAGTTCATCGCCATTACTAAGAGGTATCAAAGTTGCATCGCTATTGTTCTGATTATTATTAGAAGACTCATTTTGAAAAATGCTAGCTATGCCAAAGTCATCGTTGGTGTCGGGCGTGTCTTGATTTATAAATCTGCTAAGTCCATCCGCTACATTGTTCTCTTTGCCCTTTATATATTCAATGTCAAAATTAAATTCGTTTAGAAAAATTTTCCAACGTTGGAGTTTCATATTAGGTTCTTTTAAAGTACTAAGACAAACAAGAGGTTTGTGGTCCGTTCGTAGGACAAATTTCCTACCATACAGATATGGCCTAAAATATTTAACGGACCAAACGACGGCCAGAAGTTCTTTCTCGATAGTTGAGTATTTTTTCTCATGATTATTTAACGTACGAGAAGCGTAACAAATTGGATGGTTATCCTGGCTCAGCACAGCACCTAATGCGTAGTTAGAAGCATCAGTTGTTAATACAAATGTTTTACTGAAATCAGGAGATTTGAAAACAGGATCAGTGGTGAGTAGAGTTTTTAATTTCTCAAATGCTTTAACGTATTGGGGGTCGGATGTATTTACGTGCTCTGATTTTTTTTAAATATCGTATTAACGGAAATGCTACTCTGGCATAGTCCTTAATGAATTTGCGATAATAACCTGAAATACCCAAAAAACTCTTAATGCCTTTCTTATCTGTAGGTAATTTCATAGACACTATAGTCTGGACTTTATTTTTATCCGGTTGAATACCTTGATTTGATACCGTATGACCTAAGTAGTTTGTTGATAACTCAGCAAAACTACATTTATTGACTTGTATTTTTAAGTTACTCTCCTTAAGTCTTTGAAGGATTTTCTTTAAAGACAATAAATGCTCCTCAAAGCTGGTTGAAAAAATTAAGATGTCGTCTAAGTAAACGACACAGCATTTATTAATGAAATCTTTTAACACGGTATTCATTAATCTCTGAAATGTCGCTGGAGCATTTTTAAGTCCGAACGGCATTCTTAGGAATTCGAAATGACCATTTTTGGTCGAGAATGCAGTTTTAGCCCTGTCCCGTGGTTCGATCTCAATCTGATGGAAGCCCTTAACGAGATCAATAGTGGAGAAATAGTTGCATTTTCCTAGTTTGTCGAGCAGTTCTTCGATGTTAGGCATAGGGAATCTATCCTCTATTGTCTGTTCATTTAGCTTTCTGTAGTCTATTACAATTCGCCATTGTTTTTCGCCATCTTTTCCCGCTTTTTTGGGCACTACCCAAATAGGCGAATTGTAAGGACTTTTGCTAGGCACGATTATTTTCTGTCGCAACATTTCTTCCACTTGCCTGTCGACCTCATCAGAATGGATTTCCGGGTATCTATAAAGTTTTGAAAAAATTGGAATCTCGGTCTTCGTATTTATTCGATGTCTTACTTTACTAGTGAAGGTCAAATTTTCACCTTCTTTGTAAAAGACCGATTTATACGAATAGAGTAAGGACTTCAGCTTAGATTTATCCGCATTGTTTAGTTGATTTGCGAACACTCTGTTTTCTATTTCATTTTTGAAAAATTCATTTGAAAACATATTCGGAGACTCTTTAATAATACTGCAGGCAAATATTGTGTAAATTTCCTCAGACTTGTTAAAATATATAGGAATGTCCGTATTGTCAGTAACTAAAGATCGGGTCTTGTAATTAATAATTGGATTTAATTTCATCAAAATATTGTTGCCTATTAAACCGTCGAAATAATCATGGAAATTGTATTCAAGAAACTCTACATAAGTATTTGGTGTTCTGAATTCTTTAAACAAAGGAATTTTGAACTTAGTATGTGTTTTGATATGATGGCCAAGGACTTTCAGGGTATAACTGTGTGACAAGACTTCCCATTTAGGGTTACATACGTTTTTATTGATTATACTTACTTCGGCTCCACAATCGATAATAAAACGCAATGGCCTGTTATTACTTTGGACGACTATATAGGGTAGTTGTTTTGTGAGGAATGGTGAAAATTCGATTGGTTATTACAATGGCAGCAATTACTCTCGTTGTTATGTTCGTTAAGAGCGATATCCATGGGTTCTTCATTTGTGTTTATGTTTGTAAATCGAGATTGCCCGCTTTGGTTGGAATAGTTCCGATAAGAATGTCCACTTTGGGGTTCCTTAAAATGTTGTTGTCGTCCTGTCCCTGAGTTGTTGTCATTATTATGTGTCTGCTCGTACTGTCTACCATTGTTGTTGAATGGCGTCTTTGTATTTGGTATTCTGTTGTTGTTGTATGGTATCTGTTTATTTTGTAAAGGGTTGTCATAGTATGCTTGTTTGTTTCGCCTAAAGTTACTGATATTTTGTCTGTGACCTGTGTACCTGTTATTATTAGTAATTGTTACTTCTCTGCCATTTGGACCTCTTTGTTGATGATTTATATCACTTATAATTTTGAAAGCCTCTGTTAATGTTTGTGGGTTCCTACTGAAAATAACAGTTTTCGTGGGTTCTGGCAGGTTATTCTTAAACACCTCTAACGCTATGCGATTATTAGATTGGATCATATGGTTATTATTACTATCGTGATTTAATAAATACGCGTTGTTTATCCTACCAAGTAACTTGGTAATGTTATTGTAATAATCTTCTATTGTTGTCTCTATTCGGGCTGTTCGTATATTATCTAACAAAGTATTAATGGGCAATTTTTCACCAAAACTATTCTTGAGAATATCTCTTATTTCGGACCACGCTTCTAACCTCCCGTGTTTTTGCAACTCATCGCGAGCTTTACCTGCAATCCTATCTTTAATGTAACCTGTTAGTATGTTTTTCGAAATTTGGTCGAAGTCAGCAAAGGAAGCAACTAAAGAGTCAACCCTATCTATAAAATCAATAGTATACGATTCATTGCCGTCAAATACTTGGAGTTTACTTATTAAATCTAAGATTAATCTAAATCTCTCAGATGCTGTAACGACTTCCATTGGGCGAAAAAATATAAAATCTTACTCTCACCTTCAAATGATATTGGTTCCTCCCTTCAGAATGGATTTATTTATATCTCCGGCTGAATCCGCTTCTTTATACAGCTTGAAAAAGACTGATTTCTCCGATGCTGGTTGACCGCCGGCAAATGCTATGAACTCTAATGCCACGTGGTATATGTTTAGTACATGGCACGTGGGATACAGACTCGATGCAGACAGATATGTTTTTTTTTTGTTTTTAATCGTCAGCGTCGTTTTACACAGTTTTTTTTTTTATTTTATTTAATTATTAATTTACATTTTATTACCAAATGTCGGGCAAGACCTTAACGAACATGTTTAAGGTGGAAATAAATAAATGAGGGATTATAGTACACGAACATGTTTAAGGTGGAAATAAATAAATGAGGGATTATATTACAATATATTAATGAGCAGCTTCTGTGGTACTAGTTTTCGTAAGTAATATATCGTATTTAAAGAGGTGTAAAGAAATTTCTTTAACTGAAATAATTGAGATTTCCAATCTAGTTTATTATCTATTACTATACCAAGATATTTAAGTTCTCTTACAAATTCTATATTAACACAATGTTTGCTGCATGTATTTCGATCACATAGTGTTTCATGGTATTTTACTTCTCCAATCGTGATATCTGAACCATAATACGAAAAACCGATTGCTTTTGATTTCGTGCTTAGTACAATTTGATGGTAATTAAATCAAGTACTTAAGGTGTTTAGATCCTCTTTCATTTTATCTTCTATCTCTGTGACAGTTTTTTCTGCATAGCTGAGTGCTAAGTCATCCGCGTATGCAGTAATTTGTCCATTTAAAGGTAAATTAAAAATTGAATTAATGTACACCAAAAACAGAATTGGCCCAAGTACCGAACCTTGTGGCACGCCTCTGTTAGGTGATATTATCACGTTGCTTAAGACTCCATTTACTCTAACGCGCTGTTTCCGGCTATTTAGAAATGACTTAAACCACTCAAGAAGACAACCTCTAAAACCAGCATTATTCAATTTTCGAAGTAGTATTTCATGATTAACTAAATCAAAAGCCTTAGTTAGATCCAGAAATAAACCAACTGCTTTGAGATTTTTATCAAGTGCGCTGTATATTTTAGTAAGAAAGGCAAGTATTGCATCCTCAGTACACCTATTCTTTACAAAACCAAATTGTGAGGGATGGAGAAACTTGGTTAATGAAAAGTAAGTTATCATTTTAGACACAATGATTTTTTCGTAGATTTTGGAGAAAACAGAGAGGAGAGATATGGGTCTGTAGTTGTTTGGATCAGCATGATCACCTTTTTTATACACCGGGACAACTATTGAAGTTTTTAGATCAGTTGGAAATTGTCCGTATTCAAAACTCTTATTAATTAGGTGTTTAAGTGGATTTAATATAAATCTGGCTATCCTTCTCACAACATTGTTACTGATTCCATCAATTCCAAATGAATTTTTTGATTTTGAGCTGTTAATTGTAAAAAGTAGTTCAGAATCATCAACTTGACCAAAGAAAAATGAGGATGCATTTGGTGTACCTAGGAAACTTTCCCTATTTGATTCACTTATTTGCACATCAGTGACTGGCACTGATTCTTCTACTACGTTCTTGAAAAAAATATACTGATTTGAAAGTCATCAACCAGAGCATTATTTTTAATTGTTAAGGACTTGACCTTATAATCAGATTTGTTTTTTCCTAGGATATCATTTACAATACGCCATTGTTCTTTAGCATTTGAGCGATTTTCAGTTAATTTTTGACTATAATAAGATGTTTTTTGCGAATCTACAAGATGACGCACGTTTGTCTGTAGCCTGCGGTATTGTTTTTTAGTTTTGCATATATTTTTGTAGTAACTTATTTATAAATATGGAGAAAGCATTGGAAGGACACTCACAACAATAGACATCATCCCACATCTCCTGATTGAGGTATTCATAGAGTCTAGTATAAATTGTTTTATTGACGGCAGAAGTTTGAGATGACACTTTTTTATCACTTGACAAGTCAAGTAAACCTTTGAAAATAATACCCGTGGTGTAATGATCGGTGATATCTAGTTCTAGTACAAAAGATAGAAAGTTATGGATATTTCTGGACTTGAAGAAGATGTGATCTATGCATGTTACAGTTTCATCAGTGACCCTAGTGGGTACATTAATTACCGACTGAAACCCTATTGACGATAAAAATAACATATATTCCTCACAGTCTTTAGGGAGACCTAGAATATCAATATTAAGGTCACCAATCAAACATACATTCTCATATTTAGAGGAGATGAGCACAGCTTCTAGTTCACTAAGAAACACATCATATCAGATTGCATTTAGCAAACAATTTATAACCCGGCAAAATAAATTTAAAAAGCTCATGATTATAGACCCAAATTTCAGTTAAGACAATCACTTGAGGTGGTGAGGTAAAACATGTTTTTTCATAACAACACAAAGTATCAAAATTTTGCCTAAGGCTTCTAATGTTTTGATGTACAATTAAGAAATCACTTGGTAAGCAACACAGATTTGTTCCAACAAAAGTCTCATTACATTCATTTTCTACATTAGGATCAAAGATATCGTTCATGTTATTTAGCATTATAAGTTTTCGAGATCCTCAAGACATTTGATAAATTTAATCTCTGATCCATTTGCACGACGCATCATAATTTTACCATTTCGTATCCAGAGGAATTCATATCCGAATTTCTTTTTTGCCATCTTCGCTGCTTTCAACACATACTTCATCTCTCCGGTCAACCAGTCATTGATAAATATATTTCCCTTAGCAGAAGCATGTACTACAGATGCCTTCACTTGTTTTTTCTTTGCCGCCGATAGTATTTTTTCCTTCATACACCTCCGAACCAGTTTGAGCATAACAACACGAGGTAGGTTTGAGCCAGCATCAGACAAGTTGGAATACGTGCGTGGTTTTTTTATATAGCAGTGGTCAATGTCCTCTTTTGCTAAGTTAATGCTTAACTCATTATTGCAGATGTCAATTACTGTGTCTTCTATACACTCATTTTTAACATGCGGAACATTGTGCAGCTCTAAACAGTTGGCGTGGAGAAGCCACTCAGCAGTTGCCAAACGTTCTTTGTTCGTAGTTAGCAGTTCTTTCATTTTTTCGTTCTCCTCTTTGACCTCACTCATCATTTTCGCACATTGTTCCAATGTTATGAGACGCGTATTCATTGCATCGATAGTATGACGAGTAGACGTAAGAGTTTCCCTAAGATCCAGCACTAGATCGTACACTTCTCTGAGAGTTATATTGGGAATATTCGGATCACTTTCACTTGTTGATGAGAGCGATAGTGTGTTTACATTGTTTCTCGATTTTTGCATACAGGAAAAACAATTCCAATTTTTTTTATTTTTAACAAGGTATTCTACGTCGGATGGTTTTAATTTAACACATTCTGCATGCATTAAATTACTGCATATGTTGCAGCTTATTTTACAAACTTCTCTTCCGATTTTACAATTACACACTTTGCACATCGACATTTCGTGACTTTCTTCCTTGACAACTTATAACTGACCAATTAACTTACTGTTGTTGATTCCCACGAAACTGTTTCTTGGTGATGCTGGTACTATCAAAAATTGTGGCACGTACTGGTGTTGTATAAAGCAAATGGGACTACCTGTATCAATCATTGCCAAAACATTGATCGTAGTTGTCACTGTTGACCCATTTTTTGCAGGCAAAATAAACTCGAACATGCGCTGAAAGTCATCCAATTCACCTGGTGAAGGTATCGTTTCCGATTGCTTGCTGTTCACTATCATAACCGGTGCTTGTTGTGGGCAGTTTCTAGCGATATGCCCCTTTTTCCCACAGCGAAAGCATGAGCTTTTTTCTGATGAACGGTTTGGGCACTTGCTAGCCACATGTCCGTCCTGATTACAAGTGTAACACTTGATAGACGGTTTTTGAGGTTGTGTCATTGGTTTAATATGTAACACATTTTTGTTTATTGTTGGTGTATATGCTTCACTCTTCATTTTTTCATATTTCCGCAACATCTTCTTTAAATCGGGTATAGTGTCAGCTGTCAAGAGAATTTGCTTATTGTACATTGGATCGGGTATACCTCCTACGATGTAATTGATGAGATCTTGTTCATCTATATCAGCAGCTGATGCGATTTCTTGCATTGCAAGAACATATTGCTGCATGTTTTCTTCCTTACATTTTCTGCGAGTCCTCAGGTGGTTGTGAACATCTGTGGTTGTTGTATGAATGTGAAATTCTGCCATCAAGGCATCTTTCAAGTGCGCCCACGATCGACACATTATTGATCTGCAAACCAATTGTGCGGTAGCTTTCAGCAACCTCTGCGCGTAGATGTGAGTCTTGGACGTATCCAGCCTGTACACAGTCACGGCCTCCTCAATGGCTTTAATTAATTTTAATACTGGAAAATTGTCATCTCCTGATAATGTAGGTAACGATTTTTCCACATCTCTGAATGGTGTATAACTTTGAGTTGCTTCGACCTGACCATTTAGCTCTGCCAGTCTCCTTTGTAACACCCGAATCTCCTCCTTCTTTGCTACAAAAGTTCTCAACGCGTCCAACTGTCTTGTCACCGACTGACTCTCATCTGTCTCCTCTATTTCTAAAATGCTTTCAGATGTTTCAGCTCCCGCCATCTCGCTGTCCAATTGACACTACACTGGATTCCGCATCCACCTCGTCGTTGACTTCACGAAAAAGTTTTTCGAGCTGCGCTTCAGTCTTGTTTTTCTTTGCCTCCATCAGTCGATCTTTTAACACTGCTTTAGTTCCCGTCGTAATCAAATTTAATTTTGTTAATTTTGCCTTGATCTGCGGCACACTTGCACTTTGCAAAAATTTTAACACGCGGTTATACATTTCGGCTAACGGGTAAAATGATCTCACTTCTGACGTTGTAATAACTAAAACCATACAGTTAACTTTTCGTGTTCTTTATTTGACGGACTAAAACGGAATGTCCAAATTTCGAAATGACATTCTTGTATAATTAACGAGAGTACACATAACATTACGTTAACGTAGCCTGACTTTGTACATAAGACATTTTTGAAACGAATACAGCGAATATGCATTTTTCGTTTTGAAATCATTTGACACCTACATACATATATATATATGTATATATATATATGGTATATATATATACACACACATATATAATATATACATGCATATAATATATATATATTTATATATATATATATATATATATATATATATATTTATATATATATGATCAAAACTTTGTAATATGCTATATATACATACGTATATACAGGGTGTCCCACGAGCAGTGTGCCAAAAAGCTAGAGTATGTAGGTCTGGTCAAGACAAGAAAAAAATCGTATGGGAGGGGGGTCTATTCCCCCCCGTTTAGCCGGGAGGGGCAATTTTCTAAAATATTGACTTAATTTGGGAAAAAAAAATTATTAAAAATCAACAGTTAAAGCCACAATGCCGCGATATACTTTTTTGAAAAGCCAGAAACCTCTTCTTTTGTCCTGTTTTTAAATGAAGCTGTTTTAGGGAATAGTTTTTGAGAAATTAATTTTCAAACTCAAAATTTTGAAAAAAAATGAAAAAAAAAATTTCGAACTATTTTTTTTCAAAATTGTATGTAATTAAGTACTAATTTTTTGTCCAAAATTCAATTCTCTTATTAGTTTTTAGTTAAAAGCAGAAAACCGGATGCAAAAATGTTTTGTAGTTTTCGAGAAATTAAAAAAAAACCCGAAACATTTTTTTCTAAGAAAAATCTTTTTTTTGATTTTAACGCGGCTGGACTTGTAGGCAAATTAATGTATGAAACATTAACATCTTTTATTATTTTTAAAAAAAATTGGAGTTTTATGAGGATTCAATAAAGTATTGGAATAACCCTGGATTAATCCTTTTTTTTCATTGATAACGCCTGAAAACTTACCTGCCAATTTCGTCTGGGTCCGCCCGCCGCCAATGGGTTCAACCGGCTAGGACCTTAAGACAATAAAACCGCAATTTTTGGATTTGGTCTGACATAATCCCTCCCTTAGTACAAGGATAATAGCTATTATGCTTGGAGTGCCCAAATCTAGAGTACGGAGAGTGCTTCATACCGAAAACTTACACCCGTACCATTTTAGGACAGTTCAGGAACTCACCTCAAACGACAAGTTTTTGAGAGCAGAATTTTGTCGATCATTACTGCTTCGAAATGAAACTGAACGAAACAATTTTGGAAGGATATTCTGGACGGATGAAGCACAGTTTACCAGAGATGGGGTTACTAACATCCACAATTTGCATCATTGGAGTAGCACCAATCTACACAACAAAAAACAAAATAAATCACAACACCGCTTTAGCTGAAATGTTTGGCTTGGTATTGTTGGACAAACGGTAATCGGGCCCCGGTTTTTGAATGCCGTTATTAATGGAGAATCATACTTGCAGTTCCTACGAGACCTTTTGCCCGATTTGATGGACAACGTTCCTTTGGCCATAGCAGATAAGTTAATCTACCAGCAAGATGGAGCACCAGCACACTACAGCTTACGGGTTAGAAACTGGCTGGATGATCATTTTAGTGACCGTTGGATCGGGAGAAGGGGCCCCACGGAATGGCCACCTAGATCACCAGATTTAACTCCTCTAGATTTTTATGTGTGGGGATTCATGAAGAATTATGTTTACGAAGTGGAAATAGTATCTTTGGAACAACTGAGAGAACGTATTGAAGTCGCTGGAGTCAATTTGCAGGAAAATTTGTCAAGCATGGACTTATGTGCAGACATTAGAAGGAGATATAATCTTTGCCTTCTAAAAAATGGGGATCATATTGAAAATTTTTTATAATAAAACTCCCAATTTAAAAAATAATAAAAAAGAGGTCAATGTTTCATACATTAATTTGCCTACAAGTCCAGCCGGGTTGAAACCAAAAAAAGGTTTTTCTTAGAAAAAAGTGGTTCTGGTTTTTTTTTAATTTCTCAAAAAATTCAAGACATTTTTGCATCCGGTTTTCTGTTTTTAACTAAAAACTAATAAGGAAATTGAATTTTGGAAAAAAAATTGGACTTAATTACATACAATTTTGGAAAAAAGTAGTTCGAAATTTTTTGTTGAAAATTTATTTCTCAAAAACTATTCCTTACAACAGCTTCGTTTAAAAACAAGATGAAGGGAGAGGTATTTGGATTTACAAAAAAGTATATCACGGCATTATGGCTGTAACTGTTGATTTTTAATAATTTTTTTTCCAAATTAAGTCAATTTTTTAGAAAATTGCCCCTCCCGGCTAAACGGGGGGGGGAATAGACCCCCCCCTCCCTTACGATTTTTTTCTTGTCTTGACTAGACCTACACGCTCTAGCTTGTAGACAAGAAAAAAAGCGTATGGGAGGGGGGGGTCTAGTTAAACAGTTAAAGCCACAAAGCCGTGATATACTTTTTTGAAAAGCCAGAAACCTCTTCTTTCGTCCTGTTTTTAAATGAAGCTGTTTTAGGGAATAGTTTTTGAGAAATTAATTTTCAAACTCAAAATTTTGGAAAAAAAATGAAAAAAAAAATGTTCGAACTATTTTTTTTCAAAATTTTATGTAATTAAGTGGTAATCTTTTTTCAAACATTCAATTCTCTTATTAGTTTTTAGTTTAAAACAGAAAACCGGATGCAAAAATGTCTTGTAGTTTTTGAGAAATTAAAAAAAAACCCGAACCACTTTTTTCTAAGAAAAACCCCTTTTTTTTTTGTTTTAACGCGTCTGGACTTGTAGGTAAATTGATGTATGAAACATTGACCTCTTTTTTATTATTTTTAAAAAATTCGGAGTTTTATGAGGATACAATAAAGTGACATAGTATTGGAATAACCCTGGATTAATCCTTTTTTTCATTGATAACCCCTGAAAACTGACCTGACAATTTCGTCTAGGTCCACCCGCCGCCAATGGGTTCTACCCGCTAGGACCTTAAGACAATAAAACCGCAATTTTTCTTTATTGAAAAACAAAATATTTGCAACCCAAATGTAAATAAAAGGCATCGCATTTTTAATAAAAAACATTTCCAAATTGGACGTTAACTCATCAACACATTACGATGTCAAACTCATACTCTCGAGAAGAATTAACGGACATTCACTTCTGCTACGGTTTAGCTAATGGTCGAGATCGTGAAGCCGAAAGACTCTACGCTGAAAGATATCCCAATCGAAGGTGTCCCAGTCGTAGCATGTTTTCAAGAATCCACCGGCGTCTGCGAGAGCACGGAGTGCTAGAGTATCGAAGGAGCGAAAGATCAGTTACAGCTGGATCAGGAATCTTAGATGAAAGAATTTTGGATTTGGTCCGACGTAATCCCTCCCTTAGTACAAGGAGGATAGCTATAATGCTTGGAGTGCCCAAATCTAGAGTATGGAGAGTGCTTCATACCGAAAACTTACACCCGTACTATTTTAGGCCAGTTCAGGAACTCACCTCAAACGACAAGTTTTTGAGAGCAGAATTTTGTCGATCATTACTCCTTCGAGATGAAACTGAACGAAACTATTTTGCAAGGATATTCTGGACGGATGAAGCACAGTTTACCAGAGACGGGGTTACTAACTTCCATAATTTGCATCATTGGAGTAGCACCAATCCACACAACAAAAAACAAAATAAATCACAACACCGATTTAGCTGTAATGTTTGGCTTGGTATTGTTGGACAAACTGTAATCGGGCCCCGGTTTTTGAATGCCGTTATTAATGGAGAATCGTACCTGCAGTTCCTACGAGACCTTTTGCCCGATTTGATGGACAACGTTCCTTTGGCCATAGCAGATAATT